>JASDDO010000010.1:512369825-514769825 GCA_030015575.1 Agapanthus africanus | reverse complement strand
ATGAACAATGAACATAAGAGGAGGCACAAGGATATGGAACTAGATGCCATATTTCTCCATACAAAAGAACTTTATGGAGAGCAATCTCGTATAGCAAGATACGAGACCTCTGAGAACTTGTTTCGAGCGAGGTTGGCTGTCGGTTCATCGGTAGGAGAACATGTCCTAAAGATGATTGGCTACATAGAAGAGCTCGCAGACCTTGGGACGACTTTGGATAATAAGCTCTATATAGACCTTATTCTCCAGTCCCTTCCTTCCACCTGCGCCCAGTTTATTCTGAACTTCAACATTCAAAGAAAAGAAGTTGAACTTCCGGAACTCCTTAACATGTTGAGGAGTGCAGAGGGCACCTTGCAGAAGGCAAGGGAAACACCCACTGTGTTTGTTAGCGGTGCTTCTTCTTCCGGGTCCAAGGCTAGGGCCAAAGGAAGGAAAAAGAAGGCCACCACCAAACCTAGAGGAGGTGTAAGTAAGGTGGGAGGGAAGGGAAAGAAAAAGATTGCAGTGCCGGTAGTGGTCCAGGATGAGTGCTTCCATTGTCACAGGAAAGGGCACTGGAAGAAAAATTGCAAGGCGTGGAACGCCAAGAACCAGGAATCGAAGCAAGCTGTGGCTTCGACTTCAGGTGTGTTTGTAATTGAGAATTATCTGTCAATCAACTCTACTACCTGGGTATTAGATACCGGATCAGGATCTCAAATATGCAATTTATTGCAGGCATTGAGAAACCGTAGGGTGCTAAAAGAAGGTGATATGACCCTAAAGGTTGCTAATAGCGTGGGAGCTGTGTCCGTCGGGGATTATCACCTGGGATTGACAAGTGGACACATTTTGGTTTTACATAACTGTTTTTATGTACCAAGCTTAACGTGTAATATCATATCAGTTTCCTTGTTATTAAATAAAGGTTATGATTTCACGTTTGTAAGTGATGTTGTTAACATCCATCTTAATCATGGTTTGATTGGGTCCGGTACACTAAATAATGGTATATATGTCTTAAACCAACTCCAAATTTTCAATGTCCAGAACACACTGAAAAGAAAGCCTCCAGTTTTAAATAAAGCTTTCTTATGGCATTGTAGACTGGGTCACATCAATGAGAGAAGGTTGACTAAGTTACATAGAGAATGATATTTGGACTTGTTCGAATATCAATCTTACGCCACTTGTCAATCTTGTCTCAAAGGAAAGATGACAAAGACTCCATTTACTGGACATGGAGTAAGAGCGAGCGAGCTCTTAGGACTCATACACAGCGATGTATGTGGTCCAATGTCTACACATGCAAGAGGTGGTTATTCCTATTTCATTACTTTTACGGATGATTACTCAAGGTATGGATTCATATATCTGATGAAACATAAATCCGAGGCTTTTGAGAAATTCCAAGAGTATAAGAATGAAGTAGAAAACCAAACCGGCAAAAGTATCAAGACACTAAGATCTGATCGAGGTGGTGAATACTTAAGTGCCGAGTTCCTAGGTTACCTAAAAGAGAAAGGAATTCTCTTTCAGCTTACTCCTCCATACACTCCACAGCATAACGGTGTATCGGAGAGACGGAATCGAACCCTATTGGATATGGTACAATCCATGATGAGTAATGCTGAGTTACCGCGATCTTTCTGGGGTTATGCGCTAGAATCAGCGGCATATCTTTTGAACATGGTTCCTACCAAAACTGTGCCTACCGCCCCATATCAGATGTGGAGTAGGAAGAAACCCCATCTTCAGTAAATAAAGATTTGGGGATGTCCAGCTTTTGTCCAAAAGTAGCATATGGAAAAGCTCGAGGCACGATCAGTAAAGTGTAAGTTTGTGGGATATCCAAAGAACTCCAGGGGATATCTATTCTATTACGCAGAGGAACAAAAGGTATTTGTTTCTCGTAATGCCCATTTTCTATAACATCAGTTTTTAGAAAAGGAAACAGGTGGGAGCGAAATAGAACTGGAAGAAATTCCAGAACCACAAACTACTACTGAAAGTTTGGTAGAACCGGTAGTTCAAGAAGAACAGGACATTCCCGCACCCCTCCGTAGGAGTAGTAGGCCGTCTCATCCGCCTGAGAGATACTACAGTTTTCTCATAGATGGGGATAGAGAGGATTGCATCATTGTTGATGATGAACATACCGGCTTCCAGCAGGCCATCCAGAGCGACGACTCGGTACGATGGCTAGATGCAATGTGGACCGAAATGGAGTCCATGTACACCAACAAAGTATGGACTTTGGACTTTGCTCCAGATGGGGTAAAACCCATAGGATGCAAATGGATCTTCAAGAAAAAGATTGGTGTAGATGGACAGGTGGAAACCTATAAGGCTAGACTTGTTGCAAAGGGTTTTCGTCAAAGACCTGGTCTGGACTATGACGAAACTTTTTCTCCAGTGGCTATGCTCAAATCCATTCGGGTCCTTCTTGCTATTGCTGCCTTCCATGATTATGAAATCTGGCAGATGGACGTAAGTATGGCTTTTCTGAATGGAAATTTAGAAGAGTGCGTATATATGGATCAGCCAGAGGGTTTCAATCAGAGTGGGAGCAGCGGGAAAGTATGCAAGTTGCTTAAATCCATTTATGGATTAAAGCAAGCATCACGGAGTTGGAACATCTGTTTTGATGAAAAAGTCAAAGAATATGACTTTATCAAAAATCCAGATGAACCATGCATATATAGTAAAGTTGTAGAAAGAACTGTCGTATTCCTCGTCTTGTACGTGGATGACATTCTATTGATTGGAAATGACATTCCTATACTACAATCTGTCAAAGGATTCTTGTCACACAGGTTCTCCATGAAAGACCTGGGTGATGCCTCTTACATTCTGGGGATCCGGATCTATCGTGATAGATCCAAGAGGATGTTGGGACTTTCGCAGTTCAGGTATATCGACACTGTACTGAAAAGATTCAGTATGGAAGATTCTAAGCGCGGTAATTTACCGGCTTGTCACGGAATCACCCTATCCAAAGAGATGTCTCCCAAGGCTGATTTGGAAAGGGAACGCATATCTATTATACCTTATGCTTCTGCGGTAGGCTCTATAATGTATGCGATATTATGCACCAGACCAGATGTAGCTTACGCACTATGCGTGGTAAGCCGGTATCAGTCAGACCCAGGGGAGAAGTATTGGATAGCAGTAAAGAACATTCTCAAGTACCTGAGGAGGACTAAGGAGATGTTCTTGGTTTACGGCGGAAAAGACCTTAGGTTGGAGGCCTATGCTGATTCCGGCTTCCAGAGTGATAAAGACGATTCCAAGTCCATGTCAGGTTATGTCTTTACCCAAAATGGAGGGGCGGTGTGCTGGAAGAGTTCCAAGCAGGACACCGTTGCTGACTCGACGATGGAAGCGGAGTATATTGCTGCTTGCGATGGCGCAAAAGAAGCGGTCTGGATGAAAAAGTTCCTAACAGAACTTCAGGTGGTTCCTACCATAGTTGATCCAATACCTATATATTGCGACAACAACGGAGCTATACCTTTAGCAAAGGAACCAAGGTCCCATCAGAAGTCCAGACACATCTTAAGGCGGTATCACCTGATCAGGGAGATCATTGATCGTCGGGAGATCGAGGTTCGGAAAGTTGCTACTGAAGAGAACATTGCTGATCCATTCACGAAGGCCCTACCTCAGATTCAGTTCGAGAGGCTACTCGAGATCATTGGTCTTCGATATGCCAGTACATGGCCCTAGTGCAAGTGGGAGATTGTTAGTGTATATGCCCTAGGGGCCATTATTGTATCATACTAGTTTGTATATTACTTAATGGAAGCTTGGGATATTCACATGTATATAACAGTCTTGCTAAACATAGTAGTATGCTACTTGGTTTTTCTATCTTAATATGTGAGTATACGTATTGATAGAGCTCTTAGGATCTTGCTTGACTACCAGCGTTGTGATGGCAGTCACACTAGTGGGGGCTGGGTAGTCTACAAGCACATCCTTATTCACGTCCCTAGTTGTAGGATTATCAAGACAGGGCATCGATACTCCGGAGTAGACTAGTGTGCACGCTTCTCATCCCAGTTGAGGAGATAGTCTGTCCCACAGCCATCAGTACGTCGTACTGGAGATAGTATGCAGGTGCTCGTTAGGTTACGGGTACACCGGACAGGACTCACAGTGAACTGTTGGTTGGTTTTATACCGGTCGTCAGTGAACAGTTTCCAGGTGACATGAGTACAGCATAGTCCGTAGACTTGACACTGATACTTCGCCTCGAGTGTGTCCCACTGTTCTTAGATTGCTACCCTACCACGGCTCAAAGGAGTCGTGCAAACAGGTAGCAGTTGGGTGCAGTCCCGAGCACTTGGAGGCAGTGGCGGTTAGACAGCATTCGTCTCTCCCGGTATTGGGGGTTGATATCGCGCTGTGTCAGAGAGCCATTACGCAAAGTCCCTGGCCAGGGCAAGCGAGATTTGCTGGTAGGTTCCAGTAGTTTCTCAGGGTGTAATGGGCTTCGCTCCGACACGACTTCTACCGCTATTGGGGGACTGACGCTTGCCGCCCCCTAGGCCCGATATGCGATAGTCTTAGACGAACAGACCGGACAGTACGGAGATTGTCACATCAGACTCAGTAGGAGTTCGGATGGGTTTCCTCATCGGCCTTCTTATCGACATCTACCTGGGGACCGTTACGTACAGCTAGTGCCGCTTGCGGTCTGTGGTTAAACCCACTGCCAGCGTAGTAGTCGAGTCTCTAGAGTCCCATACAGAGAGTTTCCCTACTCCAGGCGAAACGATATAAAGGTCGTATGGTTTTACGATAAGGGTTCGGATACATACGTGTGTTTACGCACGTACGACATCCGGACAGTTTTTACTAGCCGGCTTTGGTTTAAGCCAGTTTCTAGTATCCGGTTATTGGATTTATACAGTCTAAAGTTTTTCCGTGTTTTCACGGATAGGAGGGGCGTTCTCGTAATTGCGCGAGAAGCTTCTAGAAGATGGTGACTTGGGGGTTAAGGTGGCATATGCATTAAATGAGATTATTGAGTCATATGAGTGATTCATCCATGTCATTAATGCATTATAAATGCTTAATGACTCATGAGGATGAATCACCCTCTTATATTTATGAAGTATGATTATTCATCCTTTATTTTCTTTTATTGGATAAATGATAATGCTTGATATATATTATAATACATCATTATCTCATCTCATTCTTTTGCTCACCTTCTCTCTCCTCAAGCTCTCTCTCTCTTCAAACCCTAATCCTCCCCTCTCATGTGTTGAGTACAAGGATTAGATTAGACTACTTAATCCTTAACCATTCTCTATATCACCTAGGTTATTTAGATTAGCGATTTAAGAAACCTAGTTACCTCTAGTATGAGGTGAAGCTTGAAGTAAAGCTCTCGGGTGGATCTTCTACTACATAGAGAAGGCTCGAGAAGATGTAGAGAACGACAAGACGAAGGACTCGGTTCTACAGGTATGATCACTTTTCATAGTAGTTTATAACTCCTATGTTTCTTGTTAGTTATTGTTTTGCAAAGATTCTCGGTTAGTCGATGTTTAAACAAAGAATAAGTTTGTTTTTTAAATTTCCGCCTCCCCGCAAGTCGTGGGGTGTTGTACATTGAATTACACTAAATGATCCTAAAATCTTGTTAAGTGGATTTTAGTCTTAAATTAGACTAATGTATTCTTAACAAAAAATCAATTGAGCCCCAGCAGCTCACAAATATTTAAGTTGATCTTAATCTCGAACTAGATTAACGATTCTTAAATAAAACAAACCAAAATCTAAGATATATGGATTTGGACTAATCCACGTCCTACGAGTGAAAACATAAATTAGTCTCCGTATATAATCCACGGGCAACCGAAAATAAAACAAACACACACGACACGAAATGAATTTCTGGAGCAGAAGAAAGTGATTATCGCGATGCAGTAATGTAATTAACTGCAGGGGCTTATGCCTACAGGGAAAATCGTCCCTACAATCAAAAAACCCTCACAAACTGCTACAACGGCCGTATCAATCCAAACCTCCGATACACGGTGCCATAAATCAACTTGGTATCTTCAGAGATGTGGATGGATAAAACCAATTATCATCTGTCCCCAAAATTCAGGCCAGAGTCCCAACATCCCAGTCACGTCTTCCAGCGGTGAACACATACCTGTATTTGTAACGAAACACGAATAACCGAAGAGATAGAATAACGCAAAGAACATAATACCAGAATATACATATCGAAACACATATACGTAAATTATTAAATCAATACCCGATTTAATAATCCGGCTCAAACCCGAGCCAGCTAGTATTATCAACTGTCCAATCGAAAGTCCGGGTATATAGTACAATCAATCGATCGGAACCTTACATGTATCCAATACGGCTACTACATCGTTTTGCCAGAATCGGGAAAACCCTCTGTGTGGGACTCTAAAGACTCGTCAATACTGTAACAACCGAGTTCAGTTATACCAATTTATGTTTCAGTATTTATTATCTGTAGTATTTTACTGATATATCGTGTTTGGGGTGCGAAAGGTAACTACACTTTTACATTACATTCGACCCGACCCACTTGCTTGAACGGGTTAATTCTTATTTATAGACTACCCTGATTGAGAACCCAGCACCACCACCTTGCCGCCGCCGACCACCTCATCTCATCGTCAGCTCCCTCCTCTCCTTCTCTTCCTCTCCTCTGCTTTTCCCCGAGCACCAACCCTGCACCCACAAACCAACCGAGAAACCCCAGCAAACAAAACCCACACCCTAACCAAAACCCTAACATCAAACCCTCATCGCCAGAGCTCCGTTCACAGCCGTTCACACCCCCTTTGCAACCACATAACACATCTATGGTAAGCTCTCTCTCTCTCTTGTTTCTCTTCTTCCATTCTTTTTCTCCATGCTTTCTTTTCTTTCTTTATATTTGCTTCTCATGTTCACTGTTCTTGGTTTGCCGGAATCCGACCGTGCCGGCGACGATCACGATGACCCAACAAGTATCTCTAACCCGTGCGATCCCCTTGTGCGTTGTTTGGACTCATTCCGTGTACCGTGCACGCGTCGCGACTTTTTCAGCTGACGTGTGACATTCCGTATACCCGTATCGCGATCCGTCTAGGCAAGTAAAACTTGCTATATGCTATTATATTATTTTATACATATTTATTTCATGATTAAACCTGTAAATTAAACCTAAGGCTATTAGTTTCCATTTTGCATTTCGATGTCCGGTTATATCATTTTAGATTCGGATCTTGAATTATACCTTGTTGCATATTATAGTACAATATCGTGTACCCACATCCATGTTTAAATCACTTAATAATTATTTACATAGCCCATAGTACCCTTTTGTAGTTTCTACCCTATCGGACACCCGTTTGCATCCCTTTTAACCTATTTTAAATACATTTGCATCCCTAGATCCTTTAACCCGTAATAACGAGATTTTAACAATCCATATTTGTTAAAGTGTATTTTACTAATGTTGGAACCATAACCCTAACCCTAATCATAATTGTGTATTTATATGCCTTAATCTGTACCTGATTGCATGTCACATTACAATGTTCCATTTTATTGTTCTATTAGTGCCTCATGCTTGTTTTTTATACCCATGCTTATGTTAGTTTGATTATGAGCACTCACTTGACATTCTGTGCACCCCTGACATGACCTGTTACACTTACTACTTGACACGATATGGAACCGTGTAGCTCTTGACATGACATGATACCTATGTACTACCTGACTTTACCTGATGTACCATGGCTTTACCTGTTGCCTAATCTTGTGACTAATGCCAACAAACCTGACCTGTTGTCCTTACGGACGTTTCCTGTTGTCTATCCAGACAAACCTGTACCTGCCTGATCCTGTGTTGGCATTAGCTCCAGATTCTTTAATACTTGACTTTAGCACATATAACTTGGGGGTATGGGGAAATCAATGATGAAACCTGACTTGTAACTCGACGGTTCTATACCTTTTCTGATCAGTCTTACGGGCTAGGCCAGCCCCGGAGTGATGTTACTGACATCACTCGTCATTACCTACCACCCTTTACTGTCTTGCGGCACGTCTCGGGTTCAGCCCGAAAGTCATAGACCGTGATCCCGGGCATGCATGGGATACTATTGAGTTACATCGATGATTCATCAAATTGGTTTCAAAGAATTGAGAGTAGTTAACCCAATAGATCAGTTTAGATTACTCACTACACATTACCCCACCGTCCTTACTTATATTACTGTTATGCCTGTTTTATTATTTAAACTCAAACTTGCATGTCTTGCTACCCTGTTTATATATTATTGCTTGATGTTATGACGCGCTGACATCTTGGTTTTGCATGACCCAGATTCCTTACCTTTGTTGCAGTCCGAGCAGGAGTACTTCAGTCAGCAGGCTGATCAGTGATGACTCGTTAGTAGTTAGTTCTTTTATGTTCAGTATTTTCATTCCTGATGTGAGCCCGCATTATGGGACATACATTCCAGTTATTCTTGTATTGGATCTTTTGCTTCCACATTATTTTATTCTTGACTCATTTTATTTTTGGCTTTTGGACTCGTGTTAGATAGTTTATTATTGTTCTTGATATCTCTACAGCCGTAATATGACTGTAGAAGGATAATTCCTATCCACAGATAGTATGGTTGGCTATGTCACGTGCCTACCTTAGCGTACTCTGGGAAGCGGGGCGTGGCAAATATGCTGGCAGTGGGTTTAACCACAAGCACGTCAGCGGTACTAGCTGTACGTAACAGCTACCCAGGTATTAAGTGAAAGGAAGGCCGATGAGCATGCTCATCCAAACCCCTACCGAATCTGTCCATGACAATCTCCATACAGTCCGGTCTGTTCATCTAAGAGTATCGCATATCGTGTCTAGGGGGTGGATAAAGTCAGACCCCTAATAACGCGGCATTTCATGCCGGTATGAAGCCCGTCACCCATTGAGAAACTACTGATCCAAATCAGTAATTCTCGTCCACCTCGGCCGAGGATTTCTGGTGATGGCTATCTATGCACAACACGACATCAACCCCCAATATCGGGAGAGTCGAATCCCCGACGATCCGCTCACTGCCTCTATGTGGCTCGGGACTGTACCCAACTAAAACCTGTTTGCATGACTCCTTTGAGCCGTGGTAGGGTAGTAATCAAAGCACGGTGGGAACTCACACGAGACAAATGACTAATCTGTACTCATGTCACCTGGAAACTGCTATCTGACAATAGGTATAATACCAACTAGCATGTTCCTAATGAGTCCGTCCAGTATACTCATAACCCAATGAGCGCATGTATACTATCTTAGGTGACTAACTAACACCAATGGCTTGTGAGACCAGCTACCGCCCCTTGTCGGGGTCTCGATAAGTATACACTAGTCTACACCGGAGTATCAATACTCAGTCTCGATACTCCCACGACTAGGGACATTTAAGGACGTGCATATAGACCACCCAGCTCCCATGTATATGATCGCCATCATAATACTGATAGTCTAGCAAGAATCCTATGGGCTCTATCAACATGTAATAGTGATCTGTAATGCCACCTAAAGCTGTACATGATGATAAAGACAAACCAGATAGTATGCTATCATCTCGAGTAATACTGTTCTACCGGTATAAGTTCTCTCTCAATCATCACAATCGAGTGCATGTGATTCAATAATTGAATTGAGGGCAATATAACCAACAATCTTCTACTTGCACTTAAGGCTAATTATTGCAGTATCGCATACTTGTAGCCCATGTGATACCGAACACCCAACTTCTCTACTAATCAGTCTCGTAAATCCCGTTTGTGAAACTATTGCGTTCGAGAAATAGCCTCAATGAGTGGATCCGCTCCAGTGTTTCTATCTTCATCTCTCTATATCTCAACTTTGCGGAGAATGACTATCTCCCGAAATGAGCGATACCCATCTTAGAATTTGTCTGGATAACTGATGGGACTCAGTTCACAAATAAACTCCAAATCTAACAAATTTCTTATACTGTATTATCTACTGAATTTAATCAGTATCCTGCACCATGCCTTCCACAGTAACTGCTTGGACCACCTGTCCAACATACTGCCCCTCAGAAAGAGAGAAAACTATAACTCTGACAGCTATTTTGTCATTCAGGTCACCTTGGAAGCTTAAAATGATAACTGCTTCTTGGAGGAGGCTGCCGTTACTATATACCAAGAACATTCACTTATGTTCATAACTGCTTCCCTCTGTTTCTCCAGGATTGGATTAATATATATGCTTATTCCAGCCAGTGTAAAAGCAATATCTGGTGTGGTACTTGATATTTCATGATTAACTCAATTTCTTAAGCAAGTGATATGGCAATCATGCAAATCCCTCTCCTCATCAGTCTAGAAGACATCTCTTTAGAGAGGGTGACCCTATTAACTGCAGGTACACCACCACGCCAGGAGTCGTCCATTCTAAAACACTTTAGAATAGTGTCAAGTACTCAAATTGGGACACTTCCCAAATCTAGATCTAAAACCATAGATCTAGTAATCAGAATCTGTGATATTTTATCCAGATCCTATGTTGAGAAACACCTTATGACAACCACAGTATAACCGATCGTAGTATAGGGATATCACTTCTTATCAAGAGCATGTCATCTAAATACCAGGACACCATTCCTTACTACCTTCTTACCAGATTCATCTGTTATTCTGATGAAGTCAAACTCTATGACTGTAACATCAAAAATAGACGATCTATCTCCGCTATATCTGCTTTAGTCTATAAATAGACATAAGCTACTTGCCTACCATGATTCCGCTGCTCGCACTGACTACAACAACCCTCTGGCAGAGTCATATACATGTGCACTTCTAAAGCTAATTTAGAACGACATTATACTCATTCTCCTGCCAAATCTCATAGTCTAGAACAACAGTAGTGGCAAGTTTGGATAATCAAAAACCTCCTTGTCACCGTCTTTGAGGAGACTAAACTACCTCTCGGGTGGTTGAGGTTACCCACTAAATCTACAAAGTGGCTAAAGAATTGTCGAATCCAATTGAATCCTTAGCTTCTACTAAATTTTCAGTAATCGTTTGTGATTCTGTAATCACTTCCAGTTCTACCATACTCCCACTAATGTTTTCTGAAAAGAATCTATTTTATTAAAACTAGTGGCGAGTCAAGAACAATATAACTATTGATCTTCCAAATGGTAGAATGTTTGTTAGTTATATGTATGCCCTAGAGGCCATTGCTATACATAGGATGTATATTGTAGTGGATGCTGGGACATATATAGGGAGGACTTTCTTGCTCGACATGATAGTATGCTATCTGGTTGCAATATACCTTAACATGTATACTGCTTGTCTCTCTGTTACATGTTGGTAAAGCCCTTAGGATGTGTACTTGACTATCTGGACTATGATGCAGATCATACTAGTGGGGACATGGTAGTCCATAAGTACATCCTTCAAAGTCCCTAGTCGTGGGTGTATCGAGACGGGGCATCGATATACCAGAGTAGACTAGCGTATACCTTCTCGACCCATACAGATGGGCGATGGATGATCCCATATCCATTGGTGTTTGACATCGGAGATGATATACGGGTGCTCAGTGGAGACTGGGTACACTGGACGGACTCGCCGAGAACTCCCAGATGGTATTATACCTTACGTCAGATGGCAGTTCTCTGGTGACACTGGTACAGAGTAGTCTGTTGACCCGAGATCGTCATAGAGTCTTGTGTGGTTCCCACTGTGCTTTGATTTCCATCTTACCACGTCCAAGAGGGCGTGCAAAACGGTGGTTTTTGGGTACAGTCCCGAATCACATGGAGGCAATGAGCGATAGGAGGGGATTCGTCTCTCCCGGTATAGGGAGTTGATGTTGCGCTGTGTTCGATTGGCTATAACCGGAAATCCCTGGCCAGGGTTGCTGAGATTTACTGGTAAGTGTTACCAGTAGTTTCTCGAATTGTTATAGACCTCATATCGACATGACTTATCGAGCTATTGGGGTCTGACGTTTACCACCCCTAGGCGAGATATACGACATTTCAGACGTCGAGACCGGACTGTACGGTAAGTGTTACTGGTTGGATTCACAGGAGTGTGAGCGGGCTTGCTCGTCGATCTTCTGATCGCTCAATACCCGGGTGGCCGTTACGTTTAGCAGACCGCTTGCGGCTTGTGGGTGTTTGATATGATCATCACCTGCTGCCGGCGTATTGACGAGTCTTTAGAGTCCTACACAGAGGTTTCCTGGCTCAAGCGAAACGAAATAGGAGCGCATATGAGATATGTGCGGGACCGAGAATAATGCGTGTATGTGATACCGTATTTCATTCTCGCGATGAATGTATCGAATGGTTGTATGCGATATAACCTAGTTATTGAATCGAGGGTTGATTCGATAAGCCGATACATTGGATACTAGTCGGTTATATGCGATATGACCGGATCGTTAAATCAAGTGTTGATTTAATGATTTAATGCATAATTATATATTTGATATATTACTTTGCATTAACTAGTATTGGTTCACTTTAAATGGATTTTCTCACATTATGTGCACATTGTATATGTGATATACTTTTGTTCACAAGTTAGTATCATGTTTGATGATGCTTGCTAACTTGGGTTTGTGTAAAGATTAAACCATGGTTGTGTAATGGTTAGGGTTTTCATTTTATTATTCATTTATTTATTCTTTATTCTTTTTGGAAAATAATTGGCATAAAGAGAAAAATGGTGGCTTTCTTTGTTTGTATTATGAAGCTTCATGAAGCTTTGACTAAGTGACCATTTTGTCTCATGCTTAACCCTAACCATTCCACTTAACCCTAGTCTATTCTCTACACTTGACCATGGTTGCATTATGATAAGTATTCATTTTATTTCTTTTTTTAAATAATACTTATCATAATATTCATCTTCTTCTTCTTCTTCTTCTTCACTTGAAGAAAGCTTGCTTCAACAATGGCAACTTGAGCAAATGAGTGAGAAATCCAATTCTAAAGTGAACCCACTTCCTATTTCATCATCCTCTACCTCTTGCCAAGTAGTAGAGTGTGTTTTCTTCACAAGTTTCATGACTTGGTGAAGTGGGAGCTTGATCTAGTGCTGCCTCGACGTAGATCATCTTCGGCATCGTCGTCGATGACCAAGCCCGCTTTTTCTCCGATGAAGCCGACGCTAGAGCCCAAGATCCGATTTGTACAGCGAGGAGACTTCATCGCGGAGCCATGGAGGTGGAGAACCGGATCTACAAAGGTTGTATTTCCGTTTACCATTTAGTTAAGTTGTTAACTAGTTTCTTTTTCGCCTAAACTTCTAGCCAACGATCCGTATTAGGGTTTCCCGGCACCGTAATTTTTGAAATTGGCATGGTTGATGCCTTGTGAGACCTCACTAGTGTGCCTAAGGAAACCTACAGTGGTATCAGAGCCTAGCTAGAGCCTTAGGCGATGCGTAGACGCAGTTTGAAGTCCGATCGAACTAAAACCCGAACCCGAAACATGCTCTCTGGACTTTTTTCTAAAACAGGGATTTTAGTGAAATAAAAATATGCAGAAAAATCAGCAGGGAATCCTAAGAATTACTGTGCAACACGTGTCCATGATTCTACTATAGCGCGGCGGAACCGCGGCACAAGCTGGCTTGTGCGGCGGTTCCGCGGCTGTTTTGTCGCCTTGTTCATTGAATATTGCACAGTAATGTCACATTAGTACTACTGAGTTTTTTGGGAATTTTTAATATTTATTCTAGAGTTGAATTTTCTAGGGTTGTTTTGGGGATTCGGTGTTTCGATCGGAGTATCAGATTTTGTCTATGTGGCTTTCCGGATAATTTTTTGAATATGTTAAAAAGTTCGACCGGATATAAATACCCAATTTTTCCCCTGTCAGGAAATTTCCAAGTGTTGGATTTTTCCGTAGTTTAACGACGTTCTAAGTAGTGCAAGTAACGCGATGGACCCTCTAGAAGACAACAAACCTTAACTCGATTATGTGACCATCTTGAACTGCCCTTTGAACCTTCGGGTTTGGGGCAGTACGGCGTGCCACATGTGAGGCGTTGGCTTGACCCTTCTACGGCTGGACCGTTGGTACTGAGGCACGAACTGAATGTTTTTAGACTTGTTTCATGTGTTGATCTGTATCGGGAAAACATGGGTGTTTGAATGTTCGATCGGAAAGTTTAACATTTTCTAATTATCTGGAATGGGATACAATAATTGGAATTCACAAGCTGTTATGAGATAACTGAATGAATGTTATAAACATAGCAGTTTAGTCTCACTTGATCGGTTGCCACGGAATTTTGATGTGATCAAAAGTCCGTCACAATCACGTATCGTACACGGATACTCGCCGGATAAACTTAATAGACAGCCTCACTCCATAGCCCCGACCAAGTGACTGTAGGAGAACCCCGTCGCCGAAAGCATCCGTACGGGTGCTCGCGGCAGCGGTGTTCCGCCTTGGTGCACTTTATCGACGGCGTCGGGGGTGTGGCCGCCTACTAAAGTTTGCGACGAGCATTCGATCAGGATGCCGGGAATCTTGTTGAATTGCCCGACTTGATATTGAAAAGAGTTTTCGATTTTGAGACTAAAATGCGGGGTTTATAATTGTTAGGCATGCGATGTCTAAAGAATTCATTTGGTCAGGCATGCGATGTCTGAGGAGGTTGCGGATTCCAACTGTTGTAGTTTTACACTTTCTTTTCTGTGACCGTAAGTGTAATATGTGATATCGCCGGTTTTGTTGCTATATGTCAACGACAATTGGGATGGATATATTTACTTACGTTGATGACATGTGATGTTATGTGTTGCTGGATATGTTATATTGGATCGTCGTGTTTGAATAGCCGGGGGTTTTTATGTGAGATGAGTGTTTTTCATTTTCATTCATGTAAAAACTTGTATGTAATATTCTTTTATTGGGGCACTTCCAGGTTGCGGAAGATGTCACCGTTTGTATATTATTTACTTTTCTGCACTAGGATAGACCCGAGGAGGGGAGCACAAGTAACCGGGTTCTGGAGTCCAGTGGGAGACCAACTCGAGGAGTCGAGTCCGGGTCTCCTAACTCTAGAATTGGTAGGGTTGCTTGCCGCTCTCGTAGGGGTCTAGGGGTGTGGGTTTGGCTATTCATCACGACCGTGGAATCCGTGTTTTATACTGGCTCGTATTGAAAACACGGACGTCCTAGTATATCCAATATTTCATATATGTTTCTTCTGCTGCGAAATCTGTGATGTGATCATGTGATGTTCTGTGATAGATACAGTATATAGTATATATGATATATTATATAGACGTTACTTATGTTTTACACCCACGCTAGCCCTGCCCCACTCTGCCGTTAGTTACCTAACCTAACGGTGCACGAGGGGACATCGAGGCGAATGCGGATGGCATAAGTGTACGTCGTATTTCTCTGTGATGTTTAGGTAATTTAAATGATGGGACTTCATTAATGAGATTAATGAAATAAAAGAAACCTAAGATGTTGTAGAATCGAATTTCAAAATAAAACTGGTAGCTACAGTTCTTGCTTTGCACAGCGGTATATACGATATATCCTGCACCTTATTCGATGAGGAAAGGACCGAGATCCCTTCACCGGGAGTGACTCCTTTAGCAATAACTGGCAGATGCTACACACTCGGTTTGTCTTTTGATTGCTTTTAAGAGTTCTGCTTTGCACAGCGATATATATGATATATCCCACACCTCATTCGACGAGGAAAGGACCGACGATCCCTTCACCGGGAGTGACTCCTTTAGCAAAACTAGAAAAGCCTCAAAAACACTCTATTTCAAAATTCATTCGATCCTACAACGATATCAAGTTCATTACGCAATAGGTTTTCAGAAAAACCTGTCGTAGCCCTCCGTCATTTCAGATAAGTCCTATTTAGTATTCGTGCTACGTTTGTTGACCTCCGTCAAGGCGTAGTGTGCGGTAGCTAACTAGTATTTATCTGCTTATGCATATGATGCAGATTGGATTAGGGTAGTCGTGCGGCCTTGTTGACCTCCGTCAAGGGTCGTGCGGATGGGTTTAATTCGATCAAGAAATGACGGGTTGAACTTGACTAATAGCCTATGGTTTGTTGACCTCCGTCAAGGTCATAGGGTGCTAGGGGCAAAAATTATCGGGAATTTCAAGTGTTGAAATTTGCAATGAGATTGCATACCTTCTATGAGATGGTTGGATCCCGATACCCGCTGCGAGTAAGAGTTACTCCTGGGAGAGTTTTGCACATTACAATTAGCCGATCAAGTAGGTGTCTAGAAAGGTGTCAACGGGGTTACGCCTCTGGGAAAACGAGGTTTACATTAATTAGGTTCGTGCGAAAGCACGGGGGACCTCCCTCAAAGTACCGACACTGGCCTGGCTGAAAGATTGGCGAACTTGTAGTGTGTAATTAATCCCGGCTAGTCTTTCCTTTTAGGGTTTGAAGGAGGATTTGATAAAAAGCAGTGGGTGAGCCATCCTGATTAAATAAAATAATAACCAATCTATTCTTGCAAGAGCGCACGCTGAGTGTTTTCTTCTCTCTCTCTTCTGGTAGCGACCATGTCATGCCTTAATCAAGATAATAAAACGGATATTTGACCGAACCCGCTTGTTATACTGAGCTGGGGAACGTTGGTCCTGCTCCAACTTATAAATGTTATAAGACAGAGCAGGAAATTGAGGAATAACAGAATTCCAGTGCCGCCCAAACGAAGAGAGTGCATGCTGATGCATCATCTTCGGGTGTGTTCATTATACAGAACTGTTTTTCAGTATCCTCCGCATCCTGAGTATATGATACCGGATCAGGATCCCAGATATGTAATAGGTTACATAGGGCTACAAAAGGGTAGAAAAACTGAGAACGGGTGATAAGTTTCATGAGGCAGAAAACGGGGCAAGTGTTGCAGCCAAGTCTGTTGGTCACTATCACCATGTATTACCTATACATTGATTCTGAACGAATGTTATTAGATACCGAACCTGATATACAAAATCATATCAGTCTCTTTATTAGTAAAGAAATGATATAATTTTGTATTGTTGGATAATGTTTTGAACATTTCCTATATCAAAAGTTGATCGGTTCAGGCACGTTATCTAAAAGCATTGATATTCTAAATCAAACTACAGTTCTTAGTATATGGAACACACACAAGAGGAAGAGTTCAGAAATGAATGAATCCTTCTTGAGGTATTATAGACTAGGTCATATCAATGCGACCCGACTAGCTGAAGTTACATTTAGATGCATATTTAAATCGGTTTGAATTTACATCTTGTGAAACTTACCAGTCATGTCACAAAGATATAATGACACCAGCTCTGTTTATTGGAAACAGAGAAAGAGTTAGTGAACTCTTGGGACTAATACATGATGATGTATGTAAGGTCCCCTGTCTACACATGCCAAGACTGGTTCTTTATACTTCATTATATTCTCTGATAATCTCTCAAGATTCAGTCATATGTTCCTGTTGAAACATGAATCCAAACCTTTTGAGATGTTCACAGAATATAAGTTAGAAGTAGAGAACCAAAATACAGGTATAAGTATTATGTCCTATGATGAGATCAGGGAGGAGAATACTTGTGCATGGAATTCCTGGATTATTCTAAAGGAGAATGAGATTCTCTCTCAGCATTACTCCTCCTATGCACCATTGCACGATGGTATATCGGGGTGGAGCAGATACACCCTATTTGATATGGTGTGCTCTATGATGAGTACTACTGAGTTACCTATTTCCTTTTGGGAGTTATGCACTTGAGAAGCTGCATACCTATTGAATAGGGTTCCAATCAAATCAGTTGCCTACCTTTTCATATGTGATATGGAAAGGGAAGAGCCCATGTCTTAAGCTAGTTAAGATTTGGGGTTGACCGGCCTATGTCTGAAAGTAAAATCCGGGCAAGCTCGAGGCAAGGTCTGTAATGTACAACTGGAAAGGTTCCAGCTACACAAACTACAGCAGATGATTTGATAAAACCAAAGGATTCAATAGATACCAACGAACCTCAGCCTCTCCGCCGATCTAGTAAGGTTCCTCACCCACCTGAGAGATACTTCTGTTTCTCTATGACAGTGGGAGCGAGGATTGCATCATGAGATGATGACCCAACTACCTTCGAGCTGGCTATCAGGAGTAAGACTCTGTAAGAATGGCTGGATGCTTAGTGATCTGAGATGGATTCCTTATACACCAACAAAGTATGGACTTTGGCTGCTATATCTGAAGGGTTAAATGCCCATCAGGAGCAAGTATATCTTGAGAAGATTACTTGGTGTAGATGGAAAAGTTGAGACTTTCAAAGCTGAACTTTCTAAAGGTTTGCATCATTGACCAGGCATGGATTATGTTGAAACCTTTTTCTAAGGAGCTATGCTTAAGTCCATCCAGATACTACTTACCACGGCTTCATACCATGACTACGATATCTGGTGGTTGGGTGTCATGACTGCTTTTCTAAATGATGTTTTAGAAGAGTGCGTCTATAAGTACACAGCCAGAGGGCCTCGTAGACAGTGGGAGTAGCGGAAACGTGTGCAAGATGCTTTATAGGATAAAGCAGGCATCGCGGAGTTGGAACGTCTATTTTGATGAGTTAGTCAAAGAAGTTGACATCATCAAAATGGTAGATGAACCTTGTATAAACAAAAAGGTAGTAGGGAGTATGGTGGCGATCCTCGTAGAGTACGTGGATGACATACTCTTGATAAGAAAGAAGTTTCCTATGCTACGCTCGATCAATCTCTGCTTATCACAATGATTCTCCACATAGGATCAAAGTGATACCTACTAAATCCTGGGTTTTGGATCTATGAGATAGATCTAAATGGATGTTAGGATACTCACTAGTTGTAGTGAGATGGTATCAGTTGATCCTGGGAAGAATCACTGGAAGGGTTCCAGGGTGATAAAGACGACTGAAAGTCAGTCGCAGGCTTTGTCTTTACCCTCAGTAGAGGGACGGTATGTTGGAAGGGTTCCAAGCTAAATACCGTGGCATACTAGACGATAAAGGCTGGATACATCGCTACTTAAGATGCTACCAAAGAGGCTGTCTGGGTGTATATTTGTTCATGAGATGAACTTAGTTCCTCCCATTGTGTGACAATGGAGTTGTGGCTTATGCCAAGGAACGCAGGTCCCATCATTGATCCAGACATATTCTAAGGAAGTATCACCTGATCATGGAGATGGTTGATCTCTAAGGGATCGAGGTTAGGAGAGTAGACTCAGAGGACAACACGGCGGATACACTCACGAAGGCCTATTCCCAGAGAGAGACTTTTATGGGATGATTGAGTATGAGATACTACAACCACTGCTATCAGATGGCTCTAGTGCAAGTGGGAGATTGTTAGTTATATGTATGCCCTAGAGGCCATTGCTATACATAGGATGTATATTGTAGTGGATGCTGGGACATATATAGGGAGGACTTTCTTGCTCGACATGATAGTATGCTATCTGGTTGCTATTTACCTTAACATGTATACTGCTTGTCTCTCTGTTACATGTTGGTAAAGCCCTTAGGATGTGTACTTGACTACCTGGACTATGATGCAGATCATACTAGTGGGGACATGGTAGTCCATAAGTACATCCTTCAAAGTCCCTAGTCGTGGGTGTATCGAGACGGGGCATCGATATACCAGAGTAGACTAGCGTATACCTTCTCGACCCATACAGATGGGCGATGGATGATCCCATATCCATTGGTGTTTGACATCGGAGATGATATACGGGTGCTCAGTGGAGACTGGGTATACTGGACGGACTCGCCGAGAACTCCCAGATGGTATTATACCTTACGTCAGATGGCAGTTCTCTGGTGACACTGGTACAGAGTAGTCTGTTGACCCGAGATCGTCATAGAGTCTTGTGTGGTTCCCACTGTGCTTTGATTTCCATCTTACCACGTCCAAGAGGGCGTGCAAAATGGTGGTTTTTGGGTACAGTCCCGAATCACATGGAGGCAATGAGCGATAGGAGGGGATTCGTCTCTCCCGGTATAGGGAGTTGATGTTGCGCTGTGTTCGATTGGCTATAACCGGAAATCTCTGGCCAGGGTTGCTGAGATTTACTGGTAAGTGTTACCAGTAGTTTCTCGAATTGTTATAGACCTCATATCGACACGACTTATCGAGCTATTGGGGTCTGACGTTTACCACCCCTAGGCGAGATATGCGACATATCAGACGTCGAGACCGGACTGTACGGTAAGTGTTACTGGTTGGATTCACAGGAGTGTGAGCGGGCTTGCTCGTCGATCTTCTGATTGCTCAATACCCGGGTGGCCGTTACGTTTAGCAGACCGCTTGCGGCTTGTGGGTGTTTGATATGATCATCACCTGCTGCCGGCGTATTGACGAGTCTTTAGAGTCCTACACAGAGGTTTCCTGGCTCAAGCGAAATGAAATAGGAGCGCATATGAGATATGTGCGGGACCGAGAATAATGCGTGTATGTGATACCGTATTTCATTCTCACGATGAATGTATCGAATGGTTGTATGCGATATAACCTAGTTATCGAATCGAGGGTTGATTCGATAAGCCGATACATTGGATACTAGTCGGTTATATGCGATATGACCGGATCGTTAAATCAAGTGTTGATTTAATGATTTAATGCATAATTATATATTTTTCGTCTGCGCGTTGCGGTAAACCGCCTTTCTTTGCATTAACTAGTATTGGTTCACTTTAAATGGATTTTCTCACTTTATGTGCACATTGTATATGTGATATACTTTTGTTCACAAGTTAGTATCATGTTTGATGATGCTTGCTAACTTGGGTTTGTGTAATGATTAAACCATGGTTGTGTAATGGTTAGGGTTTTCATTTTCTTATTCATTTATTTATTCTTTATTCTTTTTGGAAAATAATTGGCATAAAGAGAAAAATGGTCGCTTTCTTTGTTTGTATTATGAAGCTTCATGAAGCTTTGACTAAGTGACCATTTTGTCTCATGCTTAACCCTAACCATTCCACTTAGCCCTAGTCTATTCTCTACACTTGACCATGGTTGTATTATGATAAGTATTCATTTTATTTCCTTTTTGAAATAATACTTATCATAATATTCATCTTCTTCTTCTTCTTCTTCACTTGAAGAAAGCTTGCTTCAACAATGGCAACTTGAGCAAATGAGTGAGAAATCCAATTCTAAAGTGAACCCACTTCCTATTTCATCATCCTCTATCTCTTGCCAAGTAGTAGAGTGTGTTTTCTTCACAAGTTTCATGACTTGGTGAAGTGGGAGCTTGATCTAGTGATGCTTCGACGTAGATCATCTTCGGCATCGTCGTCGATGACCAAGCCCGCTTTTTCTCCGATGAAGCTGACGCTAGAGCCCAAGATCCGATTTGTACAGCGAGGAGACTTCATCGCGGAGCCATGGAGGTGGAGAACCGGATCTACAAAGGTTGTATTTCCGTTTAACATTTAGTTAAGTTGTTAACTAGTTTCTTTTTCGCCTAAACTTCTAGCCAACGATCCGTATTAGGGTTTCCCGGCACCGTAATTTTTGAAATTGGCATGGTTGATACCTTGTGAGACCTCACTAGTATGCCTATGGAAACCTACAATGTTATCCCTCGTCTATGCCCGGGATAACCCACAAACTACCATAACTGAAACATGTAAACTTCTAGCCAACGATCCGTATTAGGGTTTCCCGGCACCGTAATTTTTGAAATTGGCATGGTTGATACCTTGTGAGACCTCACTAGTATGCCTATGGAAACCTACAATGTTATCCCTCGTCTATGCCCGGGATAACCCACAAACTACCATAACTGAAACTTGCCTTGAGTTTATCCAGATTCTAGTTTTAAGCATAAACCGGACAACTCCATATACCTTAACATCGTTAAGGTATGGATCCATTCTATATCTAATATAGAAATAAAGGCACTAATTTAATTGGAACTATATTCAAAAATACATGCAGCCGTTTCTATTGCATATCAACTAAATGGAAGGAGGCTAATTGATTGAATTTGTTATCCGATTGTGTCGGTTTGAGAAAATAGTAAAGATCTCACAACCAAAAATTATTTGACCGCAATCAATAACGGTGTCGGATGTAGCGCGTTAGTAAGTGCGGATCATCCACAGGGAAAGTGTAATCGTTCGTCTTTCGAATTAGATGAATCGAAACTTTAAGGAAAAGAAAAGAAAACAATTCAGGATTTAAAATTGCGTTTCAAGAAAGAGAAAATATCTAGATCTAAGAAAACATTAAAATCAAGAAGTGGTAATTTGTGATGATTTCCAACCAACAATCAAGATTCGAAGTGTAGCTCGTAAGAGTAGATCGGATTTGTAGATGTGATGAGATCTAATGATTTCATGTTCTTATCCTTTAGCGAATTGATACTAGATCGATGATAATTCATCGAGGTTAAGGATTTTTGCGAAGAAGCTAGGGTTTCCTCGTCTTATCCTTTACCCTTTCAATGAATCTCATTCAAATTCTAGTTTCTAGTCAATCAAATGATCAATCGTTGTTCCTTAGTTTCGAGTGAACACAATCAAGAAAGGATCATCCCGAAACTAGGTCATCGATTATTTGATTCACTAGAATTTACAATCGTTATAGGATTTAAGAATTGTAAAAAGATTTAAATCATCATCTTTCTACTGATCATCACAACTCCTATACGAGCGGAGTTTTACTCAAACATCATAATATCAAACGCAATCACAAATTGAGATCGAATCATAATGTTGAATCAAATGATAAGCAAGATATAGAAATTTCACCTTTATTTATCGACAAATTTCATTACAACTCTCTTGAATTTACAAAAGGATGGAACTAGATCGTCGATTTCGGCTTCGCTCGGCTCCTTGAGTCGCGGATCGGCTTGGATCTCTTGCTCCGTTGAAATCCGGCGTTGTTTCTAATGGTTGAAGGCTCTCTTGCTTGAATGGTACTCGGGATCTTGATCTTGATTTTGAATTGTAATTTGGCACAAGTCGTGTCACTCAACTTGTGGGTGGAAGAGGGAGAGATGAAGAATTGAACCCCTCAACCCTAAATCTAGTCTCCTTTTTATAGAACTCCCAAAACCCTAGATCTAGGATTTGAATTTGAATTTTCCCTCCACAAGTTTGTTAGCAAAAGATTTGAATTTTCCTCCAAAAGTTTGTTAAGAGAGCCTTCTAGAAATAGTTTGTTAGCCGAGCCTTCTAGATGTGCCACGTGGACATTCTACAATGTTCTGGAAGCTTAGGCCGTTAGTTGAGAGCACGTGAGAAAAATTGAGCCGATGACGGCATCAAAGCGCCGCGGTTCCGCGGCGCAAACCAGCTCCCGCCGCGGAACAGCGGCGGTTTGGAAGCTTCAGGGCTTGAAATTTCATATAGTTGTTTGGGCTGATATTTGTGGGCTTTTCTGATATGTTGATTTTCCAAATGAGTCCCTAATCATTGCCAGATCTCTGGCCTTTGAGTTGGCGTATAATTCTGGCTCGGTTACTGGACTTTCCTGCATAATTTAACCGAGACAAGAGTTGCGCAATACAAGGATGATGCGATGCCATGATAAACAGTCAATTTCCCTAAAAAGCCGGTTTTAGAGTACAACACAGGTAATTCGGTATTTTACTATTGTTTTGCTAATATGTGAAATATGCAAACCGAACACCTCTAGATGAATGCAAAAGATAGGGAAATTGACGTGTTAAAAATACATTATTTTCGACTGATCAAATTCCCCCAAACTTATTTTCGATCGTCTCGATTGAACTGTTTTATTAAAAAGAGAAGGAGAAAATAAAGAAGGAGAAAAACTAACTAGCACACTTTCGTAGGCAACACAATTGCACTGAGCACGTGCAACAAGCCTTTAAACCTCTAGGTGTCCCTGGTAGGAGGAGTGTTGTCTCCTGAGGGTTTTCAGCGGATTGCACCCACAAAATCCAATAATAAAAGGAAGATCATGAATATTACATTTAAAGACAAGAATTGTAAAAGAAAAACCTTGAAAATTAGGGTTTCCAACTAAGCTAGCTTTTCAGTTGTCATGAGCCCTATCTTAATGGTCATGAAAAGATGTCAGAAATCACGTCCTCCCTCAATAAAATATCGTCTTATTTTTCATTCCTATCTTTCTTCCAAATATCGATCATATCACCTTGCGTGTGTGTAAAGGACATCCCTACACCCGGAGAATTCAATTCAAGCTATCATACTCTTACCCATCAGTATCAGTACTTTTTAATTAGATGTGCTCACACACTTTCATGCGACCGTTAATACTTCTTGAGGTACTAACCGACCGATTACTCATGTGCTTGCTTATTTGGTGTATTTTCCTCGTCTTGCACCACCTCGGGTATAGCAGTGACTCCCAGACCAGTTGGCTTTAGGGCACTAGGTGAAAAGGCACCCTTGCTATATATATATATTTTTTATTGCCCTTGGTGATAACAAAACCAGTGTCCATTTTTCTCACCACTTTCTTCATTTTTTTTCCTTCATACATCGGCTTTAAGACAAGAGCATTTCAAGGTATCCTCTACTATCCCGGGCTTTAAGACGTGTGTAAGTGCGAATAGCAGGGTATCAACGTTCAAAATGTTTGGCTTCCAGAATAGAAACTATTTTTCAGACTAATTTTTATCCTCAGATTAGTGACTTCCTTCATCTTACTAACCCTTGGGACAACGGCTCATAACTACTTTTACTAATTCGTATAAGAAAACTTCTAATTTTCTTAGTTTTCTTAAATTTTTCTAATCTCATGGATGTAATTTTTCACTATCTAATTTTTCATTATCTTATTTATGTACAAAAAAATATTTTTATTTTTCGAAAATTTTTAAATTTTTATAGGTTTTCAAAATGTTTTGTGCTTATGCAAAGTATGATGCAAATGATGCGAAAATAAGCACAAACCTCCCCCAAACTTGTTTTCAACAGTGTCCTCACTGTTGCCATCTGATAAATCTCGAAAAACCTGTAAGCTTGGGAGGAATTTATTAGTGGGGGCAAAATATTTAAGTGAAGAACCTCCCCCAAACTTATTCTTGGCTCATCATTTTGTAAAATTTTCTTTTCAAGAGCCAGAAAATACACCCCCGCCCCAAACTTGAGTTAAACAATGTTAAGCTTTGAAAATCACAAGAGGGGGTCAAAAATCAGTGGTCGATGCCAAGCTTTGCAAAGACCGAATGTTAACACCAACCATTCAAAAATTTTATCAATGCAGTACTCTGGTTGGTGGAAGAAGAAGCGGGGAAAGGTTAAGTGGTGGAATAGAATGTGGGTGCGTCTCATTTTGGAGAGACGATCCAGTGAATGTGATGGATTACTCGCATTCTTTTTACAGTTCAGAAGAAGGGGTGGAGGTTCAATTTCATTGATTTGGAGATGATTCATCTCAACACCCGTGTCATTCAAAAATGCGAGTTCATCAGCGAAGATCTCCTCAAAAGTTCCATCAATACCCCGATGAATAGTGTCATCACAAAGTGCGGGGTGATCTTCAGACTCTAAAAACTGTTCATACTCGGTGTTAGTTGTTGACCCGGACAACTCGGTGGAAGAGTCCGTATGTGTATGATACATAATTGGGTCAAACAACAACGTATGAAAAGAGTCAAGATCAGTATCATGAGGATCATCAAATTCGCTGCTGTCGACATCCATTAAGTCGACAGAACAGACCTGAGCAGTAGGTTCGGAGGGTACACTTCCCAACTTGTAAATGTTCAGCTCAATTGACCTATTCCCGAAGGATAGGGTCATAGAACCGTTACGACAGTTGATAATAGCATTGGAAGTGGCCAAAAAGGGGCGACCTAAAATTACCGGAATTTGATTCCGTGGGTTCGCTAGAGGCTGTGTATCAATTATAATAAAGTCCACAGGGAAGATAAATTCCCCGATTGTTATTAACACATCCTCCAGTTCACCCCTAGGTTTGGTGATTGATCGGTCAGCCATCTGGAGAGTTATGCTCGAAAGCTTTAACTCTCTGATACCTAGTTGCTCATAAACAGAGTATGGAAGTAAGTTAACATTAGCGCTAAGGTCTAGTAGAGCACGGTTAATGTGTTTTTCCCCGATAGAAATGGAAATAGTAGGACAACCAGGGTCCTTACGTTTTCTCGGTACTTGTTGGGGGAAAGCTGTGTCTACTGTCTTTGCCATGAATATCTTCTTGGGCACTTGTTTCTTCCTCTTCCTAGGCACAAGTTCTTAAGAGTTTTCTCATAGGACGGAACTTGTTGAATGGCATCTAGGAGAGGGATGTTGATGTTAACTTGCTTAAAAATGTTCATAATCTTCTCCATATGTGGACTCGATTTGTTAGCCCTTAACCGATTAGGGTAAGGTGCTTTAGCAATAAGCGCTGGGTCCATCATAGGAGAAGAAAGTATGTGTGGACCCGATCCCAAAATAGAAGTGGGGATCGTCGGTGGAGTAGTAGAAGAGGTGGGCTGAAGTGGCGAGCCTTGTGGGAAACGAAGAATAGGCTCGCAAGAAGGTGGTGGGGTAAAAGAACTGGGGTTAGAATTGGAAGTAGAAGTGGAAGGAAAAGTCTCAGCCGGGGTATCATCGATAGATTTTTCAGTGTCATCAATCTCTTCCCCAACGTGATTGTCAAGCACTCTTCCAGATCTCAACGTGATTGCATCAACATGATGTGAATAGCTAGGATTTGGCAAAGGTTGAGCTGGAAGTTTCCCTTTCTCTCTTGCACTCATTTCAGCTTTTAATCGTGTAATTTCTTCTTCCATCGATTTAATAGTCTCGCTTTGGGACGTAGAGTTTCTCTTTATGTCATCGGCGGAAGTTTTTATTGTCAAAAGAAAGTTCATGAATGAAGAGGATTCATCAGTACCGGTTAACTGCAAAGGATTAGACGGTGTAGGTTTGTTGACCGGATTTTGAAAATTTTGTGCTTGAAAGGGGTGCTGACTCAAATGAAGTGGTGGTTGCTGTTGTGGTGGAGGGACCCTTTGGAAATTGTGTTGGGTTGGAACAGTGTTTTGAGATTGTGATTGGTTCTAAGCAAAGTTAGGGTGATTCCTCCAACCCTGATTATATATGGAAGAAAAAGGGTCGTTTCTAGGTCCTTGTTGGTAAGCAGAATTTATATGCTCATGACTTTGAAACAGAGAATTTCGTGGACATTCTTCCGTGAGATGTGATGGATCAGAATAACAACCACATACAGTTTTGGAGAGTGACATTTGATTTAAGGCGGCAGCTAAAATTTGTTTTCCATAGCGTCAAATTTCTTGTGTAAAGCTGAAATTTCAACTCTAATTCCTATGGAAATATCATTGCCATCCCTACTCGATTGACTCACACCCTCCCACTGTAACGATATTTCAGCGAAATCTTCTAGGAATTTCCATGCTTCCCCATCATCTTTGGTCATGAAGTTGCCTTGATACATGGATTCAAGGGTCTGTCTTGTGTTAGGATTAATGCCCTCATAAATGATTCGGCATAGTTCCCATCTCGGGATGCCGTGATGTGGACATTGGACTAACAGATCCTTGAAGCGTTCAAGACATTTTGAAAATGTTTCATTTGGAAGCTGGGTGAATTGATAGATTTCGCTGCGGACTCGAGCTGTTTTGTGATGTGGGTAAAATTTCTTAAGGAATGCTTTAACGAATTCGTCCCAATTTGAAATGGAATGTGCGGTAGTGTTATATAGCCACTTCTCGGCTAAATCGCACAAAGTGAATGGGAGAAGACGAAGACGCATAGCATCCACAGACAACTGTGAAGTACCCATCAGTGCGCATACATTTTCAAATTTGGTGATAAAGACATATGCGTACTCAGACTCGAGACCATGAAATTTTGGTAGAAGGTTGATATATTGGGGTTTAATCTGAAAATTTTCCCCGTTGGCTGGTGGAATGGAAAGACAGGTGGAAAGTGGGGTTCGTGTAGGATAGCACCTCTCCTGGAGAGAGATGCGTGGTGGATTCTGCGCACCAACGGACGGCGGCAGAGTAGTAGTAAAGAAATTCGATGGAGACGGATCCATGGAAGTGGGTGTGGTGGTGGGTAAAAGAAAGGTAAATGGAGAAACACCGACTTCGGATTCGATCGAGGGGACACGGACAAGACGGGCACTAGAATCCCATATCCAGCCTATCTTGCACTAAAAAGGGTTAGTACAAGTGGCAGCGTGATTTATAATTAGGGGAAATGAAGTGAATGCGGTGTTTGTTTTGAAAAATGATACGGATTTTGAAAAGATGATGCGATCACAACAAATGCAACAAGCAACCCTAAAATTTATGGTCACCTAGGTCAAAGCTCTAGACCGCTCCTAACTTCCAAAAGACAAGTCGCGGGATAAAATCCTCCACTGCCTCTTTGTTTCTCCTGTGGCCAGCTAAGTGGGAGGTTCTCCACTACGTAAGTAGTGGGCCTAATTAAGTAATCACTAGCCTTCGACACACTTGCCTTAGACACCATAAAAGAAACGCGGATAAGCAATGAATTACCCACAGCCTTCTCTTGTCCTAAGTGAGCGCGACGGTCCTTAGAGTCATCTCTAGATTTCTTTTAATTAATGAAGGTAAATGCGGATGCAAGTTTGTGATTATCGGAGCTTAGGAAGGGTAATGAACTCCCCACCTAATCTAGATTTGGTTGTGCCCCTTAATATCCGTATTAATATGCAAACAACCAAAAATCAAAACACGCACAATTTTAATTTTTGCTTTTGCGGTGCTGCGATTATTTGCAAAGAAACCTGCACAAAATGTTAATTGGAGCAGATTTCGGAGAAGATAAGAAAGTATAGAAGTATACCTGAAATTTTGGTACAGTGAAGCAGCAAGGGAGCCGCGGAACCGCCGCAGGAGGGGGGTTTTGGCCGCGGAATCGAGGTTGGATGGTGGGATCTCTGCACAAATTTTCTTGGCACTGTTCCACTTGAACTCCTCAGCTCTCTGGAAATTTTAGAAAAAAATTTCTCCAGCTCCAATGATCCCAGATTTCCTCGCAACAAATCACAACAACTCGTATTAGTGTTTGTGCGAGTTTAGATCTAAAAATTATAATGGAATAAATTTTTCAACTCAAATTTCAAAATACGAACAATTGGCGCACTATCCCCGGCAACGGCACCATTTGATTGAATTAGTTATCCGATTATGTAGGTTTGAGAAAATAGTAAAGAAATCACAACCAAAAATTATTTGACCGCAATCAATAACGGTGTCGGATGTAGCGCGTTAGTAAGTGCGGATCATCCACAGGGAAAGTGTAATCGTTCGTCTTTCGAATTAGATGAGTCGAAACTTTAAGGAAAAGAAAAGAAAACAATTCATGATTTAAAATTGCGTTTCAAGAAAGAGAAAATATCTAGATCTAAGAAAGCATTAAAATCAAGAAGTGGTAATTTGTGATGATTTCCAACCAACAATCAAGATTCGAAATGTATCTCGTAGGAGTAGATCGGATCTATAGATGTGATGAGATCTAATGATTTCATGTTCTTATCCTTTAGCGAATTGATACTAGATCGATGATAATTCATCAAGGTTAAGGATTTTTGCGAAGAAGCTAGGGTTTCTCGTCTTATCCTTTACCCTTTCAATGAATCTCATTCAAATTTTAGCTTCTAGTCAATCAAATGATCAATCGTTGTTCCCTAGTTTCGAGTGAACACAATCAAGAAAGGATCATCCCGAAACTAGGACATCGATCATTTGATTCACTAGAATTTACAATCGTTATAGGATTTAAGAATTGTAAAAAGATTTAAATCATCATCATTCTACTGATCGTCACAACTCCTATACGAGCGGAGTTTTACTCAAACATCATGATATCAAACGCAATCACAAATTGAGATCGAATCATAATGTTGAATCAAATGATAAGCAAGATATAGAAATTTCACCTTTATTTAACGACAAATTTCGTTACAACTCTCTTGAATTTACAAAAGGATGGAACTAGATCGTCGATTTCAGCTTCGCTCGGCTCCTTGAGTCGCGGATCGGCTTGGATCTCTTGCTCCGTTGAAATCCGGCGTTGCTTCTAAAGGTTGAAGGATCTCTTGCTTGAATGTTACTCGGGATCTTGATCTTGAATTTGAATTGGAATTTGGCACAAGTCGTGGCACTCAACTTGTGGGTGGAAGAGGGAGAGATGAAGAATTGAACCCCTCAACTCTAGATCTAGTCTCCTTTTTATAGAACTCCCAAAACCCTAGATCTAGGATTTGAATTTGAATTTGAATTTTCCCTCCACAAGTTTGTTAGCAAAAGATTTGAATTTTCCTCCAAAAGTTTATTAAGAGAGCCTTCTAGAAATAGTTTGTTAGCCGAACCTTCTAGATATGCCACGTGGACATTCTACAATGTTCTGGAAGCTTAGGCCGTTAGTTGAGAGCACGTGAGAAAAATTGAGCCGATGACGTCATCAAAGCGCCGCGGTTCCGCGGCGCAAACCAGCTCCCGCCGCGGAACCGCGGCGGTTTGGAAGCTTCAGGGCTTGAAATTTCATATAGTTGTTTGGGCTGATATTTGTGGGCTTTTCTGATATGTTGATTTTCCAAATGAGTCCCTGATCATTGCCAGATCTCTGGCCTTTGAGTTGGCGTATAATTCTGGCTCGGTTTCTGGACTTTCCTGCATAATTTTACCGAGACAAGAGTTGCGCAATACAAGGATGATGCGATGCCATGATAAACAGTCAATTTCCCTAAAAATGCCGGTTTTAGAGTACAACACAGGTAATTCGGTATTTTACTATTGTTTTGCTAATATGTGAAATATGCAAACCGAACACCTCTAGATGAATGCAAAAGATAGGGAAATTGACGTGTTAAAAATACATTATTTTCGACTGATCACTAATCAACATTACTCATCAAGGAATACACCTACGTATGAATAATCTGAAAGAGAAGGAAGTTCTCAAAACTATTATTTACAACGGAATACCTAGCACAAGAATCTACATATTCGATCACCTTGAAGAATTCTGATACTTGCAACATATGGTTCTCTACTTTATTCTTATACCTATAACTTCTCAAAATTTGGACCTTGTATTTCAACGAAATACTTGTCTAAAACTAGAAAAGTCATAAGTAAATAGAATATAGTACGAGTACCAACTCTTTTGTCCTAATGGACACCGAACAACATACAATACTTTGTATAATTCCCCTGAGTTTAACAACTCAAACCCTATGCGTCGTAGGTTCAAAACTGTACTATGGTTAAGAAGAATTACACCGTTGTTGAATGCATCTTACCTAACCATCAACTGATATAGGTAAATGCCATAGACATAATTTCAAAAGGTTATATCTCTCTTTATAAAATAAACGTACAGATATATCAATTTGAAATTGGTGCATAACAACGGATATTCAAAACCAAAAATTTCCCATCAGGCAAATCCCAGGTGATTTCCTCAAATATCACCAATTATAAAGAATTCCGATATATTGAGGATATAATCACTTAATTTCCAATATCTTACTCCCACTCAGCATCTGTAACTGTCACGACCCACCCCCAATACAGAGAATATTGTCCGCTCTGACCAAAGCCGCACGGTTTTGTCCTTAGGGGCGAACTGGACCTGACCAAGGGCGACTTCCCACGAGGTCACCCATCCCAAAACTTCCCTGGCTCAAGCACGCTTAAATACGGAGTTCTCACGCTCATGTAGTGCCGATTCACTTAAAAGGCGTCTCTGTATTGTAGAGTGGTATCATTCCATTTATAGTACAGATCTGTCCCCTTTCGGAATGTATTCCGAAGATTCCCCATTGTTCTACAGTGGGTCCCCATGCTTATCTGGTATAATGTGTATACCGGATAATACCTCGGGTATTACATTCTCCCCCACTTAGAACAATGGTTCGTCCTCGAACCACAGACCTACTATTGAGGAACCAGCTCTGATACCATTTGTCATGACCCGCCCCCAATACAAAGAGTATTGTCCGCTCTGGCCGAAGCCGCACGGTTTTGTCCTTTGGGGCGAACTGGACCAGACCAGGGGCTACTTCCCAGGAGGTCACCCATCCCAAAACTACCCTGGCTCAAGTACGCTTTACTACGGAGTTCTCAAGCTCCTTTAGTGCCAGTTCACTTAAAAGGCGCATCTGTATTGAAGAGTGGTATCATTCTATTTATAGTACAGATCTGTCCCCTTTCGGAATTTATTCCGAATATTCCCCATTGTTCTACAGTGGGTCCCCATGCTTATCTGGTATAAACGGGTATACCGGATAATACCTGGGTTATTACATTAAACAAAACCATGTCACGCCCCACTTCCCAAAATATGGAATATGAGGGGTGACAAGGCCAGCCATGCTCCTACGGTCAAGGAAATATCCTGCCGTAGTCACACTTCGGCTTCTAACTTTACGTGGTAATCAGTAATCAATGCACAGGTAATGAGAAATGTAGTCACCAAATCAAAACAAATATAAAACTAACTAGATAGAGTCAAAGTAAAAATAGCGCTGACGTCGCTGATCCAGATGTCCGCAATATCCTCAAGGTACGACAGGTCCTGATCCAAGCTAAGTCCACTTCTCTCTCTGAGCATGCATACTCGGGTGGTTAGAGCGACACAATAGCAATATATATGAATACATATGTAAACACGTGTAATAATGATGAACATGAAACAGTAAACATGGGGTGATGATGTGAGCATGAAGTTACCGATACAGGTAAACAGTAAAGCAGGTATGTCGAATCAGTAAACAATGCATGACCATGTCACTAAACCTATCAGTCTCTAAGTCTCACTGTCCAGATCGCTAAACCTATCGTCAGTCCAAGTGTGAGAGTCAACCATACAGGAGTATCCCCAACCCAAGGGTAGGGCCCTAGGGGTAAGGGAACACGGGCCCGAATCACGCACGATAATAATCAGTAACACCATCCATACAACTCCCAAAATCACGGTATATGCCGGCAATAGGACTCCCGAGATTCCGTTGAACTCACACTCAAACTACCCCCACACCCACGGTTTGTATCAAATACCGACCATAAACCCAAATACTAGTCGGTCCATGACAAGTCTACGCAAGAACTGGAGACAGGATCTCCATCAAGCATGTCTCGACTGGTACCCAAGATAAATAGACAGTGTTTGACGCCTTACCTATGACACTAATATAAGTGCTCCATAACCATCCCATTTCAGTTATAGTTACACTTATATATGTCTCATAGACGTCAACAATGCAATAAATTAACTGGGTCCGCTGATTGTGTACAAGTACGTATCACCTTCACTACTCAATCACGCTTTAACACTAACGTACTTGTCACAATCTAATCACTAATACTTATCACTGGTTAATGTAACACAATCACTAGGTTATCAATCTATGTGACCACTATTCAATGAGGGTATACCGCTACATGATATGATGAGAATGCAATTATTCATGATACAAATAAAATATAGCAGCCGGTGTCGTACAACTTGAAAAATTTACTATAAATCATACATGCAGAATTAAACAAAACAATATAAAAGGGGTAAGCATTATGTTTAATTATCTGTCCATAAAAATTTGTTTCGCGTTAATCGGGTTTCAGGTTTGCTAGTTATGGTCATTTCATTTTAAGTGTTCACTGCTGGAAATCCAATTTCTGAACTGGAAATCCGTTTCGTAACACATTTTACTCCCAGTTGGGAGCATAATTAGGCAACGCTACAGTTGAATAATGTGTATATTTTTCTGTCATGTTTCCAACGCATCAAACTAATTATCAATAGAAGTTATTTTTTGAAAGTTATGTTCTGTCTAGTGTATCTATGCAAGAGGAGTCACTGCAGAAACTGCAGAACACCTAGGTACGTTAAAATGCAAATTAAATATCAAATGATGGTGAAATAGGACAGGACTAATTTCAGGTGTTAGCTAAATAAATTATCTACGTGACCATATAGGGATCCGCTCATTTTCAGTTTAAGGAAGGGGTATACAGGTGTTCCAAAGTCAGGTATCCAAAATTAAACGCTGCCCCGGACTGCAGTTCAGGGCCGCGAATCGCCTCAGTATTCAACATCATAACAAAACAATATTCAGTAAGAATTATCAGAGGTTTATATATTATCCAGTATGATTTGTAACGAGCCCAAGCAAGTCACGATACGAGTTATACCTAATTTACTATTAATTTTCCAACGTGATATGCACGGCGATTTCCAGACTTACGTCGCCTTTTAGGGCAACATTTCACAGGTATAACCTAGCTATTTTATTACCCAAATCCCTACTCGACATTCATTATCAGTAGAAGGATTTATTGGTCACAAATTATGCCATTTTAAATAGGGCTTTCGTTTAGGGTTCCGTGTCGAACACCTAGGTTAATTATCTAGGTAACAATCGAAAAGCCTATTTTAATCACCGACTACACAAGATTAAAATTCTATAAATTTTATACAACATTGCTATGGGATATTAGACACGAATTTGGGTTCGGTTCAGTACAATCAAATAGGATACGTTATTTATTAAAGTTCATCAATAAAATTACGGCGTGATAAATAATTATGGTTATACATAATTAGCATGATAAGCAAGTTCCAAAACTTGCCTGGCAAAGGCGCAACGACGGCGACACGGTGGAGGTGGAAACGACACGGCACCAACACGGGCAGCAGCAACGGCAGCAAGCTCGGTTAGACTCGGCTAACGGCGACTCCGCGAGGTCGGCGGTGCTGGTGGTCGTCGAAGGTGGAGGGCGGTGATGCTCAGGTGGCTCAGGGTAATGGCGAGCAGGTGTTAAGGGTGACTGGCTCGGGTAGCTCGTCGTGGTGAGGTCGGCGAGACGTGGAGGCGACGGGGGTCGGAGCTCAGGTGAGGGTGCAGGGAATGAGGGTGTTGGGTTCGGTGTTGGGTGTTTGGAGCGCGCAGCTCGGATGTGAGGAGCAGAGGAGGAAAGGAGACGGGGATCGATTTTGGACATGAGGAGATCGGCTTGGAGCTGCGGCCAAGGCGACTGGAGCTGGGTTGGAGTCGGCTAAGGCGGGGTCAGGAGGTGCACTGGGTTGTCAGTTGTCAGAGGAGTTAGCTCCGGCGAGGGTTGGTGGTGAGGATGAGAGGAGATCGGAGGAAGAGGAGGAACAGGGGGTGTTTGGTGGGTAGCCGGAGGCTCATCCACGTCGATGAGGTGCGGCGGAGGAGCTCGAGTGCAATGGTGAGAAGAGGAGGTCGAGGAGATAGGTGGTTGGTCGTGGTTAAGGGAGGAGCTCCTGCGATGATTGGCTGCGTGAGGTGGTGGGTTAGCGGTGCAGGGAGAGGAGTTTGTGGTTTTAGTCGGAGGAGGTGAGTTGGAGTTGGTGTTGTGGGGTTTAGTTATGAGGAGAGAGAGAGAGAGAGCATGCGAGGGGATCGCGGGTTGTTGAGGGAATGGGTCATGGACGCGAGGATGAGGGGACGTTGAGGAGATGGAGGAGTTTGGCGAGAGAAGCGCGCGGGGTAGTTGATGAGAGAGGAGCGGGGACGTTTTCGCTGGGGTGGAGCGGGTCGCGGGGATCTGGGGTGAGGGAATGGGTCGTGGGCGTGAGGAGGGGTGAAGCGGGGGAAAACGAGCGGGAAAAGGAAGTGAAAAGAGGAAGAAGAAGGGAGTGGGGAAGCGGGTCGGGTTTGCTCAGGTCGGGTTGGGTCTGGGGACGAGCTGGGCCTGTGGGCTTAGAAAAGAAAATAGAATAAAATAAAAAGGGTTTAAGGTTTGGTTTGTTTAGGGTTTATATTAGGTTTTAAAGAAGAAGGGTTTAGAAAAATTAGAATAAATAGATTAAAGGTTAGGGTTTAGACTTAGATAATTAGGAAAAATAAAATAGAATAGATATAAGGAAAATAATATGATAAAGAAAATAGGTTTAATGTGATTCTCATTAGAACTAATTAGAAAATTAGAGTCACGGGAAAAGTATAGGAAAAATCGTTTGGGAAAATATTTTAAAAGAATTTATTACTAATAATACACAAGATAGAGTACAAAACAAACTGGGTATTACATCATATCCCCCTTAAAGAAAATTTCGTCCTCGAAATTAAAATAAACGATAAGCTATAAAATGTAATGTGAGAAGCAACAAAATCGAATACTATCATAAAGCAATTTACGCAAAAGCGACTAGATGAAAATCAAAGGTCTCTCTCTCTCTCTCTCTCTCTCTCTCTATATATATATATATATATATATATATATATATATAAGAAGTAGCGCAACTAAAAGAATAGTCATAAGTAAGCACAAGGCATAACTATTCGTAATAACAAACTATATATACAATATATACATTTATAATGAAAGATATAATAATATTGATAAACAATAGTGAAGGATTTGCCGATAAGCCCAAAAAATTTTTAGTAAAAATACTGATCAAGCAATTTAAAATAACTTGAGAAAACCCATATGGTGAAGTAAGAGAAAATAAAACAAAATAGTGTGTGCGATATATGTTTGCACTATTGAAAATATGAATAATAGTAAAGCATTTAGAATAAGTAAAACGGAATTAGTTAATAACACGCAAATTTTCGATAAACACAAAATAAAGAAAATTGAATTTCGAATAACCAACGTCACTGAATGTATTCATAGTAAAAAGAAATAGCACTAATAATGTATAAGGGTGCTAACCAGGGTATGCATTTCAGTGGAGTATGGCCAAATCAGAAGAAATCGGAATGCGATACTTTAATTACAACGTTGAAGGGGGTGGGGTCAGGTTACTACACATTGCAAGGATGAAGAGTAATGAGTCTCAGAAGGAAAAGAAATTATTGGTGGGGAAAGCATTCAGTGCATCACGCGGATCAATATTCAAAAGATTTGCGTACTCAGAAACTTTATTACTATTTATTTTTCCAAAAAAAATTATTTTGAACAAGGCATACTCGAAAGATAAAAGTGGACCTAAACTATACATACATTTATTTGGCCAGAAGAAACAAAGATACGTCGCGTCAGTCGCGATTATGGAAGTTCAACAGGTTACGGTAAGCTCTCGCGCTAAGATAGGGACGTCCGTTTCTGTAGCGCCTCACAGGAATTGCTACTGGAGGTTCTTCCGCCTCAAATTCCTCCTCACTCCAGGTTTCATCCTCCGACTCTTCTTCGGCTGGGGCCTCGTTTTCGGGTTCTTCCCCCACGGGATTTTCTTCTCCTGGTCCCTCTCCCTCGGCTGAAGCTTCTTCATCGTGGTCTGCTTCCACGTGATTCACCTCTTCTTGATCTTCTTCCACTGGATTCTCTTCTACTGGGTTTTCTTCTACTGGATTCTCCTCAGGATCTTCCTCTTCTGGATTTTCTTCCACCGGGTCTTCCTCAGGATCTTCCTCTTCTGGATTTTCTTCTGCCGGGTCTTCCTCAGGATTTTCCTCCATCGGGTCCTCTTTGGGGTACTCTTCTTCGTCGTCAGAGTCGCCGATCATGTCGACTTTTGGGGCTATGACTCTCTCGTCCTCGGAATCGTTGTTGCCGAAAATAACCTGGAGGCCGTCGACCTCGTCATCTGAACTCACCAGCATGCAGTCCAAGGAAACACAGGATCGAGTGTCCTCATCAATAGGCGGCGCTACTCTAGGATTGGCCATGGCCTGAAAAGAGAGAGTCATGATCAGATAGTGGAACACACAAAGAAAATAACCAAATATGTGGAGCATATGGAAAATATACGGCGGGTAAGGACTGAAAAATCAAAATTTGAATGATGATGCAGTAAGCAGTATAAGGAAATGAGTGGCAAGGGAACGATACATAGATCATAACTCACATTTTATTTTTATTGTTTTTTTTTTTCATTTAACCAAGAGGTTCAACAAAATTACAAGGTTCGGATGAAAAGAAACAAATACTAAATAAAATAACGGGATTTTTTTTGAAAGCAAGAAGGGTGATAATTCTGTGTTGATATCTAAACTGCTGCGCTCTCGTCAAGTGAGTTGAATCCTACGCTGGGTCCGTACTATCCTCGAAGCTCTAACTACGATACAACCAAGTTACTTAGCAGAAGTGGAGAGCATGGACGAATCTCCTCCTTGTAGCTCTTTCCTTCGAGGGCAACCATTGATAAGATACTCGTTGGATCCACAAATCAGGCACAACCCTTTACCCTTGCGACAGTCTCTCTGAAGGTGTCCTGGTCTCTTGCAGTAACCACAATGTTGGGTTCTCCGCTGCTTCTGTTGCTGAGGAACAAAATAGAGCTTCATCCGCACGCCGCCTTTTCGTCTATCAGGGATTTCCCTATGATTGGGGCTCCCGCTGGTGCCTGAGCCATTTACCTTCTTAGTCCTTCAGCTAAGAGATCGTTTGTTCACTCCTGGGCTTCCTTCAAGCCTTGCAGTACACCCAAAATCTCGACAGTCTGACTCTGGGGAGTGGAGAAAGAAGAAGAGTCTTTGGAAGACATGGTCCTGAAACAACAATTTTAAGATGACATAAGGTACAAGATATAAGAATCAGAATAAGATATAGAACGAAGCAAGAATAGGTGGTGAGTGAAACTCAATCGAGCGGGAATCAAGCGTAGAACTCCAAGTCACTCAAACAGAGTACCGTATTGTAACTATGCTGCAGTTCATAATTTCAATCACATAACTCTACTAAGCCATCCAAAACTCTAGCGGATGGATCAAAATATGTAGCAGAACACACTATATGAATCAAGATCAAGGATAACAAGTTTACAATCTAGACCGAAGGGTGGCTTAGATTGTCAAGCACTACACGGAAACTGTAATCCCATTCTAAACCAACCTGGATCTGAATCCAACAAAACTATGTCACGCCCCGCTTCCCAAAATACGGAATACGAGAGGTGACAAGGCCAGCCATGCTCCTACGGTTAAGAAAATATCCTGCCGTAGTCACACTTTGGCTTCTAACTTTACGTGGTAATCAGTAATCAATGCACAAGTAATGAGAAATGCAGTCACTAAATCAAAATAGATATAAAACTAACCAGATAGAGTCAAAGGAAAAATAGCGCTGACGTCGCTGATCCAGATGTCCGCAATATCCTCAAGGTACGACAGGTCCTAGCCCAAGCTAAGTCCACTTCATTCTCTGAGAATGCATACTCAGGTCGTCAGAGCGACACAATAGCAATATATATGAATACATATGTAAACACGTGTAATAATGATGAACATGAAACAGTAAACATGGGGTAATGACGTAAGCATGAAGTAACCGGTACAGGTAAACAGTAAAGCAGGTATGTCGAATCAGTAAACAATGCATGACCATGTCACTAAACCTATCTGTCTCTAAGTCCCACTGTCCAGGTCGCTAAACCTATCGTCAGTCCAAGTGTGAGAGTCAACCATGCAGGAGATCCCCAACCCAAGGGTAGGGCCCTAGGGGCAAGGTAACACGTGCCCGAATCATGCACGATAATAATCAATAACACCATCCATAAAACTCCCAAAATCACGGTATATGCCGGCAACGAAACTCCCGAGATTCCGTTGAATTCACACTCAAACTACCCCACACCCACGGTCTGCATCAAATACCGACCATAAACCCAAATACTAGTCGGTCCATGACAAGTCTACGCGAGAACTGGAGACAGGATCTCTATCAAGCATGTCTCGACTGGTACCCAAGATAAATGGATAGTGTTTAACATCTTACCTATGAAACTAATATAAGTGCTATAACCGTCCCATTTCAGTTATAGTTACACTTATATATGTCTCATAGACGTCGACAATGCAATAAATTAACTGGGTCCGCTGATTGTGTACAAGTACGTGTTACCTTCACTACTCAATCACGCTTTAATACTAATGTACTTGCCACAATCTAATCACTAATACTTATCACTGGGTAATGTAACACAATCACTAGGTTATCAATGTATGTGACCACTATTCAATAAGGGTATACTGCTACATGATATGATGAGAATGCAATTATTCATGATACAAATAAAATATAGCAGCCAGTGTCGTACAACTTGCAAAATTTACTATAAATCATACGTGCAGAATAAAACAAAACAATATAAAAGAGTTAAGCAGTATGTTTAACTATCTGTCCATCAAAATTTGTTTCGTGTCAATCGGGTTTTAGGTTTGCTAGTTATGGTCATTTCATTTTAAGTGTTCACTGCTGGAAATCCAATTTCTGAACTGAAAGTCCGTTTTGTAACACGTATTACTCCCAGTTGGGAGCATAATTAGGCAATGCTACAGTTGAATAATGTGTATATTTTTCTGTCATGTTTCTAACACATCAAACAAATTATCAATAGCAGTTCTGTATTGAAAGTTATGTCCTGTCTAGTGTAGCCATGCAAGAGGAGTCACTGCAGAAACTGCAGAACACCTAGGTACGTTAAAATACAAATTAAATATCAAATGAAGGTGAAACAGGACGGGACTAGGGAAGTATTTCACGTCGAACTTCTCGCGAAAAGTTTTCCATTCAATAGACTGTACCAGACGGCTTTCTTTCGCCTTCCACCAGTTGCGAGCATTATCCGTGAGCTGTAGTTTTGCCACACGGACCCAAGCGATGTCTGGCACTTGAGCGGCTACCAGATCGTCTTCGATACTTTGTGCCCATTCTTCAGCTTCAAGAGGGCTTCCTTTACCAGAGAACTGCTTGGGGTACTAAGCCCTGAATTGCTTTACCCCTGGTGCGTCGATCTCAGGACGGTTCAGTAGTTGTTACTGTCCCTCAAGAAGGCTACAGATCGTCACAAGTAGCACTGTTTGCTCGGTGGGTGGTGCAGGAACAGCTGGTGCGAGAGGTAGTGCTGGAGGTATGTTGTTGACGTTAGTGCTGGTGTTGTTCGGGGAATCCATAACCTTGAAGAAAAATTTGGGTTAGGACAGATTCAAATACATGAAATGATAAGATTCAAGGAATAGAAATTTGTAAGATTCAAGAAACATGAATTGTAAAGAATGTTTTAGTTGCTGATTCTTGTGTTATATTGCTTAGGTTGTTCACGCAGACCAGAACTGCATGATAATAATTCATACAGATCTGACCTGCATGGGCCACCAACAAAACCTGTCACGCCCCGCTTCCCGGTGTACGGAGAAGGGAACGCGACGAGGTCCGCTACGTATATACTTAGAAGTACATACGCTAAGCGTATCTAAGCAATATAAAAGTAAATCACAAGAGACAAGAGATATTGAAATAACAGCAACTTTATTAATAACATTCTTTTGTACAATGCATGAAAAGTAAATACAACTGAAATGAAAAGCGATGCCTAAATAATGGCATAACAGGAAATGAAAATACTGAAAAGAACAAGGTACAATGTCTAGAGCTCGGGGTCTTTGTGAAACTGATCCAAGTCTTCACCGGTGGGCTCGGTCTCTGCTGGGTCCAAAGCACCTGACGACATTCAAAGAAGAAAGAAATAGAATGTCGTCAGCGAACAGGTCGCTCTGTAAGTCCCAAAGATAATGAAGAATTTGAAAAGACAGAATAAGAGGTATTTTCTAAAGAGATTGTAAAATATTGTAGAATATTGTGTTAACGCTGTTGTTTTTAGCTTGGTACAGAAGGATGCCAGTGTATACGAGAGGGGTCTCTATATGCTAGAAACCAGGGCAAACGGAATGTACAAGGAACCGTTAAGCCACGGTACAACAGCAACGGAATATAGGTTAGGTGTCTTAATCTGACCACCTCGTGCCACTTTTAACACCTTCCGTACCAATCTACCCCTTAAACCCCGTAGTGTTTTGATAGTATTGTTGTATTGTATTGTGTAAATTGGATGACTGACCAAAACCATGATATCAGTAAACAGATTGTAACTGCATAATCAGGTAAATGGAATAACGGGATAATTAATGTATATCCATGGTTTGATTCAGTCAAGTTGTATAGATTGTTAACTGGATTCTGGGATTCATGTGTTCATATTGAGTTGGAATATTAAGGAATATAGATTGACTTGAATCATATTCAAGTCAGAATTAACCAGACTCAAATCCGAGTCAGACTAAAAGAAATGAAATTCGAAGTTCTATATTTGTTAGGGTCATTATTGTAATTTATAAAACTTGAGGGGGTTTTATGTAAAAATACTTTTTTTTATAGTTTTCAAAATACACCTCAAGTATTTATTATTCGACTTTATAGTTATAATGAGTGTGATTTTATTTTGTCTTATATCTAGTGAAAATATCATAATTACATAAAGGTATTAATTTGTAATATTGATTTATTTGAAATTCAAGGTATTTTAATATAACTTTTAATCTTGTAATTTTTAGGAAAAGATGGAAACTTTATCTTATAATAAAATAGGTGTTTAAATGATAAATATACATATGTTTATACAAGAATATTTTTTTTTATAAATATTTTATCTTCCAAAAATCTCATTTTTCTTAAATGCCGTATTTTAAACCTTTCGAGACCGAATGCTCCTTGCGGAGGTCTGAATCTCGCACTACTAAGCCCGAGAGTGCACGATAAACCGTACTATCCCTAACAAGTTCCCCAAAGGTGGGTTGTAGTGACGCTTTGCAAAGATTTAATAAATACTAATTATTTAGAAAACGGTTTTATAAAGATAAGGTATTTATTTGTAAAAGGTGTAAATTTCCGTATTTTAGATTCTAGGGTTTCCTAAGCCAACTAGCCTATTTCTAAATGGTCTAAACGACAAGTCATTAGAAGTCTCAAATCGCCTCTTTACCACTAATTGCGGCCAGGTAAGTGCCAAGTGAGTGGGAGGCTCTCCACTACAAGTAGTGGCCCTAATTAAGTAACCACTCGCTTTAGACACACTTGCCTAGACACCACAAAATCAGGTTTAGATAAATGATCGATATCCACAACTTATCGTATTTCTTATTAAAAGATATTGTTTTAAAATTGTATAAAACTTAGAACTTTTAGAAAAAGGTTTTATTAAGAAAATGGTATTTTAATGTAAAATCTTGTTTTGTCGTATTCTAAATTTTCAAGGTAGCGTGTTATGATTACATATGAGTGTGTGTGGAGGTAGGTCATTACCTCATGATCTACTTTAAGGTATAGCAATGTTAAAAGGTTAAATGTGATAAACTATACATGGTGGTATTTAAGTGAAAGAATACGATATATTGCAAAAGCTATCATTTCATGTGTGAAAACTTGTTCAAATTAATTTTTAAGTGATTAGTAGTCAACATGAAGATGTTTAAGCATTATGAAATTAGTGATAAGTGAGATTTGATAGAAAACCGAATCGGAAATCGGTTTGTTCCGATTTCCGTCGGGTTTAAAAAGTCGTGTTTTAATGAAAGAAAAGAAAGATAGAAAATGGGGACTTACGGGTTTGGACAACGCTAGAGAGTGAGAGGGAGGTAGAGGGTTTGCCGGTGCGTCGAAACGTCGTTGAGAGGTCCTAGCACGATCACCGGAATTTCGTCGTCGATTTCGTCAGCGCTTCGCCTTTCGCTCGTTTTCTAACGTACTAAGTTCTCTTGGAATTTTGGGAGGGTGGACTTAGCAATTTAGGATGAGAGGGTAGAGGGTATGGGGGTTTATATAGGGTTAGGCTAGGGTTAGGGTTTTTAATAAAAAATATATAAAAATATATAAAAATTATATAAAAATTCATTAAAACTCATTAAACTTAGGAGTAAAAGGGATTTATTGGGCAATTTATAACCGATCCAGGTATAATAAGTGTGCAGGAGGGTTGACCAAGTCAGAATACAACTTTTCTTTGTTGGTGACTCGGCCGTCCGGCCAAGTCCGGCCAGCGGCGCCGGACTGAGTCGGCCGGTTCGCCGGCTGGCGGCGCCGGACCGAGTCGGCCGAGTCAGGGTTCCAGTGGCCGGGGGTTTTCCTGGGGTATAATTTGGTATATTTACTTTTTCATGTCCAGTACAAATTTTGTTAGTTATGGCCTTTTGACTGTTGACTTCCAAAAGAAATTAAAATAAAATAAATACAAAAAATAATGTGGGGCATGGGATTTGAACTCTGATGGCTTGGTTCAGCAGTGCAAGGTGTTACCAATGAGCTACAAGCTCCTTCTTGTAATTATGGAGTGAAATAAATACTTAAAGAGATATCAGCCGCAATAAATACTCCAAGTATACATTGAATTTAAATCAATTCTTTGTACAATAAAAATGGAGTTGTTACAGTCTACCCTCCTTACAAAAATTTCTTCCTCGAAATTTACAAATTTTATTTGAGGACTAGTTTACAAAGAGGTGTGGATATCTAGTACACATTTCATCATCCCTTTCCCAAGTAGACTCTCTTGGAGTGTCTTTCCACCACATCACTCGAACTAAGTTAACTTCCTTGTTCCGAAGTGTCTTCACTTTCCAGTCCAGGATCTCCACGGGCTGTTGCTCACAAGACAAATCGGGCTATATAGTGAGATCGGAATGATCGAGAACATGGCTGGGGTCACTCACATACTTTCTGAGTTGGGATATGTGGAACACATTATGCACTCCTTCCAATGAGGGTGGAAGCGCTAAGCGGTATGCCACTTCACCGACTCGTTCGAGTATGTCGAACGGTCTAATATATCTCGTATTTAGCTTACCCCGTCTTCCAAAACGGATCACTCCACGGTTCGAAGATATCTTCAAGAATACGTGATTTCCTGGCTGGAACTCTAAGTGTCGTCTCTTTGCATCAGCTCAGTGCTTCTGTCGATCTTGGGCTATGCGCATCCTTTCCCTAATAGTACGAACCACATCAACAGTCGCTACTATCATCTCCGGTCTAAGAAGTTCCCTATCTCCGATGTCGTCCCAACTTAATGGCGATCGACACTTCCTTCCATACAATACTGCAAAAGGTGCCATTCCTATGCTTGCTTGGTAGCTGTTGTTGTACGAAAACTCCACAAGATGTAGGTGATCTTCCTACGATCCTTTGAAGTCTAGCATACACGCTCTGAGCATATCCTCTAAGATCTGAATAGTTCGTTCCGACTGACCATCTGTTTGTGGATGATAAGTCGTGCTGAAGTTCAGACTTGTTCCCAAGCTTGCTTGCAGACTCTGCCAAAATTGCGATCGGAACCTGGTGTCACGATCGGAGACAATGCAAACCGGTACTCCATGAAGTCTCACAATTTCCTGTATGAGTTCATGGGTATCAGAGATAGTACATTATGAAGAGTTTAAATCTTAGTTAGATTATTACCTCCATGTACTTCTTTGCTGGTGTCTCAGTTGATTGGCCAACTCGAAATGGGATGAAGTGAGCCGATTTTGTGAGTCGATCCACAATGATCCATACGGCATCGTTACCCTTTGTGCTGCAAGGAAGAGCAGCCACAAAGTCCATCGTGATGTGTTGCCACTTCCATTCTGGGATTGGTAACGGTTGAAGTAATCCAGCTGTCCTGTGATGTTCAGCCTTTACTTGCTGACACACCAAGCATTTTGCGACGCTTCTGGCTACTTCACGCTTCATTCCATGCCACCAATAATTCTGACGTAGATCTTTGTACATTTTGGTACCTCCAGAGTGTACTGAATAGGGAGAGCTGTGAGCTTCTTTCATTAACTCTTCCCGAACAGAACCTTTTGGTACACACAATCTGATGTCGTATCTCAAAGATCCGTCTTCATGGATGATGAAATCTGTTCTGAGTCCATTCTCCACTTGTTCTCTGATCTTTTGCAACTTAGCATCACTTGCTTGAGCTGCTTTGATCTGATTGACAATAGTTGATTGAACTTGTAAATTCATCAAACTTGAAGCATTACCTGGCATGACTACTTCAATCTCCATCTGATGTAAGTCTTGTTGAAGCTTCCGCAGAGCGGTGAGATTCATTGCTAATGGTTGGCGACTAAGAGCATCAGGTACTACATTCACCTTCCCTGGGTGATATTGCAAGTTGATGTCAAAGTCCGCCATAAGTTCTAACCATCTTCTCTGCCGCATATTCAACTCCTTCTGAGTAAACACGTACTTTAGGCTCTTATGATCTGTGTAGATGTTCACCCGTTCACCAAGTAAATAATGACGCCAAATCTTGAGAGCAAAGATGACGGCTGCTAACTCCAAATCATGCGTCGGATAATTGTGCTCGTGAATCTTCAGCTGTCTTGAAGTATAAGCCACAACTTTACCGTGCTGATGTAGAACACATCCCAATCCCTTACCAGATGCATCGCAATGCACTTCGAATCCTCCAGATTGATCCGGTATGACGAGAATAGGTGCTGATGTCAACCTTGACTTGAGTTCTACGAAAGCTTGTTCCCATGCTTCTGACCACACAAATTCTTCATCTTTACGTGTAAGCTTGGTCAGGGGTGTTACTATCTTCAAAAAGCCTTCCATGAACCTTCTGTAATATCCAGCTAAACCCAAGAAACTCCGAATGTCCTTCACTGACTTTGGTGTAGGCCATTCGCTAACTGCCGAAACTTTCGCTGGATCTACAGAAATTCCTTCTCCTGATACGATATATCCAAGAAAACCAACTTGATTTAGCCAAAACTCGCACTTGCTGTACTTGGCATAAAGCTGATGTTGTCGAAGAGTTTCTAGGACAATTCGTAGATGTTCTGCATGCTCTTTCCGACTCTTAGAATACACCAGGATGTCGTCAATGAAGATGACAACAAACCTGTCTAAGTACTCCCGGAAAACTTGATTCATAAGGTTCATGAATATTGCGGGTGCATTGGTCACTCCGAATGGCATCACTAGAAATTCATAATGTCCATAGCGAGTTCTGAAAGCTGTTTTGTGAATATCAGCTTCCTTGACCTTCACTTGATGATAACCTGAACGAAGATCTAATTTAGAGAAAACACAAGATCCACTTAGCTGATCGAATAGATCATCGATGCGCGGAAGTGGATACTTGTTCTTTATAGTGACTTCGTTCAAGGCTCTATAATCGATGCACATTCTGTATGAACCTTTCTTCTTCTTCACAAGTAGTACAGGTGATCTCCAACTTGAAGTGCTGGGACGAATCCATCCTTTCACCAATAATTCGTCCAACCGTGTTCGGACTTCCTTCAAATCTTCCGGACTTAAACGATAGGGTGCTTTGATCACCAGTTGTGCTCCTGGTACTAAATCAATACTGAATTCAAGAGCTCGATCGGGAGGCAAACCCGATATATCGTCAGGAAATACATCGTCGAACTCTCGAACCACATCTGGTCTTGATTCTTCCTCCGCTTGAGCTGCTGCAACTACTGCTTTTCTTGGCTTCGCTTTGTAGGTACTTGGCTCCAGTGTACGGTCTCCGCTTTTAAAATAGAAGACCGGATGGTCTGGGATCTCGAATACTACCCTCCTTTTACGACAATCGATGGTAGCATAAAAAGTTCCAAGCCAATCCATTCCTAGAACCACATCGAAGTTCGGTATGTCCAGCACTTTGAAGTCAGCATAAAACTCTCGACTGCAAATGACGACTGGACACAAGCTGTATCCCATAGTTGCCTTTAGAATGCCATTTCCTGAACTGACATTCCAGCTGGATACAAACGGTGAAAATGGAATCGCATGGGTTCGAACAAACCGTTGCGACATAAAGCAGTGTGATGCTCCAGTATCAAACAGTGCAAGTGCAGTGATTGAGGATACTAAGATTGTACCTAAGGTATGTAGGATTTGTTTTAGGTATAGAAAGTATGTAACTAAGTAGCAGAATAGAAAAGCAAAGTTTGAAAAGAAAAGTTTACCAGTGATGACTTGGCCAGTGGCCTCAGCTTCTTCCACAGACATCGTGAAAGCCTGGCGCCTTGGTACATTCCTCCTGGCCTGAGGAGCATTCCTCGGAACGTTCCTTTGAGCTTGATGGAACTGACGAGGAGGTGGTGCAGCTTGTGGTCCTCTGGGTGGTGCAGGTAGTGCAGGTCTGGGAGCAGGTGCCTGAAGAGCTTATCGCTGCGGATAAGTAATTGCTGGCCTGGGTGCAGCAACTGGGTTCTGTCTTTATGGACAAGACTCAATATCGTGAGTAGCTGAGCCGTAGACTAAGCAAAGGCGGTTGGCTCGACGGCAGTCCTTCATCATATGTCTAGTTCTCTTGCAGTAGGTGCAAAAGGCTGGGCTGGGACGATGGGTTGGTACTCCGGGTCGCCTTGGCATGAAAGGTGGCCTGGACGAAGCTCCACCTGCCATCTGGTTAGCAGGGTGTTTGACTCCTGCAGACTGAGGTCTACCCCTTGCTTTTATCACTGCCTCATAACTGCGGGCAGCTTCCAGAGCATCCTCATGAGTCAAAAATTTTCCCGTGGCTAGAGCAGCCTGAATCTCCGTGTCCAGTCCTTGTTGAAAGCGACGGGCTCTGATTTCGTCCATCAGTATCAAGTGTGCCGCGAATCGGCTTAATATGGTGAATTCAGCGTCGTATTCATCTGCTGATTTGTCCCACATTGAACCCTGTTGTAGATGAATAAACTGCTGCTCCATGGCAAACTTGGCAGTCACAGGGAAGTATTTCGCATCGAACTTCTCGCGAAAAGTCTTCCATTCAATAGGCTGTATCAGACGGCTTTCTTCCGCCTTCCACCAGTTGCGAGCATTATCCGTGAGCTGTAGTTTTTCCACACGGACCCAAGCGATGTCTGGAACTTGAGCGGCTTCCAGATCGTCTTCGATGCTTTGTGCCCATTCTTCAGCTTCAAGAGGGCTTCCTTTACCAGAGAACTGCTTGGGGTGCAAAGCCCTGAATTTCTTTACCCCTGGTGCGTCGATCTCATGACGGTTCAGTAGTTGTTGATGTCCCTCAAGAAGGTTGCGGATCGCCACAAGTAGCACTGTTTGCTCGGTGGGTGGTACAGGAACAGCTAGTGCGAGAGATAGTGCTAGAGGTGTGTTGTTGACGTTGGTGCTGGTGTTGTTCGGGGAATCCATAACCTTGAAGAAAAATTTGGGTTAGGACAGATTCAAATACATGAAATGATAAGATTCAAGGAATAGAAATATGTAAGATTCAAGAAACATGAATTGTAAAGAATGTTTTAGTTGCTGAATCTTGTGTAATATTGCTTAGGTTGTTCACGCAGACCAGAACTGCATGATAGGGATTCATACAGCTCTGACTTGCATGGGCCACCAACAAAACCTGTCATGCCCCGCTTCCCGGTGTACGGCGAAGGGAACGCGACGAGGTCCGCTACGTATATACTTAGAAGTACATACGCTAAGCGTATCTAAGCAATATAAAAGTAAATCACAAGAGACAAGAGATATAGAAATAACAGCAACTTTATTAATAACATTCTTTTGTACAATGCATGAAAAGTAAATACAACTGAAATGAAAAGCGATGCCTAAACAATGGCATAACAGGAAATGAAAATACTAAATAGAACAAGGTACAATGTCTAGAGCTCAGGGTCTTCGTGAAACTGATCCAAATCTTCACCGGTGGGCTCGGTCTCTGCTGGGTCCAAAGCACCTGACGACATTCAAAGAAAAAAGAAATAGAATGTCGTCAGCAAACAGATCGCTCGGTAAGTCCCAAAGATAATAAAGAATTAGAAAAGACAGAATAAGAGGTATTTTCTAAAGAGATTGTAAAATATTGTAGAATATTGTGTTAACGCTGTTGTTTTTAGCTTGGTACAGAAGGATGCCAGTGTATACGAGAGGGGTCTCTATATGCTAGAAACCAGGGCAAACGGAATGTACAAGGAACCGTTAAGCCACGGTACAACAGCAACGGAATATAGGTTAGGTGTCTTAATCTGACCACCTCGTGCCACTTTTAACACCTTCCGTACCAATCTACCCCTTAAACCCCGTAGTGTTTTGATAGTATTGTTGTATTGTATTGTGTAAATTGGATGACTGACCAAAACCATGATATCAGTAAACAGATTGTAACTGCATAATCAGGTAAATGGAATAACGGGATAATTAATGTATATCCATGGTTTGATTCAGTCAAGTTGTATAGATTGTTAACTGGATTCTGGGATTCATGTGTTCATATTGAGTTGGAATATTAAGGAATATAGATTGACTTGAATCATATTCAAGTCAGAATTAACCAGACTCAAATCCGAGTCAGACTAAAAGAAATGAAATTCGAAGTTCTATATTTGTTATGGTCATTATTGTAATTTATAAAACTTGAGGAGGGTTTATGTAAAAATACTTTTGTATAGTTTTCAAGATACACCTCAAGTATTTATTATTCGTCTTTATAGTTATAATGAGTGTGATTTTATTTTGTCTTATTTCTAGTGAAAATATCCTAATTACATAAAGGTATTAATTTGTAATATTGATTTATTTGAAATTCATGGTATTTTAATGTAACTTTTAATCTTGTAATTTTTAGGAAAAGGTGGAAACTTTATCTTATAATAAAATAGATGTTTAAATGATAAATATACATATGTTTATACAAGAATAATTTTTTTAATAAATATTTTATTTTCCAAAAATCTCATTTTTCTTAAATGTCGTATTTTAAACCTTTCGAGACCGAATGCTCCTTGCAGAGGTCTGAATCTCGCACTACTAAGCCCGAGAGTGCACGATAAACCGTACTATCCCTAACGAGTTCCCCAAAGGTGGGTTGTAGTGGCGCTTTGCAAAGATTTAATAAATACTAATTATTTAGAAAACGGTTTTATAAAGATAAGGTATTTATTTGTAAAAGGTGTAAATTTCCGTATTTTAGATTCTAGGGTTTCCTAAGCCAACTAGCCTATTTCTAAATGGTCTAAACGACAATTCATTAGAAGCCTCAAATCGCCTCTTCACCGCCAATTGCGGCCAGGTAAGTGCCAGGTGAGTGGGAGGCTCTCCACTACAAGTAGTGGCCCTAATTAAATAACCACTCGCCTTAAACACACTTGCCTAAACACCACAAAGTCAGTTTTAGATAAACGATCGATGTCCACAACTTATCGTATTTCTTATTAAAAGATATTGTTTTAAAATTGTATAAAACTTAGAACTTTTAAAAATAGGTTTTATTAAGAAAATGGTATTTTAATGTAAAATCTTGTTTTTTCGTATTCTAAATTTTCAAGGTAGCGGGTTATGATTACATATGAGTGTGTGTAGAGGTAGGTCATTACCTCGTGATCTACTTCAAAGTATAGCAATGTTAAAGGGTTAAATGTGATAAACTAAATATGGTGGTATTTAAGTGAAAGAATACGATATATTGCAAAAGCTATCATTTCATGTGTGAAAACTTGTTCAAATTAATTTTTAAGTGATTAGTAGTCAACATGAAGATGTTTAAGTATTATGGAATTAGTGATAAGTGAGATTTGATAGAAAACCGAATCGGAAATCGGTTTGTTCCGATTTCCGTAGGGTTTGAAAAGTCGTGTTTTAATGAAAGAAAAGAAAGGTAGAAAATGGGGACTTACGGGTTTGGACAACGCTAGAGAGTGAGAGGGAGGTAGAGGGTTTGCCGGTGCGTCGAGACATCGTTGAGAGGTCCTAGCACGATCACCGGAATTTCGCCGTCGATTTCGTCAGCGCTTCGCCTTTCGCTCGTTTTCTAACATACCAAGTTCTCTTGGAATTTTGGGAGAGTGGACTTAGCAATTTAGGATGAGAGGGTAGAGGGTATGGAGGTTTATATAGGGTTAGGCTAGGGTTAGGTTTTTAATAAAATTATATAAAAATTCATTAAAACTCATTAAATTTAGGAGTAAAAGGGATTTTTTGGGCAATTTATAACCGTTCCAGGTATAATAAGTGTGCAGGAGGGTTGACCAAGTCAGAACACAACTTTTCTCTGTTGGTAACTCGGCTGTCCGGCCAAGTCCGGCCTGCGGCGCCGGACCGAGTCGGCCAGTTCGCCGGCCGGTGGTGCCGAGTCGGGCCGAGTCAGGGTTCCAGCGGCCGGGGGTTTTCCTGGGGTATAATCTGGTATATTTACTTTTTCATGTCCAGTACAAATTTTGTGTGTTATGGCTTTTTGACTGTTAACTTTCAAAAGAAATTAAAATAAAATAAATACAAAAAATAATGTGGGGCATGGGATTTGAACTCTGGTGGCTTGGTTCAGCAGTGCAAGGTGTTACCAATGAGCTATAAGCTCCTTCTTGTAATTATGGAGTGAAATAAATACTTAAAGAGATATCAGCCGCATTAAATACTCTAAGTATACATTGAATTTAAATCAATTCTTTGTACATTAAAAATGGAGTTGCTACAGTAATGTCACCTAATGCTGTACATGATGATAAAGACAAACAAGATAGCATACTATCATCTCGAGTAAGACTTTTCTACCTGTATAGGCCATCCCTCAATCATCACAATCGCATGCCTGCGATTCAATAATTGAATTGAGGGAACTATAGCCAACATATCGATGGTTCACATTTGACGGAGAGATTGCACCATCGGGTTATAAAATCCGTATTGCTTTCGTTATTTTTTGTCTTGGTCCTTATGAGGTCGGCGATGATGATCTTATCGTTAACACTCATGAAACTTTGTCGAAACAGAGATTCCATTTGGACGAAAGTTGTGACGGAGCCATCCGGTATGCTTGCGTGCCAATCGAAAGCGACATCAGTTAAGCTATTAACGAACTGGAGGAGGATAAGTACATCATTGCCCCCAGTATTCCCCCACGAGGCTTTAAAATGGGCGATGTACTGATTCGCATTTCATGTCCCATCGAATCTTCCGAATTTAGGGATGATATAACCACCAGGAAACTCTACCAGATTATACCGAGCAGGATATGGTCTCCCGCTACTGCTGACATCTTTTCGCGTCTCGGCTTCGGCTACCAGTGTTTTGACTTTGTTGGCGACCAAATCCATGATTTGATCTTGCGTTAGTGGGTTGCTGTCATCGATAGTCAAGACATTTCCTGAGATAAGATACAAACGACTTTCATGCGGCATGCCCACCTTTGGATTTGAGGGAATAGGCGTTGTCTATCTCGGGACACTGTTTTTTGGTTCATGAACAGAATCCTGCTCTTGATTGGATGGCTGAGATGTAACTTGGGCCGTGATCTGCATCACGACATTCATCAAATCGTCAATTTTGGAGTAAACTTTGGCCATCTCCTTGTCTTTACTTCTGAGCTGTTTTTGGAGCTTTTGGAGAAGTTACTGCTCTGCGTTCTTGGGACAGAAAATTTGCTCATCTTCACTTTCCGAGCCCGACTCCTCATGAACCGAGAGATCTCTCTGCTTATCAGCCTTACTGGAAGGGTTTTCATTACCTTCCAGAGGAGGATGGTCTTAGGAAGTGGCAGCTACATTCACCCCAGATTAGATTTGAGATGTGGTGGCCCCATCCTTGCTTTTGCTGTATGTGCCCACCATGTAGACAGTGTGGACCACATATCTAGCCATCTCTTTATCTTTGGCGGGGTAACCCTGTTCTTGGAACCTCATGAAGTTCAGCCTAGCATGAGCCCTAGCCTTTTTGTTGGCTCTATATCTGAGTCTTTTCTGCCTTAACTTCTCAATTTTGAGGGCTTGACGGGAATCCGTCATCCAGGAAGCCATCATGAGTCGATTGACGGGGATCTTAGAGAAGACATCCGATTGAGCAGTTGCCAGGGGTACCGCTGGAGCTTACCCGAGTTGCCTTATTACTTTGTTGGTGTTGAGGGCCTTGCCCCCAGCTGAGGTTAAGGAAAGTCATTCAAACACCGACTTGCGTTTGGTTAGTGGTGCCCTCGAGATCACCACATTTGGCCTCCTGCCTTTTGAGGCCGGTCTGTCTGTTACCGGAGATTGAGAAGCTGGGATGGCGTTAGCTGGCACGAACAGAATAGAGCTAAATGGTAGCGGCGGCTCCTCCCACTGTCGCCCAAGACTGGCCGGGAAGATCGTCCTGGCGTCCATCTTCATCGTGTAGGAGATGGGAGCTGTGTCGAAAGCTGAACTTGTCCTTGGAGACATTGTTGAGGCTTGATCGCTTGAAATACATCAGAAAGAACATTATTTTAGTATAAATATCGATATGTATGTTGATTGAGTTCGTATGAACGTTTAACCCGAAATATGGGAGGAGGGAAATGTCCTACCGGGCATGCCAGAACCTGTATGGTATTTTTCGTCATCACATTGAGATGGTAATACGTGTGCATTTGTCAGGCGTATACAGATTCCCCCTGCCTAAGGTAGGCCGGGGTTTATTGATCGTGGAGATTCGAATCTCCGGCAGCCATGGACTAAGCTACCGTTAATTATCCTTCGCTTTTAGAGCGAGAGAACCTCCGATAGACGGGTCAAACTGGTCATACGAACTCAATATGCCGTGTGCGTGAGTTGTGTTTTGAAAGGGTTTTGGATAAATCGGGGGCCTCTCAGAGTTTACGGGGGTCCCGCTACCCGGATAGCGGGCTGGGGGTCAAGAGGGCTAGCAGCCCCCTTGCATGGTGCAGGGCAGTGCCCAGTTAGAAAAATTTTCACAACGGTGGACCTTTTTTGGGTGTGGAGTGTATGGAAAGTGAGGGGTGAGGAGCATTTTAAAGACGCGTGCCTGGCACGTGGGCGTTAGACGCCCACAGGTCATGTACCTGGCACGTGGGCGCTTGGCGCTAGCGGGTGTCACGACCCGAAATATTAGCTCGTGACCAGCACTTAAATCACGCAACGTCTAAACGTGTAACGTAATTCAAGTAAGCTGAAAGTCAGAAATCTAAACCTTTTAAGAAAAATAAAGGAGGTGAAGTTTTGAAATAAATGTATAATGAAATCAAGTTTTCTTAGTGCATAGAATAGGAACATGAAAAAATGCAAGTGAATTATGCAAGTTTAAAAACATGTTTCGTCTTTTTAAAAATTTAGGCAGCACCTCCTTTGTAATTTTTGATCCAAAACCATAAATACATAATGATAATAAAGGCATCCCCAAGCGGGAGCTAGCTCTTCGCCAAACGGCGGATCACAACCACGCAAGACAGTATATATAAGTATACGACGCCCAACGGCGAAATTCACCACAAAAGATAAAGAAAATCAAGATATATAAACCACAAGTAGCGGAAAACCCCTCGCTCTAAGTCTCGCAACCACAATCCCACTAAGTCTCATTACTTATACAATTTACTAATTTTGATTGATGGAGTTGACTAGATACAATAAGAAATATAAATATAAGAGTGGGTACGATACAAATGCCCCACCTACCAATGGAAAACACCCAAATGAAGTTATGTGCCAGCGATGCCGCTACTGATCCATGCGGTCAACCTGCAAAAACTGTGGCACAACGGGGGTGAGTTGCCAACTCGTGAGTAGAAAAATATCTACAAGTAGAAATCGAATAAACAGTGACTCCTAGATCAACTATATCATAAAGGTAATACTATGATATCTAGGGTGACCGGGTCATCATATGTGCCAACAATGTAATCAATACATGTATGTATGCAGATATAATCCAACAATATAATCAGTGAATATATGCATGTGGATCTCGTCCAACCATACAATCAATGTATGTATGCATGTGGATCTCGTCCACCCATATAATCAATGTATGTATGCATGTGAATCTCGTCCACCCATATAATCAATGTATGTATGCACGTAAATATCATAAAAGAGTGTGCATGAAAGTATGAGGATATAAATCAACGGTGTCTCTTGCGACACATCAAAATCATGGAACCTGGGTGTCCAACATCGACACCCGAAAACATCATGAAACCCGTGTCCAGCATCGACACGTAAATCCTCATATCTCGGGCTCCATCAGTCCGGATCGGCCCACGGGCTCCGTCAGTCCGGATCGGCCCATATCATCTCTCGACTCCGATCGGTATCTTCCGGATATCCGCCGAGCCCAAATACTATCGCCGGCAGGTAGTAGTCCCTCTGCCAGGCTCACCGTCTGTATACACGGCATCCCTTTCTTGCCCCGGGGTACCATACCGGGTCCACCATGTACCCGCAATCGGCTTCATTCAGCTCCTTGAATCGGGTTTCACATGTCACACGTCTCAGAACCGAGAAAACGCATGGTGGACGCACTGAAATATCATATCAAGAGAAACCGGATTTTTAAAACAACACATAATCTCTTTTAAAATGTCCACGGTTCTTAAATCCAGAAATCTCATTAAAATAGCATATCTCAATGCGTAAAATTATAGACCATGATGTATGCGACATATAGTAGAACTGTAACCATATCGGTATATCATGCAACATGGAACAGTGATATGACATATTAAGGGAAAACCGCTCTTTTAAATGATTCCAGTTTTTAAAATATAACATGCGGTTCCCAATTTCCCAATAAAACTAGTTATCTATGTAGGTACAATATGTATATGCGCAAATATAGATGTACCAATGTATGTGTGCACAAATATGGATATACAATGTGTATGTGTACAAGTATGGGTGCATCAAGGTATATATGCACCAATATAGATATACAATGTGTATGTGCGCAAGTATGGATGCATCAATGAATATGTGCACCAATATGGATATAAAATGTGTATGTGCACAAGTATGGGTGTATCAAGGTACATATGCACCAATACGGATATACAATGTGTATGTGTGCAAATATGGATGTATCAATATTTATGTGCACCAATATGGATATACAATGTGTATGTGCACATGTCACGCCCCGCTTCCCAGTGTACGGCGAAGGGGACGCGACGAGGTCCGCTACGTATATACTCAGAAGTACATATGCTAAGCGTATCTAAGCAATATAAAATAAATACACAAGAGACAAGAGATAATAAAAACAACAACTTTTATTTATTAACATTCTTTTGTACAATGCATGAAAAGGAAATACAACTGAAATAAAAAGATGCCTAAACAGTGGCATAACCGGAAATGAAAAGTACTGAATGGAAAATATACAATGAAACTAGAGCTCTGGTTCTTCAGCAAACTGGTCCAAGTCTTCTGTAGATGGCTCGATCTCCACCGGGTCCAAACCACCTGACGACATTCAAAGAAGAAAGAAATAGAATGTCGTCAGCGAACAGGTCGCTCGGTAAGTCCCAAAGATAAGGGTGAAATAGATTCAGGGTAAGAGAGAGAGAGAGTAGATTTTAATGTTGTATTATAATATTGTAATGTTGTATTAACGCTGTTGTTTGTAGCCTGGTACAGAAGATGCCAGTGTATACGAGGGGAGTCTCACTTACACCGGGGACCTTAGTAACCTATAGTACAAGTCTCCGTCGATAATACCACGAAACAACAGCATGGATGTAATTACGACTTAAGTGACCACCTCGTGCCACCTTTAACATATTCCGTATCAGTCTACCCCTTAAACCCCGCAGTGTTTTGATTGTATTGTTTGTCTTGTAAATTGTATTGATGGTATGAGTGATTGACTGACCGAAACCATGATATCAGTAAACGGTTGTAACCGTAGAATCATGTAAATGGAATAACTGAGAATCATGTAAAAGAAATATATATATATATATCCATAGTTCGGGTCGGTCAAGTTGTATAAATTGATAATTGAATTCATGGATTCATGTGTTCATATTGAATTGGAATATTGTAGATTGTAGATTGACTTGAATCATATTCAAGTCAGAATGATCAGACTCAAACCCGAGTCAGATAGTTAGAAATGTAAATCGAAGTCCTATAATTGCTAGGGTCCTTAGGGTAAATTATAAAACTTGAGGGGGTTTTATGTAAAAATAATTTTATATACTTTTCAAAATACACCTCAAGTATTCATTATTCGTCTTTAGAGTTGTAATGAATGTGGATTTTATATTGAGCCATTTCTAGTGAAAATATCCTAGTTTTATAAATAAGGTATTTATCTGTAATATTGATTTATTTGAAGTTCATGGTATTTTAGTGTAAAATTTATTCTTGTGATTTTTAGAAAAAGGTGGAATATTTATATTATATTAAAATAGGTATTTTAAGGATAAATATACATATATTTATACAAAAATAATTTTAATAAATATCTCATTTTCTTAAGATGTCGTATTTTAAACCTTTCGAGACCGAATTCTCCTTGCGGAGGTCTGAATCTCGCACTACTAAGCCCGAGGATGTGCGATAATCCGCACCATCCCGAACGGGTTCCCTAAAAATGGGTTGTAGCGGCGCTTTGCAAAGATTGTAAAATACTAATCCTTTAGAAAACGGTTTTATAAAGTAAAAGGTATTTATTTGTAAAAATGTCAATTTTCCGTATTCTATGTTCTAGGGTCTCCTAAGTCGACTAGACTATTTCTAAATGGTCTAAACGACAAGTTGTGAGGTGCCTCAAATCGCCTCTTCACCGTCAATTGTGTCCAGGTAAGTACAACTGAGGAAAGGAGGGATCCGCTCACGAATCACCGTGAGTCGGGCCTTTTAAAGTTACCTTTCTCACTTGCCTAGCCTAGACACCACAAAGTCAAGTTTAGATAAACGACCGATGTCCACAACTTATCGTATTTTCCTAATAAGAGGTATTTATTTAAAAGTGTGTCAAAACTAAATCTGTTAGAGATAGTTTTATTAAGTATATAGTATTTAAATGTAAATTCTTGTTTTCTCGTATTCTAAGGTTTCAATGGTATCGTATTAGATTGTATGTAAGTGTGTGAGGAGGTAGGTCGTTACCTCGTGATCTACTATAAATGTATAGCAAGTTTGATGGTGTTAAATGAAAGAGTGAAACATTGTGGTATTTAAGCGAAAAATACGGTAAATTGAGAAAGTTATCATTTCATGTGGTGAAACTTGTTCAAATTCTTTGATTAGTGTTTAGTAGTCAACATAAGGATGTTTAATTATGATTTTATTAGTGAGAAGTGAAATTTATAGAAAACCGAATTGGAAATCGGATTTGTTTCGATTCCGTCGGGTTTGTAATTTCTTATTTTCTTGAATAGGGAAGAGAGAGGTAGAAAGGGACTTACATGTTTTCGATTACACTAGAGTGAGGGGGAACTAAAGGGATTGCCGATGCGTTGCGTCGTCGCCGGTAGTTCCTAAATGTCGCTGGAATTTCCGCCGGAATTTCGTCGGAGCTTCGCCGCGATGTTGTTTTCAAAGTACACAACTCTTGAAAATTTTTGAAAGAGTGAGCTTAGAATTTTGGGATGAGAAGGTAGAGGGTAGGGGGTGTATTTATAGGGTAGGCTAAGGGTAGGATAGGTGAAGGGTTTTTTAAATAAAAAAATATAAAAATGTATACAATCATTAAAAATTGGAGTAAATTGGGTATATAAAAGGTTTTAATGTAAAAATGTATTAAAAAATCATTAAAATGGAGTAAATAGGGATTTCAAAGGTCTCTGAAACCGATCTAGGAATTTGAAGTGTACAGGGGGGTTTAGAAAATGAAGAGACACAATATTGAAGAAGGGAACTCGGCCGTCCGGACGAATCCGGCCGGCGGCGCCGGCCCAAGTCGGGCCGAGTCAGGGCATGGAGAGGTGGGGGGTCATCTAGTGTAGCCTCTGGTATATTTAGTTTTTAAAGTGTAGTTCAAAAGTTATGGTGTGTGGACTGTTGAGCTTCCAAAGGATTTAAAACAAAATAATATTAAAAATAATATGGGGTATGGGATTTGAACTCTACTTGATTGGTTCAGCAGTGCAAGATATTACCAATGAGCTACAAGCTCCTTCTTGTAATTAAATTGCTAATCAATTACTTAAGTCTTTTGCTCAGGCAATAAATACCCCTTTATGGATTTTTTTAAAAAAATATTTGAAAAAAATTTGTATAGGAAAAAGTGTATAAGAAAATTAGGGTTGTTACAGCACAGGTATGTGTGTATCAAGGTATATGTGCACCAATATGGATATACAATGTATATGTGCGCAAATATAGATGTATCAATGTATATATGCACCAATATGGATATACAATGTGTATGTCATGATGCAGCAACCCTACCGTGTAGTGACATGGCAATTATCGATGATGAAGTGTGTGAGCCGGCAATTCTGTGTACGTGTAACATACGCATCATCGATAATGGTGCAGGTATACTAGCACAGATATAAGCAATGCAATGAGAATAATATGAATGCAGCATAAGGTAAATCGTATGCAAATGCTGACGGGTATACGTATCTAACATGATCGAGTCGGTGATTCTATCAATCGACACCCAGCCTAACAACATCGCGTACGGTACAATCCATCGTACGGTATCCTCTAGTCAAGGGTAAGGGTCAATCATTAAGTCAAACTCATCACGCATGGAAAATTATCGTACGGCGGCATTAAGCTATAAAGGATCCTATCAACCTATAAGACGGGAAGGGTACGGACCTAATGTCACGTATGGCTAACACTCACGATTCACAACATATATAAATTTATCTATATACATATGTCCCAGGTCACATCCATAACAATCTCATATCAGGAGACCGGCAAGGTATCCATCACCTTAATCGACTAGCATCCGTATACCAACATATCATTAAATCATCATATCGCATCATATATTCTTTTCATCGCATTTATATCCCTCATCAAGTCAAATTTTAAAAACACGTCCTACCTTTATTATAAGCATAAGTATATAATCTAACATACACACCCGAGCCATACAAACGGTTTTTGAAAGATGCGAATCGTAGTTTTGAAAGTAGGGGCTACGGTGTTTTTAAAGAAAAGATATCATTTGAAAATCCGTAACGCCCCTCAAGGTATTCCGTTTAAAAGATGCATACGATTCTTCAGTTTGGAAATAGGTATGGTTCGAATGACATACCTACGTCGACTATCTAGTCCTATAGTACCCTAAACGGCAATATCATCAAATATCATCCTCAAGTTCTATCATCGCATACTAGTCGCATCATATCACTTCTAACTATCCTTAGTTTCTAATATGGTTTCACTAACAATCTTATAATTCTAACCCTAGTTTCCAAATCTAGGTTTCCTTAACCATATGCTACAAATCGGTTTCCACCAAAACTTTGCGGGGGTGCTATACGCCATCCACCCGACTTCCCCCATGGATATAGATCCACTCACCTTGGTCTTCGCTTGCCGAAATCGATGACGCCACGCTTCGTCGTCTCGGAATCCACGCGAAGGTACCTACAATAATAAACAATCGCAATGCGTATTAAAATCAAGGCGGAAAAACCAAAACGGCACACGTTTCGCTCATAGGTTAAAACCTATAGCCAAGCATGCAAAACCAACAAATTACCCCTAGTCGTTGATGTACAAACATCCAACAATCCAAATACCTAAACCAAGCAATCCAAAATACGGAAAATATATCCCAAAATCACACTAATGTGCCCCAGATTTTGACTCAGGTCAAACTAGCCAAAGTTGCATATACACAGGGTCTAGTTTACTGGAGAATAAGACATGGGCCAAATACGAACACTTTTCCTCACACCCTGGCCGCAAATTGCGGCCAGAAACAATAAATTTGCAGCCAGATTTGAAGGGTAGGGGCTCAGGTCTTGGGTAAAGGTTCCAGGTTGCCTGCACACTCCTCTGTGTTTGCTAAATGATTTCTAGTGGCCCCGGGTTACTCCAGATTCCCATATACCCTCACAATTAACAAAATCATCCGATGTCGGGGTTTCTAAATTCACTAATTGGGGTTCTAGTCTCAGGTTTAGGTCTTTAATCAATCATCACAGGGGTTGTACGGCCTCTACTAAACTCAATTACACAATCCCAACTCAAGAATCTCTCAAACCCTAACTAGGAATTTTCTAACATCACTAAATCAAACTTAAACACTTCTAAACATGCAAGGATATTAAATTAAAAGTAATACTATGCTAATGGTGATGAAATTACCTCATTTGGGCAACCCAAGAAAAACCCTAGCTCCTCAAGGTTGTCAAAATCTAACTTTTCTTGGTCCAATGCGTAGAGGAGAAGGAGGTGATCAATTTTAATGAAAGAGGTTTAGGCTTTTGATGGATATTTTGAGATGATATCATGGGGTGAAGGTGGAGGGAAGTGAGGAAGAAGAAAGAGAAGAAAATGATGGGGGAGGTGAAAATGAGGCATCCCCTCTCTCTCTCCTCTCTTATTCTCACACTCTTTCATTTATTTACCCTTTTACCCTTTTTCTCTTTTCTTTTCTCATTTCATTTAAAACAAAACCATAAAATACCCAAAACAACACAAAAAATAACATGTAACCAAAATGTAACATGACATGGTACACTAGCCATGAAAAGCTGTAGAAACACGGATTTGGCTTAATCGCGATTAACAGTGCGCTAATCGGGCTTTTATCGAAACTGCATATAAAAAAATTTTAAATGCCAAATCCTTTAAACATACTATTAAATGAATAAATCATTTTAATTTCCATTTATTTCCCAATTATTAGTATATATTTATACCCTTTTTCGAAAACCCCAATTTCGCAAATCGGGCAGTTTTCGGGAAATATATTATTTTAATATTAAATTCCAAAAATAATATTTTATATTTTCTGAAATGTTACAGCGGGTCACGTGCCTGGTGCATGGGCGCTGGGCGCCCGCGGATCATGTGCCCCACACACAGCCGTTGGAGCGGGTCACATGCACGGCACGCGACCGCTGGACGCTGGGTGCCCACGGATCACATGCTCTACATGCAACCGCTGAGCGTTGAGCGCCCACGGATCCCATGAGACGCACGTGAGAGCTAAGCGCCCGTGGGCCACGTGCCCTGCATGCGACCATTGGGCGCCCATAGGTCACGTGCACGGAACGCGACCGCTGGACGCCCGCGGGTCACGTGCGCGGCACACGACCGCTGGAACACCAGCGGAAAAGGGGCTTTGGCGTTGAACTCCTAACAGGGATTATGTATAGATTTGGAGTTAAACTTCTACAAAGGGTTTTGTTTATGGAGTTAAACTCCAACAGATCTTGAATGGAGTTAAACTCCTAGAAATCTTTGAAGATGATCAGAAGGGACCTCTTTCTTCTCCCATTTAGCTTTGGATCTTCTTTTGAGCCTTGGATCTTCCCGAAATAGATTTTTTTGGAGATGGGACTCCTTCTTCCTCCTCTCTGTTGGCTGGATCTTGGAGAAAAGGGGGTGAAATTTAAAAATCTCCCCTTTTGGAGATTTGATGGAAGATCTGAGTTCCCCTTCAAAGGTTTTATGGTGAAAAATTGTTTCTTTTTGGAAAGAGGAGAGTTAAACTCTTGATTTAATTCAGAAAAGAGAAGAAGGTTTAGAACCTTGAGGAAGGAGAAGGAGGCACAGAAAGCCTAATTTTTGGGGGGAATCAACTCTTCTTTTTCATTTCATTATCATGTTGCCTTATATAGGCTTATAAATTTACACGTAGCCCATTGGGCTTTACAAAATGGCATTTTGTCCATCCTATACCTCATGTGCTCATTTCTTTTGCACATAAGCCATGGGCTTTACAAAAATTTGGCTTGATACCCATTTTTCTTACATTTATTCATAAAAATTACATCAAAATTATTTATTACATAATTTTCATTTTGGCATGGGAGAGGCCGGTAGCGGGGCTCAACCTGGGCATGGGCCCACTTGACCTGGGCTTGGGCCCGCTTACTTAGAGTTGACTTTGACTTTGACTTGGTCAACCAGGGTGTAACTTTTGGCCCCAATAAGGAACGGTGTTCACCTTTTCCTGGTGATACTACAGATCAATATCGTAGTCTGTTATTAGCTCTAACCATCTGCACTATCTCATATTCAGCTCCTTATGAGTGAACACGTATTTCAAATTTTTATAATCCGTGTACACCTCCACTCTCTCTCCCAGTAAGTAATGTCTCCGTATCTTCAAGGAAAACACAGCGGCCGCAAGGTCCAGGTCATGCTTGGGGTAGTTCTTCTCGTGGGTCTTCCACTGATGAGAGGCGTAAGCCACTACTCGACCATGCTGCATCAAAACACAGTCTAAACCTTTTCCCGACGCGTCACTATGAACGACCAAGCCTCAGGGCTCATCTGGCATAGTCAGAATTGGGGCCATGGTCAACTTCAGCTTTAACAGCTCGAATGTCTGGGTACACTCCTCCGACCAAATATAAGGTATCTCTTTCCGTGTCAAAGTTTCTGCTACTCTGGAGAAATTCTGAACAAACCGCCGATAATACCCAGCCAATCTTAGGAAGTTTCATATCTCAGCCACTAAATTCGGGGTCGGCCAGTTTTTGATAGATTCAATTTTCGTCGGATCCACTGAAATGCCGTCACTCGAAACGACATGCCCCAGTAATTGTACCTTGTCGAGCCAAAACTCACACTTACTTAGCTTAGCATAGAACTTCTCCTCCCGTAGAATCTGCAATACAATTTGTAGATGCTCGGCGTGCTCCTCTCAACTCCGGAAATATACTAGAATGTCGTTGATGAATACAATGATAAACTGGTCCAAGTATTTAGAGAAGACCATATTCATCAAGTCCATAAATATGGCGGGCGCATTGGTAACACCGAACGGCATCACGAGAAACTCATAGTGGCCATATCGGGTTTGAAAGAGCGTTTTGCACACATTCTCTGCCTTGACCCTGATTTGGTGTTAATCCGACCGAAAATCCAACTTAGAAAATACCCGAGCACCACCTAGCTGATCGAATAAGTCGTCGATGCGGGAAATAGGATACTTGTTCTTCATGATCACCCTGTTCAACTCACGGTCAATGCACATGTGCAAAGAACCGTCTTTCTTCTTCACCAATAACACAGGAGCACCCTACGGGAAAGTACTTGGACGGATTGTTACGCCCTGCTTCCCAAAATACGGAATACGAGGGGTGACAAGGCCAGCCATACTCCTACGGTCAAGAAAATATCTTGCCGTGGTCACACTTCGGCTTCTAGCATTACGTGGTAATCAGTAATCAATGCACAGGTAATGAGAATGCAGTCACTAATTCTATCAAAACAGATATAAGATATACCGAATAGAGATCTGGAGAAAGATAGCGCTGGTGTCGCTGATTTAGAGGTCCGCAATATCCTTGAGGTACGACAGGTCCTGATCCGAGCTCAGTCCACTTCTCACTCTGAGCATGCATACCGAGGTCATCAGAGCGACACAATAGTAACACACACACACATATATAAACATGTGCAATGATGATGAACATGAAACAGTAAATATGGGGTGATGAAATGAGCATGAAGTAACCGGTATAAATAAAAAATAAATCAAGTATATCGAATCAGTAATTAATGCATGTCCATGTCACTAAACCTATCAGTCTCTAAGTCTTACTGTCTAAGTCACTAAACCTATCATCAGTTCAAGTGTGAGCGTCAACCACTGCAGGAGTATCCCCAACCCAAGGGTAGGCCTCAGAGACAAGGGAATACGGGCCCGAATCACGCTCGCTAATAATCAGTAATATCACCCACATGACTCCCAAAATCGTTGTATATGCCGGCAGTGGGACTCCCGAGATTCCGTTGATCGAATTCACACTCAAACTACCCCACACCCGCGGTCTACATCAAACACCGACCATGAACTCAAATACTAGTCGTTCCATGAAAGTCTACGCAAGAACTGGAGACAGGATCTCCATCATGCATGGCTCGATTGGTATTCAAGATAAATGGACAGTACTCGATGTCTTACCTATGACACTAATATAAGTACTTCCATAATCTTCCCATACCAGTTATAGTTATACTTACATATGCCCCATAGACGTCGAAAATGCAATAATTAACCGGTCCCGCTGATTGTGTACAAGTACGCGTCACTTTCACTATTCAATCACGCTTATACACTATCGTACTTGCCACAATCCAGTCACTACTATTTATCACTGGGTAATGTATCACGGTCACTAGATTATCAATGTATATGACCACTATTCAATGAAGGTATAACCGCTACATGATACGATGAAAATGCAAGTAATTATAATACGAATAAAATATAGCCGCCAGTGTCATACCACTTGCAAAATTTACTATAAATCACACGTACATAATTAAGCAAAAAATATAAAGGGGTAAGTAGTATGTTTAATTATCTGTCCATCAAAATTAGTTTCGCGTCAATCGGGTTTCAGGTTTGCTAGTTATGGTCATTCCATTTTAAGTGTTTACGGCTGGAAATCCAATTTCTGAACTGGAAGCCCGTTTCGTAACACGTTTTACTCCCAGGTGGAAGTATAATTTGGAGATACTACAGTTGGATAATATTTAGGTTTAACAGTTAGTTTTCCAACGCACTAGACGGATTGATAATATTCACTGTGTGCTGGGAGTTATGCAATGTTTAATATCAGGATATGTGTTCTGTCCCTACTTGGGACAGCAATACATACTTATGGTTTAAAATGTGATTAGATTAGCAAAAGATAATAAAAACAAATGAAAACACTACCATTGGAAAGATAAAATAATTGTTTGTGCAGGGGTAATTGGCCCCGTACACTATCACAATTATACATTAAGGTTTCAGGGGTACAAATGCAAGTCAAGGGGTAAGTTCCTACACTGGACTGCGGTCCAAGATCAGGTAAGTTCTTTGTTTTAAATATCCATAGAATATATATAATAGTAAAACTACATGTAGGGTTAAAGATTATGCAGTACCTTTCATAACGAACCCAAGTACGCTGCGATTGGATTTTTCTATAATTAATTATGAATTTTACAGTGTCAAGTGTTCGGTAAATTGTAGGTTTCGGTATTAGGCTTAGGGCATCACTTATGTGTGGAAATGGCATCGATTTGCAACCAAATTTATACACAGCGTTTGTTAACCGTGTTAGGGTCTAATTATCATGATTTCCACCATATTTGATTTAGTTTTCGCATAAGTCTCACATCGAGCACTTAAGATAAACATTCAGTCATCGCTCGAAACTAACATTTCTTCTAACAAACTAAGTTAGATGTTAACCAATTAATTTACACGCATTACTAACACAGTAATAAGCCCCAGTTGGGCTCTCTTCAAGTAAGACGTTACGATGATTTGCTACACGAGATTCAAGCATAGGTTTCGATCTAGTTATATTTATTTATATATCTAGCTATAATATAATCTCTTTAGCTAATGCTTATCATAATATGTTAAACAAGTGAATAGGGGCTCACTTGCCTCGGTCGCTTGATATGGAAGCGACACGGACGCGGAGATCGCCACGACACGCGAGACGGCTATGAACGTTACAGAATCGGCCACGGTACAACGTGAAGCTCGAGCATGAAACGGCTACGACGGATGTGTACGGTGTTGCGATGGTGACTGTGTTGGTGACCGTGACAGCTACAAAGACCAAGGCCACAGCTTGGCTGGCTACAGAAGTGACGGGAACAGCGGCTACGGCGACTGCAACTAGGTGTTCGATGAAATGACGGCTATTTGGAGAAGATAGAATAAGGCTCGACGGATGGATGGGGTTCGAAGTGTTTGGAGCTCAGAAGGGTGCTCAAGGAGGAAGGGGACGATGGTGGTGTCGCTCGGCGTTGGAGGCAGCTCCAGTGTGGCACGGCGATGGCTGAATACGCAAGGACGAGGAGCTGGAGATGCTGGCGTGGCTTGGGGGTTCGGCAATGAGAGAAGCTAGAGTCGAAGGAGTTGGGTAGAAGGCTCGTGGTGACTATTGGGTTTAGGTGTGGGCTTGCTCGTCGAAGGTGTCCTCGGTGGTGTTTGCGGTTGCAAGCGAAGGTGGTCGGCGGGCAGTGGCAGTGAGGAGAGTGGTGGGTTGCTCGGGTTTGGGAGGAAGGAGTGGAGTTGCAGCGGTCTTGAGCTGAGTTGGTGTCGTCGTCGTCGGTGAGGTGGACGACGAGGGTCAAAGGGGGTGGTCGGAGGTGATGGTTGCTGAGGAGTTTGTTGGGGAGAGGGGCGAGGGTGAAGGAAAAGGGGATGAAGCGGGAAACTTGATGGTGATGTTGGTGGTGTGGTCAAGGAAGTGGGTGCGGGTCTCGTGGAGCAGGCGCAGTCGTTGGGATGAGGACGGGGTCGTAGGGGAAAGAGGCGGGAAAGAAAGCGATTAGGGAGAGGAAGAAGGGAGTGGGGGTGTAACGGGCCGGGTTCGGGTTAAGGGAAATAGAGAAGTGGGTTGTAGGCTGGGCTTGGGCTGGGGTTTGATAAGATTTGGAAAATAATTTGGGAAAAATAGAAAGGGTTAGGATTTTAGTTAAGGGAGTAGGCCTGGGCTAAGAAAAGAATTAGGAAAAATAATAAATAAAGGTTAGGGTTTGGGTTTGGGCTTAGGAAAAGAATTAGGAAATATTTAATTAAATAAAATTTTAGTAAATTAATATTAGATGGGGTAGGAAATATTCTAATAGAAAATTTTCGGGAAACTTTTATTTATAAATACGAGAAATATGTTCAAAGAAAACTGGGTATTATTACGATTCAAGTAGTGATCGAAAATGGTGATGTCTATGCCCGAGGTGATCGGAAATTGGATGAGACAGGAATCCCAAGCGATGCTCCCCAAGGGATTACATCGCCTTTTTCCACGAGGCGAACCTGCCCAATCTGACTAGCAGCTATTTTATTAATCACCTCTTCTTTCTTTCGCAGTTCGTCGACTTGAGTTCCGATCCTCAAGTTAGTGATCTCTTTTTCGTTCTGAAGAAGTTGGGGAGGTTCCATGGGGGTTGGTCAAGCCAAAGAGGGGCTACCTTAGACCATTGGACGAAGTTGAAACAAGGGGAATCGCTACTGACTAGAAAGAAGGGCGCTACTAGCAAGATTGATGGTAGGTACATGACCGCTATTTCCGTTACGACATCTGCACCACCATCCTTACCTACTAGGGTTGTATAGAGTAGAGATTGATTAAGCACTATGTTTAAGTCAAATAAAACATTAGTAAGGGCAGGCCTTGCTTCTTTTTCTTGTTCTTTAGCCAACGCGTCAAAGCCTCCATCTTACTTATTTTATTCGCAAACTTCTTCCGTTGCTTCTTTACTTCTTTTTTCGTGCTGTGCCTTTTCCCCTGGATTTCCAGCCAAAGCCTTGTATTCATAGTACCATACCAGCAGAAGACTGAGTTAGCTGCCAAGCAAGTCCGTTGGTTCTTATAAGAAAATCAAAGTCAAGCTATAAAGTCTAAGCGCTAACCTAACGAAAAAGCTCCCCGTTTTCTTGCCGCCAGGAGTTTGGGCCTTGGTTCCTCAAACCGATATACCACTTTCACAAGAAAGCTGGACTTGGTGGGTAAAACCTCCCTTGGGTATGAAGGTAAGCCATAAACAAAGGTGGTCGTAGATCAGGTATTCACTCCTCCCTTGCCGCTACTACCAGCTCGAGGCCTATTGTCCACGAAGGCTGATCTCTTAACTGGCTTTGGAAAGGCATACCTTGACTATTCGAAGACAATGGATTGGTTCTCTTACAGTTCAATTCCAGGTGAAAAAGAAAGCCCATTACTCCGTCCAATATTCATTGCCTCTAGACATTATTTACTTCTAGCTTAGGCATTCGAAATATCTTAATATAAGAGAGAGCGTGCTCGCTTTCTCTATTTCGCAGCCCTCCCTTTTAAGGCTACGCGCTACTCTATCTGATAAGGAAGAAATGTCAAGTTCATTCATTCATGACAAATCTGGTTCGATGGCTGTTCTCTACTAACCACAAGGATATCGGTACTCTATATTTCATCTTCGGTGCCATTGCTGGAGTGATGGGCACATGCTTCTCCGTACTGATTTGTATGGAATTAGCCCGACCCGGCGATCAAATTCTTGGTGGGAATCATCAACTTTATGATGTGTTAATAACAGCTCACGCTTTTTTAATGATCTTTTTTATGGTTATGCCGGCGATGATAGGTGGATCTGGTACTTGGTTTGTTCCGATTCTGATAGGTGCACCTGACATGGCATTTCCACGATTAAATAATATATCATTCTGGTTGTTGCCACCAAGTCTCTTACTCCTATTAAGCTCAGCCTTAGTAGAAGTGGGTAGCGGCACTGGGTGGACGGTCTATCCGCCTTTAAGTGGTATTACCAGCCATTCTGGAGGAGCAGTTGATTCAGCAATTTTTAGTCCTCATCTATCAGGTGTTTCATCAATTTTAGGTTCCATCAATTTTATAACAACTATCTTCAACATGATTGGACCTGGAATGACTATGCATAGATTACCACTTTTTGTGTGGTCCGTTCTAGTGACAGCATTCCTACTTTTATTATCACTTCCGGTACTAGCAGGGGAAATTACTATGTTATTAACCGATCGAAACTTTAATACAACCTTCTTTGATCCTGCAGGAGGGGGAGACCCCATATTATACTAGCATCTCTTTCGGTTCTTCGGTCATCCAGAGGTGTATATTCTCATTCTGCCTGGATTCGGTATTATTAGTCATATCGTATCGACCTTTTCGGGAAAACCGGTCTTCGGGTATCTAGGCATGGTTTATGCCATGATCAGTATAGGTGTTCTTGGATTTCTTGTTTGGGCTTATCATATGTTTACTGTGGGCTTAGACGTTGATACGCGTGCTTACTTCACCACAGCTACCATGATCATAGCTGTCCCCACTGGAATCAAAATCTTTAGTTGGATCGCTACCATGTGGGGAGGTTCGATACAATACAAAACACCTATGTTATTTGCTGTAGGGTTCATCTTTTTGTTCACCATAGGAGGGCTCACTGGAATAGTTCTAGCTAATTCTGGGCTAGACATTGCTCTACATGATACTTATTATGTGGTTGCACATTTCCATTATGTACTTTCTATGGGAGCCGTTTTTGCTTTATTTGCAGGATTTTACTATTGGGTGGGTAAAATCTTTGGTTGGACATATCCGGAAACTTTAGGTCAAATCCATTTTTGGATCACTTCTTTCGGGGTTAATCTTACCTTCTTTCCCATGCATTTCTTAGGGCTTTCGGGTATGCCACGTCGCATTCCCCAGATGCTTACGCCGGATGGAATGCTCTGAGCAGTTTCGGCTCTTATATATCCGTAGTTGGGATTCGTTGTTTCTTCATGGTTGTCACAATCACTTTAAGCAGTGGAAACAACAAAAAATGTGCTCCAAGTCCTTAGGCTGTTGAACAGAATTCAACCACACTTGAATGGATGGTACAAAGTCCTCCAGCTTTTCATACTTTTGGAGAACTTCCAGCTATCAAGGAGACGAAAAGCTATGTGAAGTAAAAGAAGAAAAGGTCGCCGACTGCTACTAAGAACCTAACAGAACAAAGAAATCCGGTCCGAGTGACTGAGACTCCGGGTGACTGGGAACCCCCGGCAACCGGAAAAAGAAATATATTCTGCCGAGCAACTATGGATCGGTCCGGACTGGACCTTCCCTTTCATTTCTTTCTCAATTCGACATTGAGTTGGAGTCGATTGATACGGAGCCCCTACTTTGAACCCCCCTGGGGCCCGGTTAGGAAGATTTGGAAGACAAAAGGAATATGGTGTAGTTTGTCTTATTTCATTCCGTACAATAAGAGACTGTAAGGCTTGCCCAAGAAGGGCCGGGCAAAGATGCTATCTATTGGTGGTACTAGTTCCGCGGGAGTGGCTGGATCTCGGTCCCGGAAGCATAGGTCACTCATCAGAGAAAATGTGAAAGTGATTCCCAATACATTCATCGGGCTAACTTCTCAAGCAAGAAAGCGGGTTGTAGATGCCATACCCGCGGATGCAGATATAAATCGAGTCCCATTTCAAGTTTCAGTTGGAGAAAGAAATAGTCCAGGCCTAGTTCCAGTTCCCACGATTGTCAGAAATAGTGGTGCTGATGGGTACGTCCATCAAAGGTTCGAGAGATCACAAGCCGACCAGCCATGAATAGAAATGGAGTGGATAGCTATTCAAGCATTCCATTGAAGCGATCTATTAGATAGGAAGGACAATTGGCGTTGAAAGATCTTTCTTCATAAAAGAAGATTTAGGGACTGAACGGGGGTTAGTTGTTCTCTCCGTGAAATTCGACTACTTTTTTGCAGTTACATTTCATAGTGAAAAGTGAAAATGGACAATGGGTATATCATATAAACAGGAATCCAGTAGTAGCTTAGGCTAGTCGACAAGGGACCTTAGGGAGTAAGAAGATGATACCAATAGCAATAGTAGTTGCGCTTTTTCAGTTGATGGACAACCAGCTTTAATCTAGAAAAAGGGTAGGAGGATGGAAAGAAAGATTGATTGGGTTAGTGGGAAGCAGAAAGAAGGAGAGATTCGGTGGATAAGAAAGATTTGCAGTTAAATAAGCGAAAATTCTGGACATGCGTTATACTCGGAAGGTCATGGCAGTCACCCCCTTTCAGTGCCCAGACATAGAATGAATGCGTAAGGGCGGTGTCTCGGTCTTTTTCCTTCTTTTTCTGAACTAGAAATTGCGTAGGTAGTCTATTGCCGAACTATTAAATAAAGCTTACGCTGAACTCTGTCTTCGACCAACCCCAGCTCTCCTAACTTGAGATTTCCCATGTCTTTGCGCCTTAAAGCAGGCGCCCTACTATTGGTGTTACCGTTACCGCGTGTTCACAGTTTCTATTAAGAAGTCAAAACCCAAGATCATACCCCACTTATATAAAATTTCGTCCTCGAAATTTAAAATACGATAAGCTGTAAAAAGCCATGCGAGAAGCAACAAAAGTCAAATACTACTATATAGCGATTTACGTAAAAGCAACTAGATGAAAATCAAATATTTTTTATATATAAAAAAAGGTGCAGCTCAAAGGATAATCATATGTAAGCACGAGGAATAACCATTTATAATAATAATAAACTATACATACAACACAAAGAAAAATATAATAACAATAATAAGTAATAGTGAGGGATTGGCTGATAAGCCTTAGGAATCAAAACTATCTTAATAAAACTATAAATCAAGTAATTATATAATAAGTTGAGAATACACATACGGTAAAATACCGAAGAAAAATAGAATGAAAACATAGATGTCTAGCAAATAGCTAGATATCAACAATTAACGTAAAGACCAAGACTAATCTATATTTGCAAAAGTACAGAGATAATACAATACAAGGGAAACTAAGATAATACCGAGATCATGATACATGTACAAGAAAAATGTATTAGCATACAAGATGACCATAATTTATATTACAGTAAATAGGAAATTTAAATCGATTGGAGAACAAGAATACGTAAGTAAATGTAAATAGGAAAACAAAAGATAGTTGGTATAAATATGAACAAAGAAAAGAAAACACTATATAGAAAATCAATAAAACTCATTTTAAAGAAAACTTCAACCACTAATAATATAAACTTTGAAAGTTAATCAAAAGAACGCCAACAACCGAAATGAACAGGAATGATAACAGTATAGTAAACAATAAAATATTTTAAAAAATATAGAGTAGAAAATAACTCGAAATGACATCCTCAAATTAGGGCAAATAAAAAAATTTAAGGCAAAAGGCATGAAGAATGGAACTTCATAATAAAAGAACGATAGTATGAAATGTCAATAGGAAAATTCATTAGAAAATAAAATATGCAGCGTAAATTAGAATTATTGAAAAATTGAAAATAGAGGAGTATTTAGAGTAAATGAATTAAATGAAGGTACTTAATCAGAATTTACAATTTTATTACATTTAAATCAAGGAGTTCAACAGATACAAGGTTTTAAACGAAAGGAAACAGCTAAAATAGAGTAACAATGTCTTTATTGAAAGCAGGAATGGTGATAACACTGCGTCGATATCTAAATCTCTGCAATCTCGTAAGGCAGGTCTGAATCTTGTGCTGGGTCCGTGCCGTCCTCGAAATTAAAGTACGAAAATAACTAAGTTGTTCAAGTAGATTTGGAGGGCGTTGACGAATCTCCACTGTTTCGCCCAATCAGAGCAAAGCTCTGTTTGAATTCAAAATTCAAATTTTGAAGCAACGCTTCAAGTCTCGGGCGCAACGCGCCGCGAGTCTGGCGCTAATACGTCAGCGCAGCGCCCAAGAAGGCGCACCCAATCAGAGCAAAGCTCTGTTTAAAGGAAGCAACGCTTCAGCTGCGCTGTGCTCTGCGCTGCGCGACACGTGTCGGCGCAGATGCGCTAGCGCAGTTGCGCTGCGCTCTGCGCTGCGCGACACGTGTCAGCGCAGATGCGCTAGCGCACTTGCGCTGCGCTCTGCGCTGCGCGACACGTGTCACACGCTGGGGCATCTGCGCCAAACTAAATTAAGATTTTAAGAAATCTTTTCTGTTCTTGTTAAAACAAGAAGATTTTCTTCTGCAAAGCAGAAGCCCTTGGATCAAAGATCCAACGGTGGGGAAAATTCCCCAAATCACTCATAGAATAATCTCTTTAACAATTTTAACTAATTTGTGAGCACTATAAAAAGGACTCTAAGCCTCAATTCAAAGGCATCAACATTTTTCTTGAGAACTCAAGAACTTTAAACAGAGAGAACTCTGAGAAGATTTCAAGAAAAAGGTAAAGAACCTTCATGAATTAGAAGAAATTCCTTCTAATAGATCATTGGTCTAAAAACAAGATCAATGATCTTTACATAATAAATAGTGCTTTGCACTTTTATGAACCTCTGGTTCTTCAAATAAAGAAAAATTTATTTTTCTTTGATCTATTTCAGATCAAGAAATTAAATAGTGCTTTGCACTTTTATGAACCTCTGGTTCTTCAAATAAAGAAAAATTTATTTTTCTTTGATCTATTTCAGATCAAGAAATTAAATAGTGCTTTGCACTTTTATGAACCTCTGGTTCTTCAAATAAAGAAAAATTTATTTTTCTTTGATCTATTTCAGATCAAGAAATTAAATAGTGCTTTGCACTTTTATGAACCTCTGGTTCTTCAAATAAAGAAAAATTTATTTTTCTTTGATTTAATTCAGATCAAGAAATTAAACAGTGCTTTGCACTTCCCTTCTTGAATCTAAAAGATTCTTAGTGCTTTGCACTTCCAAACTGCGCCGTTGCGCTCTTAAGAGAGCGCCACGTGTCGGCTATAAAACCACTTGCGCTAAGCGCCCTTAAGATAGAGCTTTGCTCTCTGGAATTGGCGCAACTCGCTGAGAGCACGCCACGTGTCGCCAGCGCAACAGCGCAGCGCAACAGCGCAGCGCGCTGCACTGTTGCGCTTGCGCTCACCAGAGCATCACACGTGTCTTCACCATAAGCGCTTGCGCTCAGTGATTGGCGCAAAGCGCCTGACAAATGCAATGCATTTCACTTCCTGAAGGGCCAAGCCCAATTAAAAGGCTTAACAAGCCTAATAAATAAAATGCTGTGCATTATTTGGAAGGGCAGGGCCCAATTGAAAGGTCCAATGGACCAAAATAAATGATCTGCATCATAATAAAAAGGGGCAGATCCCAATCAAAATGGGCAAGAATGGGCAAAGCCCTAGCACAGGTCTAATAGACCAAAAAAATAAATAAGGGTGTTGAACATTTTCAACTGGACTTAGCCCAATTTTGGCCGTAAGTCCTTAAATTAAATCGACTGAGTACGGCTGCTCCCTAGATCAATTTATATCTGGTTCGAGGGTACATCTCCGAACTCCTCTGACATCTGTCGTTGTAATCCTTCAACGACGTCAGAGAGGTGACGGGTCCCGACGACCACACACGTATATGGACTGCGGGGTCCTTAAACTCGTGGACCGAGACGTCCTTAAACTAATATTGGACCGAGACGTCCTTAAACTAATATTGGACCGAGACGTCCTTAAACTAACATCGGACCGAGACGTCCTTAAACTAATATCGGACCGAGACGTCCTTAAACTAACATCGGACCGAGACGTCCCTAAACTAATATCGGACCGAGACGTCCCTAAACTAATATCGGACCGAAACTTCTCTAAACTAATATCGGACCGAGACGTCCCTAAACTAATATCGGACCGAGACGTCCCTAAACTAATACTGGACTGAAATGTCCTTAAACTAATGATGGACCACTACGTCCTTAAACTGGCGACGGACCGAAACGTCTCTAAACTAATAATGGACCACCACATCCCTAAACTGGCGATGGACCACCACGTCCTTAAACTGGCGCAATAGAGCCCGAACGCTCTTTTGCCGAATCTAAACGGTCCCGTCTAAGTTGATCTTAGCCCCAAATACGGTTAATGTGTCCTTAGATATTTAAATAAACAATAAAACTCCAAATCAACTTTGGTTCAAGGGTACATCTCTGAACTCCTCTGACGCCTGTCGTTGTAATCCCTCAACGACGTCAGAGAGGTGACGAGTCCCGACGGCCAGACAATTAAATCAATCACTACGTCAAGTCGATCTTAGTCCAAAACAGGACTAACGTATCCTTGACGAACGTTTAAGTTAATCTTAGCCGCAACGCGACTAATGTATCCTTAAACCAAAAAACACCAAACCCAAATCTAAGTAAATACGGATTTGGACTAATCCACGTCCTACGGGCGATGGCATTACTCAGTCTCCGTATACAATCCACAGGCAACTACAAACAAAACAAACACACACGACACGAAGTGAAATTCTGGAGAAGGAGAAAGTTGTTACCGCGATGCGGTAGCGTAATTAACTGCAGGGGCTTGCACCTGCAGGGAAGAGCGTCCCCACAATCAAAAACCCCTCACCCTGACGGGGAATCTGACGAAGTCTGCTACATCGGCCGCATCCGTCTAAACCTCCGATCCACGGTGCCATAAATCAACTTGGCATCTTCGGAGAGATAGATGGATAAAACCAAATAGCATCTGCCCCGAACCCCAGGCACGGACGCCCTAACGTCCAGGCCGCCGTTCGGGGGGGAACAGATTCTGGCACGCCCGGTGGGACCTCTTCCTCTTTCCACTCCACACTTCGTGTGTCATCTTCGCGAACCAATCGCGGTTTGTTAAATGGTTGTCTTCGGATTTCAAGGTACTAAGATTTGGTCTTTTACCTGGCGCAGAATTCAAGATCCAATGGCCACCAACTGCACCAACTGCTCGAAATGCCACTGCAACAGACGCTCCACTTCACCAGGAGGTGTGACATATGGGCCCCAAGCGGCTTCCTTCCTTACTCTGCCGGTAGACCAGGTGACACAAGCCACCACCGGCTTGTTCTTCGGGACTATGATCCCACCTGCAAGCTTTTCTGCACCGATATCCGCACCGAAAGCAAACAAGAAGTCGGTGTTTGACCGGCTCGCTGCTACCACGACCCCTGTCAGCGGGTCGCCCGCTACTAAACCGACGGCCTCCGTTTTCACCAGGTTAGGTCAGAACTATAAAGTGGCCGTCCCAAAGAGGGCAACGGCCGCTGCTTTGGAAGTCGTTAAAGCAGCTTCTCCCATCAGAGAGTCGGTCTTCACAAGATTGACGGTTCCCACTCCTCCCCCAGCTGGTCAAAAGGCATCAGTCTTCGATAGGCTGACATCGGCAGTTACCCCACACTCAAACAGGGGGCAACAAGAAACCATCTCGATTTCCGAGCCAGTCCCAACGGCTCATCGTGCACGACGTCGCCATTGGCAACGAGTAAAGAAAGCAGGGGGCAACTCCCCCTCAGGGCTAACCCTACCTGCTCCAGTGGTGGAGGTCAATGCTGCTGTTCCAACTGGGAACAGCTTCGAATTGCTGAGGAAGGTGAGAAAGAACTCTCCAATTGCTACATTGAAAAGATCTCCTCCGCCTATGGAAAAAGCTCCGAAGACAAAGCAGGAACAGCCCCCTCAACGGCTGTCGTCAAAAATTTATAAAGTTTGGCGGAGGGTTCAAGACTCCGTGATTGACCCAGACCACTTTCATCGCCAGAAAAAGGCAAAGGTGGAAAAGGGCAAAAACCGCCCCATTAAACAGCAGGGGGCAACAAATGCTAGGATGCCCACTTCAACGGCTCCTTCAACCTCAATGGTCCACAAAAGAAAAAAGCCAGAGAAACCTCCCGTGACACTGACAAAGTTTAAAAGCGGTGAACCTAAACGCCCCAAGTCAGGGGGCATAATAGTTCATACGGTTTATATGGCTTCTGGAAAGGAAGAAAGTCGTACTTATACGGGTCACCGACCGCTTACCCGATCAGTGACCAAGGCTCAGGAGCAGCAACAAAAGCTCCAGGAGATGATGACCACAATGGCTGCACTCACGGAGCCAAAAGAGAACCCTGGGACATCCTTAGATGAACGCCAAGAGGAAGAGACCGACGCCGAGTTCCTCCGCCGAGTACTGGAAAAGAGAGACAAAGAAGCTGCTGAACAAGCAGCCAATATACAACGCATGGGCCTCCTCTTCCAGGACATGATAGGGATGATGATACAACAAGATCCCCCGACTGAGGAACCACCGATCGTCCTTGGGGATGATAGGGGAGAGACATCAAACCCTCAGCCCGTTCTATCAACGGCTAAAGAGGATACAATCTCTAAAACTGATCTGGACGAATATATAGCCCAGCAAATAAAGGTTCATCACGCGGCCGAAGCAGCCGGCCACGTCGTAAAAACGGGGCGACCGTATCCAGGCTGGTATGACCAAATCAAGTACCCGCCGGGTTACACAATTCCCAAGTTTCATGTCTACAAAGGGACCGGCAATCCCCATCAACATGTTGCCCAGTTCAGGGCGCTTTGCGGTAACACCGGCGGCGACGACAAGCTTTTACTTCGCCAGTTCGTTGGAAGCCTATCAGATACGGCGTGCGAATGGTATTCCGAGCTTCCCAACGACTCTATTAAAACCTTTGCGGAGATGGAGCTGCTCTTCACCCAACGTTTTGCAAGTGCCAGTGAGCGTACCCCGATGACGGCGCTGATTAACGCCAGGGTAAAACCCGGCGAGACATGGGTTCAGTACGCTATACGGTGGCGTAATCTATGGTCTAAGTGTGAACAGCGCATAGAAGAAGCCCCTGCGGTGGGAATGTTTGTTGGGACCCTCGATCCACAGGCAACCATTTCACAGTTTATGATGTTCTTCAAGCCGACTTCCTTCCAGGCTTTGATCGACAAATTAGCGCAGATGGACCAGATGGGCCATAAACCCCCTCTCCCGAAGCCGGACTCCCGAAACGATAAAGGAAAGGGAAAAGCGATCATTGTCGCTAATGCCCAACAACAACCGAACGACTCGAAGCCGGTTGCTCGTCCAAACAATACACGCCCATACGTACCCCTTGAGGACAGGATGGGACGCCCTTACTCTTTCCCCCGCGATAAAACGAGGAGGCTATTCGAGCTGGCGTTGCGCAACAGACTCATAAATCTGCCAGATCCAAAACGTCCGTTGCAACCGAACGACGCGAATGAGCCCAATTACTGCCATTACCATCGAGTGCTAGGCCATCCGATTGAGGATTGCTACGTTTTCAAGAATTGGCTTGAGAACCAGTACCGTCAGGGCAAATTTGCGCTATCTGACAAATGGAAGGTGAATCCTCCGCAGCCCCACACCTCTAAAGGGACAAATACGCCGGGGGCAACATGCTCCGTCATTGAAGAAGCTCCCTGGGAGGTTGTATTATCAGCCAAAACGAGGAGAATGCTAAATGATCTTCAGACCTGTCCAGCGGTCAAGTGGAAGAACCCCTTGGAACCGCAGGTTATCGAGGGGATGTTGAAGCCACGTCCGACTCCGAGGACCGATGGTGGTAGTTCAAGCGCTCATAGTCAGCCGGCAAAATCTTCGAAAAAGAAGAAGAAGAAATCTAAGAAGCCCGTGAAGCCTGGCGACAAGCGCACGGACTTACAAAAGCAAATCGACGCACTGGATGAGTACAACCAAAAGGCGCGGACTCCCATTACGCTCCAAGATTTCCTTGATCACGTCTTCCAAAAAGAAGATGAGGGAGAAAGTTCATCGGATGAATCCGAGGAATATGTGGCGAGCTGTCATATGATCTCCCATTCGACCACGAACGATGAAGGAACTTCTGGCACTGAAACGCTGGGGGCAAATGCCGAATCAAGAGCCCCAGGGTTATCAGTTGAAATGATTGGCGCGTTTCTTAATGAAGCTCGATTGAAAAGCAAAGCTGATCGAGAGCGCGAGACGGCTATATTCGAAAGGGCCAAGCGCCAGCGACTTGAGGAAGAAGCTGAGATGATCCCGCTGGAGCAAAATGCCTCCACCGCTGACAAAAGCCAATTCAAGATAAAAAAGAAGTTTGCTAAGGCCATATCGATGGGCATGAAGCTACCACCCTCTGAAGAAAATGTTACTAGCGTGGTAGAAATGCACCTCTCTTATTGCTTATCATCAGAAGGTCTCGCATTCCACCCAAGATTGCAAAGCTTTCAATGGATGGTGGCAAGGATACGTCGCCAATCGACAACGCTTTAAACGGGAAAAGTGTAAAATTCGTCGGGAGCAAAGAAACACGACCAAAGAGCTTGAAAAAACTGCCAGCAATTGTCACATGGTTAACACTACCGGGTCACAAGTGCCTACATTCGGGAGCGACTCTGATGAGGAGCTAGAACTTGCCCCTCTCTTTAAAGAGTCAACTTCGGAAAAAGAAGAGGAGCCAGTGATTTGCGAAAATATTTGGCTGCGGAATCGGACACTGCCTGAAAAGAACCTCGGACCCTCGAATAGAAAAGATAAAGGGAAAGAAAAGGTCTCTGAAGACATCGTCTTAGATGACCAAGTTCTGGAAGAGCTAAACGCCGAGAACCCGCCAAAAAGGAATAAAGTGGATTACAATGTCTTGGCGCATCTGAGAAAGCTACCCTCACAACTCAGCATTCTCGATGCCTTATTACTATTAAAAGAGGCGAGGGATTCTTTGATTAAGGCCCTACAAGATCTGGACCAATTCCAAGCTTTCCTGGCCGAACAAAAGATGAAGGATGAATTGGAAGAGGTGCACACGGCCGACGTTGCTTTCGGTGATGAAGACCTTCTCCTTGGGACGTGCGAACACAATCGTCCCCTTTATGTCTCAGGATACTGCCATGACATAAAGATAGGTAAAATCTTGGTCGATAACGGATCATCTGTCAATCTACTTAATGTGCGGGTGTTAAAAGAAATTTGCATGAGCGTCCAACACCTCGCCCGAGACAAAATCACCATCTCCGGTTTCGACTCTCAATCCTCAAAGACTCTTGGATCTGTGATATTGACGCTACGCTTCGGGTTGCTCGTCACAGACATCAAATTCCATGTTATAGACGCCAAGACGTGCTACAATGCTCTGCTCGGCCGACCATGGCTACACGAGTACAATATCATCCCTTCTACACAGCATCAGTGCATGAAGTATTCTAGGGATGGCCTCGAGTACACAGTGGCGGGAGAGTTGAATCCGTTTTCCGTAAATGAAGTTCGCAAGTATGAAGATGCCAAATACTTCTTACCAAGTTTCGAAGACACGGAAAGGTGTCGCAAACCGGAGAACAAAACTAACGCCACCATCCCTATCTTCGGCAGTGACACCGAGGAGGAGGAGGATATAATTTATTCAGGTCCATCCCAATCCACCAGGCCGGGACCATCCGTTCCTTCATTGATCTTCGGTAGTGATTCAGAGGATGAAGTTCACGCTGTATTCCCTGCCCGGCCTTCAATACGGGTTTTCACTGATGAAGAGCGAAGTCTGCAGATAACCATGGTGCCGCTTGAACATTACAAGGAACTGGATGCACTCGACACCAACAGCGTAGAAGAATTGCAGACATTCTATATCCCTCCCGGACGAAAAGGCGAGAAGGCAATCCTATTCTACCGTTCTGACAAGGTGGAAAGAGAAATTTGGCATGGCGCGGATCCCACGCTCGACAGGCTTCAGCCTATCCGTCTTCCCAGATATTATACCGAAGGTTTGAAGAAACTGCTGAAACGCCAGGGGATGTCCTTCACACAGACCGTTAGAAAAGCCAAATTCTATGACAAGGTCTGGAACATTCCCGGGACTCAATGCAAACTGCCTAACGGGAGAGTAGAAACAAAAGGGCTTGGGTACATCCGGTCAAAGAAACGGGAGCTAGTAAACAGCTGTTATGTTATGTATGACTTCGATGAAGAGGCGGACGCTCAATGGGAGGACGCTAATCCTGAGCCAGCAAAAGTTCCTGATACAAAACCGCCCAGTCCATCGTTTGAAGACCAGATGAGCAAACTTATAAGGGATGCGAGTCAAAAAGCCCGAGGTGATCACGATCATGAAATGGCAATCTATGAGAAAGCCAAGACACAGCGCCTCCTTCAACAGGCGGTGAAGGATGAAAATGCCGCTCCTTGTCAACCTGCTACAAAAAAGGTTCGACGCGAAAGCAAAAACAAGTCGAAAGGCAAGAAAGGCGCTCGACAACCACAAAGCAGAGCTAAGAAGCCACGCATCCGAGAGTCGAGCATTATTGACCTAGCCCTCATGAAGAAAATGGGTCGAGCATACTCATTTCCTTGGAACAAAACAAGGAAAATACTTGATCTTGCTCTAAAATATCAAATGCTTACACTGCCAGAGTCTAAACACCCTGAGCAAGCAGGCGAAGTTTTCAACCCAAATTATTGCTCTTACCATCGAATAGTAGGACATCCGCTTGAAGATTGCTTCACCTTTAAGAATTGGGTTAAGGACCAATATCAGCTTGGCAAATTCGCGTTGTCTGACAACTGGAGGGTAGCGCCGCCGCAAAAGCACGAACCCGAAAACACAAGGATAGAACCAACTCCGCATTGGGATTGGCAGAAAATTCGCACTTACCACGTGGTAACAATATTAAAAGAAGAGTCCGAGGACATGAACAGCCTTCCTTGGTGCTTTGAAAACGACAGCGATGAGGTAATCTCAGAATTTCCCCCAGCTCCGAAAGAACTGGAGGATGGAATCCACACTACTGCAGATAATCTCAAGAAAATTGAGTTGGGGACGGTAAATGATCCGCGACCGACATTCGTCAGCGAGCTGCTGTCTGAAGAGAGGGTGGCTGCGTTAAAAGACGTCCTTGTGCAGCATAAAGATTGCTTCGCATGGAACTATTCCGAGATGCCGGGACTAGATCCAGAAGTTGCTGTACATAGACTAGCAATATCCCCGAACATCAAGCCAGTCAAACAGGCGCCGAGAAGTATGCGACTCGAGCTTGAGATGAGCATAAATACTGAAGTCAAAAAGTTAATCGACTCTGGCTTCATTCAAGAAGTTCAGTACCCTGAATGGATCGCCAACATTGTCCCAGTGATGAAGAAAAATGGGATAGTGCGCGTATGCGTAGACTTCCGGGATCTTAATAAAGCTTGCCCGAAGGATGATTTCCCAGTACCAGTCACTGAACTGATGATAGACAATACATCCACTCATGAGGTTTTCTCCTTCATGGACGGCTCGTCAGGGTATAATCAAATAAAAATGCATCCAGAAGACTAGAAGCACACAGCTTTCAGGACTCCTCTTGGTATATTTTGTTATAAAGTGATGCCCTTCGGTTTGAAGAACGCCGGTGCTACTTATCAGAGGGCCATGACAAAGATCTTCGACGACCTTATACACGAAATCGTTGAATGCTATATCGACGATCTCGTGGTTAAAAGCAAATCATACGAGGAATATCTCGAGCATCTGAAGACTGTATTTCAACGCCTTCGGCAATACAACTTGAAGATGAATCCTCTTAAATGTGCGTTCAGGGTTTCCTCGGGCAAATTCCTGGGATTCGTTGTTCGACACCGAGGTATTGAAATAGATCCGTCAAAGATTAAAGCGATCATGGAAATGCCTCCGCCGAGGACTCTCAAACAGCTGCGGTCTCTCCAAGGGAAACTCGCATACATACGGCGATTTATAGCCAACCTTTCAGGAAAGTGCCGTCCTCACAGTCACCTGATGAAGAAGGGAACCCCATTCGTTTGGGATCAAAAATGCCAAGGCGCACTGGACGAGATCAAGCAGTATCTGCAAAACCCTCCGGTGTTGGCTGCTCCGGTTAAGGGGAAGCCTCTCATTCTTTATACAACCGCCCTCGAAGGTTCCTTAGGCGCATTATGGGCACAAGAGAACGATCAAGGGAAAGAAAGAGCACTCTACTACTTAAGTCGAGTTCTGCTGGGGGCAGAAAGCAACTACTCTCCCATTGAAAAACACTGCCTTGCGTTGATCTTCGCAATAACAAAGCTTAGGCACTATGCGTTGGCGCACGAGGTCCGTCTTATTTCAAAAGTGGACCCTCTCAAATATCTAATGTCAAAAGCCATATTGACAGGGCGACTCGCTAAATGGGCCCTGCTCTTGATGGAATTTTCGATAACATATCAACCTCTCAGGGCAGTAAAAGGCCAGGCCATCGCCGACTTCCTTGCTGAGCATCCCATACCTGCCGATTCTCCTTTAAATTGCGATTTGCCAGACAGACATGCGTTTGACGCAATCGACAGTGGTGATACCCGTTGGGAGCTTTATTTCGATGGAGCATCTTCCATGAAAAAGCACAAACAAAGTACGCCAATGATCACATCGGGGGAAGGACTCATCTTTGTGACTCCACAAGGAGGAATAATGCGCTTCGCCTTCTCCTTAACAGAGCCGAGAACGAATAATGAAGCTGAATATGAAGCTTTGATAGCAGGCCTCGAGATCGCCATTGATATGGGAATTGAAAGCCTCCTCATATATGGGGACTCCCAACTGGTCGTCAGTCAAGTGAACGGCGATTACCAAACATGCAAACCAGAATTGGTAAAATACGGTGAAAAGGTGCAGCAACTGCTAACCCAAATTCCCTCCTACACGTTAGAAAGTATACCGCGCGTGGAAAACAGCAAAGCGGACGCACTGGCCAAACTTGCTAAAGAATTGGCTGACGAGAACCTCGATGACGTTAGAATCGTGATACAAAGCCGTCGAGTGCTCGCCCCAGCAGAAATACCTCCCAAATCATCCGAAGAAAAAGGAGCGAACGAGGAGGCAACCCTGTAAATGAAAGACTGGGAAAATACCGAGGACTGGAGAGAAGTCTTCATAGATTACTTCAAGTTCCACCGAATGCCTGAAGAAGCGTCCACGAAACATCAGCTCATAAAATGAGCTCTGTCTTTCGCCTTCGTCAATGATACTCTATACAAGAGGTCATTCGATTCTCTGTGGCTGAGATGCCTAGGACCTGACGAAGCGAGAAGGGTCGTCCAAGAAGTTCACGACGGACTCTGCGGTTCCCACCAAGCAGGCCCTAAGATGAAGTTGAAGATAAAACGGATGGGCTACTACTGGCCCACGATGATGCAGGATTGCCTGGAATACGCGAGGCAATGTCATTCATGCCAAATTCATGGGAACTTCATCCATCAGCATCCCAATCCACTGCATCCAACAGTGGCTAGTTGGCCATTCGAAATGTGGGGAACCGACATAGTCGGCCCCATCGAACCAGCATCGTCAAAGGGACATCGTTTCATCCTGGCGACGACTGATTACTTCTCCAAATGGGCAGAGGCGGTACCGTTGAGGGAAGTGAAGACGGAGAACATCCTCCATTTCTTCAAAACGCATGTCATATACCGGTTCGGAACCCCAAGAAGGATCATCTCTGATAATGGGCCAGCCTACCGAAGTCATAAAATTAGCCGCTTCGCACAGCAGCACAATATAGACTGGAGATACTCCTAAGTTTATAATCCGCGATCCAATGGACTAGCTGAAGCCTTCAACAAGACATTGACGAAAATCATAAAGAAAACAGTGTCCCGAAATAAGAAAGATTGGCATGAGAGACTGCAAGAAGCTCTTTGGGCGTATCGGACCACGTTCAAGACAGCCATAAACACAACGCCATACGCGTTGGTGTTTGGGACGGAAGCAGTACTCCCTCTCGAGATAGAATTACCCTCTCTACGAGTGGCAGTCCACTACGAGCTGACAGACGAAGAAAATGCTCACCTTCGGTTTGAAGAGCTTGACGCCCTTGATGAAATCCGGGTTCTAGCACAACAAAATCTGGAAGCTTATAAAGCAAAGATGACGCGCTCATACGAAAGATTGACCCGACCGAGGACATTTCGTCAAGGCGAGCTCGTGCTAGTGGTCAAAAGGCCCATGATCCCCAATCGCGCCAAACGGGGAAAGTTTGAGCCAAACTATGAAGGACCGTACATCATTGATAAGGTCTACCAGGGTGGGGCCTATCTACTCGTGGACATGCACGGTGAAAGGCCTTTTAGGCCAATAAATGGTCGTTTCCTAAAGAAATACTACGCTTAATGAGCTACGGCCTAGGTTAATGGTAGATGACGACAACTATGTCCGCTCGCTATCTTCTTAAGCCCAAACTCTATAAGCAGTAAATGGCCTTCCTCAATGCCGGACCGAAATGTCCTTAAACTAATGGCAGACCGAAACGTCTTTAAACTACTACCACAGCATCCTTAGGCTGACGAGATGAGTAAAAAAAAATATATAAAAAAATATATATATAAAAAAACGGTAAGTCCATAAGCAAAATGGGCACGGATGAAAACCCGAAAGGGCTCCGTGAGTAAAAACAGTAGGGCTACCGGCGAGTGTTTGTGAAAACCTGAAAGGGCGCAACCTCGTTAAGAAACACTTATAGGGTCCTCTCGACCCTGTAAGGAGAAACCACCTACGTGAGATCCTTACGACTCACAAAGGAGCAACACACTTAGGGATCCCCACGATTCCTAAGAAGAAAATACACTTGCGAGATCCTCACGACTCGTAAGGAGAACTCTCTTATGGGACCCTCACGGCTCATAGGATTTGAAAGTCTTAAGTCACAGAGACCTAAACCTGTGCTTAAGCAAACCCCCACAAACTTCCAATATTGCCCTACAAGTGGCTCAGTATTGACCCTTGTATACAATCCACGGGCACGAATAAACATTTCCCTAACTAAGTCCCATCTGAAACTAGGGATATGTTTGCATGGTAAACAACCCTTGTAAATCCTCTCGACTTACAAGGAAAAAGCCCTCCTGTAGGATCCTTACGACTTACAGAGGAACAAAACACTTAGGAACCCTCACGATTCCTAAGAAGAAAATACACCTACAAGATCCCCACGACTTGTAGGGAGAAACACCTTCATGAGACCCTTACGGCCCATGAAGTCAAAAGCCTTAGCCGACAAGACCCTAACCCTGGTCGCTAAGCCTCCTTTGTTCGACAACGACAGAGGCAAATGATGATTCGCTCCTGGTAATATCCCAGTTGCAGCGGTGCTGATGCCGAAATCGGTGTCCAATTTCAGGTTTACGGCGAAAGCCAGTAGGCCGCTCATGCATACGAAATAGCCGAAATGATAGGGCAACTTGCAATAAAAAGCAGCAAGTAAAATGTATGCATGCAAAATAGCCGAAATGATTGGGCGACTCGTAATAAAAGAAACGAGTAAAAATAAAATAATAAATAGCCGAAATGATTGGGCACCGCGAAAATAGCCGAAATGATCGGGCAGTCGCGACCTTCGCGATATAAAAGCTGAAATGATAGAGCATCGCGGAAATAAAATAAAATAAAAAGAAGAAATGATAAAACTTTGGCCCTACAGTTAAGATCACATCGATCCCTGTATACAATCCAAGGGCGTAAACAAAGAAGGAACCATACTTCCCCAGCGGATTCCGTCAAACGACGAAGCCAAACCTCAACGGTTCATTTCAACCGAAGAAGCCAGTGACTTCAACAAAAAAAAATTCCTCGACTCACGGATACAAACACTCCTTGACGGGAGCCTTCTGATCCGCGTCGACCCGCAGAGCCACCAGTGCCTCCGTAGGAATCCTCGACTCGTTTCAAACCCCAAGGAAACAAATAATCCTTGGCGCTTGGGAAACAAATAATCCCAGCAAACTCCTCGACTCACGGATACAATCACTCCTTGACGAGAGCCTTCTGATCCGCGACGACCCGCAGAGCCACCAGTGCCTCCGTAGGAATCCTCGACTCATTTCAAACCCCAAGGAAACAAATAATCCTTGGCGCTTGGGAAACAAATAATCCCAGCAAACTCCTCGACTCACGGATACAAACACTCCTTGACGAGAGCCTTCTGATCCGCGTCGACCCGCAGAGCCACCAGTGCCTCCGTAGGAATCCTCGACTCGTTTCAAACCCCAAGGAAACAAATAATCCTTGGCGCTTGGGAAACAATTAATCCCAGCAAACTCCTCGACTCACGGATACAAACACTCCTTGACGAGAGCCTTCTGATCCGCGTCGACCCGCAGAGCCACCAGTGCCTCCGTAGGAACCCTCGACTCGTTTCAAACCCCAAGGAAACAAATAATCCTTGGCGCTTGGGAAACAAATAATCCCAGCAAACTCCTCGACTCATGGATACAAACACTCCTTGACGAGAGCCTTCTGATCCGCGTCGACCCGCAGAGCCACCAGTGCCTCCGTAGGAACCCTCGACTCGTTTCAAACCCCAAGGAAACAAATAATCCTTGGCGCTTGGGAAACAAATAATCCCAGCAAACTCCTTGACTCACGGATGCAAACACTCCGTGATGAGAGCTTCTTAACTCATGTCAACTGTTCCGCCACAACTGCAGACAGATCCCCGATTCGTCTCAATTTGTAAGAAGAAGTCTCAGACAGCAAGGATTGAAAAGCTTGCTTTTTGAGCGATGGGGCCCTGCAAGTCAATCCAAACTGGTCTCTTGCATACTATTCACGGGTCTCACTCTCCGAAGTCGAATTTCGACGAGGAGGGAAACAACCACTTACGAATCCTCTCGACTCGTAAGAGGGAAAATTCTCTTATAGAATCCTTACGACTTATAAGAGAAAACCACACTTAGGAATCCTCACGATTCCTAAGGAGAAAATCCACCTGCGAGATCCTCTCGATCCGTAGGGAGAAAAGCCTCTATGAGACCCTCACGGCTCATAGAGTTGAAAAGTCCTAGGCGGCAGATCTGAACCTGCAGTCTAGGCCATCGTTATCTCTGGGAGAAATGAATTTACCTGCCAATAAGGTGCATTAAAGATGTCATGCTGAAAAGAAAGAAAAAGCGAAGAAGTGACATAAGACATTACAAAAAGGTGTATCTTTTATTCATAAACTTGATCGAATACAGGATACATTATGTCAAAGGATAAAAAAAATATATGCATATACATTCTTTTATCTATAAGTACAAACGATACAAAAATGGATAGCTACTGAGGAGGAAGTGTCTTTAGTAAGTTCACAAGCCGCTCTCGCACTTCCTTCAGCGCTTTCTCTCGAGTGACAGCTGCGGCCACCTTCGCCTCCACCTGAGCCCGCTGCTGCAAGAAGGATGAAAGTTGCTCCTCTGCCGCCTTCTGGGCTGCTTCCTGGCTGGCTGCAGCTCGCTCGACAACGTCAAGTTTTTGCCTCAATGATAACCCTTCGGAGAGGCATTGCAGGAGGCCCTCAAAGATAACCTTCAGCCGTGCGGCATTGGCCTCCACCCGAGCATGCAGTTGAGCAGACTTGCTCGAAGTCTCACCACGCTCCTTACGCCTTGAAATGACTTCTTGTTCGAGATGGCGGAAGTAAGGAGCGCTCTGCTCAATCCACGCTGTCCTCTGATTACTGGCAGCCACGGTCTCGGGAGCGGGACGCAGCGACTCCAACTGATATAGGCGACCCTCGATCTCCTTATAATGGTTAACCCAGGATGCAATGATGCCCTCATCATGAAAGTTCACGAGTATTGCTAGCATCGGGTTAACCACCATAGCGAAGTCTGCGGCAGATGTAGGAGTTTCAACGTCGAGTTCCTCGACATAGTCACTCAACATGCGCAGACTATTCGCGGCGCCTTTTGAAGACAGACTCCTCAGATAAGGACCTGCCGGCATTGTGATACGAGGTTCGAAGGACGCCGAAGCCAGAACGACAGCTGAAAGAAACAGGATGCGATCAGATAACAGTACAGAAAATAAAGAGAGGAAAGTTACCAATATGATGGTCATTGTACCAGTTGAGACAGGTGGCAAGGTCGGAAGGGCTGGTGGCGCAGTTGATCTGTTATCCCCTCCTTCAATCTGTAGCACTGCAGTTGAGATGAGGAAAATAGGTTAGAGACAATTCCATCAATAAGAAAAAAGAGGGGAAGGGTGACAACGGAAATCATACTCACCAACACCACCAGAGGAAGAAGCAAGCTCAGATGGGAAGGAAAGTGTGGGTGGGAATATTCCATTGCTCCAAGAAAGCTTTAAACCACCAGGTGGGAAGCGTGGGATAATGGAAGAGAGAGACATAGACCGCGGTGTACAGTCCTAATCTTATCAACTGTGACTTCTTCGTCGACAGGATATACCGGGCCCACGGCAGATAGCCAATTGGGTGGCGGGGAATCAGACCAAGGTTATACGATTGCCCCCAAGGTCGCGCTTCACCTTGACAGATACGACGTCCTAGGATGTCCAAAACCATAGGACGCTGAACCGGTATCGCATCTATAGCGGGATGTAGAAAGCCTTTCGATGTCCAGTCCGCCAACTCCACGGCATACTGCACCGAGGGTGGGGTAGCATAATGAATCGCCATGATGTGCTCAGACGGCACCGCGCATGTGAAGCTGCGTCGACCCATAATGATCTGATTGTACCACGACCCCCAAAGGTGGAGACTCTTGTACTCCGGGTCGTATGCCTTGATCATGGCCAGGACCTCACGGTCCAAAGGCGCCTCTGGAAATCCCTCCTCCGAGCGGACGAACGGGAATGAAGTGTCTTCAGACATGATCGCTGCAAAAGGGTAATGTAGCCGTTAGTGTTGTAATCCCAACGTTTGGCATTAAAAGAAGAAAATGCATTAATTAAATTAAAATCAAAATTAATTAATTACACCGCACCGCAGTGCAGTGAGTAGGAGACCAAAGAGGGACCCATGAAATCCAAATGACAATACGTCAGTTGATAAGACAAACTCATCATTGGATGAGATTGTCAGTTGGTCCCTGGGGGGAACATTCCCATAATAAAAAAGGGGGGAAAAATCCCTAGAGACAAGGAGAAAATCTCCTCTTTCAGAGCAAAGCTCTGTCACAGAATGACACTTGTCAAATTCTGGTCTCAAAAGAATTATAATTCCTAAAAAAAAGAGCTTAGCTCTATAATATTCCATCAAAAAGAAATTTTTTGAAAAGAAATTTAAAATTAAAATTTCTGGAATCCTGAAAAAAGATCCATGAAAGCTTATAGAAAAATTCTTCATTTTTTTTCAGATCTAAAAGATCTACATTTGATTCAAGAGCAAAGCTCTGTTCATGGGTTAGAACCCATGAACAAGATCTCTACAGATCTATGGATTTGTGAGAGCAAAGCTCTGTTGATGAAACCCCAAAGGGAATTTCTTTAGATCAAAAGATCTATAAGAGTAAAGCTCTGTTGGTTAAAATTGATTTAAATTAATTTAACTTAATTTTAAATTAATTATTAGCTAAAGTTTTCTAAACTTTGGGAAATGAGAGCAAAGCTCTAGAGTTCTGAAAGCAAGAGCAAAGCTCTGAAATTCTTAAGCAAGAGCAGAGCTCTGAAAATCTAAACCTAGAAAATGGTGGAGAGTTTTCTAAGGGCCAGAGGCCCTATTTATAAGGCGCTTGCGCCTCTTGAGATTCCCCCTTGATCCAACGGTCAGGGGGGGTTGCCACCGCTGCACTCACGTGTGCGCCACGTGAGCGCAACGGTGGGGGGGCATTTGTTTCGCCCAATCAGAGCAAAGCTCTGTTTGAATTCAAAATTCAAATTTTGAAGCAACGCTTCAAGTCTCGGGCGCAACGCGCCGCGAGTCTGGCGCTAATACGTCAGCGCAGCGCCCAAGAAGGAGCACCCAATCAGAGCAAAGCTCTGTTTAAAGGAAGCAACGCTTCAGCTGCGCTGTGCTGCGCGACACGTGTCAGCGCACTTGCGCTGCGCTCTGCGCTGCGCGACACGTGTCACGCGCTGGGGCATCTGCGCCAAACTAAATTAAGATTTTAAGAAATCTTTTCTGTTCTTGTTAAAACAAGAAGATTTTCTTCTGCAAAGCAGAAGCCCTTGGATCAAAAATCCAACGGTGGGGAAAATTCCCCAAATCACTCAGAGAATGATCTCTTTAACAATTTTAACTAATTTGTGAGCACTATAAAAAGGACCCTAAGCCTCAATTCAAAGGCATCAACATTTTTCTTGAGAACTCAAGAACTTTAAACAGAGAGAACTCTGATAAGATTTCAAGAAAAAGGTAAAGAACCTTCATGAATTAGAAGAAATTCCTTCTAATAGATCATTGGTCTAAAAACAAGATCAATGATCTTTACATAATAAATAGTGCTTTGCACTTTTATGAACCTCTGGTTCTTCAAATAAAGAAAAATTTATTTTTCTTTGATCTATTTCAGATCAAGAAATTAAATAGTGCTTTGCACTTTTATGAACCTCTGGTTCTTCAAATAAAGAAAAATTTATTTTTCTTTGATCTATTTCAGATCAAGAAATTAAATAGTGCTTTGCACTTTTATGAACCTCTGGTTCTTCAAATAAAGAAAAATTTATTTTTCTTTGATCTATTTCAGATCAAGAAATTAAATAGTGCTTTGCACTTTTATGAACCTCTGGTTCTTCAAATAAAGAAAAATTTATTTTTCTTTGATTTAATTCAGATCAAGAAATTAAACAGTGCTTTGCACTTCCCTTCTTGAATCTAAAAGATTCTTAGTGCTTTGCACTTCCAAACTGTGCCGTTGCGCTCTTAAGAGAGCGCCACGTGTCGGCTATAAAACCACTTGCGCTAAGCGCCCTTAAGATAGAGCTTTGCTCTCTGGAATTGGCGCAACTCGCTGAGAGCACGCCACGTGTCGCTAGCGCAACAGCGCAGCGCAACAGCGCAGCGCAACAGCGCAGCGCGCTGCACTGTTGCGCTTGCGCTCGCCAGAGCATCACACGTGTCCTCACCATAAGCGCTTGCGCTCAGTGATTGGCGCAAAGCGCCTGACAAATGCAATGCATTTCACTTCCTGAAGGGCCAAGCCCAATTAAAAGGCTTAACAAGACTAATAAATAAAATGCTGTGCATTATTTGGAAGGGCAGGGCCCAATTGAAAGATCCAATGGACCAAAATAAATGATCTGCATCATAATAAAAAGGGGCAGATCCCAATCAAAATGGGCAAGTATGGGCAAAGCCCTAGCACAGGTCTAATAGACCAAAAAAATAAATAAGGGTGTTGAACATTTTCAACTGGACTTAGCCCAATTTTGGCCGTAAGTCCTTAAATTAAATCGACTGAGTACGGCTGCTCCCTAGATCAATTTATATCTGGTTCGAGAGTACATCTCCGAACTCCTCTGACATCTGTCGTTGTAATCCTTCAACGACGTCAGAGAGGTGACGGGTCCCGACGACCACACACGTATATGGACTGCGGGGTCCTTAAACTCGTGGACCGAGACGTCCTTAAACTAACATCGGACCGAGACGTCCTTAAACTAACATCGGACCGAGATGTCCCTAAACTAATATTGGACCGAGACGTCCTTAAACTAACATCGGACCGAGACGTCCCTAAACTAATATCGGACCGAGACGTCCCTAAACTAATATCGGACCGAGACGTCCCTAAACTAATATTGGACCGAGACGTCCCTAAACTAATACTGGACCGAAATGTCCCTAAACTAATACTGGACCACTACGTCCTTAAACTGGCGACGGACCGAAACGTCTCTAAACTAATAATGGACCACCACGTCCCTAAACTGGCGATGGACCACCACGTCCTTAAACTGGCGCAATAGAGCCCGAACGCTCTTTTGCCGGATCTAAACGGTCCTGTCTAAGTTGATCTTAGCCCCAAATACGGTTAATGTGTCCTTAGATATTTAAATAAACAATAAAACTCCAAATCAACTTTGGTTCAAGGGTACATCTCTGAACTCCTCTGATGCCTGTCGTTGTAATCCCTCAACGACGTCAGAGAGGTAACGAGTCCCGACGGCCAGACAATTAAATCAATCACTACGTCAAGTCGATCTTAGTCCAAAACAGGACTAACGTATCCTTGACGAACGTTTAAGTTGATCTTAGCCGCAACGCGACTAATGTATCCTTAAACCAAAAAACACCAAACCCAAATCTAAGTAAATACGGATTTGGACTAATCCACGTCCTACGGGCGACGGCATTACTCAGTCTCCATATACAATCCACGGGCAACCACAAACAAAACAAACACACACGACACGAAGTGAAATTCTGGAGAAGGAGAAAGTTGTTACCGCGATGCGGTAGCGTAATTAACTGCAGGGGCTTGCGCCTGCAGGGAAGAGCGTCCCCACAATAAAAAACCCCTCACCCTGAGGGGGAATCTGACGAAGTCTGCTACATCGGCCGCATCCGTCTAAACCTCCGATCCACGGTGCCATAAATCAACTTGGCATCTTCGGAGAGATAGATGGATAAAACCAAATAGCATCTGCCCCGAACCCCAGGCACGGATGCCCTAACGTCCAGGCCGCCGTTCGGAGGGGAACATCCACCTTACAGCTCCTTTCTTCTAGGGCAACCATTGAAAAGATGTTCGTCGGATCTACAAATCAAGCACTGTCCTTTGGACTGGCAGCAATCCCTCTGAAGGTGTCCTGGCCTTTTGCAATAACCACAACGTTGGGCTCTCCGCTGCTTCTGTTACTGAGTAACAAATGAGCGCTTCATCTACATGCCACCTTTTTGTTTAATAGGGATTCCCCTACGATTGGGGGCTTCTCCTAGCGCTTGAGCCATTTGCCTTCTTAGTCCTTCAGTTAAGAGATCGTTCGTTCGCTTCTGGGCTTCCTTCAAGTCTCGTAATACACCTAAAATCTTGGCATTATGGCTCTGGGGAGTGAGGATGGAAGAAGAGTCATTGAGAGCAATGGTCCTGAAACAATAAATTTTAGGACGGTATAAGGTACAGGATATAAAAATCAAAATAAGATATAGAATGGACAACGAAACAAGAATATATGGTGAGGTGAAACTCAAATGAGTGGAAATCAAATGTAGAACTCTAAGTCACTTGAGCAGAGTGCTGCCTTATAACTATGCTGTAGTTCATAGTTAAAATCACATAACTCTACCGAGTCACCTAAAACTCTAGCGGATGGAGTCAAAATGCCGCTTGACAAACTGTAGGGATCCTAGTCAAGGATAACAAGTTTATGATCTAGATCGAATGGGCGACTTAAATTGTCAAGCCCTACTCGGAAACTGTAATCCCAAACTAAACCTGACTCTGATACCAACAAAACCATGTCACGCCCCGCTTCCCAAAATACGGAATACGAGGGGTGATAAGGCCAGCCATGCTCCTACGGTCAAGGAAATATCATGCCGTAGTCACACTTTGGCTTCTACCATTACGTGGTAATCAGTAATCAATCCACAAGTAATAAAAAATACAGTCACTAATTCTATCAAAACAGATATAAGATATACCAGATAGAGATTAGGAGAAAGATGGTGCTGGTGTCGCTGATCTAGAAGTCCGCAATATCCTCGAGGTACGACAGGTCCTGATCCAAGCTCAGTCCACTTCTCACTCTGAGCATGCATACCCAGGTCGTCAGAGCGGCACAATAGCAATATATATATATAAACATGTGCAATGATGATGAACATGAAACGGTAAACATGGAGTGATGACATGAGCATGAAGTAACCGGTATAGGTAAACAATAAAGCAAGTATATCGAATCAGTAATTAATGCATGTCCATGTCACTAAACCTATCAGTCTCTAAGTCTCACTGTCTAAGTCACTAAACCTATCGTCAGTACAAGTGTGAGCGTCAACCACCGCGGGAGTATCCCCAACCCAAGGGTATGCCCTATGGACAAGGGAACACGGGCCCGAATCACGCTCGTTAATAATCAGTAATAACACCCATATGACTCCCAAAATCGCTGTATATGCCGGCAACGGGACTCCCGATATTCCGTTGATCGAACTCACACTCAAACTACCCCACACCCGCGGTCTATATCAAATACCGACCATGAACCCAAATACTAGTCGTTCCATGACAAGTCTACACGAGAACTGGAGACAGGGTCTCCATCATGCATGGCTCGACTGGTATTCAAGATAAATGGACAGTACTTGATGTCTTACCTATGACACTAATATAAGTGCTTTCATAACCGTCTCATACCAGTTATAGTTACACTTGCAGGCCCCAGGGACAAGAGAACACGGGCCCGAATCACGCTCGCTAATAATCAGTAATAACACCCATATAACTCCCAAAATCGCTGTATATGCCGGCAATGGGACTCCTGAGATTCCGTTGATTGAACTCACACTCAAACTACCCCACACCCGCAGTCTATATCAAACACCGACCATGAACCCAAATACTAGTCATTCCATGACAAGTCTACACGAGAACTGGAAACAGGATCTTCATCATGCATGGCTCGACTGGTATTCAAGATAAATGGACAGTACTCGATGTCTTACCTATGATACTAATATAAGTGTTCCTATAACCGTCCCATACCAGTTATAGTTACACTTACATATGCCCCATAGACGTCGAAAATGCAATAATTAACCGGTCCCACTGATTGTGTACAAGTACACGTCACTTTCACTATTCAATCATGCTTATACACTATCGTACTTGCCACAATCCAATCACTACTATTTATCGCTGGGTAATGTATCACGGTCACTAGGTTATCAATGTATATGACCACTATTCAATGAGGGTATAACCGCTACATGATACGATGAGAATGCAAGTAATTATAATACGAATAAAATATAGCGGCCAGTGTCATACCACTTGCAAAATTTACTATAAATCACACGTGCAGAATTAAGCAAAACAATATAAAGGGGTAAGTAGTATGTTTAATTATATGTCCATCAAAATTGGTTTTGCGTCAATCGGGTTTCAGGTTTGCTAGTTATGGTCATTCCATTTTAAGTGCTTACTGCTGGAAATCCAATTTCTGAACTGGAAGTCCGTTTCGTAACACATTTTACTCCCAGTTAAGAGCATAATTAGGCGACAATACGATTGGATAATTTTTAGGTTTAACAATTAGGTTTCCAACGCACTAGACAGATCGATAATATCCTCTATGTGCTAGGAGTTATGTAATGTTTAATATCAGGATATGCGTTCTGTCCCTGCTTGGGACAGCAATACGTATGGTTTAAAATGTGATTAGATTAGCAAACAATGATAAATATGAATGAAACCACTACCATTGGAAAGCTAAAACAATTGTCTATGCATAGGTAATTGGCCCCGCACACTATCACAATTAAACATTAAGGGTTCGGGGGTACAAATGCAAGTCAAGGGGTAAGTTCCTGCACTGGATTGCGGACCAAGGTCAGGTAAGTTCTTTATTTTTGATATCCAAAGGATATATCTAATAGGAAAGATATATGTCGGGTTAAAAATTATGCAGTACCCTTCGCAACGAATCTAAGCACGCTGCAATTGGATTTTTCTAGAATTAATTATGAATTTTACAGTGTCAAGTGTTCGGTAAATTGTAAGTTTCGGTATTAGGGTTAGGGCATCACTTATGTGTGGAAATGGCATCGATTTGCCACCAAATTTGTACATAGCATTTGTTAACCATGTTAGGGTCTAATGATCATAATTTCCTCCATATTTGATTTAGTTTTCGCATAAGGCTCATATCGAGCACTTAAGATAAGCATTCGGTCATCGCTCGAAACTAATATTTCTTCTAACCAACTAAGTTAGATGTTAACCAATTAATTTACACGCGTTACTAACACAGTAATAAGCCCCAGTCAGGCTCTCTTCAAGTAAGACGGTATTATGATTCGCTACACGAGATTCAAGCATAGGTTTCGATCCAATTATATTTATTTATATATCTAGTTATAATATAATCTCTTTAGCTAATGTTGATCATAGCATGTTAAACAAGTGAATAGGGGGTTCACTTGCCTCGGTCTCTTGATATGGAAGCGACACGGACGCGGAGATCGCCACGACACGCGAGACGGCTATGAACGTTATGGAATCGACCACGGTACAACATGAAGCTCGAGCGTGAAACGGTTACTATGGATGTGTACGGTGTTGCGATGGTGACTGTGTTGGCGACCGTGACAGCTATAGAGATCGAGGCCACAGCTTGGATGGCGACAGAGGTGACGAGAACAACGGCTACGGCGACTGCAACTAGGTTTTCGATGAAATGACGGCTGTTTGGAGAAGATGGAATGAGGCTCGACGGCTAAATGGGGTTCGAAGTGCTTGGAGTTCAGAAGGATGCTCGAAGAGGAAGGGGACGATGGTGGCATCGCTCGGTGATGGTGGCGTCGCTCGGCGATAGAGGCGGCTCCGGTGTGGCACGGCGATGGTTGACGACGCAAGGACAAGGAGCTGGAGGTGCTGGCACAGCTTGGGGGTTCAGCAGTGAGAGGAGATCGAGTCGAAAGAGTTGGGTGGAGGGCTCGTGGTGGCTGTTAGGTTTAGGCGTGGGCTTGCTCATCGGAGGTGACCTCGGTGATATTTGCGGTTGCAAGCGAAGGTGGCCGGTGGGCAATGGTAGTGAAGAGAGTGGTGGGCTGCTCGGGTTTGGAAGGAGGGAGTGGGGTTGCAGGGGTCTTAAGCTGAGTTTGTGTCGTCATCGTCGGTGAGGTGGACGACGAGGGTCGTGGAGGTGGTCAGAAGTAATGGTTGCTGGGGAGTTTGTTAGGGAGAAGGGCGAGGGTGAAGGAAAAGGGGATGAAGCGGGAAACTTGATGGTGATGTTGGTGGTGTGGTCGAGGAAATGGGCGCGGGTCTCGTGGGGCGGGCGCGGTCGTTGGGACGAGGACGGGTTCATGGGGGAAAGAGGTGGGAAAGAAGATGATGGGGGAGAAGAAGAAGGGAGTGGGGGTGTAACGGGTCAGGTTCGGGTTAAGGGAAATAGAGAAGTGGGTTGTGGGCTAGGGTTTGATAGGATTTGGAAAATAATTTGGAAAAAATAGAAAGGGTTAGGATTTTAGTTGAGGGAGTGGGCTTGGGATAAGAAAAGAATTAGGAAAAATAATAAATAAAGGTTAGGGTTTGAGTTTAGGAAAAGAATTAGGAAATATTTAATTAAATAAAAGTTTAGTAAATTAATATTAGAAAGTGTAGGAAATTATTTGTAGGAAATATTCTAATAGAAAATTTTCGGGAAACTTTTATTTATAAATACGGGAAATATGTTCAAAGAAAGCTGGGTATTACACGGATAAATCCCTTGTCCAAAAGATCTCCTATCTGTTTCTTCAATTCTATCAACTCAACTGCCGCCATCCTGTATGGAGCCTTGAAAATTGGTGAAGGGGAGGCCAGCGATAGGTGCGGTGGTGTGTGAAGAGTTGAGAGAGAGTGTGTGTGAGAGAGAGATAGTTTTGAAGAGGGGGAGAGTGCGTAGGAGAGAGTGGTTGTGAGAGAGGATTTGAAGGAGGCAATCATAGAGGGGTTAGGATCAAGTGGGCATCGGCGTGGAGCGTATTGCAAGGAGGTGGTTGTGAGGAAGACGGAGGCTAGCAGTTAGGGTAAAGAGAGAACGAGGAAGAGAAAGAAAGGGAAGAAGGGGTCGTTGAGGGTGATAAGGAGAATGGGGAGAAGATCTCGGAGATTAGTTGGGAGTGGGGTGGCATCGACGACGAGCAGGTCTCGTGGGGTGAGAGCGAGAGGGGAAGAGCAGTTGAGGCTCGAACAAAAGAAAAGATGAAGAAGAAGAAAAGGAGAGGGAGATGGAGACGGGTCGGGTCAGGTTTGAACCGGGAAAAGAGGGGTTGGGCCGAGGCTTGAGTTAGAAAATTATATAGGAAAAATTAGATTAAGGTTTAAAAAGAAAAAAGAAACAGAAAAGAAAATGAAACATTGAAAAAATATTTAGGAGATTAAATTGGAAATTAAACAGAAAATTTATTGGGGCGTAAATTTTAAATACATAATGTACCATGGAACTGAGGATTTACATCCTTGTTGGGCTTAATTCTTTGGGCCTTCAATCTTGGGCTTGGATTATTAAACAATAATCAACATTCTGTTTCTGCTCAAAGATCACCCACCCATCATACTATGAATGGTTCTACTAGATTGTTCGCCCCTGCGTATTTGTGAACTTTTCAGTGTCGTGACTAAAACTGATCTCATCAACTTCTTTTTGGGGCATAATGCAGCCATTGATTCTTATGCTATATGCATTTCTTTTTCCTTTCTTTTGCGGGAATTTTTGCAGGAAGAAAGAGGTGTGAGGACAACAAATTCCGGAGTTAAAAAACCGTCTGATCTCATCTAAACGAATGGAAGTGATGAAATCGAAGCCAACCCAAGATCCAATTACTTTTTTGTGTTTCTTGTGATGTTTTTTTTTGTAATATTTGCTGGATTCTAATTTTTGGTGGTTATGTTTTTGCCATATATGATATAAATCTAGCAAAAATGTGATGAGAAAATGAACAGACAGTGATGGAGGCTGTGATCTCCTTCAGATGTTGTCCTCCGTCGATCTATTGTGAGGGTTGTTGAATGGCTGAAATTTGATTTGAAGGTTGTCTCCTTGAGCATGTGAATCTCAATGGGTTGATTTTGAGGTGAAGCCGAGCTATCTGCAAAGAAATCTCGGGATGGGTGACCACTGTAGGACCCTCCGACGATCAAGTTAGCCAAGCAAAATGAGCAGAGTAGCGGTTTATTAGATTAAAATTGTGTTACCTGTCATGCCCCGTTTCTCGGTGTACGATGAAGGGGACACGGCGAGGCCTACTACGTATTTATTCAAAAGTAAACACGCTAAGCATATCTAAACAATACAAAGAAAAGTACACAAGAGATAAAATATAAATGAACAGCAACTTTATTTATTTAACATTCTTTTTACAATACAATGAAAAGTAAATATATGGAATGAAAGCAATGCCTAAATAGTGGCATAACAGAAATGAAAATATGTACAAGTAATCTAGATCTCTGGGTCGAAAGCTATCTGATCCAAATCCTCGCTAGTGGGCTCTGTCTCCAGAAGGTCCGATCCACCTGACAATATTCCAAAGAAAGAAGAGAAGGCATGCCGTCAGCGAACAATCGCCCGGTAAGTTCCAAAGATAAGTAGAGATAGAATAGATAGAAGAAGAAGATAACTTTTAAGGTTTTATTATATTGTTAACGCTGTTGTTTGTAGTTTGGTACAGAAAATGCCAGTGTATATGAGAAGAGACCCACTATTCCGGAGACTAAGGTATACGGAGCATAAGGAACCGTTCATCCACGGTACAACGGCAATGGATATTCAGATTAGGTGTATTATGGTTACAGTCTCGTGCCACTTTTAACACCTTCCGTACTAATCTACCCCTTATAAACCCCGCGATGTCTTTTGTATTGATTGTATTATATTATCTTGTTATATATAAATGGATGACTTATCGAAACCATGACATCAGTAAATAGAATGGATATAATGGATGGACATGTAGATGGATGTATATCCATGGTTCAGTTCAGTCAAGTTGTATATTGAAATAGATTGTATAGAAGGATTCATATTGAATTGTTGTATTGTGGGTTTATACTTGAATCATATTCAAGTCAGATTGATTAGATTGAGACTCGGTCTGAGTCAGACAATTAGAAAAGAAATTGAAATCCTAAATTAGGTTTTGATATTATCGGTAACTGCTGCACTAAACGGCAGGATTTGCGTTTTTTTCCAAGACAATTACCATATTGATAACACCGTTTGTTAGGTTGTCTACCTTAGATAGGCAATCACCCATATCTCCGGCTCCCTGAGGCTCAAGATGCTGGTCCCGTTTAAACCTATATTTATTAGGGTCCTTATTCTAATTTATATAACTTGAGGGGGTTTTATGTAAAAATAGTTTGATATAATTTTAAAAATACACATCAGGTATTTAATTATCATCTTTGGGGTTTTCATAGTTGTATATTTACAGTTGTGAAATTTCTAGTAAATAGAACCTAGTTTTCATAATATATGGTATTTTATTGAAATGTTGGAATTGTTTGCACTTTAGATGGTATTTTCATGTAAAGGTGATCCCTTTGATTTAGAAAACTTGGAATATTTATATAATATAATTAAAATAGATATTTTGATAATACTTATATATTTATATAAAATAAATTTGATTTATTTTTTAGAAATCTCATTTTCTTTAAAATAGTATTAAAAATTCCATCGGGATTCGAATGCTCCTTATGAAGGTCTGAATCCCACTCTACTAGGCCTGAGAACGTCCAATAATCCGCACCATCCCAAACGGGTTCCCCAACAGTGGGTTGTAGAGGCACAATTGCAAGGAATTCTTTAACACCGTTTTTAAAGAAATGGTTTTTATAAGTTGATGGTATTTGTTTGAAATATCGTATTATCCCATAAATATGTTCCCAAATTTCCATCGTGCTATGTCAAGAAATGTGTGTTGTGAGAGGTTGGTATTTACCTCGTGAGTTATCTAAAAGTAATAGGGTTAAAAACAATAAGCAATGTCAAATCTAAATATAAGGGTATTCTAATGTAAAAATAAAATAGAACTTGATATGATTATTATTTTGATGTCAATTTTGTTCTATTATCTTTGTTAATAATTACTAAACAATATATTAACATTTTGTAGGTTTGTTATTAAGAAAAAGTTGTATTTTAAAGGAAAAGGAAATCGGAAGTCAGACTAACTCCGCTTTCGACGAGTTTTGAAATAGAAAAGTTTTAGGATTGAAGAAGATAGGGGAAGAGGGGACTTACTGGCTTCAAGGAGAGGGGGGAGGTAGGAGAAGGTTTAGGGATCGTCGGGATGTCGTTTCGTCGCCGGAATCTCCTCAGAATTTCGTCGGAGTTTCGTCCTCCGCTAACTCCACTTGTACACTAAAGGGACTTGGGAATTCTTGAGAGTTTTGGCAGGGATTTGTGAGTGAGGATATGTAAAATGGGGTGTGGTATTTATAGGGAAAATTAGGGTTTGGTGTGTTAAAAAATGCATTTAAAAATTGGATTAAAGGGCATTTTATTGTTCTCTGGATGAATGCAGAGTAAACAAACAATGTGGGGTTAGTGAGGTAGCTGAAGAGGTGCTCGGGCAAGGAAATGGGAAGCTTTACCCATGGGGGGCCCGGTGGTGCCGGCATTACCAACGGTTTCGCCGGTCGGAAACCGGTGGAGGGGCTTAGTTATTTGGCCACGTGTCCATGTTACTTGGTTTATCCTCGTGCACATGTTTAAATATTCAGTGACTTTTTATTTTATGTGTTGTGCACGTGCAAACCGTTGGGCTTCTAAAAAGATTAAAAAGAATATATGGCTGATGGGTTTTGAACTATGGTGCTATGTCTCAGCTATGCAAGGCTTTACCAGTGAGCTACAAGCTCTTTCTTGCTGTTCAAAAGCAAATCAAATTCTTATAGCATTCACAAGAATTGTAAATACCTCAATTGTACATTAACTTTTAAACAATTTTATGTACATTGAAATTGGAGTTGTTGCAGTCTACCCTCCTTATAAAAATTTCGTTCTCGAAATTTACAATTTATTTTAAGAACTAGTTTACAAATAAATGAGGGTATCTTGCACGCATCTCATCTTCCCTTTCCCATGTCGATTCTCCTGGTGTGTCTTTTCTCCACATCACTCGGACCAAGTGGACTTCTGTCACGCCCCGCTTCCCAGTATACGGCAAAGGGGACGCGACCGGTCCGCTATATATATACTCAGAAGTACATACGCTAAGCGTATCTAAGCAATATAAAATAAATACACAAAAGACAGGGTATAATAAAAACAGCAATTTTTATTTATTAACATTCTTTTGTACAATGCATGAAAAGGAAATACAACTGAAAATTAAAAAAAAACGATGCCTAAACAGTGGCATAACATGAAATGAAAAATACTGAATGGAAAAGTGTACAATGAAACTAAAGTGCTGGATCTTTAGCAAACTCCTCCAAGTCTTCTGCAGATGGCTCGATCTCTGCCGGGTCCAAACCACCTGATGACATTCGAAGAAGAAAGAAATAGAATGTCGTCAGCGAACAGGTCGCTCGGTAAGTCCCAAAGATAAGAGGAAAGTAGAATAGACAGAATAAGAAGATATCTTTTAAAGTTGTATAATATTGTTGTAATGTTGTGTTAACGCAGTTGTTTGTAGCTTGGTACAGAAGGATACCAGTGTATACGAGAGGGGTCTCTATATGCTAGAGACCAGGGCAAACGGAATGTACAAGGAACCGTTAAGCCACGGTACAACAGCAACGGAATATAGGTTAGGTGTCTTAATCTTACCGCCTCGTGCCACTTTTAACACCTTCCGTACCAATCTACCCCTTAAACCCCGTAGTGTTTTATTTGTATTGTTTTGTACTGTAAATTGAATTGAGTGTATAATTGAAAGACTGACCGAAACCATGATATCAGTAAACGGATATAACCGTAGAATCATGTAAGTGGAATAACTAGAGAACCATGTAAAAGGAATATATCCATGGTTCGGTTCAGTCAAGTTGTATAGATTGATAACTGGATTCATGGATTCATGTGTTCCTATTGAATTGGAATATTGTAGATTGTAGATTGACTTGAATCATATTCAAGTCAAATCAATCAGACTCAAACCCGAGTCAGACAATTAGAAATGTAAGTCGAAATCTTGATTATTTCTTAAACCTATAATTGCTAGGGTCCTTAGGGTAATTTATAAACTTGAGGGGGTTTTATGTAAAATATACTTTTATATACTTTTCAAAATACTCCCCAAGCATTTATTATTCGTCTTTAGAGTTGTAATGAGTGTGGATTTTATATTATGATATTTCTAGTGAAAATATCCTAGTTTTATAAATAAAGGTATTTATCTGTAATATTGATTTATTTGAAATTCATGGTATTTTAGTGTAAATTTATTCTTGAGATTTTTAGAAAAAGGTGGAATGCTTATATCATAATAAAATAAGTATTTTAAGGATAAATATACATATATTTATACAAAAATAATTTTAATAAATATTTTATATTCTAAAAATCTCATTTTCTTAAGATGTCGTATTTTAAATCTTTCGAGACCGAATGCTCCTTGCGGAGGTCTGAATCTCGCACTACTAAGCCTGAGGATGTACGATAATCCGCACCATCCCGAACGGATTCCCCAAAAATGGGTTGTAGCGGCGCTTTGCAAAGATTGTAAAAACTAAATCCTTTAGAAAACGGTTTTATAAAGTAAAAGGTATTTATTTATGAATTTCCGTATTTTATGTTTTAGGGTCTCCTAAGTCAACTAGACTATTCCTAACTGGTCCAAATGACAAGTTGTTAGATAGCTCAAATCGCCTCTTCACCGCCAATTGTGGCCAGGTAAGTACAAGTGAGGAAAGGAGGGATCCGCTCACGAATCACCGTGAGACGGGCCTTTTAAAGTTACCTTTCTCACTTGCCTAGCCTAGACACCACAAAGTCAGGTTTAGATAAATGACCGATATCCACAACTTATCGTATTTTCATGATAAGTGGTATTTATTTAAGATTGTATCAACATTGAATCTTTTAGAAATAGTTTTATTCAGTTAAGGGTATTTAAATGAAAATACTTGTTTTCTCGTATTCTAAGATTTCAATGGTATCGTGTTAGGTTGTATGTAAGTGTATGGGGAGGTAGGTCGTTACCTCGTGATCTACTTTAAATGTATAGCAAGTTTGATGGGGTTAAATGAAGAATTGAAACAATGTGGTATTTAAGTGAAAAATACGATAATTTGAGAAAGCTATCATTTCATGTGATGAAACTTGTTCAAATTGTTTAATTAGTGTTTAATAATCAACATGAGGAAGTTTAAGAATGATTGTATTAGTGAGAAGTAGAATTTTATAGAAAACCGAATCGGAAATCGGATTTGTTCCGATTTCGTCGGGTTTTGTAATTTCGTATTTTTGAGAATGGAAAAGAGAGATAGAAAGGGACTTACGGGTTTTAAAATACACTAGAGGGTGAGAGGGAACTAGAGGGATCGCCGATGTTGCATCGTCGTCGGTAGTTCCTAAGACGTTCGCCGGTAGTTCCTAAGACTTTCGCCGGAAGTTCAGCCGGAATTTCGTCGGAGTTTCTCCTCGAGGTTGTTTTCAAAGTACATGACTCTTGGAAAAATTTTGAGAGAGTGGGCTCAGGATTTTGGGGTGAAAGGGTAGTAGGTAGGGTAGGTGAAGGGTTTTTAATAAAAAAAATGTAGGAAATATAGAAAATTCATTAAAATTTGAGTAATTAGGTGTTAATGGGTATTCTGGAACCGATCCATTAATTTAAAGTGTCCAGGGGGTTAGAGAAGGCGAAAAGACAGATTTTTGGTGTTGACGACTCGGCCGTCCGGCCGGCGGCGCCGGCCCGAGTCGGCCGGTCCGCCGGCCGAGTCGGGGGTCGAGAAGGTGGGGGGTCGCCGGGGTAAGACACAGGTATTTTTAGTTTTTCAGGTTTAGTTCAACTTTTGGGAGTTATAGTGTGTGGATTGTTGGGCTTCCAAAGGATTTAAAACAAAATAATATTAAAAATAATGTGGGGCGGGGGATTTGAACTCTGGTGGCTTGGTTCAACAGTGCAAGGTATTACCAATGAGCTACAAGCTCTTTCTTGTAATTATGGTGTGAAATAAATATTTAAAGAGATATCAGCAACATTAAATACTCCAAGTATACTTTGAAGTTAAATCAATTCTTTATACATTAAAAATGGAGTTGTTACAACTTCCTTGTTCCGAAGTGACTTCACTTTCCTGTCCAGGATCTCAACAGGTTGCAGCTCACAAGATAAATCGGGTTGTACAGTGGCTCGAAGTGATCAAGAATGTGGCTGGAGTCACTCACATACCTTCTGAGTTGGAATATGTGGAATATATTATGCACTCCTTCCAATGAAGGTGGAAGTGCCAAGTGATACGCCACTTCACTGACTTGCTCGAATATGTCGAACGGTCTAATGTATCTTGGACTAAGCTTACCCCATCTTCCAAAACGAATCACTCCACGGTTCAAAAATATCTTCAGAAATACATTATCTCCCGGTTGGAACTCCAAGTGACGCATCTTTGTATCAGCCCAGTGCTTCTGTCGATCTTAGGCTATGCGCATTCTTTCCTTGATAATGCTGACTACATCTACAGTTGCCACTATCATCTCAGGTCCAAAGAGTTCTCTATCTTCAATTTCATCCCAACTTAATGGCGATCGACACTTCCTTCCATAGAGCGCTGCAAAAGGTGTCATTCCGATACTTGTTTGGTAGCTGTTGTTGTATGAAAACTCTACAAGATGTAGGTGATCTTCCCATGATCCTCCGAAGTCTAGCATACACGCTCTGAGTTTATCTTCCAAGATCTGAATAGTTCGCTCAGACTGACCATCAGTTTGTGGATGATAAGCTGTGCTGAAGTTCAGACTTGTTCCCAAGCTAGCTTGCAGACTCTGCAAAAATTGCGATCGGAATCTGGTGTCACGATCGGAGACAATGCAAACCGGTACTCCGTGAAGTCTCACGATTTCCTGTACGAGTTCATGGGTATCAGAGGTAGTGCATTTATGTAGAGTTTAAATTTTAAGTAGATTCTTACCTCCATATACTTCTTTACTAATGTCTCAGTAGATTAGCCAACTCGAAATGGGATGAAGTGAGCCGACTTTGTGAGTCGATCCATAATAACCCATACCGTATCATTACCTTTCGTGCTGTGAGGAAGAGCAGTCATGAAATCCATTATGATGTGTTGCCACTTCCATTTTAGGATATGTAACGGTTGAAGTAATCCAGCAGTCCTGTGATATTCAGCCTTTACTTGCTGACACACCAAGCATTTAGAGACGCTTCTGATACTTCACGCTTCATTCTATGCCATCAGTAATTTTGATGTGGATCTTTGTACATCTTTGTACCTTCAAGGTGTACTAAGTAGGGAGAGTTGTGAGCTTCTTTCCTTAACTCGTCCCGAACAGAATCTTTTGGTATACACAGTCTACTGCCGTATCTTAATGATCCGTCTTCATGGATGATGAAGTCTGTTCTGAGTCCATTCTCTACTTGTTCTCTGATCTTTTGCAACTTAGTATCGCTTGCTTGAGCTGTTTTGATCTGATTGACAATGGTAGATTGAACTTGTAAGTTCATCAAACTTGAAGCATTACCTGGCATGACTACTTCAATCTCCATTTGATGCAAGTTTTGCTGAAGCTTCCACTGTACGGTGAGGTTCAGTGCTAATGGTTGGCGACTGAGAGCATCAGGTACTACATTACCCTCCCTGGGTGATATTGCAGGTTGATGTCAAATTCTGCCATGAGTTCTAACTATCGTCTCTGCCGCATATTAATCTCCTTTTGAGTAAACACATATTTCAGACTTTTGTGATCTGTGTATATGTCCACTCGTTCACCAAGTAAATAATGGCGCCAAATCTTGAGAGCAAAGATTACTACTGCCAACTCCTAATCATATGTCAGATAATTGCGCTCATGAATCTTCAGCTATCTTGAAGCATAAGCTACAACCTTACCGTACTGATATAGAACACATCCTAATCCCTTATCGGATGTATCGCAATGCACTAGAAAACCTCCAGTTTGGTCCGGTATCACGAGAATAGGCGCTGATGTCAATCTTGACTTGAGTTCTACGAAATTTTGTTCCATGCTTCTGACCACACGAATTCTTCATCTTTACGTGTAAGCTTGGTCAGGGGTGTTGCAATCTTGGAAAAGCCTTCAATGAATATTCTTTAATATCCTGTTAGACCCAAGAAACTTCGAATGTCCTTCACTAACTTCGGTGTCGGCCATTCACTTACTGCTGAAACTTTTGCTAGATCTATAGAGATTCCATCGCCTGATACAATATGTCCGAGAAAACCAACTTGATCTAGCCAAAACTCACACTTGCTGTATTTGGCATAGAGTTTGATGTTGTCATAGAGTTTTCACGACAATTCGTAGGTGTTCGGCGTGTTCTTTCTGACTCTTTGAATACACCAGGATATCGTCGATAAAGATAACAACAAACCTGTCTAGGTACTCTCCGAAAACTTGGTTCATCAGGTTCATGAATATTGCTGGTGCGTTGGTCACTCTAAATGGCATCATGAGATATTCATAATGACCATAGCGAGTTCTGAATGCCGTTTTATGGATATCAGATTCCTTGACCTTCAACTGATGATAACCCGAACGAAGATCTAACTTGGAAAAAACACAAGATCCACTTAGCTGATCGAATAAATCGTCGATGTGCGGTAGTGGATACTTGTTCTTTATCGTTACTTCGTTCAAGGCTCTATAATCAATGCACATTCGGTATGAACCTTCCTTCTTTGTCACGAGAAAAATGGGAGATCCCCAACTTGAAGTGTTGGGACGAATCCATCCTTTCTTCAATAATTCGTCCAACTGAGTTCAGATCTCCTTCAAACCTTCAGGACTTAGGCAATATGGTACTTTGATCACCGGTTGTGCTCCAGGTACTAAATCAATGTTAAGTTCAAGAGCTTTATCGGAAAGCAAACCTGATATGTCTTCAGGAAATACATCATTGAACTCTTGAACTACCTCTGGCTTGTCCTCTTCCGCCTGATGCGTTGCAATCCCTGCCTTCTTCGGTTTCGCCTTGTAAGTGCCTGGCTCCAGGGTACGGTCTCCAATTTTGAAATAAAAGACCGGATGGTCTGTAATCTCGAACACTACCCTCCTTTGACGACAGTCGATGGTAGCGTAGAAAATTCCTAGCCAATCTATACCCAGAACCATATCGAAGTTCGGTATGTCCAGTATCTTGAAGTCAGCATAAAATTCTCTGCTGCAGACGACCACTGTACACAGGTTGTATCACATTGTTGCCTTTAGAATGCCGTTCCCTGAACTGACATTCCAGCTGGATACAAGCGGTGTGACTGGAAGCGCATAAGTTCGGACGAACCGTTGCGACATAAAGCAATGAGATGCTCCAGTATCGAAGAGTGCGAGTGCAGGAAGTGAGGCTACTAAGATTGTACCTAAGGTATGTAGGACATGTTTAGGTATGAGGAAAAGATATATGGATATGTATATAGACTGAAAGAGAGTTTGAAAAGGAAGTGTTACTGGTGATGACTTGGTCAGTAGCTTCAGCTTCTTCCGCGGTCATTGTGAAAGCCTGTCGCCTCGGCACACTCCTCCTTGCTGGAGGAGCATTCCTATGTCCGTTCCTCTGTCCCTGAGGTGGGTTCCATTGAGCTTGATGGAACTGATGAGGAGGAGGTGCAGTCGGTCCATGAGGTGGTGGAGATGGTAGTGCAAATCATGGAGCAGGTTCCTGAATGGCTGGGTGCTGCGGGTAGGTAATTGCTTGTCTGGGTGCAACATTTCGGTTATGTCTATGAGGACAAGACCCAATACCATGAGTAGCTGAGCCGCAGACTAAGCAAAAACGATTTGCACGCCGATAGTCCTTTGCCAGATTTCCATCCCTCCTGTAGTAGGTACAAAAGGCTGGGTTAGGGCAGTTGTTCGGTACTCCCGGTCTCCTAGGCACAAATGGTGGCCTTGAAGAGGCTCCTCCTGCTATCTGATTGCCAGGGCGCTTAACTCCGGCAGATTGAGGTATGCCCCTCATCTTCATCACTGCCTCATATCGACAGGCAGCTTTCAGAGCTAACTCGTGGGTCGGGAAATCCCCTGTAGCTAACACGGCTTGGATTTCCTAATCTAACCCTTGTTGTAAACGTCAGGCTCTGATCTCATCAGTCGGTATCAGGTGTGCCACGAATCTGTCAAGGTAATATGTTAGCTGTGTAGTAGCGATATTTGAAAAATCGAAACATTGAAACATATATTACTGACTGAGTATGGTAAACTCAGCATCGTACTCATCCACGGATTTGATCCACATCGAACCCTATTGTAAGTGGATGAACTGCTGTTCCATGTCGAATCTGGCAGTCTCAGGAAAGTACTTCGCATCGAACATATCGCGAAATGTCTTCCATTCAATCGGTTGGGTGAGACGGCTCTCTTCCGCCTTCCACCAGACCCGTGCATTATCAGTGAGTTGCAGCTTTGTAACTCGAACCCAAGCGACCTCTGGCACTTGTGTTGCTGTCAAGTCATCCTCAATACTTTGAGCTCATTCCTCAGCTTCTAGAGGGCTCTCTTTCCCTAAATCTGTTTGGGGTGCAATGCCCGGAATTATTTTACTCCAGGGGCTTCCACTTCTGCTCGGTTCATCAGAATAGCAGTCTGCTGCTGCTGTCCTTCCAGGAGGATGCAAATTGCCTCAAGAAGTACCGTCTGCTCATTGATTGGAGTAGCCGCGGTAGGAGTAAGCATAGCGGTGGAAGTGTGTTGTTGGCATTGGTGCTGGTGTTGTTCGGAGAATCCATAACCTTAAATGAAAAATATGGTTAGAATAGATTCAAGGAATATGAAATTGTAAAGAATATTTTCAGTTACTGTTTCTTGTGTTATATTGCTTAGTACTTCATGCAGAATTGGACATGCAAGGGCCACCAACAAAACCTGTCACGTCCCGCTCCTTGATGTACGGTGAAGAGGACATGGCAAGGCCCGCTACGTATTTTCTCAGAAGTAAACACGCTAAGCGTATCTAAGCAATACAAAGAAAAGTACACAAGAGAAAAAATGTAAATGAATAGCAACTTTATTTATTAAACATTTTTTTTACAATACAATGAAAAGTAAATACATGGAATGAAAGCAATGCCTAAAAAGTGGTATAACAGAAATGAAAATATGTACAAGTAATCTAGATCTCTGGGTCGAAGGCTATCTGATCCAAGTCCTCGATGGTGGGCTCTGTCTCCAGAAGGTCCGATTCACCTGACAACATTCCAAAGAAAGAAGAGAAGGAATGTCGTCAGCGAACAATCGCTCTATAAGTCCCAAAAATAAGTAGAGATAGAATAGACAGAAAAAAAAAGATAACTTTTAAGGTTTTATTATAGTGTTAACGTTGTTGTTTGTAGCTTGATACAGAAAATACCAGTGTATACGAGAGGAGTCCCACTATTCCAGAGACTAAGCTATACGGAGCATAAGGAACCATTCAGCCACTGTACAACAGCAATGGATATTCAGGTTATGAGTATTATGGTTACAGTCCCATGCCACTTTTAACACCTTCCGTACCAATCTATCCCTTATAAACCCCGCGATGTCTTTTGTATTGATTGTATTGTATTATCTTGTTATATATAGATGGATGACTTGCCGAAACCATGATATCAGTAAATGGAACGGATATAATGGATAGACATGTAGATGGATGTATATCCATGGTTCGGTTCGGTCAAGTTGTATATTGAAATAGATTGTATAGACGGATTCATATTGAATTGTTGTATTGTAAGTTTATACCTAAATCATATTCAAGTCAGATTGATTAGATTGAGACTCAGTGTGAGTCAGATAATTAGAAAAGAAATTGAAATCCTGAATTGGGTTTTAATGTTATCGGTAACTGCTGCACATGGACGGTAGGATTAGTGTCTTTTTCCAAGACAATTACAATATTGATAACACCATTTGTTAGGTTGTCTACCTTAGATAGGCAAGCACCCATATCTCCGACTCCCTGAGGCTCAAAAGACCGGTGCCGCTTAAACCTATATTTACTTGGGTCCTTTTGTAATTTATATAACTTGAGGGGGGTTTATGTAAAAATAGTTTGATGTAATTTTCAAAATACACCTCAAGTATTTAATTATCGTCTTTGGGGTTTCATAGTTGTATATTTTACAGTTGTGAAAGTTCTAGTAAATAGAACCTGGTTTTCATAGTATATGGTATTTTATTGAAATGTTGGAATTGTTTGCACTTTGGATGGTATTTTCATGTAAAGGTGATCCCTTTGATTTAGAAAACTTGGAATATTTATATTATATAATTAAAATAGATATTTTGATAATACTTATATATTTATATAAAATAAATTTGATTTATTTTCTAGAAATCTCATTTTCTTAAAAATAGTATTACAAATTCCATCGGGATTCGAATGCTCCTTGCTGTCACGCCCTGCTTCCCAGAGTGCGTGTAACGTTTTGAAAATCGTTTCGGTGAAATTTCAGAAAATCGGTAAAATAAGGGGGTTTTCTGTAAAAATTCAAAATACAAATATCTTTATTATAAAATTAAATATACATATTCTAGCTATGTAATTGCTAGTATTTGGTGTTTATTGAGCCACTGGTGAAATTTCAAATTTTCTGAAATTTTTTTGAAAATTAATTATTTTAATATTATTTTAAGCCGTCACTAATACATTTAATTAGGGAAAATTACAAATTGGAATGAGTTGAAACAAATTTTATGCATCATAAAACATTAAACAAAATTTTAACATGTTGTTTTTGGAATGAAAGTAAGCTGTTAAACGGTTTTGAAAATATCGAACAAAAATGGCTTAATTAGTGAAATTAGTGTTAATGGAAATTGGGGTATATCATTTATTATTTTTCCCTCACCCACACAAACCCAATTTCCCCTCCTTGGCTAAGCCCATGGAAGCCCATTACCCAAGTTCCCACAAAAAAATGAGAGAAGCAAAACAAATGAAAAGAAAAGGGAAATGAAAAGAAATAGATAAATGAGTATGGACTTTTAACTTTTGTGTTGACTTGGACTTTCCTTACTTGTTATTCTTACCTCACTCTCTCTCATCCACCTCAAGAATCTGGCCGAGCTCCCCTTGTTTAGCTACAAAAAAAAATTCCCATCTCTTTCCATCAAATTTCAATCAAAATTCAAGTTAAAACTCAAATCCAACTCCTACCCATTTTCCCTTAGCCCACCTAGCATAGATCTTGGTGCAAAGATTTCAATTTGGAGGTCAGGTTATATGTTTCATCCATGATTCATGAGGTATAAAATTTTGACTCTTTTGTTAATTGTTTGTTATTACTTTAATTCATCTAAATTAGATGTCAATTATGGTTTTTATTGCAAGGTTTAACCTTCATAAGAAGGGTTTCTAAAATTCTAGTTAGGGTTTTTACCTCACCATTTGGGGTCACAACATGTAGTTTGACTTATTAGGGCATGTAAAATTTAGGCTAGTTATTAGATTTTGCAAACTAGTTGTTAATTGGTTAAGTGTTACTTTTAAATGGTATTAATGGTACAATTTTGTAAACCAGATTTTTATAAATCACATATATTGGTGAGATAAATTATGATGAGGGTTTCTACCATTAAATTATGGTTTTAATGAGAAAATTAACATGTTAATAGAATGCTAAAACCAAACCTTATAGCTAGATGCAAATTGTTATTTCAAAATTTTGCTAATTAAGCAAGTGTAAACTAGAATTTCGGGTTAATGAAAGATAGTGAGATTAAAAATCTAATTGGGATTTGTATGACTTATTTATAATGTTTAGTGGATATTGTGACCGCTAGATTTGTTGAAACATCATGTTTTGTACAAAAACGGTAAACCTTACTTGCTAGGTTTTGGAAAAACGGCTTTTAAAGTGAGTTTGGGGTTTTTGTGAATTTTAACCTATTTTATATTATAATTAGTGTTCGTGAATGCGCAAATGAGTGTGTTTGGGTTTTTCTCGATGGTTTGACGTTGTACATCGACATTGGGGGCTGGATTGGCTATTCTTGCATGCGTAGGCGATAGGTTTTGACCTATGCGTGATATGCGTGCCGATTTGATTTTCGTATGCCATTTCGATTTCGAATTTGGTTTTAATGCGATACGGTGCGTTATAATATGTAGGTACCCCATGTGGACTTCGAGACGACAAGCAAGCACGTGGCGACGTCGGCACCGGCGAGCGAGGACTAGGTGAGTAGATTTATATCTACGGGTAGAAGTCGGGTGGATGGCGTATAGCACCCCTGCAGTTCGTGGTGATGTATACGAATACGTATACACACATATATTTTGATGATATATTGTTGAGTTTATTGATGATAGAGATAGATTTTAGGTGTGATTGGATAGGTTTAGTGTTGTGAGACCCTAGAGTAGAGGTTGCACCACATTTATACACACACACCCATACTTGCATACATTCTTCTTTCATATATGCTTATATGGGGTTATATTGTTATGTGTTCACATGGGTATGGGACTATGTGTTCACATACTGGATTTGAGGATAGTATTGGGATTTGAGATGAGTCAATAAGATTTGATTGAGACCGCGAGAATGGTGATAGGGCAGGATTCGTACTTGAGATACGTCCTGATGTTATAGCGGATCTTGGGACGACGATACATGTGATTAGTGTTATACATTGAATGGTTGACATGTGATCGTGATATGAGATAAGATATGTTAAGATATTCATAATAAGTCGCATTAGGCGATGTATATCTCTTTATGATGATAGTTGATGCTGATATCAGTTTCTATGAGACTGTAGATCAGCAGTCAGATCATGATTAGATTGATGATATTAGTATTGTACTAGACGTAGATCAGTACCCCGGATTATGATCTTTGATAAAGAGGATACCAAATGATTAATTTGATGAATGTGATACTGACCTGTACCCAGATTTGGGGTGCCGTACGACGGATTTACGTGCGAGCTATATATTGATGTTTGATCCGCACTCTTGACTTGGGAATGTCTGATTATAGATATGGTATCGGATGTGATATTATTGATGCGGGATCACCGACTAACATATACATATAGGTATATGTATCGACTCAGAGGTTAGGCGGTTTCCTTACCTTCAGTAGCCAGTTAGCTTAGCCTTTAGTTTAGTGTAGTTATTAGACTAAATTTATATTAAATATAGATTTGTTATCTTGTGTCTGGTATTTAGCTCCCGCTCATTATTGCTATTCGCTCCGCATCGCATGCTTATATTATGATTCATATCCTATTATTGATATCATGCTGTTAGGACACCAGCACCATTACCGATGACGCGTATGTACCACGTACACTTACTTGCCGGCTCACACACATCTTCATCGGTAATTGCCATGTCACGAACATTTTAGAAAATACTATTTCATTGACATAGGTTGTTAGCTAATAGTTTAGACATGATATTAGTGTACTTTCCTTATATGCTAGTTTAGACATTGTAGTTATTGCCTGCTACTTCATGCATGTTATTATTCACTGTTGTGTCGCATTCATGGATTTTCATGCCTATATTCACTGTTTACATGCTATTGATGACTTAGATTCGGATTTCATGAGATTTCTTGGATTTGGAGGAAAACAGCAAAAACATAAATAAACCTTTTCTCTCTTTTTAAATGAAAAGTGCGGTTTTCCCATGATGTATGAGTCGTCCACCATGAGTTTACTGATGGATTTCAAGACCCGATTCGAGGAGACGGATGAACCGTTTCGGGTACATGGTGGACCCGGTGCGGTACCCCGGGACAAGAAGATCGCAGATGATGGTGTTGAGCCTGACAGGGGAGCACTACCGACCGGTGATATTACCCGACGCGTCGGATATCCGGAGGATACCGTCTTGGTCTTGAGATTAATGGTAGGGGCCGGCCTGAACCGACGGCGCCCTAGATAGTGAGATTGAGACATACAGAGATATTTGAGATATTGTGGTACAAAGATTGCGACACAGAGATATCGAGATATTTGGATATTTGTTTTGTGTCGATACTAGGCACTGTTTATGCTGATTTCATTTATGATACCTCGTTTTTAAAAAGATACAGAAATCTCACTAATTTATGAAAGCAGTTTTCTTCAGTACATGCATTCTGTTTCATGCGTTCATACATCATCCATATGAAATATTGCTACCTGAGGCACTGACACGGGCACATGGGATTACACTCGGGTTAGATATTTACCCTAGCCTTTATTATAGGCTGCATGTTATATATTTGAGGATATATTATGATCTTATGACCTAGGATTGCGTTGTTCAGGCGATTTCTGTTCGTAGATGTTTTTCTACTCACGAGTTGGCAACTCACCCCCGTTGTGCCACAGTTTCTTACAGGTTTTGCCGTACAGGTTTCATTACGGCTTTGCCGGCACTGCTTCTTTCGGGTGACTTGCTAGTGGGTGGGTTTATTGGTATCGTACCCATCATATTACTTGTATAATATTATTCAGTTGTATCAAGTAAATTCCATCAACCAAACATGTATTTATTTTTGAGATAGAAACCAGTGATGTTATTCTTTCGACCTTAGAGTCGCGCGTTATATTTCTATGGATTTCTTGTTGTTTTGAGTTTCCTTTTGAGTTTTGATCCTCGCCCTTGGCGTTGTATATTATATTGCTTGTGTGGTTGTGACCGTCGATTGACGAAGAGTTAGCTCCCGCTTGGGGATGCCTTTTATTGATTTCGTATACTATTTATGTTGTATCCCGTTTGGGGGCCAGTATTTACAAAGGAGACTCTGCCGAAATTTTCAGGAAATATTTGATGTTTTTAAAAACGCATAATTCGGCTTATGCTATTAAAACTACTTGATTTAAATTGGTTTTCCTTCACTCTACTACTTTTCTTGGTTTGGATTTCTGGGTTTTTGGTTTACTTAGATTTTGTACGCCTCGAGACGTTCGTAGTTTAAGTGCCGGTCATATTCCGTACTTTCGGAACGTGACAAAGTTGGTATCAGAACGTTAGGTTTTACCTTCGGAGCGTAGGATGACCCTTGGTTAATGGAATAGGTGACTAAACTAGAGTGACGTACCGGGAGTATGTTCCGCGGCATACTTACGATACGCTACTCCACTTAAGAAGCCTTACGATGTACATTTCTTTGTTCAGTATTATATTCATTTCTGATCTAGCCTCATCGGTACCAGTTATGGTTTGCTATCATGATTACGAGCAGGGAGAGCTACGGCTAGAATTGCGGTCAGCACGAGCTCGTCACGAACGAGGACTGACCGGGGCGTAATTCCGACGACACACGATTGTAGAGATGTGTCTTTTTATTGTGTTAGCACGAGCTCGTCACGAACGAGGACTGACCGGGGCGTAATTCCGACGACACACGATTGTAGAGATGTGTCTTTTTATTGTGTTTTCACGCTATGAGCGTTTGATGGATCGCTGTATGAGATTACCGGACGTGCAGATTAGCTCTATAGGATTGAGCCACCGACAGAGGCCAACCTGATTTTTGATGACCGTTGATGTATTGCTTACTCATGATGATTGAGGCACTGTTCAGCGTGCAGACGAGTGAGCCAGTTATTGCTGCGAACGACGAGATATCGCCCCAGATGTTGGAGCTACTGCAGTACGAGTTGTACTAAGAGACGAGAGAAGGTCGCTAGTCACCAAGGATGAATGACTAGGACATGTGGTTCGTTCGCTACCCCGATGCGAGGTCATCAGATAGATTAATTCCAGCTAGAGACGACTTCACGCGGAGACGTTGAGAGTCGACAGAGACGATCGAATGTCGGAAACCTATTATTCCAAGTTTAAAGTATTCGGAAATAAATGCAGGCAATTCTATGGACCCTCTAGAAGAATGAAACCCTAACTCGACTTAATGACTGTGTGAAAGCCTTTGAACCTTAGGGTTTGTGGCAATTCCGCGGCGCCATTAGTGAGGCTTGGGTTTTCCCTTCTATGGCTGGACCATCGATGATGTGGTACGTACTCGATAATATTATACTATACCCAAGATGTTGAGCTCTTGGGGGATTATGAGGTTTTGACAAATCGATCGGATGGTTCGACTTCATTCGGATGCTAGATGGTGAGATGCATTTCTTGGGAGACTCCAGATACGAGGATAGCCGTTGGAGCTCAGTCCATGCAGCCACGATGAGACGAGTCCCAAGCAGTCGACATTAGAGAAAGTGGAGTAAGAGGTTCGTACAAGATCTGGATAAGATGACGTTCCACTCCGCCGACATCAGAGATGCGATACGCATGCCAAGGCATTATACTTGGATTTTCCTTCCAGAAGGAGTTGCGATGAGTATGTAGCCTTTCCGGAACAAGAAACAGATATAGTAAAGTACGATGACTTCCGGACAGTTCGGCAGAGGCGAGATTTGGGAGAGACCTTGACAGGACCTTTCTGGAATAAATTACGAGAAGACTTGGATCCAGGAGTGGTCATGTTACGCACACCAGCAGACCAGAGTTCATGATCATTGACGAGACATGCTATGAGTAACCACGACAGTTGGCCAGAGATTCTTGAGGATGTGCTTGAGCGGGACTATTCTGCCATACTTGATTTCGGTATATTGGGCGATCTATTCGCATGATTGATTTTGATGATTGAGTTTCATGATATTTGTTTTCATGCACTATGGTTGCACCTACTGAGTATTTACGATTTTTGCACAGTTGTTGCACTTGATATCGTTTTCGTGCCTTGGTTTCTCGCGTTTATGATTTTATGGGTTTCAGACCGTTGAGTTGATTTTGTGCGTATATACGCACACGATTTGGTTTTTGCACTCGATATGATTCACATATGCTTGCAGTGCAGAGATACGCATTTTGTACACTTAGATGCACTGGACTTCGATTTCGATTGTGATACTCGATATTTATTTTGTGCACCTTGTGCACCTGATTGGATTTTGTGCATGTTCGGCGCTTGATATTAGATTTCATGATTTCGTGCATGATGGATGCACCTGATTTGGATTTTCGCGCATGTTGAGCGCATGTTTTGAGATGCGATTTTGGTGCACACCAGATGCACTAAATCGAGATTCTTCGTGCATGTCAGATGCACATGTCTTTGCTGTCAGGCACACACGTTGCCTATGACAGATGTTGTGTGCACACCCGATTTACTTAGATGTTGTTTCTGTACGCATATATGGCACATATATGGATTTTGATTTCCGTGCGCACCAGACGCACGTAGTATTCATATGCATATTTTGGGATTGATTTCTTATAGAGCGGTACGTTTTTATGACATTTGCTATGTGTTTTCGTACTGAGCAGGACTACTCAGAGAACAGTACCAGAATCTATTTTGCATGCATTGATAGCTATCGAAGCGAATTCCAAAAAGCGAGCTATAGTCTCAGTATTTACCTACGTGTCTGATATGACACGAAACGTTTAAAATAAGAAAACCCTTCTAAATTGTTTCCCAAAACGGCGGAACGTACATTTTAAACAAAAAGTATATATGTATATGGTTATTTTCTTATGTTAGACGTCCGCCACTGTGCAGTGTTATGCACATTGCACAGCGACTTTAAGAGATTTGGCATGCTTTTCCTTCAGATATTTACATATATAGATTTGATAATTACGTGTATAGTTTCGAGTTATATCATATTGGTTTTGATATGCTCATTTTTCATGCGCATGCGCTGCGCTGCGATTTGTTTTATGTATTTACGATTTCGGAGCTCCGACGACTTGATGGTTTTGCTTAGATGTTTTAGTATTTGGGGGGAGTTTTAATTTAAATTCGGGAACCGAATTTCTTTAAGGGGAGAAGATTGTAACGTTTTGAAAATCGTTTCGGTGAAATTTCGGAAAATCGGTAAAATAAGAGGGTTTCTGTAAAAATTCAAAATACAAATATCTTTATTATAAAATTAAATATACATATTCTAGCTATGTAATTGCTAGTATTTGGTGTTTATTGAGCCACTGGTAAAATTTCAAATTTTCTGAAAATTTTTTGAAAATTAATTATTTTAATATTATTTTAAGCCGTCACTAATATATTTAATTAGGGAAAATTACAAATTGGAATGAATTGAAATAAATTTTGTGCATCATAAAACATTAAAAAAAATTAACATGTTGTTTTTGGAATGAAATTAAGCTGTTAAACGGTTTTGAAAATATCGAAGAAAAAGGGCTTAATTAGTGAAATTAGTGTTAATGGAAATTGGGGTATATCATTTATTATTTTTCCCTCACCCACACAAACCCAATTTCCCCTCCTTGGCTGAGCCCATGGAAGCCCATTACCCAAGTTCCCACTAAAAAATGAGAGAAGTAAAACAAATGAAAAGAAAAGGGAAATGAAAAGAAATAGATAAATGAGTATGGACTTTTGACTTTTGTGTTGACTTGGACTTTCCTTACTTGTTATTCCTCACCTCACTCTCTCTCCTCCACCTCAAGAATCTGGCCGAGCTCCCCTTGTTCAGCTACAAAAAAAAATTCCCATCTCTTTCCATCAAATTTCAATCAAAATTCAAGTTAAAACTCAAATCCAACTCCTACCCATTTTCCCTTACCCCACCTAGCATGGATCTTGGTGCAAAGATTTCAATTTGGAGGTCAGGTTATATGTTTGATCCATGATTCATGAGGTATAAAATTTTGACTCTTTTGTTTATTGTTTGTTATTACTTTAATTCATCTAAATTAGATGTCAATTATGGTTTTTATTGCAAGGTTTAACCTTCATAAGAAGGGTTTTTAAAATTCTAGTTAGGGTTTTTACCTCACCATTTGGGTCACAACATGTAGTTTGACTTATTATGGCATGTAAAATTTAGGCTAGTTGTTAGATTTTGCAAACTAGTTGTTAATTGGTTAAGTGTTACTTTTAAATGGTATTAATGGTACAATTTTGTAAACTAGATTTTTATAAATCACATATATTGGTGAGATAAATTATGATGAGCGTTTCTACCATTAAATTATGGTTTTAATGGGGAAATTAACATGTTAATGGAATGCTAAAACCAAACCTTGTAGATAGATGCAAATTGTTATTTCAAAATTTTGCTAATTAAGCAAGTGTAAACTAGAATTTTGGGTTAATGAAAGATAGTGAGATTAAAAATCTAATTAGGATTTGTATGACTTATTTATAATGTTTAGTGGATATTGTGGCCGCTAAACTTGTTGAAACATCATGTTTTGTACAAAAACGGTAAACCTTGCTTGCTAGGTTTTTAGAAAAACGGCTTTTAAAGTAAGTTTGGGGTTTTTGTGAATTTTAATCTATTTTATATTATAATTAGTGTTCGTGAATGCGCAAATGAGTGTGTTTGGGTTTTTCTCGATGGTTTGACGTTGTACATCGACATCGAGAGTTGGTTTGGCTATTTTTGCATGCGTAGGCGATAGGTTTTGACCTATACGTGATACGCGTGCCGATTTGATTTTCGTATGCCGTTTGTTCCCCTCCGAACGGCGGCCGAGACGCGGGGCCTCGCCTGAGGTTCGGGGCAGATGCTAATTGGTGCTATCCGTCCACCTCTCCGAAGATGCCAAGTTGATCTATGGCACCATGTATCGAAAGTTTAAACGGATGCGGGCGATGTAGCAGACTTCGTCAGATTCCCCCTCGTTTGAGGGGTTTTTGATTGTGGGGACGCTCTTCCCTGCAGGCGCAAGCCCCTGCAGTTAATTACGCTACCGCATCGCGGTAACAACTTTCTCCTTCTCCAGATGGTCACTTCGTATCGTGTGTGTCTATTTTATGTTTTGTTTTTGATTGCCCGTGGATTGTATACGGAGACTGAGTTGTGTCGTCGCCCGTAGGGCGTGGACTAGTCCAAATCCGTGTTATCTTAGATTTGGGTTTGGGGTTTGGTTTGAGGATACGTTAGCCATACTTGAGGCTAAGATCAACTCAAACGTTTGTTAAGGATACGTTAGTCTAGTTTGAGACTAAGATCACTTAACGGGATCGTTTAGATTCGACAAGGGAGCATTTAGGCTCTATTGTTCCAGTTTAGGGACATAGTGGTCCATCGTATGTATGGCCGTCGGGACCCGTCACCTCTCTGACGACGTTGAAGGATTACAACGACAGATGTCAGAGGAGTTCGGAGATGTACCCTCGAACCAGAATTAATTGGGGGAGATTCATAGTCCAGTCTGTTTGAAGGTTTAAGGATACGTTAGCCATCTTTGAGGCTAAGATCAACTTAAACGGGATCGTTTAGATCCAGCAAAAGAGCATGCATGGCTCTATTGTTCCAGTTTAGGGACATGGTGGTCTATCGTATGTATGGCCGTCGGGACCCATCACCTCTCTGACGACGTTGAAGGATTACAACGACAGATGTCAGAGGAGTTCAGAGATGTACCCTTGAACCAGAGTTAATTGGGGGAGATCTATAGTCCAGTCTGTTTGAAGGTTTAAGGATACGTTAGCCATCTTTGAGGCTAAGATCAACTTAAACGGGATCATTTAGATCCGACAAAAGAGCATGCGGAGGCTCTATTGTTCCAGTTTAGGGACGTGGTGGTCCATTGGTAGTTTAAGGACGTTGCGGTCCATGGGTAGTTTAAGGACATTGCGGTCCATTGTTAGTTTTAAGACATCTCGGTCAAGGTTAAGGATGTCGTAGTCCATGGGTTTAAGGACCCCGCAGTCCATTGTTAGTTTTAAGATATCTCGGTCAAGGTTAAGGACCTCATAGTCCATGGGTTTAAGGACCCCACAGTCCATTGTTAGTTTTAAGACATCTCGGTCAAGGTTAAGGACCTCATAGTCCATGGGTTTAAAGACCCCACAGTCCGTATTAATGAGTGTTCACCGGGACCCGTCACCTCTTTGAAGACGTTGAGGGATTACAACGCCAAGTGTCAAAGGAGTGAAGAGATGTACCCTGGAACCGGAGTGGATTAAATAGTCTTTGGCCCAATTTGGGATCAAGACCAATTAATTACGTTATGAGCCCATTAGTCCATTCAATTATGAATTGGGGACTTATGGCCAGCTTGGGCTAAGTCCAATCATGTCTGGAATATTGGCTTCCTGTTGGTCCATTGAAGGAGAGGCTTTGCCTCTATCCATTTAGCCAATTGGGCCAAAGCCTAGTGTTAAACACTACAGAGCAATCGGTGTTGAACACTGGGAACGAGATTGACAAGTTAGTGTTTAACACTAAAAGATAATTGGTGTTAAACACCAGCAACAAGGCTTTCAAATTAGTGTTAAACACTAAAACAAATCAGTGTTAAACACTGGCAACAGATATCTCAAATTAGTGTTAAACACTAAGGTAATCAGTGTTGAACACTGCAAATAAAGTTCTTTGATTAGTGTTGAACATTAAGGCCCAACAGTGTTTTAATACTGGATTCGGGAGTTTCAATTTAGTGTTAAATACTAAGGCAAGAGGGGTCACGTGGCAACATGTGAGAGCGCCCTCCCTTCATTTGTTCTTCTGAGACTATTGCATCTTTTAAAGCATCACGTGCCATCACGTGACGGGCATTCAAATGCTTATACGTTAAAGCTTCTGCCTAGGGTCACGTGGGGTGCTGCCTCAAAGGGGCTTTCTGTAGATCTTCTGGGGGGGTCACGTGGTGACACGTGACCCTGCCTCTATGTATTTTGTTTAGAGGATCTGTTAATCTTTTCTAGGAATTAAATTCCTCGCAGGGTTAAACCCTAATAAAAGCTTTAAATTCCAGAGGAATTAAATTCCTACTTCCTTTTGAAGAGTTATATTCTGGAATAGAGTTGGACTCTGAATTTTCTGTAGGAATTAAATTCCTCATATATGTGAAGAACTGAATAGGGTTAAACCCTAATAAAAGCTTTTAAGGAATTAAACTCGCATTCTCTGTTAAATTATGATTAAAGGAATTAAATTCCCTCTATTTCAACAGAACTAGGTTCTTAATTAGGGTTAAACCCTGTTTCTTTTTGTTCTGAAGGAATTAAATTCCCATGACACAGGGTCAAGCCCTAATTTTATTTTAAAGGAATTAAATTCCTATAGTTCTGTGAGAATTAAATTCTCGTGCTTCCGTTCCCTCTCTATGTTTTGGATCTGCATGGCAGGATCTCGACCCATTGAGAATTAAATTCTCAACTTCAAGGGGAGATGTGCACTTTGCAGATCCTCTATCAAAGAGAGAAGAGATGTGTTCTTCCGTTTTATATATCAGAGTTAAACTCTGTTGAGAATTAAATTCTCTTTTCTTTCAAGGAGACTTCCCTTTCTTACCTAGGGTTTTCTTTTGCAGAAGATCCAAATTCCTCAAAGTATCAAGGCTCTCTCCCTTTTCTTCCCTCTGCGTATATATGTCTTTGTGTCTCTTGGCTCCTATTTATAGGAGAAGCAGCCGAGTCAATTAGTTTCTGTGAATCTTTCATTAGGAAATTTGATTTGTATCCACCATTCGTTTTGGACCTTTGGATTATTAGGTGAATTTTATTCACCATTGGATTCCAAATCCAGAGCTTCTCCTTTGTTATTTCTGTTAGATTTAAAGGGGAAATCTTTCCAAGTTCGAGATTTTACCATAGATAGGTGACATTTAATCACTTCTGAATCTTTAATTTAATCGGTTGCTTATAATCTTTTTCCTTTGGAAAGATTTGAGAGTTCTTTTCTCAGAATTTAATTCTGTTAACAAATGGGCTTTGAAGTCGGTCACGTGTGGCCACGTGACCCTTGGTCATGTGTGGGCACGTGACCCCCTTGGAACGAGCTTTTTTCTTTCTTTCTGCGCTTTGCTTTCTGTTCTCTGTTTAGCTGTCACGTGCCACCACGTGACAACTGGTCACGTGTGAGCACGTGACCCTGGCATGGAGCCTTCTTCTCGATTTAACCGGAGAATGAGTCTGATGTTTTGAGTGACACGTGCCAACACGTGACCCTGGTCACGTGGGAGCACGTGACCTCTTCTGAAGCCTTTTTCTTGATTCGATCAGGGAACCGTTGTGTCTTTGCCGCTGCTTTTAAATGTCACGTGCCGATACGTGACCCAGGTCACCTGGAAGCACGTGACCCTTTCTGAAGCCCCTTTCTTTGATGTATTTGGGAAACTGAATTTGCCTTGTCGATACTTTTAGGTGTCACGTGCCGACACGTGACTGCTGGTCACGTGTAAGCACGTGACCTTTTTCTGAAGCTTTTTCCATAAGCTTTTCTGATTTTAAATCAGGAAACAAATGCCCCCAGAGCGTTGTTCTCACGTGTCACCACGTGAGTGCAACGCTGTCACCTTTTGTGACCGTTGGATTCCTTTAGGGATTTGGGGAGATGAAGCGTTTCCATCGCCTTCTATAAATACCACTGTCTTTTCAGAAGAGCCTTCACTTTGCTCATCTTTCTTCTTCTAAGAACTTTTCCCTTGAGAATTTAATTCTCGCTTCCAGAGCTTAGTTCTCTGTCTTGAAACAATCTTCAGAGTTTAACTCTGTTTAAAAGGACCCTTCCTCCTCAGGTAATGTTCTTGGACAAACAGCGAACTCCCACATTCCTTTGGATTTTAAATCTAAAACAAGGGTTTTTACTCTTTTTTAACAAGGAACCCATTTTTCTTCATGTTTTTCCATAAGAACATGAAACCGCCTAACCTTCGAACTGTAGATCCCTTAGGGTTTAGATGATCTTTGGGGAGATGATGATGGCGTTTCAACTCCATGGAATTTAATTCCATCCAAAAATGTTTCTGGGAATTTAATTCCCTTTTCTCAATAAAGAATTTAATTCCAATGAAGGACTCGATTTCTTCACACGGAGGCTTCCTGGGGTCTCTTGGCCCGAGGTTGTTCTTCTGCAATTAATGAAATAGGGGTTTTGTAATGATGTCTTCTGTGGGAATTTAATTCCTTTGATCTTGTTGGATTCATTGTAGAGCCCGAGACAGATCCTGTTGGGGGGGATGTGCATGGTCATCATTCTTTATTAAATGAGGATATTCCCTTTGTTTTATTGTAACTATTTGGTCTCATTATTAATGAGCCGTCATTCGGATTCTGTGGGGCCCATATGTTTTGTAGCCAATGGTCCCAGAAAACTCTGCTGTTGCTTTCTTTAACTAGTCTTCATGTTCATGCATGAATATATATATATATTGCTGACTTTTCTTCTAACGGTATTCCTTTATTGGATTTCAGGTGCGATGGCTTCTGTTCCACGCTTTCCCTTTTCTCGCTCGGAGGCTGCTTTCCCTCAGTCACCATCTGATGAGGAAGCGATGGCGATGATTCGGGCCCATGACCCGAACTGCACCAACCTTCTTCAATGGGGATCTTGGTACAGTCAGATTATTCAGGGTCGCCGGAGTTTTCTTTGCGCGGTGCCGACGGAGCCCACTTTCCCATTTTTACCGATGGATCCTTCGAGGACAGTTTTTGCTGTGGAAATGCCCAACTGGACTCCAACGGGGAGGCTCGAGCCTTCGACGACCGGTATTCCGAACCATCCGATCCCGGCTATAGACATCTTGGGGTGGCGTATCTGCCAGGGTGAGGCCCACCCGTGGGGGCAAATTTATAAGATAGGGCTTACTCCCCGGCATCCTACGGGCTACCTTCTCTGGGCTCGCTACATCCTTTCTTCCCATCGCGCGCGGTTGTAGAAAGTCGGGCTTTATCAGGCCATATACGCGTCACTATTCCATTATAAGTCTCCGCATGTCTGGTGGGTTAAGGCGTTTTTAAACCAATGGAATCTTCCTACCAACACTTTCATCCTAAGAGATCGCGAGGTATCGATCTCCCTAGGAGAATTCTATGATATTTCGGGGTTGCCAATCAGGGGTAGTTTGTATGAGGAATTGTTGCCTCCTGACGAGTACGTTTTTGAACCCGAGCCCGCCCCGGTTGACGGCCTGTCTGCTGAGAATGTCGTTCGCCACAAGCGCCCCAGTTTAATCAAGGCGCTAGGCATCTTCGACCGATTATTCACCGAGTCCGAAGAGCAGGGTGTTACTTTCAAGAGCTTCATTGCTCGTTTCCTTCGTGAGGACGCCTTATCGAAGACAGCCCCGAAGTTTGCCAACATTGAGGACCCTTTTGGGTTCGGTCCGAAGAAGCTGCCGACCACTGAATCAAATCTACCTCAGTACTACATCCCTATTATATCGCCGATATCTTTTGAATCCATTGCTGTCCCAGGCATGGACGAGGAGACGTTCTTTGTGGGGTTTGTTAGTGTTTGGCTCAGTTGGTTCGTTATCCCCATGCATCGCCGCTTCATGAGAGCCTCGGTCATCTACCCGGCCCATCGTATTGCTAAGGGGACGCGGTTGGCCATTGGCATCCCGGCCTTGGCGCACCTCTATCATGGATTGGGCACCGCAGCTAATACCTCTACACCCGGCGTGGATGTAGTGAACTTTTCGCTTCATTATTTCACGTCCTGGGTCGAAATGCATGTGCTGGGGGCTTTCGCTATGCATCAGAGGCCCGCCTTTTACGACGCCTATCCCTTCCCACGACTCATGCGACTGGTGGGTGGTTCTGCTGCTGACCCGACCCAATTCGGGGCTATTCGGGTGCTGATTTCTCCTCATGCCACCGCTGGCGGGTTGGCTTTTAGTGATCGGATCTTGTCTACTCCTTCAGGTCCCGTCCAACAACTCTGGGACCAGTCGAAAGAAAACGCACCTTCTTTGAAGCCCCGGGAGGCCGCGCATTTGTATACAATTAGACCGGGCTACTTGGTGTTTCGCCAGGACAGTGCAGCTCTTTTTATGCGGTACAATCCGCATCGATTCGCCCGGCAGCTCGGATACGACCAGGGTGTTCCTTTCGAGGCTTTTATAGTCGCCCCAATCCCTTCGCTCGATGCTGTTCGCGATGCCGCTCACCATTTCATGAGGCTGAACACCGGCTCCCGTTTCATGGTCCCTGAAGCTGAGTACATGCCCCAGTGTGTGGGTGCATTTACGGGCTGGTACCTTCATCGGATCAGCCCAATTATCCTTGAAGAAAGAAGGGTGCTTCTTGGTCACGATGCCCCTCCTCAGGTTTCGGGGGCTAAGCTACAACCAAGGGTTCCGGTCCGCTTCCCTTTGAGGGAGACTGGCACCGCGCTCATTCCGGGGGAGTCAGGGGTAGACCTTACTCCAATAGCCGGTATGCCCTTGGGTTCTCGATCGCGGGGTAAACGGGCCCCAGTAGTAGCACCCCTGCCGGTGGCGGTACCGCCCCCTGTGGCGTCGACAACGGTGATGTCGTCCTCGGTTGTGGCACCGAGCGAGAGTAACAGGGATGAGGGCGCTGAGGGCAATGTGGGTCAGCGCCGCCCTAAGGCTTCGCGCGGGAGGAAACGGTCATCCTCAGCGACCGGCTCTGGGTCTAAACGGTGGAGGAAAGCGGCCACCACCCTGCTTGATTCTGTGGCGGAGTCTGAGCCTATCCTTGAAGATGAACCATTGGCCCTGCAAGAGTCAGACGCTGGACTTCTCTTCCCGAGTTCGGCTGATGAGGAGGCCGCACAGCTGGCTGAGGCCATACGGCGTTCAAAAGACGCGTCTCATAATGCCAAGGTTCCGAAGAAGTCTTATCCCGCTGTAATTTTTTACGAAGATCTTTCATGGATTCGGCGGCGATTCATCGGTCCCTTGGAGGAATGGGGGGAAAGGGCTTTGAAGCAAGCCGCTTCAGAAGACGCAGCTGATGCACTTTCTTTATGGACCGGCGGTCATGAGTCTACTCTTGGACCCCGGCGAGCCTATCTCCTTGAGAAGGAGCAGCGGCTTGAAGAAGCCATATTGAGGGCTTCCTTGCGTATAGGTACGTTGTGCTCCTTTTGTAGTCTTTCCGATTATTTATGCCCGTGCATATGTATCATTATTTTTATTCGAATCGTGCAGAATCTTCGACGCTGGGGGAGCTTCGTACGGGCTCATTGAAGCTGACGCCTGCCGAAATCCCCGATGAAACATTGCTTGATGCGGAGGGGGCTGATGAGGCTGCTCCTCTTGCGATAGAGCCTCCAGTGGCTGTTCTTGATCAGGTAGTGCTCGCCCCTTTGGGGGAGACTCATTTGGAGGCTGCTGCCCCAACGGCTCTTCCCGAAGGCGGCCCCGAAGCTGAGACGGAGGTAGCGGGGACTTCCCTCCTTCTGTTGGAGTCCGGGGTTCCGACAGAGGCTGTCGAAGCCGCTATCCCCCCGGCTCAGAATGGGAGGAGTGTTGAAGGTAACCTTTCTGAATTTTAAATTAGCAGTCTTTCCGTTGTTTGAACTCTTTTGTTTTCTCAGAATTACGCGAGTTGGCGGCCTCTATTGTCGATCTGTCTCCCCGGCAATCCTTTCAGCGTCTGCTGGAGATGGCAGCTCCACAAGCGATATCCTCCCAATGCATTGTCCTTTCATCTGGGCAAGGTTGGTGTCGTCCATCCCTTCTCATAGCATCGTCGTTATTTTGCGTACTGACATTGATGTTTTCTACAGTTCTGGAAGCCGATGATGAGGTCGAGGTTCTCGAAGGGCCAGGGGAGCCTTCAGCTCCTACTTGCACGACTGTCGGTGAGCGACATTTTATTATACTCTCATTCGTTCTTTGCTTAAGAATTTTGCTGACGTCATTCAAATTTGAACAGCTCTGCCAGTCTCCACGGCGTTGGAGTCGCGCATCGTGATGCCGCCCGGCCCTTATGCCCTGCGGGCTTCAGAACGCTTGGCCCAATTAAGCCTCGTCTCCTTGTCGTCTCTGATCGAGGAGCTTCGTGCTGGCAGCACGACCACGGCTGAAGCATTCGCTGCCGAGGCTAACGGTTCTCTTCCTTTTCTTACCACCTACCACAGCGAAGAGGTGGTGCGAGTCTGGGTGGAGTTCTGCCGGCGGGTGGAGGCTTTCCTGCACGCCCTCGAATGTTCCCACCTTTCCTCGGAGGCCGTGGCTGCAAAGGCGGAGTTACAGGGGCTGATAGCACGGTGCGCGGCAAACATGACGTCCTGTGAGAAGAGGCTCGGTCGCAAGTTCTCGGAGAGGGAGCTAGCCTCCAAGGCGCTGGGCGAGCTTCAAGCCAATCTCACAGCCAAAGCCAACAAAGCGTATGAACTCTGGCGGGTGCTTCAGGAGTCCATCAAAGAGGTGGTGGCTCTCGATAAAGCTGCCACGTTCACTCGTGAGAGGGTCGAGGCTCATAAGGCCACTGAGAAAGAGCTTGAAGCCCGGCTTGCTTCATATCAGGTCCAACAAGCTCAGGCGGAGGCTCGTCTTTTGGAGATCTTGCGTCATGAAGCCGTGGTCCAACAAAAGCAGGATGAGCTGTCCAAGCTGCTGAATCGCCCGCCGGCTTGAAACATTTGTATCTTTTCTCCCTTTTTTTTTGTACATACTCATAGATAAGAGTATCTTTCTTTTTATTTCTTTCATGACTTGTATTTTGTATCCATTTTGGCTTATGAATAAAAGATACAATTTTCCTCTCAATGGTGTATCCCCTTTTTATTAAATGTATTCTGCGGATATTCTATCTTGATCTCCTTGCAGGACAGCGATGGCTCTGGATTCAGGGTTAAGATCTGCTTCCTAAGACTTTTGCATTTTATGAGCCACGAGGGTCTCATAAAGAGTTTTTTCTCCCTATAGGTCGAGAGGATCCCATAGGTGTAAGTTTTTCTTAAAAATCGTGAGGATTCTTAAGCGGGTTTTCCCTTAAGGGTCGTAAGGATCTCACAAGAGAATTTTTCTTCCTTACAGGTCGTGAGGACCTGCAAGTGCTGGATGTGGTCACCCTTATCCGTGTTTCACGGGGTCAGAGGCCGCTCCAGGTATCGTAGTTTAAAGACGTCGCGGTCAAGGTTAAGGACCTCATAGTCCGTGGATTTAAGGACTCCACAGTCCGCTGTTAGTTTTAAGACATCACGGTCAAGGTTAAGGACCTCATAGTCCGTGGATTTAGGGTCTCCACAGTCCGATGTTAGTTTTAAGACATCACGGTCAAGGTTAAGGACCTCATAGTCCGTGGATTTAGGGACTCCACAGTCCGATGTTAGTTTTAAGACATCACGGTCAAGGTTAAGGACCTCATAGTCCGTGGATTTAGGGACTCCACTGTCCGATGTTTGGTTGCAGGGACCCATCACCTCTTTGAAGACGTTGAGGAATTACAGCGCCAGGTATCAAAGGAGTGAAGAGATGTACCCTTAAACCAAGGCAGAATCCGTAGGGAATCGGGGGGGTTGATCGTTAGTTTTAAGACATCACGGTTGAGGTTAAGGACATCATAGTCCGTGGATTTTAAGGACTCCACAGTTCGGTGTTTTCTCTGGATGCTTCACACGGGTTCACTGCCGTGCTCTGTGAGGACCAGGATCCGCTCTGGACGTTTTCCACGGGGTCAAAGAGTGACATTATCCGCGTTCCACGTAACCAGGAATTTTGCACTAGATGCTTCACACGGGTTCACTGCCGTGCTCGGCGAGGACTAGGCTCCGCTCTGGATGCTTCACACGGGTTCACTGCCGTGCTCTGCGAGGACCAGGATCCGCTCTGGACGTTTTCCACGGGGTCAAAGAGTGACATTATCCGTGTTCCACGTAATCAGGAATTTTGCACTAGATGCTTCACACGGGTTCACTGCCGTGCTCGGCGAGGACTAGGCTCCGCTCTGGATGCTTCACACGGGTTCACTGCCGTGCTCTGCGAGGACCAGGATCCGCTCTGGACGTTTTCCACGGGGTCAAAGAGTGACGTTATCCACGTTCCACGTAACCAGGAATTTTGCACTAGATGCTTCACACGGGTTCACTGCCGTGCTCGGCGAGGACTAGGCTCCGCTCTGGATGCTTCACACGGGTTCACTGCCGTGCTCTGCGAGGACCAGGATCCGCTCTGGACGTTTTCCACGGGGTCAAAGAGTGACATTATCCGCGTTCCATGTAACCAGGAATTTTGCACTAGATGCTTCACACGGGTTCACTGCCGTGCTCGGCGAGGACTAGGCTCCGCTCTGGATGCTTCACACGGGTTCACTGCCGTGCTCTGCGAGGACCAGGATCCGCTCTGGACGTTTTCCATGGTGTCAAAGAGTGACATTATTCGCGTTCCACGTAACCAGGAATTTTGCACTAGATGCTTCACATGGGTTCACTGCCGTGCTCAGCGAGGACTAGGCTCCGCTCTGGATGCTTCACACGAGTTCACTGCCGTGCTCTGCGAGGACCAGGATCCGCTCTGGACGTTTTCCACGGGGTCAAAGAGTGACATTATCCGCGTTCCTCGTAACCAGGAATTTTGCTGATTGTATCCGCATTTCACGGGATGGAGGTTTGACTGTTGGCGATATGTATACCACCGAGCCATGGAACTGGGGGTTGCCGCTGTTCCGCTTAGCTTGAAGTTGTGTCTGTTGTTACGAGACGAGTGTTGGGATGATCTCTAGGTCGCTTGTGGCCCGTCGAGATTTAGCTTCTTTCTTTGGTGAAACCTGGGGGAGGGAAGTATGTTCCCTTTTTGTTTATGCCGTTGGATTGTATACAGGGTGTGATGGAACATCACCTGTAAGGCATAAATTTTATTTTTATTTTATTTCTTCTTCCGCGATGCTCTATCGTTTCAGCTTTTATATCGTGAAGTTCGCAATTGCCCCATCATTTCGGCTATTTTTTCGCGGTGCCCAATCATTTCGGCTATCTATTTATTTTCCGCTCGCTGCTTTTTATTGCGAGTTGCCCCATCATTTCGACTATTTTTTTATGCTTTCATTTTTACTTGCTGGTTTTTATTGCAAGTTGCCCCATCATTTCGGCTATTTTGTAGGCATGTGTGGCTTGCTAGCTTTTTCGCTGCAAGCCTGGATTTTAGGCACCGATTTCGGCATCAGCACCGCTACAACTGGAATGTTGCCAGGAGCGAATCATCATTTGCCTTTGTCGATGAGGAACAAAGGTGGCTCAGCAAACAGGGTTAAGGGTCCTGTCGACCAAGGCTTTTGACTTCATGAGCCGTAAGGGTCTCACAAAGGTATTTCTCCCTACAAGTCGTGCGGATCTTGCAGGTGTATTTTCTCCTTAGGGATCGTGAGGATTCCTAAGTGTGTGCTCCTCTGTAAGTCGTAAGGATCCTACAAGAGGGCTTTCTCCTTATGGATCGAGAGGACCTACAAGGATTGGACTTTGTTGGGGAAATGTTTATTCGCACCCGTGGATTGTATACAAGGGTTAGTATTGAGTCCCTTGTAGGGCGATATCGAAGGTTGTGGAGGATTTGCTTAAGAACAGGTTTAGGTTTCTGTAACTTAAGACATTCAAATCTTATGAGCCGTGAGGGTCCCATAAGAGAGTTCTCCTTACGAGTCGTGAGGATCTCGTAAGTGTATTTTCTCCTTAGGAATCGTGAGGATCCCTAAGTGTGTTGCTCCTTTGTGAGTCGTAAGGATCTCACGCAAGTGGTTTCTCCTTACAAGGTCGAGAGGACCCTACAAGTGTCTTTTAACGAGGTTGCGCCATTTCGGGTTTTCACAAACACTCGCCGGTAGTCCTGCTGTTTTTACTCACGGAGCCCTTTCGGGTTTTCATCCGTGCCCATTTTGCTTGTGGACACACCATTTTTTATTCTTTTTCTCTCCTTTTTTTTTATCTCGTCAGCCTAAGGATGCTACGGTAGTAGTTTAGGGACGTTTCGGTCCGTCGTTAGTTTAAAGACATTTCGGTCCATCGATAGTTTAAGGACGTTTCGGTCCGTCGTTAGTTTAAGGACGTTTCGGTCCGTCGTTAGTTTAAGGACATTTCGGTCCATCGATAATTTAAGGACGTTTCGGTCCGTTGTTAGTTTAAGGACATTTCGGTCCATCGATAGTTTAAGGACGTTTCGGTCCGTTGTTAGTTTAAGGACGTTTCGGTCCATTGTTAGTTTAAGGACATTTCGGTCCATCGTTAGTTTAAGGACGTTTCGGTCCCTTGATAGTTTAAGGACGTTTCGGTCCGTTGTTAGTTTAAGGACGTTTCGGTCCATCGTTATGGGAATGCTGGCTGCTGCTTGCAAAGCCTGAGCTTAGGAAGATAGCGAGCGGACATAGTCGTCGTCATCTATCATTGACCCAGGCTGTGGCTCATTAAGCATAGTATTTCTTTAAGAAGCGGCCGTTTATTGGCCTGAAAGGCCTTTCACCGTGCATGTCCATGAGTAGATAGGCTCCACCCTGGTAGACCTTGTCTATGATGTACAGGCCTTCATAGTTTGGCTCAAATTTTCCCCGCCTGGCACGATTGGGGATCATAGGTCTTTTGACCACTGGTACGAGATCGCCTTGGCGGAATGTCCTCGGCCTGGTCGATCTTTCGTACGAGCATGTCATCTTTGCTTTGTAGGCTTCCAGATGTTGTTGCGCTATGAGTCGGGTTTCGTCGAGGGCATCAAGCTCCTCAAGCCAAAGGTGAGCATTTTCTTTGTCCGTCAGCTCGTGGTGGACTGCCACTCGTAGAGAGGGTAACTCTATCTCGAGGGGGAGCACTGATTCCGTCCCAAATACCAACGCGTACGGCGTTGTGTTCGTGGCCGTCTTGAATGTAGTTCGATAAGCCCAAAGGGCTTCTTGCAGCCTCTCGTGCCAGTCTCTCTTATTCCTGGAAACGGTCTTTTTTATGATCTTCGTCAAGGCCTTATTGAAGGCCTCGGCCAGACCGTTAGCTCGTGGGTTGTAAACTGAAGAATATCTCCAGTCTATATTGTGCTGCTGTGCGAAGCGGCTAATCTTATGGCTTCGGTAGGCTGGCCCATTATCGGAGATAATCTGCCGCGGAGTTCCAAACCGATAGATGACGTGCGTCTTGAAGAAATGGAGGATATTCTCCGTCTTCACTTCCCTCAGTGGTACTGCTTCTGCCCATTTGGAGAAGTAATCAGTTGTCGCCAGGATAAAACGATGTCCCCAGGACGATGCTGGCTCGATGGGGCCGACTATGTCAGTCCCCCACATCTCGAATGGCCAGCTAGCCACCGTTGGGTGTAGTGGATTCGGATGTTGGTGGATAAAGTCTCCATGAATCTGGCACGAGTGGCATTGCTTCGCATACTCGAGGCAGTCCTGGATCATCGTGGGCCAGTAGTAACCCATCCGTTTAATTTTTAACTTCATCTTTGGGCCTGCTTGGTGAGAACCGCAAAGTCCGTCGTGAACTTCCTGAATGACTCTTTCTGCTTCGTCAGGCCCTAAGCATCTCAGCCATAGAGAATCAAACGATCTCCTGTATAGAGTATCGTTGACGAAAGCGAAAGATAGAGCTCGTTTCATGAGCTGATGTCTTGAGGACGCTTCTTTGGGCATTCGGTGGGACTTAAAGTAGTCTATGAAGACTTCCCTCCAGTCCTCGGCCTTCTCATGGTCTTTTATTTGTAGGGTCGTCTACTCAGTCGCTCCCTTCTCTTTATATAATTCCGGAGGTATTTCTGCGGGGCGAGCACTCGACGGCTTTGTACCACGATTCTGATGTCATCGAGGTTCTCGTCAGCCAGTTCTTTAGCAAGTTTAGCCAACGCGTCTGCTTTGCTGTTTTCCGCGCGCGGTATGTTCTCCAAAGTATAGGAGGGAATTTGGATCAATAGTTGTTGCACCTTTTCGCCGTACTTCACCAACTCCGGTTTGCACGTTTGGTAGTCACCATTTACTTGACTAACGACCAGTTGAGAATCCCCGTATATAAGGAGGTCTTCAATTTCCAGGTCGATGGCGATTTCGAGGCCTGCTATCAGAGCTTCGTATTCAGCTTCATTGTTTGTCCTCGGCTCTGTTAGGGAGAAGGCGAAGCGCATTATCCCTCCTTGTGGAGTTGCAAAGACGAGGCATACCCCCGATTTGATCATTGGGACACCTTGTTTCTGTTTCTTTACGGAGGACGCTCCATCGAAATAGAGTTCCCATCGGGTGCTTCCGCCGCTAATCGCATCAAATGCATGCTCGTCCGGCAAATCACAGTTCAGAGGAGAATCGGCCGGTATCGGATGCTCAGCGAGGAAATCGGCAATGGCCTGGCCTTTCACTGCCTTGAGAGGTTGATACGTTATCGAGAACTCCATCAAGAGCAGGGCCCACTTAGCGAGTCGTCCCGTCAATATGGCTTTCGACATCAAGTATTTAAGGGGATCCACCTTTGAAATGAGATGGACTTCATGCGCCAACGCATAGTGCCTGAGCTTTGTTATCGCGAAGACTAACGCAAAGCAATGTTTTTCAATGGGAGAGTAGTTGCTTTCTGCCCCCAGTAGAACTCGACTTAAGTAGTAGAGTGCCCTCTCTTTCCCCTGATCGTTCTCTTGTGCCCATAATGCGCCCAAGGAACCTTCGAGGGCGGTCGTATAAAGAATGAGGGGTTTTCCCTTGACCGGCGCTGCCAACACCGGAGGGTTCTGCAGGTACTGCTTGATCTCGTCTAGTGCACCTTGACATTTGTGATCCCAAACGAATGGAGTTCCCTTTTTCATCAGGTGGCTGTAAGGACGGCATTTGCCTGAAAGATTAGCGATAAACCGCCGGATGTATGCGAGCTTCCCTTGGAGGGACCGCAACTGTTTGAGGGTTCTTGGCGGAGGCATTTCCATGATCGCTTTAATCTTTGACGGATCTATTTCAATACCTCGATGTCGAATGATGAATCCCAGGAATTTGCCCGAGGAGACTCCAAACGCGCATTTGAGGGGATTCATTTTCAAATTATATTTGCCGAAGGCGTTGAAATACAGTCTCCAGATGCTTTAAATGTTCTCCGTATGACATGCTCTTTACTACGAGGTTATCGATATAGCACTCGACGATGTCATGTATGAGGTCGTCGAAGATCTTTGTCATGGCCCTTTGATAGGTAGCGCCAGCGTTCTTTAGACCAAAGGGCATAACCCTGTAACAGAATATACCCAAAGGGGTCCGGAAAGCGGTGTGCTTCTGGTCTTCGGGATGCATCTTTATCTGATTGTATCTTGACGACCCGTCCATAAAGGAGAAAACCTCGTGAGTGGACATGTTATCTATCATTAGCTCGGTTACTGGTACTGGGAAATCATCCTTTGGACAGGCTTTATTGAGATCCCTGAAATCCACGCATATGCGTACCGTCCCATCCTTCTTCATTACCGGGACAATTGGCGATCCAATCGGGATATTGGACTTCTTGGATAAATCCCGAATCGATCAGCTTCTTGACTTCGGCGTTGATGCTCATCTCAAGCTCGAGTCGCATCCTTCTTGGCGCCTGCTTGACCGGCTTGATATCTGGGGATATTGCTAATTTATGCACAGCAATCTCCAGATCTAATCCTGGCATCTCGGAGTAGTTCTATGCGAAGCAGTCTTTATGCCGTAGAAGCACGTTCTTTAACGCAGCCACCCTTTCTTCAGATAGCAGCTCGCTGACAAATGTCGGTCGCGGGTCGTCTGCCGATCCCAACTCAATCTTCTTGAGGTTATCTGCAGTAGTGTGTATACCATCTTCGAGTTCTTTCGGAGCGGGCGGAAATTCTGAGATCACCTCATCATCGCTGTTCTCAAAGCATCGGGGAAGGTCATCTATGTTCTCGAGCTCTTCTTTTAATATCGTAATCGTATAACAGGTGCGAATCCGCTCCCAGGACTGAGGTGGATCCGGTTCTGCTCTTGCGGCCTTGGGTTCATGCTCTTGTGGCGGCGTTACCCTCCAGCTGTCGGATAAAGCGAATCTGCCCTGTTGGTACTGGTCCTCGACCCAGTTCTTGAAGGTGAAGCAGTCTTCGGTAAGATGTCCTATGGCTCGGTGATAAGAGCAATAGCTCAGATGAGAAGCCTTGTTAGCTTGTTCAGGATGTCTAGACTCTGGAAGCGTGATCATTTGATGTTTTATAGAGAGCTTGAGTAACCTCTCTGTCTTGTCTCGGGGGAAGGAATACGCTCGACTCATCTTCTTTATGAGGGACGAATCCGAGCCGTGCAATACCCGATCACGCAACCCTCTAATCCTGCGTCGTTGTTGTCGGCTCCTCTTTCCGCTTCTTGATTTATTTCCGTCTCTGCGTCGGGCCTTTCGTACAACGGATTGACAAGGATGAGCATCTTTGTCTTTTGCAGCCTGTTGAGATAGATGTTGCATCCTGGCCTTCTCGTAGATGGCCATTTCGCAGTTGTGGTCTTCCCGATCTTTCTGACCCACTTTCCTGATAGGCTTGCCCATTCGTTCTTCAGACGACGGACTCGGCGCTTCAATCGCGGGGTCTAGTTTTGATGAGGGGTTGGAATCTCCTGACAGGGCGTCCTCTTCTTCATCAAAGGTATATATGGCGTAGCTACTGTGGGCCCGTTCCCGTTTTCCGGCTCTCGCGTATCCAAGCCCGAGTGTTTCCATTTTCCCGTTGGGCAATTTGCGTTGAGTCCCGGGGACATCCCAAATCCTGTTGTAGAACCGAGCCTGCCGAACAGTCTGTTTTAAGGGTACTCCTTGGCGCTTCAATAGCTTCTTTAATCCATTTGTATAGTATCTAGGCAGACAGATGGGTTGGAGCCTGTCAAGTGTAGCATCCGCGCCATGCCAGATCTCTTTCTCTACTTTCGACTCTGAGGATCGGTAGAATAGAATCACCTTATCACCCCTTTGCCTGGGAGGGACGTAAAATATTTGCAGGTCCTGCACATTGTGAGCTTGAAGCGTGTCAAGATCCTTGTAGTGTTCTCGCGGTACCATGGTGATTTGCAAACTATGGTCATCGCCAGGGGGTGCCCGTATTGACAGCCGGTTGGAGAACACGGCATTAACTTCATCTTCTGAATCACTTCCGAAGACCAACATGGGGACGGCGTCCCCAGGTTGCTGCGTTGAGATGGCCCTGCATAAACTATCTCTTCCTCTTCTTTGGTATCGCTCCCGAAAACAGGGATGGTGGCGGCGGTTTTGTTCTCCGGGTTGCGACACCTTTCTGTATCCTCGAAATCTGGCAAAAAGTACTTCGCATCTTCGTATTTGCGGACTTCGTTCATGGAGAATGGGTTCAACTCACCTGTTACAGTATACTCGAAACCATCCTTGAAGTACTTCATACACTGATGTTGCGTGGAAGGGATGATGTTGTACTCGTGTAGCCAAGGACGACCGAGCAAGGCGTTGTAGCAGGTCTTGGCGTCAATGACATGGAATTTGACGTCCGTGACGAGAAGTCCAAAGCGTAATGTTAGTATCACAGATCCGAGAGTCCGTAATGATTGTGAATCGAAACCGGAGATAGTAATTTTGTCACGAGCGAGGTGTTGCACACTCATGCAGATTTCCTTCAACACCCAAACATTAAGGAGATTGACGGAGGATCCATTATCCACCAGGATCTTGCCTATCTTGATATCATGGCAGTATCCGGAGACATATAGGGGACGGTTGTGGTCGTGCGTCCCGAGGAGGAGGTCTTCGTCATCGAAAGTGATGTCGGCCGTGTGCACTTCCTCCAGTTCATCCTTCATCTTTTCAGTGGCGAGGAAGGCTTGGAATTGTTCAGGTTCTTGTAATGCCTTAATTAGTGAGTCTCGCGCTTCTTTTGATAATAGGAGGGCATCGAGAATGCTAAGCTGAGAAGGTAGCTTCCTTAGGTGCGCGAGGATGTTATAGTCCACCTTATCCTTCCTAGGAGGGTCTTTGGCAGCCAGCTCTCTCATGACTTGGTCATCTAAAATGATATCTTCGGTGACCTTTTTCTTTCCCTTATCTTTTCTACTCACGGGCCCGAGATTCTTTTCTGGGAGTGTGCGATTGCGCAGCTGAATGTTCTCGCAGGTCTCCGGTTTCTCCTCTTTCCCTAAAACGGATTCTTTAAAGAGAGGGCCAAGAGCCATTTCTTCATCAGAGTCGCTCCCAAAGGTGAGAACTTGTGACCCCCCGGCGTGAGCCATACAACAGTTGCCAGTAGTTCTGTTGTGCCCATCGATAGTACTTCTTCACTCCCGACGGCTCTTGCGTTTCATGCGCTTAACATGTTGCCGACGAGCAACATATCCTTGCCACCATATCTTAAAGGCGTCGCACTCCTCCGTGGGGTGTGAGATTTTCCGATGATATGCGCAATAATCAGGGTGCCTCTCCACCCCATCATGTGTGTTTCCTTCCGAGGGTGGTAGCTTCATCCCCATTGACATGGCTTTGGCAAACCTTTTCCTCGTTTTGAATATCCTCTTGTCTACTTCGGATGTCTTTCGCTCTGGCAGAGGTAGTTCAACTCTTCCGTCCAGTCGCCTGCATTTGGTTCCTTCTGACGCTGCCATCTCACGCTCCTGATCCGCTTTACTTTTTAGACGAATCTCGTCTAGAAAGGCATTGATCATTTCATTTGTCGGCCACGCACGCTCTGGTTCAGGCTCTGCCTCCAGCTTCTTAGTGCCTGGAGTTTTCTCATCATCGGTAAACGAGTGGGAGATTACGTTACAACTCGCCACATATCCTTCGGATTCATCCGATGAGCTCTCTCCATCGTCTCCCTCTTGAAAGATGTGGTTGAGGAACTCTTGCAGTGTGACAGGAGTCCGCGCCTTTTGATTGTACTCTTCCAGTGCGTCGATTTGCTTCTGCAAGTTCGTATGCTCGTCTCCAAGCTTCACGGGCTTTTTGGATTTCTTCTTCTTTTTCTTCGAAGATCTTGACGGTTGGGCGTGAGTATTTGGGCCATTATCGCGAGTCTTCGTAGTTGGGCAGGGCTGCAACATCCCTTTGATAATTTGAGGTTCAAGAGGGTCCTTCCATTCGATCGCAGGGCACGCATAAAGGTCTCTCAGCATTCTTTTGGTTTTAGTTGATAGCACGACCTCCCATGGAGCTTCTTCAATAAAGGAACAGGTTGCCCCTGGTGTATCTGCTCTCTTAGGAGTATGCGGCTGTGGTGGGTTCACCTTCCACTTTTCGGATAGTATAAACTTCCCCTGGAGGTACTGATCTTCAATCCATCCTTTGAAGACGAAGCAATCTTCAATCGAATGACTTACCGTTTGATGGTAAGGGCAATAGTTAGGGTTATTCGCCTCAGTGGGTTGTGGCAGTCGCCTTGGATTTGGTAAGTTTATAAGTCTGTTACGTACTGTCAGCTCGAATAACCGTTTCGTCTTGTCTCGTGGGAACGAGTAGGGACGCTTCATCTTCTCATTATAATACCGGCGTCTTTCTTCCAGTTGATCTGCCGGTTTCGGGGCGTTAGGTTGCTGTTGGGCATTCGCGACAAAGGTTGCCCTTCCTTTACCCTTGTCATTCCGAGGTTCCGACTTTGGGGGAGGTGGTCTATGACCCATCTGGTCCATCTGAGCCAACTTGTCGATTAAAGCCTGGAATGTGGTTGGCTTAAAGAACATCATAAACTGGGAGATAGTTGTGTGGGGGTCTAGGGTTCCCACGAACATGCCCACCGCGGGCGCCTCCTCAATGCATTGTTCGCATCTCGACCACAAATTCTGCCGGCGTATAGCATACTGGACCCAAGTTTCGCCTGGTTTTACCCTGGCGTTAATCAGTGCTGTTATTGGAGTGCGTTCGCTGGCACTTGCGAATCGCTGAGTGAATAACAACTCCATTTCAGCGAACGTTTTGATAGAATCGTTCGGGAGTTCCGAATACCATTCGAACGCTGTTTCTGATAAGCTGCCCACGAATTGGCGGAGCAACAGTTTATCATCACCGCCGGTGTTACCGCAGAGGGCCCGGAACTGAGCAACATGTTGATGGGGATTGCCGGTCCCCTTATACACGTGGAATTTTGGTATCGTATAGCCTTGCGGGTATTTGATTTGGTCGTACCAGCTTGGATATGGCCGCCCCGTTTTTACGACTTGACCAGCTGCCTCAGTCGCATGATGAACCCGGATTTGCTGGGCTATGTAGTCAACCAAGTCAGCCTTGGAGATTGTCTCCTCCTTGGCCGTCGAGAGGGCTGGTGGTGGATTCGACGTTTCTCCTCGGTCGTCTTCAAGAATGATTAGGGGATCCTCGGCGGGTAAGTCCTGCTGGATCATCATTCCTATCATATCTTGGAAGAGAAGGCCCATACGTTGTATGTTGGCCGCTTGTTCAGCAGCCTCTTTGTCCTTTTTCTCCAGTATCCGGCGAAGGAATTCAGCGTCGGTTTCTTCCTCCTGGCGTGCGTCTGGGGATGTTTCTGGGCTTTCCTTTGGCCCGGTAAGTGCGGCCATAGCATTCATCATTTCCTGAAGCTTTTGTTACTGCTCCTGGGCTTTTGTCACGGATCGGGTTAGCGGTCGGTGGCCCGTAGAAGTGCGGCTTTCCTCCTTTCCAGAAGCCATGTAAATAGTGTGCACCACCATGCCCCCAGACTTCGGGCGTCTGGGCTTAGTGCTTTTAACCGTGGTTGCAGGCTGGGGGGTCTTCTCTGGCCTCCTCCTTTTATGAGCCATGGAGGTTGAGGGGGCCGTTGAGGTGGGTGTCCAGACAGTCTTTTGGGGTTTAGCCTGGTGACCAACTTCCGGTTGGGTTTTCAGCTTCTTGTGCTGGCGGGAGAAGTTTGGATCGATGATCGAGTCTCGGGCCTGCCGCCAAACCTTATAGATTTTGGAAGACAGCCGTTGAGGGGATCGGGGCTGCTCTGATTTTATTTCCACAACCTTTTTTAATGGGGGAGGAGACCTTTTTAGTACTGCAGTAGGAGAATTCCTTCGCACCTTATTTAGCATCTCGAAGTTGTTCCCAGTTGGAACAGCAGCATTAACTTCTGCCATCGGGGTTGGTGGAGTTAGTCCCGAGGGGGAGTTGCCCCCAGCCCTCCTTACTCGGCGCCAGTGGCGACGTCGAGCGTGTCGAGCGGACGGCGTGGGTTCAGCGGTGAGAATAGCTTCGTCTTGCCCCCTGTGTAGGTGGGGGGTCATTGCTGGTGTTAGCCTGTCAAAGACCGACGTCCTTTGGGCAGCTGGAGCGGGAGCTGAAGCCGTTAATCTTGTAAAGACCGACTTTTTGGTCGGAGGAGCCGCCTTGGTGATTTCGGGAGCAGGAGCGGCCACTTTCTTAGAAGCAGCCTTCTCTGGGATTGTAGGCCCCATGATGGGTTCACAGGATTTCTGGCCCAATCTAGAAAAGACCGAGGCGCTGATGTTGGGCGACTCGTTGAGAGGAGCCGCGGCAGGGGTAAGACGATCAAAGACCGACTTCTTGAGAGCTTCCGTTGTCAGCACTGGAGCGGTGAAGCTTGTCGGCGGGAGCATGGTCCCAAAGAACAATCCTGTGGTGGCGCGAGTGACCTGTTCCACGGGCATTGTGAATAGCGAAGCAGCTTGGGGTCCGTAGGCTATACCTCCTGGCGAGGCAGAGCGTTGGTTGCAATTGCAGTCCGAGCAGTTGGAGAATTTCGCAGAAGTAGAAGCCATCGATCCTTTGCTTTCTGCAATAAGCAAGACGCCAATTCTTAGTATCTTGAAACCCAAGAGCAACCATTAGCGAACCGCGATTGGTTCGCAAATTACGACACACGAAGTGTGGAGTGGAAAGAGGAAAAGGTCCCACCGGGCATGCCAGAATCTGTTCCCCTCCGAACGGCGGCCGAGACGCGGGGCCTCGCCTGAGGTTCGGGGCAGATGCTAATTGGTGCTATCCGTCCACCTCTCCGAAGATGCCAAATTGATCTATGGCACCATGTATCGAAGGTTTAAACGGATGCGGCCGATGTAGCAGACTTCGTCAGATTCCCCCTCGTTTGAGGGGTTTTTTTATTGTGGGGACGCTCTTCCCTGCAGGCGCAAGCCCCTGCAGTTAATTACGCTACCGCATCGCGGTAACAACTTTCTCCTTCTCCGGATGGTCACTTCGTGTCGTGTGTATCTATTTTATGTTTTGTTTTTGATTGCCCGTGGATTGTATACGGAGACTGAGTTGTGTCGTCGCCCGTAGGGCATGGACTAGTCCAAATCCGTGTTATCTTAGATTTGGGTTTGGAGTTTGGTTTGAGGATACGTTAGCCATACTTGAGGCTAAGATCAACTCAAACGTTTGTTAAGGATACGTTAGTCTAGTTTGAGACTAAGATCACTTAACGGGATTGTTTAGATCCGACAAGGGAGAATTTAGGCTCTATTGTTCCAGTTTAGGGACATAGTAGTCCATCGTATGTATGGCCGTCGGGACCCGTCACCTCTCTGACGACGTTGAAGGATTACAACGACAGATGTCAAAGGAGTTCGGAGATGTACCCTCGAACCAGAGTTAATTGGGGGAGATTCATAGTCCAGTCTGTTTGAAGGTTTAAGGATACGTTAGCCATCTTTGAGGCTAAGATCAACTTAAACGGGATCGTTTAGATCCGGCAAAAGAGCATGCGTGGCTCTATTGTTCCAGTTTAGGGCATGGTGGTCTATCGTATGTATGGCCGTCGGGACCCGTCACCTCTCTGACGACGTTGAAGGATTACAACGACAGATGTCAGAGGAGTTCAGAGATGTACCCTTGAACCAGAGTTAATTGGGGGGGATCTATAGTCCAGTCTGTTTGAAGGTTTAAGAATACGTTAGCCATCTTTGAGGCTAAGATCAACTTAAACGGGATCATTTAGATCCGAAAAAAGAGCATGTGGAGGCTCTATTGTTCCAGTTTAGGGATGTGGTGGTCCATTGGTAGTTTAAGGACGTTGCGGTCCATGGGTAGTTTACGGACATTGCGGTCCATTGTTAGTTTTAAGACATCTCGGTCAAGGTTAAGGACGTCGTAGTCCATGGGTTTAAGGACCCCACAGTCCATTGTTAGTTTTAAGACATCTCGGTCAAGGTTAAGGACCTCATAGTCCATGGGTTTAAGGACCCCACAGTCCATTGTTAGTTTTAAGACATCTCGGTCAAGGTTAAGGACCTCATAGTCTATGGGTTTAAAGACCCCACAGTCCGTATTAATGAGTGGTCACCGGGACCCGTCACCTCTTTGAAGACGTTGAGGGATTACAACGCCAAGTATCAAAGGAGTGAAGAGATGTACCCTGGAACCGGAGTGGATTAAATAGTCTTTGGCCCAATTTGGGATCAAGACCAATTAATTACGTTATGAGCCCATTAGTCCATTCAATTACGAATTGGGGACTTATGGCCAGCTTGGGCTAAGTCCAATCATGTCTGGAATATTGGCTTCCTGTTGGTCCATTGAAGGAGAGGCTTTGCCTCTATCCATTTAGCCAATTGGGCCAAAGCCTAGTGTTAAACACTACAGAGCAATCGGTGTTGAACACTGGAAACGAGATTGACAAGTTAGTGTTTAACACTAAAAGATAATTGGTGTTAAACACCAGCAACATGGCTTTCAAATTAGTGTTAAACACTAAAACAAATCAGTGTTAAACACTGGCAACAGATATCTCAAATTAGTGTTAAACACTAAGGTAATCAGTGTTGAACACTGCAAATAAAGTTCTTTGATTAGTGTTGAACACTAAGGCCCAACAGTGTTTTAATACTGGATTCGGGAGTTTCAATTTAGTGTTAAACACTAAGGCAAGAGGGGTCACGTGGCAACACGTGAGAGCGCCCTCCCTTCATTTGTTCTTCTGGGACTATTGCATCTTTTAGAGCATCACGTGCCTTCACGTGACGGGCATTCAAATGCTTATACGTTAAAGCTTCTGCCTAGGGTCACGTGGGTCACGTGGGGTGCTGCCTCAAAGGGGCTTTCTGTAGATCTTCTGGGGGGGTCACGTGGTGACACGTGACCCTGCCTCTATGTATTTTGTTTAGAGGATCTGTTAATCTTTTTCAGGAATTAAATTCCACGCAGGGTTAAACCCTAATAAAAGCTTTAAATTCCAGAGGAATTAAATTCCTACTTCCTTTTGAAGATTTATATTCTGGAATAGAGTTAGACTCTGAATTTTCTGTAGGAATTAAATTCCTCATATATGTGAAGAACTGAATAGGGTTAAACCCTAATAAAAGCTTTTAAGGAATTAAACTCCCATTCTCTGTTAAATTATGATTAAAGGAATTAAATTCCCGCTGTTTCAACAGAACTAGGTTCTTAATTAGGATTAAACCCTGTTTCTTTTTGTTCTGAAGGAATTAAATTCCCATGACACAGGGTCAAGCCCTAATTTTATTTTAAAGGAATTAAATTCCTATAGTTCTGTGAGAATTAAATTCTCGTGCTTCCGTTCCCTCTCTATGTTTTGGATCTGCATGGCAGGATCTCGACCCATTGAGAATTAAATTCTCAACTTCAAGGGGAGATGTGCACTTTGCAGATCCTCTATCAAAGAGAGAAGAGATGTGTTCTTCTGTTTTATATATCAGAGTTAAACTCTGTTGAGAATTAAATTCTCTTTTCTTTCAAGGAGCCTTCCCTTTCTTACCTAGGGTTTTCTTTTGCAGAAGATCCAAATTCCTCAAAGTATCAAGGCTCTCTCCCTTTTCTTCCCTCTGCGTATATATGTCTTTGTGTCTCTTGGCTCCTATTTATAGGAGAAGCAGCCGAGTCAATTAGTTTCTGTGAATCTTTCAATCTTTCATTAGGAGATTTGATTTGTATCCACCATTCGTTTTGGACCTTTGGATTATTAGGTGAATTTTATTCACCATTGGATTTCAAATCCAGAGCTTCTCCTTTGTTATTTCTGTTAGATTTAAAGGGGAAATCTTTCCAAGTTCGAGATTTTACCATAGATAGGTGACATTTAATCACCTCTGAATCTTTAATTTAATCGGTTGCTTATAATCTTTTTCCTTTGGAAAGATTTGAGAGTTCTTTTCTCAGAATTTAATTCTGTTAACAAATCGGCTTTGAAGTCGGTCACGTGTGGCCACGTGACCCTTGGTCACGTGTGGGCACGTGACCCCCTTGGAACGAGCTTTCTTCTTTCTTTCTGCGCTTTGCTTTCTGTTCTCTGTTTAGCTGTCACGTGCCACCACGTGACAACTGGTCACGTGTGAGCACGTGACCTTGGCATGGAGCCTTCTTCTCGATTTAACCGGAGAATGTGTCTGATGTTTTGAGTGTCACGTGCCAACACGTGACCCTGGTCACGTGGGAGCACGTGACCTCTTCTGAAGCCTTTTTCTTGATTCGATCAGGGAACCGTTGTGTCTTTGCCGCTGCTTTTAAATGTCACGTGCCGACACGTGACCCAGGTCACGTGGGAGCACGTGACCCTTTCTGAAGCCCCTTTCTTTGATGTATTTGGGAAACTGAATTTGCCTTGTCGATACTTTTAGGTGTCACGTGCCGACACGTGACTGCTGGTCACGTGTAAGCACGTGACCTTTTTCTGAAGCTTTTTCCATAAGCTTTTCTGATTTTAAATCAGGAAACACCGTTTCGATTTCAAATTTAGTTTTAATGCGATACGGTGCGTTATGATATGTAGGTACCCTATGTGGACTTCGAGACGACAAGCAAGCGCGTGGCGACGTCGGCACCGGCGAGCGAGGACCAGGTGAGTAGATTTATATCTACGGGGAGAAGTCGGGTGGATGGCGTATAGCACCCCCGCAGTTCGTGATGATGTATACGAATACGTATACACACATATATTTTGATGATATATTGTTGAGTTTATTGATGATAGAGATAGATTTTAGGTGTTATTGGATAGATTTAGTGTTGCGAGACCCTAGAATAGAGGTTGCATCACATTTATACACACACCCATACTTGCATACATTCTTCTTTCATATGTGCTTATATGGGGTTATATCGTTATGTATTCACATGGGTATGGGACTATGTGTTCACATACTGGATTTGAGGATAGTATTGGGATTTGAGATGAATCGATAAGATTTAATTGAGACCGCGAGAACGGTGATAGGACAGGATTCGTACTTGAGATACGTCTGGATGTTATAGCGGATCTTGGGACGACGATACATGTGATTAGTGTTATACATTGAATGGTTGACATGTGATCGTGATATGAGATAATATATGTTAAGATATTCATAATAGGTCGCATTAGGTGATGTATATCTCTTTATGACGATAGTTGATGATGATATCAGTTTGTATGAGGCTGTAGATCAGCAGTCAGATCATGATTAGATTGATGATATTAGTATTGTACTAGACGTAGATCAGTACCCCGGATTATGATCTTTGATAAAGAGGATACCAAATCATTAATTTGATGAATGTGATACTGACTTGTACCCAGATTTGGGGTGTCGTACGACGGATTTACGTACGAGCTATATATTGATGTTTGATCCACACTCTTGACTTGGGAATGTCTGATTATAAATATGGTATCGGATGTGATATTATTGATGCAGGATCACCGACTAACATATACATATAGGTATATGTATCGACTCAGAGGTTAGGCGGTTTCCTTACCTTCAGTAGCCAGTTAGCTTAGCCTTTAGTTTAGTGTAGTTGTTAGACTAAATTTATATTAAATATAGATTTGTTATCTTGTGTCTAGTATTTAGCTCCTGCTCATTATTGTTGTTCGCTCCGCATCGCATGCTTATATTATGATTCATATCCTATTATTGATATCATGCTGTTAGGACACCAGCACCATTACCGATGACGCGTATGTACCACGTACACTTACTTGCCGGCTCACACACATCTTCATCGGTAATTGCCATGTCACGAACACTTTAGAAAATATTATTTCATTGACATAGGTTGTTAGCTAATAGTTTAGACATGATATTAGTGTACTTGCCTTACATGCTAGTTTAGACATTGTAGTTATTGCTTGCTACTTCATGCATGTTATTATTCACTGTTGTGTCGCATTCATGGATTTTCATGCCTATATTCACTGTTTACATGCTATTGATGACTTGGATTCGGATTTCATGAGATTTCTTGGATTTGGAGGAAAACCGCAAAAACATAAATAAACCTTTTCTCTCTTTTTAAATAAAAAGTGCGGTTTTCCCATGATATATGAGTCGTCCACCATGAGTTTGCTGACGGATTTCGAGACCCGATTCGAGGAGATGGATGAACCGTTTCGGGTACATGGTGGACCCGGTGCGGTACCCCGGGACAAGAAGATCGCCGATAATGGCGTTGAGCGTGGCAGGGGAGCACTACCGACCGGTGATATTACCCGACGCGACGGATATCCGGAGGATACCGTCGTGGTCTTGAGATTGATGGTAGGGACCGGCCTGGACTGACGGCGCCCTAGATAGTGAGATTGAGACATACAGAGATATTTGAGATATTGAGGTGCAGAGATTGCAACACAGAGATATCGAGATATTTAGATATTTGTTTTGTGTCGATGCTAGGCACTGTTTATGCTGATTTCATTTATGATACCTCGTTTTTAAAAAGATACAGAAATCTCACTAATTTATGAAAGCAGTTTTCTTCAGTACATGCATTCTGTTTCATGCATTCATACATCATACATATGAAATATTGCTACCTGAGGCACTGACACGGGCACATGGGATTACACTCGGGTTAGATATTTACCCTAGCCTTTGTTATAGGCTGCATGTTATATATTTGAGGATATATTATGATCTTATGACCTAGGACTGCGTTGTTCAGGCGATTTCTGTTCGTAGATGTTTTTCTACTCACAAGTTGGCAACTCACCCCCGTTGTGCCACAGTTTCTTGCAGGTTTTGCCGTACAGGTTTCATTACGGCTTTGCTGGCACTGCTTCTTTCGGGTGACTTGCTAGTAGGTGGGTTTATTGGTATCGTACCCATCATATTACTTGTATAATATTATTCAGTTGTATCAAGTAAATTCCTTCAACCAAACATTATTTATTTTCGAGATAGAGACCAGTGATGTTATTCTTTCGACCTTAGAGTCGCGCGTTATATTTCTGTGGATTTCTTGTTGTTTTGAGTTTCCTTTTGAGTTTTGATCCTCGCCCTTGGCGTTGTATATTATATTGCTTGTGTGGTTGTGACCGTCGATTGACGAAGAGTTAGCTCCCGCTTGGGGATGTCTTTTATTGATTTCGTATACTATTCATGTTGTATCCCGTTTGGGGGCCAGTATTTACAAAGGAAACTCTGCCGAAATTTTGAGGAAATATTTGATGTTTTTAAAAACGCATAATTCGGCTTATGCTATTAAAACTACTTGATTTAAATTGGTTTTCCTTCACTCTACTACTTTTCTTGGTTTGGATTTCTGGGTTTTCAGTTTACTTAGATTACATACGCCTCGAGACGTTCGTAGTTTAAGTGCTGGTCATGTTCCGTACTTTCGGGGCGTGACAGTGCGCTGAGATCGGTGCGTGACAGAGCCAACCATGCTACCTGTGGCTAGGAAACATCCCTCCACAGTCACATTACGGCTGTCTATATGATATCAAGAACAGTAGAAATAAAATAAACTATCTAGTACATGTCCAAATACCAGAATAAACGAGTCAAGAAATATAAATGTGCGGAAGCAATAAATCCAATAAGCAAAACATCTGGAAAGTACGTCCCAAATATGGGCTCACATCGGGAAAAAAAATGCTGAAAGAAAACTAAACTAAAAATACTAACAGGATCCTCACTGCTCGGCCTGTCGACTGAAGTACTCCTGATCGGCCTGTGACAAAGATAGCGGATCTGGGCCATGCTAAACCCAGACGTCAGTACGTCATAATATCAAACAATAATACATGAACAGGATACACGGGATATGCATGCATGAGTATAAACGATAACATGAATATAACCAGTAAACATGGATAGAGAACAGTGAAGTGTATACGTGCAGGTGAAGTGCAGTGGGTAATCTAAACTATACTACTGGGTTATCTATTCTAAAGTCTTCGAAATCAATTAATGTAATTCTTATCGTAACCCATCGGTCTATACCCCGTTCATTCCCCACAGGACCACGGTAACAGGATTATTCCATAACGCCCGGAAAAACGGCAAACAATATATTCCATAACGCCCGGAAAAACGACAAACAATATAATAGCCCTTTGAGTTACGTTCGGTTACATTCTTGATTTCCCCTTACCCCTAAGGTTATGTGTTCAAGTCGGGTATTGCCAATTGATATCTAATGCCAACACAGGATCAAGCAGGTACAGGTTTTGTCTATGCAGACAACAATAACGTCCATCAGGACAACATGTCAGGATTGTCGGCATTAGAAACAGGATCGGTTAACATGTCAAGCAGTGGTATATCAGGTCATGTCAGGTAGTGCACATGTATCAAGTGGGTGCCCAACAGTATAATGTAGCAAGTATCGAATCACGGTAAAGGTACGGATGTATGGTGAAAGCATGGATGCACAAATATCTATCAGGGGTTACATCATAACTATGTAGGATGCACATTATCAAGCATGGGGTACTAATGTAACAGTAATATGAATTAATATGGCATGGCATGCAACTAGATATATAGAATTAATGGTATGGGTACACAATAAAATATAGATGCGCAACTATCTATCAGGGGTTACAACTATAGCTCCATGACTGTGTGGGATGCACACTATCAAGCATGGGGTGTTAATACAACAATAACATGAAATAATATGATCTGTAGATGCAGCTATATATATAATAAATGATGTGGATGCATACGGGTATCCGAAAACAGTAGAACATTAATATGGGTGTACAATGCAATCAACGGGTGATATTTTTATTCATATGGATGCAAAATAAGATACATAGCATGTAGCAAGATGAACTTGCCTGCGACTAGATATGTAAATAACGGTATGGATGCATACAGGTATCAAAAAACTGTAAAATTGTAATATGGATGCACAATGAAATAAACATGTAATATTTTTATTAATTTAAATGAAAACATATAGACATAGCATGTAGCAAGTTAAACTTGCCTGAACGGATCTCACGACGGGGTGCGTACGCTGCGTCCGACGTCGGGTAAACGTCGCGATGTACACACGGCGTATAGAACAGAACTAGGCAAAGCAACAAGGTAACCACACAGGCAGGGGACGTTCACTGGATCACTCGGATCGTCAGCAGCGGCACGGCTTCGGCGGTGATCACCGGAAAAAGAAACAAGATCAAGAAAGAAAGAAGAAGAAGGAGAAGAAAGAAAAGAAGAGAAGGGGGCTATGGGTTCTTTGGTGTTGTCTCGGGTCAGAGGAGTTGGAGAGGGGTGACGTCGATGATGGGGTCAAGCTCCGGCGACGTAGATGTGTAGGAGAGGGTTTAGGCAGTGGGGATTCTTGGGTCGAAGGGGTGTGCAGGGAAAATGAGGGTTTGGTTTGTCGGGGTGCTTGGAGAGAGGGGAAAAGGAGGAGAGATGGTGGAGAGGGTGTGGAGGCGACGACGAAGTGGTCGGAGCTCCGGTGGCGAGGGGTGCAGGGGTGCTCGGGTGATGGGTTGCAGTGGGTTGTAGGGCTTGGGGTTGGAGAAGAGAATGGAAGTGGAGAGGAGAAGGAGGAGGTGATGATGACGAGGGTGATGAGAGGAGGGGTTGAGGAAGAAGAAGGCGGCTAGGGTTAGGGTTTTTGTGGGGATCTCGTAGGGCGTAGGGTTTTTAAAGAAGAATAAGAAAACTGAAGAAGGGAGGTGAGCGTAGGGAAGAGAAGGTGACGGGATCCACGATGTCACGAAAGGAGAGAGACAGGGAGAGAGAGAAGGGAGAGAGAGGAATAGAGGAAGAAAAAGAGAGAGAGTCTGTGTTCTGTTCAGAAAAGATTTACAATCTTTTAAAATATAAATTTTTTTCTTTGTTTAAAAATTTTAAACATGAATAGTTAACAGTTAAATAAATATAATATAATATTAATAAAATTTGATATTTTGGCTAATACAAAAGTATTCTAAAACACGCTGATTGAAATAATTTCCGATTGTGTTATCAAATCAAAATGTCCCCGGCAACGGCGCCATTTTGATTGATCGTTTTTTCGGTGAAGGTTTGTTTCGTTTCCGACTTTGTTTAAAGAACTCAAATAGATTGGTATTCGGAAAATTTATAAAGAACTTCACAACCAAAAAAATATTTTGACCGCAATCAAACTACGGTGTCGGATGTAGTTTGTAGTGAGTGCGGATCGTCCACAGGGATTGCACGATTCGTTTGTATTATGATACGTTTGAAACGAAATGTTAAGCAACAATAAACGAAAACATGATTCAAGAATGATTTGTATTCGAGTGTCACTATTCTTTATTCAAGAATCAAGAAACTATAAACAATCAAGAATCGGTGTTTCGATAATATTTCCAATCAACAATCAAGAATAAGAGAGAGGCTTGTAGGAATCGATCGGATCTTTAGACGTGATGTAATCTAAAAGATTTCGTGTTCTTGTCCTTCGAAGAATTGATACTAGATCAATGGTGATCGACGAGAGTTAGGGCTTTCTTAATGAAATTAGGGTTTCATCTCTTAACCCTTGTTCTTTCGAGGATACCATTTATATTCTAGCCTCTAGCAATTTCAAGAAACGATCGGAACTCCCCAATCTCGAGCGATGTCGATCAAGAAAGCATCGCAACGAATTGGGTCGTCGATTCTTGATCTTGCTAGGGTTTACAAACTCGTGGGATTCAAGAATCGATTGCAAATTTGTTACATCATCATACTAAAGATCATTTCGACTCCTTAACAAGCGGAGTTTTATTCACACATCACCACAAAGACAATATTAAAGATTTGTAAAGATAACATGATGCGGAATTTAAAGAAAACAAGATAAAAGAAATATCACCTTTATTTATCTCAACAATTTTGATTACATTTGCTTCAAGAACTACAAGAAGAAGAATCTAGATTGTTGATAGGGCGTCGCTCGGCTTTGTGAGTCGTGGATCGGCTTCGGATCGCTTGCTCCGTTGTTGCTTCGCTCGTAAAGGTTGTCGGGCTTCTTGCTTAATGGGTACTCGGGATCTTGATGTTGGCTTGGATTAGGGTTAGGGTTAGGGTTAGGGTTTCCTACAAGCTCTCTCACTAAACTTGAGAAAGAGGGGATGAAGAGAGAGATAGATTGGGGATAGATTCACTAATTGGATGAATAATTCCCAAGGTTCAATAATGTTTCCACAATGAGCCTAGGGTCTTATTTATAGAGCACCCAAACCCTAGGTTTAGGTTTGAATTAGAAGTTTCCCTCCCAAAGTTTGTTGAAAGAGTTTGTTAGACTATAGCTTAGGGTTTAAGCTAGGGTTTAGGGAAAGTTCTAGAATGATTAAGCTAATTTAGTGAAGCTCAAAGTGTTTGTTGATCTGGTAGAAGTCTCTGGAGTCTTCTGGAAAATGTCATGCATTTCTGAACTGTAGCCTTTTATGTAGGAGTTGTGCACCAAAATTGAAGAGATGATCCCTTGTAGCCGCCGCGGATCCGCGGCCTTAGCAAGCCCATGCCGCAGATCCGCGGCCATGTAGGAGGCTTGGGCCTTGTTGTTTCTGTTGATGCTTTGTACTGGTATTTAGGGCTTTGTCTGATATGCTGAATTTTGATTGCTCTTTTGGATTGATACCAGATCTGAATTTAGTGAGTTTACGTATCTTTCGAGCGGTGTAATGTTCGAGCAAGCTTTCCTTTTCCTGCACAGACTTCGAAATACGGGTTGCGATATATAGAAAATATGCCATGTAATGAAATACAGTCAATTTCCCTAAAAATACCGGTTTTAAGGTCTAGTACATGTAATCTGATAATCTGTGATAGATTTGCTAATATGTGAAATACAGATACCGAACACTTCTATATGTATGCAGATGATAGGGAAATTGCCGGTTAAAATATGCAATATTTTCGACTGATCAAATACCCCCAAACTTAATTTCGATCGTCTCGAGCGAATGTTTTATTAAAAAGAGAAGGAGAAAATAAAGAAAGAGAAAAACTAACTAGCACACTTTCGTAGGCAACACGATTGCACTGAGCATGTGCAACAAGCCTTTAAACCTCTAGGTGTCCCTAGTAGGAGGAGTGTTGTCTCCTGAGGGTTTTCAGCGGATTGCACCCACAAAATCCAATAATAAAAGAAAGATCATGAATATTACATTTAAAGACAAGAATTGTAAAAGAAAGACTTTGAAAATTAGGGTTTCCAACTAAGCTAGCTTTTCGGTTGTCATGAGCCCTATCTTAATGGTCATGAAAAGATGTTAGAAATCACGTCCTCCCTCAATAAAACATCGTCTTATTCTTCATTCCTATCTTTATTCCAAACATCGATCATATAACCCTGTGTGTGTGTAAAGGACATCCCTACACCCGGAGAATTCAATTCAAGCTATCATACTCTTGCCCATCAGTCTCAGTACTTTTTGATAAACGAGATTGCTTACACACTTTCATGCGACCGTTAATACTTCTTGAGGTACTAACCGACCGATTACTCCTGTGCTTGCATGCTTGGTGTATTTTCCTCGTCTTGCACCACCTCAGGCATAGCAGTGACTCCCAGACCAGTTGGCCTTAGGGCACTAGGTGAAGAAGCACCCTTGCTATATATTTTTTATTGCCCTCGGTGATAACAAAACCAGTGTCCATTTTTATCACCACTTTCTTCATATTTTTTTTTCTTTTTTTTTCATACTTTTGGCTTTAAGACAAGAGCATTTCAAGGTATCCTCTACTATCCCAAGCTTCAAGACGTGTGTAAGTGCGAATAGCAGGGTAGCAACGTTCAAAATGTTTGGCTTCCAGAATAGAAACTATTTTTCAGACTTATTTTTATCCTCAAATTAGTGACGTCCTTCATCTTACTAACCCTTGGGACAACGGCTCATAACTACTTATTACTAGTTCGTATAAGAAAACTTCTAATTTTCTTAGTTTTCTAAAAATTTTCTAATCTCATGGATGTAATTGTTCACTATCTAAACTTTCATTATCTTATTTATATACAAAAAAGTGTAAATATTAAAATTATTTTTATATTTGAAAATTTTTAAATTTTTATGGGTTTTGAAATTTTTTAAATTTTTATAGATTTTTTTTTAAAAAATGTTTTGTGCTTATGCAGATGATATGCAAATGATGCAAAAATAAGCACAAACCTCCCCCAAACTTGTTTACAACGGTGTCCTCACTGTTGCCGACAGCTATACCTACAAAAATCTGTAAGACTGGGGGGAATTATTAGTGGGGGCAAAATATATAAGTGAAGAATTTCCCCCAAACTTATTTTATTTACTCACCTTCATTCAAAAGATGATGCAATGATATACTGGATATGAAGGTGAGACGGAGGAATTTTAATCCAAATAAACTGGCTCTTGTAAGAACAAGAGCTCCTCCGTGGGGTCAGTGGAATAATACGGCTTTAATCTATGTCCATTTACTTTGAAAACAGTGCCGCTTTTAACATTTTCAACTTCTACTGCCCCGTGCAGGTATACAGACCGCACAACAAAAGGTCCCTTCCATCGAGATCGGAGCTTACCCGCATGAAGGTGTAATCGTGAATCATAAAGAAGGACTTGTTGACCAGGTAAAAATGTTTTCCTTACAATGTTTTTATCGTGAAAAACCTTAGTCCTATTCTTTGTGATTACAGCATTATCATAAGCTTCATCGCGGAGTTCGCTTAGCTCGTTAAGTTGCAGCTTCCGAAAGTTGCAAGCAAGGTTTAGATCAAAATTTATTTCTTTTATAGCCCACAATGCTTTATGTTCTATCTCGACGGGTAAATGACATGTTTTTCCAAACACTATCCTATATAGAGACATTCCTAGGTCGGTCTTATATGCAGTCCTGAATGCCCAAAGAGCATCCGTCAATTTGGTCGACCAGTCTTTTCTATTTTTAGCAACAGTTTTCTCCAGGATAAGTTTGATTTGTCTGTTTGAGATTTCAGCCTGCCCGCTTGTTTGGGGGTGATAGGGTGTAGAAAGTCGGTGGTTGATTGAGTATTTCCGCATCAGAGTCTCGAAAGACCTGTTGCAGAAGTGTGTCCCATTATCGCTAATAATAGCGCGTGGGTGTCCAAATCGCGAGAAGATATTCTCTTTTAAGAACTTAATGACAACTTTCTTGTCATTAGTGCGACATGGAATGGCTTCTACCCATTTGGAGACATAATCAACCGCCAGCAATATGTACAGATTCCCAAAGGAGTTGGGAAAAGGACCCATAAAATCTATGCCCCAAACATCAAACATTTCAACAACCAAAATGGGTTGCTGAGGCATTTCATTCCTTTGGGATATTCTACCCGTATACTGACATTGTGTACAGGTTTTGCAATACTCAAATGCGTCCTTGAATAAGGTCGGCCAATAAAATCCACATTGCAAAACCTTTTCCGCTGTTTTTCTAGGACCGAAGTGACCCCCACAGGCCTGATCATGACAAAATGAAAGAAAACTCTTGAACTCTTCATTTGGGACGCACCGGCGAATGATCTGATCAGGACAATATTTAAACAAATAAGGCTCGTCCCAGTAATAGTGTTTTACTTGGGATAGAAAGCGGTATTTGTCCTGTTTTGACCAATCGCTCGGTATCAGTCCCGTGGCATGATAGTTCACAATATCCCTGAACCATGGTTCAGTGGATACGGTCAAGAGTTGCTCATCAGGGAACGAGTCATTGATCGGCAGGGTCACAGGGGAAGAAACGATGCGTGAAAGGTGGTCAGCTACTACGTTTTCACATCCTTTCTTATCTTTGATAACAAGATCGAATTCTTGTAACAGAAGGATCCAACGTATTAGTCGACCTTTTGCATCTTTCTTCGCCAGAAGATGTTTTAAAGCGGAATGGTCAGTATACACAACTATAGGTGAGCCGATTAAGTAAGGCCTGAATTTTTCTAATGCAAATACAACCGCTAAAAGTTCTTTCTCTGTGGTTGTATAATTGATTTGCGCATCATTCAGGGTCTTACTAGCATAGTAAATCACGTGTGGCATCTTTTCAATGTGCTGTCCTAAGACTGCACCTACTGCAAAATTAGATGCGTCACACATCAGCTCAAAAGGGTAGTCCCAGTTTGGTGATGATAAAACGGGGGCTGAAGTGAGTGAGTGTTTAAGTGAGTCGAAAGCTATCTCGCAATCCGAGTCAAAGTGGAAGGTTGTATCCTTGGCCAGGAGAAGAGTTAAAGGTCTAGCAATTTTGCTAAAGTCCTTAATGAATCTCCTATAAAAGCCCGCATGGCCAAGGAAAGAGCGAATATCTTTGACGCTTTTGGGATGAGGAAGGTTTTGAATGACATCTACTTTAGCTCTGTCAACCTCAATGCCTTTCTGTGAAATGACATGTCCAAGGACAATTCCTTCTTGAACCATAAAGTGGCATTTTTCCCAGTTCAAAGTCAAGTTCTTCTCTTTGCATCGAGTAAGAACAGCGTCCAGATTCGCTAGGCAATCGGAAAAAGAATCTCCAAAAATCGAGAAGTCGTCCATAAAGATCTCCAGGAAATTCTCTACCATATCAGAGAATATCCCCATCATACACCGCTGAAAGGTAGCGGGAGCATTGCATAGCCCGAAGGGCATGCGACTGTAAGAAAAAGTACCAAAAGGACAAGTAAAAGTGGTTTTATCTTGATCCTTTTTGGCGATGGGGACCTGATTATAGCCTGAGTAACCGTCCATGAAACAATAGTACGGTCGTCCCGCTAAGCGTTCCAGCATCTGATCAATAAATGGTAGAGGAAAATGATCTTTCCTCGTAGCAGCGTTGAGTTTTCTATAATCGATGCATACACGCCACCCAGTTTGGGCGCGTGTCTGAATCAACTCATTCGCCTCATTTGTTATAACAGTGATGCCGGATTTCTTAGGAACGACATGTATAGGACTTACCCACTGGCTATCGGAGATGGGGTATATAATACCACTATCTAAGCATTTGACGATCTCTTTCATGACTGCCTCCTTCATGACGGGATTTAACCGTCTCTGTGGTTCTCGGGTCGGTCTGGCATCATCCATCACATGTATATGATGTTCAACTATCAAGGGACTAATCCCTTTGATGTCCGCCATACTCCAACCAAACGCCTCTTTGTTAGATCTTAATACCGATAAAAGTGCATTCTCTTGCTCTGATGCAAGAGAAGCGGATATTATAACCGGTAAAGTCTCCTTCTCACCAAGATATGCATATTTAAGGTGAGAAGGTAAAACCTTGAGATCTAATTCAGGTGGAGAAATGATAGAAGGAAGGATCATAGATTGATTTTTGGATTTACAAAGAAGCTCAGAGCCTGTGAAAGATACAGACTCGGGTGGAGAAAAGTCAGAAGTGCAGGACTCATGTGTAGGTAAAGTGTCCTCACTAAGATCAGGTGTAAGATCAAGCAGAGATGTGGTAATGTCATCGAGATCAGTAAAGCAAAGTTCCTCGGCTCCACAACTATCGGGAGCGATCTCATGAACAGAGCACACATCTAAAATATGAGCACTAGGTTCTGATGGCTGACTTCCAACTTTGTAGATATTTAGTTCAATGGTCATATTTCCAAATGATAAGTTCATTGAACCATTTCTACAGTTTATAACAGCGTTGGAAGTGGCAAGAAAAGGACGACCTAAAATCACCGGAATTTGGCCCCGGGGGTTTGCTACAGGATGTGTGTCGAGCACAATGAAGTCTACAGGGAAAACAAATTCCCCGACCTTTATCAACACATCCTCTAATTCACCCCTTGGTTTGGTGATAGATCGGTCTGCCATCTGGAGAGTGCAATAAGCAGGTTTCAGCTCTCCAATCCCTAGTTGCTCATAGACAGAATAAGGGAGCAGGTAAACACTCGCGCCAAGGTCTAAAAGAGCACGATTTATGTTTTTACCCCCAATAGAAATCGATATTGTAGGACATCCTGGGTCCTTTCGTTTCTTTGGTAGCTGGGGAATAAAAGCAGTGGTGATATTATTAGACATAAAGACCTTCTTCGGCACTTGAGTCTTCCTCTTCCTAGTGCACAAGTCCTTAAGAATTTTCGCATAAGCGGGGACTTGTTGAATCGCATCTAGGAGAAGGATATTGATGTTAACCTGTTTGAACATTTCTATAATTTTCTCCATATGATGACTCGTTCTGTTACCCCTTAACCGGTTTGGGTAAGGTGCTTTCGCAATAAGCGCAGGGTCCATCATAGGAGAAGGAAAGGGGGGTAGACGAGATCCCAAAAGAGGTGTGGGGACCGTCTGTGGAGAACTATAAGGGTTGGGTGAAGGTGTCGAGCCAAAAGGGAACTGGAGAATAGGCTCGTGAGAAGGTGGTTTGGTAGAAGAAGAAGGATCAGAAGGAGAAGTGTGTGTGTGTGGGGAAAGGTCTCAGCCGGGGTGTTGATATGATTTTCAGTATTATCAATATCTTCCCCGACATTATTATTCAGCACTCTTCCCGATCTCAACGTTGTAATGGCATTTACATTGTAATGCCCAGGATTCTGTAGGGGTTGAGAGGAAAGTTTCCCTTTTTCTCTCGCACTCATTTCAGCTTTGAGGCGTGCGATTTCAGCTTCCATCGATCTGATACTCTCAGCTTGGGACGCTGAGTTTTTCTTTATCTCACTGACGGAAGATCTAACCTCAGTTGAAACGTCCATGAAATTTGATAAAAGTGATTTCATGGTTTGAGTGAGTTGAGAAAACTCGTTAGAACAGGGCTGCATAGGATTAGACTGTGCAGAAGTGTTGCCCTGGTTTTGGAAATTTTGTGACTGATAGGGGTGCTGAGTGAGTTGGAGGGGTTGCTGTTGTGGTGGAGGAAGAGCCCTTTGAAAATTATTCGTGTTTGGAACCGTGTTTTGAGATTGATTTTGGTTCCAAGCAAAATTCGGGTGGTTCCTCCAACCCTGATTGTACGTGGAAGAATATGGATCGTTTCGAGGTCTTTGAAATGCGGCATTAAAATGCTCGTGACCTTGAAACGCCGAGTTTAATGGACATTCTTCCGTTAAATGTGACGGATCAGAACAGCACCTACAGACAGTTTTGGGGAGTGACACTGGGTTTAGGGAGGCTGCTGCAAATTTGTGTTCCATAGCGTCGAGCTTCTTTTGCATTGCTGCCATTTCAGCTCGAACACCTATAGACACATCGATTTGGTGTACGCCGCCCCTATTCAATGGTTGGGTTCCACTCTCCCACTGTAGTGATTTTTCAGCGAACTCTTCTAAGTATCGCCAAGCTTCCCCATCATCCTTAGTCATAAATGTACCTTGACACATGTTTTCAAGGCTCTGTTTAGTGCAAGGATTACTGCCCTCATATATGATTCGGCAAAGCTCCCATCTCGGGATGCCGTGATGAGGACATTGAACCAATAGATCCTTGAAACGTTCAAAGTATTTAGAGAATGGTTCAGCAGGGAGCTGGGCAAATTGGTTCAGTTCGCTACGGATTCGAGCTGTCTTTTGGTGTGGGTAAAATTTCTTAAGGAATGCAGCGACGAATTCTTCCCAATTCGTAATAGAATGTGCGGTAGTGTTATATAGCCACTTCTCGGCTATATCGCACAATGTAAATGGAAGAAGTCGTAGACGTATCGCATCCACTGAAAGTTGTGACGTACCCATCATTGCACATACGTTTTCAAATTTGGTAATGAAAACGTAAGCGTCCTTAGTCTCGAGTCCGTGGTATTTGGGTAAAAGATTGATATACTGGGGCTTAATCTCAAAGTTATCCCCATTGGCTGGTGGTGTGGATAAGCAGGTCGAAAGAGGACCTCTATGTGGATAGCATCTTTCCTGGAGAGAAATGTGGGGAGGATTCTGCGCACCAACGGACGGCGGCAGATTAGGGTTAAAGAAGTTTGATGGATTCGGGTCCATCGGTGTGGGTGTGGTGGTAGGTAAAGAAAAGGTAAATGGAGAAATATCGACTTCGGAGTCGATAAGGGGTACGCGGACTAAACGGGCACTAGAATCCCGTGTCCAGCCTATCTTGTACTAAAAAGGGTTAGTACAAGTTGCAGCGTTGACTTATAATTAGGGGTAAAATGAATGCGGTGTTTGCTTTCGAAAAGGGACGGATTTTGAAAAAAAATGATGCGACAAACCAAATGCAGCAACACAACCCTAGAATCTAATGGTCACCTAGGTCCGGCTCTAGACCGCTCCTAACTGCCAAAAGACAAGTCGCAGGATCAATCCTCCACTGCCTCTTTGTTCCCCTGTGGCCGGATAAGTGCCAGGTAAGTGGGAAGGTACTCCACTACGTAAGTAGTGGGCCTAATTAAAAGCCATTAGCCTTAGACACACTCGCCTTAGGCACCACAAGAAAACGCGGATAAGCAATGAATTACCCACGGCCCTCTCTTGTCCTAAATGAGCGCGACAGTCCTTAGAGTCATCTCTAGATTTCTTTTAGTTAATGTGGGTCAATGCGGATGCAAGTTTGGTGATTTTCGGGGCCTAGGAAGGGTAATGAAATCCCCACCTAATTTGGATTTGGCCGTGCCCCTTAATTTCCGTATTTAGAATGCAAACAACCAAGAAATCAAAATCAAGCACAATTTTAATTTTTGCTTTTGCGCGCAGCGATTATTTGCAAAGAATCCTGCAGCAAAGTGTTAGTTGGAGCTAAAAAGGGCGAGGGGAGAGAGCAAGAAAGTACCTGTACTGAAAATGTTTCAGAGATCCCTCAATGATGCCGCGTTTCCGCGGCAATGACCATGTATATGCCGCGCTTCCGCGGCTTCTTGATGGGTTCACTCCACCAGATTTCAACAGCTGCTTTCTGTTGTCTCCCTCAGCTCTCTGGTATATCTCAAATAATTTTTCCACAGCACAGAATGCTCCAGATCACCTTGCAATCAATTCACAACACACGTATAAGAGTTTGTACAAATTTTGATTTCAAGAAGTAAAATGTAATAATTCTTTCACTTCAAACTAAAAATGCAAATGAATTAGCGCGATTCCCCGGCAACGGCGCCATTTTGATTGAAATAATTTCCGATTGTGTTATCAAATCAAAATGTCCCCGGCAACGGCGCCATTTTGATTGATCGTTTTTTCGGTGAAGGTTTGTTTCGTTTCCGACTTTGTTTAAAGAACTCAAATGGATTGGTATTCGGAAAATTTATAAAGAACTTCACAACCAAAAAAATATTTTGACCGCAATCAAACTACGGTGTCGGATGTAGTTTGTAGTGAGTGCGGATCGTCCACAGGGATTGCACGATTCGTTTGTATTATGATACGTTTGAAACGAAATGTTAAGCAACAATAAACGAAAACATGATTCAAGAATGATTTGTATTCGAGTGTCACTATTCTTTATTCAAGAATCAAGAAACTATAAACAATCAAGAATCGGTGTTTCGATAATATTTCCAATCAACAATCAAGAATAAGAGAGAGGCTTGTAGGAATCGATCGGATCTTTAGACGTGATGTAATCTAAAAGATTTCGTGTTCTTGTCCTTCGAAGAATTGATACTAGATCAATGGTGATCGACGAGAGTTAGGGCTTTCTTGATGAAATTAGGGTTTCATCTCTTAACCCTTGTTCTTTCGAGGATACCATTTATATTCTAGCCTCTAGCAATTTCAAGAAACGATCGGAACTCCCCAATCTCGAGCGATGTCGATCAAGAAAGCATCGTAACGAATTGGGTCATCGATTCTTGATCTTGCTAGGGTTTACAAACTCGTGGGATTCAAGAATCGATTGCAAATTTGTTACATCATCATACTAAAGATCGTTTCGACTCCTTAACAAGCGGAGTTTTATTCACACATCACCACAAAGACAATATTAAAGATTTGTAAAGATAACATGATGCGGAATTTAAAGAAAACAAGATAAAAGAAATATCACCTTTATTTATCTCAACAATTTTGATTACATTTGCTTCAAGAACTACAAGAAGAAGAATCTAGATTGTTGATAGGGCGTCGCTCGGCTTCGTGAGTCGTGGATCGGCTTCGGATCGCTTGCTCCGTTGAAGATCGGCTTCGCTCGTAAAGGTTGTCGGGCTTCTTGCTTAATGGGTAATCGGGATCTTGATGTTGGCTTGGATTAGGGTTAGGGTTAGGGTTAGGGTTTCCTACAAGCTCTCTCACTAAACTTGAGGAAGAGGGGATGAAGAGAGAGATAGATTGGGGATAGATTCACTAATTGGATGAATAATTCTCAAGGTTCAATAATGTTTCCACAATGAGCCTAGGGTCTTATTTATAGAGCACCCAAACCCTAGGTTTAGGTTTGAATTAGAAGTTTCCCTCCCAAAGTTTGTTGAAAGAGTTTGTTAGACTATAGCTTAGGGTTTAAGCTAGGGTTTAGGGAAAGTTCTAGAATGATTAAGCTAATTTAGTGAAGCTCAAAGTGTTTGCTGATCTGGTAGAAGTCTCTGGAGTCTTCTGGAAAATGTCATGCATTTCTGAACTGTAGCCTTTTATGTAGGAGTTGTGCACCAAAATTGAAGAGATGATCCCTTGTAACCGCCGCGGATCCGCGGCCTTAGCAAGCCCATGCCGCGGATCCGCGGCCATGTAGGAGGCTTGGGCCTTGTTGTTTCTGTTGATGCTTTGTACTGGTATTTAGGGCTTTGTCTGATATGCTGAATTTTGATTGCTCTTTTGGATTGATACCAGATCTGAATTTAGTGAGTTTACGTATCTTTCGAGCGGTGTAATGTTCGAGCAAGCTTTCCTTTTCCTGCACAGACTTCGAAATACGGGTTGCGATATATAGAAAATATGCCATGTAATGAAATGCAGTCAATTTCCCTAAAAATACCGGTTTTAAGGTCTAGTACATGTAATCTGATAATCTGTGATAGATTTTCTAATATGTGAAATACAGATACCGAACACTTCTATATGTATGCAGATGATAGGGAAATTGCCGGTTAAAATATGCAATATTTTCGACTGATCACACGCCCGGGTCGGGTCTAAAAATCCAGTTTTAAAATACGGAAAATATACGTGTCGACCAATATCAAAACAGGATATCCGGGTAACGAAAAAATATACCCCTAAGAACGGATGCACACACGTCCACGTAGCCATCCAAACGAGTCCGTTTCACAGAACGAGACGCAAACAAGATGTACGGATGCTACGACAGGGCTAGGGGTATCATGCAGGCCGTGTTGTATATTTTAAAAATATTTTATTAGACTTTATATGTTATATTGAAAAAAAATGCAGATGCCAGATAAATGCCAGTATGCAGTATATAAAAAAAATGAACGTGCACTGATCCACATAACAAGCCTGGATAAATCATAAACAGGAATTAAGACAAGTTTCCAGCAAGCGGGTCAGCTCGGATGCAAATACAGATGTCAAATACACTATCTGCACCCAAAGCACAGTAAATCAAGAAAATACCATAAATAAAGAAATACTCAAAATAGAACTGGTATAAATGAACTAGGGTGTTACATTATACCCAACTACAAAAGAATTTCGTCCTCGAAATTCCAGGAACAAAAAAGGATAAAAAAACATGAATCTACAAGAATAGGTGTGGAAACTTCTATCGAATCTCGTCTTCACGTTCCCAAGTCGATTCTCCGTGCGAACGATTCCCCCAAGAAACAAGTACGAGAGGGATAATCTTATTCTTAAGGACCTTTTCTCTTCGATCAACAATCGACATCGGTCGTTCCTCAAAGGTCAAATCCTCCCTTACAGTTAGCTCCGAATAATCTAGCACGTGTGTTTCATCTCGAACATACTTACGGAGTTGAGATACATGAAACACGTCATGAACACTCACCAAAGATGGTGGTAAAGCCAATCGATAAGCCACTTCTCCAACACGCTCCATAATCTCGAAAGGCCCCACGGATCGAGGACTAAGCTTGCCTCGACCCCCAAAACGAATTACTCCTCTAGTCGGTGATATCTTCAAGAATACCAGATCACCAACAGCGAACTCTAGAGGTCTTCTCGATGTGTCGGCCCAACTCTTCTGTCGATCTTGTGCTGCCCTCATGTGATTTCGAATAGTATTAAATTTCTCCACGGTTTGCACGATCAAATCTGGTCCTAACAATCTTCATTCTCCAACATCATCCCAACAAACGGGTGAGCGACACTTATGACCATACAATGCTTCGAATAGAGCCATCTGAATAGTCGCCTGAAAGCTGTTATTGTACGAAAACTCCACCAAGTGTAGATGATCCTCCCATGAACCCTTAAAGTCCAACATGCAAGCTCTCAACATATCTTCAAGAGTTTGGATCGTTCTTTCTGACTGTCCATCTGTCTGGGGATGATAAGCGGTGCTAAACTTCAATCACGTCTCCAAACCTCCCTGTAAACTCCTCCAGAAGTGCAATAGAAATTGGGTATCACGGTCGGAAACGATGCTCACAGGTACTCCATACAATCTCACAATCTCCTGCATGTACCATTCTGCTAACGCTTCCGTCGATTGACCCACTCAAAATGGAATGAAATGAGCTGCCTTGGTCAATTGATCAACAATCACCCAAACTGCATTGTTGCCCTTTGGACTCCGCGGTAAAGCTGCCACGAAATCCATGATTATATGTTCCCACTTCCATTGAGGAATCGGAAGTGGTTGCAATAAACCAGCTACCCTTTGATGTTCAGCCTTAACTTGTTGATACACCAAGCACTTCGCTACAAAGCGGGCAATCTCCCTTTTCATGCCTTCCCATCAGAAATGTTGTCGTAGATCACGGTACATCTTTGTGCCTCCTGGATGTACGGAATATGCGGAACTGTGTGCCTCCTTCATAACTTCTTCGTGAATATCTTCTTTCGGCATACACAAGCGGCTACCATATCGCAACGAACCATCTTCATGAATCAACAAGTCCGTTCGAAGTCCCGCTTCTACCTGTTCTCGGAACTTCTGCAATCTTGGGTCCTGTGACTGAGCTGCTTTAATACTCTCGATCAACGACGACTGTACTTGCAGCTGCATCAACTGTCCCGAAGAATGCGGTAGCACAATCTCCAACTCGAATCTCCGAAAATCTTCGATAAGCTCCTTCTATGCAGTCAACATCCGAATTGCTGGAAACCGACTAAGCGCATCCGGCACTACATTAACTTTCCCCGGATGGTACTTGAGATCAAGATCATAGTCATCCATCAACTCCAACCATCTACGCTGCCTCATGTTAAGCTCTTTCTGCGTGAACACATACTTTAGGCTTTTGTGATCGGTGAATACTTCGACCCTTTCGCCCAGTAAGTAGTGTCTTCAAATCTTCATAGCGAAAATCACTGCTGCAAGCTCCAAATCATCGGTTGGTAATTCTTCTCATGGATCTTCAACTGCCGCGATGCGTAAGCTATAACTTTCCCATGCTGCATCAAAACACATCCCAGAGCTTTCCCAGATGCGTCGCTATGAATCACCAATCCTCCGGAACAGTCTGGTACGGTCAAAATAGGAGCGGTTATCAATCTTTGCTTCAACGTCTCAAAAGCTGACGTACAACTATCCGTCCATACGAACGGTACCTCCTTTCACGTAAGCTTGGTCAAAGGCTCAGCTAAGCGAGCAAAATTCTCCACGAACCTTCTGTAATATCCGGCAAGTCCAAGAAAACTTCTGATCTATGCTACGTTCTCCGGAATCGGGCAATCTTGAACTGCTGCAATCTTCTCGGGATCAACGGTGATTCCATCTCCGGATACGACGTGCCCTAAAAACTTCACTTCTTCAAGCCAAAACTCGCACTTGCTCATTTTCGCATATAATCTTTCATGTCTCAATGTCTGCAGTTGTCACGCCCCGCTTCCTAGTGTACGGCGAAGGGGACACGGCGAGGTCCGCTACGTATGTACTCAGAAGTACATACGCTAAGCGTAGCTAAGCAATATAAAAATAAATACACAAGAGACAAGAGATATAGAAAGAACAGCAACTTTTATTTATTAACATTCTTTGTACAATGCATGAAAGGAAATACAACTGAAGTAAAACGATGCCTAAACAGTGGCATAACAGGAAATGAAAAGTACTGGAAAAAAAGTGTACAATGAAACTACAGTGTAGGGTCTTCAGTAAAATGCTCCAAGTCTTTTTGTGATGGCTCGATCTCTGCCGGGTCCAAACCACCTGACGACATTCAAAGAAGAAAGAAATAGAATGTCGTCAGCGAACAGGTCGCTCGGTAGGTCCCAAAGATAAGAGGAGAATAGATGGAGAGTAAGATAGAGAGAGTATATTATTATAGTTGTATTATATTGTTATATTGTTGTAGTATTGTGTTAACGCTGTTGTTTGTAGCTTGGTACAGAAGATGCCAGTGTATACGAGGGGAGTCCCACTTACACCGGGGACCTTGGTAACCTGTAGTACAAGGCTCCGTCGATAATACCACGGAACAACGGCATGGATGTATTACGTCTTAAGTGACCACCTCGTGCCACCTTTAACATATTCCGTACCAGTCTATCCCTTAAACCCCGCGATGTCTTGTTTGTATTGTTATCTTGTAAATTGTATTGGTTGTAAGATTGATTGACTGACTGACCGAAACCATGATATCAGGAAACGGTTATAACCGTAGAGTCATGTAAATGGAATAACTGAGAATCATGTAAAAGGAATATATATCCATGGTTCGGTTCAGTCAAGTTATATAGATTGTTAACTGGATTCATGTGTTCATATTGAGTTGGATTATTAAAGAATATAGATTGACTTGAATCATATTCAAGTCAGAAATAGTCAGACTCAAACCCGAGTCAGACTAAAAGAAAAGGTATTTGAAGTTCTATAATTGTTAGGGTCCTTATTGTAATTTATAAAACTTGAGGGGGTTTTATGTAAAAAGTACTTTTGTATAGATTTCAAAATACACCTCAAGTATTATTATTCGTCTTTATAGTTATAATGAGTGTGAATTTTATTTGTGTTATTTTAGTGAATATATCCTAATAAAAGTATTAAGTGATTTATTTGAAATTCATGGTATTTTAACGTAACTTTAAATCTTGTAATTTTTAGAAAAAAAATGTGGAAACTTTATCTTATGATAAAATAGGTGTTTAAATGATAATTATATATATATATATTAATACAAGAATAATTTTAAATAAATATTTTATTTTCAAAAATCTCATTTTTCTTAAATGTCGTATTTTAAAGCTTTCGAGACCGAATGCTCCTTGCGGAGGTCTGAATCTCGCACTACTAGCCCGCGGGTGCACGATGAACCGTACTATCCCTAACGGGTTCCCTAAAGGTGGGTTGTAGCGGCGCTTTGCTTAGATTTAATAAATACTATTCATTTAGAAAAACGGTTTTATAAATATAAGGTATTTATTTGTAAAGGATGTAATTTCCGTATTTTAGTTTCTAGGGTTTTCTAAGCCAACTAGCCTATTTCTAAGGTCTAAACGATAAGTCATTAGAAGCCTCAAATCACCTCTTCACCGCCAATTGCGGCCAGGTAAGTGGGAAGGAACCACGGTAGTGGGCCTAATTAAAAACCACTAGCCTAGACACACTTGCCTAGACACCACAAAGTCAGTTTTAGATAAACGATCGATGTCCATGACAAATCGTACTTTCATTTTAAAAGATTTTGTTTTAGAATTGTGTACAACTTAAAGCTTTTAAGAAAGGTTTATAAAGAATATGGTATTTTAGTGAAAAGTCCTATATTTCCGTATTCTATATTTTGACGTTTATCAATTAGAGTTATATTTGTGCGTGTGTAGAGGTAGGTCATTACCTCGTGACTTATTTTAGGGTTTAATGAAGTTTAGAGGTTAAATATGATATATTAAACTTGAAGGTATTAAAGCGCAAGAATACGGTATTTGAAAACGTTATCATTTCATGTGTGAAAATTCATTCAAATTGATTTCTACAAGTTTAGTGATCAAGATAAACATATTTAGGAATGAGGGAATTGATTAAATGAAGAAAAATAAACTTCATGGTATTTTTATGAAAAGAATACGGTTTTACAAGAAAGCTATCATTTCATGTGAGAAACTTTATTTAAATTGGTTTCTATGTGATTAATAGTCATCATGAATATAGGTAGGTATTATGGATTAGGTGACAAGTGGGATTTTGTAGAAAAACCGAATCGGAAATCGGTTTGTTCCGATTTTCATCGGGGTTCGTAATTTCGTATTTTAAGAAATAGAGAAGAAAGAAAGATGGGACTTATGGGTTTCAAACTCTTCTAAAGAGTATAGAGGAGTAAGAGAAATGGCCGAGGTGTTGTTTTGTCGCCGGTTGCTTCGTCGCCGGAAATCCGTCAGCGCTTCGCCGTGAACTCGGTTTCAAAGCACACTTTCTTGTGGAAATTTCAAGAGAGTAATTCTAAGATTTTGGAATGAGAAGGTAGGGGGTAGGGGGTCTATTTATAGGGTAGCTAGGGTAGGGTGAAAGGTTTTTAAATGAAAATGTAAAAATATATAAAATCATTAAAAGTTGGAGTAAATAGAGTATATGAAAGGTTTTAATGTAAAAATGTATAAAATCATTAAAAATTGGAGTAAATAGGGTATATGAAAGGTTTTAATGTAAAAATGTATAAAATCATTAAAAATTGGAGTAAATAGGAATTTCAAAGGTCTCTGAAACCGATATAGGAATTTGAAGTGTACATGGGGGTTTAGAAGATGAAGAGACACAATATTGAAGAAAAATTTAAAACAAAATAAATATTAAAAATAATGTGGGGTATCGGATTTGAACTTTGGTGGCTTGGTTCAGCAGTGCAAGATATTACCAATGAGCTACAAGCTCCTTCTTGTAATTAAATTGCTAATCAAGTACTTAAGTCTTGTGCTCAGGCAATAAATACCCCTTTAAGGATTTTGAAAAAAAAAACAATTTAAAAATTTGTATAGGAAAAAATGTATAAGAAAATTATGGTTGTTACATTCTACCCTCCTTATAAAACTTTCGTCCTCGAAATTTGTAAAAGGAAAGTGTAAAAAATCCAAGAAAAGTTTGGTGCTGGTGTACTGACAGTATGTGAAAAATAACAAGGTGGTGCAAGGGTTTTAAAAATGCGAAGAATGTGTGAAGGAGTGAAAGAATGCGGAGGTTTTGGTAAAATTGTAAAAGAGGTGACGGAATTTTGGGTTAGGACAGATTCAAAGTATATGATTCAAAGAATAAGAAATGATGGGATTCAAGAATGTTTTAGTTGCTGGTTCTTGTGTTTTATATTGCTTAGGGTTCCATACAGTTCTGACCTGCATGGGCCGCCAACAAAACCTGTCACGCCCCGCTTCCCAGTGTACGGCGAAGGGGACGCGGCGAGGTCCGCTACGTATGTACTCAGAAGTACATACGCTAAGCGTAGCTAAGCAATATAGAAATAAATACACAAGAGACAAGAGATATAGAAAGAACAGCAACTTTTATTTATTAACATTCTTTGTACAATGCATGAAAGGAAATACAACTGAAGTAAAACGATGCTTAAACAGTGGCATAACAGGAAATGAAAAGTACTGAAAAGAAAAATGTACAATGAAACTACAGTGTAGGGTCTTCAGTAAAATGCTTCAAGTCTTCTTATGACGGCTCGATCTCTGCCGGGTCCAAACCACCTGACGACATTCAAAGAAGAAAGAAATAGAATGTCGTCAGCGAACAGGTCGCTCGATAGGTCCCAAAGATAAGAGGAGAATAGATGGAGAGTAAGATAGAGAGAGTATATTATTATAGTTGTATTATATTGTTATATTGTTGTAGTATTGTGTTAACACTGTTGTTTGTAGCTTGGTACAGAAGATGCCAGTGTATACGAGGGGAGTCCCACTTACACCGGGGACCTTGGTAACCTGTAGTACAAGGCTCCGTCGATAATACCACGGAACAACGGCATGGATGTATTACGTCTTAAGTGACCACCTCGTGCCACCTTTAACATATTCCGTACCAGTCTACCCCTTAAACCCCGCGATGTCTTGTTTGTATTGTTATCTTGTAAATTGTATTGGTTGTAAAATTGATTGACTGACTGACCGAAACCATGATATCAGGAAACGGTTATAACCGTAGAGTCATGTAAATAGAATAACTGAGAATCATGTAAAAGGAATATATATCCATGGTTCGGTTCAGTCAAGTTATATAGATTGTTAGCTGGATTCATGTGTTCATATTGAGTTGGATTATTAAAGAATATAGATTGACTTGAATCATATTCAAGTCAGAAATAGTCAGACTAAAAGAAAAGGTATTTGAAGTTCTATAATTGTTAGGGTCCTTATTGTAATTTATAAAACTTGAGGGGGTTTTATGTAAAAAGTACTTTTGTATAGATTTCAAAATACACCTCAAGTATTATTATTCGTCTTTATAGTTATAATGAGTATGAATTTTATTTGTGTTATTTTAGTGAATATATCCTAATAAAAGTATTAAGTGATTTATTTGAAATTCATGGTATTTTAATGTAACTTTAAATCTTGTAATTTTTAGAAAAAAAATGTGGAAACTTTATCTTATGATAAAATAGGTGTTTAAATGATAATTATATATATATTAATACAAGAATAATTTTAAATAAATATTTTATTTTCAAAAATGTCATTTTTCTTAAATGTCGTATTTTAAAGCTTTCGAGACCGAATGCTACTTGCGGAGGTCTGAATCTCGCACTACTAGCCCGCGGGTGCACGATGAACCGTACTATCCCTAACGGGTTCCCCAAAGGTGGGTTGTAGCGGCGCTTTGCTTAGGTTTAATAAATACTATTCATTTAGAAAAACGGTTTTATAAATATAAGGTATTTATTTGTAAAGGATGTAATTTCCGTATTTTAGTTTCTAGGGTTTTCTAAGCCAACTAGCCTATTTCTAAGGTCTAAACGATAAGTCATTAGAAGCCTCAAATCACCTCTTCACCGCCAATTGCGGCCAGGTAAGTGGGAAGGAACCACAGTGGGCCTAATTAAAAACCACTAGCCTGGACACACTTGCCTAGACACCACAAAATCAGGTTTAGATAAACGATCGATATCCATGACAAATCATACTTTCATTTTAAAAGATTTTGTTTTAGAATTGTGTACAAGTTAAACCTTTTAAGAAAGGTTTATAAAGAATATGGTATTTTAGTGAAAAGTCCTATATTTCCGTATTCTATATTTTGACGTTTATCAATTAGGATTATATTTGTGCATGTGTAGAGGTAGGTCATTACCTCGTGACTTATTTTAGGGTTTAATGAAGTTTGGAGGTTAAATATGATGTATTAAACTTGAAGGTATTAAAGCGTAAGAATACGGTATTTGAAAACGTTATCATTTCATGTGTGAAAATTCATTCAAATTGATTTCTACAAGTTTAGTGATCAAGATAAACATATTTAGGAATGAGGGAATTGATTAAATGAAGAAAAATAAACTTCATGGTATTTTTATGAAAAGAATACGGTTTTACAAGAAAGCTATCATTTCATGTGAGAAACTTTATTTAAATTGGTTTCTATGTGATTAATAGTCATCATGAATATAGGTAGGTATTATGGATTAGGTGACAAGTGGGATTTTGTAGAAAAACCGAATCGGAAATCGGTTTGTTCTGATTTCCGTCGGGGTTCATAATTTCGTATTTTAAGAAATAGAGAAGAAAGAAAGATGGGACTTACGGGTTTCAAACTCTTCTAAAGAGTATAGAGGAGTAAGAGAAATGGCTGAGGTGTTGTTTCGTCGCCGGTTGCTGCGTCGCCGGAAATCCGTCAGCGCTTCGCCGTGAACTCGGTTTCAAAACACACTTTCTTGTGGAAATTTCAAGAGAGTAATTCTAAGGTTTTGGAATGAGAAGGTAAGGGGTAGGGGGTCTATTTATAGGGTAGCTAGGATAGGATAGGTGAAAGGTTTTTAAATGAAAATGTAAAAATATATAAAATCATTAAAAGTTGGAGTAAATAGGGTATATGAAAGGTTTTAATGTAAAAATGTATAAAATCATTAAAAATTGGAGTAAATAGGGTATATGAAAGGTTTTAATGTAAAAATGTATAAAATCATTAAAAATTGGAGTAAATGGGAATTTCAAAGGTCTCTGAAACCGATCTAGGAATTTGAAGTGTACATGGGGGTTTAGAAGATGAAGAGACACAATATTGAAGAAAAATTTAAAACAAAATAAATATTAAAAATAATGTGGGGCATCGGATTTGAACTTTGGTGGCTTGGTTCAGCAGTGCAAGATATTACCAATGAGCTACAAGCTCCTTCTTGTAATTAAATTGCTAATCAATTACTTAAGTCTTGTGCTCAGGCAATAAATACCCCTTTAAGGATTTTGAAAAAAAAACAATTTAAAAATTTGTATAGGAAAAAGTGTATAAGAAAATTAGGGTTGTTACAGCAGTGCGATCTTCAAGTGTTTTGCATGCTCTTCTATACTCCTCGAGTAGACCAGAATATCATCAATGAACACCACTATAAACTGGTCCAAGAACGGTGAAAAGATTCGGTTCATCAAGTCCATAAATATCGCCGGTGCATTCGTGACTCTGAATGGCATCACTAAATACTCATAATGTCCATATCGAGTTCGAAACGCAGTCTTGCAAATATCTTCTGATTTAACTTGAACTTGATGATATCCGGATCGCAAATCCAGCTTCGAGAATACCCTCGCGCCACTGAGTTGCTCGAATAATTCACCAATGTGAGGGATCGTGTACTTGTTCTTAATAGTCATTCGGTTTAATTCTCGATAATCGATGCACATCCTCCGTGTGCCATCTTTCTTCTTAACTAGAAAAACTGGAGCTCCCCAAGGTGAATTACTGCTGCGAATCCAACCCTTCTCTAGCAATTCGGTAACCTGCTTCTTTACTTCTTCCAACTCCACTGGTGCCATCGGATAGTACGCCTTTGAGATTGGCGCTGCACTAGAAACAAGATCGATCGCGGACTCCACATCTCGTTTTGGTGGTAAACCCGAGATATCCTCGAACACGTCCATGAACTCTCGAACTACAGCTGACGCTTCCTCCTTATCAACTTCTATCGTCGAAAGAACATTGTTTGTCGGCTTAGCCCTAAACTCGAATGGCCCGACAGAACTGTTACCTCCAGCAAAAACAAACTCCGGATGTCCGGGAATCCGGAAAATCACTTTCTTTGCTCTACAATCAATGTGAGCGTGGAAAGTGCCGAGAAAGTCCATTCCCAAAACAACATCATAACTGTCGGTATCGATCACCAAGAAATCTGCAAATAACTCCCGTCCACAGATAACAACCGAACAATCTTTGCATTCACTACAAGATATAATCTTCCCATTCCCGGTGTGTATGTCCCAACAACTAGACATGGTCATGCATGCAATCGAATGTGCAGCAATAAATTTGGATGACATACAACAATGGGATGCACCTGAATCAACAATGGGATGCACCTGAATCGAATAGTGCTAATACGGGAAAATCATGAACAACTTCATCTGAAGCCAAGATACTGAAGAAGATAAGCACAGTAAACAGGATTCAAGCTTGCGATAAAACATGAACTGATAACCATTGAAACCGAGAGAAACAAGGTAATATCATGACCATAAATCAGGGAAATAAATCGAGACTAGGACTCCAAGTTACTTAAATAGAGTACCGCGTTGTAACCATGCTGCAGTTCATAGTTACAATCGCATAACTCCGTTCAAGTCGCCCAAATCCTAGCATTAGAATCGAAAGACTAAATAGAGAGAAACAATAGGGAACCAGAAGGTTTTAAGTCGAGATGCAAAGTTGTTTGCATATCGTCAAGACAAGGGTCAAGAGAAAGATATGATTCATGAATCACGAGAACAATATGGCAGGACATGTTCCTAATTACGAGTTTTCCGATTCGTGTATTGGGTCCAATACCCAACTACAAAAGAATCAAACCCGATTAACCTAAATCATATGTCTCTGATACCAAACAAACCCTGTCACGCCCCGCTTCCCAGAGTGCACTAAGATTGGCACGTAACAGAGCCAACCATGCTACCTGTAGCTAGGAAACATCCTTCCACAGTCACATTACGGCTGTCTATAAAATATTAAGAACAGTAGAAATAAAATAAACTATCTAGTACATGTCCATATGCCAGAATAAACGAGTCAAGAAATATAAATGTGCGAAATCAATAAATCCAATAAGCAAAACATCTGGAAAGTACGTCCCAAATATGGGCTCACATCAGGAAAAGGAAATGCTGAAAGAAAACTAAACTAAAAACACTAACAGGATTCTCACTGTTCGGCCTGTCGACTGAAGTACTCCTGATCGGCCTGTGACAAAGATAGCGGATCTGGGCCATGCAAAACCCAGACGTCAGTGCGTCATAATATTAAACAATAATACATGAATAGGATAACGGGATATGCATGCATGAGTATAAACGATAACATGAATATAACCAGTAAACATGGATAGAGAACAGTGAAGTGTATACGTGCAGGTGAAGTGCAGTGGGTAATCTAAACTATACTACTGGGTTATCTATTCTAAAGTCTTCGAAATCAATTAATGTAATCCTCATCGTAACCCATCGGTCTGTGTCCCGTTCATACCCCACGGGACCACGGTAACAGGATTATTCCGTAACGCCCGGAAAAAATGGCAAACAATATATTCCGTAACGCCCGGAAAAACGGAAAATAATATAATAGCCCTTTGAGTTACGTTCGGTTACATTCTTGATTTCCCCTTACTCCTAAGGTTATGTGTTCAAGTCGGGTATTACCAATTGATATCTAATGCCAACACAGGATCAAGCAGGTACAGGTTTTGTCTATGCAGACAACAATAACGTCCATCAGGACAACATGTCAGGATTGTCGGTATTAGAAATAGGATCGGTTAACATGTCAAGCAGTGGTATATCAGGTCATGTCAGATAGTGCACATGTATCAAGTGGGTACCCAACAGTAAAATGTAGCAAGTATCGAATCACGGTAAAGGTACGGATATACGGTGAAAGCATGGATGCACAAATATCTATCAGGGGTTACATCATAACTATGTAGGATGCACATTATTAAGCATGGGGTACTAATGTAACAGTAATATGAATTAATATGGCATGGCATGCAACTAGATATATAGAATTAATGGTATGGATACACAAAAAAACATGGATGCGTAACTATCTATCAGGGGTTACAACTACAGCTCCATGACTGTGTAGGATGCACACTATCAAGCATGGGGTGTTAATACAACAATAACATGAAATAATATGATCTGTAGATGCGGCTATATATATAATAAATGATATGGATGCATACGGGTATCCGAAAACAGTAGAATATTAATATGGATGTACAATGCAATCAACGGGTGATATTTTTATTCATATGGATGCAAAATAAGATACATAACATGTAGCAAGATGAACTTGCCTGCAACTAGATATGTAAATAACGGTATGGATGCATACGGGTATCGAAAAACTGTAAAATTGTAATATGGATGCACAATGGAATAAACATGTAATATTTTTATTAATTTAAATGAAAACATATAGACATAGCATGTAGCAAGTTAAACTTGCCTGAACGGATCTCACGACGGGGTGCGTACGCTGCGTCCGACGTCGGGTAAACGTCGCGATGTACACACGGCGTACAGAACAGAACTAGGCAAAGCAACAAGGTAACCACACAGGCAGGGGACGTTCACTGGATCACTCGGATCGTCGGCAGCGGCACGGCTCCGGCGATGATCACCGGACAAAGAAACAAGATCAAGAAAGAAGAAGAAGAAGAAGAAGAAGAAGAAGGAGAAGAAAGAAAAGAGGAGAAGGGGCTACGGGTTCTCTGGTGTTGTCTCGGGTCAGAGGAGTTGGAGAGGGGTGACGTCGACGATGGGGTCAAGCTCCGGCAACGTGGGTGTGTAGACGAGGGTTTAGGCAGTGGGGATTCTTGGGTCGAAGGGGTATGCAGGGAAAACGAGGGTTTGGTTTGTCGGGATGCTTGGAGAGAGAGGAGAAGGAGGAGAGGTGGTGGAGAGGGAGTGGAGGCGATGATGAAGTGGTCGGAGCTCCGGTGGCGAGGGGTGCAGGGGTGCTCGGGTGATGGTTTGCAATGGGTTGTGGGGCTCAGGGTTGGAGAAGAGAAAGGAAGTGGAAAGGAGAATGAGGAGGTGATGATGACGAAGGTGATGAGACGAGGGGTTGAGGAAGAAGGCGGCGGCTAGGGTTAGGGTTTTTGTGGGGATCTCATGGGGCATAGGGTTTTTAAAGAAGAAGAAGAAAACAGAAGAAGGGAGGTGAGCGTAGGGAAGAGAAGGTGACGGGATCCGACGTCGCGAGAGGAGAGAGAAAGGGAGAGATAGAGAAAGAGAGAGAGAGGAATAGAGGAAGAAAGAGAGAGAGAGAGTCTGTGTTCTGTTCAGAAAAGATTTACAATCTTTTAAAATATTATTTTTTTTGTTTGTTTAAAAAATTTAAACGTGAATAGTTAACAGTTAAATAAATATAATATAATATTAATAAAATTTGATATTTTGGCTAATACAAAAATAGTCCAAAACACGTCCTGGTCGGGTCTAAAAATACAGTTTTAAAATACAGAAAATATACGTGTCGACCAATATCAAAACAAGATATCCGGGTAACGAAAAAATATACCCCCAAGAACGGATGCACGCACGTGCACGTAGCCATCCAAACGAGTTCGTTTCACTGAACGGGACGCGAACAAGATGCGCGGATGCTACGACAGGGTTAGGGGTATCATGCAGGCCGTGTTGTATATTTTTAAAATATTTTATTAGACTTTATATGTTATATTGAAAAAAAGTGCGGATGCCAGATAAATGCCAGTATGCAGTATATAAAAAAAATGAACGTGCACTGATCCACATAACAAGCTTGAATAAATCATAAACAGGAATCAAGACAAGTTTTCAGCAAGCGGGTCGGGTCGGATGCAAATACAGATGTCAAATACATTATCCGCATCCAAAACACGGTAAATCAAAAAAATAGCAAAAATAAAGAAATACTCAAAATAGAACTGGTATAAATGAACTAGGGTGTTACACTTGCGGAGGTCTGAATCCTGGTCTACTAGGTCCGAGGACATGCGGTAATCCGCACCATCCCGAACGGGTTCCCCAAAAGTGGGTTGTAGAGACAGAATTGCAAGGAATTGTTTTACACCGTTTTTAAAAAAATGGGTTTTATAAGTTGGTATTTGTTTGAAATATCGTATTATCCCATAAATATGTTCCCAAATTTCCATCGTGCTATATCAAGAAATGTGTGTTGTGAGGAGGTTGGTATTTACCTCATAAATTATCTAAAGGTAATAGGGTTAAAAACAATAAGCAATGTCAAATCTAAACATAAGGGTATTTTAATATAAAAATGAAATAGAACTTGATATGATTATTATTTTAATATCAAATTTGTTTTATTATCTTTGTTAATGATTACTAAACAATATATTAACATTTTGTAGGTTTGTTATTAAGAAAAAGTTGTATTTTAAAGGAAAAGGAAATCGGAAGTCGGACTAACTCTGCTTCCGACGAGTTTTGAAATAGAAAAGTTTTAGGATTGAAGAAGAGAGGGGAAGAAGGGACTTACTGGTTTCAAGGAGAGCGGGGAGGTAGGAGAAGATTTAGGGATCATCGGGGCGTCGTTTCGTCGCCGGAATCTCCTCGGAATTTCATCGGAGGTTCGCCCTTCGCTAACTCCACTTGTACACTAAAAGGACTTGGAAATTCTTGAGAGTTTTGGCAGGGATTTGTAAGTGAGGATGTATGAAATGGAGTGTGGTATTTATAAGGAAAATTAGGGTTTGGTGTGTTAAAGAATGCATTTAAAATATACATTAAAAATTGGATTAAAGGGTATTTTATTGTTCTCTGAATGAATGCAGAGTAAACGAACAATGTGGGGTTAGTGGGGTAGCTGAAAAGGTGCTCGGGCAAAAAAATAGGAAGCTTTACCCATGGGAGGCCCGGCGGTGCCGGCATTACCAAGGGTTCCGCAAGTCGGAAACCGGTGGAGGGGCTTGGTTCTTTGGCCACGTGTTCCTGTCGCTTGGTTTATTCTCGTGCACATGTTTAAATATTCAGTGACTTTTCATTTTACGTGTTGTGCATGCGCAAACTCTTGGGCTTCTAAAAAGATTAAAATAAAATTAAAAAGAATATGTGGCTGATGGGTTTTGAACTATGATACTATGTCTCAGCAGTGCAAGGCTTTACCAGTGAGCTACAAGCTCTTTCTTACTGTTCAAAAGCAAATCAAATTCTTATAACATTCACAGGAATTGTAAATACCCCAATTGTACATTAACTTTTAAACAATTTTATATACATTGAAATTGGAGTTTTTACATTACCTGAGTCGTCTGAGTGAGGGGTTTTTATAGCGGTCGCATGGAGCGAGCAGGCGCGAAATCTTCGTCTTCGGTTACGCTCCTGACGTTACGCCTGCGTGAATGACGGGATCCCTCCATTAATGACAGGATACCTCCATTAATGACGGGATACGCCCATTAATGGGGGGATGTGCTACCGTAGGACACGGGACGTCGGGCGGCGGATATCTCGCTTTAGCGAGATATGCGAAGCCATTGCGGAAGCACTAAAGCCCTACGCTCTCGTTTGACTGGGAGAGCTGGGGAAGCTTAGCTCGGCATGAGGCTCGGAGACGAACCGGAAGGTCGAGGATGCTCAGCTCTGCAATAGCTCAGAGACGAGCATAGGAGGATGGACGCCAGTTCGGAGGCTAGGTCGCTCTTTGGTGAGAGGCGGAGTGTAAGCTCGGGGATGAACTGAACAAGGTTATCAATTCTCCATACTGATCTTACCTCGGTAGCCCTCAGGAGTCTAGTGAGCTATCGCGGGTGACACGTCATTCGCCACGTGTCATGATCTGAGGGATTCCCACTTATGAGCATTATCATTATCCCACCACTCTCGTTCCGACCTATTTATGAATCGGGTCGAGAGTGACATACTCGGTTTTCTTGGCGCAACCTATTGCTGAGAATCCTTTGTGCGGGTTTCCGGGCGACGTTGTGTAGGACAGTTGCATCATTCAAATTTCCGAGCCCACGTGGCGTATTCCCGAGCGCCTAGATCTTCACACGTATCTCCGATGATATCAACGGATCAGGAAAATGATCGTGCATTAAATAAGGGGCGCCGATTCGCTTGTTCGTCTATAGGGCCACAGGCCATGTGTCTGAAGCGGGTTGGCGGATGCGACAGGCTGTCGTTGTCGCCTGCAATCGAAGGACGTTCCCAATGGTCGTTCGACACATAGAGATTTAATGGTTGGCAGACGCGACGCTTCGTTTTGGTGAGAATTGATGTGGGCCGCTGGATGCCTTTTCTGGAGTTTATAAATAGGAGAAAGGTTGCTCGGTGTTCCTTCCTCTTAGATCGGGTTGACGACCACGTTTCTTCGTAGGGTAGGAATCTACCCCTCGGAGATTAACCGAGCAGGAATCTGCACAGTGGCCTCTTTAAGAGGGCTTTAGATCCTGAGCGTTGATGGGTAGAAAGCTACCCGCTCGGGATGGACCGGGCAGTGAAGTTGCTCAGTGGCCTCGAGATGAAGGCTTTTGTTCCTTAGCGTTGATGGGAAAAAAACTACTCGTTAGGAATGGACTGGACAGGGAAGCTACTCGGTGTCCTCGTTATAAGGGCTTCGATCCGCAACGTTGTGGGGTAGGAAGCTACCAGCTACGGATGGATCAAGCAAGGAAGCTGCTCGGTGGCCTCGAGATGAGGGCTTTGATCCTAGGTGTAGATGAGTAGGAATCTACCTGCCGGGGATGGACCGGGCAGGGAAGCCGCTTGGTGGCCTCGTTCAGCGTTGTGGGGTAGAAAGCTACCAGCTGAGGATGGACAGGGCAGGGAAGCTGCTCGGTGGCCTAGAGATGATGGCTTCGATCCTTAGCATAGATGGATAGGAATCTACCCGCCAGGGATGGACTGGACAGGGAAGCCGCTCGGTGGCCTCGTTATGAGGGTTTCGATCCGCAGCGTTGTGAGGTAGGAAGCTACCAGCTGCGGATAGACCGGGCAGGGAAGCTGCTCGGTGGCCTCGAGATGAGGGCTTCGATCCTTAGCGTAGATCGATAGGAATCTACCCGCCAGGGATGGAGCGGGCAGGGAAGCCGCTCGGTGGCCTCGTTATGAGGGCTTCAATCCGTAGCGTTGTGGGGCAGGAAGCTACTAGCTGTGGATGGACCGGGTAGGGAGGCTACTCGGTGGCTTCATGATGAGAGCTTCGATCCTTGGCATAGATGGGGAGGAATCTACCCGTCAGGGATGGACCGGGCATGGAAGCTGCTCGGTGGCCTCGTTCAACGTTGTGGGGTAGGAAGCTACCAGCTGCGGATGGACCGGGCAAGGAAGCTGCTCGGTGGCCTCGAGATGAGGGCTTCGATCCTTGGCGTAGATGGGTAGGAATCTACCCGCCAGGGATGGACCGAGCAGGGAAGCCGCTCGGTGGACTCATCATAAAGGCTTTGATCCGCAGCGTTGTAGGATAGGAAGCTACCAGCTGTGGATGGACCGGGCAGGGAAGCTGCTTGGTGGTCTTAAGATGAGGGCTTCGATCCTTGGCGTAGATGGGTAGGAATCTACCCGCCAGGGATGGACCGGGCAAGGAAGCTGCTCGGTGGTCTCGTTATGAGAGCTTCGATCCTTTGCGTAGATGGGTAAGAATCTACCAGTCAGGGATGGGCAGGAAGACATCCGTCGGTCCTGCATGGAGTTTCATCATGGAAAATAGAGGGAACTAGTTCAGATTGCAAGGAAACAAGAATTTTTATTATCAAATAAGTACAGGTTATGTGATTCAATATAAATTCTCCCGCGTTGAACAATAGGTTTCGGTAGGTGTCCTTGTTGTTCGGACTTAGGTCAGTCGGCGACCACCATGATCTGTCCGATCGTCAGCACCGCGTCATTAATTTGATCGACTTGCCTCTGATATATTTGACGTTGGTCTTGTAGGTACTTCGTCAAGTGACCCGAGCGGATCAACTCCTCGATGTAGTCGCAGAGTTGTTTGCAGTTCTCGGTCAGGTGACCCTGCGACCTATGGAAGGCACAGTATGGGCCCCAGATACGTTTAGCCACTCTATGGGTGACTGGCGAGAGCTTGAAGAATCTCTCGTCCTTTGCCTCCTCTAACAGCTCGGCTTTGGAGATATTCAGAGGAGTGTACTCCTGGAACCTCGGGGAGTAAGGTATCGGACAGTTGGCTTTCTTTTTCTCCTCTATGTCCCTCTTCTTTTGGTCGACTTGGTCGTTCCGGGGAGTGTTGGCGTTCACCTCCGATTCGAGTTGGATCTTTCACTCGGTCCAAGCTTTTATCTCGGCCATGGTCTTAGGTTGCGCTAATGCAAAAGAGCGGAGCCACTCTTTATGCCCAAGACCTGACCTTAGTGCAGTGATGACAGTTTCATCCTGGTGCTCGGGGACCTTGAGGAGAGCGTTGTAGAAACGAGTGACATATCCCTTAAAGGATTCCTTGTCGCCACTCTTTATAGTGAACAGGTAGTCGACTGTTGTCTTTTGTCGTCGATTCCTGATGAAGTGGCCGAGGAATTGGGTGGCCAGCTCATCGAAGGTCGAGATGGAGCATGGCGTAAGTCCTCGGAACCAGTCCCGACCAGCTCGTATCAGAGTGGTGGGAAAAGCGTGGTATTGAGCTACGTTCGAGTTGTCCCGGAAGCTCATGCCCGCTGTGAACACATACAAATGATCTTTTGGGTCGAACTTCCCGTCGAAGAAGGCCACCTTGGGTGGCTTGTTCTTGGTCGAGACGCGTACGACCAGTAATTCCTCGGTGAAGGGCTTTGTGAGAGAATCCGCGGAATATCTAGCCCTTTCGCCGGATGGAGAGTTGTCTCGTCGTATGCCTTCGAGCTTCTTTTCGAGGGCCTCAAGTCGGCGATGATAACCCGAGGATTCGGCACAGTCGGAGTGGTGGTCATTTCCGCTCCTGGTCTGTGCGGTGGTGTGGCTTCGGTTCCACTCTATCAGATTTCTTAGACTCTCGGGTATTGTCCTTCTCGTGTAGCCTTGACACGAGTTGTTTGCATGGTCCTGGCGAAGGAGAGGGTGTCAGTCGTGCCTGGAAGCAGGCGAGCTGACCGACACCTCCTCGGATGGTGCGGGAGCACGATGGTCGTCGCGGCGATGGTCTCCTTCTCGAGACCGCGACGTAGAGCCGTGCGGTACCCAGCGGGTCATAGAATTAGTCGCTGCGTGGGAGCCACGGTTGCCGGAGTCAGCATGCTGGTGTTCGGTGGCGTTGAGGGGAGCAATGTTATCCGTTCTTCTGCCAACGTCATGATCCCTGGGAGGGGGAACTATGATCTGGCAGGCTGGGCCAGCCGCTTGAACGTGAATGAGCGCGTCAACCATCGACGTAAGTCTGTCGATCCACGCCGTTAGGGTGTTGACGATGTTTGGAAGGGGAGTAGAACTGTCCGCACTTCCGTTGTGGGGGAGGCGGCGGCTTGTACTGGGATCGTCATGGTTCTCGCTTGCTATTAGGTCGAAAGTGGAAGATCAACTTCAATGGGTGGAAGAAACTATTCATTTTTCCCACAGACGACGCCAACTGATGGAGGCCGTGATCTCCTTCAGATGCTGTCCTCTGTCGATCTGTTGCGAGCATTATTGAACGGCTGAAATTTGATTTGAAGGTTGTCTCCTTGAGCGTGTGGATCTCAATATGTTAATTTTGAGGTGAAGCCGAGCAATCTACAAAGAAGTCCCGGGATAGGTGGCCACCGTAGGACCCTCCGACAATCAAGTTAGCCGAGGAAAATGAGCAGAGTAGCAGCTTATTGGATTAAAATTGGGTTACCTGAGCCGTCTGAGAGAGGGGTTTTTATAGTGGTCGCATGGAGCAGGCGCGAGATCTTCGCCTTCGGTTACGCTCCTGACGTTACGCTTGCATGAATGACAGGATTCCTCCATTAATGACGGGATACGTCCATTAATGGGGGATGTGCCAACGTGGGACACGAGACATGGGGCGGCGGATATCTCGCTTTGGCGAGGTAGCGGAACTGTTGCGGAAGCGCTAAGGCTCCGCGCTTTCGTTTGACCGGGAGCTGGGGAGGCTTAGCTTGGCGTGAGGCTCGGAGACGAGCCGGGAAGCTGAGGAAGCTCAGCTCTACAATAGCTTGGAGATGAGCACAGGAGGATGGGCGCCAATTCGGCGGCTAGGTCGCTCTTGGGTGAGAGGCGGAGTGTAAGCTCGGGGATGAACTGAGAAAGGTCATCAATGCTCCATACTGATTTTACCTCGGTAGCCCTCAAAAGTCTAGTGAACTGTCGTGGATGACACGTCATTCACCACGTGTCGTGATCTGAGGGATTCCCACTTATGAGCATGTATGTAATCATGCAGTAAGAGGAAGGGCTATTTTCATTATTTGATATCAATCAAACGTGTGCTTGATGAAGATGTGAACCCCTTGAAAGTTTAGTAAAATTAAGCCTTAAATTTATTATTGAATATTCTGTTATTTCGTTCTTCCAAACCAGCCAGCATATAGGCATATCCAAATTATCCGAAAATTGCAAATCTATGCTAGGAGCAGATTGTTTCCTCCAAGACCTTCAAATGTCATGAAAGGTATTGGGTAACACGTGCCATCCTAACATTCTATAGAACCTATCCCAAAGACTTGTCGTAAAAGGAAGCTGGACTCATATACAGAGCTACATAGAACACCTTCGGCCGGACCATATCAGATTCTTTTCCTCGTATTATCCTTGGTCAGGATGGAATTTTTATATGCCAACCATATGAATATCATGCCTTCCAAAGGAACTTGTATTTTCCAAACTTATCTACAGGTCCACCATATCGAGAACTTGGTATAATGACTTCACTGAAAACGGATTATTGGCCCCGTGTCTCCAATTCATCACATTTCCACTCCTCTCGCCTACCAATTGCCAGTTCTCCAAATAGCTAATTAGTCTCTTTCGTTCTTGGCTCTACGAAATTTTGGAAATTTACAATTCCTCAGTTGTTTAGTTACCGTAGCGTTCATGCTCCTTGCTCGTTCATGTAATGATGGAAAGGTTTCCAGCAGGATTTGTTCAGAGAATAGTTTTGCCACAAATTTATGTGCTTCCCACTTGTCAGTTCCACTTTAAAGAATGTTACATGTAAGAAACTCTTTCAAACAATAAATGTTTCATTAAACAAATCCTATGTAGAACAAGTATTGCATCTTCGTTTAATATCATTTTCAGCAGCATAATCTTAAAAGTAAGGCAGTACTCGAAACCAACCCGATAGGAGTTATTTTAATCCGTATTGATGGTCTCGCTAACTTATATGAAACAAACGGAGTATATATGTTTCTGTTGTATTTCTATAATGGCCGCACATCTGAAAACTCATTATTCTATTGATCAATGTATAGGTCTGTTAAACAAATTCAAGAATTTTTATGATTTGACCACCGTGTTGTCATGTGTCCCGCTTCTTCCTGTGTTGTACAATCTGCATCCTCAACTTATATTGACTCATACATGAAATATTAAACCATAGACGATGTTATATAGTTACCAATAGCGGGTATATTGGAAATCATAGACGATGTTATATAATTACAAACAACGAGCCTAGTGGAAATCATGGACGATGTTATATAATTACAAATGGCGGGCCTATCGGATATTTTTTTGTGGCTCGGACTGAACCCAGTGAATATGATTTCGGTTTTTAATGACTGTCGTGCTCCGAATTTTAAAGCGCTAGACCTATATTTTCTTTTGAATTTTTTTTGTCTAATTTTCTAAACAACAATTTTTTGGGACCTAAAAAGAAGGACAATGTCTCTGCCTTTCTTTATTTTAATGAAACTTATTTTAGAGTCACCCATAAGAAAATAGAAACAAAGTGCAATGAAAGGAGGAAGAAAACAACAAAAAAGCATACAAATTCAAAACCAAACGAATCCTCTCTCAACTAAAAATGATAAAAGCCCCCTCTCCAAAGCCGGAACCCACGTGTTGTCCTTTACTCAAAATCTCCTCCTCGCAAATCCTATCCTCTACTATAATCGGTGAACGCTGACCATGATGCTCGTCATTTATTCTCTCCTCCTCCTTGCTCATTTTTGCTTTTCATCTTTCCCTTGTTGAACCAAAATGCAATATTTGATTCAATACCCTACGTGCATAGCAGGATTTTTAGTATCATTAAAAATGCTATTTTTCTAAATAACATTTTGCTGAACACCAGTCATAAATAATCATGAAAAACGATGGTAAAGTAGATAGAAAATCAAAGATGGAATGCAAATAGAAAATTGACAGGAACCATTTTGTTGAAACAAAAGATAAACTGCAGTAAAGAAAAAACGAGGGGGTTTTCTGTGATTTAAGCGATCCTCCCTAGCGGCCTGGGTCTAAATAATCTTGCTTTCGAATCTGTATCTTTGCCCTTTTCCCAACATTTGATTTGATTAGATTCATCCCATTGTCAAAATCTCTCTCTCTCTCTCCTCTCTTCTCTCTCCCTCTTCTCCAATGATGGCAGCTTCAATCGAGAACCGAAGCGTCCCATATCGAATCCCCCCGCCACCTCCGCAGCCCCAATCACTACATCGACGCCGTTTCCTCTTCTCAAACTCAAACTCGCCGCTATTTGAACCTTCGCCACGCTCATTCGCGCTCTCGTTCTTGCAATTTGAAGAATTGGGTAAGTTTACTAAAGTTTGCAGTTTGAAATTGGTTTGTAGAGTAAAAAACCAAACTTTAGTGAGATTTTACCCCCTAATTAATTTTATTTGGATTGCAGAGTTTGGTTGATATGGAGGAGGAAGATGGTTGCAGGGTTGAAGGAGGTGAGTGGATTAAGAGGCTGCCCTCGACGACATTTTCAATGAAAATCTCTACAAAGATAAGGTTTGTAATCAACTTTACAGTGGGCTTCTTTGCTAAAAAGCATGTAGATAACTCTTATAAAATGTGTTCTATGAACATGTGATAAAGATTCTAACTTTATATCTTTAATACATATTTTTGCGGTTAATTTAGGAGGGAAGATTATCCGGGCTCAGCTCGGTACCACCAATTTCCTGTCTAACATGAGAGGTCGCGAATTCGATCCGGGGGTTGATTTCAGAAGGAAAAAAATACCTTCATTTTTGGCACTATTAAGCATTTTCAGCAATATACATGGCTCCAATTCTCTTGGCCTTTAAGTTCTTTGCTAGTAGTATCTCCAGGTTTAATATTGTCTATTTGTCAGGTGAGATGTATACCCACAACATTCCCTTCGTTTAAGCTTTTCTGATTCATTCACACGCAAAGAAAAAAAATTTGGACTTGTTATTTTGAAGTCAATTGTAATCCTACCCTGATAATTGTAAATCTATTGTTGTTAATGGCTTATACCAAAGAAAAACAGAAATAGTTTCCTCATAATTTTAAAAAGAACTATTCTTCGCCTTCTACATTTTATACTAAATGACACATACAAACATGACACACATAAAACTTAAAACACGATATTCTTATCGTAGTAACATTTTAATCAGATTTTTTCAAGACCCTGATCCCCTTCCAACAGGACTCCATATAATTCGAGCTATTGTTTTGCGTATAAACTCCAAACTTAAAGAAATGGTTGTCTCCTCCGGCATCACCTGACAGTCAGCCTATGAACACCGTCGATGATAACTTGAACCTGTTTCGCATTAGTATCATGAATCACATTAACTCTGAACCATCGATCGTGGATGTTGTCCTCAATGAGGTTGCGCAGATAGCGTCCGAGGGCCCCTTTGTAGATCCGTAACATGAAAGTTGTGGATCTGCCTTTGGCACTGCCGAAGATTTGCATGATGAACATGCCGGTTGTGCCGCTGGGGACGTAGCCGTAGCCTTCGAACTGCCATACTCCTGAAGAATAATCATAGCCCTCCAATACAGATCAATAAACTTTTAAAACCGGCAACAGCTATATAAAAATTACCTAAGAAACTTGAAAACTTTATAAAAATAAGTTAATCCACAATCATATAAACAATATTAGATTCATGTCACAAATATGTTGATTGTAATTCATAACGACTAAATAGAGGAGGGAGGGAGGGAGGGAGATTAGTAGTCTATGTATTGCAGTAATGCGAGTCTCAGTCCAGGGCTTGGTTGCCCTGCCGCGAAAATGAGGCTTATCTGTATCATAAACCTAGAGCTTCTGTACTCCATCAGCATCGCTATAACGAGCATTGAGAGGCAAATTATACGGCCACTGCAGCTCAAAGTTTCTCTCCGTCAACGGCACGGCAGTGAATCCATTGGTAGGATCACCTTAACTAAAGCTAAGTGATTTAATGTATATTGCCAAAATAAACCAAGTATAAGAACCCATTTTTTAAATTTGTACTTCTGGTAAGTAAAAATTTATTTATGATTGAATGAGAAGATAAAATAGATGCAAGGGGGGTATATACAGGCTATGATGAGTACAACATTAGTTAGAATTTATGATTGAAAGTTCTTTTATCGTGTACGTGTGTGGTTCGGAGAGGATAAAAGTATGCTTGGTTAGCTTTGATTCCGAGAAAGGAATTAAGGTGCAAGGTTTGAATTTTCCAAATCTCAAAGGTTTGATTTTTCCAAAGCTCAAGTGGGCCCAAACATGAGAGCATGGTACCGGGGACTTCGACTTAAAAACTCCAGAGCAGAGTGCCGTATGAATGCCGCAATTTTAATTAATTGGCTAAATTTTATATATATATATATATATATATATATATATATATATATATATATATATATATATAATCATTGTGAAGGCTTGACTTTGACTTGAGACCACAAATTATGTCACTCCAATGAATTTTTTTTTTGATTTTTTTATTTGTAGATTGTGTTGGTCCCAATCTGCTCTTCACTTGCATTGGTTGCATGTCTCAAAGTTGTTATTACGACTTTTATATATATATTTTTGAAATCAACCACATTCAGGGATCGACTTGCGACCTCTCATATTGGAGAGGAAATTGATACCAACTAAGGTAAGCGTGGCTAAAGAAATTTCTTGAGTCTGTTATCTTCATTTTTCTTGCAGTTGATTTACCATGTGCAACAAAATCTATGAAGTTGATATGGCAATTATGATTTCAATCATATATATAGTCAAACCTTCATTTTCTTCAAAATTTATATGCCAGAAAATGCTAATTAATTGTGGTGAAAATCATTAATTCATTGGAGGATATATCCCAATCTTTGGTCTTTGGCAATTGGCAAGGAACTTTTATGGGACCAATGAGAGTTACATCACCTTTGAAGACCAACTAGCACCAATCATCTACCAATAATTGAGCCACATGAATCCATGGAAGAATCACATGTAATAACTAAGCAGCCATTTAAAAATGGAAAAAGTCCATTTTGTTTGCTCTACTTATTTGTTCCCTCCCCCAACCCACCATTAGATAAGTTTTTCTCCTCTATAAAAAATTGTAATCACCCTTCTCTCCCTTGAGAAGACTTTCACACAAAACAATGGCAGTTGGAGTCTTCACTAAGAGCAACAAAGGAAAAAATCACTACAATGGAAAATTAACCCACTATGTCATCCTTTCATGCATAATGGCTAGCATGGGAGGAGTCATTTTCGGCTACGATATCGGAATCGCAGGTAAACCTATCTCCTTCTACTGAAAGCAGTTTTGAGAAATAATTAAGGGCATGTTTGTTTGGCGAGAGTAAAAGAAATAGGAGTTCCAACTCGTACTTTGCCAAACAGTCTAAATTAGTGAAGAGTAGGGTTTTTTAGTGTCTGTTTAGATGAGTAAATGATTTTAGGAATAGTGAAAAGTAGGAGGTGGATACTAAGGCACTAAAAATAATAGAAGGAAGATGAAAATGCGGAATACAGGATGGTTAAGAGTGAAAAAGTAATTAAAAAAGGCATGAATGACTTGATATGACAATCTCATCCTAACTCCAATAAAAAGCTGGGACTTCGATCTTCTACTTTTATCCTCTCCACTTAGGATTTTTCAACTAGGAAAAATGCGAGTTCTGCACCAAAACAAACACTGAAAATACAAGTTTGGGTTAAAAAAGTTGTAGTTTCAATTCCTTTACTTTGCATTTTCCGCAAAAGTCTGGCGAAACAATCAGGCCCTAAGTTGATGAAAAACAGCATATGTTGCTCTCTCTCTCTCTCTCTCTCTAAAAGCTTAATAAAGCTAATTTGTTCATATAATCGATGCACCAATAATTGTTTTATATCACCCAACACACACATTAAATCTTGTTTCATCCAATTTATTCAGATAACTGTTGTTTCAGGGGGTGTGACATCTATGGAGCCATTCCTAAAGAGATTTTTCCCTGAGGTGTACAAAAAGATGAGCGGAGACACTAATACAAGCAACTATTGCAAGTTTAAAAGCCAGTTGCTGACTTCGTTTACGTCGTCGTTGTATCTGTCCGGGCTTGTTGCATCCTTCTTTGCGTCGTCGGTTACTAAAACTTTTGGGAGGAAGGCGTCGATGCTCTTGGGTGGGGTGGCTTTCTTAGCCGGCTCGGCGTTTGGAGGTGCCGCGGTGAATGTGTACATGCTTATCTTGGGACGGCTCTTGCTTGGTGTGGGTGTCGGATTTGCTAACCAGGTATTCATTTGCTTTTTTGATATTAGATTTGTAAAAAAATACTTTACACAATTATTTACATAAATGAAGCAGAACTATTCATGAACTAATTCTTCTCTTCTGATTTTTGTTGAATTTGTTGCAGGCAGTTCCATTATACCTGTCAGAAATGGCTCCACCTCAATACAGAGGCCTAATCAACAATGGCTTCCAATTCAGCATCAGCATTGGTTTCATTTCCGCGACCCTCGTTAATTTCGGAACCGAGAAAATCAACGGCAACCTCGGCTGGCGAATCTCTTTAGCCTTAGCTTCAGTCCCAGCTTCACTGTTAACACTTGCTGCTCTTATACTCCCTGAGACCCCTAACAATCTTATTCAAAGAGGCGCCGATATCCAGAAAGCAAAGACAGTCCTTCAGAAAATTAGAGGGACTCCTGATGTAGACGAAGAGCTGCAAGATCTCATCAAAGCCAGCGAGATGTCTAAGACAGTTAACCACCCGTTTTGTGAAATTTTCCGTGCACGGTATCGGCCTCAGCTCGTGATGGCAATTCTGATCCCATTCTTTCAACAGGTATGATTTTATAATATCATCTTAATAATTTTGCCACAACATCGGAACATAAATGTTTGTTAACAGGTTCCAATCAACCTGCTGACAGGTAACAGGCATCAACGTAATCGCCTTCTATGCCCCGGTTTTATTCAGAAGCATCGGACTAGGTGAGAACGCTTCTCTCTTATCAGCTGTGGCAACAGGGGTAATCGGCATGAGCGCTACATTCATCGCTATGCTATTCTCCGATAAATTCGGGAGACGGGTCTTGTTCATGATCGGTGGGGCCCAAATGCTCATATCCCAGACATTAGTCGGAGCATTACTGCAAGCTACACTCAAAGACCATGGCGGCGTAAACAAAGGGTCTGCATTTGCCGTGTTACTATTAATCGGCATTTATGTTGCAGGCTTCGGATGGTCGTGGGGCCCATTAGGTTGGTTAGTCCCTAGCGAGATCTTTCCTTTAGAGATTCGATCGGCAGGGCAGAGCATCAACTTGATTGTCAGCTTTGTGTTTACATTTATCATTGCTCAGACGTTTCTCGAGATGCTTTGTAGCTTTAAGGCCGGGATTTTTTACTTTTTCGGAGGATGGGTTGTCGTTATGACAGTTTTCGTTTACTTCTTTTTGCCCGAGACGGCAAATGTGCCTATTGAGCAAATGGTGCAAGTTTGGAGAGAGCATTGGTTCTGGAAGAGGATTGTAGGGGATGAAGAAGAGATCAAGCTGGATGCAACGGTCGCGAAAGTCAATAGAGAAGACGGTCTTTAACAAGCTGAAATGCAAGAAAAAGGTTGATGAATCTGATAGAAATAAGCTTTTCAGATTCATGCACACGCAACAAAAAAAATTTGTAAATTTGGAGAGATTTACAATTTTACATTTGTTGTTTTTAATGGCTTATACCAAAAAAATTAGATAGAAATATTTTCCTCTAAAACATTTGTGCTGGGATATTGAATTTTAAATACATATTTTCATATGGAGAGATTATTTTCTGCAGAATCTAAAGTTTTTATGATTCTAGTAAAGAGAAATATTAGGAATCAACATATATGTATCTTATAATGAAAGAAATTTGTCCGATTTGATTTTGTAAATAACATTTTATACTACATGACACATACAATTACCACATACATAAAACTTAAACACTAAATTTGATCATACGAAACATTTTAATTAGATTTTTTTAAGACCTTGATCCCCTTCCAGCGAGACTCCATGTAATCCGAGCTATCGTTTTGCGTATAAACACCAAACTTAAAGAAATGATTGTCTCCTCCGGCATCACCAACAGTCAGCTTATGAATACCGTCGATGAAAACCTGAACCTGTTTCGCATTAGTATCATGAATCACATTGACTCTGAACCATCGATCGTAGATGTTGTCCTCAATGAGTTGGCGCTGATAGTATCTAAGGGCCCCGTCGTAGACCCGTAACATGAAAGCCGTGGCTCTGCCTTCGGTGCCAAAGATTTGCATAATGCAGACACCGGTTGTGCCGCTAAGGACGTAGCCATTGCCTTCGAATTGCCAGACTCCCGAAGAATAATCATAGCCCTGCAATAAATAAATAAACAATATTAAATCGTATTTCGTAACGACTAAATAGATAAAAAAAAGAAGAGAGATCTGTAGTCTATATATTACAGTAATGCGAGTCTCGGTCCTGGGTTTGGTTCCGCTGCCACGAAAATGAGGCTTATCTGTATCGTAAACCCAGAGCCTCTGTACTCCATCAACATCGCTGTAACGAGCATTGAGAGGCAGATTATACGGCCACTGCAGCACAAAGTTTTTCTCCGTTAACGGCACAACGGTGAATCCATCGGTAGGATCACCGTAACTAAAGCTAAGTGATGCAATGCATATTGCCAAAATAAACCAAGCAAGAGAACCCATTTATAATTTTTACTTCCAGTAAAAATTGATTTAATTATGATTGAATGAGAAGATAATAGATGCAAGGGGTATATATAGGCTGTGATGAGTGCAACATTAGTTTAAATTCTTCATTTTTGACAGTGTTTGAGATTCGAAGGTCTCTGTAATTAATTGTTGTAAATAATTGTCCTTTATGTGAAGTCACATAATGAAAGCAAAATGGGTTGATGAATGTTGGAATTTTTTGAGGTTTTTATCCTTTTTTTTAAGGATTGGTGAATATCGTCAACTGGACGTTTGATGAATCATGATTTGAGGGGATAATAATAATATTAAAAGTTACTACAGTATATTTCATGGAAAGTAACTCTCTCTCTCTCTCACTCTATATACGAGAATAATGGATAAAAGAGACCATAGTAGAGGATTTCCTCCTATGGCAAAAAATACAACCCCACCATTTTTTCCGACTTATCATCTAAGATGTGCGTACACCAAATTTCATGTGATTCCACTAGTTTTTCACCATTGAATTACCAATGTACAAAGTTCTATTGTCGGTAAACCATTAATTTTGCACCAACTAAATCAACAGTGAAAAAATGGTATAATCACATGAAATTTGGTGTATCCACATCTTAGATGATAAAGATGGATATGATGTATGCCGATCGTCGAAAAAAATCATGGAGCATGTATTTTTTCGACGCGGATTGGTATATTTCCTCCATTATATATATATAGAGAGAGAATAATGGAGAAAAGATGTCATAGGAGGGAATTTCCTTCTTTGGCATCGAAAAAATACGCCCTCCGTCATGTTTTCCGACGATCGGTACCCATCATCTTCATCGCTATCATCTAAGATATGGGTACGCCAAATTTCATGTGATTCTACAATCTTTTCACCGTTGAATTAGTGGGTTCAAAATTAACGGTTTATCGACAATAGAACTTTTTTCATTGCTAAATCAACGGTGAAAAAGTTATAGAATCACATGATATTTGGTATACCCACATCTTAGATGATAACGATGAAGATGATGGATCCCGATCGTCGGAAAACACAACGGAGGACGTACCTTTTCGACGTCTCTTTCCTCCATTATTCTCATATATATATATATATATATATATATATATATATAGGAAAGATGCGAATTTCCTTCTATGGCGTCGAAAAATACATCTTCTCTCGTTTTTTCCGCCGATTGGTATCCACCATCTTCATCGTTATCATCTAAGATGTGGATACACCAAATTTCATGTGTTTCTACAACCATTTCACTGTTGATTTAGTAATGTAAAAAGTTCTATTGTCGGTAAACCGTTAATTTTGAACCCACTAAATCAATAGTGAAAAAGTTGTAGAATCACATGAAATTTGGTGTACCCACATCTTAGATGATAACGATGAAAATGATGGGTGCCGATCGTCGGAAAAAATAAGAAAATGTATATTTTTTCGATTCCATAGGAGGAAATTCCCTCATATGGCCTCTTTCCTCCGTTAACCTTATATATATAGAGAGAGAGAGAATAATGGAGAAAAGAGGCCATAGGAGGAAATTTCTCCTATGGCGTGGAAAAAATACAACCTCGATCAATTTTTTCAACGATCGGCCCCCATCATCTTCATCGTTATCATCTAAGATGTGGGTAAACCAAATTTCATGTGATTCTACAACTTTTTCACCGTTGATTTAGCAATGTAAAAAGTTCTATTGTCGGTAAACCGTTAATTTTGAACCCACTAAATCAACGGTGAAAAGGTTATGGAATCACATGAAATTTGGTGTATGCACATCTTAGATGATAACGATGATGATGATGAGTGCCGATCGTCGGAAAAAATGGCGGAGGTTGTATTTTTTCCACGCCATAGAGGAAATCCCCTCCTATGGTCTCTTTCCTCCATTAATCTCATATATATATATATATATATATATATATATATATATATATATTGCCAAGATTGCCCAAAAAATTGAAGAAACTGGCGTTTTAGATTGATCTCTTTGTGAGATGAGATGAATGATGGATTAAAAATATGAGATTAGCAAAAGAGAGGAAATTAAGAAATATGAGAAAGATGTTTAAAATATGATTCCAGCAAACTCGGTCTACGTCTATAAGACAAAACCAAAAACCTTTCACTAACATTAACGAATTTAAAAAAAGATCGCATCACTCAATAATCTTATATTTAAATAGATAAATGGCAAACAGTCACTTATGCTAAAGACTAAAGAGTAAATATACACTCAAGTGATCAAATATGGCTTTTACCCTTCAACGACCATCATTTGAAACATGAAGTGTAAAAAGTTGAGCAATTAATAATGTTAGAAAAGATGGGAGGAAAAAGAATTGAAAGACAAATACATGCAACCAATCTAGTAATAGAAATTATTCACTAAATCACCACAGAAACGTGAAAATCATTTACTCATCCAATATAAGTCTTCAACAGTTCCTGTGCACTTTAACCAGAGCAAAACTTTTCTAAAATCTAAAATGCCATAGATATGAAATTCCTAATTTAAACTTATAACGGTTTTCTTACTTCATATTTAAAGTGCATTGATTTTAGAAACATGGAGTAAAACATTTATCTTGAAATCGGTAGAGGACAGATAATACGGTATAGAAAATAAAATGGAAAAAAGAGTGAAACAGAGGGAGAGTAGTAAATTTTACACCTGATTAGTTTCGTATGAGAATTATCAAGATGATTTCTACATTTCTCCGCATTCGATACTTCTCTCCAAATTCTACCATTGATCTATCTATTCCTACTCAAATAATTTCCAATTAAAGAAAAACTAAAGCCATCAATTTAAATTGAAAACTATAGGATTTGAATGAGATCCCAAACTACAGTAGTTGAAGAACTAGAAATAGGAATAAAACCCTAAATTTTTCAGCCTAGCTGACACCACCTCTGCTCTCTGCATCCTTTGTTTAGCGAAATCAGAAATTATTTATAATCAAGCTTGAGCTTACCCAAAATATATAGAATTTTGGCACGTGCACCGCATATAATTAAAGCTGATAAGTCAATAATTAAGAATAAAAAGATTTGTTAGTTCTGCCATTAAAAATCCTATTGTTCATAAATTTAATTTGTTAGTTCTGTAATTTAAAGATTAGACATGACGCAAAATTTTAGTTATGGTATTTTAACTATTTTTTTCTCAAAAATCATTAGAATTTCAATTTGAATCCCCAATTGGCATTAATATAGCAAAAGGCATTAATATAGCAAAAGGTATATAGAGATGTATTCATAATTTCATATGTGATAACTAAAAATGTATTTTAGAAAAAATTTAAAAAGAACAAATAAGTACTTGTTTAGGGTTACACGCACGAACAAGACCAAAGAAGAAAATGATTCTGAAAAACCTAAACATGCAAAAGAACAATTAATGGAAGACCCTAAACATACCCAAAAAAATTAAAAATTAGAAAAAAAACCCCCAAAAACCAAGTATAAGAATATGATTTAAAAAACCATAGACATACAAAAGAACAAGACCACCAGAAGTACTAATTAAGAAGCCATAGCTGACTTGCTATCGCGGTCGGTGCTTTCCTGGTTACCCTTCACAGGCTCTCCGTCGCTGGATAACACCGGTGCCGGGTTACCTCCATCTGCACGCCCGAATTTTTCTCCGCCCTCGGGGTTCTTGCACGACAAGATTAATTTCTGTTTCGCAGCATTCTGCTTGGCTTCTTTTTTCTGCCGATAATATAAATTTTTAGGACGGTCTCGCGACAAGCCTGTCGCGATGCTCCGGTTTGTCCAGAAGACGTAACAGCAGTTTATCTACGAGCTCGTCTTCTGCCACCATGGTCGTGACCTTACTGATGCGTATTTGCTCCTCCCGTGTCAGCAAACGGGCCGATTCACTGTACGGATTATGTCGTCGAGGGGGTCTTTTTCGATATACAATGCCCTTGGTCGGTACGCGTTCCGGGGACGATATTCTTGATCTGGGCATGCTATGGTCAGGCGAATGGCGCTGGGTAATCGATCTTGATCTCTTCGTCATTTCTTCCAGCAATGTCATCATGATTCTAAAGAGAAGAAACTCTAGAGAGAGAAAATGTAGCAGTGCTAGGGTATTTGGACCTCCATCTATATATAGTAGAAATTTTGAGAAGTTATTGGATTAGGATTACAATTAATCATTAGTGAGATATAAACAAATCCGATTCTGTCTATAATCCATGATTAAGTTAAATCTAAAATATAATTTATTACTTCAAAGAATCAAATTTTGGAATTTTAGGTTTGAATTCCTTTTCTTATTTAAATTTAAATTCTAGCCACTATTTAAATATATAAAGATTTTGTCAAATTTCTTTTGATGGGAAAATGTTATCATATTAATTTAATCTAATATCTCAACAAATAATTTAACTTTAAAGTAAATCACACAACGGCTTCAACCAAAATAAAACATGATCACTTAAAGATAAAGGAGGAAAAAAATGTAAATTGGATGAAAATTATATACAGCCAATTATAAATGGACTTGGCTACAAGTAAAATCTTTCAAGCTGTTATTTCTAAAGAAGTAAACAAATTGACAAATATCTGAAAAAATATTCCCAATAAAGTAAAACCTTACTTTTATAACGGATATGGATATGGATGGATATATATAGGTGTTACCATCTGGCCAGTATCCGGTGGCAATTAACAAATAAGATATGGATACAAACAGTCATCGGAAAATGAAATTACTATTCATATTTGATAAATAGGATACATATTAATTCGGATTCAGCTGGGAGTATTTATATAAGTTTACATTCTTAGTTATTTCTGAAGCTTGACTTTTTTTATCTGTGTAGTGCTTATGCGATTTTGTTGTTTTATTATCAAAAAGTAATAATTGTTTGTCTAATGGAAAAGAATGAATTTGTTCACATAAAAATTCATTATATAAAAAGCCAAACCTCATGCCTGTTGTGTCATTAATCTCTATTATTATAGGAAAAAAGAAAGAGAGTGATTTAATTTTGAAATTAATTAATGATGTGACTTCTTATATTTTTAAAAAAATCAAACAAAAAAATATCATTGTTTTATGTGCAATGCATATAAAACCGCCATGTTATTATTTTACAAATGTGATGTATACAACAAAATTGCCATACTATTATTATTTTACAAGTGTGATGTTCGCAGTTAAATTAATAAAAAAAATTATCATAAAAATTTCTATAACTACGAGCATTGCCAAAAAAACACAATTAATTTTAGTTATAAAAGTAGAGATTGTAAAAGAATAATAATAGCTATGTATAGTTGAAGTAAATTGAGATTAAATTGTACCGCTACTCTCAAAACTCAAGTCCCAAAATGACATGTTATACTCACTCACACAGTCACAAATTTGTGATTCGGCAATAATTCAGCGAGGTCGAAAATTCAGATTCGGAGAACTATTCGGAAAAAATCGGCAGGTATTCGGGAAAGATTCGGTAAGTGTTCGGGAAATATTCGGGAAGGATTTCGAGCAAAAAATTAATATATGAGACGTTAGATTTTGATTTTGTGAATTATTTGCTATTTTTTGAATAATTCGCTGTTTTTTTGAATAATTCGTGAATAATTCGCGAATTATTCGTGAATAATTCGCCGCGTTCGGTCACGACGAATAATTCGCAGATTTAATCGTCATATCAATAATTCGCGAATTATTCACGAATGCACCGAATAATTCGCGAATTATGTGACTATGCTCACTCAAACTAGAATTTTTGGTAAGTGTTAATCATAAAAAATGTATTGATGAATTTCTCAATTAATTTCACTCCATGCATCACTTTTAAAATAATAATGAAATGGCAATTTGATTACATGCATCACACTTATAAAATAAGCATTTAATTACGTGGATTGCATATAAAAAAATAATGTTTTTTTGTCTGATTCTCTAAGTAATTAAATAAGAAGCCACGTCATTAATTAATTTCAAAATTAAATGATCTCCTTCCATTTACCCTCCTTTTACCCTGTAACAGCACAAATTAGTTTCTCTAATAAGAGGAATTTTATCATATCTGATTTTATGGATTTTATCATACTCCGTCTCTAAATGGATTTTATTAAATAAAAACACTAAAGAAAAAAAAAAAAAATTAGATTGCTGGAATATACAGTATAACCTTTAGATATGATTATAATTAAAGATAAATTTCCTTGTGATTTGGTATATGTTTGGATTCTGAGACGTTCTCCGCCGAACACAGAGACTCGACCGCGTAGGTTCGTCTTGTCAGAATTTGGGGGCAGATGCTAATTGGTGCTGTCCGTCCACCTCTCCGAAGATGCCAAGTTGATTTATGGCACCGTGTATCGGAGGTTTAAAAGGATACGGCCGATATAGCAGACTTCGTCAGATTCCCCCTCGTTGAGGGGTTTTTGATTGTGGAGACACTCTTTCCTGCAGGCGCAAACCCCACCAGTTAATTACGCTACCACATCGCGGTAACCACTTTCTCATTCTTCAGATGGTCACTTCGTGTCGAGTGTGTTTGTTTTGTTTTTGCTTACCCGTGGATTGTATACGGAGACTAATTTATGTTGTCGTCCGTAGGGCGTGGATTAGTCCAAATCCGTATCTTCTTAGATTTGGATTTGGGGTTGGGTTTAAGGACGCGTTAGTCTCATTTCAGACTAAGATCAACTTAAACGTTTGTTAAGGATACGTCAGTCTAATTTCAGAATAAGATCAACTTAACGGGATCGTTTAAATCCAACAAAAGAGTATTCGGGCTCTATTGTTTAGTTTAGAGATATTGCGGTCGATTATTAGTTTAAGGACATTACGGTTCAATGTTAGTTTAAGGACATCTCGGTCCAGCATTAGTTTAAGGACATTACGGTCCAGTTTAAAGACATCATAATCTGTAAAGATTAAGGACATCATAGTCCATGGGCTTAAGGACCCCACAGTCTGTAGTTTAAAGACTCATAGTCTATAAAGTTTAAGAACATCATAGTCCATGAGTTTAAGTATCCCATAGTCCATGGAATGATTGGTTATCGGGGCCCATCACCTCTCTGAAGACGTTGAAGGATTACAACGACAAATATCAAAGGAGTGAAGAGATATACCCTTGAACCAATATTGGTTGGGAAATCTGTAGTCCAATTTGGGACTAAGATCAATTAATTAGATTATGAGCACATGGGCTCAGTTAAATCTAAATTGAAGACTTATGGCCAACTTGGGCTAAGTCCAATTAGGTTTAAAATGTTGGACATTTATTTGGACTGCTGAGCATTTGTCTGGGTTCAGCCCCCCATTACTTAGCAATGCTAAACATGAGTCTGGGTTCTGGCAATGTTTTTGTCTTTTATCGAGTGCTGAGCACTTAAATGTTATATGAGATGGCCAACTTTGGAAGAAAAAACTGTATTTGAGGCTCAGTAAAAAGGGGAGTCTTGCCCCAAAAAGACTTAGCCAATTTGGGTTGGGACTGGTTTGAATATAGTGTTAAACACTAGCACATATTTGGCGGTCACGTGTTCCCACGTGATGCATAGTGTTAAACACTAGGGATGAAATGCTTTAAAATAGTGTTACACTAAAAGTGAAGCGCTCACGTGGGGTCACGTGAGGCGCCCTAGGATTAGGTCAAGCCTCCCTTATTTTATTCTCAGAATAAATGTTAAACACTTTTAGTCTTCAAGGCCATCACGTGTGGGCACGTGATGTGCATCCATGCACTGGATATTAAAAGGATTTGCTAGGGGTCACGTGGGGACACATGAGGGCGCCCATGCATTGGATTTTAATCCTTCAGTTCTTTCCATCTTCTCTTTTTTAAAGAGATGTTTGTCAGGGGTCACGTGGGGACATATGAGGGCGCCCGAAGTCTGTTCTGCCTTGGTTTTATTCTCTTTATTTTGAGGAATTTATTTAAAGGTCACGTGGGAGCACGTGACCCCATCTCATTCATTCTTTTCTGACCATTGAAGGGAGGGTCACGTGTTGCCACGTGATCAGGTTGGATACTGACTTCTTTACGTGTATGGAGAGTTTTAAGTTCATTGTTTAAGAATTAAATTCTTTTGTAGGGTTAAACCCCAGTTTCATTTAGAGGAATTAAATTCCTATGTATTTTGAAGAATTAAATTCTTTAAACCCAACTCTCACTCTAAGTTTTGGAACTGCATGGCAGAATCTCCCTGATGAGAATTAAATTCTCAACTTTGGGGGAGATATGTTTCTGCAGATCTTCAACCATGAAGAAGAACTAAGTTCTTGTTTTAAGGGTTAAACCCTGTCTCTGTTGGAGGAATTAAATTCCTAAGTATTTGGAGGATTTAAATTCTTTAAACTCAATTCTCCCTCTAAGTTTTGGATCTGCATGGCAGAATCTCCCCGATGAGAATTAAATTCTCAACTTATGGGGAGATCTGCTTCTGCAGATTTTCAACCAAAGGAAGAACTAAGTTCTTATTCAGAAGAGTTAAATTCTTAGATTGAGAATTAAATTCTCTTTTTATTTTGTGGGAGTTTATAGAATGATCTCTCACCTAGAATTTCTTTCTTTTCTCAAGAGACTTTCTTTCTCTTTGGAGAATTAAATTCACTTTTTCTCTCTCTTTTGTTGTTGTATCCCTCTTTTTTCTTCTCTTCTTGGCTCTTATTTATAGGAGAAAGAAAATAATCAGTTTGTTTTGTCAATCTTTCATTGAAAGATTTTAATTGCTTTTGTAACCAATCATGATCTTTTAGATCACTCAGTGAATTTTATTCACCATTGGATTTTTAATCCAAAAGATATTCTGTCTGTTATTCTTGGAAAATTTCAGGGAAATATCTCCTTATATAGAATCTTTCTATAAATTGGTGATTCTTAATCACCATTGGATTTTTGATCCAACGGTGCTCCACTTTACAGAGCGCAATCTTTTTTTTTGGAAAAATCTAAGGAAATATTAGGGTTTTTGATTTCCCTTAATTAGAATTTAATTCTATTAGTTCAGAAGGTTTAAGAGTCTATCACGTGTTAGCACGTGACCCCACTGATTGATCATTTAATTAGAATTTAATTCTATTAATTCAGAGATCTTTAGGAACCCATCACGTGTTGGCACGTGACCCCCTGATTAAGCATTTAACCAGAATTTAATTCTGTTGTTTTAAAGAACTCAGGAATTATCACGTGTCAGCACGTGACCCTTGGTCACGTGTGGGCACGTAATGCCCCATTGGGGTTTTCCCCTGTTGTTTTATTATAACTTTAATTATTTTCAGTGGGTTTAAAGGCCCATCACGTGTGGGCACGTAATGTCTGCTTTTTTGAGGATTCTCCCCCTTTTTCGCAAGGGGACAAGTAGCTCTTGGCCAAAAATTTTGGCGGGAACAAATGCCCCCTACTACTTTGCCCACGTAAGTATATACGTGGGTGAAGTAGTGCAGAGTAATTCATAGCGTATGACCAGTTTCGGGTTGGTATATAATTTTCAGAATCTTGATCTGAGAAGATAACGAGCGGACACAAGCGTCGTCATTTATCATTGACTCAAATCTCTACTCTTAAGAGATATAGTTCCAAACCCTCAGCTCCATGAGCCGCACCCTTCTATTTTTTTATGTTTTACTCTGGCGTGAAGTAGTTTATATGCTCATGAGTAACTTCTCCATTTCAGTGGCATGTAGCTTTGGCAAGTGTGGCCCATAGATGGTAGATAACAGTTCATCTTGAAATCTTTATAAGATAGCTATGGCTTAGGAAACAGGGTTAAGATCTGTTGCCTAAGACTTTCCAACTTTATTAGCCGTGAGGGTCTCACAAAGGCTTTTCTCCCTACGAGTCGTGAGGATCTCGTAGGTGTCTTTTCTCCTTAGGAGTCGTAAGGACTCCTAAGTGCGTTTTCTCTTGAAAATCGTAAGGATCCCACAAGAGAATTTTCTTTATGCGTAGGGACACTAATTTCTCCGCAAGTTGAGACAAATCGAGAGATTCTCGCAAAGATACTGATTTCCTTGCGGGTCGAAATGAATCGAGAGGTTCTCGCCAAGGACGCTGATTTCCCTGAATCGAGATAAGAAGCGATGGTTTAGGAAACAGGTTCAGATCTGCCGCCTAAGACTTTTCAACTTTATGAGCCGTGAGGGTCTCATAAAGATTTTTTTCTCCCTACGAGTCGAGAGGATCTCGTAGGTGTATTTTCTCCTTAGGAATCGTGAGGATTCCTAAGTGTGTTTTCTCTTGAGAGTCGTAAGGATCTCACAAGAGAATTTTCTTCCTTACAAGTCGAGAGGACTCGTAAGTGATTGATGAGTTGACCTACTCCCGAGTCAAAGCATTGCTTCAACAGGGAGGTCGAGGGTTGACTTTGGGTTGTCTGTGCCCCACCGAGTCATGGAACTGGGAACTTTGCCGCGGCTCCGCTTTGCTGACGTTACATCTGCTGTAACGAGACGAATGTCGATGTGGTATCTAGGTTGTCTGTGAACCGTCGAGATTTGGAACTAGGGACTTTGCCGTGGCTCCGCTTTGCTGACGTTGCGTCTGCTATAACGAGACAAATGTCGAGGTGGTCTCTAGGTTGTCTGTGAACCGTCGAGATTTGGAACTAGGGACTTTGCCGTGGCTCCGCTTTGCTGACGTTGCGTCTTCTTGCAGAGACACTGATTTCTCTGCGGGTCGGCGCGAATCGAGATGTTCTCGTCAAGAACGCTGGTTTCCCTAAATCGAGATATTTGCCAAAGACACTGATTTCCTCGGAGTTGAGACGAATCGAGATATTCCTGCAAAGACACTGATTTCTTTGCGGGTCGACGCGAATCGAGATGCTCTCTCCAAGGACACTGATTTCCCTGAATCGAGGTATTTACCAATGACACTGATTTCCTCGGAGTTGAGACGAATCGAGGTATTCCTGCAAAGACACTGATTTCTCTGCAAGTCAGCGCGAATCGAGATGCTCTCGCCAAGGACGCTGATTTCCCTGAATCGAGGTATTTTCCAAGGACACTGATTTTCTCGGAGTTGAGACGAATCGAGGTATACCTGCAAAGACACTGATTTCCTTGCGGGTCGACGCGAATCGAGATGCTCTCGCTAAGGACGTTGATTTCCCTGAATCGAGGTTTTTTGCCAAGGACACTGATTTTCTCGGAGTTGAGACGAATCGAGATATTCCTGCAAAGACACTGATTTCCTTGCGGGTCGACGCGAATCAAGATGCTCTTGTCAAGGACGCTGATTTCCATGAATCGAGATATTTGCCAAGGATACTGATTTCCCTGGAGTTGAGATGAATTGAGGTATTCCTGCAAAGACCATGATTTTCTTGCGGGTCGATGCGAATCGAGATGCTCTCGTCAAGGACGCTGATTTCCATGAATCGAGGTATTTGCCAAGGACACTGATTTCCTTGGAGTTGAGACGAATCGAGGTATTCCTGTAAAGACACGGATTTCCTTGCAGGTCGACGCGAATCGAGATGCTCTCGTCAAGGACGTTGATTTCCCTGAATCGAGGTACTTGCCAAGGACGCTGATTTCCCTGGGGGTTGAGACGAATCGAGAGATTCCTGCAAAGACACTGATTTTCTTGCGGGTCGACGTGAATCGAGATGCTCTCGTCAAGAACGCTGATTTCCCTGAATCGAGGTATTTGCCAAAGACGATGATTTCCCTGGGGGTTGAGACGAATCGAGAGATTCCTGCAAAGACACTGATTTTCTTGCAGGTCGACGCGAATCGAGATGCTTTCGTCAAGGATGCTGATTTCCCTGAATCGAGATATTTGCTAAGGACACTGATTTCCCTGGGGGTCGGTTGACTTATTTCCGAGACGGAGCGTTGATCCGGCGGGGAGGTCATTGGTTGACTCTAGGTTGTCTGTGGACCGTAGAGTCTTGGAACTAGGGATTTTTCCATGCTCCGTTTGGTGATGTTGCGTCCGAATCCTGTTAGAATGAGGAGGATCACCGTTGTTGTTTAGGCTGTAGATGATGCCGTTAAGATTTGGAATTAGGGACTTTGCCATAGCTCCGTTTCATTGTGTCGCTTCCGTGCCCTGCTGGCATAAGAAGGAACGCCGTTGTTGATCTTCTGGGATGCAGATGTTACTGTTGAGATCTGACTTTCCCTTTTGACAGGATCTGGTAGGGGACATGTAGTTCCCTTTTCGTTTATGCCCATAGATTGTATACAGGGGTCAGTATGGACTGCCTGTAGGGCAAAAAGTTTCATTTCATATATTTTTTTATTTCTTTCCGCGATGCTCTATCATTTCAGCTTTTTATATCGCGAAAGTCGCGATTGCCCAATCATTTCGGCTATTTTTCGCGGTGCCCAATCATTTCGGCTATTTTTTCTTTTTACTCGCTGTTTTTTTATTGTGAGTTGCCCAACTATTTCGGCTATTTTGTATGTGTCACGACCCGGAAATGGCACGTGACTGGCACTTGAATCATATGAAGTCTATAGGGCTCCATCTAATTCAAGTAAGCCAAAACCCCAGAAATCTAAACCATTTTAAAGAAAGTGTTTTATTAAAATAAGCCGAATCAAACGTTTTAAAAACATCAAGTCTTTTCTGAAAATTTCGGCAGAGTTTCCTTTGTAAATACTGGCCCCGAACGGGGTACAACATGATAAATATATACATGGATGATAAAAGGCATCCCCAAGCGGGAGCTAGCTCTTCGTCAATCGACGATCACAACCACGCAAGCAATATAATATACAACGCCGAAGGGCGAGGATCAAAACTGAAAAGGAAACTCAAATCAACAAGAAATCCATAATAATACAACGCGCGACTCTAAGGTCGAAAGAATATACAACTGGTCTCTAAGTCCGAAATAAATATACATGTCTGGTTGATGGAGTTTACTAGATACAACTGAAATAAAAAAAATACAATGGTGGTCACGATACAAGTGAACCCACCTACCAAAGCAAATCACCCGGAATGGAAGCAGTATGCCAGTAAAGCCGTAACGAAACCTGTACGTCAAAACCTGCAAGAAACTGTGGCACAACGGGGGTGAGTTTCCAACTCGTGAGTAGAAAACATCACCGAGCAGAAATCGTATGTATGACTCATCCTAGGTCAATACGATCAAATATATATAAACCTCAAATGATAAAGTCTGAAGCATGAAAAGATGGCAAGGGTAAACATCTATACATAAGTGTAATCCCATGTGCTCGTGTCAGTGCCTCAGGTAGCAATATATCATATGTATGAGGTATGAATGTAATGTAATGAAAACAGAATATATGTAAATGAAGAAACTGTTTTCTTGTTTTAGTGAGATTTTCGTTTATATAACACGAGGTATCATCAATGAAATCAACATAATCAGTGTCTAGCATCAACACAAAACATAAATCCCAATATCTCAATATCACAGTGTCTCGATACCTCGGGCTCCGTCAGTCCGGATCGGCCCATATCATCAAATCACACGACCACGGACGGTATCCTCCGGATATCCGCCGCGCCAAACAATCACCGGTAGGCAGTCTGCCCCTGCCAGGCTCATCATCCTCCATGAAATCACTCTTGCCCCGGGGTACCGTACCGGGTCTACCATATACCCGAGACGGTTCATACTACTCCTCAAAATGGGTCTCGTTATCCAACAACTATCATGAAAAATCATGGTGGACGATTCATACAACACGAGAAAACCGCAACTTGCATTTTAAATAGAGAGAGAGAGAGAGAAGTTTATATATATTCTTGCGGTTTTCCCCCAAATCCAGGAATCTCATGAAAATCCGAAATCCAAGAATCGATAGTAAGTAAAGAGTGAATATCAGCATAAAACTCCATAATACTGCGTAACAGTGAATAATAATGTGCATGAATTTGCAAGTAATAAGTGCAATGTCTAAACTGGCATATAAAGAAAGTACACTAATATCATGTCGAAACTATCAGCTAACAAGCTATGTCAATGAAATAATATTCTCTAAAGTGTACGTGACATGGCAATTACCGATGATGATGTGTGTGAGCCGGCAAGTAAGTGTATGTGGAACATACGCATCATCGGTAATGGTGCTGGTGTCCTGACAGCATGATCTCAATATTAACACATGAAAACACAATATAAGCATGCAATACGATGCGAACAGCAATAATATGCGGGAGCTGAATAATAAACACAATGATAACTAATCTGCATTTATATAAATATGAGACATACAGGTTTGCCATTTGAAATAACACGAATCGTGTGTTTAGAAAATAGAGACTACGGTGTTTTTAAGAAAATGTACGTCCTTTGAAATATCCGTAGAATCCTTTGGGCCGTCTTTTAAATACTCATGATTCTTTAGTTTTGAAATAGGTATGACTCGAGTCTAATCTACCATTTACAAGTAAACTACAGGACTAACTAAAAGGCTGATCGAAAGGTAAGGAAGCCGTCTAACATCTGAGTCGATATATATATATATATATATATATATATATATATATAATAGTCGGTGATCCTGCCTCAATAGTATCCCATACGATATCCTATATAATATGACATCTTCGAGTCAAGAATGCGGATCTATCATCAATATACAACTCGTACGGTAAATCCGTCGTACGACATCCCAAATCTGGGTACGGGTCAAACATTACATCTATCCCATTATTCATCTGGTATCCTCTTTATCCAACATCATGATCCGGGGTACTGATCTACGTCTAGTACAATACCGATACCATCTAAGTATATGCATGCGTGTGTATGAAAACACCACGCCTAAAGGACCCGCTAAAACATCATGTCGTATCTCAAATACGAACCATGTCACATCACCGATCTCATGGCATCTAGCCCAAACTCATCGACTCATCTCCAATCCTAAGTACTATCCTCATAATCCGTGTGCGTGTGTGTGTGCGTGTGTGTGTGTGTGTGTATATATATATATATAGTCTCATACCCATGTGTATGTATATTTATATATACATATCCCCATATACGCACAAGTAAAATAAATGTATGCATGTGTGTGTGTGAGTGTGGGTGTAATCTCTGATCTAGGGTTTCGTAACTAACGCTAAACTAGGTTACTTCTAATTACACTACACTACCATGAACCCTATAACCAATCTTTAGTATCCATGTTTTACATAACAATATCATATACGTAACATAAATATATATAATACTATACTTCGAACTGCGGGGGTGCTATACGCCATCCACCCGACTTCCCCCGTAGATATATATCTACTCACCTCGATTCTTGCTTGCCGATGTCGATGTCGCCATCCTCCTCTTCATCGTATGAAATCCATGTGAAGGTACCTACATAGATAACATGATCGTAATGCACATTAAAATCAAGTCGGAAACCAAAACGGCACACCAAACGCTTATAGGTTAGAACCTATAGCCTCGCATGCAAAAATAAGACCGATAAACCTAGTCGTTGACGTTCAAACGCCACACGACGGGAACAAAATATCAAATACCAAAATCCATGTTAAAACGAAGTCGTAAAACAATGTAGCAACTTAGGAAAAAGGTCCCAGATTTTACCCTAGGTCAAATTAGCCAATTTTGCACATATGGAGGGTCTAGTTTACAGATGTACGAACTACAGAACAAGAACGAGACCCAATGGCCAAGTCCTGGCCGCAATTTGCGGCCAGAATGCTTTTATTTGCGGCCAGGGAATGGAGTTAGGGGCTCGTGTCTTAGGTGATGCTTCCTAGGTGCCTGCTTGTATCCCAGTCTTTGCTAAATAATTTTCAGGTCACCCGAGTGTTAGCAGATATCAATATACCATCACAATTTCCAAAATCTGCCGATGTCGGGGTTTTCTAAGTTCGCGTCTTGGGTTTTATTCTCTGGTTTTAGTCCATAAAACTAACACTACAGGGGTTTAAAGTCACTTCTAAGCCTCAATTGCACATAACAATTCAATTCAAACCCTAACCCTAAACTTAGAATTTTCTAAGTTTGTTAAACCAAAATAAAACATTTCAAAACTTGCATGGAAGCTAAGGTGAATGTAATACAATGCTAATGGCAATGAAAGTACCTCATTTGGCAACTCAAGAATTTTCTTGAGTTGCCCCAAGTGTCTAAAATCCTCGCTTTCTTGGTCCAAAGTGTAGCTTGTGCACAAATTTAATGAAGTGGGGATGGAGTTTTGATGAAGATTTGATGATGAAGTGAGGGTTGAAGTGGAGGGGAAAAGGGGTGCTGTCATGAGAGAGGAGGAGGCAAAGATGATGAAGGAAATGAGAAGAGAAGGAATGGCCAAGACCTAGGTTTGACCCCTCACCCTCTCTCATGCCCATGATTCATATAATATTGTTTTTCCTTTTTCTTTTTCCTTTTCTTTTCTTCTCTTCTCTTTTAATATCAACAACCATGCATGATAAAATGAAGAAAAGACCATGATAAAATGTAACAAGTGTGAAAAAAAGACATGTGCATGTCATGTGCACAAAACACGTTTAATACGCGATTAGCGATTTTTAATTGCGATTAGCACTAAATAGTGTCAAATAAATCGTAAAACTTCATAATTTGCTTAAATCCAATAAAGCACCCTCTTTTCAGTAATTTGTATAATTTTTCCAAATTTTTCCCAATTTATCGGTATTTAATTATACCGCAATATTAAAATATTCTTAATATTTATTATTAAATTATAAAAATTCCCCAAAATAATATTTTATTTTTCTGAAATGTTACAGTATGCATATATTTTACTTGCTGATTTTGTTGCAAGTTGCCCCATCATTTCAGCTATTTCATATGTATTTCTTTTACTTGCTGACTTTGTTGCAAGTATGGAACTTGGAACCTGATGCCAATCTTAGCATCAGTATCGCTGCGACTGGAATATTGCCAGGAGCGAATCATCATTTGCTGTGAAAAGACTTGGGATTTGATACCGATTTAGGCATCAGCATCGCTACCACTGGGACATTGCCATGAGCGAATCATCATTTGTCTCTGTCGATGTCGAACAAAGGTGGCTTAGCAAACAGGGTTAAGATCCTGTCGACTAAGGCTTTTAACTTCATGAGCCGTAAGGGTCTCATAAATGTATTTCTCCCTACGAGTCGTGAGGATCTCGTAGGTGCATTTTCTCCTTAGGAATCGTGAGGATTCCTAGGTGTGTGTTCTCTTATAAGTCGTAAGGATCTTACAAGAGTGTTTTCTCCTTATAAGTCGAGAGGACTTACAAGGGCCGTTCACCGTGTGAGCATATCCTTAGTCGCTGGTGGGACTTTGTTAGGGAAATGTTTATTCGTGCCCGTTGATTGTATACAAGGGTCAACATCGAACCGCTTGTAGGGCAGTCTGTGGGTTGTGATGGCTTAAGAACAGGTTCAGATCCCTGTAGCTTAAGGCTTTTGAACCCTGTGAGCCATGAGGGTCTCAAAGGGGAATTCTCCTTACGAGCCGTGAGGATCTCGTAAGTGTAATTTCTCCTTAGGAATTGTGGGGATCCCTAAGTGTGTTATTCCCTTGTGAGTCATAAGGATCCCACGCAGGTATTTTCCCCTCACAAGATCGAGAGGACCTTGCAAGTCTTTTAACGAGATTGCGCCCTTTCGGGTTTTCACAAACTCGCTGGTAGCCCTACTGTTTTTACTCACGGAGCCCTTTCGGGTTTTCATCCGTGCCCATTTTGCTTGTGGACGTACCGTTTTTTTAACCACGTCAGCCTAGGGACGCCGCGGGTTGGTATTAGTTTAACGGCGTTTCAGTCAATAGCCAGTTTTAGGACATAGTGGTCCATCGTTAGTTTAAGGACGTTTCGGTCCTTTGTTAGTTTAGGGACGTTTTGGTCCGTCGTTGCCATATTTGAGGCGGATTTCTAGTTTACGGACTTTTCGGTCTATGGGGCTTTCTCTATGAATGAGCACGATGCCCCCGGCATGTCCATCTTTTTCGGAGCATGTGGTTGTGGCGGGTTCATCTTCCAGTTTTTGGACAGCGCAAATTTGCCCTGTTGATACTAGTCTTCAACCCAATTTTTGAAGACGTAGCAATCTTTGATCGGATGGCCCAATACTCGGTGGTACGGGCAGTAATTGGGATCGTTGACATTGTTCAGTTGTAGTGGGTGTCTCGGCTCCGGTAGAGTGATGAGCCTGTTGCGCACTGCTAGTTCGAACAGCCTCCTTGTTTTATCCCGGGAAAACGAGTAAGGACGTCTCAACTTCTCATCGAGGAATTGCCGCTTGTTGCTTTGGTGAACAACCGGTCTCGGGCCACTCGGTTGTTGTTGAGCGTTGGCGACGAAGGTTGCTTTCCCTTTCCCTATCTCATTCCGAGGATCCGTTTTTGAAGAGGATGGTCTATGGCCCATTTGGTCCATTTGGGCCAGCTTGTTGATCAAGGCCTGGAAAGTGGTCGGCTTGAAGAACATCATGAATTGGGAGATGGTTGCCTAAGGGTCAAGGGTCCCCACGAACATGCCCACAGCAGGAGCCTCCTCTATGCGTTGTTCGCACTTTGACCATAGGTTCCGCCACCGAATGGCGTACTGCACCCATGTTTCGCCTGGCTTCACTCTGGCATTGATCAATGCCGTGATTGGGGTGCGTTCGCTAGCGCTTGCGAAACGCTGGGTGAACAGCAATTCCATCTCCGTAAAAGTTTTGACGGAGTCGTTGGGAAGCTCTTAGTACCATTCGAACACCGTTTCCGCCAAGTTGCCGACGAATTGGCAAAGCAGTAGCTTATCGTCACCTCCATTGTTGCCGTATAAGGCTTTGAATTGAGCGACGTGCTGATGCGGATTTCCCGTCCCCTTATATACGTGGAATTTGGGGATCGTGTATCCCGGCGGGTACTTTATTTGGTCGTACCAACCCGGATAGGGTCGTCCAGTTTTAACAATTTTCCCAGCCGCTTCATTCGCCTGATGAACTCGTATCTGCTGAGCGATGTAATCATCCAGGAGGGCTTTTGAGATGGTCTCCTCCTTGGCTGATGACAGAGCCGACAGAGGGTTTGATGTCTCTCCTCTATCATCTTCAATTATTACTGGAGGGTCTTCGGCTGGAGGGTCCGGCTGGATTATCATGCCCACCATATCTTGGAATAGAAGGGCCATTTGTTTTATATTGGCCGCTTGTTCCGCAGCCTCTTTGTCCTTCTTTTGAAGCATTCTTTGAACGAATTCAGCATCAGTTTCCTGCTCACGGCACTGCTCCGAGGATGTCTCTGGGCTTGCTTTTGGTCCCGTAAGTACGGCCATAGCTGTTAGCATCTCTTGGAGCTTTTGTTGTTGTTGCTCCTGAGCCTTAGTCGCTGATCGCGTAAGCGGTGGATGACCTGTGGAGATACGGCTATCCTCTTTTTCGGATGCCATATAGATGGTGTGCACCACCATGCCCCCAGACTTGGGGCGTTTATATTCAGTGTCTTTGCGATTTGCCAAAGACGCAGGGATATTCTCCGGCCTCCTTCTTTTGTGGACGGTCGAAGCTGATGGAGCCATTGCAGCAGGCACCCAAACAGATGACACCTGTTGTGGCTTGACAGGATGGTCCTCTTCTCGCCGAACTTTCACCTTTTTCTATCGGCGGGGGTAGTCTTGATCAATCACGGAGTCTTGGACCTGTCGCCAGACCTTGTAAATTTTAGAGGACAGCCGCTGAGGGGGCTGTTCAAGCTTCGCCTTTGTGGTATTCTCCACAGGTTGAGGAGATCTTTTCAGCACAGCAGTAGGAGAATTTCTGCGCACCCTATTAAGTAGTTCAAAGCTGTTCGCAGTTGGAACAGCAGCATCAACTTCCACCATTGGAGCAGGTGGAGTCGGTCCAGAAGGGGAATTTCCCCCAGCTTTCCTCACTCAGTGCCAGTGGCGTCGTCGAGCATGTCGTGCGGCCGAGATCACCTCCGCTGTTGGATCAGCTTTTCCGTGCCCTGGTCTCTAGCATATAGAGACCCCTCTCGTATACACTGGCATTCTTCTATACCAAGCTACAAACAACAGCGTTAATATAACATTATAACAATACAATACAACATTAAAAGCTACTCTCTCTCTCTCCTACTCTTTGTCTATTTCTCCCTTATCTTTGGGACTTACCGAGCGACCTATTCGCTAACGACATTCTATTTCTTTCTTCTTTGAATGTCGTCAGGTGTTTTGGACCCAGCAGAGATCGAGCCTACCGGTGAAAACTTGGAGCAGTTTCACGAAGACCCCGAGCTCTAGAAATTGTACCTTGTTCTATTCAGTATTTTCATTTCCTGTTATGCCACTGTTAAGGCATCGCTTTTCATTTCAGTTGTATTTACTTTTCATGCATTGTACAACAGAATGTTATTAATAAAGTTGTTGTTGTTTCTATATCTCTTGTCTCTTATGATTTACTTTTATATTTCTTAGATACGCTTAGCGTATGTACTTCTAAGTATATACGTAGCGGACCTCGTCGCGTCCCCTTCGCCGTACACTGGGAAGCGGGGCGTGACAGCTTCTGATTTACAGAAGGCAATCTTCTTGTTTTTAACAAGATTGGGAAATCTTTCCAAACAGAATTTATTCTGTACTTTTTGTGATTTTTGATCACCATTGGATCATTGATCCAACGGTGCTATGATTTACAGAGCACAATCTTGTTGTTTGGAAAGATTTTGAGGAATCTTTCCTTAACAGAATTTAATTCTGATTAATTAATGATTTATCATTATTATTGGATCTTTTGATCTGACGGTGGGGAGCTTTTAGTTCCAGCGCTAGCGCACCCGTGCTTTGCACGTGGTGCGCTGCTTAGAGCGCAGCGCTCTCAGCGCTAGCGCACACGTACTTTGCACGTGGTGCGCTGCTTAGGGCGCAGCGCTCTCAGCGCTAGCGTACACGTACTTTGCACGTGGTGCGCTGCTTAGGGCGCAGCGCACTTGGCGCTACTATGAAGCGTTGCTTCATTTCAAAATTTGAATTTTAAACAGAGCTTTGCTCTGATTGGGGGAAACAAATGCCCCCCTCCCACCGTTGCGCTCACGTGGCTTACATGTGAGTGCAGCGATGGCAACATCTGTGCCCTTGGATCAACTCAGAAGTTGAAACGGCATCTTAGTACCTATAAATAGGACCTTTTCCCTTGAGATGATTTCTATTCATCTTCTTCCTTCTGAGAATTTTTATTCTCTTGCAGAGCATAACTCTTTGGCTTAAGAAATTTCTTAAGGACAGAACTCTGTCAAAATCTTAGGTAAAGATTAAATCTTTTAAAGGACTATTTAATACTCTAAGGTTTCACCCATTAACAGAGCTTTGCTCTTCATAGATCTTTGATCTAAAGAAAACCCTTTTAGGGTTTCATTAACAGAGCTTTGCTCTCTTGGAATCATAGATCTAAAGAGATCTTTCTTGGGGTTTCTTAACCCATTACCAGAGCTCTGCTATTTTCAAATCATATAGATTTATTAATCTTTCATAAAGAACTCTTAAGAGTTTGTTCATGGATCTTGAAGATCATGGAATTTTATTCCATTAAAAATTTATTTCGATTTTTCTGATGGGTTATTCCATCATTTTTACAGCGCAAAGGCTTTTAAGGAATTTTTATTCCTTCATCATTAGAGTTTGACAGATGTCACTCTGTCACAGAGCACTGCTCTCAAGAGGAGATTTCTCCTCTGCCCGAGGGGTTCTCATTGAATGAGAATCAATTGAGAATTTCTTCATTTAATGACAGTCTCATCAAATGATGAGACTGTTTTATTAATGATGAACTGTCATCTAGATTATGCGGGTCCCCTTTGGTCCCTTTTTACTGCATTGCAGTGTGGTACAGATTTAAAGTACCTAGTGACAGAACTTAAACTGTAGCATTGGTGGCTGAAAATTTGTTATTTTCCCCGCAGGTACTATATCTTTCGACACTTCCTTCCCGTTCGTCCGTTCAGAAGGTGGATTCCCCGAAGCGCCGGTAGACCGAGAGGTTCTTGCGCTGATCAAAGACCATGACCCGGAGCACAAGAATCTTCATTTGTGGGGAACATGGTATAACCGGATCATCATGGGTCGACGCAGCTTCTCTTGCGCAACACCTTCAGAGGCTATCTCGGCGATTCATTATGCTGACGTACCCCCGGTGAACTATGCCGTGGAGGTGGTTAACTAGACTTCAGAGGGTTGTCTTCAGCCTTCTATGGCTACAATACCTGTACAACCGCCGATGGCTTTGGACATTCTACGGCGGCGTATATGTCAGGGTGAGTCGCGCCCTTGGGGATAGCCATACAACATAAGCCTGACTCCCCGTCACTCAGCTGGATATCTGCAGTGGACCCGATACATCCTATCGGCAAAGAAGTCAGAGCTGCTGAAGCTTGGGTTGTACCCTGCGATTTATGCTTCTCTGTTCCAGTATCCCACACCTCCAGCATGGTGGGTCAAAGCCTTCTTGGAACAATGGAACGTTCCAACTCATACCTTCCTTATGCTAGATCGGGAAGTTTCCATCTCTTTGGAAGAGTTTGCGAATATCTCCGGCTTGCCTGTCAGAGGGGAGCATTATGAGGAGATCTTGCCCCTAATGAGTATGTTTTCGCTACCCGACTGGTGATGACGGGTCTAAACCCAGAGAATGCCATTCAGCACCGATTCCCCAGCTTGATCAAGGTGCTAAACATTTGCGAAGGCCTATTTCTTGAATCCGGAAGCCATGGGGTTAGCTTTGCGGACTTCATCGCTCGTTTTCTTCGCCCAGAAGTTTTATCGCGACAAGGTGAAAAGTTTGCCAAACTTGATGATCCTTTCGGCTTTGGCTTAGATCGCCGGCCAATATTGGAAGCTGATCAAAAGGGTTTCTTTCTTCCAAACGTCGCGATCGTCCCCTTTTCAGAAATTGCCGCTCCAGGCATCGATGAGGAAGCGTTCTTTCTAGGGTTCCTCGGTTTGTGGTTAAGCTGGTTTTCGCTTCCCATGCACCCTCGCTACATGAGGCCGTCTGTCTTCTACCCAGCTCATCGGATGGTTGAAGGGAGACAAGTTGCTGTTGGAATTGCCGGGCTGGCTCATTTGTATCACGACCTTAGTTCGGCGGCCGACACTACTCAGCCAGGGGTGCAGTACGTGAACTTCCCGATGCATTATTTTACCTCATGGCTCGAGTTGCATGTGCTCGGTGCCTTTGGAATGCACAAGCGGTCTCATTTCTATGAAACTTGCAATTTTCCACGGATCATGCGGCTGGTTAATGCTTCCATTATGGAGCCAAGTCAGCGAGAGGCTCGGGGTGTAATCCTTCGCCCACGTACCGTCGGGGACGGCATGATCTTTGTTGATATGGTTATGACCATCGGTAAGGAATCCGCTAAGACGGTGCAGCCGTTGCGGGACACCTTTAAAGACGGAGCTTCTACCCTGAAAGCTCGGGAGATTCTCCATTTGTACTCGATCAGGCCGGGATATTTGGTGTTCAGGCAGAACGACTCGGTTTTGTTCATGAGATATAATCCCCACCGTTTTGCCCAGCAATCAAGTTATAATCAGGGCATCCTGCTCGAGGCATTCCTGGCAGAACTAGTTTATACTGAGGAAGGTATCCGGAGCGTTTTGCACCACTTCATGCATCTAAACACAGGGTCCAATTTCTTCATTAGTGAGCCAAGTTGTGTTCCAAGGGCCCTGAACGTATACGTGACGTGGTATTAACACGCAATGGGTGCCGTCATTAGGGAGGAAAAAAAGTTGTTGCTCGACCGTAAGGATGAACCCCCTGCCGGTAATCCATCCATCCCTTTGAAGCACAGGACTATCGTTCGTCCTCCTTTGAGAGAGGTTGCTGCGGTCGAGGTTCCACAAGATAGGCATGAGCTACCGATACCCCGTGCTCCCATGAAAGCGGTGACTGTGGCGTCTCCCGAGTCTGGCGTGGGTTCAAATATCAGGACTCGTCATCCCAAGGTGCCTACCAAGCGTAAGCTTATGCTAGTGGAGACCGGCACTCGCTCCGAGAAGAAGAAGAAGAAGTCGATTCTTTCTGCAGATGTTGTGCTTGGCCAGGAGCCTCATGCTCCTTATAGCGAGGGCCTGAGCGAATACGGGACAAACGAGGGTCTATTCTTGGCGCCAGATGATACTAATCTGGAGGCTTCCATCGCAGCTTCCGAGCGTCTAGCTAGCCACAAAGCGGGACTGATCATCCTTGCTAAGTCAGGTAATCTTCAGTCGCATCTTTTTGCTGTTATGTTTTTGTTATCATGCATTGACTAACACTTCGTCTTTAACAGGCATCTCCACTGAAGAGGCCATCGCGGCTTCCCTCAATACTTTTGAGGAGGAAGAGAGGCTTCGTGCTTTGCTAGGCGTTGGTATATTTCGGCTCATTGTGCCTTCATTCCCCTTTCTTATGGGTAATCTGATCCCTTTTTCATCTTATCGCAGGGACTACCTCGACTCAGGTTATGCCTAGTACAGTGCCAATCCCGCAGGGTGATGCGGAGATGCTTCCAGTGCCAGCTATTGAAGTCCCGGCCTCCTCAGCATTGCCAAAAGAGGCTTTACTTAAGCAATCGATGACGGATGCCATAACGGCTCCAGAGGTAGCTCCTGGCGTGGACGATGACGTCCCCTTGACGGAAGTCCTGAGAAGATCGGCCCTTATGGCCCAGGCGGAAAGGAAGCGCAGGAGGCGTGCGACAAGAGAACGTAATACCGCCTTGGCCGTAGGTGCAGGCTCGAGTGCTGCTTCTCCTGTCCCTGCTTCTTCAGAGGGTGCTCCGGTTGCCCTGTCTATTGCTCATAGACAGGCGATACGCGCGGCTCGGGAGGCGGCTGAAAGGCCATCTCAAGGTAACATAACATTGAGTCCTTTTGTTAAAGTTTTAATCTTCAGATTCTCATATGTCCTATCCTGCAGGGCCAAGTCTTGATGAGGAAGTGGTAGGTGAGATGGCGGCAACCACCGAGCCTGAAGTAGCCACTCTTTCTCAAGAGTCTGGAACTGCCCCAATTGCCACTCTTTCCCCTTGCGGTTCTTTACCGTTGCCGGGTGCTGCGAGTATCATGACGATTCTCATGGAGTCGGGGGATGAAGCTACGGGCGGCGAAACCATTCCGATGGAGGAAGGTGAAGCAGTCGCTGCACCCAGTGACGCCCTTGTCGCGGTTTTGACCGGCGACTCACCGGGTAGATTTTGGGTCATTGCTTTCTTTTTCATTCTGCAATCCCTTTCACTCTCTTCTGACAGTATTTCTCTCGATTCTAATGCAGGTCTGGTGAGCGTTGAGGTTGTGCCACCCGAAGAAGCATCGCCAATTGCTGCTTTGACGGTGGCCGCCTCTTTGCCTTCTCTCATGTCCTCCCAAATGCTGGAAGGTACAGGTTTGTGACTTATCGGTTTTATTGTAGGCAATATACTTTATGTACTGACATTGCATCATTACACCCTTGCAGGAGTTCTTTTTGATCATCTGTATTAGGTGCTGCATCCACATTTCTCCTTCCAGTCGGAGATCGCTTCATCTAGTGGCGTTGGTGAGTACAACCTCTAGCTAATATCTTCTCTTTTCATTTATGGGCAGCCAAGTCGTTGCTAATTCTTCTTTGTTTTGACTGTAGCATTACAGATTGAAGGAGGAGATGAAAGAATAGTTATGCCACCAGTCTTCCCGGCCTTGCCACCTGTCGCAGCCGGTATAGTATACTTCATCACTCATGTGATTTATTTATTTTGCGAGTTGACTTTTAACCGTAATTCATTTTGCAGCAGTCGCACCGATCCCTGCTCCCTTCGAATCTCGTATATTAATGCCAGTAGGACCATTTTCTAGACGTCCATCTTCTAAGGGCGCTGGGACCAGCCTTCGTATGTTGAGTGAATCCATTGAAGAGCTTGACGCGGAGACCCCTGCCCTTGCTGCAGATTTTTTTGCCGAGGTTAATCCCATGCTGGCGACGCTCGTGAACTTTCATAGCGAGGGCGTCGTTGAGTCTTGGGTTAATCACTGCAGGAAAATTGAAGCCTGCCTGCATGAGCTTGAGTTCGGACGTCCTGCTCCCGAGGTCTTGGCTGTGAACTCCCAACGGGCTGCGTGGGTCGAGCAGAGCACTCCCTACTTTCGCCATCTTGAACAATAAGCGGCCTTAAAGCGTAAGGAGTGCGAAGAGACTTCAAGCGAATCTGCCCGGCTGCACGCTCAAGTTGATGAAAATGCTGTACAGCTGAAAGCTATCTTTGAGGGCCTTCTATGATGTATTTCTGACGGGTTAACGCTGAGGCAGAAGCTCGACCTCATCGAGTGAGATGCGAAGAGTCGTGGGGCAGCTCAGCGGGTCGTCGATGAGCAACTTTCATCTTATTTGCAGCAACGGGCTCAGGTTGAAGCGGAGTTGGCCGCGGCAGCTGACCGTGAAAAGGGGCTGAGGGGAGTGCGCGAACAACTGATTGGTTTATTGAAAACGCTTCCCTCCCAATAGTTGTTTTTGTACCAATTAACATTTGTAATTTTTGAATAACATGTATCCATTTTTGATTCTTTCTTATGATGTATCTTGCACCCAATTGAACTTATAAATAAAAAGATACATTTCTTTTGTACTATCTTGTGTTATCTCTTGCTTTCTTCTCTTTTCTTTGTTGCCGACATGTTAGCTTAGTAAGCGTAGCCTGTAGATGCTACAGAGCATTCCGTCTTGAACTCTTCGAGAGGTAGTGATGGCTTAGGAAGCAGGTTCAGATCTGCTGCCTAAGACTTTCCAACTTTATGAGCCGTGAGGGTCTCACAAAGGCTTTTCTCCCTACGAGTCGAGAGGATCTCGCAGGTGTATTTTTTTTTCCTTAGGAATCATGAGGATTCCTAAGTGTGTTTTCCCTTGAGAGTCGTAAGGATCTCACAAGAGAATTTTCTTCCTTACGAGTCGAGAGGACCCGTAAGTGATTGATGAGATCGACAATATCCGCATTTCACGGAGTCAGAAATTGCTCTGGGCGTTTCCCACGAGGTCAAGACTGACTTTAGCCGTATTCCACGGGACCAGGATTTTCTCCGGATGCTTCCCACGGGGTCAGAATTGACATTAGCCGTGTTCCGCAAGGACCAGGATCCGCTCTGGACGCTTCCCACGGGGTCAGGATTGATATTAGCCGTATTCTAGAGGACTGGGATTCGCTCTGGATGCTTCATACGGGGTCAGGATTGACATTAGCTATGCTCCACTGGGACCAGGATCCGCTCTGGACGCTTCCCACGGGGTCAGGATTGACATTAGCCGTGTTCCACTAGACCAGGATTTGCTCTGGATGCTTCACACGGGGTCGGGATTGACATTAGTCGTGCTCCACTAGACCAGGATCCGCTCTGGAAGCTTCCCACGGGGTCAGGATTGACATTAGCCGTGTTCCACTAAACTAGGATTCGCACTGGACGCTTCCCACGGGGTCAGGATTGACATTAGCCGTGTTACACTAGACCAGGATTCGCTCTGGACGTTTCCCACGGAGTCAGGATTGACATTAGCCGTATTCCACTAGACCAGGATTTGCTCTGGATGCTTCACACGGGGTCAGGATTGACATTAGCCGTGCTCCACTAGGACCAGGATCCGCTCTGGACGCTTCCCACGGGGTCAGGATTGACATTAACCGTGTTCCACTAGACCAGGATTTGCTTTGGATGCTTCACACGGGGTCAGGATTGACATTAGCCGTGCTCCACTAGGACCAGGATCCGCTCTGGACGCTTCCCACGGGGTCAGGATTGACATTAGCCGTGTTCCGCTAGACTAGGATTCGCTCTGGACGCTTCCCACGGGGTCAGGATTGACATTAGCCGTGCTCCACTAGGATCAGGATCCACTCTGGACGCTTCCCACGGGGTCAGGATTGACATTAGTCGTGTTCCACTAGACCAGGATTTGCCCTGGATGCTTCACACGGGGTCAGGATTGACATTAGCCGTGTTCCACAAGGACCAGGATCCGCTCTGGACGCTTCCCACGGGGTCAGGATTGACTTTAGCCGTGTTCCACGGAACCAGGATTTGCTCTGGATGCTTCCCACGGGGTCAGGATTGACATTAGCCGTGTTCCGCAAGGACCAAGATCCGCTCTGGACGCTTCCCATGGGGTCAGGATTGACATTAGCCGTGTTCCACTAGACCAGGATTTGCTCTAGATGCTTCATACGGGGTCAGGATTGACATTAGCCGTGTTCCACAAGGACCAGGATCCGCTCTGGACGCTTCCCACGGGGTCAGGATTGACTTTAGCCGTGTTCCACGGAACCAGGATTTGCTCTGGATGCTTCCCACGGGTCAGGATTGACATTAGCCGTGTTCCGCAAGGATCAGGATCCACTCTGGACGCTTCCTATGAGGTCAGGATTGACATTAGCCGTGTTCCACTAAACCAGGATTCGCTCTGGACGCTTCCTACGGGGTCAGGATTGACATTAGCCGTGCTCCACTAGGACCAGGATCTGCTCTGGACGCTTCCCACAGGGTCAGGATTGACATTAGCCGTATTCCACAGAACCAGGATTTGCTCTGGATGCTTCCCACGGGGTCATGATTGACATTAGCCGTGTTTCTCAAGGACCACGATCCGCTCTGGACGCTTCCCACGAGGTCAGGATTGACTTTAGCCGTGTTCCACGGAACCAGGATTTGCTTTGGATGCTTCATACGGGGTCAGGATTGACATTAGCCGTGTTCCACTAGGACCAGGATCCGCTCTGGACGCTTCCCACGGGGTCAGGATTGACATTAGCCGTGTTCCGCTAGACCAGGATTCGCTCTGGACACTTCCCACGGGGTCAGGATTGACATTAGCCATGCTCCACTGGGATCAGGATCCACTCTGGACGCTTCCCACGGGGTCAGGATTGACATTAGTCGTGTTCCACTAGACCAGGATTTGCCCCGGATGCTTCACACGGGGTCAGGATTGACATTAGCCGTGTTCCACAAGGACCAGGATCCGCTCTGGACGCTTCCCACGGGATCAGGATTAACTTTAGCCGTGTTCCACTAGACCAGGATTTGCTCTGTACGCTTCCCACGGGGTCAGGATTGAAATTAGCCGTGTTCCACGCAACCAGGATTTGCTCCAGATGCTTCCCACGGGGTCAGGATTGACATTAGCCGTGTTCCGTAAGGACCAGGATCCACTCTGGACGCTTCCTACGGGATCAGGATTGACATTAGCCGTATTCCACTAGACCAAGATTCGCTCTGGACGCTTCCCACGGGGTCAGGATTGAAATTAGCCGTGTTCTACTAGGACCAGGATCCGCTTTGGACGCTTCCCACGGGGTCAGGATTGACACTAGCCATGTTCCACTAGACCAGGATTCGCTCTGGACGCTTCCCATAGGGTCAGGATTGACATTAGCCGTGTTCCACTAGACCAGGATTTGCTCTTGATGCTTCACACGGGATCAGGATTGACATTAGCCGTGTTCCGCAAGACCAGGAGGGATTGACTTTATCCGCATTTCACGGAGTCGGGGGTTGACTCTCGGTTGTCTGGGCACCGCCGAGTCATGGAACTGGGAATTGCCGCGGTTCCGCTTTGCTGATGTTGCGTCTGTTGTAATGAGACGAATCTCGAGGTGGTCTCTAGGTTGTCGGTGAACCGTCGAGATTCGGAGTAGGGACTTTGCCATGGCTCCAAGGTTGATTGCCGCATCCAAATCCTGCTGGAATGAGGAAGAACGCTGTTGATGATCTCTAGGCTGTCTGTGAACCGTCGAGATTTGGCTTCGTTTCGATGAAGCCTGGTGGGACGATATAGTTCCCTCTTTGTTCGTGCCCCTGGATTGTGTACAGGGATCGATGTGATCTCACATGTAGGGAAAAAAGTTTTATTTTATATATTTTTCTTTCCGCGATGCTCTATCATTTCAGCTTTTATATCGCGAAAGTCGCGATTGCCCAATCACTTCGGCTATTTTTCGCGGTGCCCAATCATGTCGGCTATTTGTTTTATTTACTCGTTGATTTTTATTGCGAGTTGCCCAACCATTTCGGCTATTTTGTATGCATACATTTTTACTTGCTGATTTTGTTGCAAGTTGCCCCATCATTTCGGCTATTTCGTATGTATTTGTGGCTCGCTGGCTTTTCACTGCGAGTTTGGGATTGGATATCGATTTAGGCATCAACATCGCTACAACTGGGATATTTCCAGGAGCGAATCATCATTTGCCTCTGTCGATGTTGAACAAAGGTGTCTTAGCGAACAGGGTTAGGATCCTGTCGACTAAGGCTTTTTACTTCATGAGCCGTAAGGGTCTCATAAAGGTATTTCTCCCTACGAGTCATGAGGATCTCGTAAGTGCGTTTTCTCCTTAAGAATCGTGAGGATTCCTAAGTGTGTGTTCTCTTATAAGTCGTAAGGATCTTAGAAGAGTGATTTCTCCTTATAAGTCGAGAGGACATACAAGGGCTGTCTACTATGTAAACATATCCCTAGTCGCGGGTGGGAATTTGTTAGGGAAATGTTTATTCGCGCCCGTGGATTGTATACAAGGGTCAAGACGCTTGTAGGGCAGTCTATGGGTTATGATGGCTTAAGAACAGGTTCAGATCCCTGTAGCTTAAGGCTTTTGAGCCCTATGAGCCGTGAGGGTCTCAAAGGGGAATTCTCCTTACGAGTCGTGAGGATCTCGTAAGTGTAATTTCTCCTTCAAAATCGTGAGGATCCCTAAGTGTGTTGCTCCCTTGTGAGTCATAAGGATCTCACGCAGGTGGTTTCTCCTCACAAGGTCGAGAGGACCTTGCAAGTGTCTTTTAACGAGATTGCGCCCTTTCGGGGTTTTCACAAAACTCGCTAGTAGCCCTGCTGTTTTTACTCACGGAGCCATTTCGGGTTTTCATCCGTGCCCATTTTGCTTATGAACGTACTTTTTTTTTGTGTCAGCCTTGGGATGCTGCGGTACATAGTAGTTTATAGACGTCTCTGTAGGGTGTTTTTCGTCACCCCATTGAGATGGGGATACGCGCGCGCTTGTCAGGCACATTACAGATTCCCCCTGTTTAGGGTAGGGCGGGGTTTAATGATTGTGGGGATCCGAATCTCCGGCAGCCATGGACTAAGCTGCCGTTAATTACCCCTCGCCTTTGGAGTGAGAGAACCTCCGATTAACGGGTTAAACAGGCCATGCGAACTCAATGTGCAGTGTCGTGTTTTGAAGTGGTTTTGGATATATCTGGGGCCCCGCAGAGTTTTTACGGTTGTCCCGCTACCCGGATAGCGGGCTAGCGGTCAAGGGGGCTAGCAGCCCCCTTGCGGGATGCGGGGCAGCACCCCGTTAGAATTTTTTTCTAACGGGGGAGGTGTTTTTAGTGTGGAGTATGTGTGTGTATGTATATATACATATATATAAAATAAAAAAGGGAAAGGGCATCCAAAGGATGCGTGGGAAAAAGCGCCAGCGCTTTGGGTGCTGGCGCTAGAGCGCTAGAACCCCACGTGTCAGCACGTGGGCGCTCGGGCGCTAGCGCTTTGGGCGCTAGCGCTCTGAGCGCAAAGGCGCTAGCGCTTTGAGCGCTAGCGCCCCACGTGTCAGCACGTGGGCGCTCGGGAGCTAGCGCTCCATGTGTTAACACGTGGGCGCTCGGGCGCTAGCGCTCTGAGCGCAAAGGCGCTAGAGCTTTGAGCGCTAGCGCCCCACGTGTCAACACGTGGGCGCTCGGGCGCTAGCACATTGGGCGCTAGCGCTTTGAGCGCTAGCGCCCCACGTGTCAGCACGTGGGCGCTCGGGCGGCAAAAGGGACTTGGTCCCTGCAATGGGAGTTGTACTTCCAGAAAGGAGCACTTATTATTATTATTTTTTTTTGTGTGTGTGTGTATGAGGACTTAAACTCCTAGGATGTTTTGAAGCTGATGAAGGACTTCTCCCCTTGAGCCCTAGTTCTTCCCCAAAGTGGGGTTTCTAGAGATGGGTCTCCTTCTTCCTCCTCTGTTGGCAGGATCTTGAAGATCAAGAGATGTGAGATTTTAAAAATCTTTTCTTTTTGAGATCTGATGGAAGATCTGAGTTCCCCTTTGTGGGTTTTGTGGTGAAAAACTATTTAGTTTGATAAAAGGAAGAGTAAAACTCTTGATTTAATTCAAAAGAAAGAAGAAGGTTTAGAACCTTCAGAAAGGGGAAAGAGGCACAAACCCTAGATTTTTTTGAGAGGAATGAAAAGTTGTTGAGATATTTTCATTATCTTGGCCTTTATAGGCTATACACTTTACATATAGCCCCCTTGGGCTTTACAAAAATGACATTTTTCCCATCCCATGGCTCATGTGCTATTTCTTTTTGCACATAAGCCATGGGCTTTACAAAAATTTGGCTTTATGCCCATTCATGCATAAAAGTTACATAAAAAATTATTTATTACATGATTTTTATTTTGGCATGGAGGAGGGACGGCCGCTTCGTGTTCGGACTCGACCTGGGCATGGGCCCACTTGGCTTGGGGTTGACCTTGACTTTGACTTGGTCAACCGGGGTGCAATTTTCGATCCCAACAAAGTGCCCTCCATCAATGAGTGCACATCGCATATGTGGGTCGTGTGCATGAAATTGATGGATCTTCTTTCACGTGGAGACGATTTGCTTTGGTTCCCACTTTTGGGATGCACTGCCCTTTTAACGACATGGACGGTCGACGCTTGACGCGTCTCCGAGACGGAGTGTTCATGGTAGACGTTTCCCTGGCCCGGAGTGATCTGGTTCCTGCTTTGTAGGAAGCCTGCACTGCCGTTTTTGCGACATGGACGGTCGACGCTCTGACCCGGAGCGATTTGGTTCCCGATTTGTGGGAAGTCTGCACTGCCCTTTTTGCGACATGGACGGTCGATGCTCTGATCCGGAGCGATTTGGTTCCCGATTTGTGGGAAGCCTGCACTGCCCTTTTTATGACATGGACGGTCGACACTCTGATCCGGAGCGATTTGGTTCCCGATTTGTGGGAAGCCTGCACTGCCCTTTTCACGACATGGACAGTCGACGCTTGACGCGTCTCCGAGACGGAGTGTCCGTGGTAGACTTTTCCCTGGCCCGGAGTGATTTGGTAGACGTGCCCCCGGCACCGAGTGTCGCTGGTCGACGTGTCCCCAAGATGTGGTGTCTGCTGGCTGACGTGTCCCCGAGACGGAGTGTCGTTGATCGACTTTTCCCCGGCACAGAGTGTCTGCTTGACATTTCCCCGTTACAGAGTGTCGCTGTTGGACGTTTCCCCAGTACGGAGTGTCTGTAGCCGACGTGCCCCCGGCACGGAGTGTCTTCTTGACGTTTCCCCGAGGCGGAGTGTCGGCTGGTTGACGTGTCCCCGAGACGGAGTGTCTTCTTGACGTTTCCCCGTTATGGGGTGTCGTTGATCGACTTGTCCCCGACATGGAGTGTCGCTAATGTTCGACTTGTCCCCGGCACGGAGTGTCGCTAATGTTCGACTTGTTCTCGACATGGAGTGTCGCTGGTTGTTCGACTTGTCCCCGGCACGGAGTGTCGCTGATCGACTTGTCCCCGACACGGAGTGTCGCTTGTTGTTCGACTTGTCCCCGGCACGGAGTGTCGCTGATCGACTTGTCCCCGGCACGGAGTGTCGCTGATGTTCGACTTGTCCCCAGCACGGAGTGTCGCTGATGTTCGACTTGTCCCCGGCATGGTGTGTCGCTGGTTGTTCGACTTGTCCCCGGCACGGAGTGCCGCTGATCGACTTGTCCCCAGCACGGAGTGTCGCTTGTTGTTCGACTTGTCCCCGGCACGGAGTGTCGCTGATGTTCGACTTGTCCCTGGCAAGGAGTGTCGTTGGTTGTTCAACTTGTCCCCGGCACGGAGTGTCGCTGACCGACTTGTCCCCGGCACGGAGTATCGCTGATGTTCGACTTATCCCCGGCACGGAGTGTCGCTGATGTTCGACTTATCCCCAGCATGGAGTGTCGTTGGTTGTTCGACTTGTCCCCGGCACAGAGTGTCGCTGATCGACTTGTCCCCGGCACGGAGTGTCGCTTGTTGTTCGACTTGTCCCCGGCACGGAGTGTCGCTTGTTGTTCGACTTGTCCCCAGCACGAAGTGTCGCTGATGTTCGACTTGTCCCGGCACGGAGTGTCGCTGATGTTCGACTTGTCCCCGGCATGGAGTGTCGTTGGTTGTTCGACTTGTCCCCTGCATAGAGTGTCGCTGATCGACTTGTCCCCGGCACGGAGTGTCGCTTGTTGTTCGACTTGTCCCCGGCACAGAGTGTCGCTGATGTTCGACTTGTCCCCGGCACGAAATGTCGCTGATGTTCGACTTGTCCCGGCATGGAGTGTCGCTGATCGACTTGATTCCAAGGCGGAGCATGATTCCGACAGGGAGGTCGCTGATTGATTCCGAGCCAAAGCATAACTCCGACAGGGAAGGTAGATATCCCGAGGCGAAGCATGATTTCGACACGGTGTAAATTCTGGGATGAAGCATGATTCCGCCACAGAGGTTGTTGGTTTGATTTGATCTGGGTTGACATCAGCATCGCTATACTGGAATATGGTACCAGAAGCGAATCATCATTTGCCATGAGTGGATTTGGGGATTTTTTTTTGTCGGCATCTGCATTGCTGCACTGGAATAATGCCAGGAGCAACTCATCATTTGCCCCGAGAGGATTTGGGAATTGGTGGTTTAGGAGACAGGTTTAGATCCCTATCACCTAAGGCTTTTCAACTTTATGGGCCGTAAGGGTCCCATAAAAGCATTTTCTCCCTACGAGTCGAAAGGATCTCGTAGGTGTATTTTCTCCTTAGGAGTCGTGGAGACTCCTAAGTGTGTTACTCCTTTGTGAGTCGTAAGGATCTCACGGGGGAATTTTCTCCTCACAAAGTCGAGAGGACTTTGCGAGTGCATTTCATCTCTTTTTTACGAGTTTGCGCCCTTTCGGGTTTTCACAAACCCGCCGGCAGTCCTGCTGTTTTTACTCACGGAGCCCTTTCGGGTTTTCATCCGTGCCCATTTTGCTTGTGGACATACCATTTTATTATTATTTATTTATTTTGTTTTTTTGGCGGGACTTTGAATGTGGTCTCATCGGTAGGACTTGGGAAAGATAGGGATCGTTTTACGCCCGTGGATTGTATACGGTTTTGCAGGATGTATGATCCAGACCGTAGGGCCGGAAAAATTACGGGACTTTGTTGGCGTCTGCATCGCTGCACTGGAATATGGTACCAGGAGCGACTCATCATTCGCCGTTGGGGTATGGGATTTGGAATTTGGTTGGCGTCTGCGTCACTGCACTGGAATTTCTCAATTGGAAGATCTCCGATTTTGGGTCCCCAGGCAAGAAGGAGTCCTCTCATTCGGGGGGCAGTTGAAAAGAGCTTGGTACCAGGAGCGACTCATCATTCTCCACTTGGGGATTGGGAAGCGATGGCTTAGGATACAGGTTTAGATCCCTATCACCTAAGGCTTTTCAATTTTATGGGTCGTAAGGGTCCCATAAAAGCATTTTCTTCCTACGAGTCGAAAGGATCTCATAGGTGTACTTTCTCCTTAGGAGTCGTGGGGACTCCCAAGTGTGTTTTTCCTTTGTGAGTCGTAAGGATCCCACAAAGGTTTGTTCTCCTCATATATCGTGAGGACACATGAGTGGATTTCTCTCGTTCCCAGTTTAATGACTTAGGAGTCATCCGTTTCCAGTTTAAAGACTTAGGGGTCTATTATGCCGAGTTTAACGACTTAGCGGTCATCTGTTTCCAGTTTAACGACGTGGTGGTCATCTGTTTCCAGTTTAACGACGTGGAGGTCATCTGTTCCAGTTTAACGACTTAGAAGTCATCTGTTTCCAGTTTAACGACTTAGTGGTCATCGGTTTCCATTTTAACGACTTAGAGGTCATCTGTTTCCAGTTTAACGACGTGGTGGTTATCTGTTTCCAGTTTAAAGACTTAGAGGTCTACTGTTTCCAGTTTAATGACTTAGAGGTCATCTGTTTCCAGTTTAACGACGTGGTGGTCATTTGTTTCCAGTTTAACGATGTGGTGGTCATCTGTTTCCAGTTTAACGACTTAGAGGTATGATGTTTCCAGTTTAACGACTTAGAGGTCATCTGTTCCAGTTTAACGACTTAGAGGTCATCTGTTTCCAGTTTAACGACTTAGTGGTCATCGGTTTCCAGTTTAACGATTTAGTGGTCATCTGTTTCCAGTTTAAAGATGTAGAGGTCTATGGATGGCGAGCTTGGAATTTTGGGGTAGGGGCTGGCATCAGCGTTGCTAACACTGAAGCACAGGTGCCAGGAGCAATTCATCATTTGCCTTTTCCTGTTGGGGAGCGATGGATTAGGAGACAGGTTTAGATCCCTATCACCTAAGGCTTTTCAATTTTATGAGCCATAAGGGTCCCATAAAAGTATTTTCTCCCTACGAGTCGACAGGATCTCGTAGGTGTACTTTCTCCTTAGGAGTCGTGGGGACTCCCAAGTGTGTTTTTCCTTCGTGAGTCGTAAGGATCCCACGAAGGTTTGTTCTCCTCATGTATCGTGAGGACACATGAGTGGGTCTTCCCAATGGAGCATAATTCCAAGGGCGGAGACCAGCCGCGCGACTGGTGGTTGCTGTGGGGCATGGGTATGATGAGAATTATTTGAGCCCGTGGATTGTATACGGTAGTCGATTTGGGGACTAACCGTAGGGCCGGGAGAATTTTGGGAATTTGAATTTTAGTTGGCGTCTGCATCGCTGCACTGGAATATGGTACCAGGAGCGACTCATCATTCGCCGTTTTTTTTTGTTTTTTTGTTTTTGTTTTTGTTTTTTTGTTTTTGTTTTTTTTTGTTTTACCGCGATTGCTCTATCATTTCGGCTTTTCTTATCGCGAAGATCGTGATTGCCCTATCATTTCGGCTTTTATTCGCGGCTGCCCCATCATTTCGGCTTTATTTTCATCTTTATTTTACTCGCTGATTTTTATTGCGAGTTGCCCCATCATTTCGGCTTTTTATTATTTTTGTTTTGTTTACACATTTTTACATTCCCAGTTTAATGACTTAGAGGTCGATTGTTCCCAGTTTAAAGACTCGGTGGTCCGTTGTTCCCAGTTTAATGACGCGGTGGTCGATCGTCCCCAGTTTAACGACGTGGTGGTCAGCTTGCTTATCCCAGCTCCTTGAACTTTGATCTTGGCGGAGTTGTGTTGATGACCGTAGCTCTGTGGCTTGTCGGTACATCTGACAACTGTGGGGCTTTCCCAAGTTTGTATTGGTTCTCCACCCAATCTTTGAAAATATAGCAGTCTTCGATGGTGTGACTCACCATTCTATGATATGGGCAGTATACGGGACTGTCGGTCATGTTCATTTCATATGGCCTCTTTGGAACAGGCAGTTGCAGACCGTTGTTCAAGGCGTCCGCGAATATTTTGCGGACTTCATCCCTCCTGAAGGAGTATACCTTCTTCTTTCTCTCCATTGGAGTAGGTGCCTTTACTGATGCTGGTCCTTGAGGCCGATCAGTCTTTGGTTCGCCCTTTTCAGATAATGGCACATGTCTGAGAGAATCACGTTCCCGAAGAGCTCCAGTCCCCATTTGTATGAAGCCGGCGGTCGTAGCTTGACTGTTTGCTAACACGCCTTTAGACAGTTCTATCTCTCCCGTCTTGTATTGCTTTTCGACCCAATCTTTGAAGACGAAGCAGTCCTCAATGGCATGACCTATCACTCTGTGATAGGGGCAATATTTTGGGTCGTCGGTCATATTCGCTTCTTGCGGTCTCTTTGATTCTGGCAGTTGTAGACCGTTTCTTAGGGCGTCTTTGAATATTTTATGGATTTTGTCCCTTCTGAAGGAATAGACCTTATCCAGCTTCTCTTTCAGTGGAGATTCTCTTCCGGTGTATGTATCGGAGGGACTAGAGGCTGATCGCGGCCGTTTTTCGCGAAGGCGCTCCGCTCTTAGGTTGAAGGGGTATCAGTTGGCTGCCTCCGGGTATCAATCCATGGCTCATGAACCAAAATTTGATTCTGCTGTAATTGCAATCGAGCGACCTGGGTCGCGAGATCTGCCGCGACGTTTGCCAATTTGTCGACCTTAGATTGTACCTTGGCTAACTTCTCATCCCTGTCCTGAAGCTGCCCCTGAAACCATTGGAATAATGCTTGTTCTGTAGTTCCGGTTATGACAACCGGGTCATCCTTATTGCCTGAGCTCAATTCCGCAGGAACCCCAGGTCTTTTGGCTCATCGGACATAGCGAGCTCTTCGTCATTTAGACTGAGTTGACGTCGGGCAGCGTCCACCGTATCATCACCCTGGCTGTGAAGCATAGGAAGGTTCGTTTCTTCATGTCCGACCATGTAGACAGTGTAGATCACATATCCAGCCGTCTCTTTATCTTTGGCGGGGTAATCCCGTTCTTGGAGCCTCATGAAGCTCAGCCTAGTATGATCCATAGCCCTTTTGTTGGCTCTGTATCTGAGCCTTTTCTGCCTTAGCTTCTTGGTTTTGAGGGCTTGGCAGGTATCCGTTTCATGGGAAGCCACCGTGAGTCGATTAGCGGGGAGTTTAGAGAAGACACCCGATCGAGCAGTTGTCAAGGGCATCGCCGGAGCTTGCTCGAGACGCCCTGTTGCTTTATCGGTGTTGATGGCCTTGCCCCCAGCTGGGGCCAGGGAGAGTCGTTCAAACACCGACTTGCATTTGAGTTGGGCGCCTTCGAGACCACCACATTTGGCCTCTTTCCTTTCGAGACCGGTTTGTCTGTCACTGGAGCTTGAGGAGCTGGGATGGCATTAGCTAACATGAACAGAATAGAGCCAAATGGTAGCGGCGGCTCCTCCCATTGTCACCCAAGACTGGCCGGAAGGACCGTCCTAGAATCTATCTTCATCGTGTAGGAGACGGGAGCCGTGTCGAGAACTGAGCTTGTCCTTGGAGACATTTTTGCTGCGACCGGAGATTGCAATTTGAAATTTGTTAACCTGCACAAAGAAGCATGATTTCAGCACAGGCAGTCGATATGTATATTGATTGAGTTCACATGAACGTTTAACCCGAAATATGGGAGGAGAGAAAGGTCCCACCGGGCGTGCCAGAATCTGTAGGGTGTTTTTCGTCACCCTATTGAGATGGGAATACGCGCACGCTTGTAAAGCGCATTACAGATTCCCCCTGCCTAGGATAGGCCGGGGTTTAATGATTGCGGGGATCCGAATCTCCGGCAGCCGCGGACTAAACTGCCGTTAATTACCCCTCGCCTTTGGAGCGAGAGAACCTCCGATTAACGGGGTAAACTGGCCATGCGAACTCAATATGCAGTGTCGTGTTTTGAAGGGGTTTTGGATATATCGGGGGCCCCGCAGAGTTTTTACGGGGGTCCCGCTACCCGGATAGCGGGCTGGGGGTTAAAGGGGCTAGCAGCCCCCTTGCGGGGTGCGGGATGCGGGGCAGCACCCCGTTAGAAATTTTTTATAACGGGGGAGGTGTTTTTAGTGTGGAGTATGTGTGTGTGTATGTATATATACATATATATAAAATAAAAAAAGGGAAAGGGCATCCAAAGGATGCGTAGGAAAAAGCGCCAGCGTTTTGGGTGCTGGCGCAAGAGCGCGTCAGCACGTGGGCGCTCGGGCGCTAGCGCTCTGAGCGCAAGCGCACTAGCGCCCCACGTGTCAACACGTGGGCGCTAGCGCTCTGAGCCCAAGAGCGCTAGCGCTCTGAGCGCAAGAGCGCTAGCACTTGGAGCACTAGTGCCCCACGTGTCAACACGTGGGCGCTCGGACGCTAGCGCTCTGAGCGCAAAAGCGCTAGCGCCCCACGTGTCAACACGTGGGCGCTCGAACGCTAGCGCTCTGAGCGCAAAAGCGCTAGCGCCCCACGTGTCAACACATGGACGCTCGGACGCTAGCGCTTTGGGTGCTAGCGCTCTGGGCGCAACGGCGCTAGCGCTTTGAGCGCTAGCGTCCCACGTGTCAGCACGTGGGCGCTCGGGCGGCAAAAGGGACTTGGTCCCTGCAATGGGAGTTGTACTCCCAGAAAAGAGCACTTATTATTTTGTGTGTGTGTATGAGGAGTTAAACTCCTAGGATGTTTTGAAGCTGATGAAGGGCTTCTCCCCTTGAGCCCTAGTTCTTCCCCAAAGTGGGGTTTCTGGAGATGGGTCTCCTTCTTCCTCCTCTGTTGGCAGGATCTTGAAGATCAAGAGATGTGAGATTTTAAAAATCTTTTCTTTTTGAGATCTGATGGAAGATCTGAGTTCCCCTTTGTGGGTTTTGTGGTGAAAAACTATTTAGTTTGATAAAAGGAAGAGTAAAACTCTTGATTTAATTCAAAAGAAAGAATAAGGTTTAGAACCTTCAGAAAGGGGAAAGAGGCACAAACCCTAGATTTTTTGAGAGGAATGAAAAGTTGTTGAGATATTTTCATTATCTTGGCCTTTATAGGCTATACACTTTACATATAGCCCCCTTGGGCTTTACAAAAATGACATTTTGCCCATCCTATGGCTCATGTGCTATTTCTTTTTGCACATAAGCCATGGGCTTTACAAAAATTTGGTTTTATGCCCATTCATGCATAAAAATTACATAAAAAATTATTTATTACATGATTTTTATTTTGGTATGGAGGAGGGCCGGCCGCTTCGTGTTCGGACTCGACCTGGGCATGTGCCCACTTGGCTGGGGGTTGACCTTGACTTTGACTTGGTCAACCGGGGTGCAATTTTCGACCCCAACAGTCTCGGTCAACGGCCAATTTTAGGACATAGTGGTCCATCGTTAGTTTAAGGACGTTTCGGTCCGTAGCCAGTTTTAGGACATAGCGGTCCATCGTTAGTTTAAGGACGTTTCGGTCCGTAGCCAGTTTTAGGACATTGTTAGTTTAAGGACGTTTCGGTCCGTTGTTAGTTTTAGGACATTTCGGTCCGTCGTTAGTTTTAGGACATTTCGGTCCAAAAGCCGGCTACTGCTTATAGAGTTTGGGCTTAGGAAGATAGCGAGCGGACATAGGCGTCGTCATCTATCGTTGACCTAGGCCGTGACTCGTCAGGCGTAGTATTTTTTCAGGAAGCGACCGTGTCACGTCCCGCTTCCCAGAGTGCGCTAAAATCGGCACGTGACAGAGCCAACCATGCTACCTGTGGATAGGAAACATCCCTCCACAGTCATATTACGGCTGTCTAAAGATATCAAGAACAGGAAAAAATAATAAACTATCTAGTACATGTCCATATGCCAGAATAAACAAGTCAAGAAATAATATGCGGAAGCAAAAGATCCAAGTAACAATAACAATCTGGAAAGTAAAACATAACTAAACTGGATACTAACTAGATCCTCATTGCTCGGCCTGACGGCAGAAGTACTCCTGATCAGCCTGCGACAAAGGTAGAGGATCTGGGCCATGCAAAACCCATACGTCAGTGCGTCATAATATCAAACAATAATATAATCAGGAGGTAACAAGACATGCAGGCATGAGTAGGAACGGTAATAAAAGTATAACAGTAACACGAATAAGGAACAGTGAAGGGTATACGCACATGTGACGTGCGGTGAGTAATCTAAACTAAGCTACTGGGTTAACTACTCTCAAGTCTTTGAAATCAATTTGATGAATCATCGATGCAACTCAATAGTATCCCGTGCGTGCCCGGGACCACGGTCAAGACTCTCGGGCTGAATCCGAGACGTGCCGCTAGGCAGTAAACAGGTAACATGTACAGACGAATGATGTCAGCAGCAGCATCCCGGGGCTGGCCTAGCCCGTAAGACTGATCAGTATAAGCATCGAACTGTCGAGTTACAAGTCAAGTTTCATCATTGATTGCCCCATACCCCCAAATTATGTGTTCAAGTTAGGTATTGATAAATCTGAGACTAATGCCAGCACAGGATCAAGCAGGAACATGTTTGTCTATACAGACAGCAGGATATGTCCATCGGGACAACAAGTAAGGATTGTCGGCATTAGAAACAGGATCAGGTAACATATCAAGTAGTGATATATCAGGTCATGTCAAGTAGTGTACATGTATCAAGTCATGTCAAGTAATGGTGTATAAGGTCATGTCAAGTAGTGGTGTATCAGGTATCAAGTGGGTGCTCATAATCAAACTGCAGCAAGTATGGGTGCACAACTAAAAGCATGGATGCACAAATATTTATCAGGGGTTACCTCCTTACTATGTAGGGTGCACAATATCAAGTATGGAGTACTAATATAACAATAAAATTAAATAATGTGACATGGTATACGAATAGATATAGATTCAATGGTATGGATGCACAATTATCGATTAGGGTTACATTTATAGTTCCAATACTAAATGAGATGCACATTATCTAGCATGGGGTGTTAATATAACAATAATATGTAATAATGGGATCTGTAGATGCAGCTATATGTATATTAAATGATATGGATGTAAACGGTATCCGAAAACGGTAAAACTTTAGTATGGATGTACAATGTGATAAACGGGTAACATTTTACTCATATGGATGCATAATACTATACCTAGCATGCAGCAAGATGATTGAGCATGCGACTAGATATGTAAATATTGATATGGATGCATACGGATGTCCGAAAACAATAAAATAGTAAACTGGTAATACATTATGCATAACTAAACATTATGTGATGTTATTATTCAAATGTGTGCAATATATTGTAGTATAACATGCAGCAAGATCAAGTTGTATGTAACTAGATATGAAATAAACTGTACGGATGCAAATGGACGTCATAAAATTGTAAAGCTATAACCTGGGATGCATGATTTAAAATATAAGTGTTATATTATTCAAATAGATGTAAATACAGTAACATAGCATGTAGCAAGATAAACTTGCCTCAGAAACAATGGTCGATATGTGGCGGCCTGGTGCGACACGAAATGATACGGTGTGTGAAACGGCACGATACGATGCAGGGTCTTACGGTGACACGAGACTGGTGCGATGGTGGCATACAAGTGGCATTGACTGAGCACGAAGCGGGCATGGCGTGGCACAGGAGCAAGGCACATGGCGTGACATGGTCTGGGTACGGTGATGACACAGTTATGATACGGTCTGGGTACGGTGCATGGTCTGGTCGCGATCTGGTGCATGGTCTGGTGGTGGTCTGGTCGCGATCTGGAGGCGATCTGGTGTATAGTCTGGTGGTGGTCTGATCGCGATCTGGACACGATCTGGTACATGGTCTAGTGGTGGTCTGGTCGCGATCTGGCCGCGACACGGTCGTGACATGGAAGTGGTGACGGTATGATTTTGGTATTGTAGTGGTACTGTGGTGATGGTATGGTTCGTCCGGATCGTCGGCGGCGGGTACGGCTCCGGCGGGTGATCATCGGAAATGAAACAAGATCAAGAATAGAAAGAGAAAGAAGAAGAAGAAGAAGAAGAAAGGAAGAGAAGGGGTTGCACTGGGGTTTGGTGTTCTGGGTTCGGAGGAGGTGTCAAGGGAGTTGTCGACGATGGGTTTGCCGGCGAGATTTCATGGAAAAGGCAGTGGGGTTTCGGGAGAGATGCAGGGTTCTTGGGTTGCTGCGGGGGATGAGCTCGGGTGTAGGGCAATCTGGAGTTGGCTCAGGGTCAGAAGAGGTGACAAGGGGAGCGACAATGGCGATGGGTTAGGGTTGCGTTCTTGTCATGGGTTCTTGGTTGCGGGTTTCTTGATAATGGGTGATCGGGGTTCTATGGGGAAAGGGTTCGTCGAGGTCTGCAAAGGAAAGGAGAAGGGAATGAGGGATTGCAGCCAAGGTGGAGACGATGACAGGGAGATGGGTGAGCACGGGAAGAGAGAAAGGATGAGGGTTCGGAGAAGATGGGTCGTCGGGGTTGGAGCCGGGGAGTGGAAAGAGAGAGAGATACTCGATGGAGGAGAGGAGACGAGAGAGGTGAGGATGGTGGCGAGGATGAGGTAGCAACGGCAACGCGGGCGAAGGCGTGGATTAGGGCTTGGGTTTCGTGAGGAGGCGGCGGGAGAAAAATAATGAAGAAGAAGAAGAGAGAGGAGAGAGAAGGACGTGGGGTGTGTGTGTTAAAATAGGGTATGGGTTTTAAGTATGGGTAAAAAATAATATAATAAAAGGAGAGAGAGAGAGAGAGATCTGGCTATTGTCAGAGGTTAAGATAATTGATTTAGGATTAAAAAATATATTTTAGTTTAAAATTATAAGCTTACAAAATTAACAGTTACGAAATTATTTTTTTAGTTATAAAGGAAATCATAAACAGTTATTATATAAGGATATAATATTAAGAAAAATTGAGTTTTCTGGCTAATACAAACTTACTCCAAAATATACCCAGGTCGGGTCTAAAATTACGGTTTGAAAATACGGTTAATATACGTGTCGATCAAAACTAAAACAGGATATCCGTGTCACGAAAAAGCATACTCCCAAGAACGGATGCATGTACGTGCGCGTAGCCATCCAAACAAGTCCGTTTCACTGAACGGGACGAGAACAAGATACGTGGATGCTACCACAGGGTTAGGGGTATCATGCAGGCCATGCAATGTATTTTTAAAATATTTTATGTGACTTAAAAATGTTATATTGTAAAATGCAAATGCCAGATAAAATGCCAGTATGCAGTATACATGAAAGTGCACGGATCCACGTAACAGGACAGGATAAAATCATAAACATGAATTAAGACTGCTTTCAAGCATGCGGGTCGGGGCGGATGCAAATCCAAATGTCAAATACACTATTCGCACCCAAACACAGTAAATCAGGAAAATACCATAAATAAAGAAATACTTGAACTAGAACTGGTATAAATGAACTAGGGTGTTACAGACCGTTTATTGGCCTGAAAGGTCTTTCACCATGCATGTCCATGAGTAGGTAGGCTCCACCCTGGTAAACTTTGTATATGATATACGGGCCTTTATAGTTCGGCTCGAATTTCCCCCGCTTGGCACGATTAGGGATCATAGGTATTTTGACCACTAGCACGAGTTCGCCTTGGCGGAATGTCCCCGGCCTAGTCAATCTTTCGTATGAGAGCGTCATTTTTGCTTTATAAGCCTCCAGGTTTTGTTGCGCTATGAGCCGGGTTTCATCAAGGGCGTCGAGCTCCTCAAGCCGAAGGTGAGCATTCTCTTCGTCTGTTAGCTCGTAGTGAACCACCACTCGAAGAGAGGGTAACTCTATCTCGAGGGGGAGTACCGTTTTGTGCCGAATACCAATGCATACGATGTTGTGTTCGTGGCTGTTTTGAACGTAGTTCGATACTCCCAAAGAGCTTTATGCAGTCTCTCGTGCCAGCCTCTCTTATTCCGAGATACCGTCTTTTTCACGATCGTCATCAAGGTCTTTTTAAAAGCCTCAGCTAGACCGTTGGCTCGGGGATTATAGACCGATGAATATCTCCAGTCTATGTTATGCTGTTGTGCGAAGCGGCTGATCTTGTGGATTCTGTAGGCTGGCCCGTTATCGGAGATAATTCGTCGCGGAATGCCGAACCGATAAATGACGTGTGTCTTGAAGAAATGGAGGATATTCTCCATCTTCACTTCTCTTAGCGGTATGGCTTCTGCCCACTTAGAAAAGTAATCGGTCGTCGCCAATATGAACCGGTGTCCTCTAGACGATGCTGGCTCAATGGGTCCGATTATGTCAGTTCCCCACATTTCGAACGGCTAGCTAGCCACCGTTGGATGTAGCGGATTTGGATGTTGGTGGATAAAGTCCCCGTGAATCTGGCACAAGTGGCAATGCTTCGCGTATTCGAGGCAGTCCTGGATCATCATGGGCCAATAATAGCCCATCCTTTTGATCTTTAGTTTCATCTTCGGCCCGGCTTGGTGAGAACCGCAGAGTCCGTCGTGAGTTTCCTGGACGACTCTCCTTGCCTCTTCAAGCCCCAGGCATCTTAGCCACAGAGAGTCAAACGATCTCTTGTACAGAGTATCATTAACGAAGGCAAAAGACAGAGCTCGTTTCATGAGCTGATGTCTTGACGACGCATCTTCAGGTGTTCGACGGGATTTGAAGTAATCTATAAAGACTTCTCTCCAATCCATAACCCTTTCCTGGTCTTTTATTTATAGGGCCGTTTTCTCGGTAGCTCCCTTTTCTTTGGAAGACTCCGGAGATATTTCTGCCGGTGCAAGAACCTGACGGCTTTGTACAACGATCCTTACGTCATCGAGGTTCTCGTCGGCCAGTTCTTTAGCGAGTTTGGCCAATGCATCCGCTTTGCTATTTTCCGCAGGCGGTATGTTTTCCAGGGCATAGGCAGGGATTTGAGTCAGCAATTGTTGTACACTTTCGCCGTACTTTACTAACTCCGGTTTGCACGTCTGATAGTCGCCGTTTACTTGACTAACGACCAGCTGGGAGTCTCCGTATATGAGGAGGTTTTCGGTTCCCATATCGACATCGATCTCAAGACCTGCTATCAAAGCTTCATACTCGGCTTCATTATTTGTCCTTGGCTCTGTTAAGGAGAAGGCAAAGCGCATTATCCCCCTTTGTGGAGTCACGAAGATGAGGCCCACCCCAGATTTGATTATGGGGGCGCTTTGTTTGCGCTTCTTCATGGAAGATGCCCCATCGAAGTAGAGTTCCCATCGGGTGTCACTCTCTCTTCTCTCACCGTCGATCATGTCAAACGCGTACTCGTCGGGCAATTCATAGTTCAAAGGAGAATCGGCGGGTATCGAATGCTCGGCGAGGAAATCGGCGATGGCCTGGCCTTTCACTGCCTTGAGGGGTCTGTATGTCACCGAGAATTCCATTAAGAGTAGGGCCTATTTAGCGAGCCGTCCCGTTAATATGGCCTTTGACATCAAATATTTGAGAGGATCCACCTTCAATATGAGATGGACCTCATGTGCCAACGCATAGTGTCTGAGCTTCGTTATCGCGAAGATTAATGCCAAGCAGTGTTTTTCGATGGGGGAATAGTTGATTTCTGCCCCCAGGAGAACTCGGCTCAAATAGTAGAGGGCTATCTCCTTCCCTTAGTCGTTCTCTTGTGCCCACAGTGCGTCTAAAGAACCTTCGAGGGCAGTTGTATATAGAATGATGAGCTTTCCCTTGACTGGAGCGGTCAGCACTGGAGGATTCTGCAGGTATTATTTGATTTCGTCGAGTGCGCTTTGGAATTTGCGATCCCAGACGAAAGGGGTTCCCTTCTTCATCAGGTGACTGTAAGTACGGCACTTGCCGGAGAGATTGGCTATAAATCGCCGGATATACGTGGGCTTTCCTTGGAGAGACCGCAGTTACTTGAGAGTCCCTGGCGGAGGCATTTCCATGATCGCCTTGATCTTCGATGGGTCTATCTCGATGCCTCGGTGTCGGACGACGAATCCTAGGAACTTGCCCAAGGAAACTCCGAACGCGCATTTAAGAGGGTTCATCTTCAAGTTGTATTTCCGAAGGCGTTGAAACACGATCTTCAGATGCTCTAAATGTTCCTCGTATGATTTGCTTTTAACTACGAGGTCGTCAATATAACATTCGATGATTTCATGTATGAGGTCATCGAAAATCTTCGGCATGGCCCTCTGATAGGTGGCACCGGCGTTCTTTAGACCGAAAGGCATCACCTTGTAGCAGAATATGCCCAAAGGAGTCCAGAAAGCAGTATGCTTTTGGTCCTCGGGATGCATCTTTATCTGATTGTATCCTGATGAGCCGTCCATGAAGGAGAAGATTTCGTGAGTGGACGTATTATCTATCATCAACTCAGTGACCGGTACTGGAAAGTCGTCCTTCGGGCAAGCTTTATTGAGATCCCAGAAGTCTACGCATATGCGCACCGTCCTATTTTTCTTCATCACTGGGACGATGTTGGCGATCCAGTCAGGATACTGAACCTCTTGGATAAAGCCGGAGTTGATTAGCTTCTTGACCTCGGCATTGATGCTCATCTCAAGCTCGAGCCGCATTCTTCTCGGTGCTTATTTGACTGGCTTGATGTCAGGAGATATCGCCAATTTGTGCACAGCAATCTCTGGATCTAATACCGACATCTCAGAATAGTTCCATGCAAAACAGTCTTTATACTGTATGAGCACGTCTTTTAGCGTAGCCACCCTTTTTTCAGACAACAGCTCACTGACGAACGTCGGCCGTGGGTCACTTGCCGTTCCCAAGTCAATTTTCTTGAGGTTATCTCAGTAGTATGTATCCCATCTTCCAGCTCTTTTGACGCCGGTGGAAATTCTGAGATCACCTCGTCATCATCGTTTTCAAAGCACCAGGGGAGAACATCCATATTCTTGGGTTCTTCTTCTGACAGCGTTCTCACATGACAGGTACGAGATCGCTTCCAAGACCGACGTTGATCCAAATCTATTCTCGTGGCTTTCGGTTCATGCTTCTGCAGCGGGGTTACCCTCCAACTGCTGGATAAAGCGAACTTGCCTTACTGATACTGGTCTTCTACCCAGTCTTTGAATGTGAAACAGTCTTCGAGAGGATGTCCTATCGCCTGGTGATAGGAGCAATAGTCCGGGTGAGAGACATCGCCTGCTTGCTCAGGATGTTTGGACTCTGGGAGGGTAATCATCTGATGTTTTATGACAAGATCGAGTATCTTTCTTGTCTTGTCTTGGGAAAAAGAATACCCTCGACCCATCTTCTTTATAAGAGACGGATCCCGGCTGCTCGATTCTCGATCGCGTGGTTTCTTGGACCCGCTTTGTTGCTGTTGAACGCTTTTTCCGTTCTTGGGTTTATTTTTGCCTCTGCGTCGGGTCTTCTTTGTGACGGGTTGGCGACGAAGGGCATCATCATTCTTTGTAGATTGCTGAAGGAGGCACTGCGTCCTGGCTTTCTCGTAGATGGCCATTTCGCGATTATGGTTGTCTCGAACCTTTTGACTCGCTTCCCTTATAAGCTTTTCCATTTGTTCTTCGAACGACGGGCTTGGCATTTTCACGACGGGAGCTTGTTTTGGTTCAGGGTTAGCATCTTCCCACAGAGCATCTCCTTCTTCATCGAAGTCATGTATGACGTAGCAGCCGCGGAATCGCTCCCGTTTCTTGGACTGAACATATCCAAGCCCAATCGTTTCCATTCTCCCGTTGGGCAACTTTCGTTGAGTTCCGGGGATGTTCCAGATCCTGTTATAGAACTGGGCTTGTCGAGCAGTCTGTTTGAAGGGTAGGCCCTGACGCCTCAACAGCCTTTTTAATCCTTCTGTGTAGTATCTGGGCAGACGGATGGGCTGGAGTCTGTCGAGTGTAGAATCGGCACCATACCAGATTTCTTTCTCCACTTTGGTTTCCATGGATTGATAAAAGAGGATCGCCTTTTCATCTTTTTGCCTGGGAGGGACATAGAATGTCTGCAGTTCTTGCACACTATAAGTTTCAAGTGCATCAAGCTCTTTGTAATGCTCTTGCGGAACCCATGGCAACTTGAAAACTTTGATCTTCATCAGCGAAGGCTTGTATCGACGGCCGAGCAGAGAATACTGTATTGACCTCATCTTCAGAGTCGCTGCCGAAGACCAGAATAGGGGCGGATGGTCCCGGCTTGTTGCATTAGGGCGGCCCTGAATAAACTATTTCTTCTTCCTCCTCGGTATCACTCCCGAAGACCGGAATAGTAGTGATAGCTTTGTTCTTATCCTCCGGTTTGTGACATCTTTCTATGTCTTCGAAATCCGGCAGGAAGTACTTGGCATCCTCATATTTGCGGACTTCGTTCACGGAGAATGGGTTTAGTTCCCCTGTCACAGTGTACTCGAGACCATCTTTGAAGTACTTCATACACTGATGCTGTGTAGAAGGGATAATGTTGTACTCGTGTAACCAAGGCCGGCCAAGCAAAGCATTATAGCGTGTCTTAGCGTCAATGACGTGAAACTTGATGTTAGTGACTAGCATCCCAAAGCGCAGCGTCAGTATCACAGACCCGAGCATCCGTGATGATTGGGAGTCAAACCCGGAGATAGCGATCTTATCCTGAGCGAGGTATTGAACGCTCATGCAGATTTCCTTCAACACTCTTACATTGAGGAGGTTAACGGTGGACCCATTGTCAACCAGGATTTTGCCTATCTTGATATCATGACAGTATCCGGAGACATAAAGGGGACAGTTATGCTCACACGTCCCGAGAAGGAGATCTTCATCGCCGAAAGTGATATCGGCCGTGTGTACTTCTTCCAGCTCGTCCTTCATCTTTTATTCGGTAAGGAAAGCTTGGAACTGTTCGGGCTCTTGTAGCGCCTTGATCAGAGAATCTCTTGCTTCTTTTGATAACAAGAAGGCATCGAGAATACTTAGCTGCGAAGGTAGCTTCCTCAAGTGTGCCAGAACGTTGTAATCCACCTTGTTTTTCTTTGGCGGGTCCTTGGCTGTCAACTCTTTGACGACTTGATCATCTAAGGCGATGTCCTCAGGGATTTTTTTCTTTCCCCTTATCTTTACTATTTGACCCACTGTTCGTAGGCCCGAGATTCTTTTCGGACAGCGTACGATTGCGCAGCTGAATGTTCTTACATGTCTTCATTTCTTCCGTTTCGGATGTGGGTTCTTTGAAGAGAGGGACAAAAGCTATTTCTTCATCAGAATCGCTCCCAAAGGTGAGAACTTGCGATCCTCCAGCGTCGACCATGTGACAGTTGTCGGTAGTTCTTTTGCGCTCCTCGGTCGTATTTCTTTGCTTCCGACGAGTTTTGTGTTTCATCCGCTTGAAATGTTGTCGGTGAGCAACATATCCCTGCCACCAGTTTTTAAAAGCGTTGCACTATTCGATGGGGTGCGCAATCTTTCGATGATATAAGCAGTAGCTAGGATGTATATCCTCTTCATCAGGAGTGTTTCCTTCGGAGGGTGGCAGCTTCATTCCCATCGATATGGCTTTGGAGAACCTTTTCCTTGTATTGAGCCTGCTTTTATTTGCGGCGGATGTACTTTGATCTGGTGGGAGTATTTTGACCCTTTTGTCCAGTCGCCGGCGTTTGGCCTTTTCAAATATGGCCATCTCACGCTCCCGATCAGCTTTGCTTTTTCAAAAGAGCTTCGTTTAGGAATGCATCAATCATTCCGTCTGATGGTCCTAGAAGTTCCGGCTCAGGATCTGCCCTCAGTTTCTCTGCGTAAGGAGCTTCTTCATCGTCTATCAACGAGTGAGAGATCACATGGCAGCTTGCCACATAATCTTTAGGCTCATCCAACGAGTCTTCTCCATTGTCATCATCCCCATCCTCAAGGACGTGGCTGAGAAATTCTTGGAGTGTGATTGGGGTCCGCGCCTTCTGGTTATATTCTTCCAGCGCGTCAATCTGTTTTTGCAGGTCCGTGCGCTTGTCACCATGCTTCACGGGCTTTTTGGTCTTCGTCTTCTTCTTCTAAGACTTTGACGGCTGGACGTGAGCGCTTTGACTATCACCACCAATTTTTGGAGTTGGGCACGGTTTCAGCATTTCCTCGATGATCTCGGGTTCCGGTGGATTTTTCCACCTGATTGTCGGGCATGCTTGGAGATCCTTCAGCATTCTTTTTGTTTTGGCTGAAAGAGCGATCTCCCATGGAGCTTCTTCGACCAAAGAGCACGATGCCCCCGGTGTGTCCCCCTTTTAAGAGCGTGCGGCTGTGGCGGGCTTACTTTCCAATTCTCGGACAGTGCGAACTTGCCCTGTTGGTATTGGTCTTCGATCCAGCCTTTAAAGACGAAGCAATTTTCAATTGGATGGCATGTCGCTTGGTGATAGGGGCAATAATTGGGATTATTAGCCTCACCGGGTTGCAACGGACATTTTGGATTCGGCAAATTAGTGAGCCTGTTGCACACCGCCAGCTCGAACAATCTCCTCGTTTTGTCCTGGGGAAACGAATAAGGGCGCTTTATTTTCTCATTATAGAATTGATGTCTCTCGTCTAGGCGATCAGTTAGTTTTGGACCGCTAGGCTGTTGTTGAGTATTAGCGACGAAGGTCGCTTTCCCTTTCCCTTTTTCATTCCGCGGCTCCGGCTTCGAAGAGGAAGGCCTGTGGCCCATCTGGTCCATTTGGGCCAGCTTGTCAATCAAAGACTGGAAAGTGATCGGCTTGAAAAACATCATAAATTGGGAGATGGTCGCTTGAGGGTCGAGAGTACCCACAAACATGCCTACCGCAGGCGCTTCTTCAATGCGCTGCTCACATTTAGATCATAGATTCCGCCACCGTATTGCATACTGAACCCATGTCTCGCCTGGCTTCACCCTGGCGTTAATTAGTGCGGTAATCGGAGTATGCTCGCTAGCACTTGCGAATCTTTGTGTGAACAACAACTCCATCTCTGCAAATGTCTTGACATAGTCATTCGGGAGTTCAGAGTACCATTCGAACGCTGTCTCCGACAAGCTGCCGACGAACTGGCGAAGCAGTAGCTTATCATCACCTCCAGTATTGCCGCACAGGGCTATGAATTGAGCGACATGCTGATGAAGATTTCCCATCCCCTTATATACATGGAATTTAGGGATCGTATATCCCGGCGGATACCTTATTTGGTGATACCAGCCTGGATAGGGTCGTCCAGTCTTAACAATTTGGCCGGCCGCTTCATTCGCCTGGTGAACTCGTATCTGCTGAGCGATATAGTCGTCCAAGGCGGCCTTAGAGATTGTCTCTTCTTTGGCTGCTGAAAGAGCCGGAAGAGGGTTCGATGACTCCCCTCTGTTATCTTCAATGATAATCGGGGGGTCTTCAGCTGGAGGTTCCGGCTGTAACATCATCCCGGCCATGTCTTGGAACAAAAGAGCCATTCGTTTTATGTTGGCCGCCTGTTCCGCGGCCTCTTTTTCTTTCCTCTCAAGCATTCTTCGGAGGAATTCGGCATCAGTTTCTTGTTCCTGACGCTGCGCTGAGGTCTCTGGACTTTCTTTCAGCCCAGTGAGTGCGGCCATTGCAGTCAGCATCTCCTGAAGTTTCTGCTGATGTTGCTCCTGAGCCTTCATTATCGATCGGGTAAGCGGTCGATGACCCGTAGAAGCACGGCTTTCCTCTTTTTCGGAAGCCATATAAACAGTGTGCACCACCATGCCCCCAGACTTGGGGCGTTTAGGTTCGGTGTCCTTGCGGTTCGTCGCGGACATGGGGGCCTTCTCTGGCCTCCTTCTCTTATGAGCGGTTGAAGTTGAGGGAGCCGTTGCAGTGGGCACCCGGACAGGTGACATCTTCTGTGGTATCACGGGATGGTCCTTTTCTTGCCGAGCTTTAATCTTCTTCGATCGGCGGGAATAGTCTTAGTCAATCACCGATTCCTGAACCTATCGCCAGACTTTGTAAATTTTGGAGGACAGCCGCTGAGGGGGCTGCTCCGGCTTCTTTTCTGTAGAATTCTCCACAGGTAGAGGAGACCTTTTTAGCATGGCAGTTGATGAATTCCTGCGCACCTTGTTAAGCAGTTCAAAGTTGTTCCCGGTTGGAACAGCAGCATCGATTTCCACCGTTGGAGCTGGTGGAGTAAGTCCAGACGGTGAGCTGCCCCCAGCCTTCCTTACTCGGCGTCAGTGATGACGGCGAGCATGTCGCGCGGATGGTGTTGGTTCAGCTATGGGGATGGCTTCGTCATGCCCCCTGTCTTGGCGGAGGGTTGTCGCCGGTGTCAGCCTTTTGAAGACTGACGTTCGCCGAGAAGTAGTGTCCAATCCATCGAATACAGACCTCTGGGCAGAGGTGACTTCGCCTGGAGCGGGAGCCGGAGTGGACAGCCTTGTGAAAATTGACTTCTTGGCAGGAAAAGCCTCTCCGATGATTTCGTCCGCTTGAGCCGGGATGGCTATCCGCTTTGGGATGGCTGCTTCAGGTATTGCGGGCTTGTTGGCGTTCTGGCCCAGTCTGTCGAAAACTGAAGCACTGGATTTGGACGACCCGTTGAGAGGGGCCGCAGTAGTGATGAGCCGATCAAAGACCGACTTCTTAGGAGCTTCCGACGGTAGAGGGGTGTTAAAACTCATCGGCGGGAGCATGGTCCCAAAGAATAGCCCTGTGGTGGCTTGCGTTACTTGCTCCACTGGCATTGTGAAAAGGGAGGCCGCTTGGGGACCATAGGTTACACCTCCAGATGAGGCGGAACGGGAGTTGCAGTTGCAGCTGGAGCAGTTAGAGGCCATTGATGTTCTTCTTTCTGCACGGAGCAAGACCAAATCTTAGTACCTCAAACCCAAGAGCAACCATATTAAACCGCGATTCTTTCGCGAACACGACACACGAAGTGTGGAGTGGAAAGAGGAAAAGGTCCCACCGGGCCTGCCTGAATCTGTTCCCCACCGAACACAGAGACGCGACCGCGTAGGTTCGTCTTGCCTGAATTTCGAGGGTAGATGCTAATTGGTGCTATTCGTCCACCTCTCTGAAGATGCCAAGTTGATTTATGGAACCATGTATCAAAGGTTTAAACGGATGCAGCCGATGTAGCAGACTTCGTCAGATTCCCCCTCATTGAGGGGTTTTTGATTGTGGGGACGCTCTTCCCTGTAGGCGCAAGCCCCTGCAGTTAATTACGCTACCGCATCGCGGTAACCACTTTCTCCTTCTCCAGATGGTCACTTCGTGTCATGTGTGTTTGTTTTATTTTTTGTTTCCTATGGATTGTATACAGAGACTAATTTATGTTGTCGCCCGTAGGGCGTGGATTAGTCCAAATCCGTACTTTCTTAGATTTGGGTTTGGGGTTGGGTTTAAGGATACGTTGGTCTCATTTGAGACTAAGATCAATTTAAACGTTTGTTAAGGGTACGTTAGTCTAATTTTAGATTTAGATCAACTTAACAGGATCATTTAGATCCAACAAAAGAGCATTTGGGCTCTATTGTTTAGTTTAGGAACTTTGCAGTCCATAATTAGTTTAAGGACATTGCGGTCCAAGGTTAAGGACATCATAGTCCACGGGCTTAAGGACCCCACAGTCCGAGGTTAAGGACATCATAGTCCATGGGTTTAAGGACCCCACAGTTCAAGGTTAAGGACATCATAGTCCATGGGTTTAAGGACCCCACAGTCCAAGGTTAAGGACATCATAATCCATGAGTTTAAGGACCCCACAGTCCATGGAATGTTTGGTTGTCGGGACCCGTCACCTCTCTGAAGACGTTGAAGGATTACAACGACAAATATCAAAGGAGTGAAGAGATGTACACTTGAACCAATTTTAGTTGAGAGGTCTGTAGTCCAATTGGGACTAAGATCTGAGATTTATGAGCATATGGGCTCAGTTAATCTGAATGAGGGGTTTATGGACATTTTGGCTCGGCCCACTCAGTTAAAAATGTTAAACATTTGACAATGCTGAGTATTGATTTGAGCTTCTGACAATTTTTGTCTTTTATGGGATGCTGAGCATTCATCATAGATCTAGGGCTTCATTTAAAGAACAGTTTATGTTCTATCAGCGCACATGTGAAGGACACGTGGCGCAATTGGCGCAAGCGCCAGTCAATGAGTGCAGTGCGCTATATCTGGAGGCGCTGCAGTGCTTTGCACTAGATGCAGAACGCTGAGGCGCTTCTGTTAAGTAGCGCACACGTGAGGAGCACGTGGCGCGCTTGGCGCTATGCGCCAGTCTTGAGCGCAGAGCGCTTCTTTAAATTTGGAGCGCTAAGGCTTCTTTTAGATTAAGAGCGCTAAAGCTCTACAGCGCTTTGCGTAAGATGTGGAGCGCTGAAGCGCTCCTTTTAAATTGGAGCGCTAAGGCTCTGCAGCGCTGAAGCTCTTTTAAATTAGGAGCGCTAAGGCTCTTCTTTTATGCAACTTAGATCAGTTTGCGCCCTGGGAATTAAATTCTCTTTTTATAAGAGACTTTATCTCAAGGTTCTAAGAACAAAGTTCTTACTTTATAGGAGATGCTTCAATCTCTTATATTGATGAAAGGCTTTGCCTTTATGGATCTATGATCCTTAAGAGAATTGAATTATTCTCCCCCCTTTTTATAATGAGGTGTTCATGATCTCTTTGTATAAAAGACCTTCGTCTTGTAGATCTATGATCTGTGAGAAGAATTATGTTCTTCTTTTTATTTTATGATGAGGTCTTTTGATCTCTTTGTGAAAGACCTTGGTCTTGTAGATCTATGATCTTAAAAAAAGAAGTAAATTCTTCTTTTTAATTATGAGATGATTTCATCTCTCTGTTCATTTTTTTTACCTTGAAGAAACTCTTCTTTTCCTGAGAACTTGGCTCTTCTTTTTGAGATCTCCCAAAGCTTATGGGGGGTTCCTCTATTTGTTTCTGTATCCTGAGATTTGAAGTCTAGGGGCCTTTATATAGGGCGAGCTGATTTGTTCAATCAGTTAGGGAGATCTTTTCTCCAATTAATTTGGGAATTTTCCCACCGTTGGATTTTTTATCCAAGGGCTTCTGATTTACAAAAGGCAATTTTCTTGTTTTTAACAAGATTGGGAAATATTTCCATACAGAATTTATTCTGTACTTTTGGTGATTTTTTATCACCATTGGATCATTGATCCAACGGTGCTCTAATTTACAGAGCACAATCTTATTGTTTGGAAAGATTTTGAGGAATATTTTCTTAACAGAATTTAATTCTGATTAATTAATGATTTATTATTATTATTGGATCTTTTGATCTGACGGTGGGGAGCTTTTAGTTCCAGCGCTAGCGCACCCGTGCTTTGCACGTGGTGCGCTACTTAGAGTGCGGCACACTCAGCGCTAGCGCACACTGCTTTGCACGTGGTGCGCTGCTTATAGTGCAGCGCTCTTAGCGCTAGCGCACACGTGCTTTGCACGTAGTGCGCTACTTAGGGTGCAATGCACTTGGCGCTGCTATGAAGCGTTGCTTCATTTCAAAATTTCAATTTTAAACAGAGCTTCGCTCTGATTGGGAGAAACAAGCGGCTACCCTGCTCGGTTATCCCTAGCTGGTAGTTCAACACCCCACGATGCCAGGGATCAAAGCCCTCGCCAAGAGGCAGCTGAGCAGCTTCACTGCTCGGTCCGTCCTTAGCAGGCCCTTTACGGCCCTTCCCGCGCTAAAGATCAAAGCCCTCATCAAGAGGCAACCGGGCCCGCCCTTGCTCGGTTATCCCTAGCTGGTAGTTCGCTATCCCGGAACGCCAGGGATCAAAGCCCTCGCCAAGAGGCACCGGGCAGCAACCCTGCTCGGCCCGTCCTTAGCAGGCCCATTACGGCCCCTCCCACACTAAGGATCAAAGCCCTCATCAAGAGGCAACCGGGCCCGCCCTTGCTCGGTTATCCCTGGCTGGTAGCTCGCTATCCCAGAACACCAGGGATCGAAGCCCTCGCCAAGAGGCACCGGACAGTAACCCTGCTCGGCCCGTCCTTAAGTATCAAAGCCCTCGCCAAGAGGCACCGGGCAGCAACCCTGCTCAGCCCGTCCTTAGCAAGCCCTTTACGGCCCCTCCCGCGCTAAGGATCAAAGCCCTCATCAAGAGGCAACCGGGCCCGCCTTTGCTCGTTTATCCCTGGCCGGTAGTTCCCTACCCCACAACGCCAGCGATCAAAGCCCTCGCAAAGAGGCACCGGGCAGCAACCCTGCTCGGCCCGTCTTTAGCAGGCCCATTACGGCCCCTCCCACGCTAAGGATCAAAGCCCTCATCAAGAGGCAACCGGGCCCGCCCTTGCTCGGTTATCCCTGGCTGGTAGTTCCTTACCCCACAACGCCAGGGATCGAAGCCCTCGCCAAGCGGCACCGGGCAGTAACCATGCTCGGACCGTCCTTAGGGATCAAAGCCATCGCCAAGAGGCACCGGGTAGTAACCCTGCTCGGCCCGTCCTTAGCAGGCCCTTTACGGCCCCTCCCGCGCTAAGGATCAAAGCCCTCATCAAGAGGCTATCGGGCTCGCCCATGCTCGGTTATCCCTAGCTGGTAGTTCGCTACCCCGGAACGCCAGGGATCGAAGCCCTCACCAAGAGGCAGCCGTGCGGCTACCATGCTCGATTATGCTGGCTGGTCGTTCACTACCCCCACGAAGCCAGATACCTGAGCCCTCGCCAAGAGGCAACCGAGCAGCTTCACTGCTAAGTCCTTTCTTTGAGGATAACCCCGACGCATCTTCACTGCGCGACCCTCACGTCGACTTCGGGGCCACAAAGATACCGACCTCACACCGGTCCTTGCACACTTAGGCAATTGGCAAAATGGTTAAATTCAACTCGACGTGCGGTCGCCGTTCTCTAAGCTCAGCTCCGTGCAAACAGAGATTTAACAACAAGCAAAAGGAAAAACTACGCCAAACACCGCAAAAATGCTTCATTCAAAAGTCTTTACAAAGGTATTATCGGCCCCCCGACCTTACAGAAACGCCCGGAGGCTTACAAAATTCCCAAAGCAACAAAAAAAAGATATAAGAAGACGAGGGGATTCAGGCCTCAGGGCCGGGGGCAACCTCAAGGAGCACCGCGTCCACCACGACCGGGGCTTCGTCTGGGGGATCGGCGCCCATCACAGGAGCCTCGGCGTCGTCCTCACCGATGGCCTCCTCCCCGGCAGCGCTTCCAGAGGCATCCTCCTGCGCGTCGCCCCCGCGAGGATACTCATCCCGGAACTCTTCATCAGGGAACTCCGGCATCCGAGCCTTGACGGCGTCGAGGGCGTCGTGCCAGATGAGGGTAGAGGCTGCGGCTAGGTCAGCGTAAAAACGGTCCGACTTCTTGTAGTTCTCCACCGCCTTCGATGCCTTGAGCTCAGCTTGCTTCATCCCTTCCATCGCCGCCTCCGGCTCCTTCCGGAGGGAGCTCGCCGACTTCTTTAGAGTGCCGACGAGCACCTTGGAGTCCTGAAGCTTGGCCTCGGCGGCCCGGGAGGCCTCACGGTGCCTGGCGACCTCCTGCTTCCCGGCCGCCACCTCGTCCTCAAGGACGGTGACCCTCGCCATCGCCGTCTCCAGCTCCAACTTTGAGCTCTCCTCCAGCGAGGAGAACTCCCCCGCGGCTCGCATCGCCGGGGCAATTTCCTCGTCCTCCATCTGGACGACGAGGGCGACGTGCTGGAGGACCTGAAAGAATCAGAGGAAGGTCAGAAAGAAAAGGGAGGCACTAAATCTCACGAGTAGTAAGACGCTGAATGAAAAACCAAGTAAAGTGCGAGCACCAACCTACACGGCCTCCTGGATGATGGCCGCCATTTGCGCCCAGAGATCCCCCCCGAGGGACCTTGCCCCCTGCCGACCTCTCCATCTCTGTCAGCAGGCTGTCAGCGACGGAGAGCTCCAAGGGCACCTCAAAGCGGAGATCCTCATCCACCAAGATCGGGGAGGCCGGGATGCGCGGAACCGTCTGGTGGAACCTCTTGAGGGACGGCGCCGGGGAGTCAGTCTCTACCTCCGAAGCTCGGGCCTCTTGTTCCCGAACCCGCTTTCGGCTCGGCCTCTGGCTGGACTCCAGGGCACGGGCCGCACTCGAACGCCTAGGTGGAGCGGCTGCTGGGGGAACCGGGGCCGACGTCGGACGGGAGGAGCTGGCACCTCCAGCCCTCGATCCCTTCTTCTGCTCTTGCATGGCCGCTCGGAATTTGCTTACGTCCATGGGTTCTGCACAAGACAAGGTACAATGGAGTCATCCACGCAAGTAAAAATGAAAATAAACGCAAGTCTAAACAGATCGCCTGCAAACTCCCAACTTACCCACATACTGGACGGGGCTGAGCCCAGCCCAACTAAGGGCCTGCTCGGAAAGCAGCACGTCAGCCCGGGGAATGGGCTCCCACTCCGCCACTTTCACCGCGTCGGGATCGTTCTACTGACTCTCCCGCCGGCAACTATCCCTAGACCACTGGGTGGGCACGGGCCAGTCCTCACCCTCGGGCGGCCCAACAAAGAAAAACTTCTTCTTCCAATCATGGATGGAAGAAGGTAGCACGACGACCCCCGACCCTGCAGTACTTCCCCGTTGTTTCCTAAAGGAGATGTATACCCACCTCGGCTCGCCCGTGCGAGTGCCGAGGTGACTTTTGTAATAGAGAGAAGAGGCCAGGGTGCTCAGCCTGAAAGGGATCATATGAAGCTTCAAACGGACCAGGAACCCAAGGAGAATCCTCCAGGAGTTCGGCATTAGCTGACCCAGGGCTAACCCAAAATGATTCAGCGCTCTGACAACCTCGGGAGACAAGGGCAGACGCATTCCGGCCCAAAAGGCTTCCAGGTACAGGGCAATCTCCTTACCCCGTACCTGATCTGTCATCTCCCCTTCCTCGGCCAAACGTAGCGTATAGCCGGGAGGAATGTGGAAACGAGCCCGAGCGGTGGCGAGCTCATCCTCGTACCTCACCGTGGATGACACGCAAGGGGCACCCGCAACCTCCTCTCGGGGAACCGCTCCCGTCGGGTGACCCTGGGAAGAGGGTCTGACCCTAACTTCCAGGGAGGACTCCGACTCGGTGGAAGAAGAAGAAGAAGAAGAAGAAAAAGAAAGGGAATCTACGGAGGGCTCCCTAGACTCTACCCGATCTATTTCTATAGACTCTTCACAAGAAGACATCTAACCTGGTGGAGAGGATGAGTTCTCGGAAGAGAAAATGCAGGGATCTGACCTAAAAAGGAGAGCGCCGAGCTAACGAGACTCTGGACGAGGAAATTATGAAAAGGTATGGGCCCGGATGGGGACCCCACCTCTATTTATAGCTGCCGGCGTACACATCCAACAGCGACAGTCATCTCCCGCCGAAACGACTCATTGCATTCGACGGCCACCATCACTCCACCTGTCGCACGCGCATTGATCGCATCCCATCGGACGCCGGAAATCTGCGACCCGTAGCGTCAGCCAACCAGCGCCTGACACGTGGGCTGTCGCTTCGGTGAGCGTACGCAGGATCCGGCACATCCTCTTTAATGCAAGATTTGTCCCCTGATCCGCTAACGTCATCAAGAAAATACTGCTGATTGCCCGGGGATGCACGCGTACGATATCTACGAAAAGGAGCTCACCTCGGGTAACCCGGCAGACCACTTTCGACCCGACCCGTGAACAGGTCGGAACGAGAGTGGGGGGCTAATGATGATGCTCGATATCGTCAGTTTCCCAGATTGTGACACATGGAAGATGGCGTGTCCCGAAGCCAGCAAGAAAGGACCAGGAACGGTACGTCGGTAGAATACCCCGGGTCTGCGGCCCATGGACGTGGCCGACCTTCTGCGGCCGACCACACAACTCATGTGCCCGCCTTACAAACAACTGTTGGCTCACCTCCGAGCCACCCGCACAACTGGCCTCCTCGGCCCTCTCAGCTCGTCTCCGGGCTTTAGCAGAACCAGGATAGCTCGGCCTCCCGCTCGCCCCCGAGCCTCCCGCTGAGCTTATCCTCCTCGGTCTCATCCTGACCGACCCGCAGCACTGATCACAGGCTCCCGCGCCACGGCTCCGCGAATCTCTCCATGCGCGAGATATCCGCCGCCCACGATCCCACGTTCCACGCCATCACGATCCCCCATTAACGTGCCTGTCTCGCCATTAATGTGAGATCCCGCTTATCACGCGGGCGTGACGTCGGGAACGTAACGGCCGGCGTGATTCTCGCGCCTGCTTGTCCATCGCTGCCGCTATATAAACTCCTCTCTCAGACGATCGAGGTACGTAATTCTCTCCTCACTAGGCCATTACTCTGCTTGAATATCCGGTCTAACTTGATCGTCGGAGGGTCCTCGGTGGTACAATCACCCCGGGACTTCCTTGCAGGTAGCTCGGCCTCAACCACCTCAAACTCATTGAGATCCACACGCCTCAGGAGGCAACCCCCAACTCAATCTCCGCCGTCCATCGTCGCTCGCAGCAGATCTCCGGAAGGTAACATCTTGACGAGATCCGATATCCGTCAATAACGGTGTCACATCGAACCGTCAGCGCCACCTCGGCGCCATGTCAACTAAGTTGTCACGTAAGCAAAAAAATTTAAAATTCCCCAAATTATTTCTCTTCTAACCCTAAACTTAATTTCTAAATAAAATTAAAAAAAAAATTAATCCAACACCGCTTTGCACTCATATCATCATCTTCTTCATCACCATCACCATCTTCATCTTCTTCTTTTCATCTTCTTCTTCTTCCTCCTCTTCTTGTCACTGTCGCGCCCCCCTCTCGACCCTCACCTTCTGCCCCCATATCATCATCAGCAGCAGTAGCATCAACTACAACAACAACATCACCATCATCATCATCTTCTTCTTCTTCCCCTTCTTGGCGCCGGCGCCACCTCCGCCCATTGGGCTCTCCCCAAACCCCACCTTTTGCCCTCACATCAGCATCAGCATCACCATCAGGATCTTCATCTTCTTCTTCTTCGAGTGCACCTCGTCGGCGTCCCTCACGTCGACCTCCCCTCCTTCCGCCGGTGCCGCCTTCGCCTCCTCTTGACGGCGCCGCCCCTCACTCCGGCTCCCCTCCTTCCGACAGCTCTGCCTCCGGCTCCGACTTCCCCAAAGAGAATTTATAATTAATATTTAATAATTATTAAAATTATTTAAAATATAATTTATTATATTATGAAACGGCAAAATGATCATTTGACATTAACAATAATATTGACCAACATATTGACCGTAAAGCGGGACATTTTTCTTTCTTCAAAATATCAAGTAAAAATGGACGGAGGGGGTACTTAATTGTTTCTAAGGTAATGAATGTTCTATTAAAATGGCTCAAACCCGTTGCGAGTTTTCAGAGTAAACGGAGCATTGAGATTTATGATATCAATTAATTATAATTATAAATATTGTTGATTTTATGTAACTAACAAACTCGTTGTGATCAATTTTGGAACAGATTAACTCCCCAGTCATATTGATTTAAACGGTCTTTTAACTTTTTTAATTCAAATTTAAAACAAATTAAACATATTTTTTATTTTGAGACAGTGCATCACACATGCAACATATTAGTTATAATAATATCAAGGGTAAATTGTAAAACAAAGGCACTTTCTTTTGCTGTCAAAAACCACCCATCTCGAAACGGTAGTCTAAAACTCCTTAAAAAAATTTCCTACCGTATCTACATAGTAGCTTTATATATCTAACCAATTCATACAAACTATTTAGATACCGCATAAAATAGTTTAGATATTACGGGCAACTTCTTAGACATCTACTGCTTGGATATCGCAAGAAACTAGATATAGCGGACAACTACTAGATATTACATGTAAGGGGTTTCTTGACAACTAAAACTTTTTTATGGGGGTTTTGACTAACTTTTCAAGGCCGGGTTATTGACAACCGAAAAAGGTACTTTTTTTTTTACAATTTACCCTAATTTTGACTCCTTCCATTTCTTTGGTTTCTTTTTTCCTATTTATTTTTTTCTTCAAAACAGTCCCTCTGGAATATCATCAGCTCCTAAAACCGATGCATGACATTCTAAATTTATCTCTAATTGAAAGTATAAATAAAGATCATCATAAGGTTAAATTGGAAATTTATAATTTATGACAACATTTCTAATTCCAAAGTAATTATACTCTACATGATCTATATCTATACAAATGTACATACTACTCTTACAAGTAAATAATAAAAATTTTGGTATGTCATATCTTAACTTATTTTTATCTTTCTTTAAAAAAAATACGATCCATTTAAAATAATCATATAAAACCTATCATATCAACCGTTTTAATTCAAAATTTAAAATCAGACTTTATTTTTATAGTGCACTTTATTAAAATATATATTGAGTCCCTTGTGATTTTTATTTAGGCTTTTTTATATCTCCCATCAAATTCTCTCTTATTTAAAATTTTTTTTTAATCTTCATAGTTTATATTTCTCCATTAAATCTGTTAGATATTTTATTTTTCTCCTTCTAAAATTTTTCATCCAAAAGTTAACTCGATGTTGTTAACAGGTGTTACTTTCTATCAAACTATTATCATTATTTATATATTTAGCTAAATCTATATATATATTTATTTCTGTTTATCTATCTATACTTACTCTTACTAGTATTTAGCACGTGATGCACGTTTGTATATTTTAACATGGATAATGATTTGAGAATTTTTAAAAAAAAAGTATTAGTTAAAATAATGTAGATTTTAAATGTTTTTTGCAGGATTTTTATTTTTTTAAAGTTTAATAAGTTAACTATCTTAAATAATTTTTAAAAATCGTTATTATCTTAACTAAAAGTATTTAAGATATTTCTCAAATAAAAAATTAAAGTGATTTAAACTAAAAACTAACAAATCTTTTTTTTATATCTTATTAATTTAATTATGTGCATTGCACGTGCCTAATAAGTTGGCACATCATCCCTGCTTAGATGATGACAAATTAAAGGGTTTTTTTTTTGCACGTACTCCATGCATCCCTCTTTTGACATTAATATAGTAGAGATAAGCAAATTGATGAAAATTTTAGTCCGTCGTATCTTAACTATTATACTTAAAGATGAGGAATAAATATCTTACTCATATGTTTTTTACCGTTGAATTTGTGATTTAACGATTGGATGTATGTAGGTATTTAGTGATAAAATCTGACAATAAATGGTGATGACATCATCCTATATTTTCCAGCATAAGATCAAACCATTCAACGGAGTAAAATAAATGATATGGAAATTCCATCTTCGCTTAAAAGTAGAATAGTCCAACTCCATGTGAACTAATTTCTTATCGATAATATTATTTTATTTTATAAAAGACCTTTGCTGTCCATTTGTAATAATCATATCTAACTTTTCATATCGACTATTTTAAAATAAAACAATCAAACTTTATTTGTGTGGAGTAGTCAATTAAAATTTAAAATATAAATTTAGTTAGTTAACATTTTTATTTAGGGTTTTTTATATTCCTTATCAAATTCCCTTTTATTTTAAAAACTCTATCTTTAATCATCATATTTTATATTTCTTTCTCAAATCTTTTGGATATTTTATTTTTCTTCTTATAAATTTTTACATCCAAAAAATAAATCGATTTTATGTTAACCGAGATTACTTTTTATCAAACTATTATTATTATTTGTCTATACCACTCATATAAGAAAATTTGTTGAAATTTTTGGTAATTAGGATATAACAATACACAATTAAAATAATATAATTTTCTCAATTAATTATGAAAAATATTTGATATTGTTTTTTAAGGATTTAGTTAAAATAATATAGTTTTTAATGGTTTTTCATAAGAATTTTTAAGTTTAAAAAATTTAATAAGTTGGCTATTTTAAATATTTTTACAAAAATCTTTATTATCTTAACTAAACCTATTTAAGATACTTCTAAGACAAAAAAATATTATCTCTATAATATTAAAAAATAAATATTAAATAAAAAATTTAGCTAATAATATTTCCATAAACAAAAATTATCATAATTTAACATTTTATTTTTTCTAACAGTATATTTTAATTTGGGCCAATAATTTTAGTGGTCATTTTAAATTTTTTTTAAACTTATATTAGCACCCTTAGAGAGTTTTACGATACAAATGGAAATTTGTGGTAATTTTGCATAATTTTAGAAGTTCGCTGTAGTTTGGAGGAAAGTGGATAAAGTTCAAGGTATCAAGTTGAAATTTAGCCAACTATTTATCATATTAATTACCGAAACTGCCACTATAATTTAATTTTAAAAAACCCAATCAAAATAAATAAGTTAGTTATCTATATCGTTTTTATAAAAAAAACAATTATAATTTTTTCTGTTGCATTTTCTTCTCTCCTCAAAACTAATATTTACAATATTTTTAATTTTTTTTATGAATATATCAAAATTTAACAAATCTTTATAAATCATACATCTATTTTTTTAAGAATAGAAAGCAAACCTTTTAAAAACAATATGTCTGTATACTACACCATATTCATATACAAAATTATCAATTTTGTCTGTAAATTGTAATGACTTTATCAATTCTTCTAGTCCATGGGACGTGGAAAAACCTAGTAAACAATAAACGTGTAATTAAAAGGAGAGGAAAAAAGATTAGTAAAAAGAAACAGAATATATATATGCATCAGTGATCAACATGAAAGTTTCATCTCCATCTACAAAACCAAGATGCTGATATAACAAATTGGCAAGAAAGCAAGCTCAGGTATCAAAATGATCCTCATCAGAAGCAAGATAAAAACAATCTGGTGTCTTCTTCCCCATATAAATTTGAACCAGATAAAAATGATGAGAACACAGAGAAGCAGCAGATTGATTACACACAGGAAAATTATGGGGGAAACAGCCCTTCAAGGGGAATCCATAACCTCACTGCTAAAAAGATATTTTAAAACAAATAAATATCTAAAACAACTGTTAGGCATCTCTCAAATGCAATCTGCGCTCTTAATAGTGAAGCCAATCTTGAGAACTGCAGAGAGCCCAAATGAAAAAAATTACAACTCATACAGGTCAACCTACTAACTAAACCCTAGCCTCCTCCATCTCCAGTTGGTTTAACAATACATTACTCTTTGAGAATTGACACTCTTAAGCAGAAAGTTTCTTCAGAGAAAACAAATTGCGCATTAAATCTTCACGAGAATAGGTTGCCAACTCTTTTGGCGAATTCATCTTCATCGTCGTCTTCATCATCCTGATACGCTTTCTCGTCGTCAAGATATCCATTCTCATCATCATGATATGCATTCTCGTCGCCATCTTCGGTTTTCAAATCCTCGTCATTTTCCAGCTGTTGCTCTTCAGTGGCATCCACAGTAGTATCATCTCCAACTTCAGCGGCTTGAATCTTGGATTTTTTGACGCTGCTGGCGTTATAGTTACCTTCATCGCCGCTGCTAAGAGCCGAACCATTGCCAGATGCACTCTCTCGTTTCCTCTTCAAAATATCACTCAATGGCTTGGGACCTTCAAACAAAACTGGATCCTCAGGTGGCGCAATAATGCTCTTGATTTTCTGCTCTTGATAACTCCCAGAACTCTTCGCCCCTTTCAACTCCGCAAGACTCTTGGGACCCACAAAGTTAAAAGGGTCCCCATCATCACTTCTGCTCGATCGACTTCCAACTCTTCCACTTCTCCCATTAGCGTTAAAATCTTCATCTGGCATCCGACTTATTCTGTCGTGGGCCCGCCCCTTGTAGTTCGTTCTTCTCGTCGGTGAAAACCTCTTTCGGCTTCTCCCGCTCTCTCTATCTCTCTCTATAGACCGATCTGGCGAGGATCTCACAGGAAGGGTTATTCTACCTAGTAATCGGGAGCTAAAGGATCCTTCCCTTCTAGAAGAGGAACGGCCACTATACCTGTCCTCAACATTGCGATCATCCCTTCTAGAAGGGTTGATTCTCCTTTGCTTCGATAACCTATGGCGCAAATCCAAGCCGTCCCTTTCATCGGGGCTCCTTGACTCTCTGTGCATCGGTCTCCTTTTGGGTCTCCTGTCCATATCCCTTCTTTCAGAGGAAGCTCTAAGATGATCTCGAGCATAGTGATCATACTCGTCCTTTCTGTTATTATCATACTGATCCCTCTCAAAATTAGCAACAGCCTCATAATCATAATCAGATGGATTTTGGAATGCTCTTCCGTAATCGTCCTCGTTTTGGTAGTACTCATCCCTTGCGTAGTCTTGTTCATCGTTCTCCACGAGCACATCAAAACCTGGAGAAGACTCACCCAAGAGTTCATCAGCGTCCCTACCATTTGAGTAGTTCTCCTCTTCAAATTCAAGCAGAGGTTGATGATGGTGCGGCTCGTAGTAATCTAATGGATATGGTGATGGACTTTTCCTAAGCGGTGGACCCATGAGATGAGCGGCTTCAGATAAAGTTGCGGATTTTGTGGAGGACTGAAGTACCTCAACCGGCTTATCCACGACTGTCTTAGGTATGGTCTGCGGAATATTATTATTACATTCCTTGATGCCCCAGGAGATTGTCCGTGAAGTTCCAGTAAAAGATGAGGATACTTTTGGTGCATCCTGTACTGTGTTATTCCCAGCAGGATGAGGTCCATTTGTTGCTTGCTCTGCAGCATAATTGCTGGTTGGTTGAGGTCCATGCATGAAAGCACATCGATCGCCTTTTATGCATTGTCCCTTTTGAAAATAATAGCAGGGAACGCTTTGCTTGTTTGGGTTATAAGCACCAGGAGCATGAGCCATAGTCTGAACTGAAGATGGTAAAGGTCCTGAAGGAGCCCCCGGAAATCCAAACAAGCCATCAAGTGGCTGAAGAAAATAGAAAATGCATCAGCAGTAAGCTTTGAAGACTAAGAAAACATAATCAGGTAGTAGCATTAAACAGTAAAATAAGGAACTTTTAATTTTGTAGCAAAAGGATATCTACTATAAATCCAAGAAAATATGGAAACGGAGGGACAAGAGCTTCAAACATGCCCCTAATAATTCCCATAAATTTGATCAAGAAAGGAAAATTTTCAGCACATTGAACAATCAAGATAAATGGAAAATCCATGTCTGAATGTGGATCATCACAGTGTATTCATGCATGCACCAATCAAATTTGACTAAAACAACAGGAGATTAACTCACCGGATGCCGAAATGCACATTTTGGATTCATGCAGTTGCCGTTCATCCAGTACCAGCAATCCCTAGGATTATTCCTGGCGCCCTCGGTATGGCGGAACTCACATTCATTTCCCTGAGCAAGAACAGCTATATTAGATATGATATTATAGTAAATCACATTATTTAACAGATGGAAATCCTCTTTGCGATTAAGTAAGAGGTTGGGGTTCAAATCCCCACTTGATCGGAATACGGCCTAAATTCTTTTATTTACAAAAAGAAAGAAATAGAAAGAAAATAAATGGTTTGCCGCATCACTTTTATGATGCGAGACAAAGCATAATATGAGGTCCGAGGATAAAAGGTAATAATCAAACCAAAAAAACATTTACTAGAGAAGATAGGTTCACGAGAACATCTGGGATATAAATCCGACTTGATTAGTAACAACGATTATTTCAGGAACAATTCCCCATTAATGATTTTGAACTAAAAACTCCTCTATGCATGCATCTCCATTCGCCGAGCCCAAAGGTGCTACACTTGATAATCCATTTGAACGGTATAAAAGCACAAGAAGTCATCCTCCTTGCCATTTCGCATGTTTATCCTCGGAAGAGAGGATTACTTAGGTTGAAGCTATTATCGGTAAGATTGAAAAGGCCGCAGGCCTCATTCACTTTGTATTAATTGAGATGCTTCACTAATTTAGATTTTTTGTTCTAGTTCTACAGTACGGGTTAGATCTCAACATGTCCATTCTGCATTATATTAAATGCGGTTTTAAAGCATCCAAGGACTTTCATTAGAATTTATAATAAAATAAAGGGTAAATTGTCAACAAAAAAAACCAAGCATTTTTTTCCGCTGTCAAAAACCCCTTGGAAATTTTTCATGCGGTATCTACATAGTAGCATGTTATATCTAACCAATTCATACAAACTATTTAGATATCAAAGAAAACGGTTTAGATATTACAAGCAACTACTTAGATATCGCTGAGAAAACTAGATATCACATGTAAGGGGTTTCTTAACAACTAACAACTTTTTTAGGGGGGTTTTGACTAACTTTTCGAGTCCGGGATTTTTTGACAACGGAAAAAAGAGCTTGGTTTTTTTTGACAATTTACCCTAAAATAAAATAACAAAATCATATTTTTATTTGATATAGATGTTACCATATTTGTATCCAATAGTTATTGGTAGATGCAAGTATGAATATGGATAGTTATAAAAATTGAATATTACTATCTAATTTTAGTAAAGGTCGGATACATATACAAACATGAAACTGATATTGGAAAAACTATATTAATTAGATTCAAATATTGCTATTTTTGCCTATAATTATGGCATGTAAGAGTTGGATCCGGATATGGAACTGATACACATGTCACCATATCTGTATCCAGTGGTTGATGGTGGATTCGAATACGAATTCATAATCAGAAGTGAGAATTATTATCCGTATTTGATAAAAATCGGGTACGAATACAAAGTCGTCTCGAATAAATCGTATCTGTTTGCATCCCCATGTGTAATGCATTTGAATTTGTCGGGGATAAATATCCTTTTTATCAAAAGGATTAGGGTTAATATTATTAAAAATTATTGGAGGTTGCTTGCATAGAGATTTATAAGGATTGTTTCATGAAATTTACTAGAACAATACTTGCATTGGGCCATTGGCAATAGTTAAATTGGATTGGTCTTGGCCGAGACAAAAGGCCTAGATAAAATGTTGAAGAGCAAAGAAAAATCCATATGAATTTTAAGAAGGATATCATTAAGCTTTAAAAAAAACATAGTTATAGAAGAATGAGATCATACGCCTCCGGCCGAATTCTCTTAAAGCGGAAAGTTGAGACAATTACAGCACTAAGACTATATATTCACAATATTCAGTTGTTGCATTTGAAATGCTCATGTCCAAAAACCAATATAAATTTCATTCTATTGAAAGATTATAAACTCATTAAAATATGAAGAACTATGTCCATCAATCTAGAAGAGATGATTGACAGTATAGCAAACAATGTAAAATATGGGAAAAATTTGAGTAGATACATTAAATTAATGAATAGTTTCCAGGTGTCCGTTGATGCACCTACAAGATTAACTTTTCTCATTACAGGGGCTTTACATAAGAAGTAGTGTATGAAACATTAAGAAACTTTATTCTATAGAATAGCTTGTTCATTTATGTTTCAAACATAATTAATGTTTAGCACTTCCTCAAACAATGTAGATGTATGTGCAATTGAGGTATAAGGTGTAGGATATTCATCGCTTGGGATTTAATGATCCAAAAATCTAAATTCATTATTTGCCATATAGTTGTCACTTGTCATAGGGACGGCGTATGCTTCACCAGTAACAAGTATTTAGTACTCTTTTGAATAAGGTAGATGAATGTGAAACCGAAGAAAACGGATGAAGATTATTCATCTCTTAGGATTTAATGATTTATAAACCGACGGATCCACCCCTAACCCATGAACACCAATCACTTGTTATAGACTTACGGGCTTACAAAAATCCATGAACACCAATCAACTAACTGTAAGTTTAAAGGTGATGGCGTCCATGACTAAATTCTAGATGCTTTTAATTAATGTTGTCAGTTGACGTAAAAATTTGGAAAGAAAAATCCTTCATATTACACTAATCAAGTACAATCTTAAGAGATGATTCATTTGAAGAATAAAAAGAAATAACTATATTGTTGATTATGGTAATAGCGGAGTGTGGAATAACCAAATATCTTGAACCCTTCTATCAAGAAGTGAAACATTTATTGGGCAGTGACTCTTATGGGACACTTCATTACACTTCTGGAGTGTGTCCTCGTGATTAAAATATATTTGTAATTGGAATGCTTCTTATAAGACGCTTCTTATATACAAATTCTATAATTATTCAATCGCTTTGTCATACTCATCATAATATGTTTCGATATGTATTTATTTTCTATATTTATTAAGACTATATTTATTTAAACAAAAAAGAAAGAAAATCAAAACATAACATGACTTAGATTGAAAAAAATAAAACTATTTTAGTGTATGTTTACAATAAAAGAAATAAGATGCATTAAACCTATTTCATAGAAGCTGAACAACCAAGCTCATTTCTTTGATAAATGTACATACATGTATTAGCATATAGTTTAAATATATATAGCATAATATGGTTACATTATTGGGTATGAGAGTGGGTGCATTTTGCATAGATACATATGAATATATTGTATGCATGTTAGTGTGTAAAATGTTTTATTGGTGTAAGCATATTTAATTCATATATAAATTAATACTTGCAATGCCCAGTGTCATTTCTTAGGAAAGTAAAAAAAAATATGATGCACATAGAGATATCCGCACCGTATTTTGTAAAAAAGAATTATTTAATTTTATCGATAGATTTAATTATTTGACATTTATTAAACCTTTGGATCAATTTGTACGGATGGTATAAGTTTAGAAGATAGCAAATACTAAATCCCATACTTTGGCGGAAATAAAGAGAAAAATAGCTTTATAATAACTAACTTAAAAGCCATACTTGATGTAGAAGTAAACATCTTATATGAATTTAAATAAAATAAATTTGAGGTCTCAAGTTGCATAGTTATCATTTTCTCATGCAAGCATCTACCAGCTCTAGGGGTATTCATGTTGAGTTAATCCTTATTACCAATAGCCTATTTAGTATTTACAATATTAACACATCACAAATAGATTAAACAAGAATGATGATATCGCAAGACAATACAAAGATTATGCATAAGGGAGATTTAAGAAAAAACCAAAATAGTACACTCAGAAAGATCCGCTAGCCTTTTAAGCTATATGATAGATGCCATGCTTAAATGCATAAAAAAATCACGGATGACAGCATTACTAGCCAAAAGGAAAGATATTTAGGAAGAAAAGATATAAAATTAGGTATCAAGCAGTTGTTTTAGGAGTAAAAATATAGGTAAGTGTGCATGGTCACATTCAAAGATTATACGACGCATCGAATTATTGACCTTATTTAAGTAGTGTTGATCTATGAGTGAGTATTTCTTTAATAAGAAATTTCATTGTTTTAAATGACCCTGACATGTCTAATATGTCACCAATAATGTCTCTTTTAAGCATTAGGTGCTAGTGACATGCAAACATAATACATATATAACTTTCATATATTTTAGATCAATGTCCCGACAAGATGTATTTCACCCAGCATATTATTTTCCCGGCGTATCTTTTAAACTAGGAATATAGAGATGATTTGAAATAATTTTGCTATAGGTTATTATTTGTTTGTTTTTTATGTTATCGCTTATTTTATTAATAGTAACGCTCGAAGAGTCGAAATAAATTTAAATACATTTAAAATTAAAATATTGATATTTTGAATTTATTTATGATTATGTCATTAATATTATGTGATTATTAATTATTTGTGTTTAATGGAAGTGTGATTGTCTATGAATCTGTTTTATATGGAAATTAGATGGACGATGTTCAGAAAAATTAATAATATAGAGCTTGCCAAGATCATATCTAGGGGAAAAACTCTTGCCTGCTACAAAACCAAAATGTACCAATTCTGAAAATCCTGCAATTAAATATAGAATTTTTCTAACCAACTTGAACCCGGCATAGTACATTTAAAATATTATGCATCTCCAAGAGGGGCTTTACATTTGTATTTCACAACCTCTCATGTATCTCAAATGATTTTTTCTAAATTTACGTCACTAGCTATAAATTGCTTGTTAAAGATTTATGAGAAAACATCAACTTGTTTATTATAGTTTATGAAAATTTCATTCATGAATCTATAAAAGAAGACCTAGAAAATTACAAAGATGCATATGACAACAAAATCCCAAAGTTGTTTGACATGGATTAGAGCAACAAGTACTCAAAAACTGCCTCTCGCAAAGAACACAACTGAGCACACTAACAAAATAGCTTGCGTCAGTTAGGTGCTATTTATGTATAGTGAAGTATATTGCTTTCTTGGCTATATGTGGGATCTACCGAATAATTACTTCCCCCAATGAAATAAAGCATCATAACTTATAAAAGCCTTAAATAATACAAATAGAACAGTTTGACTAGAATCGTATCTGTAAAATTTGGAAACAAATCCTTGCAACCCTTTTGCCATTAAATTTGCATTGATTACGTGTTATCAATTATGATGAGAAACTGTATTCTTCCAAATAATCACATAATTGCTAGGCGCCAACACACATTTGAATGTGGATTAACGGCTAGAAAGTTGATAATATTTGGAAATTCAAATCTTATTGATGGGATCCTAGTCAAGCTTTAAATACTAACATAAGCAAATAGATTTCTTTACTAAATTGCCCAAACCTTCAAATAGATACTTTATAAGAATCCCATCATAACGAGGAAAGAAATCACACGCCACGTGCTACAAATAACTAAAGCTATGCATATCGCGTTCTCTTGAATTGGAACAAGTCATTTCCAGTGACAAAGTACTAAAGACTTAGTCTTTTGTGGCAGTATCCATACAGAGCTAACTAGATTAACCTTGGCATAAAATTTATCTCCTTTATCTGTTATTGGATTCTTGTTAGGGCTAACTTCACAAAGTAACTAGCCGACCCAAAAAGCAGCTTTACGATTAAGCTTACCCTTTATACGAATACATATAAATCAAATACAAGATTCAATCATTCATCAAAAACCCTAAGAGATCAAACATCAAGGAAGAACTTATAAACAAGCATCCAAATTAAAGCATCCACCACAAATTCGACACGGATCTACAACAAATTACACCAAGGGCCAATAAGAGGAGGAAAAAAATGCGACCTTTTTGCAGGTGAAGGGAGAAGCGAGGAAGTAAATGCAATCGGTGTTCTTCTTCGTCGCCTCCTCCTCCGGCGTCGGCGTCTTGCTCGGCTCCATCTCGATCCGAACCCAAGAACAGATGAAAGGGACCTAAAAATTAGGGTTTTGAGGGGCTTATTTGATAAATAATTGTTTAGGGTTTCTTTTCCTCAATCGCAGGGGTTTGAGGGGGGGTGAGGGGGAGACGATGGAGATTTGGGGAGCTTTTTTTTCTTCTCTTTTTCCCCCAGGATTTTAAGCCAGGGCTCGAGGCTAGGGGAGCATTATATTGAGTCAGCTGATGGGTATAATTGTCATTGTGTCCTGCTCGGGGTTATGAATCGGCAGGCCTAAAATGGAAATGGATTTGGACGGCTGAGATTTGCTGTTCAGGTTTAGGGTAAAATTTATGGAAAATTCTAAATTGGAAATTCGACTTTGTATATATTTCTTTGTTTAGTCCAGATGTAAATGATAGAAAGATTTTAATGTGGCTGCAGTCGACGACGGAGGTGAAGTAACAGGCGAACGGACAAAAGTCTTTGACAAGTTTTCCTTTTCCATCTCTGATCACGGCTATATTGATATTTTAAAGATGAGTATAATTGTAATTACGTCATGCTCGAGGCTATGAATCGAACATGCCTATAATGGAAATGGACTTGCACGACTGAGATTTGATGTTAAGGTTAGGGTAAATTTATCCATAATCCGACTATGGAAATTCAACTTTGTATGTCTTTTTGTTAGCTATATATAATAAGAAAAATGGTCCCGAGAACATTCTCAGGACCATTTTCCTCATATATGATACAATGATAAATGGATTTTTAATGTAGCGGAAACCAACAAAGCTAAAAAAGGTGTGGGCTCCATCCCAACTTAACCCTATATGGCAGAATCTCATGTATTACACTAGGCCAATCGCAGCCGATTCGACGGTTGAATTAATCTCCAGAAAATGAATAATTACTTGAAACCAACCATTTTTATTTTTATTTTTATTTTTTTTTGCAGCTTTTAGAAAACAGAAAATATACTTCAGCTGTTGTCCATAAATTTAGATAAATGTTTTGAGCTTATTAGCTTTTTTATTCTGTTATGTTTAGAAAGAACATGATTTTAACTTTGATGTAAACAACAAAACCTTTTTATCAGCTAACTCTTGCTAGCAAAGCTGAGTTAATTTAATTTTAACAAAGAAATTTGCTTTGAGATTTAGACTCATGACATGGAATGTTAGATATAAAATCAAAATGAAGAAAAACACAAATGATTGTTGATCTCTTCAAGAATCGATCTATGACCTCTCATTCTAAAGAGGAAATTTTTACAGCATGAGATGTGCCGGTGATGATGCTCAATATTTGGCGGTCCTCAAGATCAGGACACGTGGCAGATGACGTGTCCCACGACTCAGAAGAAAGGGCCCACAGGGACCGACCGGGCCACCCTACACCCGACCTGCAAGCGCGAGCTGGCCCTCCTCGGGGCCCCCTGCGAATTGGCCTCCTCGGCCCCTCAGCTCGCCCCGAGCTGCCACAGGACCAAGACTCCTTGGCCTCCTCACTCGTCCCCGAGCTTCCGGCCGAGGTTGTCTTCCTCGGCCCCCCCGAACGACTCCACCACTCACAGGCGTAACCGCCGCTCCGCGAATCTCGCCATGCCCAGATTTTACGCCAGCAACATCCCACGTTTCACGCCATCACGATCCCCATTAACGGGGGATCCGCTCTCTATGCGGGCGTGACGTCGGGAGCGTAACTGCCGGCGAGATCCTCGCGCCTGCTGCTGCGTGCCACCTCCGCTATATAAGCCCTCATCACAGAGGGGTCAAGTAAACCATTCTTTACTCTTCTAAGCCGTTACTCTGCTCGGATCTCATCACTAACTTGATCGTCGGAGGGTCCTTGGTGGTACCGAACCACCCCGAGACTTCTTTGCAGGTATTCGGCACCAACTCCTTATACCACCTCTTCCACCAAAACCCATTGAGACCCACACACAACAGAAGATAATCATCAGAATCCACCGCGAGATCGATGGAAGACAACATCTGACGGAGACCCGAAAAGGACCTCCATCAGCTGGCGCCGTCTGTGGGAAACGAAAACTCCCCAAAAAGAAAAGTTGGCATTCCGATCTCCGCCCAAATGACAAGAAGCCACCCTGAAGATCCCGGTACCAGCCGCCGCCTTCCACTCACCGAAGGCGGGGATGAGCCTCCTCCAATGACCATCATCAACGCCCTCGCAGGCCGGATAGATCGGCTGCAATCCCTCGTGAAGGCCCTCGTCCGCGTCCAAACGGCCGAGCCTGGGTCCCAGATTGCCACTCCACCGCCTCCAGAAGGCTCTGGCCCCGTCTGGACGGCTGACCACCAGCAAGCGACAGCTCCTGGCCACCGATCTCTCGAGCCGGTGCTCTGTGAGGCCCGCTGGGCGCCCCACGGCTCCACACCAAGATCCGCCGCCAGAACGCCCCGTCCCGAGCCTCCACGCGGCCCTTATCCCCTTGAGGAGATGTCAGTCACCTCGCCTATCCACAGGCGTGGTCGACGCCACCACACTCGGCGGGGCCGCACAGAAGGGGTTCACCTCGGCGGTTCCAGAGCCACCTCACCTCGGGGTCTGAGGCACCTCATCGAGAGGAACCGAGGCCGCTCCCAGACGCAGGTCACTCGCAGCGGAGGCCAGGGATCCCAAGGCGCCGATTCCTCGAGATACCACAGTCGGCTTGACGCCCTCGAGAAGAAAATCGAGGGCATGCGCCGGGAGGCTCACCTCTCGAGCGACGAGGTTAAGTATGCCTCCGACTCGCTCACAAAGCCGTTCACCGAGGAATTGCTCGCCGTCCACGTCTCCTCGCGCAACAAGCCCCCAAAGGTCTCTCTGTTCGACGGGAAAACCGACCCGAAGGACCATTTAGACGCTTTCACCGTGGGGATGAGCTTTCAGGATCACTCCGCCGCCACCCAGTGCAGAGCCTTTCCGGCCACCCTTATCCGCGCAGGTCGAGATTGGTTCCGGGGGTTCGAGCCCCGCTCGATTTCACCTTCGACGAGCTAGCTACTCAGTTCCTCGGCCATTTCTTAGGGAACCGTCGACAGAAGCGCACGGTCGACTACCTCTTCATGGTTAAGAGTGGGGACAAGGAAATGTTCAAGGCCTACATTACCCGTTTCTACAACGCCCTTCTCGAGGTGCCCGAGCACCGGGACGAAACCGTCATCACGGCGCTTAGATCTGGTCTGAGGCACAAGGAATGGTTACACTCCTTCGCGTTGGCGCAACCTAAGACCATGGCCGAGGTCAAGGCGTGGACCGAGCGCGAGGTTCAGCTGGAATCCGAGGTGAATGCTAACCTCCCCCGGGCAGAACGGCACGACCCGAAGAAGAGGGCTCGGGAGGAGAGGCCGGAGCGTCAGCAGCCCTACCACCCGAAGTTCCAGGAGTATACCCCCCTCAACGTCTCCCTCGCAGTGTTGCTGGAGGAGGCCCAGAACGAAGGGTTCTTCAAGTTCCCTCCGATCCCGCGTCAGGCCGCAAAGCGAACCCGGGGCCCCTACCGTGCTTTCCACCGGGTACCGGGCCACGCCATGGAGGATTGCAAGCAACTGAGGGACTACATCGAAGAGCTCATACGGTCTGGGCACCTCGCCGCCTACTTGAGGGACAAACGGCAGGCCGACCGCGAGCAGGAGCAGCATCACCCTCCCGCCGACCTGACCATCGGTCAGATCATGCTCGTTTCAGCGGACGGTCAGCCCGGAGCTCAGGGAGCCTCATACCCTATGCCAAGCGCGGAGGCCAACATCCCTTCAGGGAGCTCGGCCCAAGCCAATAAAGTCATCTACTAGCATGTACCTTTCTTTTAAAGCAATGTAAATTCTTCCTAGGATCTATTGTTAATTTAATAAAGATCAATAGAGCATCGCGAAAAAGAAAGAAAAGCTTTGTTTATTCAAAAGGTATTATGGGCTCCTCAGCCATACAGGCAAAAAGAAAAGAAAATTACAACAGTGGGGAAAGGGGGTGCAGCGAGTACTGCTCGTGGTACTCGGTAAAGATCTCCACCAACCGGGGCCTCGCAAGGTTCAACCTCTGCCCTCAGTTCCCCCCCCCCCCGGCGAGCATCGATCCCGAGCCTCAGCTCGTAGCATTCGCGGACGAGCGCCTCTGAGCGGGACAGCCGGTTCGTGGAGATTAGGCCGAAGCGCCTCAAAGACCGCAGCTTGCCCACGGCCTCGTCATAGAGCAGCTCACACAGGGGGTTGTAAAGCCCCGGCAACGCCCTCCAGATGGAGTACATCAGCAACTGCAGCAGGGAGGAGCGTCGGGGGAGCAGCCGACCGAAATGGTCCTCAATGCTTTCGTAAACCAGCTGCACCGTATCTTCGGTGCAGTACGGACCGTAAAGGTACACGTCTTCAAAGTGGACGATGTCGGGGATGGTAAACGGGAAGTCCTGCATTCTCGACGAATTGTTTATGAGGGATGGAAGGAGCAGTACTCCTTCAGCCTTATATAGCCCACTGCGCAGCCTAACAGTCGCTCGCTTTCACCCAGGGAGTCGCTGCCACGCAGCAGCCATCAAGCTTTCTCCGGTGGAATCGAAGCGACGCACCCCTAGCGCTTCGCCTCCCCCCGCATTCAATGCGCTGGCTACGCGCACCGTTGCCCCGACCGTTCCCATTCGCCATACCTACAGCTGGACGGTCGAGTTACACCTCGCCAAGATTCAACCCAGCAGCTACCCTACTCGATCACCCCTGGCGGGTAGCTTCCCTACTGCAACGCCAGGGATCAGAAAGCCCTCCCAGAGGCAGTCGAGCCCGAGGACCCCTCGTTCGGCTATCCCCAGCGGGCAGCTTCCCTGCCACAACGCCAGGGATCAAATAGCCCTCCCAGAGGCAGCCGAGCCCGAGGATCCCTCGCTCGGCTATCCCCAGCGGGCAGCTTCCCTGCCATAACGCCGATGATCAAAAAGCCCTCCCAGAGGTAGTCAAGCCCGAGGATCCCTCGCTCGGCTATCCTTCAGGACAAAATCCCTCGCCAAGAGGCACCGGGCAGTAACTCTGCCCGGCCAAGGGTCCTTGGTAGGCTTCTACAGCCCCTCCCGCGCTAAGGACCAAAGTCCTCCCAGAGGCAATCGAGTCCTTGCTCGGCTATCCCCGGCTGGTAGCTGATTGAAAGAGATTTTTAGATCAAATAATATTTTATTAACCGCAATCAAGAACGACATCGCTTGGTAGCTAGCAGGTGAGTACAGGTCGGTCCACAGGGATTTTGTGAATTTCCTAATTATTCTTACGAGTTAATTCTGATTGGTGTCGGATTGATTAAATCTAAAAACTAAATTAATCTAGATCTAAATCTTGCTAGGGTTAGATTTAGGTTAGGTTTGGAAAGTCAATAAATCTTACCGCTTTCTATACCCATATTAAGATCTCTTTAGGAGTTATGATAATTATTAATAAAGGGGATTAGTACCATCGGGAAGAAACGGTGTTTCTTCCTCTAGGTTCTTGTCCTTCCTTTCTTAATCCTTACCCTAACCTCCATGGAAAACACGCTCAACCGGGCCTTTATACTACGGTATCACCGCTACCTCGTGAGATAGGATGCCGTAGGGAGCGGTGTGTGCATGTATGCATGGAGTCCTAATAATTATATGTGATGGGCAAGAAAGGGGGGAGAGATCTTCATCTCTCAAGCCTTCCCCAAAGATAACCCTAACAAGCGAGGAGACTACTCGCTCATTAGGGAGTTTAAAAACATTTCTAAACTATCTATCTAGGGCAGAGAATTAAAGATCTAATTAGGGCAGATAAGAAATTACCTGGGGCAGATAATAAAATTAACTAGGGCAAATAAAAAGAACTACTTACAAATTGATGTACTCCAAAACTTCAAAAGAATTCTGAATTTTATTAATGAAAGGAGGCATGACCTAAAACAAGATTTAGGGTTCCTATTTATAGAGGATAGAAACCCTAGGTTTACAATCGCCACATGTATGCTTTTACAAAATTGCCCCTACGTAGACTAGTCAACGCGCCGCCATCGCTACAGGAGATTTTGCACCAACACGGCCGCGGAATCGCGGCCATAGGCCTGGTTTGGCCGCGGTTCCGCGGCCAAGTAGGAGGCTTATGGGCTGAATTTCCTTGGTCTTATTCTGGTTGAATTTTTCTTCCTATTTCTTTGGTTGGTTCTTCAGAATATCTTCTATTTCCCTTCCAGATCTCCACAGTGGGTAATGTAGTGGATTTTTACCATTCGCTTCGTGTCGAAGCCTGAACCTTGCGCTGCCTTGTACTTTGTGAACTGATCTTCGTGTAGGCTTGATCAAGATCCTTCTATTTGTTGGTCGTAGTCTCACTTTTGCATCGTCTTTTATCTTTTTCACTGTTTTTGTTCCGAGAACCTGTAACCTGTAACTATGTAGCAGACATGGGTCAAAAGCACCTGTTTATTTGTAAAATGCATAAGAATGGGGAATATAATAATGCAATATTATGATATGAATAAATACCCCCAAACTTATCTTTTGCTCGTCCTCGAGCAAACCTATTTTTATTCTCGACAAAATCCTAACCTCACTTTCGCGGGGAAACGCGATTGCACTGAGCTCGTGCAACAAGCCGTTAAACCTCTAGATGTCCCTAGTAGGAGGAGTGTTGTCTCCTGAGGGTTTTCAGCGGATACTACCCACAAAATCCTATCAATTAGGTCCATTGACTTTTATTTTCCAATTAGGTTTTCCAACGAGAAACTCTATTATCTTCGACTCATAAATTATCCACCCGTATTCTTCACGCTTCCTTATCATTTAACTTAAGATTATATATATTCTGTAGACTTACTTAGCTTTTGGCATCTTTCAAGTTTTCCTTCTAGGGTTCCATCTCAACTTAGGAATTTTTATCATCTCTATTAAAGATACAAGTCCTATTTTTCATTCATATCTCTTATCTAAACCCCAATCACATACCCCTACGTGTGCGTTTATATCACCCCTACACTTGGAAATTCAAATCAAGCAATCATACTCTTATCCGTTGTCCAAAGCACTTCTTAATTGGTGAATTTTTAGATGAATTTCACCCACACATCCTTCATGCGATCGTTAATACTTCTTGAGGTACCAACAACCGATTACAAAATGTGTATGCACAATAAAGCATAATTCCTAGTCTTGTAACACCTAAGGCTTTAGCAGTGACTCCCAAACCAGTTGGTCTAAGGCACTAGATGATGAAGCACCCTCGCTAAATATTTTTCTAATTTTGCAGCCTTAAGTAATCACAAAAACCAGTGTTCATTTTTTTAGTATCTCTTTATTCACACTTGAATTTTTTTTTTTTATTTTCTTCGTACTAAGGACTTTAGACAAGAGCACTTCAAGGTCTCTCCTACTATTCCAAGTTTCAAGGTTCGTATTTGTGCAATTTTGTAGGGTATATATTTTCAGAATTTAGACTTAAGTTAGGAATTATTTTTCAAACTTATACTCTAATAAAAATATCAATACTTTTCCTTTGTTTTAACTCAGCCCAAGAAGTCAACTCGAAATTTGCCTATTTCTAAATAAACTACAAAGACATATACTTTCTACCGTTAAACTCTAAGAAAGGTTATTTTTAGGGTTTTTAATTTACTAAGTCTAAGATTTAGTTGTTCCTAGCTAGTTAACCTATTTGTCAAACTTAAGTCAATTATGGCCAAAATTGAATGCTTTCATTTTTATAATTTTTGAAAATTTTAATTTTTTATGGGTTTTAAAATAAGTAATGCAAATGCAAAATGTACATATGAATGCAAAGGAAGAAGGCTTACCGAGCATACCCCCAAACTTAAACTTGACAGTGTCCTCACTGTCATGCTACACCAAGAGGGTCAAAATTGTCGGCACTCCCATGTTTATTTATTTATAATTTTTTATATATATATATTTTTATTTTTTATTGTTAACAGAAAAAGAAAACAAAAAATATATATACATATATACAAGAAGGTCCTCCCCAAACTAAACAATGCCTTATACAGGCCAAAGATTAGCACCAACCATTCAAAGATTCTATCGTGATAATGGTAGGGTTGGTGAAAGAATGGAGTCCAGAGAAAAGAAATGAGAAATACACGAGACCGTATGGGAAGGAGGCTGGAATATGGTCTCGGTGGAGTAGAAGAATGGCGGAAAAGAGAAAGAAGTGTAGTACGAACTTGAGGGTGTAAATCGAGTAAATAAATTAGCGCAATTTATGATGACCGATGTGTTAAAAGCGATTGTGCTAATCCATCAACCCGTCGAGAAATGTGGTCAAATCCCTCAAGATTCACAAGAAAACATGGGTACGTCGAACTTAGTAAACCATCCATTGAAAGTGGAAGCGTGACGAATTCTTGCTCGGTCGAAACGATAGGAAGGACGAAAGGGAGTGATTTAGGGATAGTCTTATTCTCACCTAAGTAATCTGTCTCGAACTTGAAGGATTTCATCAATGGTTCGAAATGACTGTAAGCAACCGAGTCTGATGGTTCAACTAACTCATCTGAAAATTTAAAAGACTCAAACTCGGGAGGTGAGTTTTCAACATCGTCCGAAAAAGTGAAACACTCGTAATCATTATCAGTTGTGAGAACTGTGTCAGATTCAAAGAGGTACGCACTAGTGGCGTCCACACTGCTGTGATCGAATAGAAATTTTTCAAACTCACAGTCCTCCTGCATGATCTTTTGCGTGGTCGGAACGATGGAAGGGAGGGAGGGTGATTTAGGAAGTATAACAGTTAAAGGTTCACGAGGATGAATTGAAAAATCCGACACATCAAACAAAAATGGTTCATCCTCAATATTATCCTCAACACTTTCCTCAATACTATCCTCATAATTCTCCTCAAAATTTAGCTTATCCATGCCATTATCATCAAAATCAAGACGCATATGAAGTTCGGGAGAAACATTTAATGACTCGGGATGATGAATTGGACATAAAATTTCAATCAAATCTACGGGTTCATCATCCAAAATATTCCCGGCGTCAATATCCTCAATCAAGTGAAAATCAATTTTTTCTGACACCTCATGAAAAGCATGGATATTTATCAATTCAGGTTCTAGATTGGAGGTGTAAAGTTCAAAAGGATTATATGTGGTTTCACTCGAAAGGGACGCTTCACAATCTGGCACATCAAGCACTACAAAGTCGCACAACTCATTAAATATTTTATTTTCAACTGATGAATCATTTGGGACACTTGTTTGAAAACTGGAGTTGTGGAATTCAATTGGTAATGGGTAGATTTGATTTAGAAGGGTGTACAGCTCACTCTCTCCTCTCAAATTCTCACCCTGTCCAACCGCCTTCTCATACATTGGAATATTTGGAGCTAGTTTGAAACTAGCTACCGGTTCACTAGGTTGTCTAAGGGCGGCTATGGATGCATCCACATTCCTAATCATTTGGTTTGTCGCTACCATATAGGCTTCTAACGACTGTTCCAAACTAGACATGGGTTGTGAATGGGTTTCAGTAAAAGATTCAAAGTTTTGGAAACTTCCAAATGGCTGTGTAGAAGCAATGTCTAGGGAAGATGTGAATGTTGGGTAGGACTGGTAGGAATTGAATGGTTGGACAGAAGTAGGATCAACATTTGGATAAAAAGGTGAATGGACTTGTTGATCCCTAGAACTGGATGTATGGAGAGAAGTGAATGATCGGCTACGAGATTGTTCAATATGCTCAGCAATAGATATGGGTTTTGGAGTTACAATAGGACTTGAAAAAGGAGTATCAACGTAGGAAGGTGGTGAAGGTTGAAATGGTTGATATAAAGTGGATTGCGGAGTCAAACTATTTCTCCTAGATGCTTCTATTCGACCTTTCAAAGAAATTTTAGGCATGGAGGGGTCGTCCGTAATTCGACCAAAACAATTCACGTAAGAGGCAAAGTTTGGTTCAGGGTACCAAAGTTCGGCAAGAGATTTGTGAGGTGGGGTACCCATGATGTAGGAAAAGAGAAGAAAAAGAATGTGGGTGTAAGTGGGGTGCAAGGATTTCTTAGCGACAAGTTGCAAGTTTTTATAAAAAAAATTCCCCCCCTTTTTTTATGTGGTGCTCTTTGCAAAAAGATTTTCGATAAAAGGCTTTGACACAAATGCAATCAACCAAAAATGCACAATCAGGCCTAGATCTAGGGTCACCTAGGTCAGCTAGACAGCTCCTAATTGTTCCAAAGGGCTAGAAATAGGACCTCAAACCGCCTCTTCACGGCCAATTGCGGCTAGGTAAGTGCCAGGTAAGTGGGAGGCTCTCCACTACAAGTAGTGGCCCTAATTAAGTAACCACTCGCCTTATACACACTTGCCTAGACACCACAAAGTCAGGTTAGGATCAACGGCCGATGCCTACAACTAGTCCTCTGTCCTATTGAGCGCGACGTCCTTAGGGCTGAGTCTAGTATTTTTTAATTAAATAATGGTCAATGCATATGCCTTATGTGATTTCTGGGGTTCTGGGAAGGGTGATGAAATCCCCACCCAATCTAGATTGGTTTCAAGCCCCTTAAAGTCCGATTAAAAATATGCAAAGCAGTAACAATCACTTGCAATCAATTTTTATTTTTTAAGCGCGGCGCAAAGAATCCTGCATAAGATCAATTATTGGAAGGGGAAGAGATTTTTTTTTAGCGCAAAGAATCCTGCAGGAGATATTTCAGAGCAGATATCAGAGATTTGTAGAGGAGGAGAGAGAAAGCTCACAGAAAAATTTGCACGTGCTGATGTCACCAGGAGGCGGCGATTCTACGGTCGCAAGTAGGGTTAAGTGGCGGAAGCGCGGTCGTCTGGCCTGTTCGGTTCCAGAGAAAAATTTAGAGATGATGACGTCACCTCCTGACCGCGGATGCGCGGTCAAAGCTGGGTCAAAGCGGCGGAAGCGCGGTCGGCTAGTCGGTTTATGCCTCCAAAAATCTTCTGTTCTTCTGTTATGGCACTCCTCTGATTTTCAGATCTTATGTTTTCTGTTTCGATTTCTGGATTTTTCCAGATCTGAACTCGATTGTAGATCCTGCAAAATTCAAACAAAAATACCCTTCACAAAATACAACGATGATAAATTTTTATATTTTTTTAATTTTTCAGTTTTTTTAATGATTTTTATGATTTATATTAACCCGAAATTACAAAAAGAAAATAACACGCCATCCCCGGCAACGGCGCCATTTGATTGATATGGATTTTTAGATCAAAGAATATTTTATTAACCGCAATCAAGAACGGCAGAGAATTAAAGATCTAACTAGGGCAGATAAGAAATTACCTAGGGCAGATAATAAAATTAACTAGGGCAAATAAAAAGAACTACTTACAAATTGATGCACTCCAAAAATTCAAAAGAATTCTGAATTTTATTAATGAAAGGAGGCATGACCTAAAACAAGATTTAGGGTTCCTATTTATAGAGGATAGAATCCCTAGGTTTACAATCGCCGCATGTATGCTTTTACAAAATTGCCCCTAGGTAGACTAGTCAACGCGCCGCCATCGCTACAGGAGATTTTGCACCAACACGGGTACAACACGGCCGCGGAACCGCGGCCATAGGCCTGGTTTGGCCGCGGTTCCGCGGCCAAGTAGGAGGCTCATGGGCTGAATTTCCTTGGTCTTATTCTGGTTGACTTGGTCTTCCTATTTCTTTGGTTGGGTCTTCAGAATATCTTCTATTTCCCTTCCAGATCTCCACAGTGAGTAATGTAGTGGATTTTTACCATTCGCTTCGTGTCAAAGTCTTGAACCTTGCGCTGCCTTGTATTTTGTGAACTGATCTTCGTGTAGGCTTGATCAAGATCCTTCTATTTGTTGGTTGTAGTCTCACTTTTGCATCGTCTTTTATCTTTTTCACTGTTTTTGTTCCGAGAACCTGTAACCTGTAACTATGTAGCAGACATGGGTCAAAAGCATCTGTTTATTTGTAAAATGCATAAGAATGGGGAATATAATAATGCAATATTATGATATGAACAGTAGCCTCCTACCACAACCGACAGGGATCAAAGTCCTCGCCAAGAGGCACTGGGCAGTAACCCTGCCCGGTCCCCGTCCTGAAGGATCAAAGCCCTCGCAAGAGGCAACCGAGCAGCTACCCTGCTCGGTCAACTCCGGCTGGTAGCTCCCTACCCTCGACACCAGGGATCAAAAGCCCTCAAAAGAGGCACCAGAGCGGCTACCCCGCTCGTTCATCCCAGGCTGGTAGTTTCCTACCCAGGACACCAGAGGTCAAAGCCCTCGCCAAGAGGCAACTGCGCAGCTTCACTGCCCGGTCATCCTTAGTGGGTTTCTTACAGCTCCTCCAGCGCTAAGGACCTAAGTCCTCCCAGAGGCAGTCGAGCCCTTGCTCGGCCATCCCTGGCGGGTAGCTCCCCTACCACAACGCCAGGGACCAAAAAGCCCTTGCAAGAGGCGACTAAGCAGCTACCCTGCCCAGTCACCCCCGGATGGTGATTAATACTCGAAGTCAGAGATGCCCTGTGGCCCGCGGAGGATCCGAGGCCCCAGTGAGGGGCGTCAAGTCTATCCAAGTCTAAACAATCTCCTCTCGACTCCGGGGCCCATAGGGATACCTCCTCGGCAGCGCTTGGCACGCTCACCGGCCAGTGATTGAAGTCAACTCGACGAACGATCGGCAGACAGATGGCCAACCTGACATGAAAGCACAATGGTACAAGCAAAGATATCTTGCGAGCATTCTTCACAAACAGATGGTAGAGCGGAAGAAAAACTTTATTACTGCCAAAGACAAAAGTTTTATAAAGGGTATTTTTTGGGCTCCCCAGCCTTACAAAATTCAAGAAAACAAAATAAAAGGAGGAGAACGGGGGCTCTACACCTCGGGGCCAGGTATGACCTCGAGGTCCTCAACCTCCACCACATGACACGCCGGGTCCTCGGCGACCTCCTCCCCAGGAACCTCTTCCTCCTGCTCGTCGGTGCCCACGAGGGGGAACTCGGCCTGGAGATCTGCGTCGGCGAACTCCGGCATCCGGGCCTTAACGGCATCGAGGGCGTCGTGCCAAATGCGGGTCGTGGCCACGTCCAAGTCATCATAGAAGTCCTTCGACTTCTTATAGCTCTCCACCGCCCTCGATTCGGCCGACTTGGCCGCCTCGGCCGCCGTCTCCAACTCCTTCCGGAGGGCCTCCACCGTCCTCTTCAGGTTGCCAGCGAGCACCTGGGCGTCCTCGAGCTTGACCTCAGCAATCACCGCAGCCTCGCGGTGCCGGGCCACCTCCCTTTTTCTGGCCTCCACCTCGCCTTCCAGGGCGGCGACCCTCGCCGTCATCGCCTCCAACTCTCGCTTGGAGCTCTTTTGCAGTGAGGCGAACTGACCCGCTGCCTCCAGTGCAGGGGCTACCACCTCGGCTTCTATGCGCAGGGCGAGGGCTACGTGCTGGAGAACCTGGAAAACACGGGAAAAAGTCAGAAAGATGAAGGAAGCAATGAATACCACAATGAACCGAGAAACTTACCTGCACGGACTCCTGAGCGATGGACGTCAGCTGAGCCCTGAGGGCCCCCCGGGAACTCTACCCCCGACCGAGGTCTCTATTTCATGCAGGAGGCTATCTGCAACGGACAGCCCCAACGGCACCGCGAACCGGAGGCCCCCTTACTCCACCATGGTCGGTGAGGACCGATCCCGGGAGGGCCTCCGGGAGCTCCTCTTGAGCGGCTCCGAGGGAGTGCCGATCTCCTCTTCCGAGGCCGGGTCCTCCTGGATCAGGGCCCGCTTCCAGCCCGATGCTCTGCTGGGACCCAGGACAGGATCCGCCCCCGGGCGCTCGCGGGACACCGCCACCGGAGCGGTAGGGCCGAGTTGGGCTTCGTACGAGAAGAACTGGTGCCCCCGGCCCTCGTAGGCTACCTCGGCTAGCGCATGGAAGCTGTGAAGGAAGCGAAGTCCATGGATCTTGCACGAAACAAATACCCAACAAATTAGCGACACGAGTAAAACACAAACCCAAAAAAGCAAGCTTAACTTATCGACGAACTCGACGGGGCTAAGCCCGGCCCAGCTCAAGACCCTCTCGGACAGCAGCACGTCAGGTCGGGGGATGGGCTCCCACGACGCCACTCTCACCGCGGCGGGGTCATCGGACTGGTTCCCCAGCAGACATTTCTCCCTCGACCACTTGGTAGGCACGGGCCAGTCCTCGCCCTCGGGAGGGGAAACGAAGAAAAATTTCTTTTTCCAATCATGAATGGAGGAAGGCAAGGCCACGACCCCGGTCCCGGCAGCGCCCCCGGCCGCTTCCTGAAAGTGAGATAAACCCACCTCGGGTCGCCCGCTCGACCACCAGGGTGACTCTTGAAGACGAGGGAGGAATCGAGAAGGGGAAGACTGAAGGGAACCGCCTATAACTTCAGGCGGATCAAGAACCCAAGAAGGATCCTCCACGAGTTCGGCACTAACTGGCCAGGGGCCAGACCGAAGAAATTCAGCGCGGCGACGACCTCAGGAGAGAAAGGCAGGCGCATTCCGCCCCAAAAAGCTTCCAAATACAGGGCGATCTCTCTGCCCCATACCTGATCTTCCCTCTCTCCCTCCTTGGCCAGTCGAAGCGTGTAGCACGAGGGGATGTGGAAGCGAGCCCGAGCATTGGCGAGCTCGTCCTCATGCCTCACCCAGCAGAGGAGCCAGGGGCCACATCTGCCGCCTCCTCCTTGGAGGCGGCCCCCGCCTCACGGTCCCGGGGAGAGGATCTAACCCCTGCTCCCCGAGGAGACTCGGACACAGCTAAAGGGACCCTAACACCTACTCCTACAACGTCTACTGATTCTATAGAGGAAGACATCTAACCTTGGAAAAGAAAATCTTCAAGGGCTGAAGGCGAGAGAAGGGAGATGAGCGCCGAGCAACTAAGACTTGAGAGAGAGAAATATGAGGGAGTAAGGGCCCTAGAGCGGACCCCACCCATGTATATCGCTGCATACGACCTCATCCAACGGCGCCCATCATCTCCCGCTGAAACGGCTCCTCACGCCCAGCGGCCCCGATCGCTCCACGTGCCAGTCCTGTGCTGGACCGCGTCCCATCAGACGCCGCAGGCCTGCATACGTCGCGTCAGCTAATCGACGCCCGACACGTGGGCCGTCGCTTCAGTGGCAGAGTGCACGAACCGGCGCACCTTCTTTAAATGCAGAGATTTCGCCTTGATTCGCTGGCGGAAAATACAACCGACAGCCCGAGGACTCATCCCGATAAAACCCTAGAAAGGAGCTCACCTCGGGAGACCTGGCAGTCCACTCCTGACCCGACCCGCTAGCTGATCGGGACAAGAGTGGAGGGCTAATGATGATGCTCAATATTGGCGGTCCCCAAGATCAGGACACGTGGCAGATGACGTGTCCCACGACTCAGAAGAAATGGCCCACAGGGGCCGACCAGGCCACCCTACACCCGACTGCAAGTGCGAGCTAGCCCTCCTCGGCCCCCCTGCGAATTGGCCTCCTCGGCCCCTCAGCTTGCCCGAGCTGCCACAGGACCAAAACTCCTCGGCCTCCTCACTCGTCCCCGAGCTTCCGGCCGAGGCTGTCTTCCTCAGCCCCCGAACGACTTTAGCACTCACAGGCGTAACCGCCGCTCCACAAATCTCACCATGCGCAGATTTTACGCCAGCAACATCCCACATTCCACGCCATCACGATCCCCATTAACGGGCGATCTGCTCTCTACGCGGGCGTGACATCGGGGGCGTAACTGCCGGCGAGATCCTCGCGCCTGCTGCTGCGTTCCGCCGCCGCTATATAAGCCCCCATCACAGAGGGGTCAAGTAAGCCATTCTTTACTCTTCTAAACCGTTACTCTGCTCGGATCTCATCACTAACTTGATCGTCGGAGGGTCCTTGGTGGTACCGAACTACCCCGGGACTTCTTTGCAGGTATTCGGCACCAACTCCTTATACTACCTCTTCCACCAAAACCCATTGAGACCCACACACAACAGAAGATAATCATCAGAATCTACCGCGAGATCGACGGAGGACAACATCTGATGGAGACCCGAAAAGGACCTCCATCGGCCGGGTTGATAATGCTTCACAAATATGGTAAATCAAGATCTCATAAAACTATGCTGATGAGTAAAGTTTTCATACCTAACAACTTAAGAACATTGTGCACTAGCCTAAATGTTTTTATACATAATTTTGAGGGTTTCTTTTAATGTTTTCATACATAATAGAGTGAGTTTTTTCCTTTTCTTTTTTTCCCTTTTTCTTTTTTATTTTTCCTTTTGGTGGTTTAATTTGATCCTTTCTCTCTATAATATGAGCATGCATTAACCAAATGTGTGCTTGATTTGTTTGTTGATTAGCATTTAAGCAGCATATATTAACATTATATTGTATATTAATGCTTAAGATTTTAATATATACTTTCAACATTTATAATTGTCCAGTTGTGTAAAATATATATGCTATATAACTTGATAGAGACATTCATCCAATTGAAAGAAAAAATATATTGTTTGTGAAAATGGAGTAAATTCATTGGATCTGTGGTCCTGTTATTATATGCTATTAAACCTAATGATGGATATGGGGTATCTAACCCTACCGTTGCCGGTCCCAAGTCCGGATGAGAAAGGATGAGAGTTGTGGTAGGCTTGTGACAACCAACGTAAAACTTTATCGCATTCTATGACATAAACCATAATAAAAATATCGTTGAGGCGTCCCCTACTCAGCGACGGGCTATATCGGATCCCGGATGTAGTGTTAAATATGCAAGGGCTTTTAGGTTGTCGTCCGGAAACAGCGCGATATATCGAACCCCGGGTATAGTGACAAATAAGTAAGAATTTCATAGAATCCGTCTACCTTCTTAGAACATATGTTCCCTTACGGGTAGACTAACAGAATTAGTGAAGGTGGTGATTAGAAGGAGAGTTGGTATTATGTCTTTGTAAGAAACTAAATGGATAGGTGAAAAAGGTAGAGTCATAGAGACTTGGGGTTATAAGTTTTGGTATACGGGTAGAGATAAAAAATTATAATTGGGTAGGCGTAATCATAGATAGACGATTGTTTGAGGATATGGTTGAGATTAGGAGAAAAGGTAATAGAGTTTCACTGGTTAAGCTTATTCTAGATGAGGAGAACTTTAATATTATTAATGCTTATGCACCATAGATAGGTCTTGATGACGCTAGTAACCATCTACTCTGGAAGGATTTAGACGAGATGATGGAAAAAATACCTAGTGGAGAGAAGTTATTTATTGGTGGTAATCTCAATGGACATGTAGGTACTAGTCGTAGTGGATTTGATACTATTCATGGAGGTTTTGGTTTTGGACAAAAAAATGAAGCAGGTAGCTCGATTCTAGATTTTGTCTTGTCTTATGACTTGATCTTAGAAAATACTTGGTTTAGGAAAAGAGAGTCTCACCTTATCACCTTTAGGAACGGATCAAGTTCAAGTCAAATAGACTTTTTTCTGACCGGAAGGATAGATAGAGATTGTGTATCGACTGTAAGGTAGTGCTAGATGAGAGTATAACCACTCAATATAGACTTTTTGTTCTAAATTGTCGATTTAGAAGAGGACCTGGGAAGATTAGACGTAAGATAGAGCCTAGAATTAAATGGTGGCGATTGAAAAAAGGTAACCAAAAAGCTTTTATAGATTGTGTAGTTCAAGAGGCGGATTGGCAGTCTGAAAATGATTCAGACAGAACATGAAACAAAATGGCTAGTTGTATCAAGAGGGTAGCTAGAGATCTACTTGTTGAGTCGAGAGGTGGTACTCCACCATCTAAGGACACATCATGGTTGAACGAAAAAGTAAAGGCTACTATTAAAATTAAGAGGGATTCTTATAAAGATTTGAAGAAAAGCATAGATGCGGGGAGATTTAAGAAGTATAAAATGGTTAAAAAGGAAGTTAAGAAAGTTGTTCGGAAAGATAAACCTAAGGTATATAAGGAGCTGTACGAGAAGTTAGACATTAAGAAGGCTGAAAATGATATATACTGGATTGTTCGGATGCGGGAAAGGAAAACCAGAGACTTATGTGCGGTGAAGTGTGTCAAAAATGAAGATCAGAAGGTTTTAGTTCGAGATAAGGATATCAAGGAAAGGTGAATAGATTATTTTGGCAAATTATTTAATGAGAGTTTTACTAAGAATTTGGATGGACTTGTCATTCAATCTTAAGATATAAACCGTGATTTCATACGTAAAATAAAACTAGCCGAGGTTAAAGAAGTTTTGAAGAGAATGGGATCAAGAAAAGCGGTTGGTCCAGACGGCATTCCTATCAAAATTTGGAGATGCTTAGGAGAAATAGGCGTTAAATGGCTGATAGATCTATTTAATAAGATTTGGTAGACCAAAAAGATGCCAAATGAATGAAAAAAAGTACCCTTGTACACATCTATAAGAACAAGGATGACATTCAAATTTGCTCAAACTATCTGTTGGGGTAAAAAATTACACCCCGGTTGACCAAGTCAAAATCAAAGTCAACCCCAAGCCAAGTGGTGCCAAGTCCAGGTCAAAGGGACCGGCCCCATGACAAAAGGAATGAAGCCATAAATTGGTTTAATGTAATTCTTTATATATATACATATATATGTATAGAAAATAAATGTATGTAAAATAAGCAAAATTTTTGTAAACCCCATGACTTATGTGCAAAAAGAGATAAGCACATAAGGCATGGGGTGGCATAAGTGCCATCTGGAAAATCCCAAAGGGATATATGTAAAGTGTTTAGCCAATAAAGACAATATGATGAAAAAATCAATGATAACTTTTTTTCTCTTTCAAGAAAAATTAGGGTATGTGCCTCCTTCTCCTTCCTCAAGGTTCTAAAACCTTTTTTCCCTTTTTGAATTAAATCAAGAGTTTAACTCTTCTTTTTCCAAAAATAAACAGTTTTTCACCATCAAACCCTCAAAGGGGAACTCAGATCTTCCATCAGATCTCAAAAATGGGAGATTTTAAACCCCACCCCTCTTTTTCTCCAAGATCCTGCCAACAGAAGAGAAGGAAGAAGGATACCCACCTCCAAAAATCCTACTTTGGGGAAGATCCAGGGCCAAAGGGCGAAAGAAAGCGGCCCCCTTTGGTCATTTCCAATGATTTCTAGGAGTTTAACTCCATTCAAGATCTGTTGGAGTTTAACTCCATAAACAAAACCCTTTTAGGAGTTTAACTCTAAATATACACATAATCCCTGTTAGGAGTTCAACTCCAAAGACCCTTAGGAGTTCAACTCCCAGCCCAGGGGCTAAGCCCCTTTTCCACTGGTGTTTCCAGCAGTCGTGTGCCGCTCATGTGACCCACGGGCGCCCAGCGGTCGTGTGCAGGGCATGTGACCCGTAGACGCTCAGCGCTCACATGCGCCTCACGTGACCCACGGATGCCCAGCGTTCAGCGGTCGGGTGCGGCGCACGTGACCCGCGGATGTCCAGCGCTCAACGGTCGCGTGCCGTGCACGTGACCTGCGGGCGCCCAGCGCTCAGCGGTCGCATGCAGGGCACGTGACCCGCGGGGGCCAAGCGCCCACGCGTCTGGTACGTGACCCGCGGGCGCCAAGCGCCCACGCACCAAGTACGTGACCCGTGGGCATCTTGCGCCTACGTGCCATGCACGCGTCTTTAAGATGCTCCTCACCCTTCATTTTCCATGCACTCCACACCCAAAACACGTCCCCTATTGGAAAAAAATTTCTAACGGGGCGCTGCCCCACACCCCGTAAGGGGGCTGCTAGCCCCCTTGACCCCCAGCCCACTATCTGAGTAGCGGGACCCCCGTAAACTCTGCGAAGCCCCCGATATATCCAAAACCCTTTCAAAACACAACACACGCACACGGTAGTTCGCATGATCAGTTTGACCCGTCAATCGGAGGTTCCCTCACTCCAAATGCGAGGGGTAATTAACGGCAGCTTAGTCCGCGGCCGCCGGAGATTCGGATACTCACAATCAATAAACCCCCGCCTACCCTAGGCAAGGGAATCTGTAGTACGCCTGAAAAACGTGTGCGTATTCCCATCTCAATGGGGTGACGAAAAACACCCTATAGATTCTGGCATGCCCGGTGGGACCTTTCTCTCCTCCCATATCTTTGGTCAAGTGTTCATGCGAACTCATTTAGCATATATACCGATGTTTGTACTGAAGTAGTTTTCTTTTCGTGCACCAATCAACTTTCAACGATGATGTCTCCTAAGATGAATTCAACTTCCGACGCGACCCCGATCTCGTACGTGGTCTGCCCGCGTGGTTTTCCCTACCAGTCTCAGCCGGTAATGGGAGGAGCCATCCCGTCAATTTGGTTCTGTCATCATTTACCCTGCTGGAAGCGCTCAACTGGCGGATGTCCCGACAAACCAAGCAGCCAAACCGACCTCAAGAGGCAGGAGGCCGAACGTTGTGATCGCCAAATCATCCCACCCCAAATGCAAATCCGTATTCGAACGGCTTTCCACTGTTCCAGCTGGAGGCATGGCCGTCAACACCAATAGGGCCACAAAGTAGCTCCAGCAAGCGTAGACGTTGCCCTTGACGATCGAGCGAGCAGGCATATTCTATGGACTCTCTGTCAGTCGGTCTACGACGTTGTCCCGAAGGGCCGAAGCCTGCCAAGTGCTCAAAACAGAAAGTTTGAGAAAGAAGCGGCTCAGGTATCGAGCCAGCAAAAGGGCCAGGACTTCGGCCAAGTGGAACCTTGTGAGGTTCCAAGAGCAGGGTCATCCCGCGACGACGGCTGAGTCGGCCGTAAAAGTCAGCAATTCTTTCGAACCCCTGAAATGGGTTTAGAAAAACGCTATAACCGCTAGAATCAAGAAGACAGCCGTCCGAACGATACTACAAAGAGACGTGTCCCAGCACCAACAGAGAAAGCATGACATTGTCTCTTCAAGAGTCTATCAGGCGCTCTGTGCCGTGCGAAAGCAGCGGGGCAAATACAGAAAAGAAGCGCCAGCACTACTCAAGAAGTCGGTCAGGCCATCCATCTTTAATCAATTGTCCGTTACCAAAACAGAAGGGCCAAGACGGTGGTCCAGAAAATCAGCTAGCAATAATGAAAGGACGGCCGGATATGTTATCCACACTATCTATATGGCGAGCACGCGCCCCAGCGACAGCCTCTGCAGCAAAAGCAAGGATGGGGCCACCACATCCCAAGCCCAATCTGGCTTGAATGTGGTTGCTGCTTCCCAAGATCAGCCGCCTCCGCTGGATGATGAAAATCCTCTCGATGAGGCCGATAGGCAGAAAGACCGCTCAGTCCATGTGGAGTCAAGCTCGGATAGCGAGGAAGAGCCGACTTTCCGCCCCAGGACCGCAGAGCAAGAGCTGCTTCAAGAGTTTCGAAAACAGCTCAGGAGCAAAGATAAAGAGATGGCCAAGCTCTATTCGAAAATTGATGACCTAACGACCGTTGTGATGCAGCTTATGGCTCAAATTGATCTAGTGCCTCCCAATCAAGTATAATTCTCTACTCATGAGCTGGGTGATGACAACCCGAAGCAGCCGATGCCTGTCCCTTTAGATCCAAGATTAGTCGAGCTACACGAAAGCCGGCCACATTCCGTTTCTGGGGACGTCTTGGCCCCAGATAGCACTATCCCGCTAACACAAGATCGGATAATGGATTTGGTCACCAGCAAGGTTAAAACATTGGTGGCCGAAGCCGAAGCTCAGAAAGAAATTGGCCGTAGTGGGCAGCCATATCCCGTACAGTACGATCTGATCGAGTTCTCGAGTGTCTACGTCATTCCTAAGTTCGGAAGATTTGACAGAACGGGAAACGCAAATCAGCACGTCGCCCAATTTAAAGCGTTGTGCGGAAATACAGGGGGCAATGATGCACTCCTTCTTTGTCAGTTTGTCAATAGCCTGACTGGTGTCACTTTCGACTGGTATGTGAGTATACCAGACGGGTCCGTCACTACTTTCGCCCAAATAGAGTCTCTATTTCAGGAAAGATTCATGAGTGTTAGTGACAAAATCTTCATTGCTGACCTCGTGAGAACCAAGACGGGGAAAAACGAAAGCAACACAGACTTTATTGCCCGATGGCGCAACCTCACTGTCAATTGTGAACCGCCGCTAGAGCAGGACCAGTCCGTCAGCCTCCTCATTGGGAACCTCAGCAATTGGATGGTCACATTCTTGTGTACAACAGGCCTCAAGACGTTTCAGGAGCTGACCAAGAAAGTCCAAATGCCGGAACGCTCAAAGCAAGAGTTTACCCCAGACCCTCAGAGAGACAAGACTTGGAAGAGCAGGATGGACGACAACCGTAGAAGCGGGAATTCCAGCAATACGAATGTCTTCAATGCGTCCGACAATGAAGACAAACGAAAAGCAAGCGAATCCAAAACCAACCGGTCTCGAAAGCCAGTGCTGGGAGGAGAAGGACCTTCTCTAGAGGAGAAAAAGAACAAGGTTTAGTCTTTCAGAAGGGACAAGGTGCACAAGATATTCAAAGACGCCTTGAGTAACGGTCTACAACTGCTAGAGTCGAAGAGACCTCACGAAGCAAAAATGACCAACAATTCTCTATATTGCCCGTACCACCGAGTAGTGAGCCATGCGATCGAGGATTGCTATATCTTCAAAGACTGGGTCGAGAAGCAGTACAAGACTGGAGAGATCGAGCTATCCAAGAGTGTGTTGGTGAACAATCAAGTTGCAACCACCAATTTTATACAAATAGAAACTGAAGCCTTCTGGGAGCAGACAGCTGGACCCGCTGCCCTGAGAAATGAAACCGACTCACCGTAGTCTCCGTGGAGTACGCACATATCTAATAAGATGAAGAAGATGATAAAGCTACTTCGGAAAGATCCCGGAATAGAATGGGAAGGGCAGAAGAAGCCCACCATTCCAGCTGCCAATTCGGCTCAATCAGGTTCAAAATCCAAAAAGCTCAAGAAGAAGAAAAGTGCAGCTCGACGTGAAAAAGAGTCTGCAGGAAGATCGACCATTCAAAAATATATCGATTCTCTCGAAGACTATGAACTAGAGAAAATGACTCTAATTCAATTGAAGGGGTTTTTCCCTGTAGAAGCGGCTGAGAATCTGGAGGAGCTAGAAGAAGACTCCAATGAAGAGATCCCTATAGTGACCTGCTACACTATTTACCTTGGTAGCGACTCTGAGGAAGAGCTATGTTTTTCTAAAGAGGGCGAGGAGCTCGCCACAAAAGCCAACCAAATCCAGCTCAGAAGCGGCAATGCTCTGCTGCCAAATCAGGGCAACACCACAAAAGGAAAGGAAAAACAAGTCGTTAATGAAGAAGATGGTAAAGAGCCGGCTCATGAAAACTCAAGTCCTTCCTCAGTGGACTACAATGTCTTGGCCCATCTTCGGAAGCTTCCATCTCCCCTGAGCATCTACGATGCCTTGGTCCTATCTAAGGAGCTTAGGGATGTTCTCATTCACGCTTTACAAAACCCCGAGTAGTACCAGGCTCCCTTTGCGGAAATTAATATGAAAGAAGCCCGGCACGCTCTGCATGCCGCCGCAGTCACGTTTAAGGACGAAGACTTACTACTGGGAACGACTGAGTATAATCGGTCGCTTTACGTGACTTGGTACAGTGATGGAGATCGGATTAATCGCATATTGATTGATCCGGGATCCTAAGTGAATATCATGAACATGTGGACACTGAAGAGTTTGTCAATGGACCTCCGACACCTGTCAAGGAAAATGATTGTCATTCAAGGCTTCAATCAAAATTGCCAGCAAGTTCTGGGGTCTATAGCTCTGCCAATCAAATTTGGGGATCTGCAAACTGAAGCTAAGATATACGTGATCGACGCTGACACGTCTTATAAAATTCTCTTAGGGCGGCCGTGGCTCCATGATTACGGTATTGTTCCGTCAACTCTCCATCAATGCATGAAGTATACTAAAAATGGTGAAGAAATACGCATTGACGTAGACATTCAACCGTTCGGTGTGCATGAAGTCCGATATGAAGATTCTCGGTACTTTGTGAATCTCCAAAGTGCTGAGCCACAACTGACCAAAGACAGAACGGTCCCGAAACTCAAAGGCAAATCTGAGCCGGCTGTCACTTTCAAAAGCAAAAACTCCCAAGTGGGTCCGCATTTCGGCAGTGACACTGATGAGTCCAACGCTGGAAGTCCGTCCTTCCGTAAAACCCGTCCTCACTTCGGTAGCGATACGGACGAGTCTGATACTGAAGGACTATCTGGCAGAAAAATTCGCTCTCGTTTAGGTAGTGACACTGGAGAATCAGAAGAAGAGGATCCTTCTTGCAACAGCTATGCAGATTGGGCCCTCATGCAAAAAGCGAAGTTAAGAGAAACCTTCAAGACTACAGAAGGGTCCCTAGCTATCACAAGGGTATCGGAGCAGATGTGCAAGGAGTTAGATGCATTGTCAGTCTCCACCGTGGACCAGCTTAAAATTTTCTATGTTCCCGGAAGGAAAAGTGGATAGAAGGGCATCATGTTTTATGGGTCAAATCCTGTCGCGCACCCGGACGATTTGTCTGTGACATGCCTTCTATACGAGAGAAGTATAAGGGCCATCCTCAATCCCAGATATTATGCGCCTGAGATGCGGGAATACTTTAAAAAGTGCGGGTGTCGGCTATATCAAATGGACTCCGAAGCAAAGTTTTATGAAGGGCTATGGCATCCGCCTCGGGTCCGAGCACTCATCGATGGACAAATCCCAGATAGACGGGGCATATGTTTCATTCAGCCTGACGCCAAAGCATGCTATATGATCCATATTGGTAAAGCCGAAGAAGTGTCAAATGATGAAGACGAGCTAGCCGAGCCAGAAGAAACCCCTCAAGAGCTCGAAGATGGCGGACAAGCAACCTTCGATGAGCTAACCGAGATCGATTTGAGAACGCCTGATAATCCAAGGCCGACCTATATCAGCTCACTCTTGTCAGAGAAAATGAAAGAGCAAATAATTGTCCTGCTGCATGAGTTCACCAATTGTTTCGCGTGGACGTACAAAGAAATACCTGGCCTTTCCCCTGAAGTGGCCGTGCATAAGCTGGCTATATCTCCTGATGCTAAGCCGGTCAAACAAGCTCCTTGAAGAATGAGAAGGGAACTGGAAGAAAAAGTCATCGAGGAAACCAAGAAACTCATCGATGCCGGCTTCATCAGGGAAGAGAAATACGTAGGCTGGATCGCATGTATTATCCCAGTAAAGAAGAAAAATGGGCAGATCCGGGTTTGTGTCGATTTCAAGGACTTTAAAAAGGCATGCCCTAAAGATGATTTCCCACTTCCGGACATGGAAATGATGGTCGATGACACATCAAATTACGAGTTGTTCACCTTCATGGACGGTTCGTCTGGGTACAATCAGATAAAAATCTTTTTGGGCTGCTTGTCTCTCCGCATTGACGAATAAACCATGTCGCCTGAGGATGAGAGGCATACAACATTTCGAACCCCGATTGGCATATTCTGTTACAAAGTGATGCCGTTCAGACTGAAAAATGCAGGTCATACATATCATAGGGCAATGACCATATCTTTGATGACCTAATCCATAAAGTCATTGAATGTTATGTTAATGATCTGGTCATCAAGACTGAAGCCAAGGCCGATCACATCCAAGATCTTAGGACCGTTCTCACTAGACTGAGGGAATACGATCTGAAGATGAATCCTCTGAAGTGCGTTTTTGGTGTGTCGTCGGGAAAATTCTTGGGCTTCATAGTCCGATATCGAGGGATCGAAATTGACCCATCCAAGATAAAGGCCATCATGGAGATGCCCCCTCCGAAGAATCTGACGCAGCTAAGATCTTTTCAAGGCAAGCTTGCTTATATACGAAGGTTTATCTCAAATTTATCGGGAAAATGCAGGACCTTCTCAAAGCTCATGAAGAAAGGAGCTCCTTTTGTCTGGGATGTTGAATGTCAAGAAGCGTTCGAAAGCATCAAACGGTACCTGTTGCACCCTCCAGTGCTTGCTACTCCTATTTCAAATAAACCATTGATTCTCTATACTGCCGTGCAAGATGAGTCACTCGGTGCGCTTCTTGCCCAGAACAATGAGGAGGGAAAAGAAAATGCCCTCTACTAACTCAGTCGAACTTTAGTCGGAGCGGAACACAACTATTCCCCGATCGAAAAGCAATGCATGGCTCTGATGTTCGCTGTGAAGAAGCTGAGGCACTATCTGCTTGCTCATCGGGTTATGCTGATCTCCAAGGTCGACCCGCTCAAACACTTAATGACCAAAGCAAGCCTAACCGGTAGAATGGCGAGATGGACCGTCATGCTGCTTAAATTTGACATAATCTATACTCCCCAGAAAGCAGTAAAAGGGCAAGCTCTCACTAACTTCCTTGCTACTCATCCCATACCAGAAGGGTCACCGATCAATTGTGAGTTACCCAACGAATAAGTGCTGCACCTCGAGGATGATGAGCCATGTTGGGAGCTCTACTTCGATGGAGCCTCATCAATGAGGAGCTCCGGCAAATCAAGCATCCCGCAGATAAAAGTAGGGATAAGATTGGTGTTCATCACGCCATCGATAGGAACCCTACGACGTTCTTTTGCTCTCACCGAGCCTCGCACAAACAATGAGGCTGAGTATGAAGCTCTGATAGCTGGTCTGGAGCTCGCCATAGAAATGGAAATCCTTCGGCTACGGATTTACGGTGACTTCCATCTTGTCATCAACCAGGTAAGCGGTGACTATAAGATATACAAACCTGAGTTAGCTCGATATAGAAGCCGAGTGGTGGAACTCATGAAACGGTTCACTCACATTGAACTAATGAGAGTCTCTAGCGCGTTGAACGGAAAAGCTGACATACTCGCTCGCCTAGCTAAAGAGCTAGCTGATCTTGACATGGAAAAAATTCTAATCACAGTCAGAAGCTGGCAAATTCTGCCTCCAGTCTCTTTGCGTGAAGAAGAAAGCATAGAATAAGAGAACAATCCTGCCGAAGAGGCTTCGATCATTCAAGACGAGCCCGATTGGAGAGAACCCTTCATAGAGTACCTTCGATACGACAAGCTGCCTGAAAAAAATCTACGAGGATTCGGCTGAAGAAGAGAGCTCTCCGATACGTGTTTGTAAATAATACGCTATACCACAGATCATATGACCAACTCTGGCTCAGGTGCCTGTCATCGGTGAAACCCAAAATGTCATGAAAGAAGTTCACTCGAGCGTCTGCGGGGCTCACCAGTCCGGCCCCAAAATGCGGCTTCAAATCAAACGGCTTGGATATTACTGGCCCACCATGATAAGGAATTGCAAAGAGCATGCAAAGAAATGCCATCTCTGCCAAATTCACGGTGATTTCATTCACAAGCATCCCAATCCATTGCATCCTACGGTGGCGTCGTGGCCTTTCGAAGTTTGGGGCACCGACATGTAGGGTGTTTTTCATCACCCCATTGAGATAGGAATATGCGCGCGCTTGTCAGGCATACTACAGATTCCTCCTGCCTAGGGTAAGCGGGGGTTTTATTGATCATGGGGATCCGAATCTCCTGCAGCCGCAGACTAAGCTGCCGTTAATTACCCCTCACCGTTGGAGCGAGTGAACCTCCGATCAACGGGTTAAACTGGTCATGCGAACTCAATGTACAGTGTTGTGTTTTGAAGGGGTTTTGGATATATCGGGGGCCCCGCAGAATTTTTACGGGGGTCCCGCTACCCGGATAGCCGCTGGGGGTCAAGAAGGCTAGCAGCCCCCTTGCGGGGTGCGGGGCAGCGCCCCGTTAGAAATTTTTTTCTAAAGGGAACAATATGGTGGAGTATGTGTGTGCGTGCATATATGTATATATACATATATAAAAAGGAAAGGGCATCCATAGAATGCGTGGGAGAAGGCGCCAGCGCCTCACGTGAGCGGCACGCGCTGGCGCTAGCGCCCCACGTGCCCGGCACGCGGACGCTAGCGCCCTACGTGCTCGGCACGTGGGTGCTCGGGCACTAGCGCTTTCGGCGCTTGGGTGCTAGCGCCTCACGTGCCAAGCACGTGGGCGCTCGGGCACTGGGCGGCAAAAAGGGACTTGGTCTCTGCACTGGGAGTTGTACTCCCAAAAAGAAATACTTATTATTTTCTGTGTGTGTATGTGTGTGTGTGTTTTTGAGGAGTTACACTCCTAAGATATTTTTGGAGCTGATGAAGGGGCTTCTCCCTTGAGCTCTGGACCTCCCCCAAAATAGAGTTCTAGGAAGTGGGTCTCCTTCTTTCTCCTCTGTTGGCCGGATTTTAAAGAACAAGAAGTGTGAGATTTTAAAAATCTATCCTTTTTGAGATCTAATGGAAGATCTGAGTTCCCCTTTGTGGGTTTTGTGGTGAAAAACTATTTAGTTTTGGAAAAGGAAGAGTAAAACTCTTGATTTAATTCAAAAAAAAAAGAAGTTTTAGAATCTTGAGGAAGGAGAAGGAGGCACAAAAAACCTAACCTTTTTGAGAGGAATGAAAAGTGTATGCTTTATTCATCATCATGTTGCCTTATATAGGCTTACACATTTACCTATAGCACCTTGGGCTTTACAAAATGACATTTTGCCCATCCCATACCTCATGTGCTCATTTCTTTTGCACATAAGCCATGGGCTTTACAAAAATTTGGCTTTATACCCATTTTGCTTACATTCATGCATAAAAAAATTACATAAAAATTATTTATTGAATGATTTTTTATTTCGGCATAGAGGGGGGCCGGCCGCTTCATGTTCGGACTCGACTTGGGCATGGGCCCACTTGATCTGGGCTTGGGCCCACTTGGCTTGGGGTTGACCTTGACTTTGACTTGGTCAATCAAGGTGCAATTTTCGACCCCAACAAAGTGCCCCCCATCAATAAATGCACACCACATATGTAGGTCGTGTGCAGGAAATTGATGGATCTTGAAGCTAGACTTCGAGGTGGAACATCATTCCAAGGGCGGAGAATCCCTCGGGGAGCATGATTCCCGGGGATCAGAGCATCATTCCGATTTACGGAGCATAATTCCAGGGTTGGAGTATCATTCCGAAGAGTCGGAGCATAATTCCGGGGATCGGAGCATAATTCCGAAGAGCGGAGCATGATTCCAGGGATCAGAGCATAATTCCGAAGAGCGGAGCATGATTCCAAAGGGTCGAAGCATAATTCTGATGAGCGGCAGACATTCTGACCGAAGCATAAGTTCGATGCAGAGGTTGATTCCAAGGAGAAACATAATTCTGACAAGGAAGGAAGATACTCCGAGGCAAAGCATGATTTCGACACGAGGTGCACATTCTGAGACGAAGCATGATTCCGACGCAGAGCTTGCTGGTTGACTTGATTCCGAGACGGAGTATAATTCCGACGAGGAGGTCGCTGGTTGATTCCGAGACGAAGCATTATTCCAACAGGGAAGGCAGATACACCGAGGCAAAGCATGATTTCGATGCGGGGTACACTATGACACGAAGCATAATTCCGATGCAGAGCTTGCTGGTTGACTTGATTTCAAGGCGGAGCATAATTCCGACGAGGAGGTCGCTGGTTGATTCCGAGCCGAAGCATAATTCCGACAGGGAAGGCAGATACACTGAGGCAAAGCATGATTTCGACGCGGGGTACACTCTGAGACGAAGCATGATTCCGACGCAGAGCTTGTTGGTCGATTTGATTCTGAGGCGGAGCTTAATTCCGACGGGGAGGTCGCTGGTTGGTTTCGAGCCAAAGCAAAATTCCGACAGGGAAGGCAGATACACTGAGCCGAAGCTTGATTTCGACGCGGGGAACACTCTGAGACGAAGCATAATTCCGACACAGAGCTTGTTGGTCGACTTGATTCGGGTTGACATAAGCATCGCTACGCTGGAATATGGTACCAGGAGCGAATCATCATTTGCCATGAGTGGATTTGGGGATTTTGGTTTTTGTTTGGCATCAGCTTCGCTACACTGGAATATGGTACCAGGAGCGAATCATCAAGCGACGGCTTAGGAGATAGGTTTTAGGTCCCTATCACCTAAGACTTTTCAATTTTATGAGCCGTAAGGGTCTCACAAAGCATTTTCTCCCTACGGGTCGTAAGGATCCCGTAGATGTATTTTCTCCTTAGGAGTCGTGGGGACTCCTAAGTGTGCTGCTCCTTTGTGAGTCGTAAGGATCTCACGCGAGAATTTTCTCCTCACAAAGTCGAGAGGACATTGCGAGTGCATTTCATCTCTTTTTCACGAGTTTGCGCCCTTTCGGGTTTTCACAAACTCGCTGGCGGTCCTGCTGTTTTTACTCACGGAGCCCTTTTGAGTTTTCATCCGTGCCCATTTTGCTTGTGGACATACCTTTTTTTTCTTTTTTTTTAATCTTCATCGCCGGTGGGACTTTGAATGTGGTCTCGCTGGTAGTACTTGGAAGAGATTGGGATCTTTTTACGCCCGTGGATTGTATACGGTTTTGCAGGATGTATGATCCAGACCGTAGGGCCGGAAAAATTTCGGGACTTTATTGGCGTCTGCATCGCTGCACTGGAATATGATACCAGGAGCGACTCATCATTCGCCGTTAGGGTATGAGATTTGGAATTTGGTTGGCGTCTGCATCGCTGCATTGGAATATGGTACTAAGAGCGACTCATCATTCTCCACTTGGGGATTTGGATTTTGGTTGGTGTCTGCATCGCTGCACTGGAATATGGTACCAGGAGCGCTCATCATTCGACACTTGGGGATTTGGATTTTGGCCGGCGTCTGCATCGCTGCACTGGAATATGGTACCAGGAACGACTCATCATTCGCCACTTGGGGATTGGGAAGCGATGGCTTAGAAGATAGGTTTAGATCCCTATCACCTAAGGCTTTTCAATTTTATGGGTCGTAAGGGTCCCATAAAACCATTTTCTCCCTACGAGTCGTAAGGATCTCGTAGGTGTACTTTCTCCTTAGAAGTCGTGGGGACTTCCAAGTGTGTTTTTCCTTTGTGAGTCGTAAGAATCCCACGAAGGTGTTTTCTTACGAGTCATGAGGATCCCGTAAGTATTGTTCTCCTCATGCATCGTGAGAACACATGAGCAAGTCTTCCCAAATGGAGCATAATTCCGAGGGCGGAGACCGGCCGCTGGACTGGTGATTGCAGTGGGATATGGGTATGATGAGAATTATTTGAGCCCGTGGATTGTATATGGTAGTCAACTTGGGGACCAACCGTACGGCCGGGAGAATTTTGGGAAATTGGATTTTGGTTGGCGTCTGCATCGCTGCACTGGAATATGGTACCAGGAGCGACTCATCATTCACGGTTTTTTTTTGTTTTACCGCGATTGCTCTAGCATTTCAGCTTTTCTTATCGCGAAGGTCGCGATAGCCCTATCATTTCGGCTTTTTATTCGCGGTTGCCCTATCATTTCGGCTTTATTTTTCATGTTTATTTTACTCGCTGATTTTTATTGCGAGTTGCCCCATCATTTCGTCTTTTCTTTCTTTTTCTTTTATTTACATTTTTTTTATTTATATACACATTTTTTTACATTCCCAGTTTAACGACTTAGAGGTCGTTTCTTCCCAGTTTAATGACATGGTGGTCAGCTGTTTTGTATGAAGTTGGCGGTCGCAGCTTGACTGTTTCTTAACACGCCCTTAGACAATTCTATATCTCCTGCCTTGTATTGCTTTTCGACCCAATCTTTGAAGACGAAACAGTCCTCAATAGCATGACCTATCACTCTATGATAGGGGCAATATTTGGGGTCGTCAGTCATATTTGCTTCCTGCGGTCTTTTTGATTTTGGCAATTGTAGACCATTTTTTAGGGCGTCTTTGAATATTTTACGGACTTTGTCCCTTCTGAAGGAATAGACCTTGTCCAGCTTCTCTTTTAGTGGAGATTCTCCCCCCTCTCCGAACACTGGCTTCCGAGGCTGGTTGGCATTAGGCCCGCTCAACCCTTGCTTATTTCGGTTAGCCGAGGCATTGAAAGATTCAGAATCGTCGGAATTTTCGCCTTTGCGATTATCGTCCTTTCGGTTTCTCCAGGACCTATAGTTATTTTGGGAATCCGAGGAGGACTCCTGCTTTGAGCGCTCCAGCATATGAACTTTCCTGGTCCGCTCTTGGAATGTTTTGAGACCCGCGGTGTATAGAAACGGGGCCATCCAATTGTTAAGATTTCTGACAAGGAGACTGACAGATTGGTCCTGCTCTATCGGCGGTTCATATTTGACGGAGAGATTGCGCCCTCGGGTTATAAAATCCGTGCTACTTTCGTTGTTCTTTGGCTTGGTCCTTACGAGCTCGGCAATGGTGATCTTATCGCTGACGCTCATGAACCTCTGCCGAAACAGAGACTCCATTTGGACAAAAGTTGTGACGGAGCCATCCGGTATGCTCGCGTACCAGTCAAAAGCAACGTCGGCCAAGCTATTAACGAACTGGCGGAGGAGAAGCGCATCATTGCCCCCAGTATTCCCGCATGAGACTTTAAAGTGGGCGATGTGCTAATTCGCATTTCCCGTCCCATCGAATCTTCCGAATTTAGGGATGACATAGCCGCTAAGAAATTCTACCAGATCATATTTAGCAGGATATGGTCTTCCGCTATTGCTAACATCTTTTTGCGCTTCAGCTTCGGCTACCAATGTTTTGACTTTGTTGGCAACCAAATCCATGATTTGATCTTGAGTTAGCGGGCTACTGTCATCGGTAGCCAAGACATTTCTCGAGATAGGATGCGACTGACTTTTATGCGGTTCGCCCACCTTTGGATTTGAGGGAATAGGCATCGGCTGCCCTGGGACACCGTTTCCCGGTTCATGAGCAGAGCCCTGCGCTTGATTGGACGGTTGAGAGGCAAGTCAGGCCATGAGCTGCAAGACGACATTTGTCAAGTCATCAATTTTGGAGCAAAGTTTGGCCATCTCCTTTACTTCTGAGTTGTTTTCGGAGCTCTTAGAGAAGTTGCTGCTCTGCGTTCTTGGGACGGAAGATTGGATCCTCTTCGCTTTCTGAGCCCGACACCTCATGAACCGAGGGCTCTCTCTACTTATCAGCCTCACTGGAAGGGTCTTCATTACCTTCCAGAGGTGGCCGGTCTTGGAATGTAGCAGCCATATTCACACCAGATTGGATTTGAGATGTGGTGGCCCCATCCTTGCTTTTGCTGCGATGGTTGTCGCCGGGACGCGTGCCCACTATGTAGACGGTGTGGATAACACATTCAGCCATCCTTTCATCACTGGCAACTGTTTCGCGAAGCGGTCCGGGCTTTGGAAATTCATAAATTTTAACATGGCTAGAGCCCTATCCCTTTTGTTGGCTCTGTATCTGAGCCGCTTCAGCCTCAGCTTCTCTGTCTTGAGCGCTTGGCAGGCTTCTGCTCTTCGGGAAGCCGCCATAGGCTGAGTGATGGGGAGGCTTATTGCCTGGGCTTGCCCACGACGTCTGGCAACTGCTTTTGTTCTGACGGCTTTGCCCCCAGCCAGGGCCATGAAGAGTCGTTTGAACACCGACTCGCGTTTAGGTTAGGGCGCCCTCGAGATCACCACATTTGGCCTTTTGCCTTTCGAGGCCGGTTTGTTGGTTACCGGAGCTTGAGGTGCAGGGATGGCATTAGCCGAGACAAATAGAATATACCCAAATTGTAGCAGCGGTTCTTCCCACTGTCGTCCGAGACTTGCCGGGAGGACCGTCCTGGCGTCTATCTTCATCGTGCATGAGACGGGAGCTAAGTTCATCTTTGGAGACATTGTTGAAAATTTATTGCTTGAAAACCTGCATGAAAGAGTATTATTTTAGTATAAATATAGATATGTATATTGATTGAGTTTGCATGGATATTTAACCCGAAATATGGGAGGAGAGATTGGTCCCACCGGGCGTGCCAGAGTCTGTAGGGTGTTTGTCGTCACCCCATTGAGATGTGAATATGCGCGCGCTTGTCAAGCATACTACAAATTCCCCCTGCCCAGGGTAGGTGGAGGTTTATTGATCGTAGGGATCCGAATCTCCGGCAGCCGTGGACTAAGCTGTCGTTAATTACCCTTCGCCTTTGGAGCGAGAGAACCTCCGATCAACGGGTTAAACTGGTCATGCGAACTTAATGTGCAGTGTTGTGTTTTGAAGGGGTTTTGGATATATCGGGGGCCTCGCAGAGTTTTTACGGGGGTCCCGCTAGCCGGATAGCCGGCTGGGGGTCAAGGGGGCTAGCAGCCCCCTTGCGGGGTGCAGGGCAGCGCTCCGTTAGAATTTTTTTCTAAAAGGAACAGTGTGGTGAAGTATATGTGTGTGTGCATATATGTATATATACATATATAAAAAGGAAAGGGCATCCATAGGATGCGAGGGAGATGGCGCCAGCATCTCACATGAGCGGCACGCGAGCACTCGGACGCTGGCGCTAGCGCCCCACTTGCCTGGCATGCGGGCGCTCACGCTTTGGGCGATTGGGTGCTGGGCGATAGCGCCCCACGTGCCCGGCACGCGGGTGCTCGGGCACTGGCACTAGCGCCCCATGTGCCCGGCGCGTGGGTGTAAGTGCACGGCGGCGCCCCGGCCGTCAATCCGACGGCCAAACGCGGAAACGGTGGTAAACTTAAAATTTTGCGGACTTGGCAAACCGGCACCACCGCGCACTAAAAACCCGGATCGTTACCATTAAACTAGTCTAGCTAACTAACAAGATAGGTTAGAGATATACCGACGATCCAAATCCTCCGGTCTTCATCTCCACTCCGATCTCCTCGCGGGATCTCCGTCCGTCTCCTCCTCGTCGGAAAGGGCACCACGAAGCCGGGTACTTTTACGGGCTCCCACCTCGATACTGAGGCAACTCGAGCATGAAGCCGGCAACTCGACATGCTCAAGATTTGCTGTAGGAATATAGTGTAGAATCAAAGTCTCTCTTTTGGGGTTTGGTTGCCATTTGAGGATGATGGAGGAATGGTGTATAGAAAATTGGTGCTTTCAATTTTCTTGCAATGGAATGAGATGAAGAATGATATACAAAATGAATCACTCTCATTTTTCTCCTCTCAAAGATGAAGCTCTCATTTTTCTTCTCTTTTCTTCTTCTCTCTTTTTCTTTTCACAACCATGATAATAATCTCACTCACTTAGAAATGGTGGAGGATAACAATATGAAGCAAGAGGGAGGTGAGTGTAGGAAAAGAAAAGAGGTGACCACATCCAAGAACATAATCATCACTAAACTTTACATCAACCTCAAATCCATTTCAAATCTCATAAAGCAAAGATGCTAACCATTATGAAGGAAAAAGAAAAGATGCTTTCATAATTAATCCTTATGCAAATAAATCCTCCACAAAGTGTAATTTGCAAAACTGCAAATTACCCCCTCCATCAGAAAAGTCCGGCCGGGAAAGAACAAAGGAAAACCGGCCGGAACGGAAAGCAAAATGGCAACTCAAGAAAACTGGTCCCGTAATAAATTACAGGAAAACCCCACACTGTGCATACACACCCGCATTTGTATTCCGTCCGGATACAAATGCAATGAGACAGAATCTACACTGTACTATACTAGGATCCGGCTTAAACCAAAGCCGGCTAGTAAAATCCGTTCGATCCTGATCCGTGCAATACCGCACGTATCTGATCGAACCCTGCCATATAACCATACGGCCACTAGTACAAACTGTCCGATCCTGATCCGTGCAATACCGCACGTATCTGATCGGACCCTGCCATATCTCCATACGGCCTCTACAACGTTTCGCCCGAAAGCTTGAGTAACTGAAAGTGTGGTGGACTCTAAAGACTCGTCAATACTATGGCTGTGGATTTAACCACTGGCACGTCAGAGGTATAAGCCAATACGTGACGGGCCACCAGCTATTGACCAAAAGGGACGTCGATGAGGAAGCTCACCCCGACACCCAACTGAGCCTGTCAGTGACAATATCCGTACAGTCCGGTCCGTTCGTCTATGAGCATCGCATGGCGGGCCTAGGGGGTTGGTAAAAGTCAGACCCCCAAAAGCGGTACAAGTCGTGTCGGAGTGTAGCCCAGAACACCCTGAGATACTACTGGAATACCTACCAGTAAATCTCCTGCCTTGGCCAAGGTCTTTGTGTAATGGCTCTCCTAGACACAGCGCGACCTCACCCCCAATACCGGGAGAGACGAAACCCCCGAAGATCCGCTCACTGCCTCCATGTGGCTCGGGACTGTACCCAACTACAACCTGTTTGCACGACTCCTTTGAGCTGTGGTAGGGTAGTAATCAAAGCACAGTGGGAACTCACACGAGACAAATGACGATCCCCAGGTCGATGAACTAACCTGTACACATGTCACCTGGGAACTGCTATCTGACGTCAGGTATAAGACCAACTAGCATGTTCCCGGCGAGTCCTGTCCGGTGTACTCATAACCCAATGAGCACCTGTATACATCTTAGGTGAACCAACTGACACCAGTGGCTTGTGAGACCGGCCACCGCCCCTCGTCGGGGTCTCGACTGTATACACTAGTCTACTCTGGAGTATCGATGCCCTGTCTCGAAACTCCCACGACTAGGGACCTTTTAAGGATGTGCTTATAGACTCCAGCTCTCACTTATATGATCGCCCTCATACTGCTGGCAGTCAAGCAAGAATCCTAGGGGCTCTATCAACGTGCAATAGCGACATGTCAGGTCACCTAAAGCAGTACACGATGATAAAGGTAAACCAGATAGCATACTATCATCTCGAGTAAGACTGTCCTACCGGGATAGGTCCTCCCTCAATCACTGCAATCACGTGCCTGTGATCCAATAATTGACTCTGAGGGCACTATCTCCAACAATCTCCCACTTGCACTCAAGGCTAATTATTGCGATGTCGCATACTCACATCCCGTGTGATACCGAACACCCAACTCCCCTACTAGTCGGTCTCACAAAATCCCATTTGTGAAACTATTGTGTTCGAGGAATAGCCTCAGTGAGTGGATCCGTCTTGATGTTTCTTTCCATGTCTCTCTATATCTCAAGTTCGCGGAGAAAGCCATCTCCCGAAATGAGCAATACCTGTTTTAGAATGTCTGGATGTCTGATGGGACCTAGCTCATAAATGAACTCCAAATCCAAACTTCTTAGACAGTATCGTCAACTGAACTTAATCAGTATCCTGCGCCATGCCACCCTCAGTATTGCCTCGGACCACCTGTCCAAAATAATGCCCCTCGTCAGAAGGAAAACTATAACTCTGACAACCTCCTTGTCGTCCAGGTCACCTTGGAAGCCTGGAATGATAACCGTCTCCTAAAAGAGGCAGCCGTTATCATATCCCTAGAACAGCCACTTATGTTCTAAAACTGCTTCCGACTGTTTCTCCAGAATTGGATCAATATCAACTTATTGCATCTAGTGCAAGAACAACATCTGGTGTGGTACTTGACATCTCATGATTGACTCAATTGCCTAAGCAAGTGATCTGCCAATCATGCACATCCCTCTCTACTTTAGTCTAAAAGACACCTTTAGAGAGGGCGACTCCATTACTTGCAGGTACACTACCGTGCCAGGAGTCCTCCATTCTAAATACTCATAGAATGCTGTCAAGGTACCCAGATTAGGAAACCACCCAAATCTAGATCTAAAACCATAGATCTAGTAACCAGTATGTCTGATATAATGTCCAAGTCCTTTGTGGAGAAACCACTGTGTGACGACCAAAGTATAACCGATCGTAGTAAAGGAATATCACTTCCTACTACCTTCTCAACAGATCCATCCCCTATTCTGATGACGTCAAACCTATGACTGTCACATCAGAAACAGATGATCTATCTCCGCTACATCTGCTTTAGTCTATAAATAGACATAAGCCTGATGTCCACCAATGCTTCCGCTGCTCCCACTGACTACGACAACCCTCTGGCAGAGTCATATACACGTACACTTCTGAAGCTAGTTCAGAACGACGCTATACTCATCCTCCTGCCGGGTCTCGCAGCCTGGAACAACAACAATGGCAAGTGTGGGTAAACAAGAACTTCCCTGTCACCGTCCTTGAGGCTACCGAAGTACCTCTCGGGTGCCTGAAGTTACCCACCTTATCTGCGGAGTGGCCAATGGAATGTCAAATCAGATTGAATCTTTAGGTTCCTTATCAAATCTTCAGTAATCGTTTGCGGTTCTGGAATTACTTCCAGTTCTACCATACTCCCACTACTGTTTTCTGAAAAAATCCATTTTTAATAAAACTGTGGCGAGTCTAGAACAATACTGCTATTGTTCATCCAGATGGTAGAAAGTCAACCCTCGTCATAGCCGGGGTCAACCCACAAACTGCCATTACAGAAACGTGCCTATGAGTTATCCGGAGTCTGGTTTTAAGCATAAACCGGACAACTCCCCGTACCTTAACATCGTTAAGATATGAACTGTTCTATATCCGATATAGAAACAGAGGCACTGATTTAATTGAACCAGATTCAAATCATGCAGCTGTCTCCAGTGCATGTCAACTAAATGGAAGGAGGCCGATCAGCGTTACTCAACTTAGGAATACTTCCAATTATGAGTAACCTGAAAGAGAAGTAATTTCTCTTAACCATTACTATCAACTGAATACCATGTACAAGTATCTACATCTTCGATCACTTTGAAGAATCCCGATACTTTCAACACCTGGTTCTCTACTTTATTCTTATACCTATAACTCCTCAAAACTTAGACCCTGTGTTTCTACGAAACACATGTCTAAGAACTAGAGAAGTCAAAAGTAAACAGAATATAGTATGAGGACCAACCCCTCTGTCCTAATGGACACTGGACAACATACAATACTCTGTATAAGTCCGCTGAGTCTAACAACTCTTTCACTGTGTGTTGTAGGTTGAAAACTGTACTTATGGTTAAGAAGAATTACACCGCTGTTTAATGCTCCTTACCTAACCATCCACTGATATAGGTAAATGTCATCGACATAATATCAAAAGGTATATCTCACTCTATGAAAATAGACGTACAGATATATCAATTTGAAATTGGTGCATAACAGCGGATATTCAAAACCAAATATTTGCCGACCGGCAAACAGCCCAGGCGATCTCCTCAAATATCACCGATTACGACGAATCAAGATATAATGAGGATGATCACCCAATTCCCAACAACTTACTCCCACTCATCATTTGTAAAACCATACAGATGTGAGAATCCAACCTGGTAAATACATACCCTGGAGTAAGTGTCTAATTGGGAAATCAGTTTTCTTTTAACAGTACACAGTGACCTAAAACATTGAAATGTTTCGTTGGGGTATCCTGGCATTCCTAGTAATGCCTCATCCATAATCCAGATTCACAACTGTAACCGTATAATTCTTTGCCACCTCTCCAAATCCCTTCATATGTCTTTAGTCATTACCTTCTGTACACCCCTTTAGGCCAAATGGTTTTCTTCTTTCCCTACCGTTCGGCACCAGCCTATGGTTTGGAAGAAGACTATCCAAAAAGCATAAAGGGTGTACTGTCCTAATCCTAGGAGCACTCGCAACGCGAGAGAAGGTGAAGATAAAAGACACCTGAATGTACTTTATTCCTATTCCTCCTGAACCAGAATCCATCCCCGAACTGGAACGAGTTCCTTTCGAGTTCGTATATAACCATACGATGGATTATCCAATAAAATGGGATCTTCGTAATGATACGGAGTGTCCTGGAGAAATACAAAGGTGATTTAGGATTGGCGAAGGAATACATGGTTTGGTCGTGAATATCTGTTGCAATTTACTTTGCCCTCTTACTAATCCCTTACTTTGTCTTAACTTAATACCTTCTGTACACCGTTTAGGCTAATTGGCTTTCTTCCTTCCCTACCGGTCGGCACCAGCCTATGGTTTGGAAGAAGACTATCCAATTTGCGTAATAGGTGTACTACTCCTAAACCAAGGAGTACTCGCAACCTGAGAGAGGGTGAAAAGAAAAGACAACTGAATAGTCCTATCCGTTTTCTCCAGAACCGGAAACCATCCTCGAATAAATCCCTTCGAGTTCGTATCTAACCATACGATGGTTTTGTCCAATGGAAGTGGACGTTCGTAGTAATACGGGGTGTCCTGGAGAAAAGGGTAAAAGTAGGAGTGGCAATGAGGTCTGCAACTCTGACAATCCAAAAGCCAGTGTTAAGTAGGTTCGGTCAACTTGGTCACTGAGTCATAATCTTAGGGTCGGGTCAATGGTCGCTGCCAAAGAGAGAGAAAAGAAACACTCAGCGTGCACTCTAACCTAGATCAGAATGGTTACCAATTTATCTAATCTGGAATCATCCCACTGTACCTCAAATTCTCCTCCAAACCTGAAAGAAGAATTAGTCGGGGTCACCCGAGGAGTATACTAACTCATCAGTGGGAATCGGGATCCAACTATCATCGCATGATAACGTGACGGAATCCGCTCACGGTATCACACTCCAGAAGGTATGCGCATATCTGGCAAGTTTCAGTACTTTTGAAACTCCCGATGTGATTTCTGCCCCATGCTCTTATGACCTTGACTTTGGCCAACAAATCATAAGTCACATGTCAAGTTCTACCCGTCATTCTCCAGGTTGATTCGAATCCACCCGCACAAGCCCTTGACTTTGGCCAACAAGGCTATACGACTGTTCCAAACCAACGCATCTATATATGCTGCATATGAATAACCAACAGCTACCAAACACTGTGCCTTGACTTTGGCCAACAAACACAGCTTGAATACTATTGACTACCCATATGAAACGACGGAGGGCTATGAATGGTTTCTGGCGAAAACCTTTAACGTAATGAACTTGATATCGTTGAAGGAACGGATAGCTTTTTAGAAAATATAGTGACGAAAACCTTTACTAAAGAGGTCACTCCCGGTGAAGGGATCTCGGCTCTTTCCCCGTAGAATGGGGTGCAGGATATTCCAAATGAATACCGCGATGCAAAGCAAAAGTAATCGGCTATAGTGAAGTTAATGCCCTGATGCAAACTTCTGTCCAAGGGGTCACTCCCGGTGAAGGGATCTCGGCCCTTGCCTCGTCGACTGAGGAGCAGGATATTCCAAATGAATACCACGATGCAAAACAGAAGTGAACGTCCTTGCAATAACAGCTTTTAGAAAAGTGTTCCAACAACATCAGATTAGGTTTGTTTTTAACTTGCATTGATCCGAATCAATGCAGTCCCATCAATTGATCACACCACAAAGAACGAAAATATACTGATGTACGTATATGCCATCCGCATTCGCCACTGGGTCCCGTCATTACCCGTTAGGTTAGCTTACTAACGACAGAGCGGGGACTGGACTAGCGCGGATGAAAAACATATACAACATCTACTAATATATATACCAATATATTATATTTCGCTCAAGGCGTGAAAAGAAATGCAACATCACAGAAATGTACAGCATCACAGAACAATACAGATATCTGGGATCCCCGGGTTTCACAGAGCCACTACTGAAACCCGACGTTCCCCTGGTCGTGTGGATAGCCTGTGCAATGAAAACCTAGACCCCTACGGGCGCGGCAAGTCACCCGCCAAAACCTGAAGCGAGGCAGCCCCCTTCAGCTCCGTGAATGGACCACCCAGCACTCCACGGAATCCGGCAACTTGGGCACCCCTCCTGGGTCAACCTGTACCCCCTACGAGTGCGGCGAATGGCCCGCCAATCCTAGAGTGAAGCCCCCTCCGTCCCAATGCCATGAGATGCGGGCTTGTTGCCCTCTAGAACCCGGCCATCCGTGCACCCCACCGCGGGGTAATCCTAGTACAGAAAGTAAAATATACATACAGCGGGTACATCGACCGCAACCAGGTCGTGCCCCAAAAGAATAATACAAACAGGCAGTGACGGCAGTCCACATGTCGGACGCTCGCCCCGCAATATCAAATGTACATAATACAACAATACAGTACTAGCATTGCATCCAGGCTATCCCCCACGACCGATCCGCAACATCACAGCATAAACATAGAACATCAACGTGAAAGTCACGTTCGCAAATCCGTCTAACCGGGCTATAGCAGTTAGACAGGATTTACCGATCGAGTGACATTCACGGTCGCAGATATAATGTAAATACTGTGAAAAATGTGTTTTAAAATATTCCGATCGATCAAAAATTAACAAGTGGGCTCTCAAACAAAACTGTAGCACTCACAGAAACCCTTGGCCCAATTTTAATATTCCAAAACCCATATTTTCAACTCAGGAACATACTGGAAAAATTTGGGGGGGTGAACAGTAAAATCCGCGGCGGAAGGGCCGCACGAGGTAGGGTTTCGCGGCGCTTGCGCGGCGGAATAGTGAGATCATTTTGCCAAATTTTTTCAGTATGCTTCTATTTCCCTGCACATCACTCTGAGACAACCAGAAAAATTTTTCGAGAACAAAATATTTCAACAGAAACTGATGTGAACTGAAATACGTGTTTTCGGGATTTTGTTCGATCGGAAACGTAAAACACATCACACAAAACTAGACTATGTTAATGGCGAGGCTCTGATACCACTGTAAGTGCACGGCGGCGCCCCGGCCGTCAATCCGACGGCCAAACGCGGAAACGGTGGTAAACTTAAAATTTTGCGGACTTGGCAAACCGGCACCACCGCGCACTAAAAACCCGGATCGTTACCATTAAACTAGTCTAGCTAACTAACAAGATAGGTTAGAGATATACCGACGATCCAAATCCTCCGGTCTTCATCTCCACTCCGATCTCCTCGCGGGATCTCCGTCCGTCTCCTCCTCGTCGGAAAGGGCACCACGAAGCCGGGTACTTTTACGGGCTCCCACCTCGATACTGAGGCAACTCGAGCATGAAGCCGGCAACTCGACATGCTCAAGATTTGCTGTAGGAATATAGTGTAGAATCAAAGTCTCTCTTTTGGGGTTTGGTTGCCATTTGAGGATGATGGAGGAATGGTGTATAGAAAATTGGTGCTTTCAATTTTCTTGCAATGGAATGAGATGAAGAATGATATACAAAATGAATCACTCTCATTTTTCTCCTCTCAAAGATGAAGCTCTCATTTTTCTTCTCTTTTCTTCTTCTCTCTTTTTCTTTTCACAACCATGATAATAATCTCACTCACTTAGAAATGGTGGAGGATAACAATATGAAGCAAGAGGGAGGTGAGTGTAGGAAAAGAAAAGAGGTGACCACATCCAAGAACATAATCATCACTAAACTTTACATCAACCTCAAATCCATTTCAAATCTCATAAAGCAAAGATGCTAACCATTATGAAGGAAAAAGAAAAGATGCTTTCATAATTAATCCTTATGCAAATAAATCCTCCACAAAGTGTAATTTGCAAAACTGCAAATTACCCCCTCCATCAGAAAAGTCCGGCCGGGAAAGAACAAAGGAAAACCGGCCGGAACGGAAAGCAAAATGGCAACTCAAGAAAACTGGTCCCGTAATAAATTACAGGAAAACCCCACACTGTGAATACACACCCGCATTTGTATTCCGTCCGGATACAAATGCAATGAGACAGAATCTACACTGTACTATACTAGGATCCGGCTTAAACCAAAGCCGGCTAGTAAAATCCGTTCGATCCTGATCCGTGCAATACCGCACGTATCTGATCGAACCCTGCCATATAACCATACGGCCACTAGTACAAACTGTCCGATCCTGATCCGTGCAATACCGCACGTATCTGATCGGACCCTGCCATATCTCCATACGGCCTCTACAACGTTTCGCCCGAAAGCTTGAGTAACTGAAAGTGTGGTGGACTCTAAAGACTCGTCAATACTATGGCTGTGGATTTAACCACTGGCACGTCAGAGGTATAAGCCAATACGTGACGGGCCACCAGCTATTGACCAAAAGGGACGTCGATGAGGAAGCTCACCCCGACACCCAACTGAGCCTGTCAGTGACAATATCCGTACAGTCCGGTCCGTTCGTCTATGAGCATCGCATGGCGGGCCTAGGGGGTTGGTAAAAGTCAGACCCCCAAAAGCGGTACAAGTCGTGTCGGAGTGTAGCCCAGAACACCCTGAGATACTACTGGAATACCTACCAGTAAATCTCCTGCCTTGGCCAAGGTCTTTGTGTAATGGCTCTCCTAGACACAGCGCGACCTCACCCCCAATACCGGGAGAGACGAAACCCCCGAAGATCCGCTCACTGCCTCCATGTGGCTCGGGACTGTACCCAACTACAACCTGTTTGCACGACTCCTTTGAGCTGTGGTAGGGTAGTAATCAAAGCACAGTGGGAACTCACACGAGACAAATGACGATCCCCAGGTCGATGAACTAACCTGTACACATGTCACCTGGGAACTGCTATCTGACGTCAGGTATAAGACCAACTAGCATGTTCCCGGCGAGTCCTGTCCGGTGTACTCATAACCCAATGAGCACCTGTATACATCTTAGGTGAACCAACTGACACCAGTGGCTTGTGAGACCGGCCACCGCCCCTCGTCGGGGTCTCGACTGTATACACTAGTCTACTCTGGAGTATCGATGCCCTGTCTCGAAACTCCCACGACTAGGGACCTTTTAAGGATGTGCTTATAGACTCCAGCTCTCACTTATATGATCGCCCTCATACTGCTGGCAGTCAAGCAAGAATCCTAGGGGCTCTATCAACGTGCAATAGCGACATGTCAGGTCACCTAAAGCAGTACACGATGATAAAGGTAAACCAGATAGCATACTATCATCTCGAGTAAGACTGTCCTACCGGGATAGGTCCTCCCTCAATCACTACAATCACGTGCCTGTGATCCAATAATTGACTCTGAGGGCACTATCTCCAACAGTGGGCGCTCGGGCGCTAGCGCTTTGGGCGCTTGGGTGCTGGCGCCTCACGTGCCAAGCACGTGGGCACTCGGGCGCTGGGCGGCAAAAAGGGACTTGGTCCCTGCACTGGGAGTTATACTCCCAAAAGGAAATACTTATTATTTTGTATATAAATAAATATATATATATATATTTGAGGAGTCAAACTCCTAAGATATTTTTGGAGCTGATGAAGGGGCTTCTCCCTTGAGCCCTGGATCTCCCCCAAAATAGGGTTCTAGGAAGTGGGTCTCCTTCTTCCTCCTTTGTTGGCCGGATCTTGAAGAACAAGAAGTATGAGATTTTAAAAATCTATCCTTTTTTAGATTTAATGGAAGATCTGAGTTCCCTTTTGGAGGTTTTGTGGTGAAAAACTATTTTGTTTTGGAAAAGAAAGAGTAAAACTCTTGATTTAATTCAAAAAGAAGAAGGTTTAGAACCTTGAGGAAGGAGAAGGAGGCACAAAAAACCTAACATTTTTTAGAGGAATGAAAAGTGTATGCTTTATTCATCATCATGTTGCCTTATATAGGCTTACACATTTACCTATATCCCCTTGGGATTTACAAAATGGCATTTTGCCCATCCCATACCTCATGTGCTCATTTATTTTGCACATAAGCCATGGGCTTTACAAAAATTTGACTTTATGCCCATTTTGCTTACATTCATGCATAAAAAAATTACATCAAAAATATTTATTACATGATTTTTTATTTCGGCATGGAGGGGGGCGCTTCATGTTCGGACTCGACTTGGGCATAGGCCCACTTGATCTGGCTTGGGCCCACTTGGCTTAGGGTTGACCTTGACTTTGACTTGATCAATCGGGGTGCAATTTTCGACCCCAACACGACATAGTTCGCCCAATTAATCCTCCGTCATCCAAAAGCTACCAATTCATATTGGTCGCAACTGACTATTTCTCCAAATGGGCTGAAACTGTCCCGCTAAAAGAAGTTAAGACAGAAGATATTCTGACATTCTTCCGGCATAATATTCTATACCGCTTCGGTACACCAAGAAGAATCATTTCTGACAATGGGCCTTCTTTTAAGAGCTTCAAACTCAAGGTTCGCTACCCAACACAAGATAGACTGGAGATATTCCTCCATCTATAATCCAAGGGCTAATGGGTTAGTCAAAACCTTCAATAAAACTCTGTGCAAGCTCCTGAGGAAAAATGCTTCAGCCAACAAGAGAGACTGGAATCTCAAACTTCACGAGGCGTTGTGGGCATATCGTACCACACACCGTACTCCAACTCAGTCCACTCCATACTCATTACTCTTCGGAGTGGAGGCGATACTCCCCTTCAAAGTCGAAATTCCAAGCTTAAGAATGGTCGTTCAGCACGAGTTGACGGCAAAGGAAAATGTGCTCCTCCGGCTCGAAGAGCTCGACGCCCTCGAAGAAAAGAGGCTCGCAATACAGAAAAATCTGGAGCTGTACCGAGCCCAAATGTCACAGGCCTATGACAAGATGACCCGCCTCCGTGCTTTTAAGAAAGGCGAATTGGTGTTGGTCCTCAAAAGACTGATCATCCCTAATCGACATGCCAAGGAAAAATTCGAGCCAAACTGGGAAGGACTATACATCATCGAGAAGATATTTGATGGAGGGTCCTTGTCACGACCCGAAATTTAGTTCATGACCGGCACTTAAATCACGCAACGTCTAAAAGCGTAACGTAATTCAAGTAACCGAAGCCCAGAAAATCTAAACCTTTTTACGGAAAATAGTGGGGGTGCAGTTTTGAAATAAAGATATAATGAAATAAAATTTATCTATAAATGCATAACTAATGATATACGAAAATGCAAGTAGAATGTACTAAAATTGAGAACATTTTTCATCTTTAAAAATTTGTGCAGCACCTCCCTTGTATATTTTGAACCGAAACCACATATACATAACAATATAAAAGGCATCCCCAAACATAAGCTAGCTCTTCGCCAAATGGCGGAATCACAACCACGCAAGTAAGCAATATATATACGACACCCAACGGTGAAGATCAGCACAGAAAGAATGATAAATAAAGCGAGACATCAAAACCACCAATAGCGAACATATACCCTATCGCTCTAAGTCTCGCAAACACAAGTCTTTCTAAGTCTTACTAAATATAAAAATACTAGTTTTCTGATTGATGGAGTTTATCTAGATACAATAGGAAATAATAAATACAAGAGTGGGCACGATCCAATGTGTCCCACCTACCATAGCAAAACACCCGAATGCAAGCTGTGTGCCAGCGATACCGCTACTGATCCCCAGCGGTCAAACCTGCAAGAACTGTCGCACAACGGGGGTGAGTTGCCAACTCGTGAGTATAAAATATCAGCAGGTAGAAATCGAATAAAACAACGATTTCCTAGGTCCCTATATCAAGAAGGTAATACTATGATATCTAGAGTGGCCATGTATGCATAAATGTCAACAATATAATCAATGCCAATGACATATACAAATAAACATCTGAATCATATGCCTATATGCAGGTGGATATCATCCACGTGTCCATCAATGACACAATCAACATCATGGAACCTGAGTGTCCAATATTGACACTCGAAACATCATGAAAGCATAATCATGTATATATGAGGATAACAACCAACGTGTGTCCATCAACGACACAGCAAAATCATGGAACCTGAGTAACTAACACTGACACTCGAAACCTTATGAAACCCGTGTCCATCATCGACACATAAAACCTCATATCTCGGGCTTCGTCAGTCCGGATCAGCCCATGGGCTCCGTCGGTCCGGATCGGCCCATATCCATCTCACGACTCCGGTCGGTATCCTCCGGATAACCGCCGGGTCCAAACTATCACCGGTAGGTAGTAGTCCCTCTGCCAGACTCATCGTCTACTGCACAACATACCTTTCTTGTCCCGAAGTACCATACCGGGTCCACTATGTACCCGCAAACGGTTCATCCAGCTCCTCGAATCATGTATCACATAGCTCATAACCGAGAAAACTTATGGTAGACGCATCGAAATATCATATCAAGAGAAACCAGGTTTTTAAAACAATATATACTTTCTTTTGAAATACAACCACGGTTCTCAAATCCAGAATCTCATGGAAATATCATCTCAATGCGTATAATCATAAAGCATGATGTATGCAAACATAGAACGGAAATATGAGCATATCAGTATATCATGCAACATAGAATAGTGATGTGAGCATATCAGTATATCATGCAAACGAGTCATGTGATAATACTAAACAATTAGGAGTAATAGCATGATATAGCAAGTTGACTGTGTAAGTGACATAGCAATTACCGATGATGAACGTGTGTGAGCCGGCAATCTGTGTAGGTGTGGCATACGCATCATCAATAATTGTGCAGGTGTACTATCTGACGATATCATAACAAATAATGGAAGCACATGTATACGTAATACAATGAGAATATCGTAGACATAGCAGAAAGTAAATCGTAAGCGCACTTGTTCATATCAAAATTTGCATTATTATATCGCCCATTCTTAATTATATTACAAATAAATAGGTGCTTTTGATCCATGTTTGCTAAATAGCTGCAGGTTACAGGTTCTCAGATTATTACAGTGAAATTCATGAAAAGACGCTGCAAATGTGAGACTACGACCAACAATAGATGAATCTGGATGATGCTGCCTACCAGTTAAAGGAACAAATAAAAATCATGAGACAGTTCAATGCACAAAGTATAAGGGCAGCACAAGATTAAAGACTTCAACGCGAAGCTCACGGCAAAAAGTCCACATAATTCTGTACTGTTGGAAATCTGGAAGAAAGTAGAAAAAATTCTGAGGAACCAAGTAAAGAAAAAAGAAGGAAAAAGCAACATGAAGCATCACTGAAGAATCGAGCCCAAGAGCCCACCAAACGGCCGTGGAACCACGGCCAAACAGGGCTTTCTGCCGCGGAACCGCGGCCGTGCAGTGCACGTATCGGTGGGTGTCGGTGCTTTGACCCGGCTTTTTTAGGGTAGTCTTGTAAATTCAAATGTGAATCAGATGTAAAACCTAGGGTTTCTCCTATCTATAAATAGGAAAGCCAGAAGCCTAATTAGGCATGCCTCTTTTTAATTCTTAGATTAAATTTTTATTTCCCTTGTAATCGTTGAGAGGTCATCAATAAAGTAAGAGTTTTTATTTTTATCTCGCATTCTTTTATTATCTGCAATTTAGTTCTTGCATTTTTTTTATCTGTTCTTTTATTATCTGCAATTTAGTTTTCTAATATAAAAATTATAAAAATGAATTGTATCGTCACTTTCCTAATGAGTGAGTAATTCCTCATTTGTTAGGGTTAGGATAGGGAAGGTTTGAGAGAAGGAAATCTCACTCACTCCTTTCTTTGCCCATATAATTTTTTATAATACGGACTCTATTTAATTCAACCACACACCGCTCACTACGGTACCCTATCCTAAATGATAGCGGTGATTCCCTAGTTAGACCGGTTGTGGTTGAATTAACTGGAGGTTAGGGCTAAGAGCCAAGAAGGACGGACAAGGACCAAAAGGAAGAAACTCAGTTTCTTCCCAATCGTGTTAATCCCCTTTGTTGACTATTACCCTAACACCTATATTCTTAACTAGGGCATTAAAAGCAGTGAGTAGAATCCCTATTCCAAACTAACCTAATTCTAACCCTAGCAAGCCTTTAAATCAATTTAATCTCATTCTTAGATCTTAAAACAAAACCTACCGAAAATAGGACTTAACTCGTTAGAACATAAAGAAAAGAACTCCTTCTCCCTGTGGATCGACTCATACTCAACCGGCTAGCTACCAAGGGACACCGTCTTGATTGCGGTATTCTTAAATTTAAACACACATGCAAAATCTCAAACAATCGGCACTGTTATGAGGTATACGTATCTAATCTAACATTTACATAAGGGCTAAACTAAGTAGTGTAGACAGTGATTAACGATATCTATAACATATCTGAGTCGATGAATCTATCAATTGGCAGTCTAGCCTCACAGCATCACGTACGGTATAATCCATTGTACGGCATCCTCGAGTCAAGGGTATGGACCAATCATCAGGTAAAACTCATCGCGTACGGTAATCCATCGTACGTCGGCATTAAACAATTAGGGATTCTATCAACCTATTTAACAATGAGGGTACGGATCTACGTCTCGTACGTTATATCACTCATTATCCTTATATATATATATATATATATATATATATATATATATATAGTCACATCTGTATCAATCTCATATCATGTCTTGGCAACAGTATCTATATTCTCATATCGCCTCTCATCCGTATATCGACATATTAAGCCAAGACATCTTATTTCATCATATTCTCTTTTCATCACATCAACATCTCACATCAAGTAATCTTATATATATTTATCATATTTTACCGATCCCATAACACATCTATCTCGATCTTACCATATTCATCGATCTCATGTCATATCCTTATACCTTTCATCTCATATCTCGATATATGTATTCAATCATTCATATCATCTCCAACTAACTTTTTGATCATATCCGTAGTTTCCTAATATAGGTTTCTCCGACTATATCTCCATTTTATAATTGCGGAGGTTCTATACGCCATCCACCCGACTTCCCCAGTAGATATAAATCTACTCACCTGCAAACTCCTCGTTTAGCTGAAGTCGATATGCTTCGTCGTCTCGGAAGTCCACGCGAGGTACCTACAAATCAACACATATCGCAACGTTATGAAAACCAACTCCGAAAACCGATACGGCACACGAAGTGCTCATAGGTTAGAACCTATAGCTTACGCATGCAACAAAAACCAAATAACCCTCGTCGTTGACATACAAACATCTAATGACCAAATACAATATCAAATACCACAACCCAAGTTCAGAAATCACATAACATGAAATGCAGCAACGAAGGAAATCACTCCCATATTTCACCCTAGGCCAAACTAGTGAATTTTGCATATAGGGTTGCTCTAGATATCACGTAACAAGTCTACTCACCAAAAATCACCACAATCCCTCGCAATGTGGCCGCAATTTGCGGCCATAAGGATTAAATCTGCGGCCCAAACTGAAGGGGAGGGGCTCAGGTTTCTAGGGTAGGTTTTAGGTTTCCTGCTCGTCTCTCAGTAATGGAAACTTATTTTATAGGTCTCTCGGGTCATCCCAGATTCCAATATACCCTCACAAACTGTCACATAATCGATGTAGGGAAATTCTAACTTCGGGTTTTGGGTTCTAGTCTCTGGTCTTGGCTAGTATAATCATCACTAAGGTCTTGTAAATACTCACTACATCTCAATTTACCACTTACAAGTCAATTCTCTCACTAAATATCATCTTGGAAAATTCTAAGATCACAATCCACACTAAAATGATCTCTAAACTAAACTATAAGGTTAAGAAACTAATTACAAGATGAGAAGTGGAATTTATACCTCATAGGAGCAACTCAAGAAAAACCCTAGATGCCCAAAGTCTTCCAAAATCCAAACTTTAAGGGTCCATAGGGTTTAGGAAGAGGTGGGATCATTTTTAATGAAGGTGGCATGAGGTTTTGATGAAGATTTCTAGATGTTTTCATGGGGTAGACGAGATGGAGGAAGCATGAAGAAGGAGATGGAGATGATGAGGTGATGAAGGAAGAGGAAAATGGTGAAGTGAGGAAAATATGAGGAATGGTCAAGGTAGAGCCATACCCCCCCTCTCTCATTCTCTCTCATGGCATGCTCCCATGCCATCATGTGGTCCCCCCATTTCTCTCTCATCAAATATCCTCCCATGTCTTCTCTTTTCTTTTTCTTTTCTTTCTCACAAAATAAAGAAAAGCCCAAATACAAACGAAACAAAATGCAACATGATATGGTGCGGTAGCTATGGTTAATTAAAAATACGGATTTGGCATAATCGTGATTAGTAGTGCACTAATCGAGTTTAATTTAAACCTGCATATAATTAATTATAAAAATGGCCAAATCCGATAAATATATTTTTAAATGAATAAATCATTTTAATCTCCAATTATTTCCCAAATATTGGTATATATTTATACCATTTTACGAAAACCCCAAATTCGCAAATCGAATAGTTTTCGCGAAATATATTATTTTAATATTTAAATTCCAAAAATAATATTTTATATTTCCGAAATGTTACAGTCCTACCAGCTGATAAATGCCGAGGGAGAAAGGCCCATGCCACCCATCAATGACCGATATCTCAAGAAATACTATACGTAAATACTCTAAGTCGCAGACGAATTGAGCACACCGGCCCTACGGTCTGGATCATACATCCTGTAAAACCGTATACAATCCACGGGCGTAAACGACTGTCACGACCCGAAAGTACGGAACGTGACCGGCACTTAGATTACGAAGCGTCTAGAGGCACCACGTAACCTAAGTAAGCCGAAGCCCAGAAATCTAAACCATAAAAAAAAAAAGAAGAAAAAGAAAACAAGTTTAAAAGCATCAGCAAATTTTCCCAAAAATTTCGGCAGAGTCTCCTCTGTAAAAACTTGCCCCAAACGGGTACAACAAGTATAATATACATAAACAATAAAAAGCATCCCCAAACGGGAGCTAGCTCAACGCCAACAGGCGGAAACAACCACAACAAGCACAATAATATACAACGCCAAAGGGCGAGGCTCAAAACTCAGAAGAAAACAAAACCACCAGATCAGAATAATACATGCGCGACTTTAAGGTCGAAATAAAAGACTGGTCCAATAAACTTATCAAGTAATACAAGAATGGTTGATGGAGCTTACTAGATACAAATGAAATAATAAAAAGTACAACGGCGGTCCAGATACAAGTGAACCAACCTACCGTGCAAATCACCCTGAATGAAATGATGTGCCAGCAAGCTGTCAGGGAAACCTGTACATCGAACCTGTAATAAAATTTGGCACAACGGGGGTGAGTTGCCAACTCGTGAGTAGAAGATATCTGCGAAAAGAAATCGAATGCACGACGCTATCCTAGGTCATAATAATACACTATTATATCGTAATCATCTAGTAATAGTAGGGTAAAACTACGTGTAAATGCATATACTCCGTGCTCGTGTCAGTGCCTCATATAATACTATGTCATATGAATGGGTATGCATGCACCATGAATATAAAATAATCAATCCTGAAATCCAGATATATCTGTATAAGAAATCTTTAGCTGTTATCATAGTAAAATGTGTATAGGAATCTGAAATCTCAACAATGAAATCCATGGAAATCCGTGTCAAGCATCGACACAAACATGTAAATCTCAAGTATCATAGTCTCTATACCTCGGGTTCCGTCAGTCCGGATCGGCCCATATCATCAAATCTCACGACAACGGTCGGTATCCTCCGGATATCCGCCGCGCCAGACATCACCGGTAGGTAGCCTTCCCCTGCCAGGCTCATCGTCTACAACTCGATCTTCTTGCCCCGGGGTACCATACCGGGCCCACCATGTACCCGAGACGGTTCATCCACTCCTCGAATCGGGTCTCGAAATCCATCAGAAAACATGAAATCTCATGGTGGACGACACATACATCACGAGAAAACCGCATCTTATATTTTAAAAAGAGAGAAGGAGAGAGAGAGAAGTTTTTATATATTCTTGCGGTTTTCCCCAAAAATCCAGAAATCTCATAGAAATCCAAATCTCAAAATCATGAGTAAGTATATGATAAGTGTCGGCATATGCCCCATAATACTGCATGATAACATGAAAATATGAATGCATGAATGTCTAAGTAATAAATGCCATGTTTAGACTAACATCTAAGAGTAATCACAATATTATATATCGATCTAGCTGTTTGTTGATTCTATCAATAAAGGATAATATGATCTAAAGTGTACGTGACGTAGCAATTACCGATGATGATGTGTGTGAGCCGGCAAATAAGTGTGCGTGGAATATGCGCATCATCGGTAATGGTGCTGGTGTCCTAACAGGTAAGGTTTATACTGATTATAGCAACATATGTATGAACATGCAACATTATGATTACAGTGTGAAAGTAAAGACGGATGTGTGTTATCCACTCATTTGATATACAATTACCGCTACCACTATAAGACTCGAACCTAACCTAATGTCCATCTAACCCCCCCTAAGGGAAACTAAACCTAAGAACTGGTCGATAGAAGTACACCTAAAGCCTGAGTCCATATTTCTTATAGTCGGCGATCCTGCCTCAATAGCGTCACGTACATAGTACGACTTCCTCAAATCAAGAGTGCGAATCAATCATCATATCTATGCCTCGTACGGTAAAATCCATCGTACGGCATCCTAATATCGGGGTACGGGTCAAGTATCTTCTAGGTGTCTCATCATTAGTATAATGTCATCATCAACACATCTCATGATCCAGGTGCTAAACTGTGATCGCATACATCAATCATATATCATTGCCATCATAATAAGCATCATTTGTTTATCCTCAGAAATATCATGTCATATATATCATATTGTGATTAAGTCATACTGATATTATATCGTCCTCAAGTCACACCTCTATGATATCGACATCAGGTCACACCTATATAATGTCGTAATCAAGTCATACATATCCCATATCGTGATCAATCACAAGTTACAGTCCGGGTACTATTTTAGAGTCCCATGTACCTCAATATCATCACCACCCATTATAATTTAAGTATACATGTTCATTATCTCATTCTCTAATGATCCGCTAACACTTAATACGACTGTATAGCCAAGAATCACGGCATCAAGCCCAGTTACACTGTTTCATCATACCTCGGATATCATATCACATCAATGTATCCCATATACGTGTTGTATATATATATATATACATATACCTCGTCCTATATATATATACACATGCACGTATACACCATGTCGAGTTTCTGTGTGTGCGTATGTGTATCTACCAGAAACCTACGAATCTTCTCCAACATATTCATCCTCTGGTAAGGTCTTTCTAAATCAATCTAGTCCAACTTAAGGTCATTACTAGGGTCCTACTCACCGAAATTCTAAGGTCACGTCAGGCTTCCTAATGACAATAAGTCCTATTCCTATTCTACGTTTGCGGGGGTGCTAAAAGCCATCCACCCGACTTCCCCCCGTAGATATACATCTACTCACCTGATCCTTGTCTGCCGAAAACGATGTCGCCCTCCTCTTCTTCCTCGTCCGAAGTCCACGTGAGGGGTACCTATATGCAAACACATATAATATCGTAAACTGAATCACTGACAAAACCAAAACGACGCACGAAACGCGCATAGGTTAAAACCTATGACCCGCTCATGCAAAAGAACCAAATATTGCTCAATATCGGCGTACAAACGCTGATTGATCGAGATAAAACACCAACAAACAACTCGTAGTTTTAAAACTCATTACTTATAATATAAAACATGATTTAATTCATCGAAACCCTAAAAATCGATCAAATCGTCCAATTCCGCAAAAGCTTGAAAATGTCAATTTACCGTTTTACTTCAAAACTTGATGTTTAAAAGAAACTAATGGTCATAATATTCATTAAATAACATAACTAGATTATAGAAACCATTACCACATTTTTCTCACACCATTTTGTCTTAATTTACAATTTCTAGTTTGCAAATTAGCCAAAATTAACACTTGTTAAGCAAAAATTTACAATTCCACTACTAAACTTGATTTTGCATATATTAAAGTGTTAAACCACTCCATGAAACCTTAATAATGAGCTAAAGCCCTAATTAGATTTTTAATACTACATTTTAAATTAATTTCTAAAACCTAGTTTACCGAATTAGCATATTTATCACATTATATTAACTAACAATTTAAAACTAATCATTAGATTAGGTATTTCATTCATTTAACATGTTAATATTCTCATTAAAACCACAATATAATGATAAAAACCTTAATTATAATTTTAACACACCAATATATATAATTTATAAAAACCTAGTTAGCAAAATTGCTTAATTTAAACAATTTTGAATGAACAATTTACAATATATGAACCATACAAGATTTTCCACTTATAAAAATTTTAAACTACTTATTATAACCCCTCTTAATTAATAAAACCCTAACTTCATTTTAAAACCCTTTCTATAATTTCCTAGACAATAAATTATAACTAAATTAACACTTTTAGAATTCTAGTTTAGCACCTTAAACTACAAACTAAACATTTAGATTAGAGTTATACCTCCCAAGCTTTGAACCTCTTGCAATTAGCCTCTAAAGATGTCTTCTTTCTCCTTGTTTTAAACAAATTAGGGTTTGGGAAGAGGTGGAAAAGGGTTTAGGTTTGAATTTGTGAAGGAAATTGTGAATTTTTGTGGATTTCGGAGGATTTTTGCAAGGATTTTGATGCAAGAAAATGGGGGATTGGGGGTTGTTTTTCTGCATCCATTTCGACCAGAGGAGAGCAAGGGAGGGATGTGAGGGAAAGGTGTGGAATTTTCTACACAAAAGTCTTTCACAAGATCAATAAATGACCATCACATCAAATTTTACAAAAAAACCTCTTTTTAATTCATTTTCAAACCATTTTAAACCACAAAACAACCAAACTTGAAATGTTTTGATAAAATTTTTGTTACACTATATTTTAGTTTATAATGATTCCTAATTATGTAATTTACCCAATTAAATTTGTATTTATCACTAATTTAATGTATTTTTAAAAGCTTAAAATAATATAAAAAAACAATTAATTAAGGAATTTTTTTTATTAACTAGAAAATTTTAAGTGACAATTTAGTGACCAAATATTAGCAATATCTTATCTAAATTTTGTATAATTAGGGCAATATTGAAAATTACTTATTTCGACTTTTTACGGAAAAGACCGATTATTTTGCCGATTATCGAAAAACTGCCTAAACGATTTTCGAAACGTTACAACGACTCCTATCTCTCCCAAAGTCCTACTGGCGAGACTACATTTAAAGTCCCACCGGCCTTAAAAAAACGGTATGTCCACAAGCAAAACGGGCACGGATGAAAACCCGAAAGGGCTCCGTGGGTAAAAACAGCAGGACTGCCGGTGAGTTTGTGAAAACCCAATAGGGCGCAAACTCGTGAAAAGAGATGAAATACACTCGCAAAGTTCTCTCGACCTTGTGAGGAGAAAATCCCCGCGTGAGATCCTTACGACTCACAAAGGAGCAACACACTTAGGAATCCCTATGATTCTTAGGGAGAAATACACCTGCGAGATCCCCTCGACTCGTAGGGAGAAAATGCTTTTATGAGACTGTTACGGCTCATAAAATTGAAAAGCCTTAGGTGATAGGGATCTAAACCTGTCTCCTGAGCCATTGCTCTCCAACGGGCAACGACAAATGATGAGTCGCTCCTAGCATTTCGCTTCAGTGTTAGCGGTGCTGATGCCGACCAAAAACCCAAATCCTAGGTCTTCCCAATGGCAAAAGATGAGTCGCTCCTGACATTACGCTTCAGTGTTAGCGGTGCTGATGCCGACCCAAAACCCAAACCCTAAGTTTTCCCAACGGCAAATGATGAGTCGCTCCTGGCATTGCTTCAGTGCTACCGGTGCCGATGCCGACCCAAAAACTAAATCCCAAGTCCTCCCGGGACAAATGATGAGTTGCTCCTGGAATTATTCCAGTGCGGCAATGCTGATGCTGACCCAAAAACTAAATCCCAAGTCCTCCCGGGGCAAATGATGAGTTGCTCCTGGTATTATTCCAGTGCAGCAATGTTGATGCCAAATAAAATCCAAATTCCAAGTTCCTCTCAAATTCAAAAGTCCCGCCAAATAAGGCAGAAATCAAACAGATCAAATTAATGTCCCACCCGGTAGCGTTTCCAAGTTCAAAAGTCTCGTTGGACGGGTAGGGAACTCCTAAAATAAATCAAATCAAATAAATCAACCTTGACACCATAGAAAACGGAGCAAGTCAAGTTCAACCCCGACACCGTAGAAAGCGGAGCAAGTCAAATCAAATCTCGACACCGCAAGAAGCGGAGCAAGCACCGACTGTCCAAGTCGCAAAAAGGGCAGCACCGACCGTCCAAGTCGCAAAAAGGGCAGCACCGACCGTCCAAGTCGCAAAAACGGCAGCACCGACCGTCCAAGTCGCTAAAAGGGCAGCACCGACTGTCCAAGTCGCAAAAAGGACAGCACTGACCGTCCAAGTCGCAAAAAGGGCAGCACCGACTAAGTCGCTAAAAGGGCAGCACCGACCGTCCAAGTCGCTAAAAGGGCAGCACCGACCGTCCAAGTCTCAAAAAGGGCAGCACCGACTGTCTAAGTCGCTAAAAGGGCAGCACCGACCGTCCAAGTCGCAAAAAGGGCAGCACCGACCGTCCAAGTCGCAAAAAGGGCAGCACCGACCGTCCAAGTCGCAAAAAGAGTAACACCGACCGTCCAAGTCGCAAAAAGGGCAGCACCGACCGTTAAGTCGCTAAAAGGGCAGCACTGACCGTCCACGTCACGAAAAGGGCAGCACCAACCGTCCACGTCACGAAAATGGCAGTATTGACCTCCAAGTCGTCAAAACGGAAGCCAAATCAAGTCAACCTCCACGCGAAAGAGGATCCATCAATTTCATGCACATGGCCTATATATGTGGTGTGCATGTATTGATGGGGGAGCACTTTGTTGGGGTCAAAAATTACACCCCGGTTGACCAAGTCAAAATCAAAGTCAATCCCAAGCCAAGTGGGCCCAAGCCCAGGTCAAAGGGACCGACCCCATGATAAAAGGAATGAAGCTATAAATTGGTTTAATGTAATTCTTTTTTATATATATGAATGGAAAATAAATGTATGTAAAATAAGCAAAAATTTTGTAAACCCCATGGCTTATGTGCAAAAAGAGATAAGCACATAAGGCATGGGATGGCATAAGTACCATTTGGCAAAGCCTAAGGGGCTATATGTAAAGTGTGTAGCCTATAAAGGAAACATGATGAAAAAATCAATGATAACTTTTTTTCTCTCTACAAAAAATTAGGGTATGTGCCTCCTTCTCCTTCCTCAAGGTTCTAAAACCTTCCTCCTCCTTTTGAATTAAATCAAGAGTTTAACTCTTCGTTTTCAAAAAATAAACAGTTTTTCACCATCAAACCCTCGAAGGGGAACTCAGATCTTCCATCAGATCTCAAAAAGGGGAGATTTTTAAACCTCACCCTCATTTTTCTCCAAGATCCGGCCAACAGAAGAGGAGGAAGAAGGATACCCACCTCCAAAAATCCCACTTTGGGGAAGAACCAGGGCCAAAGAGGGAAAGAAAGGGGTCCTCTTCAGTCATTTCCAAAGATTTCTAGGAGTTTAACTCCATTCAAGATCTGTTGGAGTTTAACTCCATTAACAAAACCCTTTTAGGAGTTTAACTCCAAATCTACACATAATCCCTGTTAGGAGTTCAATTCCAAAGACCCTTGGGAGTTTAACTCCCAACCCAGGGGCTAAGCCCCTTTTTCATTGGTGTTTCCAGCAGTCGCGTGCCGCGCATGTGGCCCATGGGCGCCCAGCGGTCGCATGCCGCGCACGTGACCCACGGGCGCCCAGCGGTAGCATGCCACGCACGTGACCCGTGGGCACTCGGCGCCCACGTGCGCCTCACGTGACCCGCGGGCGCCCAACACTCAGCGGTCGTGTGCTGTGCACGTGACCCGCGGGCTCCCAGCACTCAGCGGTCGCGTGCAGGGCACGTGACCCGCGGGCTCCAAGCGCCTACGCGTCTGGCACGTGACCCATGGGCGCTAAGCGTCCACGCGCCTGGCACGTGACCCGTGGGCGTCTAGCATCCACGTACCATGCACGCGTCTTTAAGACGCTCCCCACCCCTCATTTTCCATGCACTCCTATTCAGTTGATAAAACTGCACATTTGTTATTACATTTTTCCTACTATTTTTATACCAGAAAAGGTGTTTATTATAATATATGATAGATATGTGGGTTTATCTGTAAAAATACTATTTTTTCATGTGTTGATATATTATAATTAACATTTGGTAGGAAAATGTATGCAAAGATACCATTGACCAAATCTTAAATGGTATAATTAATATCTCAATAAAACAAAACTCCACCAATATTATTTGTTGAGATTGTGCAGAATTTTTCAAGGCTAAAAATCAAGGGAATCAAAGTTGTTAAGAACAAACCTGCCTAATTAAGAAAGCAAACTAAGAAATCAATTCTGGCAGAAACAAAGAAAAGATTTCCAATTTCCAAAGGTTCCTGAGATCGCCACGTGTCACAAGGAGAATATCCCAGAAGATCAAAACCACCGTTCCATATACAAGACCGCGGATCCGCGGTCAAACCTACCCGTTGACCGCGGATCCGCTGCGGTTTGGAAGATTTGTGCGCTGCGATTTGGGTGGGAAAATCTTAACTGTTGGCTTCCAAATTTGGAAGCTAGGGTTCTGGCTTTTGTAGTATGAATATGGACCGAGTGCCTCTTGGAAAAATCATCAAGTCGACGCGATCACGAAGTACAAGACGGCTCACGCATCCAGGCTGATCATCAACGGTTCATCTACCTCCTTAGAAGAGATCGAGAAGCAAACTAGTATTTGTAATCATTTTCTAAGGAAACAAAGTGTAAATGAGTTTTGTTGATTAATAAAGGTAGTTTTTTTCTTATTCTATTTTCTTTGTAGTTTCATCATGAATTCTCTCTCCATCTTTTTTTCTCCCAACATGCGCGAGTAATTCTCCGCTTGTTAGGGTTCGTAGGATTATGGTAGGTTAATGGATGATGAAAATACTTAAACTCTTTTTACGTCCTATAAAGTTTATAAACTTTATCAACAGAATCATTAACATCCTAATCGGGCGCGCTACCAATTCATTGTTAGTCTCGACCGCGATTAGAGATTAGATTAATGATTGTTTTGGTAAAGGCTAGATATGAACGGAGTTCCGTATTGAGATAGGGGTTAAGAGTGGGATTCCTTTTCCCTCTAGAAACCCTAATCTACATGCATCACTGTCGTTCTAGTTTTAAATCTATTAAAGGATAGAAAGAGTAATTTTTAATTAATCATCCATAACTACTAAAACCTAATGAACCCTACAAGCCCTCTTCTTATATAAACTTACATCCGTAGTTAATCTAGATCTATATTTTGCACCTGTTTTTAATGTAGATCTAGATCCTACAACCATTCTACAACATTCTTATCCCTCCTCTCTTTTTCAACACATCTAAAGTAAGATTAAAATATTCAACGTTTCCCTGAGGACGACCCGTACTCACCCCAGTCTAGCTACGTGCGACTCCGTTCTGATTGCGGTTACACTGCAAACACAATTTTTCAGACCAATCAACTCCACACCCAAAACACGTCCCCTATTGGAAAAAAATTTCTAACGGGGCGCTGCCCCGCACCCCGCAAGGGGGCTGCTATATCCTTTGTCCCCCAGCCCGCTATCCGGGTAGCGGGACCCCCGTAAACTCTGCGAGGCCCCCGATATATCCAAAACCCTTTCAAAACACAACACACGCACATGGCACATTGAGTTCGCATGATTAATTTGACCCGTCAATCAGAGGTTCTCTCGCTCCAAAGGCGATGGGTAATTAACGGCAGTTTAGTCCGCGGCCGCCGGAGATTCGGATACCCACAATCAATAAACCCTCGTCTACCCTAGGCAGGGGGAATCTGTAGTACGCCTTAAAAGTGTGTTTGTATTCCCATCTCAATGGGGTGATGAAAAACACCCTACACTACCGTGAAATAAAATTTATGTGTCACACCATGAAATTTTGGGAGAGTGTGATTGAACACATGCTAAGAAAGGATATTACGATAACAGAGAACTAGTTTGGGTTCATGCCTGGCCGATTGACGACAGAGACTATTCATTTGCTTCGTCAACTTATCGAGCGTTTTACAGAGAGGAAAAGAGATTTGCTGTCACGCCCCATTTCCTAAAATACGTAAATACGGCACGTGACAGAACCAACCATACTACCTATAGCTAGTAATAATCCCTCCATAGTCACATTATGGCTGTCAATCAGATATCAAGAACAGTAGATAAAATCTAACTAACACATGTCCATCTGCCACAATAAATAAAAGTCAAGAAATGTATGTAACGGAAAAGAATAAAGATCCAATAAAGAATAATTTCTGAATCATGTCCCTTATGGGATCACATCGATAAATTTAAACTATGGAATAAAATAACCAAGCATCTCTAAAACTAATCATCAAGCTCCTCATTGCTCGGCTTGCTTGTTAAAATACTTCTGATCTGCCTGCGACAAGGTCAAAGGAACTGGGCCATGCAAAATCCAGATGTCAATGCGTCATAAATATCAAAATAATAGTAATAACCAGGATAGGATGCTATGATTAAACATGAGTGTAAATAATAAACGCAGCTATAAAACAGTGAGGTATAGGTATGTGATGTGTATCCTAAAATCTGTGCTTCTAGGTTATCTATTCTACAAGTCTTTGAAATTAATTAAATGGAATTGTCGATGTAACTCAATAGTATCACATGCGTGCCCGGACCACGGTCAAGACTCTCGGGGCTGAATCCGAGACGTGCCGCTAAGCAGTAAAAACAGGTATCATGTACATGCGAATGATGTCAGCAGTATCATTCCGGGACCGTAGCCCGTATCAACTGATCGGTCTCTGGAAGTATCGAACTGTTGAGTTACAAGTCAGGTTTCATTATTGATTTCCCTTTACCCTTAGGTTTTTGTGTTCAAGTCGGGTATTGATGATATCAATCTAATGCCAATACAGGATCAAGCAGGTACAGGTCTTGTCTATGTAGACAACAAGTTACGTCCATCAGGACAACAAGTCAGGATTGTCGGCATTAGTAATAATCCAAGTAACAGGTATAATAAGGTGTCGTGAACATGTCACGCAATATATATTAACCAAAATAGATACCAAACGGAAATCGTAACCAATACCTAAATATGGTAAACATGACTAACGCCTGGATGTATATGTATCTATCTGTAATGACCGTTTTACGTCTGTTACCACTTATATGGAAATCTAGATAAAGATTACTGAACGGATATAAAATTATAATAATATTGTGATGATCCGGCATGCAACTAGATAAAACCATTATTGGTACGGATACACACTGATGCTATAAACTTTAAATCGATAATATTTGATGAGTATTAAACACATGAACTATAATTAATCATATAACTATAAACAATGTAGCATGTTGCAAGTTTAGAACTTGCATGATCGAAATCTCACGACGAGTATACGGATATCATGTTCTGAACGCCGAATAACGTCATGATGTAAAATCCACGTACGTAGTACTTGACCTGAACTGAGCAACTGCGTGACGTGGTAACTGGGTTAGACGATAACGGTGATTGGGTCGTCTGGATTGTGCTCGTCGGTGGTGAACAACTCCGCCGAAATCGGCGAAGAGATGAAGAAAAGAAGAAAGAAGACGAGGTTGGTTTGACTAAGATGATGGCTTGACGGCAGTGAGGTGCTGGTAAGGTCTCGGTGAGGTGCTGGTAAGGTCTCGGTGAGGTGCAGAATTGGAGATGGGGTGATGGTCGCCGGTTGAGGATGGCGACGAGGTGAGGAGTACAAAGCGCTGGCCACGATGAGAGAGACGAGGTGGCCGAGAGATGAGGCCAGGAAGATGGTGGGGTGGGGTGAGGATGACGAGAAGAAGAAGGCGATAGAGGTGGTCGGGTCAGGCTGCGAGGTCGACGGCAAGAAGGGGGTGATGGGTTCTCGGCGTCGGGGTCGACTCGGTGAGCCCTCGAGGAAGGAGGAGGAGGTGTGACCGGTGGTGGTGATGAGGAGGTGAGGACGAAGAAGTGGGGACGGCGACGAGAGGGGGATGGCGACGGCGTGGGGTTTGGCGCGGGTTAGGGTTCGGCGTGAGAAAGAGAGACGCGAGAGGAGAGAGATGAAGACGGGGGGAGAGAGATTATTATAATTATTATTATTAATAATTAATAATAATTATTATTATTATTAATATTATATATATAGAGAGAGAGAGAGAGATAGGGACGGGAGAGATAGAGATATTATAATAATTATATTTATTAAAATAATGTATATATATATACTGTTATATATATATATATAATGTATATATTTATATATATATATACTGTTATATATATATAATGTATATATTTATATATATATACTGTTATATATATTATAGTTATAGTAATATATAATATATATTTATATTGTAGGATTTTACAGATAAAACCAGATTACTCCAAATATTACCCGTCTCCCTTAAAAAATACATTTTTTAAATATAAAGAGCATACGTAAGAATTTTAACTGTAATGCAATATTCTGTAATTAAATACATATACCCCCAATAAAATCTGCGTAAATATACGTAGAAATATCTAATTATTTGTCTACCTATAACTGCGGATATGAACATGATATATAGGCGCAACAACCTGATATGCGGTAATTTGCCATGCAAGGCTGGATAGAAAAAGAATATTTTTTGTTCTTATCTTGTATTATAAAGAGATATGCAAAGTGTCACGCCCCGCTTCCCAGAGTATGCTAGATTGGGCACGTGACATAGCCAATCATGCTACCTGTTGGTAGGAAGTATCCATCCACAGTCACATTACGGCTGTAGAGATATCAAGAACAAGATAAAACTATCTAAAAACATGTCCACAATCCAGAATAACAAGAGTCAATGATAAATAAATGCGGAAGCAAATGATCCAATACAATAACGGAAAAGTATGTCCCATAATGCGGGCTCACATCTGGAAATAAAATGCAGGAAATAAAACTAACCACTACTGGACTCACAACTCAGCCTGCTGGCTGAAATACTCCTGCTCGGACAGCGACAGTGGTATAGAATCTGGGCCATGCAAAACCCAGACGTCAGCGCGTCATGTTAACCAGTAATATAATATGAAAATGTAACAGGCAATGCAAAATAAGCATGAATAAAGCAATAATGTGAAACAAGCAGTGCAGGGTAGTGTGCAGTGGGTAACTAATCTGTTCTATCAGGTTTTCTAGTCTGAAGTCTTTGAAATCAATTGATGAATCGTCGATGTAACTCAATAGTATCCCGTACATACCCGGGACCACGGCCACAATATTCTCGGCTGCAGCCGAGACATGCCGCTAGGCACAAAACAAGAATGTGTACACTCGATAGTATCCCGTACATACCCGGGACCACGGCCACAATATTCTCGGCCGAAACCGAGACATGCCGCTAGGCACAAAACAAGAACGTGTACACCAGAACAGGTAGTGAACTGTCGAGTTACAAGTCAGGTTTCACCTTTGATTTCCCCATACCCCCAAGTTATATATGTCAGGTCAGGTATTCAGTAATCATGAACTAATGCCAACACAAGGTCAGGTAAAAGCAGGTTTGTCTGGATAGACAACAGGAACGGTCCATGAGGACTACATGTCAGGTTTGTTGGCATTAGGCACTGGATCAGGTAACAGGTTGGGTCATGGTACACCAGGTCAAGTCAACAGTAAACGGTACCATGTCAGGTGTATCATGTAGCAATGTCAAGTCAAGATACGAACACGTCGTGGGTGTGCTCACAATCAGTTATATAAGCAAACATCATGATCTAATCAATGCGTTAAACAATAATCGGATTTATTATCTAGCTGTAAAATTTTCAACTGTGGTAAACAGATAGTGTCAATATAACGTGAATACAAAATGGTAAACGTAACTGCTGTAATCAGGTTAATAAAACATTGATGTTCCAAGACTGCCACGACAAGTATAATCTGTTAAAAAAATGCAATTGTAATTTGACCGGTTTAAGTTGTACATGAATACCTGATAAACTAAACTGGAATAAAAGTATCATAGCAGTAAATCAAATGTAATCTATCATGTACGGGGTTCATCAGGAATAATTAATTTGACATGCTACTAGGGTTAAACAGGAAGCAATGTATGTAAGGTGATTTACTAAATAATACGTCATTAAACCATACATGAATATTAAGGCAAGTTTTAATAGTTGCAATAGCATGTAGCAAGTATCGAATACTTGCCTCGACGAAATGACAATCACGAGAACGGAGGCGCAAACCCACGCGACACGATAACAGCAAGGGCTTGGGATAGAGATGATGATCTGGACAGAGATGGATGTACTCTCGGCAACCCGGCAGCGAGGCGATTGGTGCCGCCAAGATCACCGGCGGTTCATGCCGCGACGGTGATGACAACGAGAAGGGTCTCTATAGAGGTGATCGGGGAAGGTGCAAAATCGGTCGGTAGTGGTGGTGTTGGCGTTCTGGGGGTTTGCTGGGAGGCGAGGAGATGACGGGTAGTCGTGGTGATGGGTTTCCGGCAAGGTGAGGTTGCAGGCGATGGGTGGTGGGTCGGCGTCGGGGAAGGTGCAGGGTGTGCCGGAAAGAAGAGAAAGAGGAGGTCTCGGGGTGAGGAGAACACGGCAAGGTGATGGTCGGCGGTGCAGGTGGTTGCCGGCGGCGACTTGGCGACTGCAGGGAAATCTGCAGGTGGTCGCGGCTGCGCAGGGTGCTCGGGAGAGAGGAAACAGGGTCGGTTGATGCGAGAAGGCAGAGGAGAGGGCGACGGTGGCGCTGGCGCCGGCGTCGGGGCTGCGGCGGCGACGGTGAAGGCGGCTAGGGTTAGGGTTCGCGATGGGTTTTGTTTCCTCGTTCTGGGAAAATATGAAGGGGGGAAGAAGAATATATAAGGAAGAGAGAGAGAGAGTTGGAGAAAGGTAAAGAGAGAGAGACAGAGAAAGAGAGAGAGACAGAGAAAGAGAGAGGAGAGGAAGATGGAAGAGTCGTCGACGAAATATCTAATTATACGTAGAAATATCTAATTATTTGTCTACCTATAACTGCGGATATGAACATGATATATAGGCGCAACAACCAGATATGCGGTAATTTGCCATGCAAGGCTGGATAGAAAAAGAATATTATTTGTTCTTATCTTGTATTATAAAGAGATATGCAAAGCTTAAAATATTATATATATATATATATATATATATTTAATACTCGATTCACATGGATACATCGTACTAGCAAATATTTGATACAACCTCGCACCATATTGGGTTTCAAACATGCGGGTCGGGTCAAATAATAACCACAGCTACTAATTGCATCATTCGCAACCCAATAACAACAATAGTAAAGAATTTTACTGCAAGATTTAAAATACCAAAATATATAGTATAAATGTACTAAGGTATTACATTATACCCAACTACAAAAAAATTTCGTCCTCGAAATTCACGGAGCAGGGAAAAGACAAGAAGATACGGATCTAAGAAAAGAGCTGTGGAAACTTCTGTCGAATCTCGTCTTCACGTTCCCAAGTAGATTCTCCATGCGAACGATTCCCATATTAAACGAGTACTAGTAGGATAATTTTATTCTTGAGAACCTTTTCTCGTCGATCCACAAGAGCCATTGGTCGCTCTTTATACGTTAAATCTTCTCTTACTGTCAGTTCCGAGTGATTTAGAACGTGCGTCTCATCTCTAACATAATTGCGGAGTTGAGATACATGAAACACGTCATGAACACCCGTCAAGGATGGTGATAAATCCAATCGATAAGCTATCTCTCCAACACGCTCGATGATATCGAAAGGCCCCACGAATCGAGAACTAAGCTTGTCTCGACTACCAAATCGGATTAGTCCTCTAGTCGGTGATATCTTCAAGAATACAAGATCACCGACAACGAACTCCAAAGGTCTTCGTCCAGTATCAGCCCAACTTTTCTGTCGATCCTGTGCCACCTTCATATGATTTCAGATTATATTAACTTTCTCCACCGTTTGCACAATAATATCCGGTCCCAATAATCTTCTATCTCCAATATTGTCCTAATAGACAGGCAAGCGACACTTACGACCGTATAATGCTTCGAATGGAGCCATCTGTATAGTCGCCTGAAAACTGTTATTGTATGAAAACTCCACTAAGTGCAAATGATCCTCTCATAAACCTTTGAAGTCTAACATGCATACTCTCAACATATTTTCAAGAGTTTGAATCGTTCTTTCAGACTAACCATCTGTCTGAGGATGATAGGCTATGCTAAAGTTCAAGGGAGTTCCCAAACTTTCCTGTAGACTCCTCCAAAAGTGTGATAGAAATCGAGTATCACGATCAGAAACGATACTCACGGGTACTCCATGCAATCTCACAATCTTTTGCATGTACCGCTCTGCCAAATCCTCCATCGACTGACTAACTCGAAATGGTATGAAATGAGTTGCCTTGATCAATCAATCGACAATCACCCAAACTGCATTATTGCCCTTTGGACTCCGTGGTAAAGCTGTCACGAAATCCATGGTTATATATTCACACTTCCATTGAGAAATCAGAAGTGGTTGCAACAAAGCAGCTACCCTTTAATATTCAGCCTTGACTTGTTGACACACCAAGTACCTTGACACGTAGCAAGCAATCTCCTTTTTCATACCTTCCCACCAGAAATGTTGTCGCAGATCTCTAAACATCTTCATGCCTCCCGGACGCATGGAATACGTAGAACTATGAGCCTCCTTCATGACTTCTTCATGAACATCTTCTTTAGGCACACAAACAACTCCCATATCATAATAAACCATCTTCATGAATCAACAAATCTGTTCGAAGACCCGTTTCTACTTGTTCTCGAAACTTTTGCAATCTTGAATCGTGCGACTGTGCTACCTTAATTTTATCGATTAAGGATGATTGTATTTGCAACTGCATTAACTGTCCCGAAGAATCTGGCGGTACAATCTCTAATTCGAATCTCTGAAGATCAGCTATAATCTCCTTCTGTGCAGTCAACATCTGTGTCTCTGGCAACTGACTTAGAGCATCCGGCACTATATTAACTTTCCCTGGATGGTATTTTAGATCAAGATCATAGTCAGCCATCATCTCTAACCATATACGCTGCCTCATGTTAAGCTCTTTCTGTGTAAACACATATTTTAGGCTTTTGTGATCGGTAAATATTTCTACCCTTTCGCCCAATAAGTAGTGCCTCCAAATTTTCAGAGCAAAAATCACTGCTACTAACTCCAGATCATGAGTTGGGTAGTTCTTGTTAGTGTATATGCCCTAGAGGCCATTACTGTATCATACTAGTTTGTATATTACTTAATGGAAGCTTGGGATATTCACAGTTGTATAGACAGTCTTGCTCAAAATGATAGTATGCTACTTGGTTTGTTTCTATTTTAATATGTGCATGTGTTTCTTTTAGCATATCGCTTATACATATTAGTGGAGCCCTTATGATCTTTGGTTGATTACCAGCGTTGTGATGGCAGTCACACTAATGGGGGCTGTGTAATCTATAAGCACATCCTTATACAGGTCCCTAGTCGTAGGATTATCGAGACGGGGCATCGATACTCCAGAGTAGACTAGCGTATACGCTTCTCATCCCAGCAGGGAAGATGGTCTGTCCTACAGCCATTAGTACGTCGTACTGGAAATAGTATGCGGGTGCTCGTTAGGTTACGAGTACACTGGACATGACTCGTCGGGAACTGTTGGTTGGTACTATACCTATCGTCAGATAACAGTTCCCAGGTGACAGGAGTACAGCTTAGTCCGTCGACTTGACACTGCTACTTCGCCTTGAGTGTGTTCCCACTATACTTTGATTACTACCCTACCACGGATCAAAGGAGTCGTGCAAACAGGTAGTAGTTGGGTGCAGTCCCGAAGCACTTGGAGGCAGTAGCGGTTAGATAGGATTCGTCTCTCCCGGTATTGGGGGTTGATATCGCGCTGTGTCTAGGAGAGCCATTACACAAAGTCCCTGGCCAAGGCAAGCGAGATTTACTGGTAGTGTTTCCAGTAGTTTCTCAGGGTGTTCTGGGCTACACTCAGACACGACTTGTACCGCTATTAGGGGTCTGACATTTACCGCCCCCTAGGCCCGATATGCAATACTCTTAGACGAACAGACCGGACTCTACGGAGATTGTCACATTCAGGCTCAGTAGGAGTTCGGATGGGTTTACCTCATCGGCCTTCTTATCGACATCTACCTGGGGACCGTTACGTACAGCTAGTGCCGCTTGCGGTCTGTGGTTAAACCCACTGCCAGCGTAGTGTCGAGTCTTTAGAGTCCCACACAGAGAGTTTCCCTGCACCGGGAAAAAGGTGTAGAGGCCGTATGGTTTTACGGCAGGGCTACGATCACTTACGTGCACTTGTGCGCGTATGATGTTCGGGCAGACAATATTAGTGGGCTTTGGTTTAAGCCGGATCCTAGTATTGTATAGATGGATTAGTTTTGTCTTCTGTGCATTCGCATTCTACGGAATGAGGATGCGGGTGTGTATGCACGGTTGTGAGGAGCGAAGAAGGTGGTGTCTCATTAGGGTTTTGACCGTTGATTCGGTCAAAACCATTATGAGGTGAGGAAAATATTTACTAACCTTTTTAATGATAATTGTGTTTTGGCTAATTGCTTTGACCATGTTGACCATTTGACCTATTTGACCATTGTTGACTTGGATATTTCTTGTGAGCTCCAGACTCTTCTTTTGGCTTGGATTTAATTTGACATGATAATGGTCAAATCAATGGTAACCATCACACTTTATCATGACAAAAGAATGGTAATTATTTTTTCTAATGCATCATTATCTTCTTCTCATTCTCTCTCTTCAAATGAGAGCTCCCATGGTTGCTCCTTCTTCTTCCTCACTAGCATTTCCTAATAGTCTCATGTGTTGAGCAAATTAGGTTCTAAATAGACAAACAAATCCATCTTCCTCTTCTACATCACCTAGGACATCAAGCTTAGCATACTTGTTTCCCTAGTTACCTCGGCATGAGGTGGAGCTCGGACTATAGACTCTCGGGTGGATCGTCTTCGACTCTAGGAGGCCGCGGAGGTGACCAAGATCTGGATCGATCCTCGGAGCTTGCATGGACGAGGAGGACAGCGGAGGGAAGAACTGAAGGACCAGTTTCGTGAGGTATAATCTCCTAAGCATAGTAGATAGAACCTCTAGTTGTTTGTTAGAAATGGTTTGGCAAAGATCCTCAAGATAGTCTATGTTACCTTGTGATAAAAAATTTGTTTTTTTACCTATTCCACCTCCCCGTAAATACCAACGTGGGTAACGTAGACTTACAGTGGTATCAGAGCCTCGCTAAACCATTACTAACTTGTTAGCAAAGTGTTAGAAATTTGATCGCCGGAGAAATCGCAAAAATATGTCAAAAATGCACGTTTTCTGTCGTTTTTAAAAACTGGTCCAAATTTTTTTTCCAGGGACCTTAAAAATACGTGCAGGCTTTTTTAGGGACACCCAAGAAAAACGAAATCATGAATCGGTCATACCGCCGCGGAAGCGTGGCGAAACCGAGCTTTTCGCCGCGGATCCGCGGCCGAGTCGACTCCGAGTCAACTCGTTTTTCATGTATAGTGTCCAGCATGGTGTTTTGTGATTTCTCTGATATTTTGTTTCTGCCCAGATTTTGTTGAGTACTGTGTTGTGCTTGGGGTAGTTTCAAATCAAGTTATCGATCGAAATTCTAAGTATTTTAGCTAATCGGATCTTCTATGATGTGATATATGTACTGAACGTTTACTAGTCGCTATACGTCGATTAGTAAGGGTTGTACATATCTGTGATCAGTGATGTTGGATTGTGTATATGAACTTGTTGGATTGTCGTGATGAATAGACGGGGGTGTGAAATGAGAGTTTTCATTTTTCATTCAATGTAATATTTGTAATTTGATGTAATATTATTTTATGTCCGTACATCCGGGTTGAGGTTGTAACCGCCATTATATATTATTTCTTTTACTGTTTTTGCTCCTAGGATAGACCCAAGGTGGGGTGCACAAACTACCGGGTACTTTGAAGTGCCGAGTGGCCTACTCACGTTGTTGAGGGAGGTTGCTTCATTTCGGGTATTTGGCGGGTAGTTTGCCGCACCCGTAGGGGTTTAGGGTAGGGTTTGGCTATTCATCGCGGCCGTGTAAACCGTCTTTCGTTGCAGGCTCAAACGAAGTGCGGATTCCTAGTATATCCAATGTGTTTATCTGTGTTCTGGAATGGCTATCATTGCATCTGACGAATGTTTATATCTATATATGATATCTAGTAGGCGTTGCTTATGTTTTGCATCCGCACTAGTCCAGCCCCCGCTCTGTCGTTAGTTAAGTAACCTAACGGGTGATGACGGGGCCCAGTGGCGAATGCGGATGGCATAAGCGTACGTCATATTTTCATTGTTTTCTGCAATGGTAGGATTAAATTGATGGGACACATTATATTAATGCAAAGAAAACAAACCAAAGCCGAATCGTTGGAACAATTTCAAAACCACTAGGTTTTTTCAAAACAGAAAATTTTTTAAGAACGCGGAGCTTAAACCACTCCTTTTTAAAAGCTATCAGGTTCCTTCGATTATATCAAGTTCACTACGTTCACGGTTTCGCCAAAACCATTCGTAGCCCTCCGTCATTTCAGTTAAATGTTCAGTAGTATTCAAGCTATGTATTTTGACCTTCGTCAAGGCATAGTGATTGGTAGTTGCTGAATATTTATCTGTAGCATAGATAGATGCGTTGGTTTGGGACAGTCGTACTACTATTTTGGCCTTCGTCAAGGGTATATACGGGTGGGTTCAAATTAACCTGGACAATGACGGATAGAACTTGACATGTGACTTATGATATGTTGGACTTCGTCAAGGTCATAAGAGCATGGGGCAAAAATCCACATCGGGAGTTTCTAAGGAAATTGAAACTTGCTCGTGCCGCATACCATTTGGAGTTTGATAATGTTGGTATGATACCTTCAGCATTATCACACAATGATATTTGGATCCCGATCCTACTGTGAGTATCCGCTACTCCTCGGGAGATTTCTTCACTTAACGATCAATGCTATAAACCAAGTAGGTGTCTAGAACAGTGTTAGCGAGGCTACGCCTCCAGGGAAAAGAGGTTATTTAATTAAGGAACTTCGCGAAAGCGTCGTAAAACCTCCCTCGAAGTACCGACACTAGCCTGGCTGAACGGTTAAGCAAGTATTGTACGGTGAGATTAATCCTGACTAATTCTTCTTTTATGGTTTGAGGAAGGATTCGAGAAACAGTGGGAGCCATCCTGTTTAGATAAACTAAAAACCAATCTAAACTTGCAAGAGCATCATGCTAAGTGTTTTCTTCTCTCTCTCTTAATTGCAGCGACCCGGTGACCAGACATAAGTTACATCTAGATAATAAAATGACTGAATCTGACTGTAATAACTGGCAAAGGTCTGTCCAGATGCCCATTACCCATGACAAACTGGAACACCTCTTCACTAATCCAACCCATGCCGTCTCAGGACCAGTTTCCATCGTCACGGATACTGATATCCGTAAGACATCGGAAAAAGACTGTGCGAATGCCAAGTGCCTCGTGTTGACCTCAGTTGATGGTACATACCAGAGGCAGCACGAGAAGATGGACTTAGTTTCTGTCTTCCTCCATAACAAAGATTTATATGGAGAGCAATCTCGTATCGCAAGATATGAGACCTCGAACGAATTGCTTCGAGCGAGGTTGGCTGTCGGGTCATCTGTAGGGGACAACGTCCTTACAGAGACTAGCTATTTTGATGAGCTCATGGACCTGAAGACCACGTTGAAGAACAGGTCAAGTACTGACTTGATTCTACGGTCTCTGCCCTCTACTTACACCCTGAAGGAAACCGAGGAAGTATAAGGAAAAGGAAGGGCAAAAGTTTTGGGACTAGATGTAGTGAAGGAGGGACGTTCCTATTGTTACGGGAAAGGACATTGGCAGAAGGATTGTAGGGCTTTGAAAGCCAATAGCCAGGATTCGAAGCATGTTGTGGCTTCGGCTTCGAGTGTGTTTGTAATAGAAAACTGTATGTCAATTAACTCTACTTCCTAGGTACTAGATACCGGATCAGGATCTCACATCTGTAATTCATTACAGGCTTTGAGAAACCGTAGAGTTATCAGGTTAGGTGATATGACTCTCAGGGTTGCTAACGGAACGAGCGTGGACGCTGAATCCGTATGGGAATATCACATTGGATTGACAAGTGGGCAGATATTGATTCTGCGTAACTGTTTCTATGTACCTAGTCTAGCATGTAATATCATATATGTATCCTTACTTTCTAAGGAAGGATATGATTTTACTTTTGTAAGCAATGTGGTCCACATCCACCTAAATCAAGTTCTGATTGGGTCAGGTACATTAGAAAACGAAATATACGTATTGAATCAAGCTCAGGTTTTCAGTGTCCAGAACACACTTAAAAGAAAGTCTCCGGAAACAAATCAGGCTTTCTTATGGCATTGTAGACTGGGTCACATTAATGAGACACAGTTAAAAAAGTTACATAAAGAGGGATACTTGAATCCGTTCGAGTATCAGTCTTATGCTACTTGTGAATCTTGTCTCATGGGAAAGATGACAAAGACTCCGTTCACTGGACACAGAGTAAGAGCGAGCGAGCTCTTGGGACTCATACACAGTTATGTGTGTGGTCCAATATCTACACATGCACGAAGTGGTTATTCGTACTTCATTACTTTTATGGATGATTTCTCTAGGTATAGACATGTCTTCCTGATGAAGCATAAATCCGAGGCCTTTGAGAAATTCCGGGAATACAAGAATGAAGTGGAAAAACAAACAGGCAAAAGTATCAAGACACTAAGATCTGATTGAGGTGGTGAATACTTGAGTGCCGAGTTCATGGGCTACTTAAAAGAGAATGGAATTCTCTCTGAGCTTACTCCTCCATACACACCACAACACAACGGTGTATCGGAAAGGCGGAATCGAACTCTATTGGATATGGTTCGCTCCATGATGAGTAAGGCTGAGCTACTGCGATCCTTCTGGGGTTATGCACTAGAATCAGCTGCATATCTTTTGAACAGGGTTCCTACCAAGACTGTGCCTACCACACCATATCAGATGTGGTGTGGGAAGAAACCCTATCTTCAATATCTGAAGATATGGGGATGTCCAGCTTTTGTTAAAAAACAGCATGCGGACAAACTCGAGGCACGCTCAGTACTGTGTAAGTTTGTGGGATACCCAAAGAACTCCAGGGGGTATCTTTTCTATTACGCAGAGGAACAAAAGGTTTTTGTTTCTCGTCATGCCCACTTTCTGGAACATCAGTTTTTAGAAAAAGAAACAAGTGGGAGCGCAATGGAACTGGAAGAAATTCAAGAACCACAAGCTATTACTGAAAGCTTGGTAGAACCAGAAGTTTCAGGAGAACCGGACATCCCAGCGCCACTCCGCAGGAGTAGTAGGCAGTCTCATCCGCCCGAGAGATACTACGGTTTTCTCATAGACAGGGATCGAGAGGATTGCATCATTGAAAATAATGAGCCTACTAGCTTCCGGCAAGCCATTCAGAGCGGTGACTCGGTAAAATGGCCGGATGCAATGCGGACCGAGATGGAGTCCATGTACACCAACAAAGTTTGGACTTTGGACATTGCTCCAGAAGGGGTAAAACCCGTAGGCTGCAAATGGATCTTCAGAAAAAAGATTGGTGTAGATGGACAGGTTGAAACCTATAAAGCTAGACTTGTTGCAAAGGGTTTTCGTCAAAGACCTGGTTTAGACTATGACGAAACCTTTTCTCCAGTGGCTATGCTCAAATCCATTCGGATCCTTCTTGCCATTGCCGCCTTCCACGATTATGAGATCTGGCAGATGGACGTAAAGACGGCTTTTCTAAATGGTAATTTACAGTGCGTCTATATGGATCAGCCGGAGGGTTTCATTCAGAGTGGGAGCAGCGGTAAAGTGTGCAAGTTGCTCAAGTCTATTTATGGACTAAAGCAAGCATCGCGGAGTTGGAACATCTGCTTTGATGATACTGTCAAAGAATTCGACTTTATCAAAAATCCAGATGAACCATGCATTTACAGTAAGATTGTAGGGAGAACTGTGGTATTCCTCGTCTTGTACGTGGATGACATTCTCTTAATAGGAAATGACATTCCTATGCTACAGTCAGTCAAAGGATTCTTGTCATAGAGGTTCTCCATGAATGACCTAGGCGATGCCAACTACATTCTGGAGATCCAGATCTATCGTGATAGATCTAAGAGAATGTTGGGACTTTCGCAGTCCAGGTACATCGACACCATACTGAAACGATTCAGTATGGAAGATTCAAAGCGCGGTAATCTACCGGCTTGTCACGGAATCACCCTATCTAAAGAGATGTCTCCAAAGACTAATTTGGAAAGGGCTCGCATGTCATCTATATCCTATGCATCTGCGGTAGGCTCTATAATGTATGCAATATTGTGTACCAGACCAGATGTAGCATACGCACTAAGCGTTGTAAGCAGGTATCAGTCTAACCCAGGGGAGAAACACTGGATAGCAGTAAAGAACATTCTCAAGTATCTGAGAAGGACTAAGGAGATGTTCTTGGTGTATGGCGGAAAAGACCTACAGATCGAAGCCTTTGCTGACTCCAGCTTCCAGAGTGACAAGGATGACTCCAAGTCCATGTCGGGTTATGTCTTTACCCTCAATGGAGGGGCGGTTTGTTGGAAGAGCTCCAAGCAGGAAACCGTTGCTGACTCGACGATGGAAGCGGAGTACATAGCTGCTTGCGATGCCGCAAAGGAAGCTATCTGGATGAAGAAGTTCCCCATGGAGCTTCAGGTGGTTCCTACCATTGTTGATCCAATACCGCTGTATTGCGACAACAACGGCGCTATAGCCTTAGCGAAGGAACCCAGGTCCTATCAGAAGTCCAGGCACATTTTGAGGCGGTACCACCTGATCAGGAATATCGTAGATCGCCGAGAGATCGAGGTGAAGAGAGTAGATTCGGAGAATAACACTGCAGATCCATTCACGAAGACCATACCCCAGACTCAGTTCGAGCGGCTGATCGAGATGATATGTCTTCGATACGCCAGTACATGGCCCTAGTGCAAGTGGGAGATTGTTAGTGTATATGCCCTAGAGGCCATTACTGTATCATACTAGTTTGTATATTACTTAATGGAAGCTTGGGATATTCACAGTTGTATAGACAGTCTTGCTCAAAATGGTAGTATGCTACTTGGTTTGTTTCTACTTTAATATGTGCATGTGTTTCTTTTAGCATATTGCTTATACATATTAGTGGAGCCATTAGGATCTTTGCTTGATTACCAGCGTTGTGATGGCAGTCACACTAGTGGGGGCTGGGTAATCTACAAGCACATCCTTATACAGGTCCCTAGTCGTAGGATTATCGAGACGGTGCATCGATACTCCGAAGTAGACTAGCGTATACGCTTCTCATCCCAGCAGGGGAGATGGTCTGCCCCACAGCCATTAGTACGTCGTACTGGAGATAGTATGCGGGTGCTCGTTAGGTTACGAGTTCACTGGACAGGACTCGTCGAGAACTGTTGGTTGGTACTATACCTATCGTCAGATAACAGTTCCCAGGTGACAGGAGTACAGCTTAGTCCGTCGACTTGACACTGCTACTTCGCCTCTAGTGTGTTCCCACTGTACTTTGATTACTACCCTACCACGGCTCAAAGGAGTCATGCAAACAGGTAGTAGTTGGGTGCAGTCCCGAAGCACTTGGAGGCAGTAGCGGTTAGATAGGATTCGTCTCTCCCGGTATTGGGGGTTGATATCGCGCTGTGTCTAGGAGAGCCATTACACAAAGTCTCTGGTCAGGGCAAGCGAGATTTACTGGTAGTGTTTCCAGTAGTTTCTCAGGGTGTTCTGGGATACACTCCGACATGAGTTGTACCGCTATTAGGGGTCTGACATTTACCGCCCCCTAGGCCCGACATGCGATACTCTTAGACGAACAGACCGGACTCTACGAAGATTGTCACATTCAGGCTCAGTAGGAGTTCGGATGGGTTTACCTCATCGGCCTTCTTATCGACATCTACCTGGGGACCGTTACGTACAGCTAGTGCCGCTTGCAGTCTGTGGTTAAACCCACTGCCAGCGTAGTGTCGAGTCTTTAGAGTCCCACACAGAGAGTTTCCCTGCACCGGAAAAAAGGTGTAGAGGCCGTATGGTTTTACGGTAAGGCTACGATCACTTACGTGCACTTGTGCGCGTATGATGTTCGGGCAGACAATAGTAGTGGGCTTTGGTTTAAGCCAGATCCTAGAATTGTATAGATGGATTGGTTTTGTCTTCTGTGCATTCGCATTCTACGGAATGCGGATGCGGGTGTGTATGCACGGTTGTGAGGAGCGAAGAAGGTGGTGCCTCATTAGGGTTTTGACCGTTGATTCGGTCAAAACCATTATGAGATGAGGAAAATATTTACTAATCTTTTTAATGATAATTGTGTTTTGGCTAATTGCTTTGACCATTTGACCATGTTGACCATTTGACCTAGCTGACCATTGTTGACTTGGATATTTCTTGTGAGCTCTAGACTCTTCTTTTGGCTTGGATTTAATTTGACATGATAATGGTCAAATCAATGGTAACCATCACACTTTATCATGACAAAAGAATGGTAATTATTTTTTCTAATGCATCATTATCTTCTTCTCATTCTCTCTCTTCAAATGAGAGCTCCCATGGTTGCTCCTTCTTCTTCCTCACTAGCATTTCCTAATAGTCTAATGTGTTGAGCAAATTAGGTTCTAAATAGACAAACAAATCCATCTTCCTCTTCTACATCACCTAGGACATCAAGCTTAGCATACTTGTTGCCCTAGTTACCTCGGCTTGAGGTGGAGCTCGGACTATAGACTCTCGGGTGATCGTCTTCGACTCTAAGAGGTCGCGGAGGTGACCAAGATCCAGATCGATTCTCGGAGCTTGCATGGACGAGGAGGACAGCGGAGGGAAGAACCGATGGACTGGTTTCGTGAGGTATAATCTCCTAAGCATAGTAGATAGAACCTCTAGTTGTTTGTTAGAAATGGTTTGGCAAAGATCCTCAAGATAGTCTATGTTACCTTGTGATAAATTTTTTTGTTTTTTTACCTATTCCGTCTCCCCGTAAGTACTGGGGTGGGTAACGTAGACTTACAGTTCTTCTTATGAGTTTTCGATTGTCTCAACGCATACGCTATGACATTCCCATGCTGCATTAGAACACATCCCAAGCCTTTCACATATGCGTCGCTGTGAATAACCAGTCCTCCGGAACCATCTGACACTGTCAGAATAAGAGCGGTGTTCAATCTTTGCTTCAACACTTCAAAAGCTGATGCACACTTCTCGGTCCATATAAACGGTATCTTCTTTCGTGTTAGCTTTGTCAATGGTTCTGCTATTCGAGCGAAGTTCTCCATAAACCTTCTATAGTATCCGGCAAGCCTAAGGAAACTTCTGATCTCCACTAAATTCTTCGGAATCGGCCAATCGTGAGTAGCTGCAATCTTTTCAGGGTCAACGACAATTCCATCTCCGGATACAACATGACCCAAGAACTTCACTTCTTTGAGCCAAAACTTGCACTTGCTTATTTTAGCATATAACTTTTCTTGTCTCAACATTTGCATTGCGACCCTCAAGTGGTTTTCATGCTTTTCTTTGCTCCTCGAATATACCATAATATCATCAATAAACACCACTACGAACTGGTCCAGATATGGTGAAAAGTTTCGGTTCATCAAGTCCTGAAATATTGTCGATGCATTAGTAAATCCAAATGGCATCATTAAGTACTCGTAATTCCTATATCGAGTTCGGAACGCCGTCTTGTAAATGTCTTCTGATTTCATCTAAATTTAATGATACCCAGATCACAAATCCAACTTTGAGAATACCCTCGCGCCGCTGAGTTGATCGAATAATTCGCCGATGCGATGGATGGGTACTTGTTCTTAATAGTCACCCGATTTAATTCTCGATAGTCAATACACATCCTCCGCATGCCATCCTTTTTCTTGACTAGAAGAACTGAAGCTCCGCATGGTGAACCGCTGCTACGAATCCAACCATTCTCCAGTAATTCGGCAACTTGTTTCTTTATCTCTTCCAGTTCCACCGGCACCATTGGATAATAAGCCCTTGAAATCGGCGCTGCTCCAGGAATAATATCAACCGCGAACTCCACATCTCGTTTTGACGGTAAACCCAAGATGCCCTCGAACACATCCATAAAATCCGGAACTACTGCTGGTGTTTCCCCCAATCAGAGAGCAAAGCTCTATTCAAAATTTGAACTGAGGCAGCGCCTCATGAGAGCGCTCGCGCTAAGAGCGCCAGCACTAAGAGTCAAAGACTCTGAGGCGGCGCCTCACGTGCAAAGCACGAGAGCGCCAGCGCCAAGAGTCAAAGACTCTGAGGTAGCGCCTCACGTGCAAAGCACGAGAGCGCCAGCGCTAGAACTAAATGTTCTCCACCATTGGATCAAAGATCCAACGAAGATGATAAATTATCAAATTACCAGAATTAATTCTGATTGAGGAAACACTCCTTAAATCTTTCTAAACCAGAAAGATTGTGCTTTGTAAATCAGAGCACCGTTGGATCAAAGATCCAATGGTGATTAAAAATCACCAAGATACAGAATAAGTTCTGTATGGGAAAATATTTTCCCAATATTGCTAAAAACAAGAAAAATGTCTTCTGTAAAATAGAGGCCCTTGGATCAAAGATCCAATGGTGGGGAATACCCCTAAATCATTGAGAAATCTCTCAATGAAAGATTTCCTTAACTGATTCAACAAATCAGCCTCCCCTATATAAAGGACCCAAGAATTCAAGTCTTGCAGAGAGAAACCTCCACATAAGTTTCAAATTGAAAGAAGAAGTAGAGAAGAACCCCTCTCCCCCCATAAACTTCAAGTTCTCGGAAAAGAAAAAGAGAAGAGTAAGCTCTAAGAAGAAGAACCTTCTTCAAGGTAAATAAAAAGAAGAGAGATCATGGTATCTCCTCCATATTTGAGAGTTTAACTCTCATACCAGAAGAAATTTGTTCTTCTTTCAGATCTTAGATCTATAAGACGAAGCCTTTCACAAGGGAGAATCAAATTTCTCAGAGAATTGAATTGGGCAAAACAAAAAAGAGCGCTCAACACTCAAATGCTGGCGCTCAGCGCCGAGCGCTCCATGTGCTCCTCACGTGGGCGCTGCTCAAAAATAAAAAGAGCGCTCAACACTCAAATGCTGGCGCTCAGCACCAAGCGCTCCACGTGCTCCTCACATAGGCGCTGCTCAAAATAAAAAGAGCGCTCAACACTCAAATGCTGACGCTCAGCGCCAAGCGCTCTGTAGGGTGTTTTTCGTCACCCCATTGAGATGGGAATACACGCGCGCTTGTCAGACGCATTACAGATTCTCCCTGCCTAAGGTAGGCTGGGGTTTAATGATTATGGGGATCCGAATCTCCGGCAGCTGCGGACTAAGCTGCCGTTAATTACCCCTCGCCTTTGGAGCGAGGGAACCTCCGATTGACGGGTTAAACTGGTCATGCGAACTCAATGTGTAGTGTTGTGTTTTGAAGGGGTTTTGGATATATCGGGGGCCCCGCAGAGTTTTTACGGGGTATGTGTGTGTGCACGTATGTATGCATATGTATATATATATATGTGTATATATGTATATATATATAAAAGAAAGAGGGGGAAAAGGCATCCAAAGGATGCGTGGGGCCAGCGCCTTGGGTGCTGTGCGCCCAGGTGATGTGCGCTCAGGCGCTAGCGTGCCACGTGTCGGCATGTGGGCGCTTTGAGCTTGAGCGCAGGGCGCTGTAGCGCAAGCGCGCCACGTGTCAGCACATGGGCGCTTTGCGCTTCAGCGCCTGACGCTCGAGCGCAAGTGCGCCACGTGTCGACACGGGGGTGACTTGCGCTTGAGCGCTAGGCGCCTGAGCGCAAGTGCGCCACGTGTCGGTACGGGGGCGACTTGCGCCAGAGCGCTGTGCGCTTGAGCGCAAGCGCGCCACGTGTCGACACTAGGACGACTTGCGCTCGAGCGCAAGCGCTCGAGTGCAAGTCGGCACGTGGGCGCTTTACGCTCGAGCGCAGGGCGCTGTTGTGCAAGCGCGCCACGTGTCGGCACGTGGACGTTTTGCGCTTGAGCGCAAGCATTCCACGTGTCGGCACGTGGGCGCTCTGCACTTGAGCGCCGACGAGGAAAAGAGGCTTTTAGCTTAAAAAGATTCTCGGAAGAGAAATCAGAGTGGAGTTGGACTCCTAAGTGTGTTTTTGGGGTTAATGGAAGGAGTTCTTCTTTTTCCTCCTCTGTTAGCTGGATCTTGAAGATCAAGAGATGTGAGATCTCAAAATCTCTCCTTTTTGGGATCTAAAGACAGATCCAAGCTCCCCTTTGTGGGTTTGGTGGTGAAAAACTATCTTGTTTTTGAAAAGGAAGAGTAAAACTCTTGATTTAATTCAAAAAAAAAGAAGGTTTGAGACCTTCAGAAAAGGGAAAGAAATACAAACCCTAGGTTTTTTGAGAGAATGGAAAAGGTGTTCCTCTTTTTTTTATTCATCATGTTGCCTTTTATAGACTTACATATTTACATATAGCCCCTTGGGCTTCACAAAATGGCATTTTTGCCTATCCCATGGCTCATGTGCCATTTCATTTTTGCACATAAGCCACGGGCTTACAAAAATTTGGCTTTATGCCTATTTTGCATACATTCATGTATAAAAAATTACATAAAAATTATTTATTACATGATCTATATTTTAGCATGGAGGAGGATGGTCGCGGGCTCGACTTGGGCATGGGCCCACTTGACCTGGGCTTGGGCCCACCTGGCTTGGGGTTGACCTTGACTTTGACTCGGTCAATGGGGGTGTAAATTTTTACCCGAACACGCTCCACATGCCCCTCACGTGGACGCTGCTCAAAATAAAAGAGCGCTTAGCGCTCAAATGCTGACGCGCAGCGCCAAGCGCCCCACGGGCCCCTCACGTGAGTGCTACTTAACTTTGCACTCCTCAAGAAGAGCCTAGCGCCATGAGGAGTGTTCAACACTCAATAAAAAACAAAAAAAAGTGCTCTGTACATAGAGCTCAGCGCCGTAAAGAGTGTTCAACACTCAACAAAAAAAGAGAGGTGTCAGAACCCAAATCAATACTCAGTATTGTTGAACAAAAAGGAACTGAGCCCAAACAAATGCTCAGCATTTTATTCAAAACTGAGTGGACTGAGCCCAAGTTGGTCACAAGTCCCTAATTCAGATCGACCAAGCACATGCGCTCAAAATCTCTTTGGTTGTTCTTAGTCCCAAACTTGATTACAGATCTCTCAACCAACATTGGTTCAAGGGTACATCTCTTCACACCTCTGATACATGTCGTTGTAACTCTTCAACGTCTTCAAAGAGGTGGAGGGTCCCAATAACCAATAACTCTTGGCACATCCCCAAACCGTCAAACCAAGACCCTACAGACTATGATGTCTTTAAACATGGACTATGATGTCCTTAAACTCCATGGACTATGATGTCCTTAAACCCAACGGACCGCAACGTCCCTAAACTAAACTCTATGGACTATGATATCCTTAAACTCCATGGACAATGATGTCCTTACACCCAATGGACCGCAACATCCCTAAACTAAACTCTATGGACTATGACGTCCTTAAACTCCATGGACTACGATGTCCTTAAATCCAATGGACCGCAATGTTCTTATAAACTAAAGAAAATCCTGTTGAGTAGATCTTAGTCTAAAATTAGACTAACATATCCTCAACAAATATTTAAGTTGATTTTAATCTCAAATGAGATTAACGATCCTTAAATCCACCGAACCCAAGTCTAAGAAAATATGGATTTGTACTAATCCACGCCCTACGGACGACAACACAAATTAGTCTCCGTATACAATCCACGGGCAACCAAAATAAGACAAACACACACGACACGAAGTGACCTTTTGGTGCAGGAGAAAGTGGTTACCGTGATGCGGTAACGTAATTAACTGCAGGGGCTTGCGCCTGCAGGGAAGAGCATCCCCACAATCAAAAACCCCTCGCCAACGAGAGGGAATCTGACAAAGTCTGCTACAACGGCCGCATCCGTCTAAACCTCCGATACATGGTGTCATAAATCAACTTGGCATCTTCGGAGAGGTGGATGGATAAATCCAAATAGCATCTGCCCCCAAATTCAGGCAAGACATCTGTCTTCCCGGCTTTCGGCGGTGAACGGCTGGTGCTTCTTCCTTGTTTACTTCCATCGACGAAAGAACGACACTAGTCGGCCTAGCCATAAATTCGACTGGCCCGAAAGATTTACTACCTCCCAAAAATATGAACTCCGAATGTCCAGGAATCTGGAAAATCACTTTTTTCATCCTACAATCAATGTGAACGTGGAAAATGCCAAGAAAATCCATTCCCAAGACAACATCATAGCTGCCAGTATCAATTACCAAGAAATCCGCGAGTAACTCCCGTCCGCAAATAACAATCGAGCAACTCTTGCACTCACTGTTGAATACAATTCTTCCATTCCCACTGTGTATGTCCTAGCAACTAGACAGGGCTGTGTGTGGAATAGAGTGTGCACTAATAAACTTAGACGACATGAAGCAATGGGATGCACCTGAATTGAATAATGCCAATACGGGAAAATTATAAACAAGCAGGATATCTGAAACAACATCATCTAACGCCTTGGCCTCTTCGGCCGTCAAGGCGAAGGCCCGTGCTTGATTAGGCCTCTGAATGATCAGCTTATGCCCATAGGTCTGATTCTGCGGTGGTTTCTGAATATCGTCTCTCAATCGTAGCTTCGAAAGGCAAGCACTGATGGTATGGTCAACTGATTCAAAAACTAAACAAAGTCCGAGCCTCCTTCGATAGTGTTGGGGTCAAAAATTACACCCCGGTTGACCAAGTCAAAGCCAGTCAATCCCCAGCCAAGCGAGCCCAAGCTCAAGCGAAGTGGACCAAAGTCAAGTCAAGACCAAGAATGGAAGGGGCCGGCTCCATACCAAGAATGAAGCGATAAATTAGTTCAATGTAATTTTTTAGAAATAAATGTATGAAAAATGGACAGAAAGCCAAAAAATTGTAAACTCCGTGGCTTATGTGCAAAAATAAATAAGCACATAAGGTATGGGGTGGCACAAGTGCCATTTGGCAAAGCCTAAGAGGCTATATGTAAAGTGTGTAGCCTATAAAGGCAAACATGATAAAAAATCAACAACTTTTTCTCTCTCAAAAATTAGGGTTCTATGCCTCTTTCTCCTTTCTCAAGGTTCTAAAGCTTTTTCTTCTTCTTTTGAATTAAATTAAGAGTTTAACTCTTCTTTTTCCAAAAAAAAACTGTTTTTCATCATAAAACCCTTGAAGGGGAGCTCGGATCATCCATCAAATCCCCAAAAGGGGAGATTTTTAAGTCTCACCCCCTTTTCTCTAAGATCCAACCAACAGAGTGGAGGAAGAAGGAGACCCGTCTCCAAAAACCCCACTTCGGGAAGATCCAAGGCTCAAAATAAGATCCAGGGTTAAAGGGGAGAAGAAAGGGGTCCCCTTTGATCATCTACAAAGATTTCTGGGAGTTCAACTATATCTGTCAAGATCTTTTGGAATTTAACTCCATAAGTAAAACTCTTTTAGGAGTTTAACTCCATTCAAAATCTTTTGGAGTTAACGCCATAAATAAAAATCGTCTTTGGGTGTTTAACTCCACTCAAAATCTTTTGGAGTTTAACGTCATAGATAAAAATCATTTTCGAGAGTTCAACTCCTAATTCCAGGGCTAAGCTCTTTCTTTCTGCAGGCGCCCCGCACCCGCGTGCCGGGCGCGTAAGGCGCTGACGCCCAGCACCCATGTGAGGCGCTGACACCCAATGCCCAGCGCCCAGCCCCCACACGTTCTTAGGACGTTACTCACCATTTTTTTCTTTTCTTCTTTCTTTTTTTCATACACTCCACATTCAAAACACGTCCCCTGCACCCCGCAAAGGGGCTGCTAGCCCTCTTGACCCCCAGCCCGCTATCCGGACAGCGGGAGCTTCGTAAACTCTGCGAGGCCCTCGATATACTCAAAACCCCTCAAAACACACACATATGCACACTGCACATTAAGTTCACATGATTAGTTTGACATGTCAATCGGAGGTTTCTTCACTTCAAAGGCGATGGATAATTAACGCCAGCTTAGCCCGCGGCTGCTGGAGATTCGGATCCCATCAATAAACCCCAGCCTACCCTATGCAGGGGGAATCTGTATACGCCCGACAAGCGACGTGTATTTCCCATCTCAATGGGGTGACGAAAAACACCCTACAGACAGTCCTTCCGCGTGTGTCCGGGTAGATTGCAAAAGTCACAAATCGCACCCCTTTTCTGATCTGATACAAAAAGCTTCTTCATAGGTACAGTGGCTCGTTTGTTTATCGGAATGTTTCTACGTTCAGGAGCTCTGTTTGGCATAAACACCGTCTTACGCACTACAACCTCTTGCTGTAGATTACCTTTTACTTTTACCGATAAACTCTGTTGCTCCCTGGCTGCCTTAAGAACTTGGGAGAAGGTGGTCAATCTCAGAAATATGATGTGTCTCTGAATCTCCACATCCAAGCTACGCATAAACCGCCTTGCCCTATTTGCTTCATTGGCAACCAAAGGCCCCGAAAATTGACTGAGCCGGGTCCACTCAGCTTCATGTGTATCAAGGTATCCGCCATTCTGTTTTAAGCTAATGAACTTCTCCTCCATTTTCTCCCGAGCAAACTGCGGAAAGAACTTCTCCAAGAAACTTCACGAAAAAATTGCCCAACTGGTCGGCTTGGTCAGACGAGTCTCCTCTATGAGCCACCACTCGCTAGCATAATCTACCAATTGGATGCATACTACATCCACCTTTTTCTCATCTGGAATCTGCGCGGCAATGAGCAGGTTCTCTGTATCAACTAGCCACTGCTCCGCTGGCGATGGCTCCTCCAATCCTGTAAATGTGGATGGATCGAGATTCCTAAATTCTACCACGGTGCCCTCACGCTGGGTTGGCCTGGATGCTGCTTCCCTCTCAGCTGCTGTAACAACGGAGTGCTGGACCGTCCTCAGGCCCTCTTTGAAGGCCTCGGCCTGCCGCTGATTTAGCTCAGTTTGTCGTTTCTAGTTTTCTAGCATACCATGTACAACTCCAAGTAATGCGGTTTTATCTACATGCCTTTGGTATGACCGCAAATCTCTATCCGCCATGATTCTGAAGCCAAGATACTGAAGGGGATTAGTAACGGTAAACATGATTCAATAGACAAGATGTCGATAGCTATAGATTCAAGACTAGCAAGATAGTAATGTGGCAGGACATATTTCTAATTCCGGGTTTCCTGGTCAGTGTATTAGGTTCAATACCCAATTACAAAAGAACCAAAGCCGACTAATCCTAAAACCTATGGCTTTGATACCAAGCAAACCCTGTCACGCCCCGCTTCTCAAAATACGTAAATACGGCACGTGATATAACCAACCATACTCCCTATGTCTAGGAATAATCCCTCCATAGTAACATTACGGCTGTCAATCAGATATTAAGAACAGTAGATAAAATCTAACTAACACATGTCCATCTGCCACAATAAATAAAAGTCAAGAAATGTATGTAGCGGAAACGAATAAAAATCCAATAAAGAATAATCTCTGAATCACGTCCCTTATGGGATCACATCGATAAATTTAAAATATGGAATAAAATAACTAAGTGTCTCTAAAACTAATCATCAAACTCCTCATTGCTCGGCTTGCTTGTTAAAATACTCCTGATCTGCCTACGACAAGGTCAAAGGAACTGGGTCATGCAAAACCCAAATGTCAGTGCGTCATAAATATCAAAATAATAGTAATAACCGGAATAGGATGCTATGATTAAACATGAGTTTAAATAATAAACGCATGTATAAAACGGTGAGGTATAAGTATGTGATGTGTATCCTAAAGTCTGTGCTTCTAGGTTATCTATTTTACAAGTCTTTAAAATCAATTAAATGGAATCGTCGATATAACTCAATAGTATCTCGTGTGTGCCCGGGACCACGGTCAAGACTCTCGGGGCTGAATCCGAGACGTGCCGCTAAGCAGTAAAAACAGGTATCATGTACAGACGAATGATGTCAGCAGCATCATTCCGAGGCCGTAGCCCGTATTGACTGATCAGTCTCTGGAATCTGTTCTCCACCGAATATGGGGAAGACAAGCGTCTTACCTGAATTTGGGGGCAGATGCTATTTGGTTTTATCTGTCCACCTCTCCGAATATGCCAAGTTGATTTATGGCACCGTATATCGGAGGTTTAGACAGATGCGGCCGTTGTAGCAGACATCGTCAGATTCCCCCTCGTGTACGAGGGGTTTTTTATTGTGGGGATGCTCTTCCCTGCAGGTGCAAGCTCCTGCAGTTAATTACGCTACCACATAGCGGTAACCACTTTCTCCTTTTCCAAATGGTCACTTTGTGTCATGTGTGTTTGTTTTATTTTTGGTTGCCCGTGGATTGTATACGGAGACTAATTTATGTTGTTGCCCGTAGGGCGTGAATTAGTCCAAATCCGTATTTTCTTAGATTTAGGTTTGGGTTGGTTTAAGGATCGTTAATCTTGTTTTGGATTAAGATCAACTTAAACATTTGTTGAGGATAGGTTAGCCTAATTTTAGACTAAGATCTACTCAACGAGGTTTCAGGATTATTTAGATCCGATGACAGAGCATTTGGGCTCTATCGTCTTAGTTTAGGGACGTTGCGGTCCATTGGGTTTAAGGACATCATAATCCATGGAGTTTAAGGACATCATAGTCCATGGGGTTTAAAGACGTCATAGTTTTTGGGGTTTAGTTTAGGGACGTTGCGGTCCATAAAGTTTAAAGACATCATAGTCCATGATTTTAAGGACCTCATAGTCCATAAAGTTTAGTTTAGGGACGTTGCGGTCCATAAAGTTTAAGGATATCATAGTCCATGATTTTAAGGACCTCATAGTCCATAAAGTTTAGTTTAGGTACGTTGCGGTCTATTGAGTGTCTGGTTGCCGGGACCCGCCACCTCTCTAAAGACGTTGAAGAATTACAACGACATATATCAGAGATGTGAAGAGATGTACCCTTGAACTAGTGAATGTTCATTAAAGATTTGATGATCTTGTTTGGGACTAAAGCCAATAGGCTCAGTCAATTTGGGATTTGGCCAATCTTAGACACAGCCCATTTAATCATTTTTATTTGGGATTGATCCCATTTCTGCATCAACGACGCTGAACAATAATGTGGGCGCTGACACCCCTTATTCTTTTGTTTTATTTGAAGTGTTAAACACTAGCGTATATTTGGCGCTCACGTGGGGTCGCGTGATGCCTTAAAGTATTGTTAAACACTAAGAGCTTAAGGTGCGCACATGGGGTCACGTGAGGCGCTTGAAAATAGGTCCAGTTTCTTTGGAATTACCCCTTTTCTTTTCTGGGTGCTGAGCACTATTGGGGCCACGTGGGATCACGTGACGCACATTTGCATTTGATTTATTCTCCCTTCTCTTCTGAAAGTGCTTAGCACTATAAAGGGGTCATGTGATATCACGTGAGGCACCGTAAATATAGAGACTGCCTTGTTTCATTTCGTGAAAGTGCCAAGCACTATAAAGGGGTCACGTGTTATCACGTGAAGCGCCTCAAATTGAGATATGTTTTAGGTTTACTCCCCTTTTATCCTTTTGAAGGGGCTAGTTCAGGGGTCACGTGGGAGCACGTGACCTGATATCAATTGTTCTCTTTTGATCATTGAGGGGGGGCTCACGTGGGCGCACGTGATCTGACATTTATCATGTTGGGTGTTGATCTCTTTTACGTGCATGGAGAGTTAAATCTTTTGTTTAAGAATTAAATTCTTTTATAAGGTTAAACCTTAATTTTATTTAGAGAAATTAAATTCCTATATGTTACGTTGAAAGAATTAAATTCATTAAACTCAATTCTCCCCCTAAGTTTTGAATCTGCATGACAGATCTCCCCGATGAGAATTAAATTTTCAACTTGTGGTAAGATCTGTTTCTGCAGATCTTCAACCAGAGGAAGAACTAAATTCTTTTTAGAAGAGTTAAATTCTTGGTTTGAGAATTAAATTCTCTTTTTTTTTGTGGGAGCTTATGGGGTGATCTCCTTCCTTCTCTTACCTAGAGTTTCTTTTTTCTTTGAAGAGATCTTCTTCTCTCTGGAGAATTAAATTCTCTTTTCTTTTCTTTTTTTGCTTTCAAAGGGTTGTTTTCTCTCTCCTTATGTCTCTCTTTTTTTTCCTTCTTGTCTCCTATTTATAGGAGAGAAAAAAGAATCGGTTTGTTCAGCAAATCTCTCATTGAGAGATTTTGATTGATTTTATAACCAATATGATCTTTTAGATCACTCGGTGAATTTTATTCACCGTTGAATTTTTAATCCAAAGACTTCTATTTTACAAAAGATATTTCTTTTGTTGTTCCTGGCAAATTTAGGAAGATATTTCCTTGCACATAATTTTTCTATAAATTGGTGATTTTAATCACCATTGGATTTTCAATCCAACGTCGCTCTACTTTACAGAATGCAATCTTTCTTATTTAGAAAGATCCAAGGAAATGTTTTCCAAAGTAGTGCTTTTGATCCCTTTGTTTAGAATTTAATTCTATCTGTTCAGAAAGCATAGGAGCCATCACGTGTACCACGTAATCCCTCACATAATTAATTTGGTTTGTTTGCATGCAGGAGTCCAACAGAGGCAAGGCATCACGTGGTAACACGTGAGCCTCTTTGTTCTTTGTTTGTTTTATAACTGAGTCCCACACGTTTTGTGTGAAAAGACGATCACGTGCTTGCACGTGAGGCTTTAGTTGCCACCTATTGAACGGAGCTGCCTATTCTGCATACAGATGCATCACGTGCTTGCACGTGATGCTCCACTAGCGGGAACTTTCTCCTTTTCCCCCTATGAGTCTCCTTGTAAGGGATTGATGATCACGTACTCACACGTGATGCTTCCATTAGTGGGGAATTTTCCCCTTCCCTTCTTCTTCTGAATTTTTATAAAGGAACAAATGCCCCCACAGCGTTGTTCTCACGTGGCTCACACGTGAGTGCAACGCTGTCACCTATACAGCCGTTGGATCTGCCTAGGGAACGTGGAAGATGAATCGTTTCCCATCATATCTTATAAATGTAGGGGTCTCGTCTCTGCAATGCCTCCGTTCTTTCATCTTCTTCCTTCTTTGCTATCTTCTGAGAATTTAATTCTCCTCTTCAGAGCTTAGTTCTCTGTCTATTGAAAATTTCCAGAGTTTAACTCTGCCAAAAAGAACCCCTGTTTAAGTAAAGCTCTAGAAAATCTGAGAACCCTTTTCTTAAAGAAAGTCTCTGGATTTTAAATTCATCATGAGAGCTTTGCTCACCTCTAAAACCCATCTCTTAAAGATCCAAGATGTGATTTTTGAATAATAACTCTCAATGTCTTGGGCATGAAATTTGATTTTTCATTTCCTCTTTATGGGGTTTCTGGAATTTATTTCCATTACATAAAAGGAATTTAATTCCTCACCAAAGAGCTTAGCTCTGAAAGCTCAAGAAGGCCCTTCGGGAATTTGATTCCCCAGTGTTCTTGAAAAATCTTTTTAAGGAATTTTTCCAGGATTTGTAATGGGTGTTCTTTTGTGAAGATGTTCCAAGTCATTTAAACTCCAATGTGCATTTATTGAGAATCTTTTTTCTTTATTCTCTCAATGATATCCCTGCCTCGTGATTGGCGAGCCGTCATACTGATTTTGTAAGGTCCATTGTTTTTGTAATCAATGATCTCACGGAATAAGCTTCTTGTCGTTTTCTTCTGCTGTTATATATATATATATATATATATATATATATATATATATTTGCACGTATAGGTTGCATTAACAGTCTTTCCTCCCTTTATTTCAGGGACAATGGCTTCCCTTCCCTACTTTCCTGTTACTCGCTCAAACGCTGCTTTTCCACAATCGCCGTCGGACGAAAAAGAAATGGCGATGATCAGAGCTCATGATAAAGATCAGACAAATTTGCTCTTATGGGGCACTTGGTACGACCACATCATCCGGGGTCGCCGAAGTTTTATTTGCGGGGAGCCGGTGGAACCTCTTCGCCCTATACTGCCGATGGAACGCCCACAGACTACTTACGCAGTGGAAGTGACCAATTGGACTCTTTTGGGCCGGCTGGAGCCCTCTACCTCTGGGATACCTAACCAGCCCCTGCCTGCTATAGACATATTGGGGCGTCAAATTTTCCAAGGTGAAGCTCGACCTTGGGGGCAGGTCTATAAAGTGGGTATCACCCCCCGGCACCCAGTGGGCTACCTTATTTGGGCTCGCTATATTCTTTCTGCCCACCGCGCAAGGCTGCAGAAGGTCAGGCTATATCAGGCAGTATATGCATCGCTCTTCTATTACCATGCTCCTCACGTCTGGTGGATCAAAGCCTTCTTAAACCAGTGGAATCCGCCCACCAACACCTTCCTGCTAGGGGATCGAGAGGTGTCTATCTCATTGGATGAATTCCGTGAGATTTCAGGACTGCCCATTAGGGGGGAGCATTACGAGGAACTGCTGCCTCCTGATGAATATGTTTTCTCCACCATGCCGGCTGTGCTTGATGGTCTGACAGCCGAAACCGCCGTCTGTCATAAGTATCCCAGTCTGATCAAGGCCCTGGGTATTTTCGACAGATTGTTTGCGAAGTCAGAGGGGCAGGGTGTCACTTTCGAGAGCTTTATCGTCTGTTTCATTCGGGGGGATATTTTATCCAAGGAAGCCCCGAAGTTTGCGAGTATTGATGACCCTTTTGGGTTTGGTTTGGAAAAACTACCGGTCAAAGAAGAAGATTTACCACAGTTTTACATCCCGATCTTGTCGGTCGTTCCTTTTGATTCTATTGCGGCTCCCGGCATGGATGAAGAGACCTTCTTTGTCAGTTTTATCAGCCTTTGGCTCAGTTGGTTTGTGATACCGTCACACCGACGCTTCATGAGAGCTTCCGCCTTCTATCCCGCCTATCGTATAGCTGAAGGGGCAAAGTTGACCGTCGGCATCGCGGGACTATCGCATCTTTATCACGGGTTAAGTGTTGCGGCCAACACTTCGACTCTAGGTGTAGATGTTGTGAATCTCCCCCTTCATTACTTCACATCTTGGATCGAAATGCATGTGCTGGGGGCATTCGTGGCACATCGACGGCTGAACTTCTATGACTTCTACACCTTCCCTCGAGTTATGAGATTGGTGGATGCCTCCGCTCCTGATCCGACTCAATTAGGGGCCCTCCGTGTTCTGCTCAATACATATACTAATGAGGGAGGGATGGTGTTCATTGATTGCGTTCTTTCTGCTCTGGCGGGGCCTGTCCAACAGCTATTCAACTCGTCGAAAGGGGGAGCACCATCTTTAAAGCCTAGGGAGATCATGCATCTGTATTCAATTAGGCCGGGCTATTTGGTGTTCCGCCGGGATGATACGGCTCTCGTCATGCGGTATAATCCGTACCGCTTCGCTCGGCAATTGGGCTATAATCAGGGCGTCCCTTATGAAGCATTTTTGGTTGAGCCCACCTCATCTTTGGGAGTTATTCGCAACGTCATGCATCACTTCATGCGGCAGAACACTAGCTCTGCGTTCATGATCCCAGAACCTGACTATCTCCCACGATCTGTGGGGTCCTTTCTGGGCTGGTATCGCCACCGGGTTGGCCCTATTATTGCTGAGGAAAGGCGGGTACTCTTTGAGTATAAGACTCCTGCTCCGACTCAAGCTGCTAGCATCCCATTGCGACCACGGTCAGTCGTTCGCTCTCTCTTGTGGGATAGCGGAGTGGTCCTTATCTCGCAAGCCGCAGAAACCGAATCAACTCTTCCCACTGTAGGGCTGCCAATACGTACTAGAGCTCAAGCAAAGGATTCCGCCGAAGTGCCAGCGGCAGTGCCGTTATCAGCAGTGGTGTCTCCGAAAGAGGATAGCGGGAGCGAAGTGGGACAACGTCACGCCGAAGGGAAGGAAGCGATCTTCTACCAGCGCTAGTTCCGGGTTGAAGAGGAGAAAGAAGACGGTCATCGGTCTGCTTGACATTTTGGTGGAATCCGAGCCTATTGTTCAAGACGAACCAATATCCATGCAAGAGCCGGATGATGGTCTTCTCTTTCCGGGTTCATCTGCCGATGAAGCCGCACAATTGGCCGGGGCTATAAGGCGTTCCCAGGATGAAACCGAGAACGTGCGCATCCCGAAGAGGCCTTACCCCCCGGTTATCTTTTACGAAGATCCACCATCACTGCGAAGGGTTCATATGGGTCCCCTGCGACCGGAAGATGACATAGCCCTCAAGCAGCCCATTTCAGCTGCCTCCGAAGATGAGCTAGCATCGAAGACCGGTAGGCATGAGTCTATGTTTGACGCCCGACGAGCACATTTCCTGAGGAAGGAACAACGTCTTGAAAAATCCATACTGGAGGCACCCTGGCGCATTGGTATGCACGCTTTCCGTATTTTTTCTTTTGTATCGTATTTTATACTTCCTTATCTTTGCGAAAAACTTTGTAGGGACTTCGGCCATGGCAGAAAATTTGAGCTCAAGTCGTGTCCTGACTGTGGACTCTGTAAATGTCCCTGATGAGGCACTAGTAGGTGCGGAGGAGGTCGTTACGGCTGCTATTCCTACTGCAGAGCTTCCATTGGTGGTGTTCCCCTCCGAACAGCGGCCGAGACATGGGCTGTCTTGCCTGAGATTCGGGGCAGATGCTAATTGGTGCTATCCGTCCACCTCTCCGAAGATGCCAAGTTGATTTATGGCACCGTGCATCGGAGGTTTAGACGGATGCGTCCGATGTAGCAGACTTCGTCAGATTCCCCCTCGTTTGAGGGGTTTTTGATTGTGGGGACGCTCTTCCCTGCAGGCGCAAGCCCCTGCAGTTAATTACGCTACCGCATCGCGGTAACAACTTTCTCCTTCTCCAGCTGGTCACTTCGTGTCGTGGGTGTTTGTTTTGTTTGTGGTTGCCCGTGGATTGTATACGGAGACTAATTTATGTAGTCGCCCGTAGGACGTGGATTAGTCCAAATCCGTATTTTCTTAGATTTGGGTTTGGGGGTTTGGTTTAAGGACACGTTAGCCATATTTGAGGCTAAGATCAACTTAAACGTTTGTTAAGGATACGTTAGTCTGATTTGAGACTAAGATCAACTTAACGGGATCGTTTAGATCCGACAAAAGAGCGTATCGGCTCTATTGTTCCAGTTTAGGGACGTAGTGGTCCATCGTATGTATGGCCGTCGGGACCCATCACCTCTCTGACGACGTTGAAGGATTACAACGACATATATCAGAGGAGTTCAGAGATGTACCCTTGAACCAGAGTTAATTGGAGGGGATCTATAGTCCAGTCTGTTTGAAAGGTTTAAGGATACGTTAGCAATTTTTAAGGCTAAGATCAACTTAAACGGGATCGTTTAGATCCGACAAAAGAGCATTTGAGGGCTCTATTGTTCCAGTTTAGGGACATAGGGGTCCATTGCAAGTTTAGGGACATTGCGGTCCATGGGTAGTTTAAGGACATTGCGGTCCATGGGTAGTTTAAGGACGCATAAGTCCATGGGTTTAAGGACCCCACAGTCCATATGGGTGTGTTTAAGGACGCATAAGTCCGTGAGTTTAAGGACGCGTAAGTCCGCGGGTTTACGGGACCCACAGTCCGTATCTTAGTTTAAGGACGCATAAGTCCATGAGTTTAAGGACCCCACAGTCCGTATCTTGGTTTAAGGACGCATAAGTCCATGAGTTTAAGGACCCCACAGTCCGTATCTTGGTTTAAGGACGCATAAGTCCATGAGTTTAAGGACCCCACAGTCCGTATCTTGGTTTAAGGACGCATAAGTCCATGAGTTTAAGGACCCCACAGTCCGTATCTTGGTTTAAGGACGCATAAGTCCATGAGTTTAAGGACCCCACAGTCCGTTGAATGTATGGCTGTCGGGACCCGTTACCTCTCTGACGACGTTGAAGGATTACAACGACAGGTGTCAAAGGAGTTCCGAGATGCACCCTTGAACCAAAGTTGATTGAAAGAGCAGATGTGCTCAGATCAAGATGATTTGAGGACTTATGGCCAGTTTGGGGTAAGTCCAGTTATGTTTGAAATATTGGCCCTCTGTTGGTCCATTGAAAGAGAGGCTTTGCCTCTGAAACTTAGCCAATTGGGCTGAAGCTAGTGTTAAACACTAGAAACCAACAGTGTTGAACACTGGGAATAAGATAGCAAGTTAGTGTTAAACACTAAAAGATAATCAGTGTTAAACACTGGGAACAGTGTTTTCAAATTAGTGTTAATCACTAAGAAAATCAGTGTTAAACACTGCAGATAGAGCTTTCCAATTAGTGTTAAACACTAAGGAGGTAGGGATCACGTGCGGACACGTGACAGCGCCCTGATTTCCCTTATTTTATTCAGCAGGTAAGTATTTAACACCTTTAATTTCCTAGCTATCACGTGTGGGCACGTGATAGGCATTCATCCATTCGATACTAAAGGGATTCGTTAGGGGTCACGTGGGGACACGTGAGGGCGCCCTAAAGGGGGGAGCAGATCCCTTTTCTTCGTTCTGCAATTAAGTGTTAAACACTTCTTCATCTTTTGAGCATCACGTGTTGACACGTGACGGTGATCTATGTGCTGACTGTTAAAGCGTTTGCTAAGGGGTCACGTGGTAAACACGTGAGAGCGCCCAAAGCCTTCATTTCCATTGATCTTTCTTTCTGCGTTTTGGGAGTCACGTGGGAGCACGTGATGGCATCAAAAAGTGGGGCCAGCTCCTCTTTATTTTGTTCTGCAAACAAGTGTTAAACACTCTTAATTTTCATAGCCATCACGTGTGGGCACGTGATGTATAATCATGCCCTGGTTTATTAGAACACTTATTAGGGGTCACGTGCTAACACGTGAGAGTGCCCAGAATTGTTTCTGCCTTTGCTTTTGTTCCATATATAATGAGGGTCCCGTGGGAACACGTGAGGCATTGCCTCAAAGCTTTCCTCTTCTCATTTTTGGGGGATCTGTTCAGGGGTCACGTGGGGCACGTGCGAGCGCCCAAAGCTTTCATTTCCTTCTGCGTTTTGGGAGTCACGTGGAAACACGTGAGGTGATGCTTCAAAGTTCTTTGCAGGGGATCTTTTCAAGGGTCACGTGGGGCACGTGACCCTAGTTCTTTTCATGAACAGAGATCTTTTAAGAATTGAATTCTTTATAGGGTTGAACCCTAATTATGATTTTGAAGGAATTGAATTCCGATCGTGAAAGAATTCTTATTTAGGATAAAACCCTGATTTCTTTTCAAAGGAATTAAATTCCCAGATATGTAAAAGAATTAAATTCTTGATTAGGGTTAAACCCTAGTTTTGTTTTAGGAGAATTAAACTCTCAAACCTCAATTCCCCTTCTAAGTTTAGGATCTGCATGGCAGGATCTCAACCCGATGAGAATTAAATTCTCATCCTATGGGGAGATGTGCTCTGTACAGATCTTCAACCAGAAGAAGAACTAAGCTCTTTTCTTTAAATAAGAGTTAAACTCTTTTGAGAATTAAATTCTCCTTTGAATCCTCTCTTTTCTTACCTAGGGTTTTTCTTTTGCAGAGAATTAAATTCTCCTCTCTTTTCTTTTTTTCTCTTGAGAATTAAATTCTCCTCCCTCTGTTTTTCTCTCAAAAAAGTAGATCCCCCTTCTCTTCTCTTGGCTCCTATTTATAGGAGGATGAAGAGAATAAATTTGTTTAGCAAATCTCTCATTGAGAGATTTGATTTGTATGTTGAGAGATTTGATTTATATTTATCATTAATCTGGGCCTTTAGATTGTTCAGTGAATTTTATTCACCGTGGATTTTAAATCCAAAAGATATTCTATTTGTTATCCTGGTGAGATTTTCAGGGAAATCTTTCCTTGTCCAAGGTTTTTCCATAAATTGGTGATATTTAATCACCCTTGGATCTTTAATCCAACGGTTCCCCATGACCCTTTTCCATTTGGAAAGATTCAGAAACTTTTAGAATTTAATTCTATTAAATTATTTTAGAGGCTTTAAAAGCCCATCACGTGTCTGCACGTGACCCATGGTCACGTGTGAGCACGTGATGCCCCATTGGGGTCTTTTCTGAATTTTTATTGTATCTTTTAACTCCTCCAGCGAGTTCTTAAAAGCCCATCACGTGTGGACACGTAATTCCTCATAACTTTTGATCCCGGATGAATTACGAGGCCCATAATATATCAAATCGAAGGGTTTTTCGAGCCGCTTTCGATACAATCAGAATTTATCTGTTTCTCATTCGGGAGTTTGTCAAAAAAACAGCCCAGAAGATACTGGTTCCCATTTTCTTAAGCGTATCGCCGCCATTTGATACCTTGGGTTCTTTTGCGCAGAAATTTTTGGCGGGAACAAATGCCCCCCACTACTTTGCCCACGTAAGTATTTACGTGGGTGAAGTAGTGCAAAGTAATGCATTGCGTATGACCAGTTTCGGGTTGGTATATTACTTTCAGAATCTTGATCTGAGAAGATAACGAGCGGACACAAGCGTCGTCATTTATCATTGACTCAAATCTCGACTCTTAAGAGATATAGTTCCAAACCCTTAACTCCATGAGCCGCACCCTTCTATCTCTTTATATCTTACTCTGGAGTGAAGTAGTTTATATGCTCATGAGTAGCTTTTCCGTTTCAGTGGCATGTAGCTTTGGCGAGTGTGGCTCATAGATGGTCCATCTTGACCTCTTTGCAGGGCAGTGATGGCTTAGGAGATAGGGTTAGGATCTGCCACCTAAGACTTTTCAACTTTATGAGCCGTGAGGGTCTCATAAAGACTTTTCTCCCTATGGATCGAGAGGATCTCGTAGGTGTATTTTCTCCTTAGGAGTCGTGAGGATTCCTAAGTGTGTTTTCTCTTATAAGTCATAAGGATCTTATGAGAGAATTTTTCCCCCTTATGAGTCGAGAGGACCCGTAAGCGGTTGTTCCCCTCCTTGTCGAAATTCGACTTCGGAGAGTGAGACCCATGGATAGTATGCAAGAGACCATTTTGGGCCGACTTGCAGGATCCCAGTGCTTAGGAAACAGGTTTTTTAATCCCTACTGCCTAAGGCTTTATCTCACGAGTCGAGAAGAATCGAGAAGTTCTCGCAAAGACATCATTTTCCTCACGAGTCGAAACGAATCGAGCAGATCTCGCAAGAATATCCTAACGTCACAGTTAACCTCTGCTCTTTACGACAGAAGTCCGTTAGGGTCTGTGGTACTTAGGGTTTTGGCCGTCGTACCGTCGCATGAGCTGATGTATTCCTCGATAGGCAATCGTGCTGTTCGAGTAGCCCTGCGACTGCCATGTCTCTGATCCCTTCGGGGGCTGGACAAGACGTCTTCAAGCAATCCTCCTTGGCAGTTTGACCGTTGGAAGAGCAAGCGCTAGGAATTTGCCATGCCGCTTTTTACTTGAGGTTAGGCTCATTTTGGAGAGCCCCGATGAGTCATAACCACTCCGCGCTGGTGTGGGATGATCTCCGATAGTCTTTCAGGCTTTATATGACTTGCCGTTAAGACCCTGAAGCTAGGAATTTGGCTTTTGCTTCGTTTGCTGGCATCGCGTCCTCTGTATCGAGACGAATGTCATGGCTGTCTCTAGGTTGCTGGTGAACCGTCGAGCTTTGGAACTAGGGATTTTGCCGTGGCTCCTTTTGGTGATGTTGCGTCTGCTGTATCGAGACGAACGTCGAGGTGGTGACCACTCCATGTGGGATGATCTCCGGTGGTCTTTCAGGCTTTATATGACTTGCCGTTAAGACCCAGAAGCTAGGAATTTGGCCTTTGCTTCGTTTGCTGGCATCGCGTCCTCTGTATCGAGACGAATGTCATGGTTGTCTCTAGGTTGCTGGTGAACCGTCGAGGTTTGGAACTAGGGATTTTGCCGTGGCTCCTTTTGGTGATGTTGCGTCTGCTGTATCGAGACGAACGTCGGGGTGGTGACCACTCCATGCTGGGATGATCTTCGATTGTCTTTTCGGTTTTATATGACTTACCGTCAAGACCCTGAAGCTAGGAATTTAGCCTTCGCTTCATTTGCTTTGGTGTATCCGAATCCTGTTTGAGGAAGGACGCCGTAGTTGACATCTCGTCTGCTGTATCGAGACGAACATCGAGGTGGTGACCACTCTATGTGGGATGATCTCCGATTGTCTTTTCGGTTTTATATGACTTGCCGTCAAGACGTATGAAGCTAGGAATTTGGCCTTCGCTTCGCTTGCTTTGGCGCGTCCGAATCCTGCTGGGGGAAGAACGCTGGGGTGACATTTCATCCGTTGTATCGAGACGATCGTCGAGGTGGTGACCACTCCGCGCTGGTGTGAGATGATCTCCGATTGTCTTTCAGGCTTTATATGACTTGCCGTCAAGACGTATGAAGCTAGGAATTTGGCCTTCGCTTCGTTTGCTTTGGCGCGTCCGAATCCTGCTGGGGGAAGAACGCTGGGGTGACATTTCATCTGCTGTATCGAGACGATCGTCGAGGTGGTGACCACTCCGCGCTGGTGTGAGATGATCTCCGATTGTCTTTCAGGCTTTATATGACTTGCCGTCAAGACGTATGAAGCTAGGAATTTGGCCTTCGCTTCGTTTGCTTTGTCATGTGCGAATCCTGTTGGAGGAAGAACGCTGGGGTGACATTTCATCTGCTGTATCGAGACGAATGTCAAGGTGGTGACCACTCCGCGCTGGTGTGGGATGATCTCCGATTGTCTTTCCGGTTTTATATGACTTGCCGTCAAGACCCTGAAGCTAGGAATTTGGCCTTTGCTTCGTTTTCTGGCATTGCGTCCTCTGTATCGAGACGAATGTCATGGTTGTCTCTAGGTTGCTGGAGAACCGTCGAGGTTTGGAACTAGGGATTTTGCCGTTGCTCCTTTTGGTGATGTTGCGTCTGCTGTATCGAGACGAACGTCGAGGTGGTGACCACTCCATGTGGGATGATCTCCGGTGGTCTTTCAGGCTTTATATGACTTGCCGTTAAGACCTTGAAGCTAGGAATTTGGCCTTCGCTTCGTTTGCTGGTATCACGTCTGCTGTATCGAGACGAATGTCGCGGTGGTGATCACTCCATGTTGGTGTGAGGACCAGGATCCGCTTTGGATGTTTTCCACGGGATCGAAGAATGACGTTGTCCGCGTTCCACGTGACCAGGAATTTTGCACTAGATGCTTCACACGGGTTCACTGCCGCGTTAGGCGAGGACTAGGCTCCGCTCTGGATGCTTCGCACGGGTTCACTGCCGTGTTCTGCGAGGACTAGGATCCGCTCTGGACGTTTTCCACGGGGTCAAAGAGTGACGTTATCCGCATTCCACGTGACCAGGAATTTTGCACTAGATGCTTCACACGGGTTCACTGCCGCGTTAGGCGAGGACTAGGCTCCGCTCTGGATGCTTCGCACGGGTTCACTGCCGTGTTCTGCGAGGACCAGGATCCGCTCTGGACGTTTTCCACGGGGTCAAAGAGTGACATTATCCGTGTTCCACGTGACCAGGAATTTTGCTCTAGATGCTTCACACGGGTTCACTGCCGCGTTAGGCGAGGACTAGGCTCCGCTCTGGATGCTTCGCACGGGTTCACTGCCGTGTTCTGCGAGGACCAGGATCCGCTCTGGACGTTTTCCACGGGGTCAAAGAGTGACGTTATCCGCGTTCCACGTGACCAGGAATTTTGCACTAGATGCTTCACACGGGTTCACTGCCGCGTTAGGCGAGGACTAGGCTCCGCTCTGGATGCTTTGCACGGGTTCACTGTCGTGCTCTGCGAGGACCAGGATCCGCTCTGGACGTTTTCCACGGGGTCAAAGAGTGACGTTATCCGCGTTCCACGTGACCAGGAATTTTGCACTAGATGCTTCACACGGGTTCACTGCCGCGTTAGGCGAGGACTAGGCTCCGCTCTGGATGCTTCGCACGGGTTCACTGCCGTGTTCTGCGAGGACCAGGATCCGATCTGGACGTTTTCCACGGGGTCAAAGAGTGACATTATCCGTGTTCCACGTGACCAGGAATTTTGCTCTAGATGCTTCACACGGGTTCACTGCCGCGTTAGGCGAGGACTAGGCTCCGCTCTGGATGCTTCGCACGGGTTCACTGCCGTGTTCTGCGAGGACCAGGATCCGCTCTGGACGTTTTCCACGGGGTCAAAGAGTGACGTTATCCGCGTTCCACGTGACCAGGAATTTTGCTCTAGATGCTTCACACGGGTTCACTGCCGCGTTAGGCGAGGACTAGGCTCCGCTCTGGATGCTTCGCACGGGTTCACTGCCGTGTTCTGCGAGGACCAGGATCCGCTCTGGACGTTTTCCACGGGGTCAAAGAGTGACGTTATCCGCGTTCCACGTAACCAGGAATTTTGCACTAGATGCTTCACACGGGTTCACTGCCGTGTTAGGCGAGGACTAAGCTCCGCTCTGGATGCTTCGCACGGGTTCACTGCCATGCTCTGCGAGGACCAGGATCCTCTCTGGACGTTTTCCACGGGGTCAAAGAGTGACGTTATCCGCTTTCCACGTAACCAGGAAGTTTGCACTAGATGCTTCACACGGGTTCACTGCCGTGTTAGGCGAGGACTAGGCTCCGCTCTGGATGCTTCGCACGGGTTCACTGCCGTGTTCTGCGAGGACCAGGATCCGCTCTGGACGTTTTCCACGGGGTCAAAGAGTGACGTTATCCGCGTTCCACGTGACCAGGAATTTTGCACTAGATGCTTCACACGGTTTCACTGCCGCATTAGGCGAGGACTAGGCTCCGCTCTGGATGCTTCGCACGGGTTCACTGCCATGCTCTGCGAGGACCAGGATCCGCTCTGGACGTTTTCCATGGGGTCAATGAGTGACGTTATCCGTGTTCCACGTGACCAGGAATTTTGTTGATTATATCCGCATTTCACGGAGTTGGGATTTGACTCTCTGTGGGAGTACATCGTCGAGTCATGGAACTGGGAGTTGCCACTGTTCCGCTTTGCTTGATGATGTGTCCGCTGTGACGAGACGAGTGCTGAGGTGGAGCTGGGATTTTGCCATCACTCCGCTTTGCTGACCATGGGGTCTTTTATTATCTTTGCATGTACATCCTGCTGGACTGTGAAGGAACGTCGTTGTTAACATTGCGTCTGCTGTAACGAGACGAATGCTAAGGCGGAGTTGGGATTTTGCCATCGCTCCGCTTGATGGTGTAACATCTGTGTCCTGCTGGAATGAGGAGGCACGCCATTGTTGGTCTCCAGGCTGTAGATGTGGCCATTGAGATTTGGAACTAAGGACTTTGCCATGGTTCCGTTTCGTTGCGACTCTGAGGTTGATTGTTGACGTCACGTCTGCATCTGGCTGGAGTGAGGAGGAACGCCGTTGGTGATCTCTAAGTTGTCGATGTTGACGTCGAGACCCTGAAGCTCGGGATCTTCTTTTTGCTTCGTTTGTTGACATTATGTCTGCAATATTGCGATAAATGTCGAGATTGTCTCTAGGTTGTCTATTAACCATCGAGATTTGGCTCCGCTTTCTGATGGAGCCTGTTGGGAAGGTATGGTTCCCTTTTTATCTGTGTCCCTGGATTGTATACAGGGATCGATGTGATTTCACCTGTAGGGCAAAAAGTTTCATTCTTTCATTTTTTTTTCTTTCCGCGATGCTCTATCATTTCAGCTTTTTATATCGCGAAAATCGCGATGGCCCAATCATTTCGGCTATTTTTCGCGGTGCCCAATCATTTCGACTATTTTTCTTTTTACTCGCTGCTTTTTATTGCGAGTTGCCCAATCATTTCGGCTATTTTTCATGCATACACTTTTACTTGTTGATTTTGTTTGCAAGTTGTCCCATCATTTCGGCTATTTCGTATGCATTTTTTTTTTTTTTGGCTCGCTGATTTTTTTTCGCGAGTGTGGAACTTGGAATCTGGTGCCAATCTCAGCATCAGCATCGCTGCGACTGGAATATAGCCAGGAGCGAATCATCATTTGCCATGAAAGGACTTGGAATTTGATACCGGTTTAGGCATCAGCATCGCTGCAACTGGGATATTGCCAGGAGCGAATCATCATTTGCCTCTGTCGATGTTGAACAAAGGTGGCTTAGTAAACAGGGTTAAGGGTCCTGTCGGCTAAGGCTTTTGACTTCATGAGCCGTAAGGGTCTCACAAAGGTATTTCTCCCTACAAGTCGTGAGGATCTCATAGGTGTGTTTTCTCCTTAGGGATCGTGAGGATTCCTAAGCGTATGTTCCCCTGTAAGTCGTAAGGATCTTACAAAAGGGTTTTCTCCTTATAAGTCGAGAGGACTTACAAGGGTTGTTCACCGTGCGAACATATCCCTAGCCACGGGTGGGACTTGGTTAGGGAAATGTTTATTCGTGCCCGTGGATTGTATACAAGGGTCAGTACTGAACCACTTGTAGGGAAATATCGAAGGTTGTGGGGGTTGCTTAAGAACAGGTTCAGGTCTCTGTAACTTAAGACTTTCAAATCTTATGAACCGTGAGGGTCCCATAAAAGAGTTCTCCTTACGAGTCGTGAGGATCTCGCAAGTGTAATTTCTCCTTAGGAATCGTGAGGATCCCTAAGTGTGTTGCTCCCTTGTGAGTCGTAAGGATCTCACGCAGGTGGTTTCTCCTTACAAGGTCGAGAGGATCCTGTAAGTGTCTTTTAACGAGGTTGCGCCCTTTCGGGTTTTCACAAACACTCGCCGGTAGCCCTGCTGTTTTTACTCACGGAGCCCTTTCGGGTTTTCATCCGTGCCCATTTTGCTTATGGACATACCGTTTTTTTTATTCTTTTTATTCTTTTTTTTTTTTTTGCTTTTTTTTTTTAACCACGCCAGCCTGAGGATGCCGCGGGTTGATAGTAGTTTAACGACGTTTCAGTCATTTGCAAGTTTTAGGACATTGCGGTCCGTCGTTAGTTTAGGGACATTTCGGTCCGACGCCAGTTTTAGGACATAGTGGTCCATCGTTAGTTTAACGACATTTCGGTCTACCGTCGCCGTATTTGAGGCGAATTTCTAGTTTACTGACTTTTCGGTCTAGGAGGCCTTCCCTATGAACGAGCATGATGCCCCCGGCATATCCACCTTTTTCGAAGCATGTTGTTGTGGCGGGTTTACTTTTCACTTTTCGGGCAGCGCAAACTTGCCCTGTTGGTATTGGTCTTCAACCCAGTTTTTGAAGACGTAGCAATTGTCGAGTGGGTGACCCATTACTCTGTGGTAGGGACAATAGTTAGGATTGTTAACGTCACCTGTTTGCAATGGACGTTTTGGATCTGGCAGAGTGATGAGCCCGCTGCGCACTGCCAGCTCGAACAATCTCTTTGTTTTATCTTTGGGAAACGAGTAAGGACGTTTCAACTTCTCATTGAGGTATCGCGGCTTGTTGTTTTGATGACAAAACGGTCTCGGGTTACTCGGCTGTTGTTGAGTGTTGGCAACAAAGGCCGTTTTTTCCTTTTCCTTTCTCATTTCGTTTGCTCCGTCGTTTGCGGGTCCGAGATTCTTTCCGGGTAGCGTGAGATTGTACGGCTGAACATTCTCGCAACTCTTCTTTTCTTCATCTTTTCTTGAGGTGGATTCTTTGAAGAGAGGGCTAAGAGTCATTTCTTCTTCAGAATTTCTCCCGAATGTGAGAGCTTGCGATCTTCTGCCATCAACCATGTGACCGTTGCCGGTAGTTTTCATATGCTCATTTGTTGTGCTTCTCTGTTTTCGATGAGCTTTGCGCTTCAATCGCTGAACGTGCTGCCGGTGAGCAACGTATCCCTGCCACCAGTTTTTAAAGGCATTGCACTCTTCGGTTGGGTGCGCAATCTTTCGATGATATAAGCAGTAGCTAGGATGTACATCCGCTTCATCAGGAGTGTTTCCTTCAGAGGGTGGCAGCTTCATTCCCCTCGATATGGCTTTGGCGAATCTTTTCCTCATCTTAAACCTGCTTTTATTTATGACGGATGTACTTTGATCCGGTGAGAGTGTTTCGACCCTTTCATCTAGTCGTCGGCGTTTGGCTTTCTCAAATATGGCCATCTCACGCTCGCGATCAGCTTTGCTTTTAAGACGGGCTTCATTCAGGAATGCATCAATCATCTCGTCTGACGGCCACAGAAGTTCTGGTTCGGGACCCGCCCTCGGTTTCTCGGTGCAAGGAGCCTCTTCATCATCTATCAATGAGTGAGAGATCATGTGACAACTTGCCCCCGGTGTGTCCGTCTTCTTTGGAGTGTGCGGCTGTGGTGGGTTTACCTTCCACTTTTCAGACAGCGCAAACTTGCCTTGTAGGTACTGATCCTCGATCCATCCCTTAAAGACGAAGCAATCCTCGATCGGGTGACTTATCGTTTGGTGGTAAGGGCAATAATTGGGATCGCTGACATCGCCTGGCTGCAACGGACGTTTTGGATTCGGCAGATTGATGAGCCTGTTTCGCACTGCCAGCTCGAACAATCTCCTCGTTTTATTCTGAGGAAATGAGTAAGGACGTCCTAGCCTCTCTTCGAGGGATAGGCGTGGGCGCATATTGTTTTGACGGACAACCGGCTTCAAGTTGCTCGACTGTTGTTGAGTATTAGCGACGAAAGTTGCTTTCCCTTTCCCCTTTTCATGCCGAGGATCCGTCTTTGAATGAGATGGTGTGTGACTCATCTGATCCATTTGGGCCAACTTATCAATTAAAGCCTGGAACGTGGTCGGTTTGAAGAACATCATGAATTGCGAGATGGTTGCTTGCGGATCAAGAGTGCCCACGAACATACCTACCGCAGGTGCTTCTTCGATCCGTTGTTCGCATTTTGACCACAGATTCCGCCATCGTGTTGCGTATTGGACCCACGTTTCACCTGGCCTTATCCTGGCGTTGATCAGTGCTGTTATCGGGGTGCGTTCACTAGCACTCGCTAATCTTTGTGTAAACAGCAACTCCATCTCCGCAAATGTTTTGACAGAGTCGTCAGGTAGCTCCGAATACCATTCAAAGGCTGTTTCTGCTAAGCTGCCGACGAATTGTCGTAGTAACAATCTGTCATCGCCTCCAGTATTGCCGCATAAGGCCCTGAATTGAGCGACGTGCTGATGCGGATTTCCCGTTCCCTTGTATACATGGAACTTAGGGATCGTATATCCCGGCGAGTAACTGATTTGGTCATACCAGCTCGGATAGGGCCGTCCGGTTCTAGCAATTTGCCCAGCCGCTTCATTTGCCTGGTGAGCTCGTATTTGCTGAGCTATATGGTCATCCAGTGCGGCCTTGGAAATGGTTTCTTCCTTGGCAGCTAAAAGAGCCGAAGGAGGATTCGATGTCTCTCCTTTGTCATCTTCAAGGACAATCGGAGGATCTTCAGCAGGAGGATCTTGCCGGATCATCATCCCTACCACATCTTGGAAGAGAAGCGCCATTTGTTTTATGTTAGCCGCTTGCTCTGCGACTTCTTTGTCCTTCTTTTCGAGGACTCTGCGTAAAAAGTCAGCGTCGGTTTCTTGTTCTTGACGCTCATCCGAAGACGTTTCGGAGCTTTCTTTTGGCTCAGTGAGTGCAGCCATCGTAGTCATCATTTCCTGAAGCTTTTGTTGTTGCTCCTGGGCTTTCGTTACGGATCGGGTGAGCGGTCGGTGACCCGTCGAAGCACGGCTTTCCTCCTTTTCGGAAGCCATATAAACGGTGTGCACCACCATGCCCCCAGACTTGGGGCGTTTGTGTTCGGTGTCTTTGCGATTTGCCAAAGACACATGGGCTTTTTGCGGCCTCCTTTTTTGAGTGATTGGAGTTGAGGGGGCCGTTGTAGTGGGCACCCAAGTAGCTTTTTCTTTTTGTGGCTTGACAGAGTAATCCTTCTCATTCCGTACCTTCATCTTTTTCTGTCGGCGGAGATAGTTTTCATCAATCACCGAGTCTTGGACTTGGCGCCAGACCTTGTAGATTTTAGAGGACAGCCGCTGAGAAGAATGTTCTGGCTTGGCTTTCGCAACGTTTCCCACCGGAGGAGGGGATCTTTTTAGTATGGCGGTAGGAGAGTTTCTGCGCACCGTGTTCAGCAATTCAAAGCTGTTCCCGGTTGGAACAGCAGCATCGATCCCCACCGTTGGAGCTGGTGGAGTAAATCCAGAGGGGGAGTTGTCCCCAGCCTTCCTTACTCGGCGCCAGTGGCGACGTCGAGCGTGTCGTGCGGATGGAGTTGTTTCGGCCGTAGGGGCGACTTCGTCATGCCCCCTGCTTTGAGGAGAGACCGTTATTGGTGCTAGCCTGTCGAAGACTGACACCCGTTGAGAAGCAATGTCTAATCTGTCAAAGACAGACCTCTGGGTAGGAGAAGCAGCTTTGAGGATCTCGCCTGGAGCAGCAACCGGAATAGCCTGCCTTGTAAAAATTGACTTCTTGGAAGGAGGAGCCTTTCCAATAATTTCGTCCGCTTGAGCCGGGATAGCTATCCGCTTTGGGATGGCAGCTTCGGGTATCGCGGGTTTGCTGATGTTCTGGCCCAGTCCATTGAAAACTGACGTATTGAAGCCGGGCGACCCGTTGAGAGGGGTCACGGCAGTGGTAAGTCGATCAAAGACCGACTTCTTTGGAGCTTCTTGCGATGTCATTGTGGCATTGAAGCTCAACGGTGGGAGCATGGTCCCGAAGAATAATCCAGTGGTGGCCTGAGTTACCTGCTCCACTGGCATCTTGAAAAGGGAGGCCGCTTGGGGCCCATAAGTCACTCCTCCAGCAAGGACCGAGCGAGAGTTGCAGTTGCAGGCAGTGCAGTTTGAAGCCATCGATCTTCTGATTTCTGCACGGAGCAAGACACCAAATCTTAGTATCTTGAATCCACAGGCAACCATATCAAACCGCGATTCGTTCGCGAACACGACGCACGAAGTGTGGAGTGGAAAGAGGAAAAGGTCCCACCGGGCGTGCCAGAATCTGTTCCCCTCCGAACAGCGGCCGAGACATGGGCTGTCTTGCCTGAGATTCGGGGCAGATGCTAATTGGTGCTATCCGTCTACCTCTCCGAAGATGCCAAGTTGATTTATGGCACCGTGCATCGGAGGTTTAGACGGATGCGTCCGATGTAGCAGACTTCGTCAGATTCCCCCTCGTTTGAGGGGTTTTTGATTGTGGGGACGCTCTTCCCTGCAGGCGCAAGCCCCTGCAGTTAATTACGCTACCGCATCGCGGTAACAACTTTCTCCTTCTCCAGCTGGTCACTTCGTGTCGTGGGTGTTTGTTTTGTTTGTGGTTGCCCGTGGATTGTATACGGAGACTAATTTATGTAGTCGCCCGTAGGACGTGGATTAGTCCAAATCCGTATTTTCTTAGATTTGGGTTTGGGGGTTTGGTTTAAGGACACGTTAGCCATATTTGAGGCTAAGATCAACTTAAACGTTTGTTAAGGATACGTTAGTCTGATTTGAGACTAAGATCAACTTAACGGGATCGTTTAGATCCGACAAAAGAGCGTATCGGCTCTATTGTTCCAGTTTAGGGACGTAGTGGTCCATCGTATGTATGGCCGTCGGGACCCATCACCTCTCTGACGACGTTGAAGGATTACAACGACATATATCAGAGGAGTTCAGAGATGTACCCTTGAACCAGAGTTAATTGGAGGGGATCTATAGTCCAGTCTGTTTGAAAGGTTTAAGGATACGTTAGCAATTTTTAAGGCTAAGATCAACTTAAACGGGATCGTTTAGATCCGACAAAAGAGCATTTGAGGGCTCTATTGTTCCAGTTTAGGGACATAGGGGTCCATTGCAAGTTTAGGGACATTGCGGTCCATGGGTAGTTTAAGGACATTGCGGTCCATGGGTAGTTTAAGGACGCATAAGTCCATGGGTTTAAGGACCCCACAGTCCATATGGGTGTGTTTAAGGACGCATAAGTCCGTGAGTTTAAGGACGCGTAAGTCCGCGGGTTTACGGGACCCACAGTCCGTATCTTGGTTTAAGGACGCATAAGTCCATGAGTTTAAGGACCCCACAGTCCGTATCTTGGTTTAAGGACGCATAAGTCCATGAGTTTAAGGACCCCACAGTCCGTATCTTGGTTTAAGGACGCATAAGTCCATGAGTTTAAGGACCCCACAGTCCGTATCTTGGTTTAAGGACGCATAAGTCCATGAGTTTAAGGACCCCACAGTCCGTTGAATGTATGGCTGTCGGGACCCGTTACCTCTCTGACGACGTTGAAGGATTACAACGACAGGTGTCAAAGGAGTTCCGAGATGCACCCTTGAACCAAAGTTGATTGAAAGAGCAGATGTGCTCAGATCAAGATGATTTGAGGACTTATGGCCAGTTTGGGGTAAGTCCAGTTATGTTTGAAATATTGGCCCTATGTTGGTCCATTGAAAGAGAGGCTTTGCCTCTGAAACTTAGCCAATTGGGCTGAAGCTAGTGTTAAACACTAGAAACCAACAGTGTTGAACACTGGGAATAAGATAGCAAGTTAGTGTTAAACACTAAAAGATAATCAGTGTTAAACACTGGGAACAGTGTTTTCAAATTAGTGTTAATCACTAAGAAAATCAGTGTTAAACACTGCAGATAGAGCTTTCCAATTAGTGTTAAACACTAAGGAGGTAGGGATCACGTGCGGACACGTGACAGCGCCCTGATTTCCCTTATTTTATTCAGCAGGTAAGTATTTAACACCTTTAATTTCCTAGCTATCACGTGTGGGCACGTGATAGGCATTCATCCATTCGATACTAAAGGGATTCGTTAGGGGTCACGTGGGGACACGTGAGGGCGCCCTAAAGGGGGGAGCAGATCCCTTTTCTTCGTTCTGCAATTAAGTGTTAAACACTTCTTCATCTTTTGAGCATCACGTGTTGACACGTGACGGTGATCTATGTGCTGACTGTTAAAGCGTTTGCTAAGGGGTCACGTGGTAAACACGTGAGAGCGCCCAAAGCCTTCATTTCCATTGATCTTTCTTTCTGCGTTTTGGGAGTCACGTGGGAGCACGTGATGGCATCAAAAAGTGGGGCCAGCTCCTCTTTATTTTGTTCTGCAAACAAGTGTTAAACACTCTTAATTTTCATAGCCATCACGTGTGGGCACGTGATGTATAATCATGCCCTGGTTTATTAGAACACTTATTAGGGGTCACGTGCTAACACGTGAGAGTGCCCAGAATTGTTTCTGCCTTTGCTTTTGTTCCATATATAATGAGGGTCCCGTGGGAACACGTGAGGCATTGCCTCAAAGCTTTCCTCTTCTCATTTTTGGGGGATCTGTTCAGGGGTCACGTGGGGCACGTGCGAGCGCCCAAAGCTTTCATTTCCTTCTGCGTTTTGGGAGTCACGTGGAAACACGTGAGGTGATGCTTCAAAGTTCTTTGCAGGGGATCTTTTCAAGGGTCACGTGGGGCACGTGACCCTAGTTCTTTTCATGAACAGAGATCTTTTAAGAATTGAATTCTTTATAGGGTTGAACCCTAATTATGATTTTGAAGGAATTGAATTCCGATCGTGAAAGAATTCTTATTTAGGATAAAACCCTGATTTCTTTTCAAAGGAATTAAATTCCCAGATATGTAAAAGAATTAAATTCTTGATTAGGGTTAAACCCTAGTTTTGTTTTAGGAGAATTAAACTCTCAAACCTCAATTCCCCTTCTAAGTTTAGGATCTGCATGGCAGGATCTCAACCCGATGAGAATTAAATTCTCATCCTATGGGGAGATGTGCTCTGTACAGATCTTCAACCAGAAGAAGAACTAAGTTCTTTTCTTTAAATAAGAGTTAAACTCTTTTGAGAATTAAATTCTCCTTTGAATCCTCTCTTTTCTTACCTAGGGTTTTTCTTTTGCAGAGAATTAAATTCTCCTCTCTTTTCTTTTTTTCTCTTGAGAATTAAATTCTCCTCCCTCTGTTTTTCTCTCAAAAAAGTAGATCCCCCTTCTCTTCTCTTGGCTCCTATTTATAGGAGGATGAAGAGAATAAATTTGTTTAGCAAATCTCTCATTGAGAGATTTGATTTGTATGTTGAGAGATTTGATTTATATTTATCATTAATCTGGGCCTTTAGATTGTTCAGTGAATTTTATTCACCGTGGATTTTAAATCCAAAAGATATTCTATTTGTTATCCTGGTGAGATTTTCAGGGAAATCTTTCCTTGTCCAAGGTTTTTCCATAAATTGGTGATATTTAATCACCCTTGGATCTTTAATCCAACGGTTCCCCATGACCCTTTTCCATTTGGAAAGATTCAGAAACTTTTAGAATTTAATTCTATTAAATTATTTTAGAGGCTTTAAAAGCCCATCATGTGTCTGCACGTGACCCATGGTCACGTGTGAGCACGTGATGCCCCATTGGGGTCTTTTCTGAATTTTTATTGTATCTTTTAACTCCTCCAGCGAGTTCTTAAAAGCCCATCACGTGTGGACACGTAATTCCTCATAACTTTTGATCCCGGATGAATTACGAGGCCCATAATATATCAAATCGAAGGGTTTTTCGAGCCGCTTTCGATACAATCAGAATTTATCTGTTTCTCATTCGGGAGTTTGTCAAAAAAACAGCCCAGAAGATACTGGTTCCCATTTTCTTAAGCGTATCGCCGCCATTTGATACCTTGGGTTCTTTTGCGCAGAAATTTTTGGCGGGAACAGGTGGCTTCTGTTCTCCCGGTGCTTGCTCTCCCAGAAGAGGCATCCTCATTGGCCGCAGATTTAATGGATCTTACTGGTGACGGCCCGGAGATTGTGGAACAGGTAGTCGAGACCGCCGTCCTTTCATTGGATCCTGAAGCGGTGGCCGCTGCCCCTCAACTGGAAGCTGTTACACCAGCCCACGTCCCCGGTGATGTGCCTGAGGGTATGGAGGAGGCTGTTGAAGCTGGTATCCCTCCAGTTCAAAGCGGAAGGAGTATCGAAGGTAGTCTTCTATATTTTGTTTTAATGATCTCTCCATTATCTGAATCTTTCTGTCTTTTCATAATTACGAGGATTGGCGGCGTCCATCGTGGATCGATCCCCCAGAAAATCTTTTTAGCGTCTGCTCGAGATGGCCGCCCCGCAGGCAATATCCCCGCAACGCATCATCCTCTCTTCTGGGCAAGGTCGGTGTTGTTTGACCCCCTCATTGCATTATCAGTATTTCGTATAACGATGCTAATTTCTTCTGTAGTTCTGGAAGCTGACGACGAAGTTGAGATCCTCGACGGGCCTGGGGATTTGTTAAACCCTTCTTGCATGACTGCGGGTAAGTAAGGTTTTGACGTTGTTTCATCTATTCTTTGTTTGCAATCTCGCTGATTGTTCATGAATCTTGACAGCTTTGCTCATTCCTATCCTGCTGGAATCTCGCATCATTATGCCACCCAGCCCTTATGCCCGGCGCGCATCTGAACGGATGGCGAAGCAAAGCCTTCACTCCTTGTCGGCTCTTATCGAAGATCTTCGTGCTGGTAGTTTGATCACAGCCGAAGAATTTGTTGCCGAAGCCAACATTTCTCTGCCCTTTCTCGCCACTTACCATGATGAAACATTGGTGCATGTCTGGGTTGAGTTTTGTCGTCGAGTGGAGGCTTGCTTACATGGTCTCGAGTGCACACGCCTTCCCTCAGAGGTCGTGGCTGCAAAGACGAGCTTGCGGTGGCTGATTGAACGGTGCGCCGCAAATCTGCAGTCATGTGAGAAGAAGCTCAACTGAAAATTTTCGGAGAGGGAGCTAGCTTCAAATGCTTTGGGAGAACTTCAAGCTGAACTCACGGCTAAGACCACTCGTGCATATGAACTTTGGCGGGTGCTTCAAGAAGCTATCAGGGAGGTGGTAGCTATTAATAAAGCCGTTATTTTTACTCGCGAGATGGTTGAAGCTCACAAAGTTGCTGAAAAGGAGCTTGAGAGCCGGCTCGCCTCGTATCAGGCTCAACAGTCTCAGGCGGAGACCCGTCTCATAGCAATAATAAAACATGAAGCCGAGGCCCAGCGGAAGAAGGATGAACTGACGAATTTATTACACCTTCCGCCGGCCTGAAGATATATATGTTTTTTTATTCTCCTTTTGTACTTACTCCTGAATGAGAATATTTTTTTTATTCTTTTATGGATTGTACTTTGTATTCATTTGGATTTATGAATAAAAGACATATTTTGTTTCATAGTGGTGTGTCCCTTTTAGAAAATGCATTTTGTAGATAATCTATCTTGATCTCCTTACAGGGCAGCGATGGCTTAGGAGACAGGTTCAGATCTGCCGCCTAAGGCTTTCCAACTTTATGGGTCGTGAGGGTCTCATAAAGACTTTTCTCCCTATGAGTCGAGAGGATCCCGTAGGTGTATTTTCTCCTTAGGAGTCATGAGAATTCCTAAGTGCGTTTTCTCTTGAGAGTCGTAAGGATCTCATAAGAGAATTTTCTCCTTCACAAGTCGAGAGGGCTCGTAAGTGGTTGGTGAGTTGACTTGTTTCCGAGTCGAAGCATTACTCTGACAGGGAGGTCGTTGGCTGACTTGTTTCCGCGACGGGGTCATTGGATGACGTATTTCCGCGACGGAGTCATGTGCTGATGTATTTCCGCGACGGGGTCGTATGCTGACGTATTTCCAAGACGGAGTCATTGGATGACGTATTTCCGTAACGGGGTCATTGGATGACGTATTTCCGCGATGGGGTCATGTGCTGACGTATTTCCGCGACGGGATCATGTGCTGACGTATTTCCATGACGGGGTCATTGGATGACGTATTTCCGCGACGGGGTCATGTGCTGACGTATTTCCGCGACGGGGTCATGTGCTGACGTATTTCCAAGACGGGGTCATTGGATGACATATTTCCGTAACGAAGTCATTGGATGACGTATTTCCGCGACGGGGTCATTGGATGACGTATTTCCACAACGGGGTCATGTGCTGACGTATTTCCGCGACGGGGTCATTGGATGACGTATTTCCGTAACAGGGTCATTCTGCTGATGTATTTCCGTAACAGGGTCATTCTGCTGACGTATTTCCGAGACGGGGTCATTGGATGACATATTTTCGCGAGTGGGTCATTCTGCTGACGTATTTCCGAGACGGGGTCATTGGATGACGTATTTCCGTAACGGGGTCATTCTACTGACGTATTTCCGAGTCGGGGTCATTGGCTGACGTATCTCCGAGACGGGGTCATTGGATGACGTATTTCCGCGACGGGGTCATTCTGCTGACGTATTTCCGAAACGGGGTTATTGAATGACGTATTTCCGAGACGGGGTCATTGGATGACGTATTTCCGCGACGGGGTCATGTGCTGACGTATTTCCGCGACGAGGTCACTGGATGATGTATTTCCGCGACGGGGTCATGTGCTGACGTATTTCCGCGACGAGGTCATTGGATGACGTATTTCCGCGACGGGGTCATTGGATGACGTATTTCCGCGACAGGGTCATTCTGCTGACGTATTTCCGAGACGGGGTCATTGGATGACGTATTTCGAAGACGGGGTCATTGGATGACGTATTTCTGCGATGGGGTCATGTGCTGACGTATTTCCGCGACGGGGTCATTGGATGACGTATTTCCCCGACGGGGTCATTTGCTGACATATTTCTACGACGGGGTCACTGGATGACGTATTTCCACGACGGGGTCATATGCTGACGTATTTCCGCGACGGGGTCATGTTGACTTGCTCCGTTTTCTGCGGTGTCGGGGCTGACTCTAGGTTGTCCGTGAACCATAGAGTCTTGGAACTAGGAACTTCGTCGTGGCCCCGATTGGTGGTGTCGCGTCCGTGCTCTGCTGGCATGAGGAGGAACGAGTCCATACTGACCCCTGTATACAATCCATGGGCATAAACGAAAAGGGAACCCAATCATTTCAGCTTTTTATATCGCGAAAGTCGCGATTGCCCAATCATTTCGGCTATTTTTCGTGGTGCCCAATCATTTCGGCTATTTTGTATGCATATATTTTACTTGCTGATTTTGTTGCAAGTTGCCCCATCATTTCGGCTATTTCATATGCCTTTTTGGATCGCTGATTTTTATCGCGATTATGAAACTTGAAATCTGGTACCAGTCTTAGCATCAACATCGCTGCGACTGGAATATTGCCAGGAGTGAATCATCATTTGCCGTGAAAGGACTTGGAATTTGATTCCGATTCAGGCATCAGCATCGCTACCACTGGGACATTGCCAGGAGCGAATCATCATCTGCCTTTGTCGGTTCGAACAAGGGTGGCTTAGCAGATAGGGTTAAGATCATGTCGACTAAGACTTTTGACTTCATGAGCCGTAAGGGTCTCATAAAGTTGTTTCTCCCTACGAGTCGTGAGGATCTCGTAGGTGTCTTTTCTCCTTAGGAATCGTGAGGATTCCTAACTGTATGTTTTTTTATAAGTCGTAAGGATCTTGCAAGAGTATTTTCTCCTTATAAGTCGAGAGGACTTACAAGGTTCATTCACCATGTGAGGATATCCCTTGTTGATGGTAAGACTCTGTTGGGGAAATGTTTATTCGTGCCTGTGGATTGTATACAAGGGTCAATATTGAAACGCTTATAGGGAAGTCTGGGAAAGGTGATGGCTTAAGAATAGGTTCAGATCCTTGTAGCTTAAGGCTTTTGAATCTTATGAGCCATGAGAGTCTCATAAGAGGGTTCTCCTTACTAGTCGTGAGGATCTCGTAAGTGTAATTTCTCCTTAGGAATCGTGGGGATCCCTAAGTGTGTTGCTCCTTTGTGAGTCGTAAGGATCTCACGCAGGTAGTTTTCTCCTTACAAGGTCGAGGGGAACTTACAAGTGTCTTTTAACGAGATTGCGCCCTTTCGGGTTTTCACAAACTCGCCGGTAGCCCTGCTGTTTTTACTCACGGAGCCCTTTCGGGTTTTCATCCTTGCCCATTTTGCTTATGGACGTACCGTTTTTTTTACGAGTCTGTGCCCTTTTGGGTTTTCACAAACTCGCCGGTAGCCCTGCTGTTTTTACTCACGGAGTCCTTTCGGGTTTTCATCCGTGCCCATTTTGCTTATGGACGTACCGTTTTTTTACGCGTCAGCCCAAGGATGCTGCGGGTTGTAGTAGTTTAAATACGTTTCGGTCAGTAGTTAGTTTTAGGACATTTCGGTCCATTATTAGTTTTAAGACATCTCGGTCCGTTGTTCATCCTGTATGCACGTGTATTTTTCACGCGACGGAATACACCCATTTAGGGTGTGATTTGGTTTGGTTGGGTTGGTTTGTGATCCATCCCTACCGCGACTTCTTCCACTTGACGTCAACGTCTGGCTTTTTCCAGTATGGCCATTTTGCGTTCTCGATCAACTTTGCTCTTCTGACGGGCTTCGTTTAGCAGCACGTCAATCAACTCATCGGACGGTTCCAAGGATTTTGGTGTCGATTCTGCCCCCAGCTTCTCTGCATCAAGAGATTCTTTATCATCTATTGACGAGTGAAAGATCATGTGACAACTTGCCATATAATCTTTGGGTTCTTCTGACGCGTCGTCTCCTTCGTCATTGTCATTGCCTCTGTTCTCAAGGATATGGTTGAGAAACTCATGGAGTGTGACTGGGGTCCGCGCCTTCTGGTTGTATTTCTCCAGCACGTCAATATGCTTTTGCAAATCCGTGTGCTTGTCGTCAAACTGCGCGGGCTTTTTGGTCTTCTTCTTTTTCTTCGAAGACTTTGACGGCTGGGCCTGAGCGTTTTGACTATCACTGCCAATTCTTGGCATCGGGCGCGGCTTCAGCATTCTCTCGATGACCTCGGGTTCTAGCGGGCTTTTCCACCTGATCGCCGGGCATGTTTGAAGATCCTTCAGCATTCTTTTTGTTTTTGCCGTGCGATCGTGGAGGTTTTACCTTCCAGTTTTCAGACAACGTGAATTTACCCTGTTGGTACTGGTCTTCAACCTAGTTTTTGAAGACGTAGTAATCTTCGATTGGATGACCCATTACTCGATGGTAGAGACAATAGTTAGGATGGTTGGCGTCACCGGGTTGCGATGAGTGTCTCGGCTCCGGCAAAGTGATGAGCCCATTGCACATTGCTAGTTCGAACAGTCTCCTTGTTTTATCTCGGGAAAACGAGCAAGGACGTCCCAGTTTCTCCTCGAGGGATTGGCGTGGGCGCACGTTGCTTTGGCGAACAACCGGTTTTATGTTGCTCGGCTATTGTTGAGTGTTGGTGACAAAGGTCGCTTTCCCTTTGCCCTTTTTCATTCCGCAGCTCTGACTTTGAAAAGGAAGGCTTATGACCCATCTGGTCCATTTGGGCCAGCTTGTCAATCAAGGCCTGGAAATTGGTTGGCCTGAAAAACATCATGAACTGGGATATGGTCACCTGCGGATCGAGGGTTCCTACAAACATGCACACTGCAGGAGCCTCTTCTATGCGCTGTTCACATTTCGACCATAGGTTCCGCCACCGTATCGCATACTGAACCTATGTTTCTCCCGGCTTCACCCTGGCATTGATCAAGGCCGTGATTGGGGTGCGTTCGCTAGTGCTTGCGAAACGCTGGGTGAATAGCAATTCCATCTCCGTAAAAGTTTTGATGGAGTTGTTGGGAAGCTCTAAATACCATTTGAACGCCGTCTCTGCCAAGCTGCCGACGAATTGGCGAAGTAGTAGCTTATCGTCACCTCCAGTGTTGCCGCACAGAGCCCTGAACTGAGCAACATGTTGATGGGGATTACCTGTCCCTTTGTATACGTGGAACTTAGCAATCGTGTATCCTGGCGGGTACTTAATCTGATCGTACCAGCCTGGATATAGTCGCCCAGTTCTGACGACTTGGCTAGCAGTTTCGTTCGCTTGGTGAGCTCATATTTGTTGAGCTATATAATCATCGAGCGCCGCTTTTGATATTGTTTCCTCCTTTGCAGCTGAAGAGTCCGGAAGAGGATTTGATGTCCCCCCTCTATCGTCTTCAATTATTATTGGAGGCTCTTCGACGGGAGGGTCAGGCTGGATCATAATGCCGACCATGTCTTGGAATAAAAGCGTCATTTGTTTTATGTTGGCCGCTTGTTCCGCGGCCTCTTTGTCTTTCCTCTTGAGGATTCTGCGGAGGAACTCGGCATCGGTTTCTTGTTCATGACGCTGCTCCGACGATGTTTCCGGGCTTTCTTTTGGCCCAGTGAGTGCAGCCATCTTCGTTAGCATCTCCTGGAGCTTTTGCTGTTGTTGCTCCTGAGCCTTTATCACAGACCGTGTGAGCGGTCGATGACCCCTAGAGGCATGGTTCTCCTCCTTCCCAGAAGCCATATAAACAGTATGCACTACCATGCCCCCGGACTTGGGGCGTTTGGATTCAGTGCCTTTGAGCTCTGTCGTGGACACGGAGATTTTCTCCGGCCTTCTTCTTTTGTGAACGGTCAAAGTTGAAGGGGCCGTTGTAGCGAGCACCCAAGTAGATGACATCTTCTGTGGTACGACAGGTTGGTCCTTCTCTTGCCGAACTTTCATCTTTTTCGATCGGCAGGAGTAGTCTTGGTTGATCACCGAGTCTTGGACCTGTCGCCAGACCTTGTAAATTTTAGAGGACAACTGCTGAGGGGGTTGTTCTGGCTCTACCTTTGTAACATTTTCCATAGGTGGAAGAGATCTTTTTAGCACAGCAGTAGGAGAGTTCTTGTGCACCATCCTAAGAGGTTCAAAGCTGTTCCCAGTTGGAATAGCAGCATTAATTTCCACCACTGGAGCTGGCGAAGTCAGTCCAGAAGGAGAGCTACCCCTAGTTTTCCTCACTTGGCGCCAATGTCGACGTCGAGCATGTCGCGTGGCCGGAATCACCTCCGTTGTCGGCGTAACTTTATCCTGCCCCCTGCTTTGAGGAGAGGCTATTATTGGCGCCAGCATGTCAAAGACTGACATCCGCTGGGAAAGAATAGTTAACCTATCGAAGGCCGAATTTCGAGTGGGGGAAGCAGTTTGGATAACTTCAGCTACAGCAAGAGCTGGGATAGCCTTCTCTGGTATTGCGAGCCTCTTCGTGGGCCCCTTTGAGCTTAGGCTCAGCTTGTCGAAGACTGAGGTATTAGACTTGGACGACCCATTGAGAGGGGCCGCAGTAGTGGTGAGCCGATCAAAGACCGACTTCTTCGGAGCTTCTTACGGTGGAAGTGGGGCGTTGAAGCTCATTGGTGGGAGCATGGTCCCAAAGAACAGTCCAGTGGTGGCTTGAGTCACCTGTTCCACTAGCATCATAAAAATAGAGGCCGCTTGAGGCCCATAGGTCACTCCTCCAGCAAGGACGGAGTGGGAGTTATTGCCGTTGTTGCAGTTGGTATAGTTGAAAGCCATTTTCTCTACACGGGAGCAAGACACCAAATCTTAGTATCTCAAATCCAAGGGCAACCATATCAAACCGCGATTCGTTCGCGAACACGACACACGAAGTGTGGAGTGGAAATAGGAAAAGGTCCCACCGGGAGTGCCAGAATCTGTTCTCCGCCGAATACGGGGAAGACAAACGTCTTGCCTGAATTTAGGGGCAGATGCTATTTGATTTTATCTGTCCACCTCTCCGAAGATGCCAAGTTGATTTATGGCACCGTATATCGGAGGTTTAGACAGATGCGGCCGTTGTAGCAGACTTCGTCAGATTCCCCCTCGTGTACGAGAGGTTTTTGATTGTGGGGACGCTCTTCCCTACAGGCGCAAGTCCCTGCAGTTAATTACGCTACCGCATAGCGGTAACTACTTTCTTCTTCTCCAGATGGTCACTTCGTGTCATGTGTGTTTGTTTTATTTTTGGTTGCCCATGGATTGTATATGGAGACTATTTATGTTGTCGCCTGTAGGGCGTGGATTACTCCAAATCCGTATTTTCTTAGATTTGGATTTGGGTGGTTTAAGGATCGTTAATCTTGTTTTGGATTAAGATCAACTTAAACGTTTGTTGAGAATACGTTAGCCTAATTTTAGACTAAGATCTACTCAACGAGGTTTCAGGATCATTTAGATCCGACGACAGAGCATTTTGGCTCTATCATCTTAGTTTAGGGACGTTGCGGTCCATTGGGTTTAAGAACATCATAGTCCATGGAGTTTAAGGACATCTTAGTCCATGGGGTTTAAAGACGTCATAGTTTGTGGGGTTTAGTTTAGGGACATTGCGGTCCATAAAGTTTAAGGACATCATAGTCCATAAAGTTTAGTTTAGGGACGTTGCGGTCCATAAAGTTTAAGGACATCATAGTCCATGATTTTAAGGACCTCATAGTCCATAAAGTTTAGTTTAGAGACGTTGCGGTCCACTGAGTGTCTGGTTGCCGGGACCCGCCACCTCTCTGAAGACGTTGAAGAATTACAACGACATATATCAGAGGTGTGAAGAGATGTACTCTTGAACCAGTGAATGTTCATTAAAGATTTAATAATCTTGTTTGGGACTAAAGCCAATAGGCTCAGTCAATTTGGGGTTTGGCCAATCTTGGACTCAGACCATTTAATCATTTTTATTTGGGATTGATCCCATTTCTGCATCAACGATACTGAACAATAATGTGGGCTCTGACACCCCTTATTCTTTTGTTTTATTTGAAGCGTTAAACACTAGCGTATGTTTGGCGCTCACGTGGGGTCACGTGACGCCTTAAAGTATTGTTAAACACTAATAGCTTAAGGCGCTCACGTGGGGTCACGTGAGGCGCTTGAAAATAAGCCCAGCTTCTTTGGAATTACCCATTTTCTTTTCTGAGTGTTGAGCACTATTGGGGCCACGTGGGATCACGTAAGGCGCACTTGCATTTGATTTATTCTCCCTTCTCTTCTGAAAGTGCTTAGCACTATAAATGGGTCACGTGATATCACGTAAGGCGCCCTAAATATAAAGACTGTCTTGTTTCATCCCATGAAAGTGCTAAGCACGATAAAAGGGTCACGTGTTATCACGTGAGGCCCCTCAAATTGAGATCTGTTTTAGGTTTACTCCCCTTTTATCCTTTTGAAGGGGCTAGTTCAAGGGTCACGTGGGAGCACGTGACCTGCTATCAATTGTTCTCTTTTGATCATTGAGGGGGGCTCACGTGGGCGCACGTGATCTGACATTTATCATGTTGGGTGCTGATCTCTTTTACGTGCATGGAGAGTTAAATCTTTTGTTTAATAATTAAATTCTTTTATAGGGTTAAACCCCAGATTTATTTAGAGGAATTAAATTCCTATATGTTACGTTGAAAGAATTAAATTCTTTAAACTCAATTCCCCCCCAAAGTTTTGAATCTGCATGACATATCTCCCCGATGAGAATTAAATTCTTAACTTGTGGGGAGATCTGCTTCTGCAGATCTTCAACCAGAGGAAGAACTAAGTTCTTTTTAGAAGAGTTAAACGCTTGGTTTAAGAATTAAATTCTCTTTTGTTTTGTGGTAGCTTATGGGGTGATCTCCTTCCTTCTCTTACCTAGAGTTTCTTTTTTCTTTGAAGAGTTCTTCTTCTCTCTGGAGAATTAAATTCTCTTTCCTTTTTTTGCTTTCAAGGGGTTTTTTTCTTTCTCCTTCTGTCTCTCTTTTTTCTCCTTCTTGGCTCTTATTTATAGAAGAAAGAAAAGAATCGGTTTGTTTAGCAAATCTCTCATTGAGTGATTTTGATTGATTTTATAACCAACATGATCTTTTAGATCACTCAGTGGATTTTATTCACCGTTGGATTTTTAATCCAAAGACTTCTATTTTACAGAAGATATTTCTTTTGTTGTTCCTGGCAAATTTAGGAAGATATTTCCTTGCATAGAATATTTCTATAAATTGGTGATTTTTAATGACCATTGGATTTTTAATCCAACGGCACTCTACTTTACAGAGTGCAATCTTTCTTATTTAGAAAGATCCAAGGAAATATTTTCCAAAGTAGTGCTTTTAATCCCTTTGTTTAGAATTTAATTCTATCTGTTCAGAAGGCATAGGAGCCATCACGTGTACCACGTGATCCCTCACAGAATTAATTTGGTTTTTTTGCATGCAGGAGTCCAACAGAGGAAAGGCATCACGTGGTAACACGTGAGCCTCTTTGTTCTTTATTTGTTTTATAACTGAGTCTCACACGTTTTGTGTGAAAAGACGATCACATGCTTGCACGTGAGGTTTTAGTTGCCACCTATTAAACGGAGCTGCCTATTCTGCATACAGATGCATCACGTGCTTGCACGTGATGCTCCACTAGCGGGAACTTTCTCCTTTTCCCTCTCTGAGTCTCCTTGTAAGGGATTAATGATCACGTCCTCACACGTGATGCTTCCATTAGTGGGGAATTTTCCCCTTCCCTTCTTCTTCTGAATTTTCATAAGGGGACAGGAAGTATCGAACTGTTGAGTTACAAGTAAGGTTTCATTATTGATTTTCCCTTAACCCCGGGTTTTTGTGTTAAAGTCGGGTATTGAAGATATCAATTTAATGCCAATATAGGATCAAGCAGGTACGGGTCTTGTTTATGTAGATAACAAGTCACGTCTATTAAAACAACAAGTCAGGATTATCGGCATTAGTAATAATCCAAGTAACAGGTCTAGTAAGATGTTGTGAACATGTCACGTAATATATATTAACCAAAATAGATACCAAACGGAAACCGTAACCAATACCTAAATATGGTAAACATGACTAACGCCCGGATGTATATGTATCTATCTGTAATGACCGTTTTACGTCTGTCACCAGGTATATATCAATCTAGATAAAGATTACTGAACGGATATAAAATTATAATAATATTGTGATAATCCAGCATGCAACTAGATAAAACCATTATTAGTATGGATACAGACTGATGCTATAAACTGTAAATCGATAATATTTGCTGAGTATTAAACACATGTACTATAATTAATCATATAACTATAAACAAGGTAGCATGTTGCAAGTTTAGTACTTGCCTGATCGAAATCTCATGACGAGTATACGGATATCACGTTCCGAACGCCGAATAACGTCACGATACAAAACCCCACATACGTAGTAATTGACCTGAACTGAGCAACTGCGTGACGTGGTAACTGGGTTAGACGACGATGGTGACTGGGTTATCTGGATTGTGCTCGTCGGCGACGAACAACTCCGGCGAAGTCGGCAAAAAGATGAAGAAAAGAAGAAAGAAGACGAGGTCGGGGTTGACGAAGATGATAGCTTGATGGTAGTGATGTGCTGGTGAGGTCTCGGCGAGGTGCGGGATTGGAGATGGGGTGATGGTCGTCGGTTGTGGATGGCGACGAGGTGAGGAGTACAGGGCGCTGGCCACGACAAGGGAGACGAGGTGGCCGAGAGAGGAGGCCAGGAAGATGGTGTGGTGCGGTGAGGATGACGATAAGAAGATGGCGATGGAGGTGGTCGGGTCAGGCCGCGAGGTCGACGGTAAGAGGGAGGTGATGGGTTCTCGGTGTCGGGGTCGGCTCGGTGAGCCCTCGGGGAAGGAGGAGGAGGTGTGACCGGTGGTGGTGATAAGGAGGTGAGGATGAAGACGTGAGGACGGCGACGAGAGGGGGACGGCAACGGCATGGGGTCTGGTGTGGATTAGGGTTCGGCGTGAGGGAGGGACGCGAGAGGAGAGAGATGAAGATAGGGGGAGAGATTATTATTATTATTATTATTATTATTATTATATGGAGAGAGATAAAGAGGCAGGGAGGGGGAGAGAGATTATAATAATTATATTTATTAATATAATCGTATATTTATATATAATATATATACACTATTATATATATTATAGTTATAGTAATATATAATATATATTTATATTGTAGGGTTTTACAGATAAAACCAGATTACTCCAAATATTACCCGTCTCCCTTAAAAAATACGGTTTTTAAATATAAAGAGCATACGTAAGAATTTTAACTATAATACAATATTATGTAATTAAATACATAAACCCCCAATAAAATCTGCGTAAATATACGTAGAAATATCTAATTATTTGTCTGTCTATAACTGCGGATATGAACATGATATATAGACGCAACAACCTGATATGCGGTAATTTGCCATGCAAGGCTGGATAGAAAAAGACTATTATTTGTTCTTATCTTATATTATAAAAAGATATGTAGAGTTTAAAATATATTATAAATATATTTAATACTCGATTCACATAGATATATCATACCAGCAAATATTTGATATAATCTCGCACTATATTGGGTTTCAAATATGCGGGTCGGATCGGATAATAACCACAACTACTAATTGCATCATTCGCAACCCAATAACAACAATAATAAAGAATTTTACCGCAAAATTTAAAATACCAAAATATATAGTGTGTACTAGGGTGTTACATTTGCATTTGATATTTATTGATTTAGAGAAAGCGTACGATAAGGCATCTAGAGAGATATTATGGGGGACAATGATGAAGAAGGGGGGGCCCGTCAAGTACACTGACATAATCAAGAACATCTACGATGGAGTAGTGGCAAATGTCTGAACTTACGGCAGCCTAATGAGTAATTTTCCGATTACAATTGGTTTATATCAAGAATCTGCATTAAGTCCATTCCTGTTTACCATCGTGATGGATGACCTTACTACAACCATCCAAGATGAGATATCTTGGTGTATACTACTCGCTGATGATATTGTTCTAGTAAATAAGACGAAAGCTGGGGTTAATGCCAAATTGGAGTTATGGAGGCAAATGTTGGAATCTCGGGGATTCAGATTGAGCGGTCTAGGACAGCATATATGCATTACAAATTTAGCAAATAGAGAAGTCAAAACCATATTGGTATAACATTGGAAAGGCTAGAAACATCACCGAACGACCAGTTGAGATATTTAGATTCTATCATCCAAAAGGATGGGGAGATCGATAGCGATGTTAATCAAAGGATCCAAACTTGTTAGTTGAAATGAAGAAGTACAACAGAGATTTTGTGTGATCATAACTTTCCGTTAAAGTTGAAATGGAAGTTTTATCGGAGCGCTATTCGACCTGCCTTATTATATGGTACAGAATACTGGGCTCTTAAGAAACATCATACACAGAAGATGCACGTAGCGAAGACGCGCATGCTTCGTTGGATGTGTGGTAACACTAGAAAATATAAGGTGCGAAATGAGGATATTCGTGCAAAAGTTGATGTAGCACCTGTGGAGGAGAAGATGCGGGAAAACCGGCTAAGATGGTTTGGTCATGTGCGACGTAGACCTATGAAAGTACCGGTTCGACGAATGGATACTCTTGATATAGACAACGTCAAAAGGGTGAAAGGGAGACCGAAGAAAATATGGATGGATGTGATACGAAAAGATATGGTTGCCAAAGGCCTCAATGAAAGTATATTATTTGATAGGAGTGGGTAGAGATGGAGAATTCATGTGCTGGACCCGTCGTGATTCTCATGTTGGTTCATGTAGGCTACCCATATGCTAGGGATAAAAGGCTCAGTTGTTATGGGTCTTTTATTGAAATCAACCTCATTCGAGTATCCAACTTGCGTTCTTTCACATTGGCTTTTGTTTTTGAAAGCCCGCTCAAATTTTGTTTGTCAGTCTTTCTAACAATAAATTGTGGAATAAATACCAAGGAAAAGCACAATTTCAATGGATTCAACATCCTCAAACCATGCAGCCAATAGTTTAGTCTCCAATATATATTCTTATAACGGAAACTCTGTAAGATGTCCAAATTAATATTGTATTTTTGTGGAGAAATAGAGAACCTCTAATTTAATAGGGGAAAAAATTCATAAATAAGGAGAAAAATCCTCTCCGAAGCACCTTCGTCCGAAGCTATCCATATCATCAATACATACCCATTTAAATTTTCAAATGATCAAACAAACAACCGCCCAAAGCTTTTTTGCTATAATGGTATTATAATAAGCTCAATAAAACAAGAATTTTATTATACCGAAATTATAATAAATAAAAAATCAATTTTCGTTTTATATTGAAAAATTGATTTTATTTATTATTATTTCTGAGAGACAATAATATATGACATGCTCTATAAAATAAGTTCGTTTTTTTAAATGCAATGCTAACTTCATTCGTTTCATGTGCTCTATAAACTATGTCTCTATCATTCTATTATAAACTATGCTCTATAAAAAATGGAGTTTACTAAACTTAATTGGAGTTTAGATAATTCGTGGTTATCTCAATTTTGGAGTTTCGATAACCGTAGCTATCTAAACTCCAAAATGTTTCTCAAACATGGCAAAGTTAGCATTTTGGAGTTATGTTTTGCTGACTTTCTCTAGTTTAGAAAACTTAACCCAATTCCCAAACAGGCCTCAAATCTTTTTTCTTCTAGATGCTTGGTATGAAGATGTTTTAAAATTTATTCATATAACTGCCTATTTACTAAAAAATTTCACATAATTGACTATATAAATATCTATTATGTATGCATCAAAATTTTAATTGCTTTCTTCGTATAAAAGACCTCCTAAAAATATTGGGATTTTGAAAACAACCCAAAAAATGTGACATTTATTGGAAATAAAATAAGATAGATAAGAAAAGTTATGTGTAAATTTTCCGATTTCAAAGTATGCATTTATATTTATGCTTTGTTCTTTCCAAGGGGTGTGTGTGAGAAAGAGAGATGAATGAGGTGTCCACTTAAAAATAATTTTAAAAATGGAATTTTCTCATTTGTTTGACTTTCGCAAGTGGACGATTGTTGGATATCTGTGCCCAATTATCGTAATTGTGATAATACAATTACTGAATTCGAGGAGAACCTATACCAAGAACAGTCTTACTTAAGATGATAATGTGCTATCTGGTTTGTCTTTATCTGTCATGTGAATGCGCGATACAAGTTACCACATATCACAAATACAAATATATGAGATAAAGCTCATAGGATCCTTACTTGACTATCAGGACTATGATAAGGATCATGCTAGTGGGGCAAGATAGCTTATAAGCACATCCTTAACTGTCCCTAGTCGTAGGAGTATCGAGACTGAGCATCGGTACTCTAGTTTAGACTAGTGTATATGTTTCATGACCTTGTACGGGAGGATGGGACATGGAGAAGATGCCATCTTACCCTTTTAGGTTTCTAGCCTTCTAGTTACAATAGCTAGTATTTTGCACGTGTGATGCATTTAAATGTATAATTAATATTGTATTGATTAAATATATATTATGTCATTTGTATATTAAGGTTTGAGAATAAAAAAAGGAGGCAAGAGTATCGGTGCTGGTATTTAAATATGGGGATGATATGTGTGTCTTAAATGAGGAATAGTTTGGATTATTTTTCTCATTTTTTAACTTCTTTAGTAAACTAGGAAAGACCATTAGTTGATAACCTTTAACTACACCCTTGGGAGTTCGAATTAGGATAGTAGAGATAGATATTTATACATCCTTTTGATTTTACCTCATATCTATTTTATTTTAACCCTTGTTATTTTTGTCATTTAAATTTTATAACAAATTATTTTTACCATGTAAGGTAAAAGGGAAACTAAGTTGACATATATCTAAATATGTGTGAAAAGATTATGATATTTTAGCAGAATTAAATAGAAATAGAATCAACAATCATTCTTTGATAAACGATGCTAGAAATTATTCTCATGTGCTAAAGGAGTAAACTACAGGGGTGTTTTGTGCAATTAACTCATATTTTGAGAGATATATATTTTGAGATATATATATATATGAGATATATATATATATATAATAATGATGAATTTCATGATCTCTAAAGGTCTATATCTCAAGTAATATTCAGATAATATTTTGGGCCAAAAAAATTTATGAACAGTATGCACGCATTAATGCCAAAATTAGCTTGAAATGCGCAGGAATTGTTTGTTTCTTATAGAGACCGAGTCTTTAGCCTCTTTGCTTCCATGAACACAAAATAAGCCTCCCCATTTCATTCTCATCCACAAAATAAACACGACAAATTTTACTCCCAACTAATATTTTCTATTTTCAAATCCCTTCTCACTCTTATAAATACCACCACTCTCTCTTTCTCTTGTCATCCAAATACAAAAACACAGAGATTCATACTTACATACATAAACCAAATACATATCAATGGCCAACATCAAGGTTGCCGTGATCGCGTTCGTCTTCATCACGATGCTCGTGGCATCGTCGGTGCCGGCTGTTAACGCCTACGGGTGCGAAGCCGATTGCGTCAAAAGATGCTCTAACGGAAAGAACCTTGACAGCTGCACCACAATGTGCAAGACCGCTTGTCTTCCTGCAGGCGCAGCCGAGGCTGCTAGGGAGGCCGCTGCTAAAGTTGCAGACGCTGTCGGCCTCTAAGTTTGAATGAGAGCGGCTTTACTTTATATCTTTATTTATTTCTATTATTTCATGATGGAATAATGTATGCAATACTCATTTCCCCATTGTTGTTATCTTAAAATAAAGGTCCAAGTGGTGTAACGCTTTTTAATTTTATCTGATGAGAATGATACAATTTCATGAGGCAATAATTTTGTAATTTTCATGAATGATAATATCAGAATGATAATTGATTCAAGGGGTTTATGAAGACGAGCGCATATTCTCTACTCAAACAAAAAGAGATGAAATAATTAAGAATATATACCACGCGAAACCAAACTAAGCATAGATAAAGGAAAGAGTACATTACTTAAAGATCCAAGTAGTTCATACAGGGAAAGAAAAAAGTATCAGTCACTTGTCTTTCAGGATACCACAAGTTACTAATAGCTTAATAGAGGAAACTGGGGCAGTTCAAATCAAATTACAAACCGAGCGTGGAGTCTACAAACAAAGTTCCGTAGTCCATAAGTTTATATTACAGTGAGCCTGCTGATCGATGCCAGTTCTACCGCAATATCCACAACAACTAACAAGAGAGCGATTCGCCATGATGGGAGAGCCCGTAGGCAAGCGAATGCAAACCTGCAATTAAAAAGACCAGGCAACAATATCAGTGAATGCATTTCATAAGCATAAGATATCTATGGAAAAATAGAGAAAGTAGCATATAAGTGGAATTTTGAACAATCCAAAAAACTAATAAACCAATAATATCGGAGTCTTGTTTTGTTTAAAATATTTGGTCAATGACCTTTGTATTAGATGAATTCACTTGTATGCCACCTTTCACAAGCATGCAGAACTTCTCTCAGGAACATGTCATATATTCCTACAAATTTGATATATTACTCTTCGCAGGAACTTTTTAGTGGCTGTACATGATGTTGTAACTTCAGAAAACGAAAGAAATGAAATTACTGAAGTGTGTAAGACATCTCAAATCTAAATCACAAATATATATATATATATATATATATATATATATATATATATATAGCATACCAGTTTGGATTCTATCTGCTTCAAGCGGACTAAGAGAAAGAATTAGCTCCTGGCTTCCCCATTCGCTGCACATCCTCGGGTGAAAGTATTTTGATATACCAGACATTATTCACAAATGCCCTGCATTAAGAAGAGAACTCCGTAAGTTGAATGTATTATATAAGCTAGTGCCTTCGGTAAAACAATGAAATCTCTCAACTAAGGAAAAACAAAAGATAAATTTTCATTCATTCAAACATGAAGGCTACAAATCAGCGTCATCATTAAAGCCATTTCCAATTAAAATAGGATCAGAATTAGCAATGTTACAAAGCTCCAAGAAAAGATTTTTCAAAGTTTTATGACCGGCTGTAGATATCGCATCATCCCTCTCATAACTAGTGCCAAAGACTACTCATGCTATCATTTTGCGGACCAAACGTTAATAAATTTCTAAGTATGGAGATAGGTGTTTATGCGAAGTGTACTGTATATGATAGATGATCATCATGTGTGTGTGTGTAGTGAATCAAATGTCTGGAGTATGGATATATATCCCGACACTTAGAAACAAGATGTGCGAAGTCATTCTAATGGAAAATAGTCTTTTTAGCATGTGTATATACCCCAACACTTCAGCATAGCTATCTCTTTCCAACTCTTCTGAGACAAACCAATATACACAGCAAAAAGTCATTTTAACAAAAAAGTGCACATGGTAGCCTTATCCCAGTGAGTAAACCAAGCTTAGGAATTCAGAGGAAAAAATCCTTTAGCTTAGCGTTAAAGGTTAGGTTAAATATATGAACAGTAATGAACAACTGGTATTGAAGGGCACAGAAAGATTTTAGCATATATATCATAGGGGAAGGCTAAATTTAAGATTTTTATTGCATACCGAACATATGATGTCTTTAAGAATTTAAGTCAACAAAAATTGGCTTAATCAATATTATGGTGTCCATAAAAAATATACGAAACTCCAGCAATTGAAATACATTTTGATTCAGCAACAACATAATGAAAAACCTTAAAGGGGGTGAATAAAGTTTTATGGCAAACTCAGCGCAATTGTGCGGATTTGAGAAATTTGCAGCGGAATGTAAATCAGAGTATAAAAATAAAAGACAATATCATAAACACAGAGTGCACAAAAAATAAATGACAGAGAGATTTGTTAACTAGGGTTCACCAACTCTATGGCTAATTCCCGCCCAAGAACTTGTGCTCAGGATAACTCATTATCCAGCGACTCCTTACGGATAGAGAAACCCAGATTTTTTCTCAAGCTCAGATCTTAGAGCCTTTACACTTGCAAGCGATGATCACCTAGACTTTTTCCCAAAGGCTCAGGTCCGAAACCCTTTATAATATGAAAATCTTAGACATTTCTTCATTAGGTCGTATAAGGTTTTAATAAATCTTTACAGAACCAACTATACAATCCTATTGATCTTAAAGGATAAATCAAATTTCAAATCAAAGGAGATAATAAATTATGTTTTAGAGATTAAGATACGTTTAAAAACCGATTCGAAGAAGTTTATCAAAAAATTAAGAAAAGCTTAAAAACTGAACCTTCTTCGACAATTTATAGATCTTTCGATTCTAATGACTAGAAAAATCTAAAATTCTGAAAGATCTCCTCTCAAAAAGAGTAGTAAAAACTTAACGGGAGAGTAACAGAGTTTTCACGAAAAGATTAAAGAACGAGAAATTGAAAGCAAAATAGAAAAAAGTTGAAATCGTGAGATGTCAAAATTCTTTGAAAATGGGTCCTTTATATAGAAATTAAGAAAGTGACAATTGGAACAGTTAGAATAACTGCTCCTAAAAGTTGGGACCATTATTGGCAGGTTATAACCGTTAAAAATTTGAAATTCAAACTGAAAAACCGAAAACTGAAAAATTTATAATTGCTATAGACGTCGGGATGGACGTTTATAGGGACGTCAGATGTCTGATATTTCAGACACGGATGTCCTTTTAGGATGTCTAAATATTTAAAAAGAATTGGTCTGTTTTGAAAACTCTAATCAAAAGTTTTGATATCTTGTTAAGTGAAGAGACATCTATTATAGAAATTTAGGATTAGAAAAGAGATTCTAACCATTGAGATTGATTCTAAATTCGAAGAAAATAAAAAGTCTTGAATACGTCCATTGTTTGACTTCTTCGATATTTCCTTTGAACTTGCATTTTGATCTTCAGAGTCTTTCGATATTACTGTTGAGATGCCGATTGCAGTGTTGATCGTTCTCTTCCTTAACTAAATCCATCGCTTTAACAGTTTAACTTATCTGACATGGTTAGTAACATGGGATATCTTGAAATATAGTTTTTGTACAATAATCAAAACTAAAGAGAATGAGACTCATAGGTCAACAATCTCCCTTTTTTTATATTTTATAAAACTTAATTAATAAAATTTTAAGATATGCATAATTAATATATATTTCAAAAAGATTATCAATTAAACGCTCCCCCTGAATATATGCATATTCTCCCCCTTTTTGGAAATATCAAAAAATATTAGTATGGAGGAAGAATAATAAAAGATTAGGGAACAATTGAAATGAACATATTAAGCACTTAATAAATATGAGATAATAAGATGCAAAGAGATACTACTAAGCATGAAGTACATAAACGATAGAAGCACATATATTCATAACCATCATAGTTGCAAGCAAATACAACAAACTATCAAAGCAATACATAAGTCTAAAATAATACATAACTAAAAACCGAAATAACTACTCATCATCATTCGGAGGAGGATAGCTTGAGTGATTGTACATGTCGAAATGATAGTCAATTCTGGCGTTCGTTTTATCAAATCTTGTATTTATATTGGCAAAACCCATACTCATGATTTGATGGGTTTCAAGATGAAGATTGATCATGTATGTGAACATGCGACTTTCGAAGCCTTGAAAATCATAATAGGTTATTGTGGAATTTCAGGCTCTGATGTTGGATGTAATGGAGACTGAGATGGAGGTGATGCTTGAACAGATAATTTTCTAGATGCATAAGACGAATATTGTAAAGATCAAAATGTTTGTCTGGATTTTGAATGGAGGTGTTAATAGAGGGATCGATGCCGGCATCTTCAATGATTTTAGTTATCATTTTGACGTAGTAAAGATTGGAAGTGGAGATGGGTAAATTTCAAATTGTATTGACAAGGAATAAAGGAAGATTAACACGAATGCGAGCCAATACACAATATGTTAATAACTTATGTGTGGGTGTCATGCGGTCTCGACCACCGGATTTTGGATAAACAGTATTGACTTAGTATGTAGGCCAAAACACGAGCTTGTGGAACAAGGGTTTGAATGTATGGGTCATTATACAAGTGTGGATATTCATTATCGTGAACGAGTCTAGAGGTATTCTCCTTGGTAACGTTGAGTGGATAGTGTGAGAAAGTAGACACGATTTGTTTGTATATATCAATACCCATGTTAGGAACTTAAAAGATTCTAACAAGAGATGCGGTTGAAATGGTAATAGAACGTTTTTGTAACCTGGCCTTAAGAATGGTGACATCTTCTTGATTACTAACAAGATTAGCATAGAAAAGATGGATGAATTTTTTATGAGTGGGACAATCGAGAGTAAGAAAATTTATCCAATCTTGGAATTGAAGAGAAGTGAGATTAAAATTGGCAATTTCATTCAAACGAACGTACGAACCGGTGACGATTTTCTTCTTCACAAGATGATCATACATCTTGGAGATTTTATCGTTGATGAAGCCAAAAACAACATCCTCTTCTCAACTTCTTCTTCGTCTTCTTGAGCTTGGGTCGTCTTTTCGGTCTCTGGTCTCATCTTCTACGTTTTCATTCTCACTCTCCGATTCTTCGATGGGTTAAAGAGGAGAACGTCTACGACGTTTAGATGTCGAAGACTCGCCAACTCAAGCATTTTTGGTTCTCACCATTGTTGTAGAAATTAGAGAACTTGGGTTTCGAGTTTTTGATTTAGGGAGGAAGAGAGAGAATAGAAGAAAGAATATGAGGGTTTAGTGAAGGAAAAGAAACTTATAAAGATTGAATGAACGTCTATGATGAAGGGATATGGAATCAAACAGCCACGACGTTTCACTAGAAACATCGCTGCTGAAGGGAAATCGACATATGGACGTCTATAGGGACGTCCATAAGTCAATAGACGTCACAGTGGACATCTATTAAAGCGTCCCTGCAATTCTTTTTCTAGATTTGCAGAGTTTTGTTAATATGGGTTGTTTGATAGAACCTAGGTGTAATTTTAGTATATATTTGATGGAGTTTAGTAAATATATTCATACAAATATAGACTAACAGATAGGAAATAACTTAACATTCATATAAAAAAACAGTACATTATATCAATACAACCATAGAAATATAAAAATCCAGACATAACATAACAACATGAATTTTAAACAAACAAACAAACAACGAGACTAAACACACCATACGACCAGCTATATAGACATAACAGGTTTCTAGAGGCTTGGAAGATACTTCAGTATTCTGTCGTCTTGGTTTTCCGTGCTTTGACGAACGCCCCTTTGACCCTGTCGTATATATGGATATGAATGTTGTTCACTTCATACCTGGCGATGAACATGAAACGCTGATCAAGAGGAGGATGAACATAGAAAGGACCATCTGCCCCTGTTCCATGTCCATTTGGGTCAAAGTGATACCGAGTATCATTCGGACCGTTTGGTGGTGGTCCGTAATCAAATGGATCGGTAGCAAGGGTTCTCCATGAGAATTTCTTCTGCTGGAGGTGCATTAAAGGTGTACTCCTCAAATGGCTCTTCTGACGAATCTTCAGTGGATGGACTCAAAAGAGAATGAGGCAGAGTGAACGGCAGAATCCGTGAGGAATTCAGAGTTGGTCGTAGAGGAGAAAGAGTTTCTTTGATTTTGACATCGAGTTTCTTTAAAAAAAGGTGACCCTTTCTCGACAATTGGAGTGCTCCCAGTTGAAATGGTTCTCTTCGACATTGTGCAAGTTTGTGTAGGTTTTGGGAGAAAAAGTAAAGTGAATTTGAAAGAATAAATGCACTTCAATTTATAGAGGGTAAAGGTAACCGTTGACAGGAAGTTTTGAAAATTAAAATTGGTTTTAAAACATACAGAAGATTTGAAATTTCAAAATTTCAAAATCGAGAAAGAAGTTCATAAAATTGTTGTGCGGTTTTTATGAACAGAAACTACTATAGATGTCTGCAAAGACGTCCATAGACCATAGGATTTTAATTTAATAACCTAAAAATTGGTTAATAGAAATTTTTAGTATTTAGATTTCTAGTTCAAGCATGTTGGATTCACCTTTATTTGTGCAAAGCGAGTTCTATCTAAAGGTTTTGTGAATATATAGCCAACTGTGATTCGGTCGGTATATACTCAAGAATTATATCACCTTTATGATAGTGATCTTGTAAGAAATGATATCTAATATCTATATGTTTGGTTCTTGAATGTTGGTCAGCGTTCTTTGTCATTTGGACAGTGCTAGTATTGTCACAAAGTATTGGAATTTTAGACTATTTCCTTATAGTTTTCTAAAGTATATTTTATCCAAAAACTCTGAGTGCAGCAAGCACCAGCGGCGATATATTTTGTTTCAACAGTTAATAAAACTGTTGATTCTTGTTTCTTGGAATTCTAAGAGACAAGAAAGTTTGCCTATGAGATGACACGTGCCACTAGTTCTTTTTCTATAAGTTTGACTTCCAGCATAGTCAGCGTTCGAAGAACTTGTTAAGTGGAACATATTATTTTTAGAATACCATAATCCTACATTGATGGTGCCTTTAAGATATCTAAAGATTCTCTTAACGGCTACTAAATGAGATTCTTTAGAATCGTCTTGGAATCTAGCACATAGACACACTCTATACATGTTATCAGGTCTACTTGCAATTAAATACAATAAACTAACAATTATACCTCGGAAGTCGTATATCTACCGATTTTCCAGTTTTATCCTTGGTAAGTTTGGTTATCATCGCCATTGGAGTTTCACGGGTCTTTGCATCATTTAACCCGAACTTTTTGATAAGTTCCCTAATGTACTTGGCTTGAGTGATGAATAGCTCTTTTTAATTTTGTTTGATTTGAAGTCCAATGAAAAAATTCAACTCCCATTACACTCATTTCAAACTCATCCTGCATAGACATTGAGAACTCTTGGCAGAGCTGATCGTTAGTAGAACCAAATATGATATCATCAATATAAATCTGAACTACTATTATACCATTTCCATATATTTTTTGTAAATAAGATTTTGTCAACAATGTCTTTAATATATCCTATTTTTATTAAGAATGTACTTAATATCTCATACCAAGCTCTAGAGGCTTGTTTGAGACCGTACAAAGTTTTTTCTGGTTTAAATACGTATTCTGGATGTTTATGATTTTCAAATCCCGGTGGTTGTGCTATATATATATTTCTTTTATTCTACCGTTCAAGAATGCGCACTTGACGTCCATTTGAAATACTTTAAAGTTTTGAAACAAGTATAGGCTAATAATATCTTAATAGTCTCGAGCAGGAGCGTAAGTTTCGTATAGTCAATTTCTTCGACTTGATATAATCTTGAGCGACTAAACGTGCTTTATTTCTTACTATGTTTCCTGACTCGTTTAACTTTATTTCTAAAAACCCACTTTGTACCGATTATTACTATTTTCGGGTTTTGGAACTAATTTCCAAACTTTATTTATTTCAAACTGATTTAACTCATCTTACATTGCTTCTATCTAATGCTCATCATTTTCAGTTTCTTTAAAATTCTTCGGATCTATAACCAAAATAAAAGTTGAATTGATATATAAGTTAAATGTTGATGACCTAGTAACCACTCCTTTATCTATATCCTATTATTAAATTCTTAAGGTGATCTTTGTTGAATTACCAATCTTTTGGAAGAATGGTATCAACCACTTGCTTTTGTTGTTCCAATTGAATGGATTAAACATCTTTATCTAATGATGAATCATCTAAACCCTTTGACAAGTTGGAATCATCGTCATCTATTATATTCTCAGAATTTAAGGGGTTAATTTCATCAAATTGGACGTGCATGTTTTTTTGAATCGTTAAAGTTCGATTATTATATACACGATAGGCTTTGCTAGTCATAGAATAACCAACAAATATTTCATCACATTTAGAATCGAACTTTTCTAAATTGTCTAAGACATTTAATATGCAGCATTTACAACCAAAGACTTTAAAATATTTAACGTTGGGTGTCTTACTATAAAATAATTCATATGGGGTTTTACTTAAATATTTTCTAATTATTACCCTATTTATTATATAGCATGAAGTGTTAATAGTTTTAGCCCAAAAATATTTAAGTAAATTATTTTCATTTAGTATGGTGTGTGCCATTTCATGTAAGGAACGACTTTTCTTTTCAACGACTCCATTTTTTTGTGGTGTTCTGACACCGAAGAATTCATTTTTGAAACCCTTCTTATTACAATATTCTTCAAATATTGAGTTTTCAAGCTCTCCACCATGGTCACTTCTAATTTTAGATATATTTAAATTCATTTCGTTTTGATTTTGTTTAGAAAATATTTTGAAAATAACAAAAGTTTCATGTTTGGTTTTTAAGAAAAATACCAAAGTAAATCTTGAAAATCGTCTATAATAACATAGACATAAAATTTACCTCCTAGACTTGCATTGCGACTAAGACAAAAAAGATCCATATAAATCAAGTGCAAGGGAGTATTACTTGACACATTGGTTTTTGGTTTAAAAAATGATTTTATTTATTTAGCTTTTTGGCAAGTATCACATCCTGTTTTTTATAAATTTTATTTTAGGGATGTCTTTAACAAGGTTATTCCTTAAGATTTTGGATAAAGCATCCATCGAGTAATGACCTAGTCTCCTATGCTAAAGGCATCTATTTCATTATAAACTATTAGGCATTTAATGTCGGGATATTTAAAATCTTGAGTGTAAATGATGTATATATTATAATATCATTTACCAATTAAAACTACTTTGTTATCATATAGGATTTTGCAAAATTCTTTTTCAAAAATTACTTTATAACCTTTATCACAAAACCGGCTTACACTAAATAAGTTATGTTTTAGGTTGTCAACATATAATACGTCTTTAATTAATATAGTATTAGATGCATTATTAAAGAAAATATCACTTTTACCGATGATTTTTCCCTTATTATTATCTCCAAAAGTGGCATTGCCGTTTTCTTCTCTTGATAGTGTTTCAAAACTTTGAATGTTTCTAGTCATGTGCCTCGAGCATCCACTATCAAAAATCTATCGACTACTACATCTTTGGAGATCTTGCAAAACGGGAAGAAGAAAGTGTGACATTCGGAACCCAAATTATTCTTGGTTCATTCGAGTCAGTTTTTGGAGAAAAATAATATTTGTAAGTTGAGTTATTTTTAATTATACAGTATTGAGATATGTACCCTATGGTGCAACAATAGCTACACGTAGAATTACCATACTTGTTTCCATAAATATATAATAGTATTTACTCCTAAAAGTTTAAGTTTTTGGGGCTAATTGAGAATATTTATCAAATCCAATACTTTCTTTCTTACAATGTTTGATTGATTGTCCTAGCATTACATCTAAATTGTTCAAAAGCATTTTATCTTTTAAATCAACTTTCCTTTTTATGTCAAAGATTTCATAATTTAATGTATTATTAGTCTTAATTAATGTATCATTAGTTGAAGTTACGGATTTTAATTTTGCATTTAAATTTTCATTTTCTAATTTTATTTTATTTATTTTGAGTGTATTTCTAAATTGTTTTTAGTGGATATGTTTGACTTTAATGTTTTATACTTAGTATTAACTCTATCATAATTATCTTTAAGAAAATGACAAATATCTATCAAATCCTTTTTACTGAAAAATTCTAAATCAAAGTCATCATTGATTACCTCATCTTCGTGTGCCATGAAGCACATGTTAGCGACTTCTTTAGCTTCTGAGTCACTGGAATCAGTATCATCCTAAATAGCTTGAAATGAACGCTTTTCTGATTTCTTCTTTGATTTCCACTTATCCTTGTTGAGCGTAGAACACTCCGACTTAACATGACCTTTATTGCATTCAAAACAACAAAGAGTTTTATTAGAATTAAAAATTTTATTAAATTTATGCGTTCCTTTCTTCTGACGGAATTTTCTGGACTTCAGATATTTCCTAAAGTGTATAGCAATGTTGGTCATTTCTTCATTGTCGCTTTCTTCATCACTAGATATTTTCTTAGGCTTAGACTTACTGATAGAAGCCTTAAATGCGATATTTTTCCTTTGAGTGTTTTTCTCTTGCTTTTACTTTAGATCCCTAGTTGCATTTCGTATGTCTTCAATTTGCCTATTAAGGAGTTGACCGTCAATGTTGTCATATCATTGGCTTCTTCAAAGACGGTGATCTTGCGTTGCCATGAGATCGTTAGAGACGCCAACAATTTGTAACATTTTTCTTTCTCATCGAAATTCTTTACTAGCTTGAAGAGTTCTGTAATGACATTATTGAATCTCATTTAGAACATCCCATACTCATGCATGAGACGGTTGATCTTACTCTCTTTTACTTGACTGGTTCTTTCATGGGCAGTCTGGAGCCGTTAAACACATAAAGATTCTATTGAATTCTTCAGAATTCAAAGAACAATGAAGTGCATTCATTACCTTGACATTTAATGTCATTAATCTCTTGTCGGCATCAGATAATAGATTTGTGGTAGGAATAACAAAGGGCTTTTCAATGATGTCTAAGATTTCTAGATCGATACACTGAAGGAAAACTTTAATCTTAGTTTTTCAGAAATGATAGTTGGTGCTGTTGAAAAGAGGATGACGGTTAGTGGATTGTCCTTCCATGTGGTTTGTCATGGGATCAGATACTCAAGAGCTTAATCTTTTAAAACAGAGTAATCTTGCTCTGATACCAATTAAAACGGCCTTAGAGGGGCTAGATAAGGCTTTATGGAAAACTCAGTGCAATTGTACGGATTTGAGAAATTTGCAGCAGAATGTAAATCAGAGTATAAAAATAAAAGACAATTTCACAAACACAGAGTGTACAGAAAATAAATGACAGAGTGCACAGAAAATAAATGACACAGAGATTTGTTAACTAGGGTTCACCAACTCTGTGGCTAATCCCCGTCCAATAACTCCTGCTCAGGATAACTCACTATCTTGTAACTCTTTACGGGTGGAGAAACCCATATCTTTTCCCAGGCTCGGATCTTAGAAGCTTTACACTTGCAGGCGGTGAACACCTAGACTTTTTCCCAAAGGCTCAAGTCTGAAACTTCTTATAATGTGAAGATCTTAGACCTTTCTTCACTGGATCATACAAGTAAGATTTTAATAAATCTTTACAGAACCAACTATACAATCCTATTGATCTCAAAGGATAATAAAGTTTTAAATCAAAGAAGATAATGGATTGTGTTTTAGAGATTATAGAACGTTTAAAAACTGATTCGAATAAGTTTTTCAAAAGATTAAGAAAAGTTTAAAAACAGAACCTTCTTCGATAATTTAGAGATCTTTCCATTCTAATGACTAGAAAAATCTAAAGACCTGATAGATCTCCTCTTAAAAAGAGTAGTAAAAACTTAAAAACGATTGAGTAAAAGAGTTTTCACGAAAAGATTAAAGAATAAGAAATTGAAAGCAAAATAGCAAAAAGTTAAATTCGTGAGATGTCAAAACTCTTTGATAATGGGTCCTTTATATAGAAATTCAGAAAGTGGCAGCTGTGACAGTTAGAATAACTGCTCCTAAAAGTTAGGACCGTTATTGGCAGTTTATAGCCGTTAGAAATTTGAAATTCAAACTGAAAAACTGAAAACTGAAAAATTTATAACTGCTATAGACGTCAGGACGAACGTCTTTAGGGACGTCCCTTGGGACCTTTGATGTCTGATATTTCAGACAGATGTCCTTTTAGGATGTCTAAAATATTTAAAAAGAATTGGTTTGTTTTGAAAACTCTAATCAAAAGTTTAGATATCTTGTTAAGTGAAGAGATACCTAGTATAGAAAATTAAGATCAGAAAAGAGATTCTAACCACTGAGATCAACTCTATACTAAAAAAAATAAAAAGTCTTGAATACGTCCATTGTTTGACTTCTTCGATATTTCCTTTGAACTTACATTTTGATCTTCAGAGTCTTTCGATATTACTGTTGAGATTTCAGTTGCAGTGTTTATTGTTCTCTTGTTTGACTAAATCAATTGCTTTAGCACGTTAACTTATCTGACATGGTTAGTAACATATGATATCTTGAAATATGATTTTTGTAAAATAATCAAAACTAAAGAGAATTAGACTCATAGGTCAACACATAAATGAAGCTTTCAACAGAATAATTAGGTATTGACTACACATGTTCCTTTTTACAAGTTAGCTCTATCAAGGTCCATAATTAAATTAGTATGCATCCATCATGCCTCTTTTGCATGCTACGATCCCGGGTTCATGTCTTTACCCATTGTCCTAGTAGCATTGTCCAATGATCTAAATTGATCCACAAATACAAGCATCTCTTTAACCTCCTCATATCAACTATACTTGTCCGTTGGTTATGTTTGTTGCATACCCTTCCCTTTGACTCATAAAGCACGGTGGCTGTAGCCTGTAATTTGCGTAGGTTTTCCTTTCGTCAGCTTCGTTGTATCCCATGTTTACATAAAATCCAATGGCATTCCTCCTCTTCAACCAATTTGCTCAAAGTTACCAGGAAAAACCTCGTCAATCTCACCTTATTAATGATTGATGAATGACTCGTGAATGATCCTAAATAATACAAATGGCACTCTCAGTATTCTAATCAGTTCCAAAACCAATGTTAATCTCCAGGACACGCTTGCATTCTACCTAGATGTAAGCATTTTATCATGGAGCAACGACTGAAACACAAAAATTATAGGGATAATGAAGAATATGTAAATATGCAATGGAGTGTGGTATGGATACCTATCAGCAATAGCATTCATTGTACTAATAGTAATCAAGTAATTATATGAAACTTCCAATGCATTCGATCATCTCGTTTTAAAGTTCCATAAAAGAACTATGGTGCTGTTTAGGCGTTCCTTAATGTTTAATCAAATGGATTACTTTTTCATCTTCCAGGGCGGACTTTATTTTGTTTTTGCGTAAGTGCATCAGGAATACATGAAATGCAGCATTCTGTCTTGGTTTGGAAATTAAGAAATAATTGTAAATATCTCAGTTTCGAGTTCTTACTCCCATGGGTCATCTCCAAGGAGAAGCACATCGTTCTCCCTGTCGACAAATACAAGCTGCCAGCCTGATCTAAGAGGATCTTCCAACAGACCCTCGATACCGAACATCTGTCCCAGCTCCTCACGCAGCTCCTCATAGCTACTGAAGTGAGAGATGTCCAGTGATCTTCCAACTGATCCCGACTTGTAAACCTGCACAAATGAAGATGAATTATTGTCTGAATGCTTTTAATTAATTTCAACCTATCTTGTTGTTCTTAGTTCTTACCTTCACAAATGTTCCGGCCGTCGGATCAGTCTCCTCCCCATTTTGCACCAAGCCAGATGATTCATCCAGATAACTGTAAAGAGTGTTCTGAATGCAAGTAGCTGCATATGGTGCTGCAGATGCATTAGTGTCAAAAGCATTTGCACTAAGGTTGGGCACTCCATTAGAGAGGAGAGAGGAGGAATCTAAGTTTACACCAAACACATTGAAATTCTGAGGAACAGATGAACAATTATCTGCCTCCACAGAACCATCCTTCTCAGGAAATGATTGAAGCAAAGCCGTGCTGCCGAAAGGTGTGAATTGGGACATGGTAAGTTTCGGTTCCCATGGTTGCTGGTTTTGCTCGCTCATGGGTTGACCAATTCTTGACAAATTTAAAACACTGGCACTTCCATCAGGCTGACTACCACTTGAAATACTCTGTACGCAACTAGGTGTCATGGCTGATGAGAAATTTGTGCCTGTATCAGGAAACACTAAACTTTGGCACAATTGCGAAGGCATAGATGGTTTCTGCTGCTGCAAATAATTGTTCTGGAACGGGAACATCTGTGGTTGATTCTGCATCTCCTGAACCTTCTGTTTCCGTAGCTCATTTTGGGGCTGATGCAGCTGCTGATTTAGGGCATTGTGGTTCTCCGATATACTTTGTGACTGAGAACAGATGATCTGCTGAGGGTCTGATTGCTGAGCAAATTGCTGCTGCAATATTGGACTAGTTATGCCAGACTGCTGGGGAAATTGAAAGGGTTGCTGATACTGTAGAAATTGTTGTTTTAGAAAGTCCCCTCCTCTCAAGTCCTGCAGAGCTGCAGCAGACATCACTTGATACTGATCAGGCTGATTCCCTACAAATAACGGTTCCAGCCTTTGCTGAACCCAAGGGTTCATACCAAGTGATGGATAATTAAAGGATTGAAGGCCTTGCTCTCTAGCATCCCCTCTCAACCACATAAAAGCATTGCCCTCATCTGCCATGCCCTCTGAAAAATTATTGATAGGAATTTATAGCGTGTATTTGTAATGGCTTAAGATCAGCATACGATTATACATTTATACTAGATATATGTGCGGAAATAAATCGTGGAAATCAGATAAATGTGAAATTATACCACTAGGAAAAGGTACTCCAGGGTGCCAAGGGCGTTTAAGCCTTAGTGGGAACAATGATGGATACATGGGAAATGCGGTTAAAGGCTCAATTTCCCACAACGAAACTCTAGGTTGTCTGTCACCAGCTGTAGATTCATCCCAGCCTACCTATATTTCACATTTATGGTATATCAGTTTGAAATAATGATGCACATTTTCTAGAGGATCAACAGAAAACCAACACAGTAGTGCAACAAGGAAATTTAATTAAAACAAGAACGCCGGAGAGATGACGGGAAAAAAAGAGAATTAGCATGAAGAGAAGACAAATAAAAATGTTAACGACCATAAATGTCTTGGACAACAGGTAATCTAAGACAGGATCTGCACAGATCTGCCATAATCAAGGTCGCTGATGATTTTTTTTAAAAAGGGGTTTGGATTCAACATCTTCCATTGGTCATAACATTTTCTCAAGCAACTAAACTAATGGGTAAACTAAAAATCTGGTATGTACACAAATGGTTCTAATCACGGCTGACCATGATCCGAGATGGTTAATTCCGATCCTAAAATGACCATCCGAGTTCCAATACTGAGATTTTAAACCTTGGTTTTGGGTTCACCAATTGATTATTAGGGTGTTGATATTGAGTTTATCAATGGGTTAATGGTTAAGTAGTGGGTTATTGGCTTATTTGACATCATTAATGACTAAAAAAATGTCCAAAAGTTAATAGTTATCTTTACAACATATTTAAAAAACGACTCTAGACGCCATTAATTACTAAAACATCAAAACTGCTGTTTCTAGTTAATTTTACTATATTAAAAATATTTACTAATTTTTTAAATTTTGTTTAGTCAAGCGATAAAGGAGACAATATTCATGCCCAATAAAGTCGACATGCTCTGATCCCAAAACAACCACCTGATAGTAGTACCAATTCCGGCATTTAAACCAGATAGGCTGGAGAAAATGGTTTAAAATTAATTGCTTGAGGTTTCTCACACTTTTTAATCCCTAGTGGAGCGGAGACACCAAACAAGATCAGTTAATTGTTTCTTTCCAATGTATATAAACTTGTTGGTGTTGGATATGACTGTTAAGCAGAAGCAAGCACATATGCGCACCTATCTACACTGCATCCTAGGTTCACTATCATTCTTGTTATGTTCTTTTTCTTTTTAATGACTCAACACCAACCTATGTGCCATTTCGAACCCTATTTTCTGGGATGCAGCTATAATATGGGAGTGAAATCTTGCTAGCACATATATGATTTGATGAGCTGATGATCCTTGAGGTCAATTTCCATCAGATGATACACAGAAGTCACACAAACAGATTTATCCGATGGTCCTGACAAAGACCAGAGCAGGTTGGCATGCCAAGGCACCATGCCATAACTAAGAAAAGGATGTTAATGATGGGTCATTTTTCTTATCAAGTATTCAAGGTGACCTGTTAATATTCTGCTTAAATATTTTTTAGCATTCTTTTAATTAATGATATACCAAATTTATTTGCTAAAAACGCACAACAAGCTGATCTAACTTTATAAATCAAAACAGTTTTTGACTGTCTTTAGAGTGGTATATGCTCCTGAAATTATTCAAGGGTTCAATTGATTGTGCTATTATCACAGCATACAATGTTTCTTAATATAAACACAATTACATGACCTGTATGCAAAGGCTCCAAGGTATATGTCAAAGAATATGATACATGATACACAGATAACAAGATTTTCACAGATTTTTACCTTGACTGACCTCCATTGAGAATTCGGCCAGCGCACAGGATCCAGATCGCCTATGCCTGTAATTGTTCCCATGTACCTTTATGCAACATGAGATTAATATAAAAAAGAAATAAAACTGGCAAAGTAGCAATGCTGTATAATGAACACAATAAGGCTAGACAAATCAAAAGTCATTTAAAATCTCAATATAAACAAATGACAGCTGAATGTTTTCATTGGGCACATATGTAATTTCACTAAATCCACAAAAAGTTTGCTGTTTAATAACCCAATCATTTTTCCTGGAAAACAGTGTGAGCTTAAAGCTGTTGCTAAACTCTGATATAATTTACCTGCGAACACTTGATTCTTCAGTCTCAAACAGCATCCGAAAGCGCATCCCAACTGATACTCGAGTGTGGTATACAGCATTAACATATCTTGATAGTGGTATCACAAACTCAGATGGGCATGCCCTAATATAAGTGTGAATCGAAATAATACATAGGTTCATATCAGTAAGAACTGTTGCTATTGCAAGTTACCGATTACTAATATGGAGTCCACTTATACCTTGGATTATAAAAGATGGTGAATCGGCTATTTGTGGCTGCAGCATGAGCTGCAGCAGCAAGGAGCCCGATGTGCATGCTATCACTCGACAAAACTGATGAGGGCAATACTGTTTGTGGTCGACTGGCACGTCGAATTCCCAAAAAAAGCTGGTTCTTTTCATTCCTACAAACGGTGAAAAAGAAATTTAAAAAAGTCATGCATTGCATCCTACATGGCCATAACTTTCATAAATTCATTTGAAATATCATTAAATGAAAGAATGACAGTAAATATTATAGACCATATGAAAATAACAGAATCCCCAGCAATAAGTCTCTTGGCACTGACAAACACACTCCAGCCTGTTGTGAGAAGATGCCTTTTGGGTTGGCCTGCCACAGAAGATAGATACAAAATACTTCGAGTTATTTCAAAAAAATTTTATAAAAAGTATGCATGTCATATGAGTCTGCTAAGTATGAAAGTCATAACTGGTCATATTAAGACTGATAAACTCATAGGAACTCTCACAATGCAAAACAATTGTTTATTAGCCAATTCAATAGAAAAGGGCATAAAGTCAACCAACCAACCACACACCAGCACAACCCACAAGCACATGCATCAGTGCATACGCACACAGAGTAGAAGTCTCACCAAACATGGTACAAATATACAAGTGTTAACTACATCGTAGGTCGTCCACATTTGACCTGACATTGTTGTAACACCCTAGCACGATTGTACATTATTTATTATATTAAATAAATATGTTGGGCATTTATATTATTATTGTTATTGAGTTATGATTGATATTTGGATGGTTATTATGATAATCATATTGTTTTGCCTTGCCTTGATCGCTGGTTTGAATTGATATAATATTGGTACCCGACCCGCATGCATATTAACCTATGACATTTTGTCAGTATTTAAGTTTTATTGCTAATCGTATATATCTTATTCATATAATATATGTTAAAATGTCATGAGATAAGAAAAGAGTATTATATTAGTAGAATATATTTATGGTTATCTAGTTTGTTAAATAAAGGATAATTAGTATCTAATATTTTGTTGTTAATCTACCAACATCTGTTTTAATATCCATACAATATATTATCAAATATTAGTTTTGTAACAAAAAAACATTATGATTATCTAAATAGTTAAACATATGATAATTAGTTTTAAGTTTGTTTGCTAGTCTAATAATATCTTATTTTAATGTTCATATAGTGTATTTAAATATTAGATATATTAGTATGTTGTTTTAACAAAAAGATATATCTTGGTTTGATAACTTTAAAAGAGAGATCAGATTCTTGATGTTTGGGTTTGTGAGATGGTTAAGGGTTTTTTTATGCTTTTACCTTAATCCTATATTTAAATCCCTTTAAACCTTTTAAAACTTTTAAAAAACAATCCTAAGGGCTTCTTTGAAGTTTTCCCTTATCTTTTATAAATAACCTAATTCATCTCAATCCTCAAATACTTCATCTTCTTCGATCCCAACCTTCACCGAATGCCCCCTCATCACCAAGATCATCAACTCTAGCCATCTTCCTCCATCACCTTTGATCGGCACCGATCAAGTCTCACACCCAAGCACCGAGAATCACCACCGCAACCACCCAAGCAGCGGCCTCCATCGCTTGCAACCGCCAAAACCTTCACCGTCGCCATCATCTTCCTCCTTCCACAAAACCCATCACCTGCATCACTCGTCTTCAACTTCTTCGACTCCCCATCGCAGCCCCAAACCCATATCATCTCCTTCTCCACCGAGACCTTGCTCGACCCCTTCACCCATTCACTGTCATCTTCCTCTCTCCATCTCCGACCTCAAAACCGAACCAAAACCCCATCACCTTCATCGCCTGCATCTCTTCGGTCTCATCACTTCAGCCAACCAAACAACCCTTGATCCCTTCCTCCTCGTCTCAACCTCAACCGAGCATCCTTCGACCACTGCGCAACATCACCTCGACATCATCTCCTTCCTCCTAATCCATCTCGCTGACATCAACACCCCATTACAGGAACACCGAGATCCAAACTCTCATCATCGCCGATCTCTCTTTTCCCGAGTAGCTTCCCTGCACCCTGACCCGAGCACCACACCATCGCCTGCAACTTCAACCAAGAACCCAACCGAGCTCAACTACAAGGTCGCAACGCCCATAGCCGAGCCAACTTCAAGCCGAATCACCATATTGAGATCCAAGTCGAGATTTTGCATCGTGTCGTGGTGCGTTTGTGTCTCCATCGTTTCCATTACCCCGTCCGTCGTCTCCGAGGCAAGTATACTACTACTTGCTTTACATGATGGATACAACGGTGGCCGTCGTAGTATTATTTATCATTTAGCATATGCTAGATTAGTTTAAATAATAACAGTTTGCATTGATATTTAGATTGTAGATATTTTACATCCGGAACATATAAATAAATTCATGGTATTTTAATATTAAGTAATATATATAACCTATTTTCACTAACTATTGCAACCTGGAAACTATGACCCAATCCTTTAGCACGCACTGTTCTATTGGAATATAAAAATTGAAGTTTAAACATATGATGTGAGATAGGATACATTATAATAACCCTATTCTAGTTAAAGCGAAATATAAAACATGATAATTATATTGAAAAACTGCATCCCTTTTATTGACATGTATACTACTCCGATATGATAATATAGCAACTACTTTCATGTATCCATATTACCGTTATTGTGATCCTTACCATTACCATTATCGTGATCATTACAATTATTTGACTTGACTTGATTACATCATCCCAGTTATACTTGTACATTTATTCATGACATGTAACTTGCTATCATGTTATTGGTACTGTACTATTACCGTTATCATGCCAGTACATACGTGTCTATAATATTTACCAATATCAACAATCCTGATATTAACTTGACTAGTTGTCCTGATAGACGTATTCTTGTTGTTCTGATGGACGTATTTTGTATCTGCTTATTTCTGTGTTGGCATTAGGTAGATATTGAACCAATACCTGACATGAACATGAAAACCCGATGGAAAAGGGGAAATCAAGAATGAAATCCGACTTGTAACTCAACAGTTCACTGTTTGCCAGATACTGATCAGTCGATACGAGATTCAGGCTCCGGAATGATGATGCTGACATCATTCATCTATACATGACATTGTTTTATGGTCTAGTGGCACGTCTCGGATTCGGTCCCGAGAATCATAACCGCGGTCCCGGACACGCACAGGATACTATCGAGTTATATCGAGAATTTCATTGATTTGTTTCAAATATCTTTAAGATAGATAACATAGCGACATGAACCATTAGGATACACATGATATGGTTGATACTGATATCTTACTTGTTGCATCACATGTACTGTTATCGCTTATTGTTTATACTCATGACATCCCGTTTTTGCACATGACATATTATATCGTCTATTGTTTATATTATTATTATTATGATATTTATGACGCACTGACGTCTGGATTTTGCATAGCCCAGATCCTTTGGCTTTAGCACAGAAGGATCGTGAGCAAGTTGACATGATTGTGGATCAGTGAGGAGCTTTCCACTGATATAGTTTTTATTATGGTTTAGGTTTTCTTGTTTCTTTCTTGGATCTTTATTGATTCCGCTATTGTTTCATGTTATTATTTTTTGTGGCTATTGGACATGTGATAGATAGATCTATTATTAAATTGTTTTTAATTACTGATTAACAGCCGTAATGTGACTATAGAAAGATATTTCCTTACTGTAGGTAGTATGGTTGGGTTTGTTACGTTTCAATTTTAAAGTATTTTGGGAAGCAGGGCGTAACAATTGTTGAGCAGGAGGCGCGAAAATTATTTACCATCATCGTGAAAGATATCCTAAAAACCTATATATGCATTTCTCATCATTATTGGGTTAATATGACAATTGTTTAGGTGAGGTGTCCTAACCAAGTCCCTCAATTCTCTCCATTACAAGGTTAAGGTCTAACGTCACTTTAGCATGGCATAGCATTACCAACACGCGCGTCCGTGCGGACCCACCCACACATATATGGATAGGGATAAGGCTATTTTACTCCCAGAGTATAAGTAGCTTAATTATGCAATGTGGATAAGTAGTAAATATCTCCTTCATTTAAGGAAAAAAATAAGGGCGGGACTATAATTTAATAATAAATCTAGTAATAAGAATACTTTTAAAGATAACAAACTAAATATATCTTCCTATAAAAGTAAAAACAAATAACTAGTTCTGGATGTTTTCTATGTTGCTTTTGATGTTTCTCTTGGATGGTTGGGTTTATTTTTGTTCTCTCCATAAATCTAGAAACTCTTTTCTAAATTGAATTCTTTCTCAATGATATCTAATTTCTATCTCGGCGAATTAATGGATTCTGATGGACAAAAACTACATAAATATTTTTTTCTATTTTTGGGAAGGGATATAGATTGAGAACTACAGAATGGTTAAAGTTCATTGGAGATTAATACTATTTAGCTTAACATATTTGCGCTTTTGTTTTTCTCTGTTAGCTTTAACTGTTGTCACTTGTTTCAAACTCTTTGTTCATGGAAGGTTATTGGCAATAAAACCCAATCTATTCTTCAAAGTTGAAATCAAAACCACCATTTCATTTTTGCAATTGATTGATAAAAATCAAGCATCTTTTGATAAATTAAGCAAAAGCCCATAGAATCAGCACTTGCGGCCGATATCATTTAACATCTCCTTCAAAGTCCTAACATACCACATGTTACCCTTAGGGGAAAAAACAAAGGGTGGCAGAGAAAATCGCTGAAAAGGGCTCCATCCCCCCCCCAAAAAAAACAAAGGGTTAGTTGCCATATAATACCCCAAAGTTTCACCCATATTGCAGTTATATACCTTTTTTTTTCCTGCGTTAATATACCCTATAGTACGAACAGTTACCACTTAACTACCCTCCGATAATCTCCTGTTAGAATATTTCCAAATAGATTCTCATGTGCTTAACAAGTGACTATTTTTAGACTTTTTAATCCTCAACCATATAAAAAATGGCTTTCAAATCTAACCTTCCTTAAAAAAACTTGTGTTTTAAAGCAAAGTAAATTGATTTTTCATTCTTTTGCTTTTCTTCTTATTCATATTTTTTCTCTTGATCTGCCCTAAAGTATGGGTTCTTCTTCCTCATCCTCTTTACCTTATTTACCCCGAATTGCGGCTTCTTCTCCCTCCTTTCTTAAAATTCCATGGCCTCATATCCACAAGATTTAGGTATCTTTTGAGTGGATCATCAAATAATCAAGATGAATTTAAAATTTGCAAGTAAATTAGTAAACTATAACTAGGTTGCCGCTTGAAAAGAAGTTAAAGAGTATACAAGGAAAAATTGAGGCTAACGGAGAAAAAGTGAAAAACCCTAACCTTTTCCATTTTGAAGCTTAAGATCTTCGAAGATCTCGATTTTTTTATGGAGGGATTGAAGAAACCCAAACTTTTCCCTCTTTTCTTCCTCGTTACTTGTTGATTTGAGAAATTTGGGGTCTATAGGTTTTTAACATTTTGTTTTGGAGAAAGATTGAGGAAGAAATGATAAAATATGAGGGAAATATTTTTAATCCATCTCCTTACAAGTATAAGGGCACTAAGGTCATTTCATTTTTTTCGTTAATGTTGTATGGGGGTAAAGTGCAAGTTCGTACTTCAGGGTATTTTAATACATGGAAAATAACAATAGGATATATAAGTGCAACATGAGTGTAACTTTGGGGTATTATATAGCAATTAACCCAAAAACAAACATATATTTACAGGATACAGGATCTATAAATTCTTTATGCTAGATTTATTATTAAATTACAATCATGTCCTTACTTTTCATATTTAGTAATTATCTATAAGGAATAATCAAGCCGGATAGTAGCCTTACCCACAACCCCAACACACACAAATAGCCCATTAACTTCTTCCTGATCAATTAGATAATAAACTTAACATCGATCCATTTTTCTTTTCAAACCAACACTAATAACAGTATAGGCTATTTGTCTACGGAATGGATGAGCGAGAGTCACTAGTACAGAGATGGCTTGCCCCTACAGATAATAGAATCCGTAGGGACAATTAACGAATGCCCCTACGGATTAAGCCGTAGGGCAACTAATGCCCCTACGGATAACGCCGTAGGGGCATATATAAATAAAAATTTGTTAAAATTTAACTTATGCAGTTGCCCCTACGGTGCCGCAAGAAAAGAACCTATGGATATATCTGTAGGGGCAAAATTTAAAGATTAAAAAAAATAAAACCAAATTATTATCGTCCCGGTCACCATACCCTAATTCCCAATTCCCCCTAAAATTTCCCCGCGCGCGTCTCCTCCCTCGTCGATCGTCGCCTTCGACCTCCTCCCCTCCTCCGACCTCATTGCCTCCTCCCTCCTCGTTGCCTCCTCCGACATATCAACGTCTCCTCCGAGCTCTCGTTCCCTCCTCCGACCTCGTTGCCTCCTCCGACCTCCAGTGCCGCCTCTTCATCAACGTCGAGCTCCTCCCGGCTTTCTCGTCACCGTCAAAATCGTCAACGGGATAGTTAATTTATTGATAAATTTAAATTTTTATTTCCGTAAATTGAATTTGGTAGAAAGGGCTTCAATTTGGGGATTTTGAATTGTGATGGTGGCTGTGGTAGTCTGTGGTGGGTGGTTGCTGTGGTGGTGGGTGGTGACGGCTGTGGTGGTTGTCGGTGTTGGGTAGCGGCAACTATGGTGGTTTGGGGATATGGGTGGCGGCGGTGGCGGCTGCTATGAGTGGTGACGGCGGCGCTGTAATTAGGTCTAAGGTCAGGGTTAATTGGGTATAGGCGGCGGCTGTGATTTGAGGATGTGGATGGTGGCTGTGGTGGGGATGGTGGTGGGCGGCGGCGGCTACGCTATAATTAGGTGTACGGTTAGGTTTAATTGGTTCTAGAGTTAGGGTTAAGATAGTTATAGTTAATTGGGCCTAGAGTGAGGGTTAAGATTAGGGTATTTTAGTGTTGGTGTATGTGTGTATGAGAGAGATAATGTTGATTATGATGATATGCGTGTGTTTGTGTGTCTGTGATAATGATGATGTTGATCTCTCATATTAAATAAGGCCAAACCCTAATTTTAAACTTAACACCAGAACTAAATCCAAAATCTTAAACTTCACACCAGAACCAAATCCAAAATCTTAAACTTGATTAAGAAAACCCCTAATTTTAAAAAACTTTACCTAAACTAAAAACTTAAAACTCTCGAAATTGAAACGTAAACGTAAAACTAATTCAAATTAAATCTTATAATAAGTGTATATATGATAATCGATGATAATATGAAATTTTCATATGCTCATCGATCATCATATATGAAAATCAAAGCGCGACTTAGTTCTCGTCTATCGGTTAACATACGTTCAATGTTCGTCGTGATATACAACTATACGAATGATGTTAAACATCAGACGGTATTGTTCGGTGCTAACAACCGTCATGTAGTCTATATGATGAGAAGATTCAATCGTATGATAACCGATAGGTTTGTCCAGTTTGAACAAATTAGGAATTTATAAAGCAAACACCTACATTCACTTTTGTTTTCATTCGTTTCGAGTTATTTCGTCGGTACTTTTCCGCTGGTTCTCCGTGTATAAAGATAGATTAGATGTTCATTTCAACGTTGTTTTATAGCATTGAAATAATTATCTATTTTATTACAGTGTACTCGGAGAACAGCAGGAAGGTGCTACCGAAATTTACTCGAAACGGATGAAAGCACAAGAGAATAGGTGTCTGCTCTATATATTCTTAATGGAACAGAAACCTTACCCTCGACAGCCGAAACACACATACAACATGAAAACACAATACATGCACACATAAAACTCATAAACACTACCAATCTTACACCTAAACGAAATCATAAATTGAAACACGCATACACAGAATACAACTCATACGTGGATATTTTCAAACCTAATTTTGTTAATCGATAATTTATCATTTTTAACGACAAACTTGCCTCTACGGATTTTCTTCTTTATTAATAACCATTTCGTTCTTAGATTTCTCAATATAATCACCATAAAAAACCAAAATGCATAACTTACAATTTATATATTATACAGTCTAACATAGCCCATGAGTGCATCAGAGTTAAGGACTGGATGTATATGGATTGGTAACAACGCATGCAATTTAAGTTTGTTGCAGAAGTTGCTGCTTTTATTGAATTTGCACGCGCACATAATAAGATCATATCAGAGAAGAATCTCCGTCCGTGCGATAGATGTAGGAATAAGTTCTGACAAAAAGTAGAAATCGTAGAGTTTCACATCGATAAACATGGTTTTACAAGATTTTATATAACTTGGTTATATCACGGAGAAGGACAAGAAGAAGACGGTAATGCGGCAGAAGAAGAAGGATAAGACGGCAATGCGGTGGAAGAAGAAAACGATAATTTCTTTTCAGGAGAAGAAATGGAGGATATAGTAGAGGTTGCTCTCGGTGATAGTAATCCTACAGAAAATGATATTCCTTCCGGTCAAGGACCGCGTGCGGATAAGTATGAAAAGTTCATGAATGATGCTAGAATACCAATTTATGAGAATACAAAGTATTCCACCCTATAATGGTTCGTCCAACTTTTTCAGATTAAATGCTTGAATGGATGGAGAAACAAGTCATTCACGGTACTTCTGAAGTTCCTGAAAGATTTTATACCCCCGGGAAATCACTTGTCCGATAGCTAGTACGAATCCCAGAAGATGTCTGATTTGGGTCTGAACTGTGAGAAGATTCATGCATGGTCTAAACATTGCGTGTTTTACCGAAAAGAATTTAGATTTGAAAGAGTGTCCAACATGCGAAGAGGCCAGATATAAGCTGAAAGAATCTGATAAGAAACCTGATATACCTATCAAGATAGCACGATACTTTCTCACAACACAAAGACTGCAAAGGCTATTTAGGTGCAAGAAAACAGCCGAGATAATGATTTGGCATCACCAGCTGCTCCAAGCGAAGATGGAAAAATGAGTCATCCAAGAGATTCACCGACATGGAAGAATTTCGATAAGAGGTACCAAATATTCAATAGTGATTCTCGCAATGCCTGTTGGAGATAGTGCCCTCAAAGTCAATTATTGGATCGCAGGTACGTGATTGTAATGATTGAGGCAGGACCTATACCGATATGACAGTCTTGCTCGAGATAATAGTATGCTATCTGGTTTGTCTTTATCATCGTATACATGCTTTAGTTCGCTATTGCATGTTGATAGAGCCCATAGGATTCTTGCTTGACTACCAGCAGTATGATGGCGATCATATACGTGGGAGCTGGGGTCTCTAAGCACATCCTTAAAGTGTCCCTAGTCGTAAGAGTTTCGAGACAGGGCATCGATACTCCAGAGTAGACTAGTGTATACAGTCGAGACCCCGACGAGGGGCGATGGCCGGTCTCATAAGCCATTGGTGTCAGTAGGATCACCTAAGATGTATACAGGTGCTCATTAGGTTATGAGTACACCGGACAGGACTCGCCGGGAACATGCTAGTTGGTATTATACATATCGTCAGATAGCAGTTCCGTGGTGACATGTGTACAGGTTAGTTCATCGACCTGAGGTCGTCATTTGTCTCGTGTGAGTTCCCACCGTGCTTTGATTTCTACCCTACCACGGCTCAAAGGAGTCGTGCAAACAGGTCTTTTTTGGGTACAGTCCCGATCCACATTGAGGCAAGTGAGCGGATCGGCCGGGGATTCGTCTCTCCCGGTATTGGGGGTGAGATCGCGCTGTGTCTAGGAGAGCCATTACACAAAGCCCTCGGCCGAGGCTGGAGATTTACTGGTATGTACTCCAGTAGTATCTCAGGGTGTTCTGGGCCACTCTCTGACACGACTTATACCGCTAATGGGGGTCTGACATTACCAGCCCCCTAGACAGATATGCGATACTCATAGACAAACGGACCGGACTGTATGCATATTGTCACTATTAGGCTCAGTAGGGTTTATGGATGAGTTCACTCGTCAGCTTCCATTCCAATCAATACATAAGCAAACCGTTACGTACAGCCAGTAACTCTGACGTGCTAGTGGTTATACCCAGTGCCAGTGTGTTGATGAGTCATTAGAGTCCCCACAGACACTTTCCCAAGTTCGGACGAAACGTTGTAGAGGCCGTATGGTTTTATGGCAAGGTTCGGAAAATGCACGTGCGTTTTCGCACGAGTCATATTTCGGGCAGATAATACTGGTCGGCTTTGGTTTAAGCCGGATCCGAGTATTATACTGTGTAGATATAATATCTTTGTCTCAGTTGCATTTGTATTCGGTCGTAATACAAATGCGGGTATGTTTATACTGATACGGGGTTATCCTGAAATTCGTTTCAGGATCGCTTTTGGAATTTGCCAGTTTCCAGTTTTCTATCAGCCGTGTTTAACATTCGGTTAAATACGGATTTATCTTTTCTTGAGATGAGTGTGGAAGTTTTTAGAGGCTTCTAGAAGATGGTGACTAGGTTCATGCATCTTTGTGACTCATTAATGCATTTAATGTTTTTGATGACAAGGTTAAGTGATTCATTAGTTCTTTAAATGAGTTCATATTAGGTGTATCTTTGACTCATGCTTTTCTTTATGTGCTAATGGTCACCCCCTCCTACACTCACCCCCCAAATCTCCGTATAGTGGCCGGCCATGCTTGGTGTGGGATCATGGTTGTTAATTGGAAAAAAAGATATAAGTTTTGGTGCATAAAAATTAGATGTGATCGGTTTCTCTTTTCACCCGATCCAAAAGGCAACTTCATTAACCGTTCGTCCATAGTTTTGGACGTAACGAGACAAAGTGTTCTACTCTCATTCTCTACTTCATCTTGGTCGTCTCTTCTAGCAAACTTGACGATCGAGTTGCCTCGGTTCAGAGGCGGGAGCCCGTTTAAATATCCGTCGACGTGGTGCCACCTGGACGAGCAGATTGGAGATTCAGGAGATCGAAGCAGCCGCAACAAAGCGTGGGATGATGGTTGAAGACCGAAAGACTCGGATCGTTCGGTATAACTCTTCTACCCACTTTGTAGTTTGTTAGTTTAGCTTTAATGGCAGATCCGGGTTATAGTACGCGATAGCGCCAGTTGTAAAAAGTTTTTGTTCCGCACTTGGCGTCTGTTAGACGGCCGGGGCGCTACCGTGGACTTACAGTGGTATCAGAACCTCACCATTAAGCTATACTAACTTGTGCTAACGCGTTTAAAATATCGATCGAACGGATTTTCGAAAACCGCAAATTCCAGGGTTAAAGTTTCTGTCGATTTTAAACAGTGTCTAAAAATAATTTTACATATCACAGAAATTCAAGCAGGATTTTTAAAGAATAATGGAGAAAAACGATTCACTGAATCGTCCGTACGACCGCGGAACCGCGGTAAAAGCCTAGCTTCGACCGCGGAACCGCGGTCGTCTTGGCGTTTCAGTTGGTCAATTTTCTACTGTTGGTTCTTTGTTGGAAATTGTGGTTTTTGGTATATATCTTTTGGGCCCAGATTTTGTTACTGTACAGCAGATGTACGTAGGGCCCACTTCGGGAAATTTTGTCGATCGAAATTTAAACATGTTAGTTTGCAGTACTTACTTTATATCCCCGACCGGGAATGTCATTCGATCGGTAAACCGTGTCTAATTGCTATAGTTCTTTTAGACGGGTTTGCGAACGTGACATTCGCGTTGATGTTCTGTGTTGTGCTGTGATGTTGCGGATTTGTCGTGGTGGATAGCAGGGTGCAATGATAGTGCAGTTTGGATTTATTTGTACATTTGATATTGCGGGGCGAGCGTCCAACATATGGACTGCCGTCACTGCATGTTGTATAATATTCTTTTGGGGCACGACCGGGTTGAGGTCGATGTACCCGTTGTACATATTTTTATTTTCTGTACTAGGTTTATCCCGCGAAGGAGTGCACGGATAGCCGGGTTCTGGAGGGCGACGGGTCCGTATCTCATGGCTTTGAGAGGCAAAGGGACCTCACTCTAGAATTGGCAGACTATTCGCCGCACTCGTAGGGGGTACAGGTTGACCCAAGGAGGGGTGCTCAATTTACCGGATTCCGTGAAGTGCCGGGTATTCCATTCACTATGTTGTGGGGACTACCTCGCTTCAGGTTTTGGCGGGTAACTTGCCGCACCCGTAGGGGTCTAGATTTCATTACACAGGCTATCCACGCGACCAGGGGAACGTCGGGTTTCAGTAGCGGCTCTGTGAAACCCGGGGATCCCAGATTATCTGTATTGTTCTGTGATGCTTATTACTTTTCTGTAATGTTGCATATTATCACACCTGGAGCGATTATTGTATATTGGTATATATACTATTAGATGTATATGTTTTACACCAGCGCTAGTCCAGCCCCCGCTCTGTCGTTAGTTAAGTAACCTAACGGGTGATGACGGGACCCAGTGACGAATGCGGATGGCATATACGTACATTTTATTTTCGTTCTTTTCTGGGTGATTGATTGATGGGACCGCATTGATTCTTATCAATACAAGGATAAAACAAACCTATATTTGATGTTGTTGGAACAAATTTTTAAAAGTGTTATTACAAAGACATTTCCTTTTGTTTTGCATGGTGATATTCAGTTAGAATATCCTGCACCTCATTCGACGAGGCAAGGGCTGATATCCCTTCACCGGGAGAGACCCCTTGGGCAAAAGTTTGCGTCAGGGTAATAACTTCAATATAGTCGATTACAAGTTGCTTTGCATCGCGGTATTCAGTTGGAATATCCTGCACCTCATTCCACGAGGAAAGAGCCGAGATCCCTTCACCGGCCGAGATCCCTTCACCGGGAGTGACCTCTTTAGCAAAAGGTTTTCGTCACTATATTTTTATAAAAAGCTATCAGGTTCCTTCAACGAGATCAAGTTCATTACGTTAAAGGTTTTCGCCAAAAACCAGTCGTAGCCCTCCGTCATTTCTTATGGATGGTCAGTAGTATTCAAGCTATGTATTTTGACCAACGCCAAGGCATAGTGTTTGGTAGCTGCTGGGTATTCATCTGTTGCATAGATAGATGAGTTGGTTTGGGACAGTCGTTCTGTCATACTTGGCCAACGTCAAGGGCATGTGCGGGTGGGTTCAAATTGACCTGGATAGTGACGGGTAGAACTTGGCATGTGACTTATGATATTTTGACCAACGCCAAGGTCATAAGAGCACGGGGCAAAAATTACATCGGAAGTTTCAAACATACAAGAAACTTGCCATGCATGCGCATACCTTCTGGAGTGTGATAACTTGAGTGGCTTCCATCAAGTTATCATGCGATGATAGTTGGATCCCGATTCTCACTGATGAGTTGGTTTACTCTTCGGGTGATCCCGACTAATTCTTCTTTCAGGTTTGGAGGAGAATTTGAGATTACAGTGGGAGGTTTCCTGATTAGATAAAGTGATAACCATTCTGATCTAGGTTAGAGTGCACGTAGAGTGTTTCTTTTCTCTCTCTTTGGCAGCGACCTTTGACCGACCCTAGACTATGACTCAGTGACCAAGTAGACCGAACCTTCTTAAAATACTGGCTTTTGAATTGTCTAAAGTTGCATAAGTCATTGTCGCTCCTTCTTTTACCCTTTGTATTTCTCAAAACACCCCGTATTACTACGAACATCCACTTCCATTGGATAGATCCACATATGGTTATATACGAACTCGAAGGGACTTCTTCGAGGATGGATCCAAGTTCAGGAGAAATAGAATTGGTTTATTCAGTTGACTTTTATTATCACCTTCTCTCAGGTTGAGAGGGCTCCTTAGTTTAGGAGAGTACACCTATTACGCTTATTGGATAGTCTTCTTCCAAACCATAGGCTGGTGCCAAAAGGTAGGGAATGAAGAAAACCAATTAGCCTTAAGTAGGATGTACAGAAGGTAATAACTAAAGACAAAATAAAGGAATTAGAAAGAGGGCAAAGTAAATTGCAACTGTTATCATTCAGGACCAAAATGCGTACTTCATCGCCACTCCTATTTCACCTTTGCTTTTTCCCCAGTTCAGGAGAAATGGAATAAGGTATTATTCAGTTGTCTTTAATCATCATCTTCTCTCAAGTTACGAGTACTCCTTGGTTTAGGAGGGTACACCTATTATGCTTACTGGATAGTCTTCTTCCAAACCATAGGCTGGTGCCGAACGGTAGGGAAGGAAGAAAACCATTTAGCCTAACGAAGGTGTACAGAAGGTAATGAATAAAGACAAATAAAGGGATTTGGAGAGATGGCAACGAAATATACGGTTACAGTCATGAATAGGATTATGGAAGAGGCATTACTAGGAATACCAGGATACCCCTACGAAACATTTTCATGTTTCAATGCATTGTTAAAAGAAAACGGATTTCCCGATTAGATACTTACTCCAGGGTATATATTTACCAGGTATCATTCTCATATCTGTATGGTTTTACAGATGATGAGTGGGAGTAAGTTATTGGGAATAAGGTGATCATCCTCATTATATCGGAATTCGTTGTAATTGGTGATATTTGAGGAAATCGCCTGGGTACAGTTTTCAACCTACGATGCACAGGTTTTGAGTTATTCAAACTCAGCGGACTTATACACAGTATTGTATGTTGTCCAGTGTCCGTCAGGACAAAGGGGCAAGTCCTCGTACTATATTCTGTTTACTTGTGACTTCTCTAGTTTTTAGACAAGTGTTTCGTAGAAATACAATGTCTAAGTTTTGAGAAGTTATGGGTATAAGAATAAAGTAGAGAACCACGTATGGCAAGTATCGGGATTCTTCAAAGAGATCGAAGATGCAGATTCTTGTGATGGTATTTAGATTATAGTAATGGTTTTGAGAAACTTGTTTCTCTTTCAGGTTACTCATAATTGGATGGATTCCTAAGTTAAGTAATGCTGATTAGCCTCTCTCCATTAAGTTGATATGCACTGGAGACAGCTGCATGGTTTGAATCTGGTTCCAATTAAATTAGTGCCTCCATTTCTATATTGTATATAGAATGGTTCATATCTTAACGATGTTAAGATACGGGGAGTTGTCCGGCTTATGCTTAAAACCAGACTCTGGATAACTCAGGGCACGTTTCTGTAATGGCAGTTTGTGGGTTGACCCGGGCTTAGTCGAGGGTTAACTTTCTACCATCTGGAAGATCAATAGTGATATTGTTCTTGACTCGCCACAGTTTTAGTAAAATGGATTTTTTCAAAACAGTAGTGGGAGTATGGTAGAACTGGAAGTGATTCCAGAACCACAAACGATTACAGAAAATTTAATAGGACATATATATTCAATCAGGTTTGACATTCCATTAGCCACTCCGCAGATATGGTGGGTAACCTCAGACACCCGAGAGATAATCAGATAGCCTCAAGGATGGTGACAGGAAGGTTCTTGTTTACCCAGACTTGACACTACTGTTGTTCCAGACTATGAGACCCGGCAAGAGGATAAGTATAACGTCGTTCTAAACTAGCTTTAGAAGTGTATGTAGATATTATTCTGCCAGAGGGTTGTCGTAGTCAGTGGGAGCAGCGGAAGCATGGTGGACAAGTTGCTTATGTCTATTTATAGGCTTGAGCAGATATAGCGGAGATAAGATCATCTAATTTTGGTGTGACAGTCATGGGTTTGACTTCATTAGAATAGAGGATGGATCTGTTAAGAAGGGAGTAGGGTGTAATGTCCTGGTATTTGGATGACATACACAGAGTAGGAAGTAAAATTCCTGTACTACGATCGGTTGTACTTTGGTCGTCACACAGTTGTTTCTCCACAAAGGACATGGATATAATATCTGACATTCTGGTTACTAGATCTATGGTTTTAGATCTAGTATTGGGTAGTTTCCCAATTTGGGTACTTTGACAGTATTCTAATGGTATTTGGAATAGATGACTTCTGGCATGGTGGTGTACCTGCAGGTGATGGAGTCACCCTCTCTAAAGGTGTCTTAGAGACTAAAGGAGAGAGGGATGTACATGATTGGCAGATCACTTGCTTAGGCAATTGAGTCAATCATGAGATGTCAAGTACCACACCAGATGTTTTTGCACCAGATGCGATAAGTTTATATTAATCCAATTCTGGAGAAACATAAAGGAGCGGTTTTAGAACATAAGTGAATGTTCTACGGATTTGATGACGGCAGCCTCCTTCGGGAAACGGTTATCATTCCAGGCTTCAAAGATGACATAGATGACAGAGTGATTGTCAGAATTACAGTTTTCCTTCTGACGAGGGACAGTATTATGGACAGTTGGTCCAAGAGGATACTGTGGGAGGCTTGGTGCTGGATACTGATTAGGTTCAGTTATTGATACAGTCTAAGAAGTTTGGATTTGGAGTTCATTTATGAACTAGGTCCCATCAGATATTCAGACATATTCTAAGACATGTATTACTCGATTCGGGAGATGGCTTTCTCTGCGAACTAGAGATTAAGAGAGACATAGAAAGAAACATCATGGCGGATCCACTCACTGAGGCTATTTCTCGAACACAAGAGTTTTACAAACTAGCTTTGTGAAACTGATTAGTAGAGGAGTTGGATGTTCGGTATCACACGGGCTGTGAGTATGCGACATCGCAATAATTAGCCTTAAGTGCAAATGAGAGATTGTTGGAGATAGTGCCCTCAAAGTCAATTATTGGATCGCAGGTACGTGATTGCAATGATTGAGGCGGGACCTATACCGATATGACAGTATTGCTCGAGATAATAGTATGCTATCTGGTTTGTCTTTATCATCGTATACATGCTTTAGTTCGCTATTGCATGTTGATAGAGCCCATAGGATTCTTGCTTGACTACCAGCAGTATGATGGCGATCATATACGTGGGAGCTGGGGTCTCTAAGCACATCCTTAAAGTGTCCCTAGTCGTAAGAGTTTCGAGACAGGGTATCGATACTCCAGAGTAGACTAGTGTATACAGTCGAGACCCCGACGAGGGGCGATGGCCGGTCTCACAAGCCATTGGTGTCAGTAGGATCACCTAAGATGTATACAGGTGCTCATTAGGTTATGAGTACACCGGACAGGACTCGCCGGGAACATGCTAGTTGGTATTATACATATCGTCAGATAGCAGTTCCGTGGTGACATGTGTACAGGTTAGTTCATCGACCTGAGGTCATCATTTGTCTCGTGTGAGTTCCCACCGTGCTTTGATTTCTACCCTACCACGGCTCAAAGGAGTCGTGCAAACAGGTCTTTTTTGGGTACAGTCCCGATCCACATTGAGGCAAGTGAGCGGATCGGCCGGGGATTCGTCTCTCCCGGTATTGGGGGTGAGATCGCGCTGTGTCTAGGAGAGCCATTACACAAAGCCCTCGGCCGAGGCTGGAGATTTACTGGTATGTACTCCAGTAGTATCTCAGGGTGTTCTGGGCCACTCTCTGACACGACTTATACCGCTAATGGGGGTCTGACATTACCAGCCCCCTAGACAGATATGCGATACTCATAGACAAACGGACCGGACTGTATGTATATTGTCACTATTAGGCTCAGTAGGGTTTATGGATGAGTTCACTCGTCAGCTTCCCTTCCAATCAATACATAAGCAAACCGTTACGTACAGCCAGTAACTCTGACGTGCTAGTGGTTATACCCAGTGCCAGTGTGTTGATGAGTCATTAGAGTCCCCACAGACACTTTCCCAAGTTCGGACGAAACGTTGTAGAGGTCGTATGGTTTTATGGCAAGGTTCGGAAAATGCACGTGCGTTTTCGCACGTGTCATATTTCGGGTAGATAATACTGGTCGGCTTTGGTTTAAGCCGGATCCGAGTATTATAATGTGTAGATATAATATCTGTCTCAGTTGCATTTGTATTCGGTCGTAATACAAATGCGGGTATGTTTATACTGATACGGGGTTATCCTGAAATTCGTTTCAGGATCACTTTTGGAAGTTGCCAGTTTCCAGTTTTCTATCAGCCGTATTTAACATTCGGTTAAATACGGATTTATCTTTTCTTGAGATGAGTGTGGAAGTTTCTAGAGGCTTCTAGAAGATGGTGACTAGGTTTATGCATCTTTGTGACTCATTAGTGCATTTAATGTTTTTTATGACAAGGTTAAGTGATTCATTAGTTCTTTAAATGAGTTCATACTAGGTGTATCTTTGACTCATGCTTTTCTTTATGTGCTAATGGTCACCCCCTCCTACACTCACCCCCCAAATCTCCGTATAGTGGCCGGCCATGCTTGGTGTGGGATCATGGTTGTTAATTGGAAAAAAAGATATAAGTTTTGGTGCATAGAAATTAGATGTGATCGGTTTCTCTTTTCACCCGATCCAAAAGGCAACTTCATTAACCGTTCGTCCATAGTTTTGGACGTAACGAGACAAAGTGTTCTACTCATTTTCTACTTCATCTTGGTCGTCTCTTCTAGCAAACTTGACGATCGAGTTGCCTCGGTTCAGAGGCGGGAGCCCGTTTAAAGATCCGTTGACGTGGTGCCACCTGGACGAGCAGATTGGAGATTCAGGAGATCGGAGCAGCCGCAACAAAGCGGGGGATGATAGTTGAAGACCGAAGGACTCGGATCGTTCGGTATAACTCTTCTACCCACTTTGTAGTTTGTTAGTTTAGCTTTAATGGCAGATCCGGGTTATAGTACGCGATAGCGCCAGTTGTAAAAAAATTTTGTTCCGCATTTGGCGTCTGTTAGACGGCCGGAGCGCTACCGTGGACTTACAATGCCATGCTCGGACTGGCTAGTGATGGCTTCTGCCCATTCAACTATACGGCTGGAGGCTCCAGCACATGGCCCGTTGTAATGATGGTTTATAACCTGTCGTCTTGGTTGGTTATGGATCAATTCTACTTTATGATGCCTTTTTCTTATTGACGAACCAAACTTACCGGGAAACAATATCGACGTCTATCCCTGACCTCTGATCGATGAGTTAAAATCTTTATTCATTGATGGTGTAGAGACGTACGATGCAAACTAAGATACAACCTTCACAATACGAGCGGCTTTAATGTGGACAATTAATGACTTTCATGCGTATGAAATGCTATCAGCTTGGTACGTACATGGTCGCATGCTTTTACTGCCATCAAGATACAACATCGAAATGGTTGAATTTTAATAGGAAGGTTTGTCATTACGGTCATCGGCGTTTTCTGCAACTAGAACATCCCTACAGGTTAGACATTGCTCACTTTAATGGTCATCAGGAGTTTCTTGGACCTTCAGCCTCATTGTCCAGAGAGGATATGATTGCTCAGTGGGATAGTTACAATAACATGACCTTTGGGATAGATCCGGCAAAACAGGTCAAACCATCCTACAGGAACAAATTAAGCATTTTCTACGAGCTTCCGTACGGATCAATAAATTTAGTGCATCCTTGTATGGACGTCATGCATATAAAGAAGGGAGTATCCGAGCACGAACTTAACTTACTTCTTTGTAAAGACGGAAAATCGAAAGACAACCTCCGTACTCGGATGGATCTTCAGGACTGGAAAATTAGAAGTGGATTGCATTCTAAACCGATAGCGGATAAACCAGGCAAGTTTGTACTTCCCAATGCCGCATATCATATGTCACAACCGGAGAAGAAAAGATTCCTACATGTGTTGCATGATTTGAAAGTTCCCACGGGTTTCTCAGGATCATTTAGCAAGATAAAGATTATGAAAGACAAGATCGATAGGCTGAAAAGTCATGATCACCATGTTATTATAGAGTACCTTCTACCATTAGCCCTCAAGACTTCCCTTCCCGAATCGGTTGGTCTATTAATCAATGACCTTTGTTACTTTTTTAGAGAATTGTGCGTTAAAACCTTGGATGTTGTGACGCTGGAGAATCTAGAAAATTCTATTTCATCGATATTTTGCAAATTTGGGCGTATTTTCCCGCCGTCGTTCTTCGATATTATACTACACCTAACGGTTCATCTTGCAACCGAGACTAAGTTTGCCGAACCGGATGGATGTATCCCGTTGAAAGGTACGTTGAATTTTTCGTTTCACGCATTTTGTAAAATTATTGTTGTGTTATATGTCTGTATTTATTTATTTAACATATTTTTCTTTAGATGGTTTTACACTTTAAAAAAGTATATACGCAATACAAATCGACCAGAGGGTTCTATCATGTAAGGTTATCTTCTAGATGAAGTAACCACATTTTGTTCTCACTATCTAGACGAGAACATTGAGACGAAGCTTAATTGGTCTCGGAGAATTCAGAACGGGGCATATGGTAAAGTTGATTATAAAAGAGTAGACCCCATATTTATCAACAAGATATATCGGTTTATTCTCCTTAATAGCGTATGTCCGGAAGAAAATAGCGAGTAAGTTTTATTTAGATTAATTGTTATATTTGTGTGTGTATGGAATGATATAATATTAATATCATAATTTATTATTGAGAACATAATTCATATTGATGAGGTATAGTTGGGGCATTCTGATTGGAATGATGAACGATTGGAAAAATATCATTAGGATAATTTTTGCGTTTGGGTTGCATATCATGTAAATTGTTTATTGTTACAAGTCTTAATCTAAACTTATATCGTTATATATTTGCCGTAAAATTCATTTTGTCAGATCCACGATTCAAACTTGTTTGCATCATTAGAAAGAGATTCAAGATATTTAACTCAGTTTCCAGTATGGAGGTTGCATGCTATAAAGAATTCGGTGTTCTTGGATACAAATTTGGAGTTAAGAACATAGAAACATCTCGAACCACTCAGAATAGTGGGATTGCGACCGTAGAATCGGATGGTGTGATTTATTATGGGTACTTAAATCGCATACTTGGCATCCAATATTCCGGACGATCAGAACCGTTTTATATATTTCAGTGTATTTGGTACGATACACGAACCGATACGAATAAGTGAAGAAACAATCTCGGGACTTGAAAAGCTGAATATTGATTGACTAGTGTAAACACACTTCAATTTTACGGTCAGGACAATCCATTTATCTTTCCACAAGCGTTTCAAGTATGCTACCCACAGTGCTTGAAGCATCCGGGATAGAGTGTCGTATGCCGTTGGAAACCCAGGAGTATGCCGTTGGAAACCCAGGAATGTTTACGATGTCTCAGAATTCGAGAATCGTATGTAGGGTAACGATGAGGATGAAGATAGAAGACTTAGAGTGCTCCGACCATATGTTTCCAAAGACGGGTTGTCCTCGGCTGATCGCGAAGTTGCGTGAGTTAGAAATGATATCGATGATAAAATCTAAGTAGATATGTCTAATGCGTCCACGAAACGAAAAGGGTTATCAGTAATGTTATATTATTATTTCACATATCTACGATATATATATATATATATATATATATATATATATTGCATGTATATATAATGATTGTACTCTTATCTAGGTCTGATGACAATGCCGGGAGCAGTGAGGGGCGGCAGGAGCATCAGCCATGACAGAGGCAGAGACAGAGCGGTTCTGCCGTCTGGGGAGCTGTGTAGGGAGCTCCATATCCCCTTCGGATGACTCCTTCCGTGTGGACTTTACCATACCTCCAGGTATATTGCACGCATATTCATTTCGAATGTAAAATTATAGATATACATGCGTATTTATTTTAAAATTACATATATAGTCAATGTTTAATTGTCTGGCTGTAGGTGGTGCATCCATATCAGAGGCAGAGGCCACTACCGCACCGGCCGGTATGTTTATATATCCTATAGTGCATGCATATTAATTTAGAATGTTATATTATAAATATACACGCATTCTTTTTGCTTACTTATATAATCAATTTTTTATTGTCTAGGTGTAGGTAGTGCCTCCACATCCCGGACAAAGGCCGCCACCGCACCTGCAGGTATGTTTATATATCTTATATTGCAAGCATATTGATTTAAAATGTTATATTATAGATATACGCATATTCTTTTTGCAATTACTTATATAATCTATTTTTAATTGTTTAATTGTAAGTGGTGCATCCACATCTGGCGCATGCCACTCCAGTCACTTCCGTACCCTCCGCGCAGTCTGCAGATTAGTATTCTTAAATATAAAATATTTTTTTCATTTTACATATCCTTTAAGAATAACCATGAACTTCATGTAATTTTATCGTCAATGTTTATTTTCTAGTTGGAGGGAATGCATCCACATCCGAGACATTGGTTGTTCCTCACCGGCGGAACTATCGTCCCGCTCGTGCTGCTGCCCATGCCCAGGCTCATGCTACTGTCGCCAGAGGTATATATCGCATTTCAATTTTCGTTAATCCTTGATTTATAAATAGTGTTTTGTCTTGATATTACTTGTCTTGATATTTCTTATAGATGCAGGGCAGCCCCACCCTGAGAGGACTCGAGGGCTGACTCATTCCCACAGGCTGAGGCCCGAAAAAGCTTGGGAAGACATCATTCCTTCTCTTCTTTACTCCCGATTATCGCTATATCGGCAATTATGCCGAGAGGTTCAGCCGGTATATGAGGATGAGAGACGTCATTTACAAATAGATTTTATTCACGTTGAGTGGGGTGATCAGCACCGGCGCTTATTTACCCTCTTCCAGAATCAGGCTAGGGTATTAATATATATTTTTATTTGACTTATCAAATAAATTTATTTTTATTTAACACTTATAATTTAAATACATTATTTTTTGTATTTGCAGTTGGATTACGACTTTTAGCCTGTACCCGACTCTGATCACCCTAACAGAGTGCTCGATCTTCACGCTCTTTACCCGGACCTCATGAAGAACATGTAATCTAAGGTCCGATATATAGGAACGGGCTGAAGATCGATTGCTATTTGGTATGGCTGGCGGCCTCCGAAACGGAGAGGGCGACTCTCCTATATTCTCCGGCCTTTGCTAGAGTCGACGTAGATACATGGCCTCTGTTGTGCCAATATTATGGCTCTGAGCACAAACAAGTTTGTAATTTAAATGTAATTCATCATTTAGTATATAATTTATTTTTTGTATTGCTTAATTAGAAAACTAAATCTGATTGTGCTGTGTAGAAACATACCAATCAAAACAAAGAGAATTGGAAGTCGGCGAAGAGGGATCGTCCCACTTACACAGGTGGGACGAGGAACATTACTCGTGTCATGGAGGCATCGGTAAATTACAATAGATCTATTTTGATATAATGTAATATTAAGAGTTATTTTATAATATATATAAATTTTTGGCGAATTGCAGAAAGCTCAGATCCTGGCGCAGGATGGTACACCGAGCGTGTTGACCGTGTATCTTGTCGTCCATGGCAGCTCGATAGATCAAGCCGCGGGCGAACTTCGATTTCCCGACATCGCTACCCAAGAGTACTGCGTAAGTGTTAATATTTATTTTAATTCGAATGAAATTTTTGTTTTGATAAGTTCTAATTTAAACGATATACTTATATTTTAATGGTTAACATGGGTGTAGGAGCGGGTGGTGAATTGGGGATCGATTTTAGTGGACAGACCGATCCGATCCTACTGACCCCAGTCCTAGGCACCACACAAGGAGGGCACCACGGAGGTTGGGAGAGAGGCCGGAGACTGGGTCCTAGCAGGGGCCCATATGAAGTTAGTCTTCACTCCGGCGGTTACTTCCCCCACCTCCGTGAGCGACGTCTAGAGCATAATGTTGCCGTCTTGAAGACCACTGTTGAAGAGTTGAAGACGTTGGTACGTATATTACTGATTAATAAAATATTATATTGCATTATAGATAGTAACATATGCAATACTAGTAGCATGAAATTATTTGGTTTTGGACTTAGGTTTGATAAATCAAAGTTACATAAAACCATTTAATTAAACTGAATTCTATAATCATAATCATACCACATCTTTCTTTTTGGAGTTTAAAAAGTTATGATTATCCAAATTCAAAACTTTAGAAGAAAACATTTCTTTGTAAATTAGATAACTCCAAAACCAAGTATCCAATCAAAACTAAACAATTAAAAAGGGGTACGGGCTTACAAGTTAGAGTAAGCATCATTTCTACCTTCATTTAAAATAAACTACAGTTTTCCAAACTAGATATCCAAACTAAGTCTAAATCTCTAAATATTCTTAGATTAGGGTATAAAAGCATGGTCCTGAATGTGTGGATTTTTAACATGTATAAATTCTCATACATAACATATGAAATTCAACAGAAAGTATGAAATCTCACCAAAGCATATATAAATTCACGGTTTCATAATAATCTAATAATGATACGAATTCGACTAAAATCTAATACACGGTTCTTATTCGTTTATTACACAAACACAAAATTTTACAGATTCGGTACGCTATTTCGGCTGCGGCTCCACATACATCTCCTTTGGTTGCGGCTCCGCAAGCCACTATCTCGGTTGTGGCTGCGCAGACCACTCTTATAGCTCCACAGTCTGCTCAGACTCCTGCACAGTATGTTCCTTCATTAGTCAAGTTTTTGACGACTCAGGGTTGCACCAAGGAGCAGAGGTGCCAGATTACGGCGATTATCAGAGGTGAAGAGCTAGACCGAGTTAGGATAGTTTTATTTATATTTTTGAGGATGTATGTACTTATTTGATACATATTGTATATTTTGGACGATGTTGGGGGTTGTTCGTATGTTTACGGTGAATTTAGATTGATTTCGTATTCTTTTTGTGTATTTCTTTTATATATTATGCGTGAGATGTTTATGAATATTTCAGTATTTGGCTATATAATATATATTATTGTGCATAGGACGGGGAAAAACGAGAAGCAACAACAACCGAGTCTTTTATCCCAAGCATATGGGGTAGGCTACATGAACCAACATGAAAATCACACCGGATCCAGCACATGAATCCTCCGCCTCCACTCACTCCTATTGAATAAACGGGAAGCCCCTTTTAAAAAAAGATGATATAATGTCCCTACGGATTAATCCATAGGGGTTAATCCATAACGAAAAGTTTTGTCCTTATACATTTCTCCGTAGGGACAAAATATCAGAATATATAATATTTTGTCCCTATGGAGTCAGTAATTGGGGCAAAACGGATTACTCTGTAAGAGCAATTATTTTATTTTATAAATAGATAAATTAAATAAAGATTATGTTCCTACGTGATGGAGGTCTGGATCACCTTCAGATGTTGTCCTCCGTCGATCTGTCGCGAGCGTTGATGAAGAGTTGAGATTGGTGTTGAAGGTTGTTTCCTTAGACGTGTGGTCAATGGGTTGATTTTGAGATGAAGCCGAGCTACCTGCAAAGAATTCCCGGGATGGTTGTACCACCTTGGACCCTTCGACGATCAAGTTAGCCGAGGGGTTTTTATAGTGGTCGCATGGAGCGAGCTGGCGCGAGATCTTCGTCGTCAGTTACGCTCCTGACGTTACGCCTACGTGAATAACGGGATCGCTCCATTAATGACTGGATCGCTCCATAATGGGAGGATACGACGGCGTGGAATGAGGGATGGCGGATGGTGAATATCTCGCTTCTTGCGAGATACGCGGAGCCGTGGCGGAGGCGCTTGGACTCTGCGTTCTTGGTTGCTCGGTAGAACCGGGGAGGTTTAGCTCGGCGGGAGGCTCAGAGGCGAGCGGGAGGCCGAGGAAGCTCGGTTCTGTGATAGCTCGGAGGTGAGCTGGGAAGGCTGAGGAAGCTTAGCGTGTAGGAGGGCTCGGAGGCGAGCCGATGGTTAGTTGTAAGGCGAGCATAAGAGTGTTCTGGGAGGCCATCGAAGGTCGGGTCAATCCTCGGGACGAAAGCCCAAGGAATGCCTTCAATGTATCGTGCTTGCTCCTATCCCGTAAGCCCGGGACACGTCATCTACCACGTGTTATGATCTGGGGAATTCCCACTTATGAGTATCATCATTAGCCCCCCACTCCTGTCCCGTAAGCTCGGTTCTGTGATAGCATAGGAGGGGATAGTTGTCTTTCGGGCAGGCCTTGTTCAAGTCTATGAAGTCGGCATACATGCGCAACTTTCCGTTCATCTTTTTAACCATGACTACATTCGCCAGCCAATCCGAGTAGTCAACATTTCGAATGAAGTTGGTTGTGAGCAATCTATGGACCTCGTCCTCAATCATCTTTTGCTTGATCGGCGCGAAACTTCGTTTCTTTTGTCTGACGGGTCGGGCCTTCGGGTCGACCCCGAACTTGTGCGATATTACTTTAGGGTCGATCCCGGACATGTCAGCAGGCGCCTAGGCGAACACGTCCGAATTCCCTCGGAGAAAATGGATCAAGTCTTCGTGCTGGGCTCCCGTTAAAAGGGATCCGATCTGGACGGTTCATCCCTCATTCCCCTCGACGAAGGGGACTTCTGTTAGCGCCTCCACTGGGGCTCCTCGGATTTCTTTCTGTTCGTCGCGAGTGTCCAAGGACCCCGGAAATCATTTGCGCCTTCGAGGTCGTCGCTCTGCTCTCCAGTGGTGGATGTCGCGGTGAAGCAAATCTTGGCAATTAGCTGGTTTCCGTAGGCCCGGCCTATCCTCTTGATCTAATGGAAATTTGATCGTAAGGTGGTAGGTCGAGGTTTGAGCCCGGAGGGTGTTTAATGTCGGGCGTCCCAGGAGAATGTTGTAAGATGAGGAGATCCCAGCAACGATGAATTCCATCGGTATGGTCCTCGTATGGCCCGCTTCCCTAATGTTGAGGAGGAGAGTGACCACTCCCTCGGTCAGGATGGAGTGCTTGGTAAACCCTGATAGGACGTAGGAGGTTGGCCGTAGGTCGAACGGCCCTAGCCCCATACGCTGGAGGCAGTCATAGAAGAGGATATCAGTCGAGCTTCCAGAATCGACCAATATCCTAACGGTGGACCCGTGCTGTAATCAGGAGAGGGTCGTTGTGAGGCAAGGATATATCGTGGTCTTTGTCAGTGAAAATGGTGGGCTCGACGGTCCTGCATTTCTTCTGGGCCAGGTCGCTTGTTCCCTCGACGGGTAAGAGACGATGAGTCTTGCCGGCTCCACTGGCAGACCCCGAAGAAACGACCATGATTTGGCCGATCGTTAATTCGCCGGGAGAGGGCTGGTTCTTGTGCTCCCTGTCTGCCTGTCGCTTGTCCCGCAGGTGGCCAGAGCGGATCAACTCCTCAATGTAGTCGCGAAGTTGTTTACAGTTCTCGGTCGGGTGGCCCTGCGGCCTATGGAAGGCGCAGTATGGATCCTGGATTCGTTTAGCCGCTCTATGGGTGACCAGCGAGAGCTTGAAGAATCGCTCACCCTTCGCCTCATCTAACAGCTCGGTCTGAGAGATGTTGAGAGGAGCATACTCCTGAAATTTTAGGGAGTATGATTTTGGCCGGTCGACCTTCTTCTCTTTTCTGCCTCTCTTCGTTTGGTCGGCTTGGTCGCTCCGAGACAGGTTGGCATTCACCTCAGACTCGAGTTGGATCTCTCGCTCGGTCCAAGCTTTTACCTCGGCCATGATCTTAGATTGCGCTAATGCAAAAGAATGGAGGCACTCTTTGTACCTAAAACCCGACCTTAGGGCGGTGATAACAGTTTTATCACGGTGCTCGGGAACTTCGAGAAGAGCGTTGTAGAAGCGGGTGATGTATCCATTAAAGGATTCCTTGTCCCCGCACTTTATGGTGAAGAGATAATCGATAGTCCGCTTCTGTCGTCTGTTTCCGACGAAATGACCGAGGAACTGGACGGCCAGCTCATCAAAGGTAGAGATGGAGCATGGCGTGAGTCCTCGGAACCAGACCCATCCAGCCCGGATGAGGGTGGAGGGAAATGCTCGGCATTGGGTAGCGTCGGAGTTATCCTGAAAGCTCATGCCTGTCGTAAATGCGTCCAGATGGTCCTTTGGGTCAGATTTCCCGTTGAAGAGGGCCACCTTGGGAGAGTTGTTCCTGGACGTGTACAGCGAGCAACTCTTCGGTGAAGGGTTTCGTAAGTGAGTCGGCGGCGCACTTGGCCCCTTCACCGGATGGATGACCCTCCCGATGTATACCCTCGATTTTCTTTTCGAGGACGTCGAGGCGGTCGTGATACCTCGAGTGTTCGGCGCAGTTAGAGTGGTGGCCCTTCCCGCTTATGGTCTACGCCAGGCTGCGACTCCGATTCCGTTCTATCAAATTCCTCAGGCCCCCCGGCGAGGTCCTTCTTGAGTCTACATGGCGAGTGTCGTTTGCACGATCTCGTCAAGGGAGAGGGTGTCGGTCATGTCTGGAAGCAGGCGAGCTGACCGATACCTCCTCGGGAGGGACGGGAACGCAACGGGCCTCGGGGCGATGGGGCTCTTTCATGAGACCACGTCGTGGATTCGTGTGGCGCCCAGCAGGCCATTGAATCGATCGCCGCGGGGGAGCTGTGGTCGCCGGAGTGAGCACAACGTTGTTCGGTGGTGCCAGCGTGGGCCGTGTCATCTACCCCTCTGCGGAGGTCGTGATCCTTGGAAGGGGAACGGCGACCTGGGGGCTAGGCCCGCCGTTTGGACACAGACAAAGGCGTCCACTATGGACGCGAGCCCGTCGATCTTTGCCGAGAGGGCGTGGATGGCGTTCGGAGGGGGGTAGATCCGTCTGCGCCTCCGTTGTGGGGAAGGCGCCGGCTTGTGCTGGGATTGTCACGGTTTTCACTCGCCATAGTCAAGAGCGGAAGATCAACTTTCAATGGGTGGAAAAAATTGGATTCCCACGGACGGCATCAACTGATGGAGGTCTGGATCTCCTTCAGATGTTGTTCTCCGTCGATCTGTCGCGAGCGTTGATAAAGGGTTGAGATTGATGTTGAAGACCGACTTCTTAGACATGTGGATCTCAATGGGTTGATTTTGAGGTGAAACCGAGATACCTGCAAAGAAGTTCCAGGGTGGTTGTACCACCGTGGACCCTCCGACGATCAAGTTAGCCGAGAAATTTGAGCAAAAAAGCGACTTATTGGATTGAAATTGCCTTACCTGAGTCATCTGGAAGAGGGGGTTCTATAGTGGTCGCATGGAGCAAGCTGGCGAGAGATCGTCTCCATCAGTTACGCCTTTGTCGTTACGCCTACGTGAATGACGGGATCTTTCCATTAATGACGAGATACGATCGTTAATGGGGATACGACGGCGTGGAACGCGGGATGTTGGGTGGCGGATATCTTGCTTCTGGTGAGATACGTGGAGCCGTGGCAGAGACGCTTGGGCTTTGCGTTCTTAGTTGCTCGGTAAAACTGAGGAGGCTTAGCTCAGCGGGAGGCTAGGAGGCATAGCTCAGGCCGAGGAAGCTCGGTTCTGTGATAGCTCGAAGGCGAGCTGGGAGGGCTGAGAAAGCTCAGCGTGTAGAAGGGCTCGGAGACGAGCCGATGGTTATTTGTAAGGCTAGTATATGAGTGTTCTGGAAGGCCATCGAAGGTCGAGTCGGTCCTCGGGGCGAACGCCCGGGGAATGCCTTCAATATATCATGCTTGCTCATGTCCCGTAAGCCCCGGGACACGTCATCTACCACATGTCATGATCTGGGAAATTCCCACTTATAAATATCATCACTACAGAATAATGTGTAGGGATGCTTGCCCCTACGGCTTAAGCCGTAGTCGTAGGGGCAAATATTACTCTGTAGGGGCATGATCATGGCTAAGACTTGCACCTGTGACCTTTGAACCTACAGAGAGACTTCATATCCTTACGAATATATCCGTAAAAGTAGCTCTTTACCCCTACGGCTAAATCCGTAAGGGCAATTGAATATTGTAGTAGTGAGTGTGAAAGATGCACGGGACTAACAGAAGGATAAACAATACATACCAAAGAGGGGGAAAAAGATTTACCACTGTTAATATTAAAGAACCTTAACTACAATTACTGATTTTTGGAATGTGCAAACAATGTGTTATATAGGCTGCTACTTGAATGATCTGATTAAAACAAAATTCGAGGCCGTTTGACAATACATGTTTTTTCCCTCCAAAGGGCAATGTGACATGCAACTAACAAAGAGAAAACTATTTATCATTAAACATGTAATATGCCTGCAATAATAAATCTTTAGGAATCTAATATATCAAGAAATTATTGCACCAGGGGCAATTTTGTAATTTTCTACGACGCATTGCTCTCTTTTTCCCCTTGTAGATTATCATAACTCGTTAGGCAAGGGACACGGCCCAATGCATTCCATATTTCAAAGATTATAACACTGGGGAATTGCATTTGAGGAGGGCTATTCAGTTACTTGTGCTTAGTCTGCAAAACATTAAAATATTTCCTGAATGTTGGGTAAATGTTACACAACATTATCAATAGGAAAAAGATATTCACATAAATAATTTATTTAACTATTTTTTGATGTTTTAAGTGCAGTAATGTATAGTGGTTGTATAGTTCAAGAAATTTGACATGCTGGTCATATAAATCTCTCTTTTTTCCTTCTTTCTTCTCCTTTTTCTGTGAGGAAAAGATTATACTGCTCATCATGTCAGTTACGAGGGGAAAAACAAACTAACCTCGGAAGATATGCCTAAACTTCCACTCAACATCATGAATATCACGGGCAATAAGCTCCTGTGCAGGCGGCTGCTGTGAGAAATCCTAAAATCATATGGACAAACCACCATGTCACTTACTTTGAAAGGCAATTCCAACACGGTCTAATTCAACAAAACACCCAATCATGACCCACAAACCAGAGGTGGAAACACTTTCTCAGCTGCGCGACGGGGGACAGAGAAACCTCCGTGGGTACTCGTATCGCTCGCAGTTAAGGTTTTACAGAAATAGTTCGTCGGCTGCTTGCTCGGGATGCCCATTTCAATGGGAATATATGTATCCTTCTGTTCCTGCTGCAAAACCACATCAATTGTGTTCGGTTAATAACTGAATAATCTCATAAAACGATCATCTTCGTAGTACCGGGCTTAGAGGTTGCAAGGTCATTTGAGCATAGACTTCATCAGTTTCGACATCTGCCTGCGATTTCAATAGATATTATATTAACACTCTACTCTCTATCATTCACTCAATTCAACTTAACAGTACAAAAACTAGTATGAAAACTTACATGCATTGTGACATTGTGAAGCTGGCATATCAATTGGGCAGGCAAGTTAGGATAATTAGGGATGTGCCCCTCAACCTCCTTGTTAGTCGATGCGGCAACCTTTGATCGCACAAATATAGCATTCAATATTCAACACCAAAATTGAATTTTCTTTCCAATTTTAGAAACGAAAATCGAACAAGTTTAGAACTTCTTCACCTGCTCGCTGTGGCCTTGAGGGAAGTAAACAACACGCGTGCCGACCGTAGGCAAGCAGACCAAAGGCCCAGCGCAGGCATGCCATAGCTCCGAGTTCAAGCATCTCTTCTCTACTCCTGCAACAAATAGCAAATACCTCAAAGCTCCAATCTTTACTTCTTTTAATGCAAGAAAGCAAGACAACACAAAATACCTTCTTGATCCTGCTCGCCTAAACTCACAGAGGAGTTCATCTCGAAACCCTAAAGCTTCAACAGAGCTCGAAACAAGAACCATAGACCCAAAGCACGCGCATTCCACCAAACTCACAAAACCTAGGGTTCAAAATCCCACCTTTGAACCGAGCTAGGGTTTCGAACCACAAGCAAAAATCCTCAGAAACTCAAAAAGCAAGAAGCTAAAATCACGACTCAGCAGCAAGCTCAGCCGAGCTCTGAGAAGCTCTCGTCCCTCAAAATCGCCATCAAGATCGAACCTTTGAAGCAAAAACCGCAGAAACTCGAACTAAAACCTTCGGAAAAATCAAAGCAAAAAAAATAGAGATAAAGAAAGGGGACTCTGCCTCTTTTTAATGCGATCGCTGTCCCTTTGGGGTTGGGGGCGGAAACCCTCGCTGTCACCTTTATTATTCTCCGGATTAAATAAAACCCATTTTTATAAATTAAAATTCGCCGGATTTTTTAAAGACGCCCATCCCCAAAATCGTCCATGAGAGAGAAAAAGCGATGGGTTTCTTATTTGAGGTTTGTTGAATCTCGACCGTTGAAATGGGAGCAGGAAGGATCTGAACCGTTGGATGAGTTGGGGTGATGTGACCCGCAGCATGTGCCCCATCTCTCTGCGCCCTTTTTATTAGTCGTTGTCAACCCGTACGGATGCCGTGTTCGAAAAGACCCCTCAATAATTTACTATTTTCACTCTCTCTCTCTCTCTCCCCCTCCCCGTCTCCTGTTTTTGTCCAATTCACTTCATCATTACATTTTGCTTTTCTACAAAGTTTATGTAGAGGTGTATTTCTCATGTCCTCTCGGTGGAAAAAGATTGTAGGCTTCGATAAATGCTTCGACCGAAAACGTAGGTTGATGGATCGGCATGACCTTGATTGTGTGAGAGGATGGTCTTTGCGTCCATGACAACTCGCACTCTGCTGAATGAGCACATGAGACTATTGCATTTTTTATGGACCAAGGATAATAAAGAATAATCTGGCTCAGCATAAAAAATCTAAGATTGCAACGAGAATTAAGTGGTGGGTCTTTTCTAACCTAAGATCGCATTGAAACAGGTGCATGATGCGAATCTAATCGAGCTATTGGGTTACCATCTCATGGATCCTTTTGTTCAAACAGAAAAGGAACGGAGAATTGTTTCTCATCATGGCAAAGTCATTACGGCGGCATGTAAGTTTTGGCGTTTAGTTCAGCTGGGGAGAAAAAAGAAGAAAAGCATTCCACATTATTATAACCTCCCCAAAAAATTATCTCTGATCTGCTTTGAAAGCACAATAAATTGTCGAACAATATCGGATATAGGTGAACGAGGCCAATGGATATCGCATCGTCGTTTTCTACATTCATTTTCTTTTCATATCGTCTCAAACAAATAAATAGAGTGTTGGAAATAAATTATCGTCTCCTGATTCTTACCGATTTCATCAAACACAAATTAAAACATGGAATTTATCTTTCTCATACAGAACATTTTCTTCAGAGACAAACACAATCTTCAACGTTACACGTGCTAGCTTGCAAAACAATTCAACCGAGTACTTATTTTCTGATTTGGTTTTCACAGCAGTGTCGTATAAATAAAATTCAACCACCGATCATCAGATGAACAAGAGCCGATTTAAGAAAGCCCCCCGTCAATTAAAAAAAACCCAAATACCCGCGGTAACTCGTGGCCTCCACACGATGCGGACGAAGCAGTGATGGTAAGCACACGGCAGGGCGTGCACGTATCAGGTGTACTGGCGGGTGGATGCGCGTGGTCCGTAGCGGTCCAATCAGACCCAACAAATACCTGCGGCTTCTGTTCGTGGTCCGGTCCGGTTCAATCGAATCGGGAGGGAATTAAGCCGAGCTATCTAATCGATCGCATGATGATAATACGAGGTTAGGACGATGATTACGTTCCATAAACAGTTTAAGCTCCATGATTTGACGTGATGGGCCTCTCGAGAACCGGGCCAGTCAAGACGTGGGGCCTATTTGTTTCTTTTTTTAACGTTTTTTGGGAGGTCTGGGCTAGTAGTTGTACAACGGTACGTGCTTTGAGTTGTCCCTTCGGTTTTTAAAAGTGTATGCACGTGTGAAGCACGTGGGTTTTGGGAAGGAGGGGTTGCGAGGTGGGGTGGGGATGAGAGAATAAAAGTGGGGATGGCCATGAGTACTTTGTATGCAGTTTGGGTGAAAGCATGTTTGTCTTGTCCTGATTTTTTTACACTTATTAGGCCGAGTTATTAAAACTAGTATCCTCTACTCGATGCATGTGTTCAAATAAAATCTATGTCTGAATTTTTTTTAAATTTTAATTCAAAAAGATTAGAGAAGAATTAAACTTATATGGTGGGAGTGATTAATTTGATTTCATGATTTTAGTTGTTATTTAAGATCAGTAGAGTAGAGATGATTATATAGTTATATCTAATTTTGTATTAATTAAATATTTGTTGATGAAATTCAACATTTAATTTTTCTACTGCTGATGCGGCGCTATTTGAGACCACGTCATACCATCAAATTGGAATTAATTTAGGAACCGGCCTCAAGCTTTGTGGTTATAATAGCAGAGAAGTGTGTGTATGTGTGCGTGTGTGTGTATAGTAGTCCTGTATAAGCAAGTCGACACTTTTTTTGTCCGTATGTTTAGTTAAAATTTGGTGTAAACTAAACTATCCTTACTGTAATAAATTTAAATAATAGATTTAAAATAAAAAATATATATAAATATATATATAATCTTTATATATTATGTATTTATCCTTTTACATAGAAAGGAAATTTAAAAAAAAAAAAACAAATCATGTCCAACTAAATATGTATGAATTTTAAGAACTAAACTGTTTGTATTTTATAAGTTATTTCATTTAAAAATAAAGAACATTTTAAATTTTTAACCGATGCACATATGCAATTATCAATTTAAAATCTTTTCAAAACAAACAAATCAAGTGAATTAAATATATGTGAATTTAAGAACTATACGATTTGTATTTCTATAAGTTTTTTCCTTTAAAGATAAATAACATTTTAAATTTTTAACCATTATACATATGCAATTATCAATTTTTTAAATTGTGAATAATAAATAATTTATCAATTTTCCGCATGCCTAGTATATGAAATTTTTAAAGTTAAAGATAAAACTTAATATTAAAAATTAGATAATTAAGTGGTTTATATATTTTTTATGTTTGCATAAATCATGTTTTGTCTATACAAACAAATTCATATGCTATAGAAACACCCATGTCTCTTCTCTCTCTTTTTAAAAATAAAATCCATGATTGCTTTTTTATTTTATTTATTTTTGCTTATTATTCTTACAAATGATATAATGTTTTATTTATCTTTAGTTATTTTTTTTAATTTTTTCAGAAGATAAGAAGGCACTTGATATATAAGCCAAGTAGAATTACCAATAAGTATCTTTCTTCTCGCTCTTCACTCTTAAAAAAAATTAAGTTGTTTTCGCAGGAAATATAAATCATATGGATGTATAGGGTTCAGAGGATCACTCTCACTCGATTCTGGTAAATACTGATCAAAAACATCATTTTATTCAATAAATATTATTTGAATTTTATTTTGTGTAATGCTAATATTTTTGTGTCAAAATTTTTATTGAAAAGCTTGCGGAAGATGGAAATCCATTTTTTGAATAAAATACAAATGTTAAAGATTTATTACCATTCGGTAAAAATATAAGAAGTTATCTATAGCCACTCACTCCAAAAGCCTATTAAACTTTTCTCTAGTTTTATTTTCTTCTTCCTTCAAAACTAACTTTTAGAATATTTTTGCATTATTTAAATTCTTATGAAAATATAAGAAGATACCATGGTACCATATTCTAAATTTATATGCTGATAATTTTAAATATTGTAGACTTTTGTACATTATTCTTTTTCTGGAGTGGACAAGCTCATAAGCTTGAGTCGACAAAAAAATAATAAAATTATTATAGTTGGTTCGGATTCTAACGCATGTTTAAAATTACCATATAATATTTTTTTTCAATTTTCCGCGTAGACGTGCAAAAAACTAGTGTGGGGGTTTCCTTTTATGAGTCGAATGGTGTCGCGCTCGAGCGTTGTTCACATTAGAATTTTACACTTTTATACCACTCATTCTTGATCACATTGTATATAGGTAGGTAATTTTGATCCGTGTTTGCTATATATTTACAGGTTACAAGTTCTCAGCCCAAAACAATGAAAATCAAGAAAATTCAGGACAAATTCAGGACAACTGCCAATAACGGATAAAGAGACGGGTTCCGCTCACCATTCGCCAGGTGTCGCCTACCAGTTCGAGAGACAAAAGTCAAGCAAGAGTCATTCATGCACAAAGCACAAGAAAGGCAGCATGAGAATCAAGTTGATAACGCGGAGCTCGAGAAAATCAAGGCAAAAAAGTCCACACTTTTTCATCTTTTGGACTGCTGAAAATCTAAGAGAAAAATGGAACGTTTCTACAAAACAAAGTGTACTAAACAGAATAACATAGCAACATGGAATAGCCCCAGAAAAACGACTGAAGAAAGCCTCCAAACGGCCACAGAACCGCGGCTAATAGACCCATTTTGCGGCGGTGCCGCGGTCAACACGTGGCGACTCGCGCCAATTCTTCAGGATTACTTTTGGTATTTTGTAATGGCTCAGAAAAAGATCCTAGGACTTCACTTCACAGCCTATAAATACTCCAGACCAGAGCCATATGATGGATATAGATTTTTCACTAGTTTTGTTTTAGAATTTTGTGCAATTTCTCTTTCTTCTTCAGCTTTCCTCCATTATCATTGTAGTGAGAACTTTGAGTGAATGATAAATGAAGAAGAGTTCCTTTTATATGCATGTCTTGTAATTTAGTTTTTACATATGTTGCTTATAATTTTCTTTGATAAGTAGTTGTTGTTTTTTTGTTTGTTCTTTTTCTTCTTCTCTTTTATCCTTGTAACCATGATACTTAAGAGTGATCCTTGCCTAGATGAAATCCCAAATAGCTAGTTGTAATTTTCTACCTCATTTCTTTCTATTTTCTTTGTTTGTTTTGTTTTGTTTTCTTTTATAATGAATGAGTGGTTTTCACTTGTTATGGTAGAATAAGGAAAATTTGAGAGAAGTAAATCTCTCCCACTCTTTTGTTTGCCCAACATCTTGATTCGAACTCCTGTCAAGGCAACCACAATCCGCTCCATACGACACCCTATCCTATATGATAGCGGCGACACCCTAGTGAGACCGGTTATGGTTGAATTGACCGGAGGTTATGGTTGAATTGACCGGAGGTTATGGTTAAGAGTCAGGAACGGACGGACAATGACCAAAAGGAAAGAACTAAGCGTTGAAAGCCTAGCTTATACTCGCAAGTTTCCTTCCTAGTTGTGCTAATCCCCGTTGTTGCCGATTACCGTAATATCGATATCAAGAGTGGCAAACGAAAGAAGTGAGCGAACTCCTAACTCAAACTAATCTAATCCTAATCCTAACAAGCTCTATTATCATACATATTTAAGCACATAGTTAGTTTTGAACAAACTCGGACACTTTGGACTTAACTCGTTAAAACACTAAGAAAAATATTCACATCTCTCCGTGGATTGACCCGTACTCAACCGGCTAGCTACCAAGCGAAACCGTCTTGATTGCGGTAATTAAAAATAGCACACTAAAAGTCTGATAATCAAATGGCGCCGTTGCCGGGGAGACGGTGGTTTATTTCTTTGTGTTGTTTCGGGTTAATTTGTGAATATATATATATATATAACCAAATTGTAACAATCATCTTGTTATTTTTGATTCTTTTTGTGCGAGTGTGCAGAGTAGAGAGAAGATCAAGTTCAGTGCCAAAATCATGGAGAGTTAGACCCACATCTCGCGGCTAAACCACAGCGGATCAAGACGAAACCGTGGCTAACCGTACAAATTCTGGAGCAAATTTAGTGACTAATTCAAGACTCAGAGGCTCTAAATCAGAAGAGGAGATCGACTTTAGCAGAGGGAAGAAATTTGAAGCTCCAAGTCATCTAACCCACCGCGGAACCGCCGCAATTGAGTAGGTTTGACCGTGAAACCGCGGTCAGCCTGTCACTTCAGAGCCTAAAAACTTTTGTGAGTATTCCATTCTTTTGTCTACCCCCTCTGAACTCCACTGAACTATTTTTTCTGCAGTATTCTTTGCGCAAACTCTCTCCCCCTCTCTAATAAAACTGTTTTTGTGCAGGATTCTTTGCGCCGCCGCCAAATAAAATTTTTGCAAGTGTTTTAGATTTTTGTTTTTTTATCGTTTTGCATAAATAATACGGACTTTAAGGGGCTATAACACAAATTCAGATTGGGTGGGGATTTCATCACCCATCCTAAGACCCCAAAAATTACTAAAAACATACGCATTACCCTTGAGCTTGATTAAAAAATATCTAGATTCGGCCAACTAAGGATTTGTCGTGCTCAATAGGACAGAGAAATGTTGTGGGTATTCGGTCGTTTATCTAAACTTGACTTTGTGGTGTCTAGGCTAGACAAGTGAGAAGGTAATTTTAAAAGGCCCGTCTCACGGTGATTCGTGAGCGGAACCCTCCTTACCTCACTTGTGCTTACCTGGTCACAATTGACAGTGAAGAGTCGATTTGAGGGTTATCTCACAACTTATTACCTTGGAACAGTTAGGAGCAGTCTAGTGGACTTTAAAGACCATAGCTCTAGGTATGATTGTGCATATTGTGACTATGATTGTTTGAAGTTGTATCCATAAATCCATATATGTTTTGCAAAACTCTGTAAAAAAAATCAAAACTTTTATAAAAACTTGTCATTTGTCGTCAAATTTCCATTTCACCTACCTTTTACCGACTTTTCTCCATTAACGTTTTCTTACCCTCACATTCTACGCCTTGACTACAGTAAACTCGTTTAAGGTATGTCCGTTTGGACTCAGGACACTAGTGCTCGCCTAGTCCGCGTTATGTTAGTCGCTACCGACTACGCGATCGATTCCGACGTCGAAATTCGTTCCACGCCTCTTTCACTCTTACCTTTGCCGACCAACTCTGACGTTGACCGTAATTCTGTTCATACATCTTCACCTTTACCTTCACCCAATTCTTCTTACGAGATGTCAGGATTTCCTCCTAACATCACAACAGGAATGATTCCACCACCACTTGGTGTGAATAACCCGCGACCACCTCTTGTTGCAGCACCACAACGAATCACGCTCTAAGATCGTTTCTATACTACCCGCGCTGCACTCCCTACTTGTCTTTCTCTTCCACCGGCCAATGGGGATAATTTCGAAATTAAGCCCCCCTTCATCAACATGCTGCCTAAATTTCACGGGCTTGAATCCGAAGATGCATGCATCTTCTTCAATAAATTCCAGAACGTATGTGCGATGATGAAGACAACCCAGCTGTCTGATGATACTATACGGCTATGAGTTATTCCTTTCACTTTATGTGACCTCGCTGAAAAGTGGCTGTATAGCACCACATCTCATTCGATAAGAAGTTGGGACGAGTTTTAAAAAGCGTTTCTGAAGAAATTCTATACAAATCATAAGACTGCATGGATCCGAAACAAGATAAAATCAATTCACCCAGCTTCCAACCGAACCTTTTTGGAAGTGCTTTGACCGGTACAAGGACCTCCTTGTTCAGTGTCCTCATCACGGTATAGAGAAATGCCAACTTTGCAAAACTCTGTACGAAGGTGTCACGCCCCGCTTCCCAAAATACAGAATACAAGGGTGACAACGCCAGCCATGCTCCTACGATCAAGGAAAAATCCTGTCGTAGTCACATTTCGGCTTCTAGCATTATATGGTAATCAGTAAAATACAGTACGGGTGAAGAAAATGCAGTCACTAAAACTATCGGATATAAAGAAATCTGAACTCAATAGAAATAAGTAAAAGGGCAACTAACCAGGAATATCAATAGAGAAATGTAACTGATTCACTAGTCTGGATCTTCACGGTCTTCTCGAGATCAGACAAATCCACCTCTATCACTGAGCATGCATACTCAGGTCGTCAGGACGACACAATAGCAATATTATAATAATAACAAAGAGACAAGGAAATAAAATAATAACGGCGGAGATGATAAATGCAGGCAATCAATATGTCAATAACTGATGCAATGTATAATCTGTGTCCCTATCGGTCTCTAAGTCATTTTGAAATCGAGTTGTGGAAAGGAGTGATCATGTTTAATGAGGGTCTCATACGTACCCGAGACTACGGCCCACTGTCGCCCGGGACATAACCATGTCAGCCGGACCGCTAGGTCCCAACCTAATATATAAGAGTCGTTGTTCGAATGATCATCCTCTAAATCACTGATCTCACTAAATACGATTTCCTTTCCACTTCGATTTCCCCTTTTTTCCCCAGGTTTCACTATCTATGAGTGTGGGCTAGTCGTGTATAAGTACGCATCAATAACACGGTATTATTCACTAGTCACTGTATTGTCACTATCACGAATCACTAACTTTTCTTTGGCGTACTTGACACTCCTAAACCGATACCATTCACGCTCGACAATGCATTGTACACCGAAACTTAATAATGACGTGCACTATCGCTAGAGGTATCACGGTCGTGTATAATATGTATATTTATGCCGCTAAACAGTCATGTGCAATGCAAGTTATTATGCGTCTTATGATCTTACGAAAATCGCATTAAATCATACGTTCAGAATTTAGTAAAATGATACAAAAGAGGTAACAAGTAAACTCAGTCGTCAGTTCAACGAAATTAGTTTCAAGTCAAACAGATTTTGGGTTCGCAAATTACAGTCGTTTCATTTTAAGTGTTTGCTGCTGGAAATTCAGTTTCTGAACTGAAAGTCCATTTCGCAACACAATTTTCACCCTGTTGGGATCAAAATTAGGTTTCTGAACTGAAAGTCCATTCCGCAACACAATTTTCACCCTGTTGGGATCAAAATCAGTTAGGTTTCCAACGCAATTGGTGGATCAGTAATATCCTATATCAACAGGGAGTTATGGTCAGGTTAAATTCGATGTGTAAAATCTGTCACTGCAGAATTCAGCTGGACACATCGACATTATAAAATGTGTTAAAAATATCATACAGAACAGGAATCCTGTGAAACCAGTGAGGTAAAAAATCTAACTCAATTTTCTACGTAAAGATATAGGGTTCCATATATTCTCGCATTTGAGTAAGGATATACAGTGATTTAAAAATAAGGGTTAACTGGGATTACTGCTCTGGACTGCAGTCCAAAATCGTAATTCTCCTCAGTTTTCTCTATCATAACTTGTAATAATTCAAAGATCAGCTATAGAGTACTGTAGATTAATCTTTTAGCTTCGATACAAGCCATGGAATGCTAAAATACGATTTGTAAAATATTTAATATGAATTTAACGGTCTAGCGTGTTCAGGGAAGTTCTGATTTCGCAATAATTATCGGGGGTAATATTTTATAGGTGAAACGATATTTATTTGTAACCAAATTTCCGCAGCACCACTGTGAATAGTAAACGGGTTTAACAATCATAAGTTCTACCATTTAAAGATGAGTTTTCAATTAAAATTTAGCATCGAATACTTGTAATAATATTGAATCGCAATCGAAATGATTGTATAATAGCATGAAGCAAGTATATAAAACTTGCTTGACGACGTATCGATGATGATACGTCAGCGACGCGGCAAGGTGGTGACCAATAGCTACGGCAACGGCACGGCACGATCACGGCAACTCAACCCCGGCTCGATCTTAGCGCGTTTTGACCTTGGTCCTTGGCTGGAGGGTGTTGTGCAGGGTGGTCGTCGACGGGGGCCCGACGGTACTAGCGGACGCGGCGGAGGCAGCGACAGCAAGAGAAGGCTCGGCTTGGCTTGATAGGAGAGGATGAAGGTGAGGCTCGGTGTTGGCGATGGTGCAGGTGGAGGTTGCAGGCGATGGAGGAGGAACTGGCGGCTCGTCAGCGGTGATGGTCGGTGGTGCAGTGAGGGTGCTTAGCTACGACAGGGGCGTCGGCGAGATGGGTTGCGGCGGCCGGAGCTCGATTGAAAGGAAGAAGGGTCGGCTTGGGCTGTAGGCGATGAGGAGAGCTGGAGTTGGAGTGAGGTGGTTGCGTTGTCGTCAGAGGTGACAGTGGTGGCATCGAAGAGAAGTTGTTTAGACAGTGGCAGCAGGGAGTCGGCGGCGATGGTAATGGGTTGGATGTCAAGAGAGGAGGAGGGAGATGGAGAGAAAGAGAGAGATTGGTGGGGCTCGGATTGAAGGAGGAGGGATGAGGTTCGTCGGCATGCAGGGTAAGGTCCTTCGACGAGGAAAGTGAGGATGCGTCGGCGATGGGTGAGGTTGAGGGGAAGCTCGGAGAGAAGGGACGAGATGGTGTTGGGTGTTTGGTGGAATAGGATGATGATGGCCGGTTGCAAAGGAGAGGGGAGGGTGGCCGGATCTGGCAACGATGGAGGGGTGGTGAGGAAGAAGGAGGTGGCGACGGGGATGCGGTGAGGTCGAGGGTCGGCGAGGTGAAGGTGGAGGTGTGCTCGGGGGAGGAAGGCTCGAGCTCGGGGAAGGAAGGAGAGGGATGGGCAACGATGGCGAGCACGGGCGCGGGCGCGGGCGAAGGCGAAGGCGTGGGCACGAGCTCGTGAATGCGGGAAGGAAAAATTAAGAACGAGGAGGGAGGTGAGAATATGGGATCGGGAGGAGTGAGAGAGGGTGATCGGGAGGAGAGAGAGAGGGAGGGTGAACGTGTGTGTGTGAGAGAGAGAGACATGTGAGAGGGGGAGAGAGAGAGACGTGTGTGTGTGTGTGTGTGTGTGTGTGTGTGTGAGAGAGAGAGAGAGAGAGAAAACGTGTGATTTTGGTTTAATGAAATTTTTAAAGAAGAGAGAGAGAGAGGTAACGGGAAAAATATTAATTAGAATTTATAGGATATTAAGATGGGATTCACTCTGATTAATGGGAATTTATGGTGGAGATTTGGGTTTGGATTTGTGGGAATTCATAAAGAAATGAGAAGGGATAATTGTTTGGGCTTGGGAAAATATGTGGGTTGGGCCTTGGGAAAAATATAGAGGGGAAGGAAAAATGGGTGGGTAGAGCTTTAGGCAGTTGTTAGGGTATTAAAATTTTCTTAGAGAGGAATATTGGGAAAAATATTTGGATGGAATAAATTAAATAGAATAATATTGGAAACATTATTATTAGAATACGGATAGTGGAGTATAAATGAATTGTATATTACAGAGGGCCTGAATCCAGCAACTAGACAGTTGATGGAGACCATCTGTCAGGACCACTTCCTGTCCAAATCTGACGAGGAGGCTTGGTAATTCTTTGACGATCTTGCGGAACAAACACTGCAGTGGGAGAGTACTCGACTGAACGCTTCAACTTCTTCTTCTTTTTCAGGTCTCTCAAGGACAGGAGTTCACCAACTCGACATCTCAATTGCAATGAAGGCCGAGATGGCTGCAATCACGCGGAAACTGGAAGCAATTGAGAGCAAATTCTCATCTCCTTCTCCTGCCCTTGTTCCTCCCCCTCGTACCATTTGCACTTGTTGTTCGGATCCATCTCATTTGACCGAAGAGTGTCCTTACAATCTACCATCTAAAGGACAGGATCAGATTAATGCTACATTTCAGCAAAGACCAAGAAACGACTCATACTCTTCCACATACAATCTCGGTTGGAGGAACCGCCCTAATTTCACCTGGAATCAGAACCAGCATCAATTCCAAGGCCAGAGCAACTTCCAGAGGCCTCCTCCTCCTAACAACAAGCTCAACAACAATTTCTGCAGCCTTTCCAACCTCAGCCTTTTCAGAATCCGACGAATAATTTTGCACCTTACAACAATTCTTTTCCTCAAAACAACTTTGTTCCGTCAAATAACGATAAGGTTTCCTCGCTAGAACGGAGTCTAGAAACTTTTGTAAAGTGATCGACTCAATCCACCGCCAACATCCAGTCTTCCATTCAGTCTCTGGTGCAACACACCGCTGCACACGGGCAAAGTATCAAGACATCGAAGCCCAGATTGCACAGCTGAATGCGGCCTTGAGCGAGCGAGAGAAAGGAAAGCTTCCATCTCAACCACTCCCGGATTCTGGTCACCCACATAATGTACATGTTGCTCTTGAACAACAGAACCATAATGTGAGAGCTGTGACTATGTTGAGATATGGAAGAATGCTGAATAACAACATTGGCGCACGAATTTATGATGATGACGCCCCGGCCGCTTCTTCCTCTCCTTCTTCTTTTGAGCCTATTCTCCATCCTTCAAAAGGCTCTTCTTCTTCAACTGCTACTTCGAACGGATCCACATCTCACTCCACTCAAACTCCAGTTTTGGGTTCCGTTCCATCTCTACAATCTTCTCCACAAGTATTGGACTCAACCAATTTAAAAAATGTTCCATTTCCAAACCGGTTGAGATCCCATAAACAAAATCCATAATTGGAGAAGATTATAGAGTTTTTCAAACAGGTTAATATCAACATTCCCCTCTTAGATGCAATTCAGCAAGTCCCGTCTTACGCAAAAATCTTGAAAGACTTGTGCACTAAGAAGAGGAGATCTCGGGTATCAAAGAAAGTTTTCTTGGCTAATAACGTGGGTGATGCTCTTACCTAAGATTTACCAAATAAATGGAAGGACCCTGGCTGTCCTACGATTTCAATAACTATTGGGGGTAAGAACATCAATCGCGCTCTTTTGGATCTTGATGCCAGTATTAACCTTCTTCCTTATTCAATATATGAGCAAGTCAGTGTAGGAGAACCGAAACCTACACATTGTACTCTTCAAATGGCTGACCGATCTACCACACATCTTAGGGATGAGCTAGAGGATGTGTTAATTAAGATTGGGGACTTCATATTCCCCGTTGACTTCATTGTTTTAGATACACAACCTGCAGCTAACCCCCCGGAATCAAATTCCGTGATTCTCGGTCGCTCATTCCTAGCAACCTCAAATGTTGTGATCAATTGTCGAAATGGTTCCATGAACCTATCTTTTGGCAACATAACAATTGAACTCAACATTTTTAGGTTAGGGAATCAGCCATCCGAACCAAACGCTCATATACTGGATGTTTGTTCCATTCAGGAGATCGCCCCCAAGGACCGTGAATTTGAAGAATTCCTGTTTGATCACAGTGATCTTAACGCCACTAGTGCGTTCCTCTTTAAACCTGCTGCTTCCCCTTCTGACAATGAATACGACTGCTTCATGTTTTTAAACGATCTTGGTTTGTCACCACCCGAATTTGAATCTTTTGAATTTTCAGATACGTTAATTGAACATCCGACTCGGTTGCATACACTCGCTTCGAGCCCCTGTTAGAATCCTTTGAGTTCGAGACATTTTCTTCGATCTTTCCTTCAGTCGTTTCACCTCCGACGCTCAAACTCAAGCCTCTGCCGTTTCACCTCAAGTATACTTACTTAGGTGAAAACGAGACCCTCCCAGTCATCATATCGGCTTCTCTAGCTCTAGAGAAAGAGAAAGCCCTTCTCACGGTCTTGCAATCCAATCGTCAAGCTTTCGGCTGGACGATAGTGGATATCAAAGGGATTAGTCCCCTAATCGTTGAACATCGCATTCATATGATGAATGATGCCAAACCAGCTAGGGATCCATAGAGGCGATTGAATCCAGTTATGAAGAAGTCTATGAAAAAGGAGATCGTCAAATGTCTGGATAGGTATCATTTACCCTATTTCGGACAGCCAATGGGTCGGTCCTATACACGTCGTCACTAAGAAGTCGGGCATTACGGTCATCATAAACGAGGCAAAAAATTTAATCCCTACTCACACCCAAACCTGGTGGCGAGTATGCATTGATTATCGAAAACTCAACGCCGCAACACGGAAGGATCACTTTCCATTGCCATTCATTGACCAAATGCTCGAACGATTAGCTGGACATGAGTATTACTGTTTTCTGGACGGTTACTCAGGCTACAACCAGATTTCCATCGCCGAGAAAGATCAGGACAAAACTACTTTCACTTGTCCTTTCGGCACCTTCGCTTATCGCCGCATGCCCTTTGGGCTATACAATGCTTCCGCTACTTTTCAGTGGTATATGATGGGAATATTCTCTGATATGGTTGAGAAATTTTTGGAGATATTCATGGATGATTTTTCCATCTTTGGCGATTCCTTTGACGGGTGTCTGCAACATCTTGACGCTGTCCTTACCCGATGTAAGGATAAAAATCTAACTTTAAACTGGGGAAAATGCCATTTCATGGTGCGCGAAGGAATTTTCTTAGGACATATCATTTCGCGAAATGGCATCGAGGTTGACAAAGTAAAGATTGATGTGATTTCCAACATCCCTCCTCCCAAATGCGTCAGAGCTATCCGAGCTTTTCTTGGCCATGCCGGTTTCTACAGATGGTTTATCAAGGACTTTAGCAAGATTGCTAGACCCTTGACTCTTCTTCTTGCCAAGGATACCATGTTCAACTTCGACTCGAGCTGTTTGACTGCTTTTGAATCACTGAGAAGCTCACTCACCACTGCTCTCGTTCTTTCTTCACCCGACTGGACGCATCCTTTCGAGATTATGTGCGATGCATCCGATTTTGCTATCGGTGCGGTCTTGGACATCGCATCGATAAGATGCCGCACGTAATCTACTACACGAGCCGAACCCTGAATGACGCACAAATGAACTATACGACAACCGAGAAAGAGTTCTTGGTTGTTGTATTCGCTTTGGAGAAATTCAGACCATATCTCATTGGCTCCCCAGTCGTTGTCTACACCGATCATTCCGCTCTGAGACATCTTTTTGCGCAAAAGGATGCAAAATCTCGGTTAATACGTTGGATTCTCTTACTTCAAGAATTTGATCTTGTCATTAAGGACAAAAGAGGATGTGAAAACCTAGTGGCCGATCATCTTTCACGACTTCTTTCTTCGCCGACACTTTCTCTCCCAATTAACGATGTTTTTCCTGATGAACAACTCTTGACAGTATCTTGCGAAGCCTGGTTCGCTGATATTGTGAACTATTTGGCAACATGACTCATACTAAACGAATGGTCGAGTTAGGACAGACTTAGATTTTTATCCCAAGTAGAACACTTTTACTGGGACGAACCCTACCTGTTCAAGTATTATCCAGACCAGATCATTCGCTGATGCGTCCCTGATAATGAGTTCAAGAGTGTGCTATCGTTTTGCCACGATCAAGCGTGTGGTGGGTATTTTGTCCCAAGAAAGACAGCTGAGAAAGTCTTGCAGTGTGGCTTTTACGGGTCACAACTTTTCAAAGATGCCCATGATTACTGCAAAACTTACTCCCGGTGCCAACATTTGGGCCGGATTTCCAGGAGAAACAAGATGCCGCTCCAACCAATTCTGGTTGTTGAGATGTTCGATATTTGGGGGATAGATTTCATGGGCCCGTTTTCCAACTCTTTTGGGAACCTGTACATTCTCTTAGCTGTTGATTATGTCTCCAAATGGGTTGATACAATGCCGAGCCGAACGAACGACAACAAGGTTGTCGTTAGATCTTAAAAGAAAACATCTTTTCCCAGTTTAGGCACCCTCGCGCTATCATTAGCGACAATGGGACACATTTTTTCAATAGGTCTTTCGACGCCTTGATGCGGAAATACTCAATTAATCACAATCTATCCACGCCCCACCACCCCCAAACATGTGGGCAAGCCGAAATTTCAAATCGGCAAATCAAGCAAATTTTGGAGAAAATGGTTTCTTGGAACCGTAAAGATTGGTCTTTGAAACTAACCGATGCCCTTTGGGCGTTTCGAACTGCGTACAAGACTGATCTTGGCATGTCTCCCTATCGTCTTGTGTACGAAAATGCTTGCTACCTTCCTGTAGAAATTGAACATCGCGCATTTTGGGCGATCAAAGAGCTGAACTTCAACCTTGAAGATGTGGGCAGCTATCGGAAGCTGCAACTTAACGAATTGAACGAGCTTCGGGATGAGACTTACGAGAATGCGGTTGTTATAAAGAACCGAACGAAGGTATTTCATGATAAACACCTTACGCGGAAAACTTTCACGCCTGGACAACAGGTACTTCTTTACGACACCCGACTCCATTTTCATCCCGGTAAGTTTCGATCTCGCTGGAAGGGACCCTTTCTTGTGTGGTGTGTATACCCGCACGGCGCGGTGGATTTGGAGAATTCAGAGGACAGTTCACTATTTAAAGTGAACGGACACAAAGTAAAACCGTTCCTCACCGCAGAGCCATCGGAGGAGCTCCTGATGTTGCAGGAGCCGGTTTACATTGACTAATCTTCCTCCGTTTACCACCAAACTTCAGTTATCCAGCCATAAACAGTGGAAACATTGTTTCAAATAAGTTTGGGGGTATGTATATACCATCTTGTATATATATAATGGATATTCTGGTCCGGTGCATATCCATTTTGTTTTGTTCTTCTGACGAGCATTTTTGTCTTATAAATGCTCGGATTTATGTGTCAGGATATTTCTTACCCGGTGAAATTCCCTTTCGTAAAAAAAACAATAAAAAAACAATAAAATATAAATAAATAAAAAACAAAAAACAACAAAAGGGGGGATCTTTTTGTAAATATTCAAGAATATGTAAAAGAAAAAAAATATATTTTTAGAAGGGCTTTTGTGAAAAAAGAGGTCCCCTTTTGATCAAATCTTGACTTTCCCTTTTAAAAACCTCTCTTCTCATTGTTTTTCCATTCCCGAGTCTTCAGCCCCCTTCACACCCAAAACCCTAGCTGAGACCGAAAGCTCCACCAGAGATCCACTATGTTCGCCGCGGAACCGCTGCAGAATGCGTCCTCCACTGTGGAAATTTGCATGTTTAAATTCCGCATCGCATCATGTTTATATTCCTGCATTGCATTGTTATCTCTGGAAAAAAAATTTTAAAATAAAAACATAAAAATAAAAAAAATATTCAAAGTTGGCTATTTAGACTCAAGTTCGACATGAAGGTTGACTACTTAGAAATAACTAAATCCTATAATTAGTAATTGAAAATCCTAAAAATAACCTTTCTTGAAGTATAACTGTAGTAAATATACGTCCTTACAGTTTGTTTAGAAGTAAGTAATTTTGAGTTCAGTTCTTGAGCTAAGTTGAAATGAAGGAAAAGTATTGAAAACTTTATTGAAAAATAAGTCTGAAAAATAGTTCTTATTCTTAAGTCCAAATTCAGAAAGTATATACCCTACAAATCGCATTTACACGCACCTTGAAACTTGGGATAGTAGAGGATACCAAGAAATACTCTTGCCAGAAAGTCTAGTATGAAAGAAAAGACGGTTTTTAAAGCTAACCACCAAAAGAGGATCATTGAAAAATATATCTGGTCTTAAAAGGAAAAAAAGAAAAAAAGGTACAAAACCTGAAAACTGCTATTTACGCTTTAAGCTCACACATTAAGTAATCGGCTGATTAATGCCTCAGGAAGCTGTAATAGTCGCATGAAAGATGTGTGAGCGAATCCATCTATCATTAATGAAAAGTAGTATTAGGTATTAAGGCAAGGGTATTATAGCTTGAATTTAATTCTTAAGTGCAGGGGTGAAAATTTACACACACGTAGGGGTATACGATCGATATTTGGAGGAAAGATAGGGATAAAGAATAAGACTTATGTTTTGCATAAAGATGATAAAAATTTCGGATTTGAGACTGTGCTTTGGAAGAAAAACTCAAGAGATACTGAGATCTTTATAAACTGACAAAACGTATATGATCTTAAGTTAAATGAATAGGAGGTGTGAAGAATAAGGGATATATATTTCTAATTTAGGATGATAGAGTTTCTAGCTAGAATGCTGAACTGTAGGATTAGAGTCGACGGCCAACCTAACAGGATTTTGTGGGTTGTATCCGCTGAAAACCCTCAGGAGACAAAACTCCTACTCTAGAGCGACCTAGGGGTTTAATGGCTTGTTGCACACGCTAAGTGCAACCGTGATGCCTACGAAAGTGAGTTTTTTGGGAATAAAATGGGTTTGCTAGAGACGAGCAAAAGATAAGTTTGGGGGTATTTGTTCACATCAGAATTTTACACTTTTATACCACCCATTCTTGATCGCATTGCATATAGGTAGGTACCTTTGATTCGTATTTGCTACATATTTGTAGGTTACAGGTTCTCAGCCTAAAATAATGAAAATCATGAAAAGTCGGGACAAATTCAGGACAACTGTCAACAACGGATAAAAATACGGTTTCCGCTCACCATCCGTCAGGTGCCGCCTACCAGTTCGAGAGACAAAAGTCAAGCAGGGGTCATTCATGCACAAAGCACAAGAGAGGCAGCACGAGAATCAAGTTGATAATGCGGTGCTCGAGAAAATCAGGGCAAAAAAGTCCACTCTTTTTCATCTTTTGAACTGTTGAAAATCTGGGAGAAAAATGGAATGTTTTTACAAAACAAAGTGTACTAAACAGAACAACATAGCAACATGGAATAGCCCCAGAAAAACAACTCAAGAAAGCCTCCAAATGGCCGCGTAACCGTGGCTAATAGGCCCATTTTGCGGCGGTTCCGCGGCCAACACGTGGCGACTCGCGCCAATTCTTCAGGGTTATTTTTGGTATTTTGTAATGGCTCAGAAAAAGACCCTAGGGTTTCACTTCACTGCCTATAAATACTCCAGACCAGAGCTGTCACGCCCCGCTTCCCGGTGTACGGTAAGGGGACGCGACGAGGCCCGCTACGTATTTACTCAGAAGTAAACACGCTAAGCGTATCTAAGCAATATAAGATAAAAGTACACAAGAGACATGAATATAATGAACAACTTTATTTATTAAACATTTTTTTACAGGTACAACTGGAAATATAAATACAAGGATGGAATACAATGCCTAAACAATAGCATGAATTGAAATGAAAATTTGTACAAGTGAGTATAGCTCGAGGTTTTCAGTGTGCTGCTCCAAGTGCTCCTGATTGGTCTAGATCTCTAGTGCGTCCGATCCACCTGACAACATTCCAAAGAAGAAGAGAAATAGGAATATCGTCAGCGAACAATCGCTCGGTAAGTCCCAAAGGAAGAAAGAAATAGAATAGGCAGGTGAGAGAATATAACGATATAATGTTTGATCGTTATGTTATCGCAGTTGTTTGTAGCTTGGTACATAATATGCCAGTGTATACGAGAGGAGCCTAACTTACATCGTGGAATTTGGTAACCCGTAGTATAAGGCTCCGTCGAAAATACCACGGAACAACGGTATGGATGTAATTACGCCTTTAGTGACCACCTCGTGCCACCTTTAACAGTTCCATACCAGTCTACCCCTTTATAAACCCCGTAGTGTCTTATGTATTGATTGTATTGAAGGCATTGTATTGTCTTATAGTAAATGGAAGACTTGCCGAAACCATGATATCAGTAAATGGAATGGATATAAACGGAAAGTCATGTAGACGGAGTATATCCATGGTTCGGTTCAGTCAATATAGATTGATATAAATTGAATAGACGGATTCATGAATTCATATTGTATTGTAGTTTTATACTTGAATTATATTCAAGTCAGATTGATTAGATTGAGACTCAGTCTGAGTCAGACACTTTGAAAAGAACTTGAAATCCTGAATTAGTTTTGATGTTACCGGTAACTGCTGCACATGCACGGCAGGATTTGTGTCTATTTCCAAGACAATTGCCGTATTGATAACACCGTTTGTTAGATTGTCTACCTTAGATAGGCAAGCACTCACATTCTCCGGCTCCCTGATTGTCAAGAGAATTGGTCCCGCTTAAACCTATATTTACCAGGGTCCTTATTGTAATTTAGTATAACTTGAGGGGTTTTATGTAAAAATAATTTTGGTATAATTTCAAAATACACCTCAAATATTTTATTATCGTCTTTAGGGTTTTTATAGATGTATATTTTATAAAAGTGAAAAGTCTAGTGAGTAGAACCTAGTTTCCATAGTATATGGTATTTTATTGAAATATTGGAATTTTGCATTGAATTGTAATGGTGATTCCTTTGTTTTAGAAAACTTGGAATATTTTTACAATATAATTAAAATAAATATTTTGATAATAGTTATATATATATATATATATTTAATGAAAATAAAATTTATTTATTTTTGTAGAAATCTCATTTTCTAAAGAAAATGCATTAAAATTCCATCGAGATCGAATGCTCCTTTCGGAGGTCTGCATCTCACTCTACTAGATCCGAGCATGTGCGATAATCCGCACCATCCCGAACGGGGTCCCCAAAAGTGGGTTGTGGAGGCGTAATTGCAAGGAATTGATTAACACACTTTTTAAAGAAATGGTTTTGCAAGTATGATGGTATTTATTTGTAATGTCATATTTTCCCATAACTATATTCCCAAAATTTCATCGTACTATATCAAAAATGTGTGTTGTGATGAGTTAGGTCATTATCTCGTGAGTTATCTAAAGGTAATACAAGTATTATGTGAATTATGACGAAATGTAAAGTATGTGGTATTTTACCGTAAAAATACAATAAAAATTGCATAAAAGATTCTTTTAAGATGGAACTTGTTTTATTGTGTTTGTTAATATTTATTAAACATTATATGAAAGTATGGTATTTTATTTCTTAAGAAAAATAGACTTTTTAAGGAAAAACTGAATCGGAAGTCGGATTAACTCCGCTTCCTTCGGGTTTTATAAATTAAAGTTTTTAGAATAGAAGATGAGAGGGGGAGAGGGGGCTTACTGGCTAGAGAACAAAAGAAGAGAGAGAGGAAACTAAGAAGGGTATCGAGGCGTTGTTTCGTCGCCGGAATCTTCTCGGAATTTCGCTGGAACTTTACCCTTTGCTAACTCCACTTGCACACTATAAGGACTTGAGAATTTTTTAGAGTTTTGGCAGAGAATTTCTGAGTGAGGATAGGTGAAATGGAGTGTGGTATTTATAGGAAAAATTAGGGTTTAGAGGGTTAAAGGATACATTAAAATTTGCATTAAAAATTGGATTAAAGGATGTTTTATTGTTCTCTGGATAAATTCAGAGTAAACAAACAACATGGGGGTAGCGGGGTAGGCGAAGAGGTGCTAGGGTGAAATTTTCAAGGCATTACTTACGGGGGGACCCGGTGGTACTGGTCCCATATGCATACGTCGCCGGTCCAAATCCGGTGGAAAGTGCTTGGATTTGTGCCATGTGTCCCCGTCGCCTCATATCCCCTAGTGCACATGTTTATTTATTCTGTACTTTATCATCTTACGTGTAGTGCACGTGTAAACCCTTGAGCTTCTAAAAGATTAAAAGAGAAATAAATAAAAAGATAATGTGGCTGGGGGGATTTGATCACAGGGGCTACGTCACAGCAGTGCAAGGCTTTACCAATGTGCTACAAGTACTTTCTTGCCGTTCAAAAGTAAAACAAATTTATAACTTGTGCTCAGGCTTAGGTATTCCTTCTGTATTTTGGAAAAAATTTGTACAGAAAGTTTAGGGTTGTTACATTCTATCCTCCTTATAAAAATTTCGTCTTCGAAATTTGTAGAAAGAAAGTGTAACAGATTTAAAACAATTTGATGATCGTGATTGTGAAAGAAATACTGGTACTGCATGAAAAGTAACAAGGGTTTGAAAAGAATGAAAGGAATTACCAGTGTTATCTTGGTCTACAGTCTCAGCTTCTACGGTTGCTAATGTGAAAGCCTGACGCCGGAGTACATTCCTCCTAGCTGGAGGCATGTTTCTCTGCCCTCGAGGCATGTTCCTCAGTGCCTGATGGAATTGGCGATTAGGCTATGCAGGAGGTCCACATGGCGGTGGAGCTAGAAATGCAAGACGAGGTGCAGGAGCCTGGATAGCTGGCCGCTGCGGGTAAGTGTTGCAAGTTGAAATTGGGCTGCGTCTATAAGGACATGTTTCAATTTCATGATTGGATGCGCCACAAACTAAGCACATGCCTTTTGCGTGTCTACAGTCCTTCCACAGGTGTCCATCCCTTTTGCAATAGAAGAAAAAATTTGGACTTAGCTGATTATTGGTTTCTTCCGGTCTCCTGGGTTCAACAGTTGGTCTTGAAGAGGCCCCTCCTGCCATCTGAGTGGCAGAGCGTTTCACTCCGGCGGATTGGGGTCTGCCCTTTTTCTTCCCCACTGCCTCGTATTTTCGGGCAGCTTTTAAGGCCAGGTCGTGGGTTGGGAAATCCCCTGTAGCTAAGGCAGCTTGGATTTCCTGATCCAACCCTTGCTGAAATTGTCTGGACCTGATATCAGCAGTTGGTATTAAATGTGCCGCGAACCTGTTAAGGTCTTGTGTTAGCTGTGTAGTATGTGATATTTGAAAATCGAATATTGAGACATATCTTACCTACTGAGCATGGTAAACTCAGCATCATACTCATCCACGGACTTGGTCCACATCGAACCCTATTGTAGATGGATAAATTGTTGCTCCATGTCGAATCGGGAAGTCTCTGGAAAGTATTTCGCGTCAAACATATCGTGAAAAGTCCTCCATTCGATAGGTTGGTCAAGACGGCTTTCTTCCGCCTTCCACCAGACTCGTGCATTGTCAGTATGCTGCAGCTTCGCAACTCGAACCCAAGCGATCTCTGGCACTTGTGCTGCTGGCTGCTGCTAGATTATCTTCAATACTTTGAGCCCATTCCTCAGCTTCCAGAAGGCTCTGTTTTCCCGAGAATTTCTTCGGATGCAAATCCCAGAATTGTTTTACCCTAGGTGCTTCCGCTTCTGGACGGTTCATCAAAATAGCAGTATGCTGCTGCTGTTCTTCCAGGAGGCTGCGAATCGCCTCAAGCAGTACCGTCTGCTCATCGATCGGAGCAGCGACGGTAGGTGTAAACGGTAGAGGTGCTGGTGTTGTTTGGGGAATTCATAACCTTGAAATAAAAATTTGGGTTAGGACAGATTCAAAATATTTGAAATTGGAAGATTCAAGAAATATTTAAAGAATGTTTTTAGTTGCTGATTCTTGTGTTATATTGCTTAGGATTTCATGCAGAATTAACCCGCATGTCCATGCAGAACTGACATGCATGTCTATACAGAGCTGACTTGCATGGGCCACAAACAAAACCTGTCACGCCCCGCTTCCCGGTGTACGGTAAGGGGACGCGGCGATGCCCGCTGCGTATTTACTCGGAAGTAAACACGCTAAGCATATCTAAGCAATATAAGGTAAAAGTACACAAGAGACATGAATATAATGAACAACAACTTTATTTATTAAACATTTTTTTACAGGTACAACTGGAAATGTAAATACAATGATGGAATACAATGCCTAAACAATGGCATGAACTGAAATGAAAATATGTACAAGTGACTATAGCTCGAGGTTTTCAGCGTACTGCTCCAAGTGCTCCTGACTGGTCTAGATCTCTACTGCGTCCGATCCACCTGACAGCATTCCAAAGAAGAAGAGAAATATGAATATCATTAGCAAACAATCGCTCGGTAAGTTCCAAAGGAAGAAAGAAATAGAATAGACATGTGAGAGAATATAATGATATAATGTTTGATCGTTATGTTATCGCGGTTGTTTGTAGCTTGGTACAGAATATGCCAGTGTATACGAGAGGATTCCAACTTACACCGTGGACTTTGGTAATCCGTTGTCACGCCCGCTTCCCAGTAAATGGAAACGGTGACGTGGCAAGCCCGCGACGTATTTATTCCGAGAAGGTCGTTTCTCGAAATAAATACGCTAAGCGTCTATAAGCAACATAAACTAACAAGAATAAACAAAAGAATGAAATCCAACTCTAATTTATTACATTCATAATTCATAGTAGACAAAATATCCGAATACAAGATATTTAACATGATAAGCCTTAACAAGGAGGCATACATAAATAAGGTGAAATGAAATGAAAAGCTGAATGAAACTATACGTCCGGTTGTGATGCGAACTGGTTGTACTCCTCTTCGACCGCTTCTATCTCTTTTGTCTCAATACCATCTGACGAACATTCCAAGAAAGAAAGAAAGATGGGTGGAATGCCCGTCAGCGAACTAACGCTCGGTAAGTCCCCAAAAAGATGGAGTGATGTATATAAATGAAATGCAGGGTGTAATACGATATATGATATAGCATGGATATAAATCATGAACATGTAAACAAGTATAATAGCGTACATGGTAATGTGTATGTCAACCATAACAGCATGGAAATGTAGCATGAGCATAACAAACAAGTATAGCATGGCCGTGGAGTATAGGTAAAGTGAATATGAAGTAATTTAAGTGTCTTAAAAGGTTTCTAAAAGGGTAAATTAATTAACGTGAGTTCAAGTGTGAATACCAACCAATCTCAAAAGTATTCTCGAACCCAAGCCTATCGTCCAGGGGCAAGGAATCACGGGCCCAAAATAGCGGGACTTCAATTGTTATTGAAGTATTCCAAACCCAATATGCTATCATCCAGGAGCTTGGAAACACGGGCCCTCATTCATGAATTCGTGATGTACCGTTTCAGCCCGGTACCACAGCAACATTATTTGTATCGTTTCGGCCCGGTACCACAGCAACGTTATTTGTATTAATGGGACTCATGAGATTCCGTTGGATTCATACTCAAACTACCCCAACACCCCGTGTATATAAGTCTATGATTAATGTTATGAGTCTTGATCGAATCTATGAATACAAAAGGTGATGTATGATATCAAGTTTTGAAGATTGAGTTTATGTAATCATGTCAAGTGCAAGTCATACCAATTGTATTTATGGTTCGAGTCAAGTTGGTTCAAGTGTACATATTGGGTTCAAGTATTCATGATTGAGTCGTGTCAAGATCAAGTCAATTCTAGCATGTAATGGTTAAATCATAAGTTATATAGATAAAAATAAATAAGCAATCATAGAATATGATATGAGATAAGTATACAAGAAACGTCCAAAAACAATATTGTAAATATGTGATATGTACGACTAGTTAATTAAGTCATTTGACGTCAGAATATAAACAAAAACATAGCCTTAAGTGTTATGCACACGTAAGTTTCAGTCTCGCCTAAATACGACTACCGATTTTGGAGATATACATGTTTTCGTATCGTCGCGCAAAACAGATCATAATCTGTTCAGCACCGTCACACATTTTTAAAACGCAGTTTGAGTTAATTTATATCTGGTTTCAGCTTACAAAAATTATTATAAAATTGTAGATATTTCGATGTATTTATCCAAAACACCAAGATTCACGTGATTTGGATTTCTAAAGCTCTAGTTATGATCATTTTAATATCAGCCTTTAAAACCGAAATTCAGATTTCTGGACAGCAACTATATGTTATATTGCAAAGCCTATATCGGATTGTTTCATGCATTTCTAAGTAATCTAGTATACAGAAAATTATAGTTCTATCAATTGTGCATCTACACATCTAAAGTTTTCCACAAACGGACATCGGGTGTTCGAGTATGTCTAATTTAAAAACAATGTGCGAATCATGACAGATTCTGTCCAGATTCGTCGCTTAATATTGTAACGCAGTTTTCTATATTTTACGTCAATTTTCAGTAAAAGCATAAAACTTAGAAAATATAGATTATTCTATGCAGATATCCAAAATACCTGATTTTTCTCAATTTGGATATCGGTAGACCAAATTATGTGTCTAATAAATTGACCGATAAATAGAGTTTTCTGTTTTTACGAACAGTGAATAAAAACGATATAATTCATAAACCGTTAATCGATTTGATCTGAAATTTTTACAGCATGTACAAAATAATATATTATATCATATGAAATTTCCTAAAATTTTCAAAAGTAAAAAATTAATTTCTAAAAATTATTTTAAAAGTAAAGGTATTGATATATCATATGTGAGAAATGAGAAAAACCATGGTATTTATTCGTAACTTTGTATTTTTTTTTACAAAATTTAAATAAAGTAATTTAAAATACAACAACAAACGATGCAATCCTAATTGGTCACTATGAAATCTTAACATATGGATTGAGAGTAATGAAAAAGACTTTACAAACTATATATGTGTGTATGTTTGTATGTGTCCATTATTTATATATGTATCAATTCAATTAATTATTTAGGGACTATGATATGATGAGGAAGGTTTTTCATGGCAATATGATAAGAGAAAGATAGAGAGAAGGAGATGGAAGGAAGGAAAGAGATAAGGGACTTACATACACAAGCCGGTATTGTCACCGGGCTTGTCTATCCGCTGATAGCCTCGCGTTTCTAGCGAGACATTCTTGAGAATTTCTTCATGTTCTTCTTCGGGGAATCTAGATGAAGAGATATGTGAAATGATAGAAATGCGTGATTATGAAAAGAAAGAGGAGTGGGATATAAAAAATGTTTAAGTCCGCCATAATTCTAATAAATTATGGTTCATAACTATTCTAATTATTTTGGAAGTTAAAAGAAAGATGAAATGAAATGTCTCATTTGTAAGTTATGAGAAGAATAAAAATTGATAAAAAAATAATTGTAAGAATGAAGATTTGAACATGTGATCTATGAAATAACAATGCAAGGACTTGACCAATGAGCTACAAAACTGTTCATGCACATATTTAATTAGAATTAAATATATGTTGTTGATCGAAAAGAAAATGGGCTTTTTGGGCTCATAGTTTTATAAAAGAAAATAAAAATGAGATTGGATTTGAGTTATGGATTGGGTTAGGTATTGCGTTTAATTTGAAATAGTTTAAGATTTACTTTAAAGAAATGTGTTTGGGAAAAATAAATAGAATAATAAAATAATATATTTAATAGAAAACAAAATTTACGGAAAAATACTACGAATAAATAAATACAATATTTTACTAAAGAAAGAAAACACGAAGTTATAGTAATACTAGGGTCGTTACACCCGTAGTACAAGACTCCGTAAAAAATACCACGGAACAACAGTATGGATGTAATTACGTCTTTAGTGACAACCTCGTACCACCTTTAACATGTTCCGTACCAGTCTACCCCTTTATAAACCACGTAGTGTTTTATGTATTGATTGTATTGAAGGTATTGTATTGTCTTGTAGTAAATAGAAGACTTGCCGAAACCACGATATCAGTAAATGGAATGGATATAAATGGAGAATCATGTACACGGAGTATATTCATGGTTTGGTTCGGTCAGTATAGATTGATATAGATTGAATAGACGGATTCATGGATTCATATTGTATTGTAGTTTTATACTTGAATCATATTCAAGTCAGATTGATTAGATTGAGATTCAGCTTGAGTCAGACACTTTGAAAAGAACTTGAAATCCTGAATTAGTTTTGATGTTATCGGTAACTGCTGCACATGCATGACAGGATTTGTGTTTTTTTCCAAGACAAATGCCGTATTGATAACACCGTTTGTTAGATTGTCTACCTTAGATAGCAAGTACCCACATTTTCTGGCTCTCTGAGACTCAAGAGAATTGGTCCGCTTAAACCAATATTTACCAGGGTCCTTATTGTAATTTAGTATAACTTGAGGGGTTTTATGTAAAAATAATTTTGGTATAATTTCAAAATACACCTCAAGCATTTAATTATCGTCTTTAGGGGTTTTATGGATGTATATTTTATAAAAGTGAAATTTCTAGTGAGTAGAACCTAGTTTCCATAGTATATGGTATTTTATTGAAATATTGGAATTTTGTATTGAACTGTAATGGTATTTTCCTGTAATGGTGATTCTTTTGATTTAGAAAACTTGGAATATTTTTATAATATAATTAAAATAGATATTTTGATATAGTTATATATATATATATATATATTTAATGAAAAGAAATTTTATTTATTTTTGTAGAAATCTCATTTTCTAAAGAAAATGCATTAAAATTCCATCGAGATCGAATGCTCCTTTCGGAGGTCTGCATTTCACTCTACTAGTCCCGAAAATGTGCGATAATCCGTACCATCCCGAACGGGGTCCCCAAAAGTGGGTTGTAGAGGCGTAATTGCAAGGAATTGATTCACACTTTTTAAAGAAATAGTTTTGCAAGTATGATAGTATTTATTTGTAATGTCGTATTATCCCATAATTATATTCCCAAAATTTCATCGTGCTATGTCAAAAATGTGTGTTGTGATGATATAGGTCATTACATCGTGAGTTATCTAAAGGTAATACAAGTATTATGTGGATTATGGCGAAATGTAAAATATGTGGTATTTTACCGTAAAAATACAATAAAAATTGCATAAAAGATTTTTTTGAGATGAAACTTGTTTTATTGTGTTTGTTAATATTTGTTAAATATTATATGAGAGTATGGTATTTTATTGCTTAAGAAAAATAGACTTTTTAAGGAAAAATTGAATCGGAAGTCGGATTAACTCCGCTTCCGTCGGGTTTTATAAATTAAAGTTTTTAGAATAGAAGATGAGAGGGGGAGAGGGGACTTACTAGCTAGAGAACAAGAGTAGAGAGTGAGAAAACTAAGGAAAGCGTCGGGGCGTAATTTCGTCGCCGGAATTTTCTCGGAACTTCGCCGGAACTTTACCCTTTGCTAACTTCATTTGCACACTATAAGGACTTGAGAATTTTTGAAAGTTTTGGCAGAGAATTTCTGAGTGAGAATGGGTGAAATGGAGTATGGTATTTATAGGAAAAATTAGGGTTTAGAGGGTTAAATAATACATTAAAATTTGCATTAAAAATTGGATTAAATGGTGTTTTATTGTTCTCTAGATAAATTCAGAGTAAACAAACAACATGGGGGTAGTGGGGTAGGCGAAGAGGTGCTAGGGTGAAATTTTCAAGGCACTACCTACGGGGGGACCCGTCGGTACCGGTCTCATATGCATACGTCATCGGTCCAAATCCGGTGGAAAGTGCTTGGATTTGTGCCATGTGTCCCCGTAGCCTCATATACCTTAGTGCACATGTTTATTTATTCTGTAACTTATCATTTTACGTGTAGTGCACGTGTAAACCCTGGGGCTTTTAAAAGAATAAAAGAAAATTAAATAAAAAGATAATGCGCCCGGAGGGATTCGATCACAGGGGCTACGTCACAGCAGAGCAAAACTTTACCAATGTGCTAAAAGTACTTTCTTGCTGTTCAAAAGCAAAACAAATTTATAAGTTTTGCCCAGGCTTAGATATTCATTCTGTATTTTGGAAAAAATTTGTACAAAAAGTTTAGGGTTGTTACAAGAGCCATATCATGGATATAGATTTTTCTCTGATTTTGTGTTAGAATTTTGTGTAATTTCTCTTTCTTCTTCATCTTTCCTCTATTATTATTGTAGTGAGAGATTTGAGTGAATGACAAATGAAGAAGAGTTTCTTTTATATGCATGTCTTGTAATTTATTTTTTACATATGTTTCTTGTAATTTTCTTTGATAAGTAGTTTTTTTTGTTTGTTCTTTTTCTTCTTCTCTTTTATCCTTACAACCATGATGCTTAAGAGCAATCCTTGTCTAGGTGAGATCCCAAATAGCTAGTTGTAATTTTCTGCCTCATTTCTTTCTATCTTCTTTGTTTGTTTTGTTTTCTTTTTCTTTTATAATGAGTGGGTAGTTTCTCACTTGTTAGGGATAAGGAAAATTTGAGAGAAGGAAATCTCTCCCACTCTTTTCTTTGCCCAATATCTTTATTCGAACTCCCGTCAAGGAAATCACAATCCGCTCCTACGACATTCTATCATATATGATAGCGGCGGCACCCTAGTGAGACCGGTTGTGGTTGAATTGACCGGAGGTTATGGCTAAGAGCCAAGAACGGACGGATAAGGACCAAAAGAAATGAACTAAGCGTTGAAAAGCCTAGCTTATACTCGCAAGTTTTCTTCCTAGTCGTGCTAATCCCCGTTGTTGCCGATTTCCGTAATATCGATATCAAGAGTCGCAAACGAAAGAAGTGAGCGAACTCCTAACTCAAACTAACCTAATCCTAAGCTTAACAAGCTCTATTATCATACATATTTAAGCACATAGTTAGTTTTGAACAAACTCGGACACTTTGGACTTAACTCGTTAAAACGATAAGAAAATGATTCCCATCTCTCCGTGGATCGATCCGTACTCAACCGGCTAGCTACCAAGCGAAACCGTCTTGATTGCGGTAATTAAAAATAGCACACTAAAAGTCTAACAATCAAGCCCACAGTAAGATAAATATGATACCGGTACGTAAAACTGAAAAGGTAAGACCGTGGATCTAACTAAGTATACGGGACCCACTCTCCGAGACCCAACCCCATTTTTCTATACTGGATTTTATGCACATGCGATGCAGGTATATTATAAGAGAATACAAAAGGAAAATAAATGGAATATCTATATTTATAAATATTGAGAGGGTATGTATAAATTTTCTTCCCCGTTCCAAGATATATGATTATATTCTTTGGAAGGGACGAAGAGAGAAGAGAAGGTTTTTTTTTTTGAAATAGGATGATTTTAAATTTGTATTATTAAAATAGGGTAGTTAAATTTTTTTTTATAAAAATAGGATGGTTTGTGGACCCCACATGATTAAAATTTTTTTTTTTAAAGAGGGCGGGTTCTGGCGGGTTCCTAGAACCCGCCCTCCCCTATAATAGGTAGAGGGCGGGTTCTATGATTTTAAATTTATATTATTAAAATAGGGTAGTTAAATATTTTTTTTATAAAAATAGGATGGTTTGTGGACCCCACATGATTAAAATTTTTTTTTTTAAAGAGGGCGGGTTCTGGCGGGTTCCTAGAACCCGCCCTCCCCTATAATAGGTAGAGGGCGGGTTCCTAGAACCCGCCCTCTAAACTGGGGAGGGAGATAGGGTCCACCAAACCGTCCTATTTTCATAATTTTTTTTTTACTATCCTATTTTAATAATATAAATTAAAAACCATCCTATTTCAAAAAAAAAACCCAAGAGAGAAGGGATGACGTGCGAAATTTAAAATTTCAGAAATAATTGTTGGAATTTTAACATTTTTTTAGTTTCTTCTTAAAAAGACAAAATACTATATGTACCTCTTGGGTTCTAATTATATTAGAAGAGATTTAAGTTATTATTTTTTTAAGGATTTCTTTACAGCGAACAAGTTATTTTACGATGTAGAAGATGCTGAATTTGGCGGCGATGGTAAAAATTCATCGCTCCACAAACCAACCCTCCCCTTTTATACCGACCTTTGCACAAATCAAATCATCGAGCTCTTACACGAATGGCAAATTTTTATCGTGTGGTCTATATTTATCTAGGAACAACCCGGCTTTTTTGTTTATGTCTTGGTTGTTTGATCGAGACTGACAGCAATATCTCCTTTTTCTTTTCGTCTAGCCAGAATATCATTTATAGGAAAATAACACTTAATGTTGCTAAAAAAATCCACATGATCATCTGAGTTAAATTTCACTATAATTAAAGCCTCCTTTCCATAAAACACTTCTGCATGTCCATCCAAGAACTATAAAGACAATTTTAGGAGTTTCACATCACCATATAACATGAAATTTAGCTAAGATGTGAAGATAACGCAATCAGAAAAGTCTAACCACATGATACGAGAGAAAACATAGTATAAAGCAGCAATATAGGAATTTACTATATTGACGGCAAAATCCATAGATCCATTTACATGTTTTATCTTGAAACTACAAGCATTAATTACACTGAAATTAAAAAAACAATAAAGTGATATGAATACATGAACATTGCATTGTCGATCGTGTGCCCCGCCACTATAGAAAATTCCTGCAGTACCATTGTATAATCCAAATCCTCTATATAAAATTCATCATAGGATTCAAGACTTCAAATTAATTTAATTTTATTACAGCCAGAGATTGTATTACACACGATAGCATTTTTTGAAGTTTTGTATCTTGGAATATCATTTTGATCTAATAATTACTTTTCTATGCCTTATTTTATAATTCGGGACTAACTTTTCTTGTTAAATATCTAAATAAATTTCAAAACCAAGATGGTCGTGTGGGGCATTTAACCTTCAGCCTTTTGCAAGAGAATACAAACTTTTCTACTCCATATTTTGCATTTTGGCAGTATTCTTAATTTAAATATATAGAAACATGTAATTGATATGTTCTGATATCGTATTTTCCAAACAATCTCTCTCTTTTTCCTGCCCGGGGTTCTATGCCTCTATCTCATATATATCAGAGATGAATTGAAAATGTTTTTTGTTCTGGTTATGATACATGTTAAATTATCCGCTTTTTACCGAAAAACAAGAACCCCCTAAAACCCCAACGGGTTTATTGTTTACATTCCTTTTTAATAATTTTGACTGACGGGCCTAATTATTCTGTTTTATTTCTGATCGTCTTTTCCAAATTCATATTATGTTGAATCTATATAGAAGGTACATAGGGTTTTGAATTGAAGATTTAGGGGGAAAAACAAGAAAAAAAGCTTCGAGAAAAAACCGTGTAAAGAAGGAAAATAGGAAAGAATTTGGAAGGGTTTTTTGCTTTTAGGACCAAGGTTTTCGTGTCTTTTTGTTAAGAAATCTTATTTTCCACAACTTTGATGGGAACATGGATGCCAAAATTACTAGTTGAAAGAAAAGGCATCCATTGATTCTCTCATGTCAACCAAGCTTCTCTCCCTCAATTATGAGGCCCAATGAAAATTTGTCCCACCAAGATTCAGCAATGATGGCAACCAAATCTTTCACCACCTCTCTTTCTCTCTCTCTCAAATAACACCTCCATGATTTCTTTCAACCTAATATTTCTCAGAGGCAAAAAAATGCAGGCCACCCCATACCAACAACAAAGCTCCAAGGGACCCCATACCTAAGCAATAATATTATATGGAGGAGCTCTTTCTTGGTTGGACATGAATGTGATCCAACAACACAAGAGTCCTCCCTGTCACCAATCTCTTCACTTTAATCAAAAGGTTAAATTGCATAAAAAGTTTGGAATCAGCAGAGATATACAAGTCCATAAAAACTTTGGAACAATTAACGGAAATAACAACGTCATTAGAATCAGAAGAGTATAGTGCAGGTTTCTGAAAATTAAGGTTGCATTATACACACACACACATATACATACATACATGCATACTTACATATATATATATATATATATATATATAGAGAGAGAGAGAGAGAGAGAGAGTGTTTCCCTCCCAATGATCAAACTCAACTTTTCATGGCTCCCACTAGATTAACCTAGTCAAATACATGCACCCTATCCTAGTCAATGATCACATATAAAATCCTGTAAAACATTCTAATAAGTTTACAGGTTCTTCAGGGGTGAAAAGCCGAAACCTATTATCACTGGAAATTTTGAACTTTGAAGCAGGAGTGCAGAGAACAAGTTGTGCTATAATTGCTAAAGAAAACAACCCAGGGATTTTTTCTTAATCAACTTGGCATTCTGGCAGTTTGCTACGGTGTTCAAAATTGTTATATGTATGATGATCTCTGCAAAATTAAGAGTAGCAGCAGAACAGGGAATGGGGCCAATGTTTTCCCTGTCCCACTTGTGGCTACACCAAGGCAATAACACCCTTCATTTTACATTAATATTACAACAATATCAATATATCAGTACTCACACTACTACAGAAACCATTTTAGGTCACGGGGATATGTCCCGGTTCAAACCGTGACTAATTTTGAGTCACGGTCATAAACGATTTGGTCACGGTTGGAACCGTGACCAACTGCAAAATTTTGGTGGGCCCCACACCCACTCATGATAAACCCCAATCCCCCCGCCCTTTTCCTCGAGCTCTCATTTCTCTCTCTCCAAAAAAAAAACCCCGCCCCTTCCCACTAATCGCCACCGATCGTCACCGCCCCCTGTCCTCAATCGCCACCGATCCGCTTCTCGATCGCTTCCCCTGGCCTCCTCGCTGTCTCAAGCCACCGTCTCAATCGCTTACTCACTGTCTGGAGATCTCTCACCGTCTGGAGGTCACTCATCGGGTGCGTCGGTCGTCGCTACCGCGTCTGGAGCTCGCTCACCGTCTTTGCCTCCTTCATTAGCCGCATCAGGTAAGTTTTTTTCCATTTATTTTGAATTTATGTTAGGGTTAGAAGCTTTACATATTGTTGCCTTAATTCCTAAATTTTAATTTCAATTTTGCCACAATTCTTAAATTTCTTTGTTCAGGATTAAAGGTTAGGCCGTGGTAGAGATAAATTGGGGGTTAGGGGGTAAGGGTTAATTATGTTAAGGTTAGGGTTAATTAGGGTTACCGTGCTAGGGTTATGAATAGGATTAGTGTTAGGGTTAAGTAGTGTTAGTGTAAATTATTGTTAGGGTTATGGTTAGGGGTTAATTAGGATTAGTGTTAGGGTTAGGGTTAGGATTAATTAGGGTTAGGGTTATGAATAGGTAGTGTTAATTAGGGTTAAGGTTGAATGTTCCTAGTGCCCTCGTTGGTTAATCAGTGTTAATTAGGGTTAAGGTTGAGAGTTCCTAGTGCTCTCGCCGCTAACTCGCGGTCAATGTGGAATCCGAAAATAAAAATTTTTAAGGCACTCAAAACTTATACCTAAGAATGTAAACCAAAAACCTAAACTAGCACTACAACAAGATAGCAATTATAACTTTTATAGCGTTTTCATTTACTCCAATTGGGTTGGACTCTAGTATGCTCTCAAGAGCTCCGGATCGCGCTTGCAAGCCGGTCTCCCTTCGCCGAAGATGATCCACCCGAGAGAACCAAGTTCAAACTTCAATTTTATCAATGAAGTAACTAAAGATCCTATGATACTAATTTAGGATGGTTAGTGATGTGTGTGAGTGTTCTTGTAACAACCGAGTCCAGTTCTACAAATTTTAGTTAGCTTATGTGTAGTGTGTGGAAATTATTTCATTTATCATGCTTTGGCCGATACTAGTTATAACTTACACTGACATGTCATTTTCTGTATACAACAATTTAAGTCTGTTAAAAATAAATTAAAAATACTTGTTATGGTCTGCTTGACACCCCTAACCCTGTGGTAGCGTCCTTGCATCGTGTCCTCCACCCGTTCAGTGAAACGGACGTGTTTGGACGGCTACGCGCACGTACGTGCGTCCGTTCTTGGGGGTATGTTTTTTAATTCTAAAATCCTTCATTTTGATTTTTGGAACCTGCCACTAAATTTCATATTTCAAATTCAAATTTTTAGACTCGACCCGGACGCAATTCTGAAATATTTCGCAATTACGCCAAATCCTATTTTCGAATAATTTTAAAACCAGCGAAATTAAAACTCCTTCAACCAGAAAATATTTTCCCCATTTTTAAAAATCTTTTTTAAACTTTGCCTAACCAATCAAACCCCATAATCTTTCACAAAATTTTTATCCCCAGCCAATCAAAACGTTTCTTTAACCCCGGGCCCCACCGTCTCTCCCCCCTCTCTCCTTTTCCTTTCTCTTTCTCTCTCTACGACGAGCTCTCTCTCTCTCTCTTTCTTCTTTCTCTCTCCTCTCGCTCTCTCTCCCTCTCCTCTCGCGAACACTGTTCGCTCCTCGGATCGCGTCACCGCCCCCCCCGCTATGCTCACCTCTCTCCATATATTTCCTTTTCTCCTTCTGCTCGCGCAAGAAAACCCATTGCACAAACCCTAACCCTAGCCGCCTCTTCTACCTACTCGAACCCGACCTCGTCGCCACCTCCATCGCATCTTCTCCTCACCCACCTCCTCGCCTTCATCTTCTTTTCTTCTTTCTCCCCGAGGCTGTGCACCCTGCACAGAAACCGCTGCACCGTGAACTCAACATCTCCGGTCGTCGCCGACGACCCTAGCCTCACACCCACCATCATCACCACCTCATCTCCCTGCATCTCCTCGACATCATCCCCTCACCATTACCCCGACACCTAGCCTGCAACCTCAAACCCGAGCCCAAAAACCCTAAACCTAACTCTTCACCAACCCCGGTAACCCTAACCCTACTCCTCCACCTCCTCCTCCCTTGACTCACCGCCGATCTCACCCCTATCCTCTCCTCCTCATCTTCCTTCCCTTCTTCTCCTTCATCTTTCTCTCTTTGTTTAACCTTGCACACCCACAGCAGCCGCAACCCACTTTTCCCGAGCACCCTGCACCCTCGCCGGAGCTTCGCCGACCACCACCGTCGACACATCACACCGTATTCCTAACCACAACGACCCAGCGAGGACTTATGACCCGTGTGTTTCCACTGTTCGTCGTTTGAACTCTTTCCGTGTACCGTGCACGAGTCGCGACCTTTCCCGCCGACGCGAGACGTTCCGTTTTTCCGTATCGCAATCCGTCGAGGCAAGTAAAACTTGCTACATGCTATTTTAAACTATTCGTATGCTATATTATTTATTTCCTGTTAAATCTCTAAATAGAATCGAAAGAATTGGATTTCAAGTTAACCGTATAAGTTCCATTACACGTTTTATGATCCCGAACTTGAAACTTAATTTTGCATCTAATTATTCATACCTAGTAATCACCCGTAAATGATAGACTACATGATCACATTTGTTTATAGCCATGATAACCCTTTCATCCAGTGTAAACCTATCGGACATCCATGTGCAACTTTAACCGGTTTAATTACAACTGTATCCATTGAACAGATTATACATGTCGTCGCATCCATAGATCACTCAATACTTATTAACCTGGTTTTTAGCATTCACATCTATCATACTGTATTCGTATAGTGCTGACACCATCTGATAAACACAACTGATAACTGTACAGCTAATTAATTAAATTTGCTTTATTGCTTAACTTATTGCTTAGATTGTGTTGTTGATAACCATGCTTGATTATTTATAACCATGATTATGCTAGCTGTTTATGAGTACCCACATGTTATCTTTTACACCCTGGTCTGACTTGCTACACACATATTGATTGACCCGAAATGGTACCGTACACTACTTGACCTGACCTGATGTACCATGGCTTGACCCGTTACCTGATCTTGTGTCTAATACCAACAAACCTGACATGTAGTCCTCACGGACCGTTCCTGTTGTCTATCCAGACAAACCTGCTCTTACCTAATCCTGGGTTGGCATTAGTTCTTGATTACGGAATACCTGACTTGACACATATAACTTGGGGGCATAGGAAAATCAATGATGAAACCTGACTTGTAACTCAACAGTTCGATACCTGTTCTGATCAGTCTTACGGGCTAGGCCAGCCCCGGAGTGATGATGCTGACATCACTCATCTGTACTTGCTACCTTCTACTGTCTAGCGGCACGTCTCGGATTCAGCCCAAGAATCTTGACCGTGGTCCCGGGCATGCACGGGATACTATTGAGTTACATAGATGACTCATCAAATTGATTTCAAAGACTTTAGAGTAGATAACCCAATAGACCAGTTTAGCTTACTCACTGCACACTACCCTTCACTGTCCTGATTTATATTATTGTTGCACCTGTTTTCATTCATGTTTATATTTGCATTGTCTGTTCCCTGTTTACATTTTATTACTTGATGACACGACGCGCTGACGTCTGGGTTTTGCATGGCCCAGATTCCGTACCTTTGCTGCAGTCCGAGCATGAGTACTTTAACCAACAGGCTGAGCAGTGAGGTTTCTGTATTAGTTAGTTCTTTTATTTTCTGCATTTTATTCCTGATGTGAGCCCGCATTATGGGACATACATTCCAGTTATTTTGTATTGGATCTTTTGCTTCCGCACTTTTATTATTCTTGACTCATGTTATTTTGGCTTATGGACATGTATTAGATAGTTATAGTTTGTTCTTGATATCTCTACAGCCGTAATATGACTGTGGATGGATACTTCCTACCCACAGGTAGCATGGTTGGCTATGTCACATGCCCAATTTAGTGTACTCTGGGAAGCGGGGCATGACATGGTTCTTTTGGTATCAGAGCCATAGGATATAGGTTAATCGGGTTGATTCTTTTTGTAGTTGGGTATTGTACCCAATACACGAATCAGAATACCCGTGTTTAGGAAACATGTCCTGCCACCTTACCATTTTACCGTTCTTGAATCAAGTTCTTCCTTACTATATCTTTTACGATGTGCAAACTTCCTTTGCATATCGACTCGAAAACCTGATTCCTTGTTATCTCTAGAACTTAGGCGACTTGGGTGGATTTATGTAATTGTAGCCATGATACCGCAGCATAGTTACAATGCGGTACTCTATTTAAGTAACTCGGAGTTCTAGCCTTGATCTATATTTTGAATCTGTTATTATGCTAATCTTTGGGTGTTTTGATTTCAGGAGTATGGCAGACAAGAACCTGAAGATGTACCAAAGGCATGTTGACGAAGCCGCCATGCTTGGAGTAATACGGGGAATGCTGGAGAATCAAAAGAGGCAGACCGAGCTGATCCAGCAGCAAGCTGAATCGTTTCAGGAAGGTCTGCAGACCGTTCAGCAGTCCGTGATCAATGTTGGACCTAAGCCAGTTGATCGTGTAGGGACCGTAGCGGATTTCAGGTGTTTGGGACCGTCTGCCTTTACCGGTTTGGAGAAGCCGTTGCCAGCAGAGCAGTGGCTAGTTGACACGGAGAACTTACTTATTGCGGCACAGATTCCAGATGAGAAAAGAGTGGATGCGGTGCGCATTCAGTTAGTGGACTACGCCCGTGAATGGTGGCTTGTGGAGGAGACCCGCTTGCCCAAGCCGATCAAGTGGGCGGATTTTTCGAAGAGTTTCCTGGAGAAGTTCTTCCCGCGGACTTCACGGGAGGAAATGGAAGAGAAGTTCATCAGTCTAAAGCAGAACGGTGCGCCCGTAGATGTACATGCTGCTGAGTGGACACGGCTCAGTAGATTCGCTGGACCTTTAGTTGCTGACGATGCAGACAGGGCAAGGAGGTTCATGCGCAGCTTGGATGTGGAAATCCAGAGGCAGATTGTCTCTCTGGGTTTGACCACTTTCTTGCAGGTTCTTACGGCAGCCCGAGAACAGCAGAGCTTATCTGGGAAGACTGAGAGTTCGCTGCAGACAGCAGTTACAGTAAGGAAGCCGGCATTTGTACTAAACTGAGCTCATGGTCGCAGAGGTATTCCAGTGGACCGTCGTGGTGTAACACCGATGAAGAAGCATGTTGTCGTTGATCGAAGAAGGAGCGTGATTTGTGACTACTGCCGTTTACCTGGCCACGTGCAAAAGGATTGCCGAAGGAAGCAGGGACTTTGTCTGGTTTGTGGATCGGTGGATCACACTGTTAGTTCTTGTCCGTCGAAGCTACGCACAAGGGATGATATTCAGAAGCCTCCGCAGAAACCATTTCAGGGACAGAAGCAGCTGACTCAAGGACGTAATCAGGCCCGAGCTTTTACCTTGACGGCTGAGGAAGCTAAGGAGTCGGGAGAAGTTGTTTCAGGTATTCTACTCGTTCATGGTTTTCCCGCATTAGCGTTATTTGATTCTGGTGCATCCCATTGTTTTATGTTGTCCAAGTTTATAGCTACACACTCGATTACATGCACGACCCTGTCTAGTTTCTGGGACATACATACTGGGAATGAGAAAATCATATCTAGTAGAGAGTGTAAAGGTTGTACAGTTGTTGTTTGCGGACGGGAGCTTTTTGCAGATTTCTTGGTGATTGATACGGGCAGCTACGAAGTCATCTTGGGAATGGATTTTCTTGGCACTTTCCACGCTCACATTGATTGTAGGGTAAAGAAAGTAATTTTCCAGATTCCCGGACATCCCGAGTTTACCTTCACTGGAGGAAGCAGTTCTGTCGGGCCAGTCGAGTTTAGGGCTAGGCCGACAACTAATATTCTTGCATCAATGGAAGTTGATGAAAGTGAAGAGCCAGCTGTTGTTCGCGATTTTATGGACGTGTTTGAAGATATATCGGGATTACCGCCGAAGCGAGATGTGGAGTTCGCTATTGATCTTATTCCTGGTGCAGGGCCAGTATCTAAAGCGTATTATCCAATGGCACCAGTGGAGTTGGAAGAAGTCAAGAAACAGGTTGCTGAATTGCTTGAGAAGGGTTGGATTCGAAGCAGTAACTCGCCTTGGGGAGCTCCAGTTCTTCTAGTTAAGAAGAAAAATGGCACGAGAAGGATGTGCATCGACTATCGAGAATTAAATTGGGTGACTATTAAGAACAAGTACCCGATCCCTCGCATTGGCGAACTATTTGAGCAGCTCAGTGGCGTTAGGGTATTCTCGAAGTTGGATTTGCGATCCGGATATCATCAGGTCCGAGTGAAAGCAGAAGATATTTGCAAGACGGCGTTCCGAACTCGGTATGGACATTACGAGTACTTAGTGGTGCCCTTCGGAGTAACGAATGCACCGGCGATATTCATGGACTTGATGAACCCAATCTTTTCACCATTCTTGGACCAGTTTATTGTGGTGTTCATTGACGATATTCTGGTCTATTCGAAGAGTTTTGAAGAGCATGAAGAACATTTGAAGATCGCACTGCAGACGTTGAGACATGAGAAGTTATATGCGAAGATGAGCAAGTGCGAGTTTTGGCTGGAGGAAGTAAATTTTTTGGGGCATGTTGTGTCTGGCGATGGAATCGCCGTCGATCCCGAAAAGATTGCCGCAGTTCGAGATTGGCCGATTCCGAAGAATGTTGCGGAGATAAGAAGTTTTCTTGGACTCTCCGGGTATTACAGAAGATTCGTGGAGAACTTTGCTCATCTGGCGAAGCCGTTGACCAAGCTTACGCGCAAGGAGGTACCTTTTGTGTGGACGGATAGTTGTGCGTCAGCTTTTGAGACGTTGAAACAGAGATCGATAACCGCTCCTATTCTGACCGTGCCAGACAATTCCGGAGGATTGTTGATTCACAGCCACGCATCTGGGAAAGGTTTGGGATGCGTTTTGATGCAGCATGGGAAGGTTGTAGCGTACGCATCGAGACAGTTGAAGACCCATGAGAAGAATTACCCAACTCACGACTTGGAGCTTGCGGCTGTGATTTTCGCTTTGAAGATTTGGAGACACTACCTTTTGGGCGAAAGGGTCGAAGTTTTCACAGATCATAAGAGTTTGAAGTATGTGTTCACGCAGAAGGAGCTTAATATGAGGCAGCGTAGATGGTTAGATCTGATGGCTGATTACGATCTTGATCTTAAGTACCATCCGGGAAAGGTTAATGTCGTACCAGATGCGCTCAGTCGGTTACCAGCAATTCATATGTTGACTACGCAGAAGGAACTCGTTGAAGAATTTCGAAGATTTGATTTAGAGGTTGTGCTACCGCATTCTTCGGGACTGTTGATGCAGCTGCATGTACATTCGTCGTTGATCGAGAATATTAAAGCAGCGCAACCGCAGGACCCTAGACTGCGAAAGTTTCGAGAACGGGTTGAAGCCGGACTACGAACAGATTTACTGATCCATGAAGACGGTTCGTTGAGATATGGTAGCCGTTTGTGTGTGCCAAAGGGTGATATTCGCGAAGAGCTTATGAAGGAGGCACGCAGTTCTGCTTATTCCGTACATCCAGGAGGCACGAAGATGTACCGAGATATACGACAGCATTTCTGGTGGGAAGGCATGAAACGGGAGATTGCTCACTTTGTGGCAAGGTGCTTGGTGTGTCAGCAAGTTAAGGCTGAACATCAAAGGGTTGCTGGTTTATTGCAACCACTTCCGATTCCTCGGTGGAAGTGGAAACATATAACTATGGATTTCGTGACAGCTTTACCGCGGAGTCCAAAAGGCAACAATGCAGTATGGGTGATTGTTAATCGTTTGACCAAGGCAGCTCATTTTATTCCTTTTCGGGTTGCTCAATCAACAGAAGCTTTGGCGGAGCGGTACATGCAGGAGATTGTAAGATTGCATGGAGTACCGGTGAGCATCGTATCCGATCGTGACACTCGGTTTTTATCACACTTTTGGCGGAGCTTACAGGAAAGTTTGGGGACTCGATTGAAGTTTAGCACAGCTTATCATCCTCAAACTGATGGCCAATCGGAAAGAACGATCCAAACTCTTGAAGATATGTTGAGAGCATGCATGTTGGACTTCAAGGGTTCTTGGGAGGATCATCTACATTTGGTGGAGTTTTCTTACAACAACAGTTTCCAGGCAACTATTCAGATGGCTCCATTTGAAGCTTTGTATGGTCGCAAGTGTCGTTCACCTGTTTGTTGGGACGATGTCGGTGAACGAAGATTGTTGGGACCAGATTTGGTTGTACAGACAGTTGAGAATGTTAACGCTATCCGGAACCATATGAAAGCAGCACAAGACCGACAGAAGAGTTGGGCGGATACGTCGAGAAGACCTCTAGAGTTCGCCGTGGGTGATTTGGTATTCTTGAAGATATCACCGACTAGAGGGATGATTCGTTTTGGAAGTCGAGGAAAGCTCAGTCCTCGATTCGTTGGACCTTTTGAAATCTTGGAGCGTGTTGGTGAAGTAGCGTATCGTTTTGCGTTACCGCAATCCTTGGCGAATGTGCACAATGTGTTTCACGTATCTCAACTCCGTAAGTATGTTCGAGATGAAACACATGTGTTGGATCATTCGGAGCTGACAATACGAGAAGACTTGACTTTTGAGGAGCGACCGGTTGAAATTGTGGATCGAAGGGAAAAAGGTTCTTAAAAACAAGGTTATCCCTCTTGTACTTGTTTCTTGGGGTAATCGCTCACATGGAGAGTCCACTTGGGAACGAGAAGATGAAATCCGACAGAAGTTTCCTCATCTTTTCTTGTAGTTTGATTTTCGTCTATCCTTTGTAATCTTGGAATTTCGAGGACGAAATTCTTTTGTAGTTGGGTATAATGTAACAACCGAGTCCAGTTCTACAAATTTCAGTTATCTTATATGTAGTGTGGGGTAATTATTTCATTTATCATGCTTTGGCCGATACTAGTTATAACTTACACCGACATGTCATTTTCTGCATACAAAAATTTAAGTCTGTTAAAAATAAATTAAAAATACTTGGTATGGCCTGCTTGACACCCCTAACCTTGTGGTAGCGTCCTTGCATTGTGTCCTCGTCCCGTTCAGTGAAACGGACGTGTTTGGACGGCTACGCGCACGTATGTGCGTCCGTTCTTTGGGGTATGCTTTTTAATTCTAAAATCCTTCATTTTAATTTTTGGAACCTGCCAATAAATTTCATATTTCAAATTCAAATTTTTGGACTCGACCCGGGCGCAATTCTGAAATATTTCGCAATTACGCCAAATCCTATTTTCTAATAATTTTAAAAACAGCGAAATTAAAACTCCTTCAACCAGAAAATATTTTCCCCATTTTTAAAAATCTTTTTTAAACTTTGCCTAACCAATCAAACCCCATAATCTTTCACAAAATTTTTATCCCCAGCCAATCAAAACGTTTCTTTAACCCCGGGCCCCACCGTCTCTCCCTCTCTCTCTCCTTTCCCTTTCTCTCTCTCTCTCTGTGACGAGCTCTCTCTCTCTCTTTCTTCTTTCTCTCTCCTCTCGCACTCTCTCTCTCTCCTCTCGCGAACACTGTTCGCTCCTCGGATCGAGTCACCGCCCCCCCGCTATGCTCACCTCCCTCTATATATTTCCTCTTCTCCTTCTGCTCGCGCAAGAAAACCCATTGCACAAACCCTAACCCTAGCCGCCTTTTCTACCTACTCGAACCCGACCTCGTCGCCACCTCCATCGCATCTTCTCCTCACCCTCCTCCTCGCCTTCATCTTCTTTTCTTCTTTCTCCCCGAGGCTGTGCACCCTGCACAGAAACCGCTGCACCGTGAACCTAACATCTTCGGTCGTCGCCGACGACCCTAGCCTCACACCCACCATCAACACCACCTCATCTCCCTGCATCTCCTCGACATCATCCCCTCACCATTACCCCGACACCTAGCCTGCAACCTCAAACCCGAGCCCAAAAACCCTAAACCTAACCCTTCACCAACCCCGGTAACCTTAACCCTACTCCTCTACCTCCTCCTCCCTCGACTCACCGCCGATCTCACCCCTATCCTCTCCTCCTCATCTTCCTTCCTTTCTTCTCCTTCATCTTTCTCTCTCTGTTTAACCCTGCACACCCACAGCAGCTACAACCCACTTTTCCCGAGCACCCTGCACCCTCGCCGGAGCTTCGCCGACCACCACTGTCGACACATCACACCGTCTTCCTAACCACAACGACCCAGCGAGGACCTATGACCCGTGTGTTTCCACTGTTCGTCGTTTGAACTCTTTCCGTGTACCGTGCACGCGTCGCGACCTTTCCCGCCGACGCGAGACGTTCCGTTTTTCCGTATCACAATCCGTCGAGGCAAGTAAAACTTGCTACATGCTATTTTAAACTATTCGTATGCTATATTATTTATTTCCTGTTAAATCTCTAAATAGAATCGAAAGAATTGGATTTCAAGTTAACCGTATAAGTTCCATTACACGTTTTATGATCCCGAACTTGAAACTTAATTTTGCATCTAATTATTCATACCTAGTAATCACCCATAAATGATAGACTACATGATCACATTTGTTTATAGCCATGATAACCCTTTCATCCAGTGTAAACCTATCGGACATCCATGTGCAACTTTAACCGGTTTAATTACAACTGTATCCATTGAACAGATTATACATGTCGTCGCATCCATAGATCACTCAATACTTATTAACCTGGTTTTTAGCATTCACATCTATCATACTGTATTCGTATAGTGCTGACACCATCTGATAAACACAACTGATAACTGTACATCTAATTAATTAAATCTGCTTTATTACTTAACTTATTGCTTAGATTGTGTTGTTGATAACCATGCTTGATTATTTATAACCATGATTATGCTAGCTGTTTATGAATACCCACATGTTATCTTTTACACCCTGGCCTGACTTGCTACACACATATTGATTGACCCGACATGGTACCGTACACTACTTGACCTGACCTGATGTACCATGGCTTGACCCGTTACCTGATCTTGTGTCTAATGCCAACAAACCTGACATGTAGTCCTCACGGACCGTTCCTGTTGTCTATCCAGACAAACCTGCTCTTACCTAATCCTGGGTTGGCATTAGTTCTTGATTATGGAATACCTGACTTGACACATATAACTTGGGGGCATGGGGAAATTAATGATGAAACCTGACTTGTAAGTAACAGTTCGATACCTTTTCTGATCAGTCTTACGGGCTAGGCCAGCCCCGGAGTGATGACGCTGACATCACTCATCTGTACTTGCTACCTTCTACTGCCCAGCGGCACGTCTCGGATTCAGCCCGAGAATCTTGACCGTGGTCCCGGGCACGCACGGGATACTATTGAGTTACATAGATGATTCATCATATTGATTTCAAAGACTTTAGAGTAGATAACCCAATAGACCAGTTTAGCTTACTCACTGCACACTACCCTTCACTGCCCTGATTTATATTATTGTTTCACCTGTTTTCATTCATGTTTATATTTGCATTGCCTGTTCACTGTTTACATTTTATTACTTGATGACACGACGCGCTGACGTCTGGGTTTTGCATGGCCCAGATTCCGTACCTTTGCTGCAGTCCGAGCAGGAGTACTTTAACCAGCAGGCTGAGCAGTGAGGTTTCTGTATTAGTTAGTTCTTTTATTTTCTGCATTTTATTCTTGATGTGAGCCTGCATTATGGGACATACATTCCAGTTATTTTGTATTGGATCTTTTGCTTCTGCACTTTTATTATTCTTGACTCATGTTATCTTGGCTTATGGACATGTATTAGATAGTTATAGTTTGTTCTTGATATCTTTACAGCCGTAATGTGACTGTGGATGGATACTTCCTACCCACAGGTAGCATGGTTGGTTATGTCACGTGCCCAATTTAGTGTACTCTGGGAAGTGGGGCGTGACAGTTCTAATGATTTTTCTTTCTCTCAATTCTCTTGAATCTCAACTCATAAGAAGATAGAGGAAGAAGAAGGAGGAGTCATGGAAGCGGGGAAACAAAATTGGTGGAATGAAACTTCTTCACAAATTCAAGCATGCTTTAACACTTTTGTAAGAAGAATTTTTCCATTTTAAAACTACAACCATGTTTGAATAGTATTTGCAAATGAATTATAAATTCATTTGTTCATACCCTCCACTATTTCTCTTTTCTATCTCATTTCTTAATTTCTTAAAAAGAAAAACCTTGAAATGAGTTGTATTTCTTTTAGAAGTATTCTTGTATAAATACAAGAATACGTCCTCGCAAATACATGCCAGTATTTGTATCAAAATACGAATACCGAAGAGATAGAAAAATACAATGAACATAATAGTTGAATATATGATTGGAAGAGATTTATGCGTACGTGCGTTTTTGAAATCAAAGAATTAACCGCAATCAAGAACGGTGTCGCTTGGTAGCTAGCCGGTTGAGTACGGGTCGGTCTACAAGGAGATGGATTCCCTTTTTTTTTTTTATGTTCTAACGAGTTAATCCGATCAAATCAGGTTTTGTTTTAGATCTAAGAGTGAGAATAAATTGATAAAAAGGCTTGCTAGGTTTAGAGTTAGGTCAGTTCAAAATATGGATTCTTCTCGCTGCTTTTAATGCCCTAGTTAGGATTTTAGGTGTTAGAGTAATAATTAACAAAGGGGATTAGCACGTCAAGGAAGAAACGTAGTTTCTTTCTTTTGGTCCTTGTCCGTCCTTTATTAACTCTTATCCCTAAGCTCTATGGAAATCAATCACAACCGGTCTAACTAGGGTATCACCGCTATCTCGTGAGATAGGGTGCCGTAGTGAGTGGTGTGTGTTTGATTTGCATAGAGTCCTAATTAAAAATTATGGGGGCAAGAAAAAGAGGGAGAGAGATATCCTTCTCTCAAACTTTCCTTCTCCGAACCCTAACAAGTGAGGAACTACTCACTCATTAGGGCATTAACAAAGGAACTCATTTTTATAATTTTAACAACCTAATTAACTAGCGGAAAATAACTACGACAGATAAAAAATTTATAACTACGGCAGATAAAAAATTTCAGAGAAATAACTAGGGCAGAAAAGAAATTCAAGATAAAAAAACTTACTCTTTATTGATGCACTCTTTGACGATTACAAGGAATTGAAAATCTAAGATCTAGAAATTAAAAGAGGCATCTCAAAAGAGAGGCACCCAAAAGAGGCACGAGAATTATTGGTCTTTTGCTCTCCTATTTATAGATAAAGGAAATCCTATGTTACATTTTGATCCATTCATAAATTTACAAATCTACCCTAAGAAGACCCGGTCAACGCACCGTCACTCCACTGTCACGTGCACTGCACGGCCGTGGTTACGCGGCCATAAGCCTGGTTTGGCCGCGGATCCACGGCCAAATGGTGGGGTCTCTGTCTCATATTTTTAGGGCTGCTTTATGTTGCATTTTGCTTCTGGTTTCTTCACTTGGTTCTTCAGAATCTTTTTTATTTTCTTCTAGATTTCCACAGTGCATAATGTTGTGGACTTTTACCATTCGCTTCGTGTTGAAGTCTTGAATCTTGTGCTGCCTTCGTACTTTGTGCAATCGAATTGTTCATTGATCTTCACTTGTTCCTTAAACTGTAGGCGACATCGTAAAGATTCTTCTATTTGTTGGTTGTACTCTTACTTTTGTAGCGTTTTTTCACCATTTTCACTGTATTGTCTCGAGAACCTGTAACCTGCAACTATTTAGCAGACATGGATCAAAAGCACCTATTTATTTGTAATGCGATTAAGAATGGGTGATATAATAATGCAAAATTCTGATATGAACAAGTACCCCCAAACTTATCTTTTGCTCGTCCCGAACAAAGCCAATTTTATTCTCAACAAATTTCTAACCTCACTTTCACAGGGAATCATGATTGCACTGAGCTCGTGCAACAAGCCGTTAAACCTCTAGGTGTCCCTAGTAGGAGGAGTGTTGTCTCCTGAGGGTTTTCAGCGGATACTATCCACAAAATCCGATCAATTTGGCCTGTTGACTTAAATTCTTCAATTCAATATTCTAGCAAGAAATTCTATTATCTTCAACTTAGAAATCATCAACGCATATTTTTCACACTCACTTATCATTTAACTTAAGATCGTATTTGTTTTGCCAATTTATTAAACTTTCAGCATCTTTTGAATTTTCCTTCTAAGGTTCCATCTCAACTTAGGAATTTTTATCATCTCTATTGAAGGTATAAGCCCTATCTTTCATTCCTATCTCTCATCCAAACCCTAATCATATACCCCTACGTGTGTGTATATATCACCCCTACACTTGGAAATTCAATTCAAGCTATCATACTCTTTTCCATCGTCCAAAGTACTTTTAGTTGGTGAATTTTAGATGAAATTGCTCATACATTCTTCATGCGACCGTTAATACTTCTTGAGGTACTAACGACCAATTACAAAATGTGTTTGTGCATTTAGGCATAATTTCTCGTCTTGTAATACCTAAGGCTTTAGCAGTAACTTCCAAACCAGTTGGTCTAAGGCACTAGGTGATAAAGCACCATCGCTATATATTTTTTTATTTTACGCAGCCTTAAGTAATTGCAAAACCAGTGTTCATTTTTTTATCTCTTTATTCACACTTATACTTTTATTTTATTTTCCTTCATACTAAGAATTTTAAATAAGAGCATTTCAAGGTATTCTCTACTATTCCAAGTTTCAAGGTGCGTGTATGTGCTAATTGTAGGGTATATATTTTCAGAATTTAGTCTTAAAATTCAGAATTATTTTTCAGACTTACACTTCAAATAAAAATTCAATACTCTTCCCTTATTTTGACTCAGCCCAAGAACTGAACTCAAAATTTGTCTATTTCTAAATAAACTATAAGGACATATATTTTCTATAGTTAAACTTTAAGAATGGTTATTTTTAGGGTTTTTAATTTACTAAGTTTAGGATCTAGTTATTCCCTACCATTCAACCGTCATGTTGAACTTAAGTCAAATATGGCCAAAATTGGACTTTTCAATTTTTATAATTTATAATTTTTTTTTTGATTTTTATGGAGTTTAAAATAAGTATGTAAATGCAAAAATGTACATATGAATACGAAGGAAGAAACCTTACCGAGCACACCCCCAAACTTAAACTTGACAGTGTCCTCACTGTCATGCCACACCAAGAGGGTCAAAATTGTCGGCACTCTCTTTTTTATTTTTTATTTATTGTTAACAGAAAAAGAAAACAAAAGATATATACACAAAAAGGTTCCCCCCAAACTTAAGTGAAATAATGTTTCCACTGTTTAAGCATTAAAATTCAGAGTTGGGGAGGAGAAAAACACAGTATCAAGCTATACAAGGCCTTACACAGGCCAAAGGTTAGCACCAATTATTCAAATTTTTTATCGTTATAATGGTATGGTTGGTGAAAGAATGGAGTGTAGAGAAAAAAAATGAGAAGCACACGAGACCGTGTGGAGATAGAAGCAGTATACGGTCTTGGTGGAGAAGAAGAATGGCGGAAGGGAAAAAGAAATGATGGTGGTTCGACTTCTTCAGGTAGAGGTTGATTAATCACAAAATCCGTGTCGTTTAGGAATGCAAGTTCGTTAACAAAAAGTTCTTCAATTTTTTTATCGTTATAATGGTATGGTTGGTGAAAGAATGGAGTGTAGAGAAAAAAAATGAGAAGCACACGAGACCGTGTGGAGATAGAAGCAGTATACGGTTTCGGTGGAGAAGAAGAATGGCGGAAGGGAAAAAGAAATGATGGTGGTTCGACTTCTTCAGGTGGAGGTTGATTAATCACAAAATCCATGTCGTTTAAGAATGCAAGTTCGTTAACAAAAAGTTCTTCAAAACTCTCATCGATGTAATTGAACATTTTGCTGTCAGTAAGTTTTGAGCCAGAATTTATCAGACTTGATTTGTCAAAAATTATGGAGGTAGGCGACTCGAAAAACTCATCTACCTCATTTTCAAAAATATCCAAATCAAGTTGGCTTTTTGGAATGATCAAACTTGAATTATCGGATTGTGATTTATCAACACTCACTGAAATTATAGAAAGAATAGAAGAGAAACCTGAGAAAGTGGGAGAAACAAGTTGAATACGAACTTGAGGGTGGAGATGGAGTGTATAAATTAGCACAATTTGTAATGACCGATATGTAAAAAGCGATTATGCCAATCTATCAACCCACTGAGAAATGAGGTCAAATCATTCAAGATTCGTGAGCAAACATAGGTACGTCGAACTTGGTAAACCAGACATTGCAAATGAAAGCGTAACGAATTCTTGCGCGGTCGGAATGATGGAAAGGACGAAGGGGAGTGATTTAGGAAGGGTCACAGTTAAAGGTTCAGGAGGGTGTACACAGTCAGTGGAAGGAACATGATGAATTGGAAAATCCGACTCATCAAACAAAACTGGTTTATCCTCAATAATTTCCTCAATATTCTCCTCAAAATTTAGCTTATCCATGCCATTCTCATCAAAATCAAGACGCATATGAAGTTCGGGAAAAACATTTAATGATTCAGGATGATGAATTGGAGAGAAAAACTCGGCCAAATCTGCGGGTTCATCATCCAAAATATTCCCTGCGTCAATATCCTCAATCAAGTGAAAATCAATTTTTTCAGACACCTCATCAAAAGCATGGATATTTATCAATTCAGGTTCTAGAGTGTGTAGAGTTCAAAAGGATTGAGTGTGGTTTCACTCGAAAGAGACCTTTCACAATCTGGAAAATCAAGCACTACAAAGTCGCACAACTCATCAAACGTTTTATTTTCAACTGGTGAATCATTTGAGACACTTGATAGACATTCAAAACTAGAGTTATGGGATTCAATTGGGGATGGGTAGGTTTGATTTGGAAGGGTGCACAGCTCACTCTCTTCACTCAAATTCTCAATCCGTCCAACCGCCTCATCATACATTGGAAAATTTGGAGCTAGTTGGAAACTAGCTACCTGGTCACTAGGTTGTATAAGGGCGGCCATGGACGCATTCAAATCCTTAATCTGTCGTCTTGATGCTACAAAAAAATCTTCCAACGACTGTTCCAGACTAGACATGGGTTGTGAAGGGATTTCAGTAAAATATTCAAAGTTGTTTGGTACTGGAAACTCCCAAATGGCTGTGTAGAAGCAATGTCTAGGGAAGGTACGAAAGTCGGGTAGGACTGGTAGGAGTTGAATGGTTGGACAGGAGTAGGATCTACATTTGGATAAAAAGGTGAATGGACTTATTGATCCCAAGAACTGGAAGTGTTGAAAGGAGTGAAAGATCGGCTACGAGATTGTTCAATATGTTCAGCAATAGACATAGGTTTCGGAGTTACCACCGGACTCTCAAAAGGGGTATCAACGTAAGAAGGCGGTGAAGGTTGAAACGGTTGATATAAAGTGGATTGCGGAGTCCAACTGTTTCTCCTAAACGCTTTTATTCGATCTTTCAAAGAAATTTTGGGTATGGAGGGGTCGTCCGTAATTCGACCAAAACGATGAGCGTAGGAATTAATGTCTGGTTGAGGGTACAAAAGTTCGGCAAGAGTTTTGCGAGGTGGGGTACCCATGATGTAAGAAAGGAGAAGAAAAAGAATATGATGAGTTCTTTATTTTTTTAAATATTTTTTTAAAATTTTTAAAAAAAAGAAATTGTTTGTTTTTGGGTTTTTGAAATTTTTGAAAGTGTTTGTTTTAGAAAGAGTTTTTGCAAAATTTGTACGGACCACTACACACTTTCAAATAGTCACAATATAAGCATGCACAATCAAGCCTAGAGCTAGGGTCTCCTAAGTCAACCAGACTGTTCCTAACTGTTCCAAAGGGCAACTTGTGAGATCCTCAAATCGCCTCTTCACCGCCAATTGTGGCCATGTAAGCACAAGTAAAGAAAGGAGTGATCCGCTCACGAATCACTGTGAGACGGGCCTTTTAAAATTACATTTCCTACTTATCTAGCATAGGCACCACAAAGTCAGGTTTAGATAAACGACTGATGCCTACAACCTTTCCTTTGTCTTAATGAGCACGACAGTCCTTATTGGCCGAGTCTAATATTTTTTTTAATTAACTCGAGGGTTGATGCAAAATACTTTTTGTGATTTTTGGGGTCCTAGGAAGGGTAATGAAATCTCCACCCAACCTGGATTGGTGTTATAACCCCTTAAAAGTCCGTTTTAAAAATGTAAAGCAGTAAACACACCAAAAATCTAAAACACTTTCAATTTTTTTTTATTTTGCAGCGCAAAGAATCCTGCACAAAAACAATTTATTGGAGGGGGAGAAGAGTTTGCGCAAAGAACCCTGCAGGAAAAATTTTCAGTGGAGTGCAGAGGGTAGGAGAGAAGAAAAAATACTCATAGAGAAATTTGGGGTGCTGACGTCACCAGTTGACCGCAGTTCTACGGTCAAACCCCCGAATCTGCCGCGGTTCCGTGGCGGTTTAGTTGGTTTAGATCTCCAAAATATTTCTCTGTGTTGTTTGGATTCTCCCCTGTTTGTTCAGATTCTCTGTTTCTTAATTTGTTCACTGCCTTTTTCCAGATCTGAATCAGTCCATCTTCTTTTCCTACACAATTCGCACAATGCCTCTAAAAAAGAATAAGATTTTTTTTTAATATTTTCAATTTTTATAATTTTTAAATTTTTATTTTTTATTTTTTTTTTATTTTATTTAACCCGAAATTACACAAAGAAAGAGACTACCAGATCCTCGACAACGACGCCATTTATTGGTAGATGTTTATGCGTACGTGCGTTTTTGAAATTAAAGAATTAACCACAATCAAGAACGGTGTTGCTTGGTAGCTAGCCGGTTGAGTACGGGTCGGTCCACAGGGAGATGGATTCCCTTTTCTTTATGTTCTAACGAGTTAATCCGATCAAATTGGGTTTTGTTTTAGATCTAAGAGTGAGAATAAATTGATAAAAAGGCTTGCTAGGGTTAGTGTTAGGTCAGTTCAAAATATGGATTCTTCTCGCTGCTTTTAATGCTCTAGTTAGAATTTTAGGTGTTAGAGTAATAATTAACAAAGGGGATTAGCACGTCAAGAAAGAAACATAGTTTCTTCCTTTTGGTCCTTGTCCGTCCTTTCTTAACTCTTATCCCTAACCTCTATGGAAATCAATCACAACCGGTCTAACTAGGGTATCACCGCTATCTCGTGGGATAGGGTGCCGTAGTGAGCGGTGTGTGTTTGATTTGCATAGAGTCCTAATTAAAAATTATGGGGGCAAGAAAAGGAGGTAGAGAGATATCCTTCTCTCAAACCTTCCCTCCCTGAACCCTAACAAGTGAGGAACTACTCACTCATTAGGGCATTAACAAAGGAACTCATTTTTATAATTTTAACAACCTAATTAACTAGCGGAAAATAACTACGGCAGATAAAAAATTTATAATTATGGCAGATAAAAAATTTATAACTACGACAGATAAAAAAATTCAGAGAAATAACCAGGGCAGAAAAGAAATTCAAGATAAAAAAAACTTACTCTTTATTGATGCACTCTTTGACGATTACACGGAATTGAAAATCTAAGATCTAGAAATTAAAAGAGGCATCTCAAAAGAGAGGCACCCAAAAGAGGCATGAGAATTATTGGCCTTTTGCTCTCTTATTTATGGATACAGGAAATCCTAAATTACATTCTGATCCATTCATAAATTTACAAATCTACCCTAAGAAGACCAGGTCAACGCACCGTCACTCCACCGTCACGTGCACTGCACGGCCGCGGTTCCGCGGCCATAAGCCTGGTTTGGCCGCGGATCCGCGGCCAAATGGTGGGGTCTCTGTCTCATATTTTTAGGGCTGCTTCATGTTGCATTTTGCTTCTGGTTTCTTCACTTGGTTCTTCAGAATTTTTTCTATTTTCTTCCAGATTTCCACAGTGCAGAATGTTGTGGACTTTTACCATTTGCTTTGTGTTGAAGTCTTGAATCTTGTGCTGCCTTCGTACTTTGTGCAATCGAACTGTTCATTGATCTTCACTTGTTCCTTAAACTGTAGGCGTCATCATAAAAATTCTTCTATTTGTTGGTCGTAGTCTCACTTTTGTAGCATTTTTTCACCATTTTCACTGTATTGTCCCGAGAACCTGTAACCTGCAACTATTTAGCAGACATGGATTAAAAGCACCTATTTATTTGTAATGTGATTAAGAATGGGCGATATAATATTGCAAAATTCTGATATGAACAATATACATATCGAAATATATATATATATATATAAATTATTAAACAAAACTTGATTTAATAATCCGGCATAATCCTAAGCCGGCTAGTATTATCATCCGGCCGATTGAAATCCACGTGGCTAGCACACATACCTAATTTGTCGGGGCCCAGTTCTTGTTCATGGAACAAAGTGCCACACGGAATAAAGTGCCACGCCAATTGTCATGCCAAAGGGGCGGGGGCTACCTCTTGAATTTGTAGGGGCCACCTCTTGAGTTTGTGGGACCCACTGTAGAACAATAGGGAATCTTCGGAACACATTCCGAAAGAGGACCGAACTGCATTATAAATGTAATGATACCACTCTCAATTACAGATGTGCCTTTTAAGTGAACTGGCACTACAGGAGCTTGAGAACTCCGTAGTTAAGCGTGCTCGGGTCAGGGAAGGATTGTGATGGGTGACCTCCTGGGAAGTGGCCCCTGGTCGGGTCCGGTTCGTCCTAAAGGACAAAATTGTGCAGTTTCGACCAGAGCGGACAATAATATCTGTACTGGGGTATGGGGCGTTACATTTATGGTTGCCCATGCAGGTCACTCAGCAGTAGGTCTGTGGTTTGAGGACGAACCATTGTTCAAAGGTGGGGAGAATGTCGGGACCTGGTTTTTATTCACGGAACAATATGCCACGCCAATTGTCATGCCAAAGGGGTGGGAGCCACCTTTTGAGTCCATGAGACCCGCTGTAGAACAATGAGGAATCATCGGAACACATTTCGAAAGAGGACCGAACTACATTATAAATGTAATGATACCACCCTCAATTACAGAGGCGCCTTTTAAGTGAACATGCACTACAGGAGCTTGAGAACTCTGTAGTTAAGCGTGCTCGGGCCATGGAAGTCTTAGGATGGGTAAACTCTTGGAAAGTGGCCCTTGGTCGGGTTCGGTTTGCCCTAAAGGACAAAACCGTGCGGTTTCGACTAGAGCGGACAATACCATCTGTAATGGGGCATGGGACGTTACATAATCAAAACCCTGCATGTATCAATATACGGCCACTACATTATTTTGCCTGAACTGGGAAAACCCTCCGTGTGGGACTCTAAAGACTCGTCAATACGTTGGCAGTGAGTTTAACCACAGTAAGTCTGTGGTTCGAGGACGAATCATTTTTCAAAAGTGGAGAGAATGTCAGGACCCGGTTCTTGTTCACGGAACAAAGTACCATGCCAATTGTCATGCCAAAGGGGCGGGGGCCACTTCTTGAATCCGTGGGAGCCACCTCTTGAGTCTATGAGACCCACTGTAGAACAATGAGGAATCTTCGGAACACATTTCGAAAAAGGACCAAACTGCATTATAAATGTAATGATACCACCCTCAATTACAGAGGCGCATTTTAAGTGAACAGGCACTACAAGAGCTTGAGAACTCTGTAGTTAAGCGTGCTCGGGCTAGGGAACTCTTTGGATGTGTCACATCCCGCTTCCCGGTGTACGGGAAGAGGGCGTGACGAGGTTCGCTACGTATTTACTCAGAAGTAAACACGCTAAGCGTATCTAAATAATATAAAATAAAATGTACACAAGAGACAAGATGTAAATGAACAACAACTTTATTTATTAACATTATTTTTACAATACAATGAAAAGTAAATACATGGAATGAAAGCAATGCCTAAACAGTGGCATAATAGAAATGAAAATATGTACAAGTAAACTAGATCTCTGGGTCGAAGGCTATCTGATCTAAGTCCTCGCTGGTCGGCTGTGTCTCCAAAAGGTCCAATCCTCCTGACAACATTCCAAAAAAAGAAGAAAATGAATGTCGTCAGCGAACAATCGCTCGGTAAGTCCCAAAGGTAAGTAGAGACAGAATACACAGGAAGAGAATGTAACTTTTAAAGTTGTATTATATTGTTAACGCTGTTGTTTGTAGCTTGGTACAGAAAATACCAGTGTATACGAGAGGGGTCACACTATTCCGGAGACTAAGGTATACGGTTCACAAGGAACCGTTTAGCCACGGTACCACGGCAATAGAGGTTCAGGTTAGGTGTATTATGGTTACAGTCTCGTGCCACTTTTAACACCTTCCGTACCAATCTACCCCTTATAAACCTCGCGATATCTTGATTGTATTGTTTGTATTGTATTGTAAATTGTATATGGATGACTTGCCGAAACCATGATATCAGTAATAGAACGGATATAATGGAAGAACATGTAAATGGAGTATATCCATGGTTCAGTTCAGTCAAGATAGATTGAATAGATTGAATAGGTGGATTCATATTGAATTGTGGATTCATATTGAATTGTGGTTTTATACTTGAATCACATTCAAGTCAGATTGCTTATATTTAGACTCAGTCTGAGTCAAACAGTTAGAAAAGAAATTGAAGTCCTGAATTAGGTTTTAATGATATCGGTTTTCCAAGACAATTACCGTATTGATAACATAGTTTGTTAGGTTGTCTACCTTAGATAGGCAAGCACCCATATCTTCGGCTCCCTGATCAAGAGACCGGTCCCGCTTAAACCTATGTTTACTAGGGTCCTTATTGCAATTTAGTATAACTTGAGGGGTTTTTATGTAAAAATAGTTTTGGTATAGTTTTAAAATACACCTCAAGCGTTTAATTATCGTCTTTAGGGTTTTCATAGATGTATATTTTATAAGTGTGAAATTTCTAGTGAATAGAACCTAGTTTTATAGTATATGGTAGTTTCTTGAAATAATGTACTTGTGTTGTATTTGGATGGTATTTCATGTAATAGTGATTCGTTTGATTTAGAAAACTTTGAATATTTATATAATTAAAATAGATATTTTGATAATAAATATTTATATTTACTGAAAATAATTTATTTATTTTCTTATAGAAATCTCATTTTCTAAATAAAAATGCATAAAAATTCTATCGAGATCGAATGCTCCTTGCGGAGGTCTGCATCTCGCTCTACTAAGCCCAAGGATGTGCAATAATCCGTACCATCCCGAACGGGGTCCCCAAAATGGGTTGTAGAGGCGTAATTGCATGGAAATATTTAATACATCTTTTTATAGAAAACGAATTTGTAAGTTTAGGGTATTTATTTGTAAAGTCGTATTTTCCCGTATTCTATTGTTCCAAACTTCATCGTGTTATAATAGAGATATGTGTGTGATGAGGTAGGTCATTACCTTGTGAACTATCTAAAAGTATAGCAAGGAATTATGATGATTTATGTCGAAACTAAACTATATGGTATTTTTCTGTAAAAACACGATAAATGTTACAAAAATGATTATTTTGATGTGAAAGTAGTTTTATTGAGATTGTTAATGTTTATTAAACAATGAGAATATGGTTTGATCTTATTTAAAGAAGATTGTAGTTTTAAAGAAAACCGAATCGGAAGTCAGACTAACTCCGCTTCCGTCGGGTTTTGGAAATGAAACTTTTTAAAGATGAAGATGAGAGGGGAAATGAGACTTACTGGTTTGGGGTCAAGAGGAGAGAGAGAGAGAGAGAGAGTCCTAAAGAAAGCTTCGGGACGTCGTTTCGTCGCCGGAAAACTTCTTGGATTGTCGCCAGAACTTCGTCGGAACTTCGTCCTTCGCTAACTCCACTAGCACAATATAGAGACTTAGGAATTCTTGAGAGTTTTGGAAGGGATTTATGAGTGAGGAGGAGTGATATGAGGGGTGTTATTTATAGGAAAAGTTAGGGTTTAGTGTAATGAATGTGTGTATTAAAATTTGTAATAAAAATAGGATTAAAGAGGTATTTTAAATTCTCTATGTAATTGCAGAGAAGATAAACAGCCTAGGAGAAGTGGGGTAGCTGAAAGGGTGCAGGGGTGAAGAATTGAGAGCATCAGGGACAGGGGAGACCGGAGGCACCGGGTTTTTTTCCAATGTCGCCGAGCCAACACCGACGGGTGGGGTTGGTCTTCGTGCCATGTGTAGATGTCGCCTCGTATTCTGTAACAACTCCAATTTTAGTGTACATAAAATTCATTTAAAATTAATGTATACTTGGAGTATTTACATTTCATGTGAGTACTATAAGTATTCGTTTTGCTTTTTAATAGTAAGAAAGAGCTTGTAGCTCACTTGTAAGACCTTGCACTGCTGAACCAAAGCACCAGAGTTTAAATCCCATTAGCCACATTAATTTTTTAATTAGCTTTCTTTTAAATTTTTAGAAGCCCAAGAGTTTACACGTGCATAACTCGTAAAAACCAAAAGTCACATACAAAACAAACTGGCACATGAGCCCAGCCTTGACTCGGCCGGATCAGGCCGGCGACTCGGTCGCCGCCGCCGGCCGATTCACCTCGGATCGCCGATCTCCCTTCACGACTTCTGTGTCCTTTTGTCTTCTTATAACCCCTGTATGGTTTAAAAACCCTGCACATTAATAGAGCCAATAAAAACCTCTATTTACTCTATTTTTAATACAAATTTTAATAAAATTTTTAATACACCTTTCATCTACCCTAACCCTAATATTTTCTTATAAATATCACACCATTTCACACTCCTCACTCACAAACTCTATCCAAACTCTCAAGAAAAATCTCTAGAACTTTTGTGTACAAGTGGAATTAGCAAAGGGCGAAGCTCCGGCGAACTTCCGACGACGACCTTAGGAGCTCCCGGCGACGAAACGACGCACTGGCACCTCCTACCACTCCCTCTTCCTCTTCTCTAATCAAAATTCCTGTAAGTCCCTCTTCCACCTTCTCCTGTCTACTCTAAAAACTTGTATTTCTAAAACCCGACGGAAGCGGAGTTAATCCGACTTCCGATTCGGTTTTCTTTAAAAAGTTCCAATTTTCTTAAATACAACAATACTAAACTTGCACATCATGACTATTAATCATTAACAAAATATATTGAACAAGTTTCATAACAAAAGAATTCATATTGTAGTTTCTATCGTCTCTTTTCAGAAAAATACCATGTAGTTTAGTTTCGACATTAAACATCATAATTCCTTGCTATATCATTAAATAGATCACAAGGTAATAACCTACCTTCTCACAACACTCATGTGCAACATAGCACGATGCCTTTCGGGTACATAGAATACGGGAATATGCAATTTTACACATAAATACCTTTTACTATTAAAACCTTTTTCTACAAGATTATATATTTTTTTACAAATCTTTGCAAAGCGCCGCTACAACCCATTTGGGAAACCCGTTCGGGATGGTGTGGATTATCGCACATCCTCGGGCTTAGTAATACGAGATGCAGACCTCCGCAAGGAGCATACGGTCTCGAAAGATTTAAAAATACAAATATCTTATGAAAATGAGATTTATAGAAAAATAATAAATTTAATTATTTTATAAATACATATATATTATCACAATATCTATTTTTGATATAGTATAAATTTTCTAATTTTTCTAAATCAAAAGAATCACTTTACATGAAAATATCATGCAACTCTATACAAGTTCAACCCTTTACAATTAAATACCTTATATTATGAAATTAGGTTTTATTCACTAAAAATGTCACATATATAAAATCTACATCTACGAAAACTCTAAAGACAATAATTAAATACTTAAGGTGTATTTTAAAAATTATACAAAATAATTTTTACATAAAACCCCCTCAAATTTTATAAATTACAATAAAGACCTTAGTAAATATAGGTTTAAACGGGATCAGTCTCTTGAGCCTCAGGGAGCCGGAGATATGGGTGCTTGCCTGTTTAAGGTAGACAACTTAACAAACGGTGTTATCAACACGGTAATCATTTTTGAAAAAGACACAAATCCTGCCGTCCATGTGCAGCGGTTATCGATAACACCAAAACCTAATTCAGGATTTCAATTTCTTTTCTAAATTGTCTGACACAGACTGAGTCTCATTATAAATAATCTGATTTGAATATGATTCAAGTACAAACTACAATTCAATATGAATCCATGAATCCATATAAACAATCTGTATTGACCGAACCGAACCATGGATATACTTCCATCTACATGATTCTCCAGTTACATTCATTTACTGATATCATGGTTTCGGCAAGTCATCCATCTATACAATCTATAATACAAGACATTACAATTTACAATACAATACAAACAATACAATCAAGACATCGCGGGTTTAAGGGGTAGATTGGTACGGAAGGTGTTAGAAGTGGCACGAGACTGCAAGATTTAAGACACCTAACCTGTATTCCATTTCTGTTGTACCGTGGCATAAACGGTTCCTTGTACATTCCGTTCACTTTAGTCTCTGGTCTACTGAGACTCCTCTCGTATACACTGACATCCTTCTGTACCAAGCTGCAAACAATATCGTTAACAATATAATACAACTTTAAAAGCTACATTCTCTCTGTCTATTCTATTTCACCCTTATCTTTGGGACTTACCGAGCGATTTGTTCGCTGACGACATTCCTTCTCTTTCTTCTTTGGAATGTTGTCAGGTGATCCGGACCTTCCGGAGATCGAGCCCACCAGCGAGGATCTGGACCAGCTAGTCTACGATCCAGTGCTTTAGATTCATTGTACACATTTCATTTCAGTACTTTCCATTTCTGTTATGCCACCGTTAAGGCATTGCTTTCATTCAGATGTATTTACTTTTCCATGTACTGTAAAAGAATGTTAATAAATAAAGTTGCTGTTCAATTATATCTTTTGTTTTTTGTGCATTTTATTTATATTGCTTAGATACGCTTAGCGTATTTGCTTCAGAGTAAATACGTAGCGGCCTCGTCGCTTCCCCTTCTCCGTACACCGGGAAGCGGGGCGTGACAGGTTTTGTTGGTGGCCCATGCAGGTCAGAGCTGTATGGAACCCTACCATGCAGTTCAGTTCTGCGTGGAAAACCTAAGGAATATAACATAAGAACGACAACTGAAAACATTCTTTACAATTCATATTTCTTGAATCTTATAATCTCATATACTTTGAATCTGTCCTAACCTAAATCTTTCATTCAAGGTTATGGATTCCCCGAACAACACCAGTGTTGGGGTCGAAATTTGCACCCCAGTTGACCGGGTCAAAGTCAAGATCAATCCTAAGCCAGGTGGGCCCAAGCCCAGACCAAGTAGGCTCATGCCCAAGTCGAGCCCACGACCAGCCTCCCCATGCCGAAATAAAAAATCATGTAATAAATAATTTTGATGTAATTTTTTATGCATGAATGTAAGAAAATGGGCATAAAGCCAAATTTCTGTAAAGCCCATGGCTTATGTGCAAAAGGAATGAGCACATGAGACATGGGATGGACAAAATGCCATTTTGTAAAGCTCAAGGGGCTATATGTAAATGTGTAAGCCTATATAAGGCAACATGATAATGAAATAAAAGATACAATTCATTTCCCCAAAAACTAGGGTTTGTGCCTCCTTTTCCTTCTTCAAGGTTCTAAACCTTTTTTTTTGAATTAAATCAAGAGTTTTACTCTTCCTTTTCCAAAAATAAATATTTTTTCACCACAAAACCCACAAAGGGAAGCTCAGATCTTCCATCCAATCTCCGAAATGGGAGATTTTTAAATCTCACCCCCTTTCATCCAAGATCCGGCCAACAGAGGGGAAGAAGAAGGAGCCCAATCTCCAAAAATTTCACTTTGGGGAAGATTCAGGGCTCAAGGGAGAAGCCCCTTTCATCAGCTTCAAAAATATCTTAGGAGTTTAACTCCTTAAATATATATATATATATATATATATATAATAAATATTTCTTTTTGGGAGTACAACTCTCAGTGCAAGGACCAAGTCCCTTTTCCTGCTGACGCCGAGCGCCCGCGTGCTAAGCACGAGGGGCGCTGGCGTCCGCCTGCCAAGCACGTGGGGCGCCGGCGCCCAGCGCCCAGTGCCCAGCACGCTGGCGCCTACGTGCCAAGCACGTGGGGCGCCGGCGCCCAGCGCCCAGCACGCTGGCGCCTACGTGCCAAGCACGTGGGGCGCCGGCGCCCAGCACCTGCGTGCCACGCACGTGAGGCGCTGGCCCTTACGTGTCCTTTGGACGCCTTTTCCCCTTTTTATATACATGTATATATGTATATATATAAAGATACAAACACACTCCACGACACTGTCCCTGTTAGAAAAAATTTCTAACGGGGCGCTGCCCCGCACCCCACAAGGGGGCTGCTAGTCCCCCGTAAAAACTCCGCGAGGCCCCCGATATATCCAAAACCCCTTCAAAACACAACACTGTACATTGAGTTCGCATGACCTGTTTGACCCGTCAATCGGAGGTTCTCTCGCTCCAAAGGCGAGAGGTAATTAACGACAGCTTAGTTCGTGGCTGCCGGAGATTCGGATCCCCAAAATCAATAAACCCCAGCCTACCCTAGGCTGGGGGAAGCTGTAGTACGCCTGACAAGCGCGCGCGTATTCCCATCTTAATGGGGTGATGAAAAACACCCTACAGATTCTGGCACGTCCGGTGGGACTGATCTTTCCTCCCATATTTCGGGTTAAGAGTTCATGCGATCTCATTTCATATGCATATCAATTGCCTGTACTAAAATCATGCTTTTTTTTTGTGTAGGTTAACGTTTTCCAATCGCAATCTTCGGACGCAACAAAATGTCTCCAAGTACAAACTCAGCTCTCGACACAACTCCTATCTCCTACACGATGAAATGGATGCCAGGACGGTCCTTCCGGCCAGTCTTGGGCGATAGTGAGAGGAGCCACTGCTACCATTTGGCTCTATTCCGTTCGTGCCAGCTAACGCCGTCCCTGCTCTTCAAGCTCCGGTAACCGACAAACTGGCCTCGAAAAGCAAGATGCCAAATTTGGTGATCTCGAGGGCGCCCCAACCTAAACGCGAGTCGGTGTTTAAACGGCTGTAACAATCCTAAACTTTCTGTACAATTTTTCAAAAAATACTAGTGGGGTATTTTTGCCCGAGCACAAGTTATAAATTTATTTTGCTTTTTAATAGCAAGAAGGAGATTGTAGCTCATTGGTAAGACCTTGCACTGCTGAACCAAGCCACCAGAGTTCAAATCCCATCACCCATATTATTTTTTAATATTGTTTTTAAAAATATTTTTAGAATTCCAAGAGTCTATACGTGCTAAACCCGCAAAACCACACTACACATGTAAAACTAAATGGCCCAGGGGTTAGATGAGACGATGAGGCACACTTGGCACCCCGGACTCAGCCGGCGAATCGGCCGACTCGGGCCGCCGCCGCCGGCCGAACTCGGCCGGACCGCCGAGTCATTAACTGAAAAGTTTTGTCTTTTCATCTCCCCATCACTTCTGCACACTTTAATTCCTTAGATCAGTAACAGAGCCCCTTTAAAACCTTAATTACTCCATTTTAATACATTTTATTACAACTTAATACATTTTTTTCTTTACACCCTTTCACCTACCCTAAACCCTAGCCTTACCCTATAAATACAACCCCTAAACACACGCCCCTCACTCCAAAATTCTGATCAAAACTCTCAAGAAAATCCCTAGAAGTTTAGTGTGCAATTGAAGTTATCAAAAGGCGAAAGCTTCGGCGAAATTCCGACAGCAACCTTAGGAGCTCCTGGCGATGAAACGACGCACCGGCGCCTCCTAACGTTCCCAATTCCTCTCTTCTAAGCTCTAAACTCGTATGTCCCACCTCCCACCTCCCTCTTCTCTATTCTTTTCTAAAAACTCACATTACTAAAACCCGACGGAATCGGAGTTAATCCGATTTCCGATTCGGTTCTTTCTAAAAATTAAACTTTTCTTAAATACAATCATACTAAACCAATACATGCTGACTATTAAACATTAACAAGTCATATTGAACAAGTTTCATATCAAAAAAATTTCTATTTCAATTGTTATCGTACTTTTTCACTAAAATACCATGTAGTTTAAATTCGACATTAAAACATCACAATCTTGCTATACTTTTAAGTAGATCACGAAGTAATGACCTACCTCCTTACTCACTCATATGCAATATAGCATAATACCTTTCGGGAACATAGAATACGGGAAAACGAAATTTTACATATAAATACCACCAACTATTAAAACCGTTTTCTATAAGAATTCGTATTTTTATAAATCTTTGCAAAGTACCGCTACAACCCATTTTTGGGAACCCGACTGGGATGGTGCAGATTATCACACATCTCTGGGCTTAGTAGTGCGAGATGCAGACCTCCGCAAGGAGCATTCAGTCTCGAAAGATTTAAAATACAAAAAATCTTTAGAAAATGAGATTTCTAGAAATATAATATATACAAAAATTATTTTTATATAAATATGTATATATGTATCATTAAAATATCTATTTTGTGATAATATAAATATTCCAACTTTTCCTAAAATCACAAGAATCACTTTACATTAAAATACCATGAATTTCATACAAGTTCAATGTTACAATTAAATACCATGAATTATGGAAAAATAGGTTATTTTCACTAGAAATATCACAAATATAAAATCTACATTTATGACAACTCTAAAGACGATAATTAAATACTTGGGGTGTATTTTGAAAATTATACAAAAGTATTTTTACATAAAACCCTCTCAAGTTCTTTAAATTGCCCTAAGGACCCTAGTAAATATAAGGTTAAGCGGGACCAATCTCTTGAGCCTCAGGGAGCCGGAGAAGTGGGTGCTTGCCTATTTAAGGTAGACAACTTAACAACGGTGTTATCAACACGGTAATCATCTTTGAAAAAGACACAAATCCTGCCGCCCATGTGCAGCAGTTACCGATAATACCAAAACAATCAGGACTTCAATTTCTTTTCTAATTATACTGACTCAGACCGAGTCTCATTAATAATCTTACTTGAATATGATTCGAGTACAATCTATAATCTACAATCCAATATGAATCCTTGAATACTTATATTCAATCTATTTAATCTGTATTGACCGAACCGAACCATGGATATACTTCCATTTACATGATTCTCCAGTTACATCCATTTACTGATATCATGGTTTCGGCAAGTCATCCATATATACAAGACAATACAATTTACAATATAACACAAACAATACAATACAAGACATCGCGGGGTTTAAGGGGTAGATTGGTACGGAAGGTGTTAGAAGTTGCACGAGACTGTAAGATTTAATACACCCAACCTATATTCCATTGCTGTTGTACCGTGGCATAAACAGTTTCTTGTACTACACGTGCCTCTAGTCTCTGGCATATAGAGACTTCTCTTGTATACACCGGCATCCTTCTGTACCAAGGTACAAACAACAGCGTTAACACTAAATACTCATATAATACAACTTTAAAAACTATCTTCTCTTTCTGCCTATTCTATTTCCCTTTTATCTTTAGGACTTACCGAACGATTGTTCGCTGACGACATTCCTTCTCTTTCTTTTTTGGAATGTTGTCAGGTGATCTGGACACTCAGGAGATCAAGCCTACTAGTGAGGACTTGGACCAACTTTCCTACGACTCAGAGCTCTAGTTTTATTGTACACACTTTTATTTCAGTACTTTTCATTTCTGTTATGCCACCGTTTAGGCATTGCTTTCATTCAGTTGTATTTACTTTTCCATGTATTGTAAAAAGAATGTGAATAAATAAAGTTGCTGTTTTATTATATCTTGTCTCTTGTGCATTTATATTTATATTGCTTAGATACGCTTAGCGTATTTACTTCACAGTAAATACGTAGCGGCCAGTCGCGCCCTCTGACCGTACACCGGGAAGCGGAGCGTGACAACAGCTCTCCATGGCCCCAGTTGGGGGCAAAGCCGTCAGAACAAAAGAAGTTGCCAGAGGTCGTGAGCAAGCCCAGGAGATAATTTCGACGGACACGCGGGCGGATGTCTTCTCAAGCCTCCCCATCACTCAGCCTATGGCGGCTTCCCGAAGAGCAGAAGCCTGCCAAGCGCTTGTTCCCTGATTAAAAATCAGGAAAGGACTCAGAAGAGGCATCACATGCGCACACGTGACCAGCGGTCACGTGTTGGCACGTGACGTTCAAAGCAGCGGCACAAAGCGCTTTCAAGAAAAGATTCCAGAAAAGGTCACGTGCTCACACGTGACCAATAGTTACGTGTTAGCACGCGACGTTCAAAGCAGCAGCACAAAGCGCATTCAGGAGAAGACCCCAGGAAAGGTCACGTGCTCACACGTGACTAACGGTCACGTGCTCACACGTGACTAACGGTCACGTGTTGGCACGTGACGGCTGAGCAGCGGAAAGAAGACAGAGCGCAAAAGAAGAAGAAAGGCCCGTTCCAGGGGTCACGTGGCCACACGTGACAAGGGGTCACGTGGTCACACGTGACCGACTTTAAAAGATTTATTATTTAACAGGATTAAATCCTGAGAAGAGATCATTCAAATCTTTTCAAATAGAGAATGATTATTTGGAACCGTTGGATTAAAAATCTAAAGGTGATTAAATATCGCCTATTCATGGAAAAATCTTGGACTTGGAAAGATTTCCCCCTAAATCTAACTGAAACAACAAGGAAATATCTTTGGATTTAAAATCTAATGGTGAATAAAATTCACTTAACAATCTAAAGGCCCGGATTAATAATAAATATAAATCAAATCCCTCAACATACAAATAAAATCTCTTAATGAGAGATTTATTAAGCAGATTGATTCTCTTCCTTCTCCTATAAATAGGAGCCAAGAAAAGAAGAAAAAAAATGGCCCCTTTTCGAAGATCTTTTCTCTAAAACTTTTTTCTGAAACCTTGAGACTTTTGGATCTTTTTCTCTTGATACATAGAGAGAGAGAGAGAGTTAGAGCCTTTGATTCTCTGTAAAAAGGAAAACCTTAGGTAAGAAAGGAAAATGGAGGCTTCAAAGGAGAATTTAATTCTCAAAAGAGTTTAACTCTTATATAAAAAGAAAAGAACTTAGTTCTTTCTCTGGTTGAGGATCTGCAAAGTGCACATCTCCTCATGAATTGAGAATTTAATTCTCATTGGGTTGAGATCCTGCCATGCAGATCTAAAACACAGAGGAGGGACTGAGTTTAGAGAATTTAATTCTCACAAAATGATAGGAATTCAATTCCTTTGAGATAAAGTTAGGGTTTAACCCTATATTATAGGAATTTAATTCCTTCAAAATGAACAGAACTAGGGTTTAACCCTAACTGAGAATATAATTCTTTCAAACTCACAGGAATTTAATTCCTTTAAGGAAAGAAACTAGGGTTTAACCCTATTAAGAATATAATTCTTCAGAAGAAAGCAGGAATTTAATTCCTCTGAGGTTTAGGGTTTAACCCTATGAACAGAACTTTAAAACATGCAGAGTCACGTGCTACCACGTGACCCCTGCAAAGACCCACAGACTAGAACTCTGGAATAGGCACCTCACGTGCTGCCACGTGACTTCTGCGAAGATATATAAAAGAGAACTTTGAGGCAATGCCTCACGTGCCCCACGTGATCCCCGGGACATATAAAAGAAACAACAAAATAAAAGAGAACTCTGGGGCGCCCCCACGTGTCACCACGTGACCCCTAATGAGTATTCTAATAAACCAGAGCATGAGCCCCCATCACGTGCCTGCACGTGATGGCTTTCAGAACTAAAAGTGTTAAATACTTATCTGTAGAACAAAATAAAGGGAAGAAGGGCGCTCTCACGTGTTACCACGCGACCCCTTTTGCCTTAGTGTTTAACACTAAATTGAAATTTCTGTATCCAGTATTTAACACTGATTCTCCTTAGTGTTTAACACTAATTCGGAAAATTCTATTTGCAGTATTTAACACTGATTTGCTTAGTGTTTAACACTAATTTGAAAGCTCTTTTTCCAGTGTTCAACACTGATTATCTTTTAGTGTTTGACACTAACTTGTCAATCTTTTCCCAGTGTTCAACACTGTTGGTCTATAGTGTTCAACACTAGTTTTAGCCCAATTGGCTAAAGTTTCCAGAGGCAAAGCCTCTCCTTCAATGAATCAACAGAGGGCCAATATCCCAGATGCAATTGGACTTAGCCCAAGATGGCCGTAAGTCCTCAATTCAAACTTAATTGGGCCAATGGACTCATAATATAATAATTGATCTTAGTTTCCAAATTGGACTACAGATCACTTAATCTACCTCGGTTTAAGGGTACATCTCTTCACTCTTTTGATACTCGGCGTTGTAATTCCTCAACGTTTTCAAAGAAGTGACGGGTCCCGATGACCATACATTGATACGGACTGTGGAGTCCTTAAATCCACGGACTACGACGTCCTTAACCTTGACCGTGATGTCTTAAAACTAACATCGGACTGTGGGGTCCTTAAACCCTCGGACTATGAGGTCCTTAACCTTGACCGTGATGTATTAAAACTAACATTGGACTATGGAGTCCTTAAATCCACGGACTATGACGTCCTTAACCTTGACCGTGATGTCTTAAAACTAACATCGGACTGTGGAGTCCTTAAACCCACGGACTACGACGTCCTTAACCTTGACCGCAACGTCTTAAAACTAACATTGGACCGCAATGTCCTTAAACTACCTATCGACCGCAATATCACTAAACTAAACAACATGGCCCCCTTAATCGCTCTCTTGTTGGATCTAAACGATCCTGTTAAGTTGATCTTAGTCTCAAACTGGACTAACGTATCCTTAACAAATGTTTAAGTTGATCATAGTCTCAAATGAGGCTAACGTATCCTTAAACACAACCCCCAAACCCAAATTTAAGATAATACGGATTTGGACTAGTCCATGCCCTACGGGCGACAACATAACTCAGTCTCCGTATACAATCCACTGGCAACCAAACACAAATTAAACACACACGACACGAAGTGACCACCTGGAGAAGGAGAAAGTTGTTACCGCAACGCGGCAGCGTAATTAACTGCAGGGGTTTGCGCCTGCAGGGAAGAGCGTCCCCACAATCAAAACCCCCTCAAACGAGGGGGAATCTGACGAAATCTGCTACATCGGCCGCATCCGTTCAAACCTCCGATACACGGTGCCATAAATCAACTTGGCATCTTCGGAGAGGTGGACGGATATCACCTATTAGCATCTGCCCCGAATTTCAGGCAAGACGTCCGTCGCGCCGTCTTTCGGAGGGGAACAACGCTCAAGGCAAATAAGCTGAGGCAGAAGCGGCTCAGATACAGAGCCAATAAAAGGGCTAGGGCTCTGGACATGTTAAAATTTATTAATTTCCAAAGTCCGGACCGCTCTGCGAAACCAGATGCCAGTGATGAAAGGATGACTGAATGTGTTATCCACACCGTCTACATGGTGGGCACGCGTCCCAGCGACAACCTTCGCAGCAAAAGCAATGATGGGGCCACCGCATCTCAAATCCAATCTGGTGTGAATATGGCTGCCACATTCCCAGACCAGCCTTCTCTGGAAGGTAATGAAGACCCTTCCAGTGAGACCGATAAGCAGAGAGAGTCCTCAGTTCATGAGGAGTCGGGCTCGGAAAGCGAAGATGAGCCAACTTTCCATCCTAAGACCGCAGAGCAGCAACTTCTCCAGGAGCTCCGAAAGCAGCTCAGAAACAAAGATAAGGAGATGGACAAGCTCTACTAAAAAATTGACGACTTGACAAACGTCGTCTTACAGCTCACGACCCAACTCGCCTCTCAGCTGCCCAATCAAGCGTATGGCTCTGCTCATGAACAGATAAACGGTGTCCCGAGACAGCCGACGCTTATTCCCTCAAATCCAAAAGTGGGCAGACCACATGAAAGTCAGTCGCATCCTATCTCGGGAAATATCTTGGCTACTGATGACAGTAGCCCGCTAACTCAAGATCAAATCATGGATTTGGTTGCCAACAAAGTCAAAACATTGGTAGCCGAACCCGAAGCGGAAAAAGATGTTAGCAGTAGCGGGAGACCATATCCTGCTCAGTATGATCTGGTAGAATTTCCTAGCGGCTATGTCATCCTTAAATTCGGAAGATTCGATGGGACGGGAAATGCGAATCAGCACATCGCCCACTTTAAAGCCTCATGCGGGAATACTGGGGGCAATGATGCGCTTTTACTCCGCCAGTTCGTTAATAGCTTGACTGATGTTGCTTTCGACTGGTATGTGAGCATACCAGATGGCCCCGTCACAACTTTCGTCGAAATGGAGTCTCTGTTTCGGCAGAGGTTCATGAGCGTCAGCGATAAGATCACCGTTGCCGATCTCGTAAGGACCAAGCCAAAGAACAATGAAAGTAACATGGATTTTATAACCCGATGGCGCAATCTCTCCGTCAAATGTGAACCGCCGATAGAGCATGACTAATCTGTCAGTCTCCTTGTCGGAAATCTCAACAATTGGATGGCCCCGTTTCTATGCACCGCGGGTTTCAATACATTCCAAGAGATGACCAGGAAAGTTCAGATGCTGGAGCACTCAAAGCTGGAGTCCTCCTCGGATTCCCAAAATAACAATAGGTCCTGGAGAAACCGAAAGGACGATAATCGCAAAGGCGGAAATTCCGACGATTATGAATCTTTCAATACTTCGGCTAACCGAAATAAGCAAGGGTTGAGCAGGCCTAATGCCAACCAGCCTCGGAAGCCAGTGTTCGGATAGGGAGGAGAATCTCCACTGAAAGAGAAGCTGGATAAAGTCTATTCCTTCAGAAGGGACAAAATCCACAAGATATTCAGGGACGCCCTAAGAAACGGTCTACAATTGCCAGAATAAAAAAGACTGCAAGAAGCGAATATGACCGACGACCCTAAATACTGCCCCTATCATAGAGTGATAGGTTATGCCATTGAGGACTGCTTCGTTTTCAAAGATTGGGTCGAAAAGCAATACAAGACAGGAGAGATAGAATTGTCTAAAGGCATGTTAATAAATAGTCAAACTGCGACCGCCAACTTCATACAAAACAGCTGACCACCATGTCATTAAACTGGGAACAGTCGACCTCTAAGTCGTTAAACCGGTGATGTAAAAATGTGTAAATAAAACCAAAAATAAAAAAATAAAATAAAATCCGAAATGATAGGGCAACTCGCAATAAAAATCAGCGAGTAAAAAAAAGCCGAAATGATAGGGCAACTCGCAATAAAAATCAGCGAGTAAAAATAAAGATGAAAATAAAGCCGAAATGATGGGGTAACCGCGAATAAATAGCCGAAATGATAGGGCAATCGCGACCTTCGCGATAAGAAAAGCTGAAATGATAGAGTAATCGCGATAAAAAAAATGGCGAATGCTGAGTCGCTCCTTGTACCATATTCCAGTGCAGTGATGCAGACGCTAACCAAAATTCAAATTCCCAATGGAGAATGATGAATTGCTCCTGGTACAATATTCCAGTGCAGTGACGCAGACGCCAATCAAAATCCAATTTCCCAAAATTCTCCCGGCCCTACGGCTAGTCCCCAAATTGACTACCGTATACAATTCACGAGCTCAAATAATTCTCATCACACTCATGCCCCACCGCAATCACCAGTCCAGCAGCCGGTCTCTGCCCTTGGAATTATGCTCCATTTGGAAAGACCCACTCATGTGTCCTCATGATACATGAGGAGAACAAAACTTGTGAGATCCTTACAACTTGTAAGAAAACACCTTCGTGGGATCCTTACGACTTACAAAGGAAAAAACATACTTGGGAGTCCCAACGACTCCTAAGAAGAAAATACACCTACGGGATCCTTACGACTCATAGGGAGAAAATGATTTTATGAGACCCTCACAGCTTATAAAATTGAAAAGACTTAGGTGATAGGGACCTAAACCTGTCTCCTAAGCCATCTCTCCCCAACAGGTAAAGGCAAATGATGAATTGCTCCTGGCACCTGTGCTTCAGCGTCAGCAACACTGATGCCGACCCCTAACCCAAAATTACAAACTTCATATCCAATAGACCCCTAAGTCTTTAAACTGGGAACATATGACTTCTAAGTCGTCAAACTGGGAACGAGGGAAATCACCTCACGGCAAATGATGATTCTCTCTTGGTACCACATTCCAGTGTAGCGATGCTGATGCCAAACCAAAACTAAAATCCCTAAATCCATTCATGGCAAATGATGATTCGCTTATGGTACCATATTCCAGTGTAGCGATGCTGATGTCAACCCAAATCAAATCAAACCAACAATATCTGCGGCGGAATCATGCTTCATCTCAGAACGTACCTCATGTCGAAATCATGGTTCGCCCTCCCCGGCTGAGTCCCCTTTTCCGGCACTATTCCTGCTTGTTTTGTATGCTGGTTCACGTTCGGTTTCCTGTCCTTTCTTTGTTAGCTGGAAAGTTGATACCCGTTTTCTTGCTCAAGTATTCACTACCTTTTGAGGTCTTAAAACAAACCTTTTACATTTTTTTTACCTCGGAATACCTGCTTTCTTCATCGGAATTATGCTTCGACTGGGAATTAACCTCTGTGTCAGAATCATGCTTCGCCTCAGAGTGTACCCTGTGTCGAAATCATGCTTCGCCTCGGAGTATCTACCTTCCCTGTCGGAATTATGCTTCGCCCTAGAATCGGCCTCTACATCAAAACCAGTGACACTCCGTGCCGGGGACAAGTCAACCAGTGACCTCCCTGTCGGAATTATGCTTCGGCTCAGAATCAAGTCAACCAGCGACCTCCTCGTCGGAATTATGGTCCGCCCCGGGAATCAAGTTAACAGGCGACCTCCTCATCAGAATTATGCTCCGCCTTGGAATCAAGTCAACAAGTGACCTCCTCGTCGTAATTATGCTCCGCCCCGGAATCAAGTCAATCAACGACCTTCCCGTCGGAATTAATCTCCGCTTTAGAATCAAGTCGACCAACAAGTTCTGCGTCGGAATCATGCTTCGTCTCAGAATGTTCCCTGTGTCAAAATCATGCTTCGCCTTGGAGTATCTACTTTCCCTGTCGGAATTATAGTTCGCCTGGGAATCAACCTCTGCATCGAAATTATGCTTCGGTCAGAATGTCTGCCGCCCGTCGGAATTATGCTCCGGCCCTTTTGGAATCATGATCCGCTCATCGGAATCATGCTCCGATCCCTGGAATTATGCTCCGCAAATCGAAATGATGCTCCGATCCCCGGGAATCACGCTCTCCGAGGGATACTCCGCCCCCGGAATGACATTCCACCTCGAAGTCCAGCTTCAAGATCCATCAATTTCATGCACACAACTCATATGCGCGGTGTGCATTTATTGATGGGGGAACTTTGTTGGGGTCGAAATTTGCACCCCATTTGACCGGGTCAAAGTCAAGGTCAACCCCAAGCCGGTGGGCCCAAGCCCAGGCCAAGTGGGCCCATGCCCAAGTCGAGCCTGCGGCCAGCCTCCCCATGTCGAAATAAAAAATCACGTGATAAATAATTTTGATGTCATTTTTTTTTGCATGAATGTAAGAAAATGGGCATAAAGCCAAATTTCTGTAAAGCCTATGGCTTATGTGCAAAAGAAATAAGCATATGAGACATGGGATGAACAAAATGCCATTTTGTAAAGCCCAAGAGGCTATATGTAAATTTTTAAGCCTATATAAGGCAACATGATAATGAAATAAAAGATACAATTCATTCTCCCCCAAAACTAGGGTTTGTGCCTCCTTCTCCTTCTTCAAGATTCTAAACCTTCTTTTTTCTAAAAATTAAATCAAGAGTTTTACTCTTCCTTTTCCAAAAATAAATAGTTTTTCACCACAAAACCCATAAAGGGAAGCTCAGATCTTCCATCCAATCTCCGAAAGGGGAGATTTTTAAATCTCACCCCTTTTCATCCAAGATCCGGCCAACAGAGGGGAATAAGAAAGAGACCCATCTCCAAAAATCCTACTTTGGGGAAAATCTAGGGCTCAAGGGAGAAGCCCCTTTTATCAGCTCTAAAAATATCTTAGGAGTTTAACTCCTTAAATACACACACACACACACACAAAATAATAAATCTTTCTTTTTAGAAGTATAACTCCCAGTGCAGGGACCAAGTCCCTTTTCCTGTTGACGCCTAGCGCCCGTGCCAAGCACGTGGGGCGCTGGCGCCCAGCGCCTAATGCCTAGCACACTGGCGTCCACGTGCCAAGCACGTGAGGTGCCAGCGCCTAGCGCCTGCGTGCCACGCATGTAAGGCGTTAGCCCCCACGCGTCCTTTGGATGCTTTTTCGCCTTTTTATATACGTGTATATATGTGTGTGTATGTGTGTGTGTGCGCGCGTGTGTATATATATATATATATATATATATATATATATATATATATATATATTTATAGATACACACACACACTCCACGGCACTGTCCCTGTTAGAAAAAATTTCTAATGGGGCATTGCCCCACACCCCACAAGAGGGCTGCTAGCCCTCTTGACCCCCAGTCCGCTATCCGAGTAGCGGCACCCCCGTAAAAACTCTGCGGGCCCCCCGATATATCCAAAACTCCTTCAAAAAACAACACTGTATATTGAGTTCGCATGACCTGTTTGACCGGTCAATCGGAGGTTCTCTCGCTTCAAAGGCGAGGGGTAATTAACGACAGCTTAGTTCGCAGCTGCCGGAGATTCGGATCCTCACAATCAATAAACCCCTGCCTACCTTAGGCAGGAGGAATCTGTAGTACACCTGAAAAGCGTGCGCGTATTCTCATCTCAATGGGATGACGAAAAACACCCTACAAACAGCACCAATGTCAACAACACACCTCCACGACTACCACTCACACATGTCGTCCCTGCTCTGATCAACGAGCAGACGTTTCTGCTTGAGGCGATCCGCAGCCTCTTACAAGGACAGCAACAGCAGACTGCTCTTTTAATGATCCGTCCTGAGGCAGAAGCACTTGGGGTGAATCTATTCGGGGCCTTGCACCCCAAACAGTTTGCAGGAAAAGAGATCCCGCTGGAAGCTGAGGAATGGGCTCAGAGCATCGAAGATGATCTGGCAGCGGCATAAGTGCCAGAGATAGCTTGGGTCCGTATTGCGAAACTGCAGCTCACGGACAATGCACGGGTTTGGTGGAAGGCGGAAGAAAGCCGTCTTGATCAAACCATCGAATGGAAGACTTTCCACGACATATTCGATGCAAAGTACTTCCCTGAGACTGCCAGGTTTGACATGGAACAACAGTTCATGCATCTGCAACAAGGTTCAATGTGGACCAAATCGGTAGATGAATATGACACTGGGTTCACCATGCTCAGTCGATTTGCGGCACACCTGATACCCACGGATGAGATCAGAGCCCATCAATTTCAACAAGGTTTGGATTCGCAGATCCAGGCTGCACTGGACACAGGAGATTTTCCGACTCATGAATCGGCTCTGAAAGCTGCCCACCGTTATGAGGCAGTGGTAAAGATGAGGGGCATATCTCAATCTGCAGGAGTTAAGCGCTATGCCAACCAGATGACAGGAGGAGCCTCGTCAAGGCCACTATGTATGCTAAGGAGACCGGGAGTACCGACAAACCGTCCCATCCCAGCCTTTTGTAACTACTGCAAGAAACATGGGCATCTGATGAAAGACCGCCGGCGAGCCAACCGTCTTTGTTTAGTTTGCGGCTCAGCTACTCATGATATTGGGTCTTGTCCCCAAAGACACAACCCAATTGTTGCACCCAGGCCAGCAATCACTTACCCGCAGCGCCCAGTAATCCAAGCACCTGCTCCAAGACTTGCACTACCTGCTCCACCACCTAGAGGACCACCGAATGCACCTCCTCCTTGTCAGTTCCATCAAACTCAAAGGAATGTTCTGAGGAATGCTCCTCAGGCCAGGAGGAATGTACTACGGCGATAGGCTTTCACGATGACCGTGGAAGAAGCTGAGGTCACTGGCCAAGTCATCACTGGTAACCCTTTTTTTCAAGCTTTTCTTTCAGTCTTAACACCTACCTACATATTTTCCCTATACCTAGAACATATCTCACATACCTTAGTTATAATCTTAGTAGACTCACTTCCTGCACTATCACTCTTCGATACTGGAGCATCTCATTGCTTTATGTCGCAACGGTTCGTCGGAACTCATGCGATTCCAGTCACACCGCTTGTATCCAGTTGGAATTTCAGTTCAGGAAATGGTGTTCTAAAAGCAACAATAGGATACAGCTTGTGTCCAGTAGTCGTCTGCAGCAGAGAATTCTATGCCGACTTCAAAGTGCTGGACATACCGAACTTTGATGTGGTGTTAGGTATGGATTGGCTCGGAAAATTTTATGCTACCATTGACTGTCATTAAAGGAGAGTAGTATTCGAGATTCCAGACCATCCGGTCTTTTATTTCAAAAGTGGAGACCGTACCTTGGAGCCAAGTACTTACAAGGAGAAACCAAAGAAGGCAGTGATTGCAACAATTCAAGCGGAGGAAGAATCAAAGCCAGAAGTGGTTCTATAGTTTGATGATGCGTTTCCTAACGATATATTAGGTTTGCCTCCCGATCGAGCTCTTGAATTCAGCATTAATTTATTACCAGGAGCATAACCGGTGATCAAAGCACCTTATCGATTAAGTCCAGAAGGTTTGATGGAAGTCCGAACTCAGTTGGACGAATTATTGGAGAAAGGATGGATTCGTCCCAGCACTTCAAGTTGGGGATCACCTGTCACGCCCCGCTTCCCAGAGTACGCTAAATTGGGCACGTGGCATAGCCAACCATGCTACCTGTGGGTAGGAAGTATCCATTCACAGTCACATTACGGCTGTAGAGATATCAAGAACAAAATATAACTATCTAATACATGTCCATAAGCCAAGATAACATGAGTCAAGAATAATAAAAGTGCGGAAGCAAAAGATCCAATGCAAAATAACTGGAATGTATGTCCCATAATGCGGGCTCACATCGGGAATAAAATGCAGAAAATAAAAGAACTAACTAATACAGAAACCTCACTGCTCAGCCTTCTGGCTGAAGTACTCCTGCTCGGACTGCAGCAAAGGTACGGAATCTGGGCCATGCAAAACCCAGACGTCAGCGCGTCATGTCATCAAGTAATAAAGTGCAAACAGGGTAACAAGCAATGCAAATATAATCATGAGTGATAAAGCATGTGCAACAGTAATATAAATCAGGGTAGTGAAGGGTAGTGTGCAGTGAGTAAACTAAACTGGTCTATTGGGTTATCTACTCTAAAGTCTTTGAAATCAATTTGATGAATCATCGATGTAACTTAATAGTATCCCGTGCATGCCCGGGACCATGGTCTAAGACTCTCGGGCTGAAACCGAGACGTGCCGCTAGGCACTAACAGGAAAAGGGTACAGACCAACGATGTCCGCAGCATCGTCACGAGACGGGCCTAGCCTCTAAAACTGATCAGTAAAAGTAAGCAACTGTCGAGTTACAAGTCAGGATTTCATCATTGATTTCCCCATACCCCCAAGTTATGTATGTCAAGTCAGGTATTCAGTAATCAAGAACTAATGCCAACACATGATCAGGTAAGAGCAGGTTTGTTTGGATAGACAACAGGAACGGTCCGTGAGGACTACATGTCAGGTTTGTGGCATTAGATGCAAGATCAGGTAATAGGTAAAGCCATGGTACATCAGGTCAAGTCGAGTAGTGTATTTAGATGTCATGTCATGTTAAGAGTGTACGGTACCATGTCGTAACCAATAGGAAGTACACAGGTCATGTCAGGAAGCACAAATACTATGTGGGTGCTCGTAAATCAAACTAATATAAACCTGTATAAATCAAACAAGCATGGGTACAGATTAAAGCATGAGGATGCACAATTATAGATTAAAGTTAGGGTTGTGGTTCCAACTTTAAATCTCCTACACTTAAACAAATATTGAATTGTTAAATCTTGTTATTATGGGTTAACTGGTCTAAAAATGCAGTGATATATAAAATATGCTCAATGGATGTAATCGGTTATTCAGGGTAGAAACTATTTAACAGTGCTATGTATTATGCAGTTAACTAGTAAACAATCTAACCACGTATGTGAGTATGTGATATTGTACTTCAAGGTGCGACAAGTTATAATTTAAACCCGATTCTTTTAATGCTATAATTTGACATCGAAACGCAAGAATGGAAGCTAATAGCAATTTGATCAATTTACAGGTTCCATCATGAAATAAATTTGTATAAATAATATAGTAGCATGTAGCAAGTTTCACTTACCTCGACGGGTCGCGTAACGGAAAACGGAACGTTACGCGTCGGCGGGGAAAAATCACAACGCGCACACGGTTCACGGAATGAACCCAAACGACGAACAGTGGAGTCACACGGATCAGAGGTTCTTGCTGAGTCGTCGGGAAACGTCGTCGGCACGGTCGGATTCTGGCAAGACAGAAAACAATAAATAATGTAATAGACAAGAGATGCATGGAAAAGAAGCAAGAAGAAGGCTAGAGAATGAAGGGGATTAATGAAGGAAACTTACTTATTGGATTGCAGGAGTTGACAGCGTCGTCGGTGCGTCGTCGACGGAGCTCCGGCGATCTACAGAAGACCCGAAAACAAACAACAGAGAAGAAGTTTCAAGATGAAGAAAAGAGAAAGAAGAAGAAGAGAAGGATGAGGGGAAAGAAGGTAGCTTACCGGGGTTATGCACGATGCCAGGGACACGGGGACGAGTCGTCGATGGCGACAGCTCCGGTGATGCACAGAGTGCAGAGGTGCAGGGGCTCGGGAGAGGAGGAAAGGAGGAAGAAGAGAAGGTGGAGGTCACGAGGGTGAGCCACGGCGATGAACGGCGACGATGGCGTCGGGGCTAGGGCAACGGCAAGAGGAGGCAAGGCGGCTAGGGTTTTTTTCAGGGATGGGTTCTGTTCTTTTAATGAAGGAGAAGAAAGAAATATAAAAGAAGAAGAAGAGAGAGAGGAGACGCGGGGAGAGAGATAGAGAGATTTCCGAGAGGAGAGAGAAGAGGAGAGGGATAGAGAGGGGGAGAGAGATCGAGAGGAGAGAGAAAACGAGAGGAGAAAGAAATTTGGCTTTTAGCACCAGAGAGAGAGAGAAGAGAGAGAAAGAGAAGGAGAAAGGAGAGAGGAAGAGATTGGCGCGGGGCCCAGGGAAAAATGAAATGTGATTGGCTGAGGAGAAAAATATAGCCTGGGTTTGGTTGGTTAGGAAAAATCTGTGAAAGATTTTAGGATTTAAAAAATATCGTTGGCTAAGATATAATGGGCTGAGGCATATTTTTGGCCGGTTTAAAAATTTAGAAAATAGGATTTGGCGTAAATGCAAAATATTTCAGAATTGTGCCCGGATCGGGTCCAAAAATTTGAATTTGAAATATGAAATTTATTGGCAGGTTCCAAAAATTAAAATGAAGGATTTTATAATTAAAAAGCATACCCCCAAGAACGGACGCACGCATGTGCGTGTAGACGTCCAAACACGTCCGTTTCGCTGAACGGGACGAAACACGATGCAAGGACGCTACCACAGGGTTAGGGGTGTCGAGCAGGCCATGACAAGTATTTTTAATTTAATTTTAGATGACTTAAATTGTTATATGCAGAATATGACATGTCGGTGTAAACTATAACTGGTAACAGTCAAAGCAGGATAAATGAAATAAATACCACACACCACACATACGGTAACAGAAATTTGTAGAACTAGACTCGGTTGTTACATCACGTGTACTGCTTATAAAGAAGAAGGAAGGTTCATACAGAATGTGTATCGATTATAGTGTCTTGAACGAAGTAAAAAAAAGAACAAGTATCTACTCTCGTGCATCGACGATTTATGCGATCAACTAAGTGTATCTTGTGTTTTCTCCAAATTAGATCTTCGTTCAGGTTATCATCAGGTGAAGGTCAAGGAAGCTGATATTCATAAAACGGCTTTCAGAACTCGCTTTGGACATTACAAATTTCTTGTGATGCCATTTGGAGTGACCAACGCACCAGCAATATTCATGAACCTGATGAATCAAGTTTTCCGGGAGTACTTAGATAGGTTTGTTATCATCTTCATCGACGACATCCTGGTGTATTCTAAGAGTCGGAAAGAACATGCCGAGCAATTATGAATTGTCCTGGAAACTCTACGACAACAGCAACTCTACGCCAAGTACAGCAAGCGCGAATTTTGGCTAGATAAAGTTGGTTTTCTTGGACATATCGTATCAGGCGAAGGAATTTTTGTAGATCCAGCGAAAGTTTCAGCAGTAAGTGAATGGCCGACACCAAAGTCAGTAAGGGACATTCAAAGTTTCTTGGGTCTAGCTGGATATTACCAAAGGTTCATTGAAGGCTTTTCGAAGATAGCAACACCCTTGACCATGCTCACACGTAAAGATGAAGACTTTGTGTGGTCAGAAGCATGCAAACAGGATTTCGTAGAACTCAAGTCAAGGTTGAAATCCACACCTATTCTCGTTATACCGGATCAATCTGGTGGTTTCGAAGTGCATTGCGATGCATCCGGTATGGAATTAGGATGTGTTCTACATCAGTACGGTAAAGTTGTGGCTTATGTTTCAAGACAGCTGAAGATTCATGGGCGCAATTATCCGACGCATGATTTGGAGTTGGCAGCCGTAATCTTTGCACTCAAGATTTGACGCCATTATCTTCTCGGCGAATGAGTGAACATATACACAGATCACAAGAGTCTGAAATATGTGTTTACTCAGAAGGAGCTTAATATGCGGCAGAGACGATGGTTAGCACTCATGGTGGACTTTGACATCAACCTGCAAAATCACCCACGGAAGGTGAATGTGGTACCTGATGCCCTTAGTCGCCAACCATTAGCAACAAATCTCACTACTCAGTGGAAACTTCCACAGGAATTGCATCAGATGGAGATTGAAGTAGTTATGCCAGGTAACGCTTCAAATTTGATGAATTTACAAGTTCAATCTACCATTGTCAATCATATCAAAGCAGCTCAAGCAAGTGATGCTAAGTTGCAAAAGATCAGAGAACAAGTGGAGAATGGACTCAGAACAAACTTCATCATCCATGAAGACGGATCTTTGAAATACGGCAGCAGATTATGTGTACCAAAGGGTTCTGTTCGGGAAGAGTTAATGAAAGAAGCTCACAACTTTCCCTACTTAGTACACCCTGGAGGTACAAAGATATACAAAGATCTACGTCAGAATTACTGGTGGCATGGAATGAAGCGTGAAGTAGCCAGAAGCGTCGCTAAATACTTGGTGTGTCAGCAAGCAACGGCTGAACATCACAGGACTGCTGGATTACTTCAACCGTTACCAATACCAGAATGGAAGTGGCAACACATCACAATGGATTTTGTGAATGCACTCCCTCGCAGCACAAAGAGTAACAATGTGGTATGGGTTATCGTGGATCGACTCACAAAGTCAGTTCACTTTCTCCCATTTCGAGTTGTCCAATCAACTGAGGCATTAGCAAAGAAGTACATGGAGGTAAGAATCTACTTAAGATTTAAACTTTTCATAATGTACTATCTCTGATACCCATGAACTCATACAGGAAATTGTGAGACTTTATGGAGTATCGGTCTGCATTGTCTCCGATCGTGACACCAGGTTCCGATCGCAATTTTGGCAGAGTCTGCAAGCGAGCTTGGGAATAAATCTGAACTTCAGCACGGCTTATCATCCACAAACTGATGGTCAGTCTGAGCGAACTATTCAGATCTTAAAGGATATGCTCAGAGCGTGTATGTTAGACTTCGGAGGATCGTGGGAAGATCACCTATATCTTATAGAGTTTTCATACAACAACAGCTATCAAGCAAGCATTGGAATGGCACCTTTTGTAGCGCTCTATGGAAGGAAGTGTCTATCGCCATTAAGTTGGGACGACATCGGAGATAGAGAACTCCTTGGACCTGAGATGATAGTAGCAACTGTTGATGTGGTTCGTACTATCAGGGAAAGAATGCGCATAGCCCAAGATCGACAGAAGCACTGGGCTGATGCAAAGCTACGTCACTTGGAGTTCTAGCCGGGAGATCATGTATTCTTAAAGATACCTCCAAACCGCGGAGTGATTCGATTTGGAAGATGGGGTAAGCTAAGTCCAAGGTACATTGGACCGTTCGATATAATCGAACGAGTCGATGACGTGGCTTATCGCTTGGCACTTCCACCTTCATTGGAAGGAGTGTACAATGTGTTCCACATATCCCAACTCAGAAGGTATGCGAGTGACTCCATACATGTTCTTGATCATTCCGAGCTCACTATACATCCTGACTTGTCTTGTGAGCAACAATCTGTTGAGATCCTGGACAGGAAAGTGAAGTCACTTCGGAACAAGGAAGTCAATTTGGTTCGAGTGATGTGGAGAAAAGACACTCCAGGAGAATCGACATGGGAAAGGGAAGACGTGATGCGTGCAAGATACTCCTATTTATTTGTAAACTAGTCCTTAAAATAAAATTTGTAAATTTCGAGGACGAAATTTTTGTAAGGAGGGTAGACTGTAACAACTCCAATTTTAGTGTACATAAAATTCATTTAAAATTAATGTATACTTGGGGTATTTACATTTCCTGTGAGTACTATAAGTATTTGTTTTGCTTTTTAATAGTAAGAAGGAGCTTGTAGCTCACCGGTAAGACCTTGCACTGCTGAACCAAAGCACCAGAGTTCAAATCCCATTAGCCACATTATTTTTTTAATTAGTTTTCTTTTAAATTTTTAGAAGCCAAAGAGTCTACACGTGCATAAATCTTAAAAACCAAGTCACATATAAAACAAACCGACCCAGGAGATAGACCAAGAGGCATAGGACACGTGGAGACGAGCCCGGCCCTGACTCGGCCGAATCGACCGGGGACTCGGCCGCCGCCGACCGATTCACCTCGGATCGTCGATCTCCCTTCATGACTTCTGTGTCTTTTTTCTTCTTATAATTCATGTATGGTTTAAAAACCCTGCACATTAATAGAGCTAATAAAAACTTCTATTTACTCTTTTTTTAATACAAATTTTAATACAATTTTTAATAAACCTTTCATCTACCCTAACCCTAACTTTTCCTATAAATATCACTCCATTTCACACCCCTTCACTCACAAACTCTGTCCAAACTCTTAAGAAAGACCCCTAAAACTTTTGTGTACAAGTGGAGTTAGCAAAGGGTGAAGCTCCGGCGAACTTCCGACGACGACCTTAGGACCTCCCGGCGACGAAACGATGCACCGGCATCTCCTACCACTCCCTCTTCCTCTTCTCTAATCTAAATTCCTATAAGTCCCTCTTCCCCCTTCTCTTGTCTACTCTAAAATCTTGTATTTCTAAAACCCGACGGAAGCGGAGTTAATCCGACTTCCGATTCGGTTTTCTTTAAAAAGTTCCAATTTTCATAAATACAACAATACTAAACTTGCACATCATGACTATTAATTATTAACAAAACATATTGAACATGTTTCATAGCAAAAGAATTCATATTGTAGTTTTTATCGTCTCTTTTCAGAAAAATACCATGTAGTTTAGTTTCGACATTAAACATCATAATTCCTTGCTATACCTTTAAATAGATCACGAGGTAATGACCTACCTCCTCACAACACTCATATGCAACATAGCACGATACCTTTCGGGTACATAGAATACGGGAATATGCAATTTTACACATAAATACCTTTTACTATTAAAACCTTTTTCTACAAGATTATATATTTTTTTACAAATCTTTGCAAAGCGCTGCTACAACCCATTTGGGGAATCCGTTCAGGATGGTGCAGATTATCGCACATCCTCGAGTTTAGTAGTACGAGATGCAGACCTCCGCAAGGAGCATACGGTCTCGAAAAATTTAAAAATACAAATATCTTAAGAAAATGAGATTTATAGAAAAATAATAAATTTAATTATTTTATAAATACATATGTATATTATCAAAATATTTATTTTTAATATATTATAAATATTCCAACTTTTCTAAATCAAAAAAATCACTTTACATGAAAATACCATGCAATTCGATATAAGTTCAAAAATTTACAATTAAATACCATATATTATGAAATTATGTTTTATTCACTAGAAATGTCACATATATAAAATCTACATCTATGAAAACTCTAAAGATGATAATTAAATACTTGAGGTGTATTTTAAAAATTATACAAAATAATTTTTACATAAACCCCCCTCAAGTTTTATAAATTACAATAAGGATCCTAGTAAATATAGATTTAAGCGGGATCAGTCTCTTGAGCCTCAGGGAGCCGGAGATATGGGTGCTTGCCTATTTAATGTAGACAACTTAACAAACGGTGTTATCAACACGATAATCGTCTTTGAAAAAGACACAAATTCTGCCGTCCATGTGCAGCGGTTACCGATAACACCAAAACCCAATTCAGGATTTCAATTTCTTTTCTAAATTTTCTGACTCAGACTGAGTCTCATTATAAATAATCTGACTGATTCAAGTACAAACTACAATTCAATATGAATCCATGAATCCATATAAACAATCTGTTCAATCTATTCAATCTGTATTGACTGAACCAAACCATGGATATACTTCCATCTACATGATTATCTAGTTACATCCATTTACTGATATCATAGTTTCGGCAAGTTATCCATCTATACAATCTATAATACAAGACATTATAATTTACAATACAATACAAACAATACAATCAAGATATCATGGGGTTTAAGGGGTAGATTGGTACGGAATGTGTTAGAAGTGGCACGAGACTGCAAGATTTAAGACACCTAACCTGTATTCCATTGCTGTTGTACCGTGGCATAAACGGTTCCTTGTACATTCCGTTCACCTTAGTCTCTGGTCTACTGAGGCTCCTCTCGTATACACTGGCATCCTTCTGTACCAAGCTACAAACAACAGCGTTAACAATATAATACAACTTTAAAAGCTGCATTCTCTCTCTGTCTATTCTATTTATCCCTTATCTTTGGGACTTACCGAGCGATTTGTTCATTGACGACATTCTTTCTCTTTCTTCTTTGGAATGTTGTCAGGTGATTCGGACCTTCGGGAGATCGAGCCCACTAGCGAGGATCTGGACCAGCTAGTCTACGACCCAGAGCTTTAGATTCATTATACACATTTCATTTCAGTACTTTTCATTTCTGTTATGCTACTGTTTAGGCATTGCTTTCATTCAGATGTATTTACTTTTCCATGTACTGTAAAAGAATGTTAATAAATAAAGTTGTTGTTCAATTATATCTTTTGTCTCTTGTGCATTTTATTTATATTGCTTAGATACGCTTAGCGTATTTGCTTCAGAGTAAATACGTAGCAGCCTTGTCGCGTCCCCTTCATCGTACACCGGGAAGCGGAGCATGATATATTCTTCAGTGCACATGTTTAAATAATTTGTAACTCTTCAGTTTACGTGTTGTGCACGTGTAGACCTTTGGGCTTCTAAAAATATTAAAAGAAAAGAAAATAAAAAGATAATGTAGCTGATGAGATTTGAACTCTGGTGCTATGTCTCAGCAGTGCAAGGCCTTACCAGTGAACTACAAGCTCTTTCTTGCTGTTCAAAAGCAAAACAAATTCTTATAGCATTCACAGGATTTGCAAATATCCCAACTAGGAAAACCCTCCGTGTGGGACTTTAAAGACTCGTCAATACGCCGGCAGTGGGTTTAACCACTAGCACATCAGCAACACTAGCTGTACGTAACGGCTACCCAGGTATTGAGCGAAAGAAAAGCCGACGAGCAAACTCATCCGTACCCCTTTTGAGCCTGTCTGTGACAATCTCCGTACAGTCCAGTCTCTTCGTCTGAGATAATAGCATATCGAGTCTAAGGGTGGATAACGTCAGACCCTTACTAACCCGATAAGTCATGCCGGTCTGAAGCTCATCACCCACTAAGAAACTACCGACACCATATCAGTAAATTTCATCCACATTGGCCAAGGATTTCTGGTGATGGATGACCCAACACAGTGCGGCATCAACTCCCAATACCAGGAGAGACGAATCCCTGACGATTGTTCATTGCCTCCATGTGGTTCGAGACTGCACCCAACTAAAACCTGTTTGTACGACTCCTTTGAGCCATGGTAGGGTAGTAATCTAAGTACAGTGGGAACTCATACGAGACAAATGAAAATCTCAGGTCAAAGGACTAACCTGTACTCATGCCACAAGAGAACTTCCATCTGACGATAGGTATAATATCATTTAGAAGTTCTCGGTCAGTCCGTCCGGTGTACTCACCTTCAGTGAGCACATGTCTCCTATCTTAGGTGACTCAACACCAATGGCTCATGAGACCAGCGACCAACCCTCGTCGGGGTCTCGAAAAGTATACACTAGTCTATTCCGGAGTATCGATGCCTAGTCTCGATACTCTCTCGAGTAGGGACATTTAAGGATGTGCTTATAGACCACCCAGATCCCACGTATATGATCACCATCATAATACTGATAGTTAAGCAATAATCCTATGGGCTTTATCAAAACGTATACACATAATGATAAAAACAAACCAGATAGCATACTATCATCTCGAGTAAGACCGTTCTACCAGTATAGGTCCTCGTTCAATTATGATAATCGCCTACTTGCAATTACAATAATTGCCTTGAGGGCACTATATTCAACAATCTCTGACTTGCACTTAAGACTAATTATTGCGGTATCGCATACTCACAGCTCGTGTGCTACCGAATACCCAACTTCTCTATCAGTCAGTTTCAGAAAACTCATTTTGAGAAACTTACGTGTTCGAGAAATATCCTTAGTGAGTGGATCCGCTCCAATATTTCTATCTTTATCTCTCTATATCTCAGCTTTGCGGAGAAAGACTATTTCCCGAAAAGAGTGATATCTGTCTTAGAACTTATCTGGATATTTGATAAGACCTTATTCATAACATGAACACTAAATCCAACAAGTTTCTTTAGACTGTATCCATTGCTGATATAATCAACACCTGGCGCCATGACCACCTTAGTATCCTGCTTGGAAAACTATCCAACATACTGCATCTCAGAAGAGGGTAAATTTATAACTCTGACATCTACTCTGTCATCCAGGTCATATTGGAAGCCTAAACCGGTAACCACCTTCTGCAAGAGGCTGGAATTACCATACAGTAAGAACATCCTCTTATGTTCTTAACTGCTTTCAAATATTTCTCCAGGATTGGATTAATATATGCTTATTGCAGCTAATACAAAAGCAATATCCGGTGTGGTACTTGACTGTTTGTCATGTGTATGCCCCAGAGTCCATTATTGTATATTATAGTGGATGCTTGGACACACACACACACACACACACACATTGAGGACTTTCTTGCTCGACATGATAGTATGCTATCTGGTTGCACTTTATCTTAACATGTACACTTATATTATTCTGTCTCTATGATACATATTGATAAAGCCCTTAGGATGTTAGCTTGACTACCATGACTATGATGCAGATCATACTAGTGGGGCTTATGTAGTCTGCAAGAACATCATTTAACCGTTCCTAGTCAAGGGAGTATCGAGACAGGGCATCGATATTCCAGAGTAGACTAGTGTGTACGTTTCTTGACCCTGTATGGGGGCGATGGTTGATCCCACAACCATTGGTGTTTGACATCAAATATTGTACACTTGTGCTTATTAGAGAATGCGTATACCGAACAGGACTCGCCGAGAACTCCAAGATGGTACCATATCTATCGTCAGATAGCAGTTCTCTAGTGACATTGGTACAGGTTAGTCTGTAGACTTGAGATCGTCATAGTATCTTGTGTGGTTCCCACTGTGCTTTGATTTCCTTCCTACCATGACTCAAAGGAGTCGTGCAAATATGTGGATTTTGGGTACAGTCTCGAATCACATGGAGACAGTGAGCGATAGGAGGGGTTTCGTCTCTCCCGGTATTGGGAGTTGATGTTGCGCTATACTCGATTGGCTATAACAACAAGTCCCTGGCCAGGGCTAATGATATTTACTAGTAAGTGTTATCAATAGTTTCTCGAAAAGTTATAAGCCACACATCGGCATGACTTATCAAGTTACCGGGGTTCGACGATTCCACCCCTAGACTTGATATGCGACATATCAGATGAAGAGACCAGACTATATGGTAAGTGTTGCTTATAGGCTTTGCGGGAGTTTGCACAAGATTGCTTGTTGATCTTCTATTCACACAATACCTGGGTAGCCGTTACGTCCTGCTAGTACCGCTGACGGCTTGTGGGTGACTGATGTGATCATTACCTACTGCCGGCGTATTGACGAGTCTTTAAGTCCCACACAGAGGTTTCCTAGCTCAAGCGAAACGAAGTAGGGCACATATGGTGATATGTGCGGGGGCTTGATTAAATACGAGTATGTTATACTGTATTCTAATCTCGCGATATGCGATATCGATTAAGTTATATGTGATATAACCGGATTGTTGAATCAAGTGTTAATTCAATGATATGTATATGTATATATATTTGATACTGGCCGGTTATATATGATATGACTGGAGTATTGAATCAAGTGTTTATTTAATATAGTATTGAATATTTGTCAGTTATATGTGACATGACCGGGTTATTGAATCAAGTGTTGATTCGATAATGTAATATACATATAAGTGATATTAGTCGGTTATATATGATATGACCAGATTATTGAATCAATTGTTGATTTAATAATTTGATATATATTTTTATATTTGATATATTAATATATATTAACTAATATTGTGCTAACTAAAGATTTTATTCTCTTTGAAATACATTTAATATATATGTGATATATATTAATATATGTAGTTATATTTTGTGTCATGGTGGATGATTGTCACGACCCGAAATGGCACATAACTGGAACTTGAATCATGTGAAGTCTATAGGACCCCACCTAATTCAAGTAAGCCAAAAACCCAGAAATCTAAACCATTTTTAAAGAAAAGAGTGAAGGAAAACTTGTTTTAAAATAAGTGGTTTTAACAAAATAAGGCATTAAACATTTTAAAAGCAACATCATATTTTCCCAAAAATTTCGGCAGAGTCTCCTTTATAAATACTGGCCCTCAAACGGGTACAACACATGAAATATATAATAATGAATAAAGGCATCCCCAAGCGGGAGCCAGCTCTTCGTCAAATGGCGGAAACCACCACAGAAGCAAAATAATATACAATGCCGAAGGGCGAGGATCAAAAACTCAGAAGGAAGCCAACAACTTTAAGAAAACCAGAGAAGAATCATAACAATACAAGCGCGCGACTCTAAGGTCGAAAGAATATAGAACTGGTCTTCTAAGTCTATGAAATATACAAGTCTGGTTGATGGAGTTTACTAGATACAACTGAATATAAATAAAAGTATAACGATGGTCACGATACAAGTGAACCCACCTGCCCAAGCAATCACCCGGAAGGAAGCAGTGTGCCAGCAAGCCGCAACGAAACCTGTACGGTCAAACCTGCAAGAAACTGTGGCACAACGGGGGTGAGTTGCCAACTCGTGAGTAGAAAATATCACCGAGAAGAAATCGCATGTATGACTCTATCCTAGGTCATACAATAATATTATCCTCAAAATATAACCTGAATCATCTAATAATGGCAATGGTAAACATCTATACATAAGTGTAATACCAAGTGCTCGTGTCAGTGCCTCAGGTAGCAACATGTCACATATATGATGTACGGATGCACTAAGAATGAAAGCAAAATACATCATGAATGAGAAAACTGTTTTCTTATCTCAGTGAGATTTTCTTTTGTATAAAAACCGAAGTATCATCAATGAAATCAATAGAGAATCCGTGTCAAGCATCGACACAAAATATATATCCCAATATCTCAATATCTCGGGCTTCGCATGAACATGATCGGACCATAACCATCTCAAATCTCAATATTTCAATATCTTGGGCTCCGCATGAACAGGATCGGCCCATGGGCTCCGCATGATCAGGATCGGCCCATGGGCTCCGCATGATCAGGATCGACCCATATCATCAAATCTCAATATATCAATATCTCGGGCTCCGTATGAACAAGATCGGCCCATAACCATCTCAAATCTCGGGCTCCGCATGAACAGGATCGGCCCGTAACCATCTCAAAACCGAGAAAACATCATATCAAGGAAAACCACATCTTTCTCTATAAAACAAATTGTAAGTTTATAAACATTCACATGCGGTTTCCCAAATCCAGAAATATCATAAAAGATCCGAAATCTCAAAATCACGAGTCAGTGAACAGTGAATATCGGCATAAAGCTCCATGATATCGCATGACAAATGAATACATATACATGCATGGTATTTAAGCAAAGAATGCAATATTTAAACTAGTATAGTAATTAGATATCAGAACTATCTACTAGCATTTATATCCTGAAGTAATATTTTCTAGAGTGTACGTGACATGGAAATTACCGATGATAATGTGTGTGAGCCGGCAAGAAAGTGTACATACTCATCATTGGTAATTGTGCTGGTGTCCTGACAACATGGGTTCATAATAACAAAAGAAATCACAAGTATACGCATGTTAAGGACATCATGAATATATGGGAAAAGATATAGTAATCGCAACATATAAGAATATACATTTATATATACGAGTCATACTATTTTGGCATTTGAAATAGCACGAACCGTGGTTTTTAGAAAATAGGGGCTATGATGTTTTTAAGAAAAGGTACGTCCATTGAAATATCCATAGTATCCCTCGGTCTGTCTTTAAAATACTCACGATTCGGTAGTTTGAAAATAAGTATGACTCAAGCCCAGTCTAACATCTACCTGATAACTACAGGACTAATCGAAAGGGTAAGGGAAACTACCTAAAGTCCGAGTCGATATATCTAGTAGTCGGCGATCCCGCCTCAATAGCATCACGTACGATGAAATATATAATACAACATCCTCGAATCAAGAGTGCGGATCAATCATCATATCAATTCCTGTACGGTAAAATCCCTCGTACTGCATCCCAAATCGGGGTACGGGTCAAATATCCCATATATCTCACTATTCATATGGTATTATTATCATAATATCCTGAATTAGGGGTACCATTCTAAAGTCTACTATATTCCGATACCATTAAACATATATCCGCGTGTGAATAAAACACATCGTCCAACGATCCGCTATAATATCATGTCATAAAACACGACCCAAATCACGTAACCGATCTCACGGCATCATGCCCGATCGCATCGATTCATCTCCAAGTATCATATACTATCCTCATCATTCGTGTATACGTATATGTACACACACACACACACCCCAACGCATCTCCCTCTCTCTCTCTCTCTCTATATATATATATATACATACATACATATAAACATACACCCAAATAATCATAACATGTGTGTGCATGTGTGTGTGTCAACCTTACTCTAGGGTTCGTGACTGAGAAACTAACTAAAAACAGTTTCATCCAATTACACAAAAACCAACCCATGGTCTCATAAAGCCTTTCTTGCTAAGTATTCATATCTCGCAATAATATATATATATATATATATATATATATATATATATATATATATATATATATATATATATATATATATCATAACCTACGAAATTACGAGGGTGCTATACACCATCCACCCTACTTCCCCTGTAGATATACATCTACTCACCTGGACGCCTCGGCTAATCTGATCCGATTTCAGCTCTGTCATTTCCGCGCCACATCCGACGCCTCTGCACCCGATCCTAGAAATGCACACAAGGAAAAAGAGAATAAATATATAATTAGTCGCGGACACAACCTATACAAGTCAACCACGCGCACTAACTAGACGCGCACACACTTGGTGCACGAAACGCGCCGTGACAACACCACAAACTACAACTAGGGTCACTATACGTGAAAACCATAAATCCTAGTACCCACTCATACCAATTGCACACTCACAACACACTAAATATTAAATGAAATAGATTATAGCTCACCAAAACCTCAAATTTAAATAAAATCGATTTAACCCAAAAACCTAGTAAGTATCTTTTAACCGATTTAGTATAAACTTGATATTTTAGCAAAACTAGTGGCTACAATATTCACTAAATATCTTAATTAGGTCACATAAATATTAACTAGATTTTAATCTCACATAATTTCATTAATCCTAAAATCTAGTTTGCAATATAGCTTAATTTAAGACAAATTAAATGTAGCAATTAGCAATTTAGCAACTAGATTAGGTTTTGCATGCCAACTAGATGTTAACTACACAATTAAACCATGAACAAATGACGAAAACCCTAACTCAATTTCAAACCCTTTTCTTTAATTCACAAACTAGCAATTAGAACCAATTAAACACTTAAATAACTTAGATTTAGGTAATTAACTAACAAAGTAACAATGGGTTTAAGATTATACCTCACAATTTTAAAGATCTCATTTGAAATCTAGCCTCCCAATTTGCTCTCTAGATCCAAGATCCATGCTTGAATGGACAAAGAATAATGGGTAGGGTTTGATTAGGAGTTAGAGGGAAATTTGTGTGGATTTTTGAGGCAAAATTGATGATCTTTTGGAGAGAAATGAGATGGGGAAAATTTTGGGCAGCCAAGGGTGAGGGCTCGGCCAGCAGCCATGGGGGAGGAAGAGAGAGAGAGAGAAGTGTGTGGATGTTATGGACAAGTCAAAGAAAAAACCCATACTCATTTAACTTTAAACCATACCTCATTAATTGTTGTTTTCTTTTCATTTTTTTCTTTTGTTGTGAGGGATGAAATGGGGAGTTGGGGGATCGGGGCTGCTGTGCTCGAAATTGGATGTGAGGAGGTGAGTGGGGTGAGTGAAAGAAAGAGGTGACCATATCCCCCCAACATCCTTCATGTCTCATTATTCATTTATTTTATTATTCTCTTTAAACTTTTTCTTTAAATTTCAAGAACCAAATGAAAATTTCATTTCATTTCAAATACAACATATTACATTTTAGTTTAATGTGTCATGGTTCAATAAAGCATAATTAACCCATTCCAATTTGTAATTATCATTAATTAAATGTATTAGTGAAAGCTTAAAATAATATTAAAATAATTAATTACGGAAAATATTTTAGTAAACTAGAAATTTTATAAGTGACCCATTAAATACCAAATACTAGCAATTACATAACTAGAATATGTATATTTAAATCTCTATTGAAAAATAATTATATCTTAGCTTTTATGGAAAACACCAGTTATTTTACCGATTATCCGAAATTTCACCTAAACGCTTTTCAAAACGTTACGGTCTTCCCCCTTAAAGAAATTCGGCCCCCGAATTTAAATTAAAACTCCCCCAAATACTAAAATATTTCAGCAAAGCACTCAAATCGGCGGGGCTCCGAAATCTTAAATACTTAAGACACATCTTAGCGCAATGCATGCGCATGAAACGAGTATATAACTCAAAATCAAAACCCCGTCAAGCATCACGCAATCATCGGAGTCATGGTAAAGATACCAGTGTCAAAGTCCAATACGAAAACCAACATGATATACTCAAAACTATAACATGTACATAGTTTGCATCATTGTAGACTCATCAAAACATCTGGAAAGAAATGCATGCCAAGCCTTATTCAAGTCACTGTGCGATGCGTGTGTCACAGCACAAGTAGCGGACGTTTATTGTAAGAAAATATATATATATATATATATATATATCCTTTGTTTAACATGCACGTCCCGCTGTTTAGAAAATAATTTAGAAGGGTTTCCTTTGTAACAAGTTTCTTGTCATCTCGGACACATAGGAAAATACTGAGACTATAGCTCCTTTTTGGAAATCCCTTTGGTAACTGTCGATGCATGCAAAAACATATTCAGGTATTTTCCTCGGACTAGTCCTGCTCAGCTACAATACCAAATAGTAAATATCATAAAACATACTGCTCAAAGAAAATCATACTCGATAGTATAAGCAATAATGCCACGTGCGTTTGGTGCGCACAGAAACAAAATTTAAGTGCAACGGGTGTGCACGAAAACACCTGTCAAGGACAATAGGTGTGCCTGACAACATATCAGGTGCATCCGATATGCACGAAAAATCCTGATTTAGTGCATCTGGTGTGCACCAAAATCGCATCAAGCCCGCCATGTATGTGCAAGAATCCAAATCAAGTGCATAAGGTGCATGAAAACAAATATCGAATATAATAATCGAAATCGACGGTATACACCATACCTCAATCCCAACAGGTATACCGTGGTATAATCTCACAACCACGTGCATCAGCGTGCACAAAATTGAATCAAAGTACTAAAAGTACATGAAAACTACACCGAAGGCACAAGTCAAATCACATACATACCATAGGCATGAAATCGAAATCAAACATCTCAAACGACATCAAATCGAAATCGAGTGAACTGTGGTGCACGAAAACTCAATCATGCAAATAAATCACCCAAAATACCGAAATCCAAATATCGGATACGTGATATTCGAATCACCAAATCGCAATTCGTAAACACTGTCGTCGATATGTCTTTCCTTCAAAGTCGAGAAGGTGTCGATGCATCCAAAGCGAGCAGAGCAAGATATTTACTTGGCTTCTGTTCATGGTCTGGCGCCTTGTGCCCTTAGGCTCTCGTCTCTCATTGCGAATTGCCAGTTACATAGCTCCTTGGTTCAACGGCCTAATATGGAAGATGACGGAAACAGTTCCGCTCTGCCACGTCTTCTAAAGATCTCTGGCCAACAATCATGGTCACTCGTAACATGTCTCGTCGATGATGCCGAACTCTGGCCTACTGGGTGTGCGTGATACGACCGATCCTGGGTCTAAGTCTTCTCGCTTAGTATTCCAGAAAGATTATGTCACGCTCCGCTTCCCAGAGTACGCTAAGATGGGCATGTGACATAGCCAACCATGCTACCTGTGGATAGGAAAATCCTTCCACAGTCACATTACGGCTGTAGAGATATCCAGAACAAGAAAGTAAACTAGACTATCTAGTACATGTCCATGAGCCAGAATAAATGAGTCAAGAAATAATAATATGCGGAAGCAAAAGATACGATAAATGAACCACCGGGAAAGTAAAACTGCATACCGATAGGATCTTCGCCGCTCGGTCTAACAGCGGCAATACTCCTGATCAGTCTGCAACAAAGGTAGAGGATCTGGGCCATGCGAAACCCAGACGTCAGCGCGTCATAATATCGAGCAATACTAAAACAGGGGTAGCAATACATGCAAGTGTGAGTATAAATGGTAAAACGAGCATAACAGTGATATAAGTAAGGACAGTGAGGTACTGTGTAGTGAGTTATCAAAACTAGTCTATTGGGTTAGCTACTCTCAAGTCTTTGAAATCAATTTGATGAATCATCGATGTAACTCAATAGTATCCCGTGCATGCCCGGGACCACGGTCTAAGACTCTCGGGCTGAAACCGAAACATGCCGCTAGGCACTAAAACAGGAAATATGTAAAGATGAATGATGTCAGCAGCATCATCCCGAAGCTGGCCTAGCCTCTAAAACTGATCAGTATAAACAAGCAACTATCGAGTTACAAGTCAGGTTTCATCATTGATTTCCCCATACCCCCAAGTTTTATGTGTTCAAGTCATGTATTAAATAATCTAGAGCTAATGCCAACACAGGATCAGGCAGGTATAAGTTTGTCTGGATAGACAACAGGAACGGTTCGTAAGGACAACTGGTCAGGTTTGTTGGCATTAGACACAAGATCAGGTAACAGGTAAGACCATGGTATATCAGGTCAAGCCGGGTAATGTATTTAGGTGTCATGTCATGTCAAGAGTTGTACGGTACCATGTCGGGTCAAGTAATAGGTGTAGCAAGTCATGTCAGGATGTACAAGATATCACGTGGGTGCTCATAATCAAACTAGCATAATCATGGGCATACAGAACAAGCATGTGTACTAATAGAATCAACAAGCTGGAACTTGTAACGTGAAATGCAATCAGGTACAGATTAAGGTATGTAGATGCACAGTTATCAGTTTGGGTTTAAGGGATAGTTTCAACATTACATGAATACGGTATAACACATATGGATGTTAAATCATGTTAATATGTACTAAGTAATCTAGAGGTGCAATGATATATAAAAATACGTTCAATGGATGCAACCAGGTATTCGGGGTAGAAACTATTTAAAAGTGCTATGGGTTATGCAGTTAATTAGTAAATAACTTAACCACGGATGTGGGTACACAATATTGTACTCTAACATGCAATAAGTTATCGTTCAAGATCCAAAACTAATATGACATACGGGACATCGAAAAGGAAAAATGGAACAGGCAATGCTATAAGTAATCTACAGTTTTATTGTGCAGTTCAATAGATATAAAATTATTCTAGATAGCATGTAGCAAGTTTTCACTTGCCTCGGGGATCCACAGATGCACGGCACGTGGCAAGAATGCGAGAAAATGACGGAAAACTCCATTGAGGCATTACGTCGAACACTTGCGCACACAAAATACAGGACAGAACCAGGCAATGCAAGAATGTAACCGCGTAGGTAAGGAACGTCCACTGGGTCGCCCTGATCAGCGGCGGCGAGCACGGCTCCGGCGGTGATCGAAAACACGTGAATCCAAGAAATCAAGAAAAGAAGACGAAGGAGAAAAGAAGAAAAAGAAGAAGAAAAGTAGAAGAAGAGGGAGAAGGCTGTTCTCTGGGGTTTGTTGCTTCAGGGACAGAGACGGGGCAAGGGAGACGTCGACGATGGGTCAACGGCGTGAGATCGACGGCAAAGCAGTGGGTTTCTTGGGTTCTTGAAGTCGGGGATTGGGCTTAGAGCAGGGGAAAAAGGTCTGGGGTTGTGTTGTTCTGGGTTTTTGAGCCAGAGGAAAAGAGGAGAAGGTGGTGATGGCGAGGGGTCGCCGGCAGTGGAGACTGGGTCGAGGTCGGGGTGTGCAGGGATGGGTGCTCGAGTTCTAGGGTTTGTAGTGGGAGAACTCGAGAAGGTAGTGGTATCGGGTGTGATGAGGAAGAGGAAGAGGAGGTCGTGGTAATGGGGACGGTGACCACGGGAGTTGGAGCTCCGGCGAGGTGCCGGTGTGCAGTCGAGGGCTGCAGCGGGTCTTGGGTTGGAGCCGAGGGTTGAGGACAGTTGAAGGAGGAGGATGCGGTGGCTACGAGGGTGAAGGAAATGAGACGGTGATGATGGTGGGTGAGAGGCTGGGGTCGTCGGCGGTGCGAATGACGACGAACGATGGGTGTCGTGGTCGTCGGTTCTTGGGTCCTCGTGCCTGGGAGAAGAGGTGAGCGAGGAGAGGAGGTCGAGGAGTGGACGAGGGTGGTGGCAAGGTGAGGAGTCGACGACGAGGCGACGGGCGCGGGCGATGGGCACGGCGCAGGCGAAGAAGGAAGGCGGGAAAAGAAAAAATATAATGAAGAAGGCGAAGAGGGAGGAGAGAGAGACGTGTTAATATATATATGGAAGAGAGAGAGAGAGAAGTAAGAAAAAGAGGGGGAGAAAGAGAATCAGAGAGCGAGAGGAGAGAGATAGAGAAAGCGAGAGGAGAGAGAGAGGAGAGAGATAGAGAGGATGAGAGAGATCGAGAGGAGAGAGAGAGTGGAATGAATAGGGAGGAGAAAGAAAGTTGGATTTATGTGGGGGGGGGGAGAGATCAGCGGGTGAGATAGAGAGAGAGAAGGCGAAAGGAAAGAAAGAAAAAGAAAAAGAAAAGAAAGGAGATAGGGAGTGGGGTCCACGGCCAAATAGGGAGAGAGCTGATTGGCTGGGAAAGATTTTAATGGTTAAAATTATTTTCCTTAACAGTAGAAAATCTTAGGCTATTAAAAATTTAAACGAAATAAAGAATATTTAAAAATAATTAGAATTTGGCGGTTACAAAAATATTTCAGAAATGCGCCCGGGTCGGGTCCAAAATTTTGGTTTGAAATATGAAAATTATTAGCCAGTTTCAAAATTTAAAATGAAAGATTATATGACAGAAATGCATACCCCCAAGAACGGACGCACGTACGTGCGTGTAGCCATCCAAACACGTCCGTTTCACTGAACGGGACGAGAACACGATGCAAGGACGTTACCATAGGGTTAGGGGTATCATGCAGGCCATGAAATGCAATTTTAATTTATTTTACGTGATTTAAATTGTTATATGCAAAAGATGCGATACTAGATAAAATATCAGTATATACTAAATCATAAGATGTACTAGTCCATGCAACAAGTCAAGATAATTTATAAATAAGAGTTAAACAGGTTCAAGCAAGCGGGTCGGGTCGAATGCAATATAAAGTGTAAAATACCATTCGCACCCAAGATACGCTAAATCAAGAAATATCACGAATAAGGAAAATACGAGAACTGGAATTGGTATAAATGAACTCAGGTGTTACAGATTATGTCGGGGTCTCTCCCAAATCTTGTTTCTGCCGAACTGCCTGGGCGTTATCACCCTATACTAAATCCGTTTCTAGTTCCAGAACAACTGTATACTCATCATGACTCCTTCTGAAAGATATATCTATATTGTATGCCTATGCATGCGTATCACATCTCTGATGTCAATGGAGTGGAACATCATCTCATCAAAATCCCGTGGCAACCGATCAACTGAGACTAAATTGCTAGATTTATAAAATTCAAATTAGTTTTCTTGTGGATTCCAAGTATTGTATCCCATCACATGATATCCGGATGACGTTAAACTTTTCGATCGATTCATCATAGTCCCATAATTTCCTGAGAGCTCAACACTTGAGCACAGTTTAATAATACCCCCGTACATGCCACAATTTTAAAGATCTCATTTGAAATCTAGCCTCCCAATTTGCTCTCTAGATCCAAGATCCATGCTTGAATGGACAAAGAATAATGTGTAGGGTTTGATTAGAAGTTAGAGGAAAATTTGTGTGGATTTTTGAGGAAAAATTGATGAACTTTTGGAGAGAAATGAGATGGGGAAAATTTTGGGCAGCCAAGGGGGAGGTCTCGGCCAGCAGCCATGGGGGAGGAAGAGAGAGAGAGAGAGAGAAGTGTGTGGATGTTGTAGCCAAGTCAAAGAAAAAACCCATACTCATTTAACTTTAAACCATACCTCATTAATTATTGTTTTCTTTTCATTTTTTCTTTTGTTGTGAGGGATGAAATGGGGAGTTGGGGGATTGGGGCTGCTGTGCTCGAAATTGGAAGTGAGGAGGTGAGTGGGGTGAGTGAAAGAAAGAGGTGGCCATAACCCCCCCGAACATCCTTCATGTCTCAATATTCATTTATTTTATTATTCTCTTTAAACTTTTTCTTTAAATTTCAAGAACCAAATAAAATTTCATTTTATTTCAAATACAACATGTTACATTTTACTTTAATGTGTCATGGTTCACTAAAGCATAATTAACCCATTCCAATTTGTAATTATCACTAATTAAATATATTAGTGAAAACTTAAAATAATATTAAAATAATTAATTACGGAAAATATTTTAGTAAACTAGAAATTTTATAAGTGACCCATTAAATACCAAATACTAGCAATTACATAACTAGAATAGGTATATTTAAATCTCTGTTAAAAAATAATTATATCTTAATTTTTATGGAAAGCACCGGTTATTTTACTGATTATCCGAAATTTCACCTAAACGCTTTTCAAAACTTTACAATGATACATTGAATATGGGTGTATGAGACTCATACCAAGGATAAAGATAATTAGGGTAATAATTTATTTAGAGGAAAATCAAAATGAGGTGGAAATGAGCATGGCTTAGATGCTTGCGGAAGCATGTAGAAACCATGACTCATCCCACTTATTTTGTCTTACTCTAGATATTTTATCATCCAACCATTGTCTTTAACCCCATGGTTAACTCTCTCATTCATCACAATTGAGATATTTTTTCACCATAGGTCATCTTCTTCTCTCGAGAGCTCTCTAGGTTTTCTTGAGTGAAAGAAAGAAAAAGAGAAAGAGATTTCTAAAGTGAGCAAAATTCCTTCTTCATCAACCTACTCTCATCTAGCACATTAGATTAGGTTATTTGCTTCACTAGTTCTTTAATTAGTAAAGAGATAGCTTGAGTTAGAGTAACTTCGAGGTGGATCATTTTCGGTCTTGAAGACGACGAAGCAAGCTCGTTCCTTTCACCAAGTGGAGCCTAAGAAGAGTTTTAGGGACCACTACTTATAGCTAATGGACTACTAGTTGGTGCTTTAAAAGTGAAGGACCGGTATACAAAGGTTGTATTCTCTATTCACTTAGTGTAAAACTTGTTTACATGCTTACAAACCCTAATTCTCTAGTTCGATTCTAGGTTAGTGTTGCTTAGACCTCTAGATTTTTTAAAATTTCATACATGATGCATGTGGAAATCTAGTAGAGGTTCTAAGACACACTTTCATGGTATTAGAGACAGGTTAGAGAATTAGGTTTGGTCTAAACGGCGTTAAAGTGTTTGATCAAACTTCAAAACCCGAATTTTTCGATGTTTCTGTCCAAATTTTCAAAAGTTGAAATTTTGGAGAATAAAAATATGCAGAAAATTATGCAGGGTATTTAATGGAGCCCCAAGAAATACGAGGGCCCAACTCATGTAAATGGCCGCGTAACCGCGGCAAAACCTAAGGTTTGGCCGCGGTTTCACGAGAAGTTTGGTGAGTTTGGGACTCCATTTTCTTGTGCTGCTCTATAGTGACATTTGACACTTTCTGGGTATTTTAGTGAGGCTAAAGTTGTTGAGATCTCTGTGATTTGTGGGTGTTTGATATATCGATCAAAAAGTTTAACATCGTCTAGATATATATGCTATGTGATATAATATTTGGAATCCACATTAATTAGTTTTGTAAAAACTAGTTTGTTGTTTATAAATCTCACATTTTAGTCTTTTTTGATCGATTGCCACTGAGTTTCGATTCGGATCAAAACTTTGTCGCAATCTCGTATTGTACGCGAGTAGTTACCGCGAAACACTACTAGATAGCCACGCCCCATTGCGTCGACCAAGTGACTATAGGAGAACATCGTAGCCAAAAGCATCCACTCGGGTGCTCGCGGTCGTGGTGTTCCGCCTAAGTGCATTTCATTGACGGCATCGTGGGTGCGGCAATCTATTAAAGTTCCCGAAGAGCATTCGATCAAGTCATCGCGAATCTTGCTGAATTGCCCGAAAAATTATTGAAAAGTGTTTTCAATTCGAGACTTAAATGCAAGATTTATTGTGTTAGGCATGAAATCCAAGATATGAGATATTCCGGGTTTATGATGTCTAAAGTTTGATGCAGATTCTAATTATTGTAGTTTTCATTTCCTTTCTGCGACCGTAAGTGTATGTAGTGTATCCCCAATCTCGTTGCTATATATCAATGACATTCGGGCTACGCATATTTACTTACGTTGATGACATGCGATATTATGTGTTGCTGTGATATATTATATTGGATCGTCGTGATTGAATAGCTGGGTTTTTTTACGTGAGATGGGAGTTTTTTATATTTTCATTCATGTAAAAAGTTGTATGTAATAAAGTTTTATTGGGACACTTCCGGGTTCAGGATGATGTCACCATTGATGTATATTATTTACTTTTCCGCATTAGGATAGACCCAAAGCGGGGAGTATAAGTGACCGGGTTCTAGAGTCTAGTGGGAGACCATCTCGAGGAATCGAGACCGGGTCTCCTAACTCTAGAATTGGCAGGGTCACTTGCTGCTCTTGTAAGGGTCTAGAGATGTGGGTTTGGCTATTCATCACGACCATGGAATCCGTGTTTTTCATTACTGTCTTAATTTAAAACACGGACCTCCTAGAATATCCTATATTTCATATTTTTTTTCTGTTGCCTGAGTTCTGTGATGTGATCATATAACCGCGTGAGACGAATGCTATATATAATAAACGTTGCTTATGTTTTGCACCCGCGCTAGTCCAGCCCCCGCTCTGCTGTTAGTTAAGTAACCTAACAGTGCATGACGAGGCCCCGTGGCGAATGTGGATGGCATAAGCATACGTTCTAGTTTCGTTTCTTCTGTGATGTTTAGGAAATATAAATGATGGGACATTATTAATGAGATTAATGAAAGAAAAGAAATATAAAGATGTTGTAGAATCAAATTTTTCAAAAAGATAGCTCTAGTTATTGCTTTGCATAGTGGTATTCCTTGATGGATATCCAGCATTTCATTCGACGAGGAAAGAGTCGAGATCCCTTCACCGGGAATGACATCTTTAGCAAAAGCTAGCAAATACTACAACCCACTTGGTTTGTTTTGAAAACTACTCGATTTTAAAAGCGGAGCTTAAACCACTCCTTTTTCAAATCACTAGATTCCACAACGATATCAAGTTCATTACGTTAAAGGTTTTGTTCAAAACCGGTCATACCTTTCCGTCATTTCAGATAAGTGCTATTTAGTATTCGTGCTACGTTTGTTAACCTTGTCAAGACGTAGTGTACGGTAGCTGATTAGTGCTTATCTGCCGTATATGGTGTGATTGGATTAGGGTAGTTGTACGACTTTGTTGACCTTGTTAAGGGCCGTACGGGTGGGTTTAATACAATCACGAAATGACGGGTTGAACTTGACTAGCGCTTATGATTTATTAACCTTGTTAATATTATAAGTTGCTAGGGGTAAAAACTGATATTGAGAATTTCAAGTGTTGAAATTTGCAATGAGATTGCATACCTTCTATGAGATAGTTGGATCCCGATACCCACTGCGAGTAAGAGTTACTCTTGGGAGAATTTTGCACTTTACAATTAGCTAATCCAGTAGATGTCTAAGAAAGGTGTTAACAGGGTTATGCCCCTACGGAAACAAGGTTATTTAATTAGTTCCATGCGAAAGAACGAGGAGACTTTCTCGGAGTACCAATACCTTCCTGGCTGGCCGATTGGCGAACTTGTAGGGTGTAATTAATTTCGGCTAATCTTATCTTTTAGGGTTTGAAGGAAGATTTGATAAAACAGTGGGAGCTATCCTGATTAGATAAGATAATAACCAATCTAATTTTGCAAGAGCGCACACTAAAGTGTTTTTTTCACTCTCTTTCCAGGTAGTGACCATGACATCCCTTAATCACGATAATAATATGGATGTATTGACCGAACCTGCTTATTATACTGGGCCGGGGAACGTTTGTTCCTCTTTATCTTATGATTCTTATAAGTTTGAGCAAGAAATAAGAGAATATCAGGATTCCCATGCAACCTGAACGAAGAAAGAGCATGATGATGCATTTTCTTCGGGTGTGTTCATTTCCAAGAACTGTTTCTTAGTATGCTCTACGTTCTGAGTATTGGATACCGGATCAGGATTCTACGTTTGTAATATGTTACATGGGTTAAGAAGAAGTAGAGAACTGGGAAAGGGTGATAAGTGTCTCGTAGTAGGGAATGGTGCAATTGTTGCAGCCAAACCAGTTGGCGAATATCACCTTGTATTACCAAATGGTAATATATTGATTCTGAACGACTGTTATTTCGTACCAAAAATAATGTGCAATATAATATCAATTTCTTTATTAGATAAAGAAGGAGATAACTTTATACTAGAGAAAAATGTTATGAATATTTTCTTAAATCAAGTGTTGATTGGGTTTGGTACGTTGTATAACGGTATATACGTTCTAAATCAAACTAAAGTTCTAAGTATACAGAACACACATAAGAGGAAATGTTCAGAAATGAACGAATCCTTCTTGTGGTATTGTAGACTTGGTCATATCAATACGACAAGACTAGCTAAGTTGCATAAAGATAGATATTTGAATCAGCTCGAATTTACATCTTATGAAACTTGCCAGTCATGTCTCAAAGGCAAGATGACCAAAACTCCGTTTACTGGACACAGAGAAAGAGCCACCGAACTCTTGGGACTGATATATAGTGATGTATGCGGTCCTATGTCTACGCATGCCAGGAATGGTTCCTCGTACTTTATTACATTCACCGATCATCTCTTAAGGTTCGGACATGTGATTTTGTTGAAACACAAACATGAAGCTTTCAAGAAATTCAAGGAATACAAGTAAGAAGTTAAGAACTAGACGAGTAAAAGTATTAAAATCCTACGATCTGATCGGGGAGGAGAATACTTGAGCACGGAATTCCGTGACTATTTAAAAGAGAATGAGATTCTCTTTCAGCTTACTCCTCCGTATACACCACATCACAATAGAGTTTCGGAGCGGAGGAATCGCACCCTATTAGATATGGTGCGCTCTATGATGAGCAATGCTGAGTTACCTATTTCCTTTTGGGGTTATGCACTTGAGACAGCTGCATACCTATTGAATCAAGTTCCATCTAAATCAGTGCCTAAAACACCATATGAGATATGAAGTCGAAAGAGACCATATCTTAAACGAGTTAAGATATGGGGTTGTCCGGCCTATGTTAAAAAATAGAATTCGGACAAACTCGAGGCACGATCAGTTCTTTGCAAGTTTGTGGGATATCCAAAGAATTCACATGGATATATTTTCTACCACACTGAGGAATAAAAAGTTTTTGTTTCTCAATATTCCACCTTTTTGGAAAAGGAATTTCTTGTGAAAGAAATTAGTGGCAATGAGGTAGAACTGGAAGAAGTTCCAGCTACACAAACTTCAGCTGATGATTTGGTAGAACCGGAGGATTCGATAGTCCCCGACGAACCTCAGCCACTCCGCAGATCTAGTAGGGTTCCTCATCCACCCGAAAGATACTACGGTTTTCTCATAGAAGGTGGGAGCGAGAATTGTATCATGGAAGATGATGACCCAACTAGTTTTGAGCAGGCCATCACGAGTAGAGACTCTGTGAATTGGCTGGAAGCAATGCGATCTGAGATGGAATCCATGTACACCAACAAAATATGGACTTTGGAAGTTTCTCCTAAAGGGGTAAAACCCATCGGGAGCAAGTAGATCTTTAAGAAGAAACTTGGTGTAGATGGAAAGGTTGAGACCTTTAAATCTAGACTTGTAGCAAAAGGTTTTCGTCAACGAACATGTGTCGATTATGATGAAACCTTTTCTCCAGTGGCTATGCTTAAGTCCATCAGGATCCTACTTGCCATTGCTGCATACCATGACTACGAAATCTGGCAGATGGACATCAAGACCGCTTTTCTAAATGGTAATTTAGAAGAGAGCGTGTACATAACACAGCCAGAGGGCTTTGTAGATAGTGGGAGTGTTTACCCCAATCAGAGCAAAGCTCTGTTCAAATTCCAAGGCGGGAGATGAAGCAACGCTTCCGATTCCCCCAATCAGAGCAAAGCTCTACTTTGAAAATTTAAACTTTAATAAATGAAGCAACGCTTCAGATCCTCTGTGCTGCGCGCAGAGCACCACGTGTCAAAATCAGGAACACCAGCGCAGAGAGCGCAGCGCCCGAGGCAGCGCGCCCAATCAGAGCAAGGCTCTATTTAAAACTAAATTAAAGGAAGCAACGCTTCAGTTGCGCAAGCACCGCGCTGCGCGACACGTGTCAGCGCAGTGGCGCAAGCGCAGTTGCGCTGCGCTGTGCGCTGCGCGACACGTGTCAGCGCAGTTGCGCAAACGCAGTTGCGCTGCGCTGTGCGACACGTGGCAGCGCAGTTGCGCTGCGCTCTGCGCTGCGTGACACGTGTCAAGCGCTGGGGCGTTTGCGCCAAACAGAATTAAAATTCTAGTAAGATCCTTCTGTTCTTGTTAAAACAAGAAGATTGTCTTCTGTAAAACAGAAGCCCTTGGATCAAAGATCCAACGGTGGGGAAAATTCCTCAAATCACTCAGAGAATGATCTCTTTAAGAAACTTAACAAATTTATGGGCACTATATAAAGACCCCTAGACCCCAATTCAAAGAGATGAACATTGAGAACATCAAGAACTTCACAGAGAGAACTTTGAAGGATTGTGAGAAGAACTCAAGAACAAAAAAGGTAAAAACCTTTATTCAAGAAGAACTTCTTCTGAATAGATCATTGATCTAAGAAAAAGATCAATGACCTTCAATAAAAACTAAATAATAATATTGCCTTGCACTTTTTTTATGAACAATTGGTTCTGGAATTATAAAGATTCTTTTCTTGAATCCAAAATTGGATCAAGTTATTGAAACAGTGCCTTGCACTTGAAAATCTGCACTGTTGCGCTCTTGGGTTGGCGCAAGCCACCAGAGAGCGCCACGTGTCAGCACCAGAACCACTTGCGCTATGCGCTTTTAATATAGAGCATTGCTCTCTGGAATTGGTGCAACTCACCAGAGCGCGCCACGTGTCAGCAGCGCAGCGCACTGCGCTAGCTGCGCTTGCGCTCACCAGAGCGTGACACGTGTCACCTCCACATGCGCTTGCGCTCATTAATTAGTGCAAAGCGCCTGACAGGCCACATGACCACTGTTAGATAATTAATGCACTGCATTATTGAAAAGAAGGGCCGAGCCCAATTAAAAAGGCCTAACAAGCCAAATAAAATGCAATCCATTATTTTAAAAAAAAAGGGCAGAGCCCAAACCAAAACAGATGCTCTGCATCATTTACAAAGGGACTGAGCCCAAATCAAAAAGGCCTAGTAGGCCAAAATAAAATGCAGTGCATTATTAAACAGGGGCAAAGCCCTAGCACAGGCCTAATAGGCCAAAGATAAAAAACGTTGAATATTCTCAACTGGACTTAGCCGAATCATGGCAGTAAGTCCTCAAATTAAATTGACTGAGCAAGATTGCCCTCCTAAATTAATTTACATCCGGTTCAAGGGTACATCTTTGAACTCCTCTGACTCCTATCGTTGTAATCCTTCAACGACGTCAGAGAGGTGACGGGTCCCGACAACCACACATCGATACGGACTGCGGGGTCCCTAAACTCGTGGACCGAAATGTCCTTAAACTAATATTCGTCCCTAGATGGGAATGTTGGAACGAAACGTCCTTAAACTAATATTCATCCCGAAATGGGAATGTTGGACCGAAATGTCCTGAAACTAATGCTCGTCCCCAAATGGGAAGGTTGGACCACCATGTCCCTAAACTGGAGATGGACCCCTACGTCCCTAAACTGGAACATGGACCACCATCGACCGCAACGTCATTAAACTAAACAATAGAGCCAATTGCTCTCTTGTCGGATCCAAACGATCCCGTTAAGTTGATCTTAGTCTGGAGATTAGACTAACGTATCCTTAGCAAAAGTTTAAGTTGATCTTAGCCTCAATATGGCTAACGTATCCTTAAACTAAAACACCAAACCCAAATCTAAGTAAACACGGATTTGGACTAATCCACGTCCTATGGGCGACGGCATCATTTAGTCTCCGTATACAATCCACGGGCAACCACAAAACAAAATAAACACACACGACACGAAGTGAATATCTGGAGAAGGAGAAAGTGGCTACCGCGATGCGGTAGCGTAATTAACTGCAGGGGCTTGCGCCTGCAGGGAAGAGCGTCCCCACAATCAAAAACCCCTCAAGCGAGGGGGAATATGACGAAGTCTACTACATCAGCCGCATCCGTCTAAACCTCCGATACACGGTGCCATAAATCAACTTGGCATCTTCGGAGAGGTGGACGGATAAAACCATATAGCATCTGCCCCGAATTTCAGGCAAGACGTCCACCGCGTCTCTGCCGCGTCATTCGAAGGGGAACAGATTCCGGCACGTCCGGTGGGACTTTTTCCTCTTTCCACTCTACACTTCGTGTGTCGTGTTCGCGAACGAATCGTGGTTTGTTAATGGTTGCCTTTAGGTTGCAAGTTACTAAGATTTGGTTTTTTTCCTGGCGCAGAAAACAAGCATCAATGGCCTCCAACTGCTCAAGCTGTTCAAAGTGCCAATGCAACCGATGCTCCACCTCACCGGCCTGTTTTTTGGGACCATGATCCCGCCTGCAAGCTTCACCATGCCAGTACCCGCACCAGAAGCGAACAAGAAGTCGGTTTTCGATCGGCTCACTACTACAACGGCCCCTTTCAACGGGTCGTCCAATATCAAACCAGCAGCCTCTGTCTTTGCCAGGCTGGATCAGAACCCTGATGGGCCCGCCAAGAAGCCTATGAACCCTAAAGTGGCTGTCCTAAGGAAGGCAGCAACCCCTACTGAAGTTGTCAAGGCGGCTTCTCCTGTTAAAGAGTCAGTCTTTTCAAGGCTGACTATTCTGGCTCCTGCCCCTGCTCGAGGATCTGTCTTTGACAGATTGAATATCGCTACTCAAAGGACAACATCAGTCTTTAAGAGGCTGACACCAGCAGCACCTCATTCAGACAGGGGGCAAGAAAAAGCTGTCTCTGTCGCCGAGCCAGCTCCAACGGCTCGTCATGCTCGACGTCGCCACTGGCGCTGAGTAAGGAAGGTCGGGGGCAACTCCCCATCAGGGCTAACTCCACCTGCTCCAGTGGTGGAAGTTAATGCTGCTGTTCCAACTGGGAACAGCTATGAACTACTAAGGAGGGTACGCAAGAACTCTCCGACTGCCACACTGAAAAGATCTCCTCCACTTGCGGAGAGAGTTACAGAAACTCGGCTGGAGCAGCCCCCTCAACGGCTGTCCTCCAAGATTTATAAGGTCTGGCGGAGAGTTCAAGACTCGGTAATCGACCAAGATCACTCTCACCGGCAGAAAAGGGTGAAAGTGCAAGAAGAAAAGAACCTTCTGGACAAACAGCAAAGGACGACCACCACCAGGGTGCCTGCTGCAACGGCCCCCTCAACTTCAACGGCCTATAAGAGAAGGAGGCCGGAGAAAATTCCCACGCCCGCGGCAAATGCCAAGGACGGCGAGCCCAAACGCCCTAAGTCTGGGGGCATGGTGGTTCATACCGTCTACATGGCGTCTGATAGAGAGGACAACCGTGCATCTACAGGTCATCGACCGCTTACACGGTCAGTGACCAAAGCTCATGAGCAACAGCAGAAGCTCCAAGAAATGATGAACACGATGGCCGCACTCACTGGGCCAAAAGAAAGCTCTGAAGCGTCCTCGGATCAACGCCAGGAGCAAGAAACTGACGCTGAATTCCTTCGTCGAATATTGGAGAAGAAGGATAAAGAGGCTGCTGAACAAGCAGCCAATATAAAACGAATGTCCCTTCTGTTCCAGGACATGGTGGGAATGATGATCCAATAAGATACTCCAGCTGAAGATCCCCCGATCGTCCTTGAAGACGATAGGGGAGAAACGTCAAATCCTCCACCGGCTCTGTCAACAGCCAAGGAGGAGACAATCTCTAAATTTGACTTGGACGAATATATAGCTCATCAGATCCGGGTTCATCAGGAGACTGAGGCAACCGGCCAGATCGTCAAAACAGGGCGACCATATCCGAGCTGGTATGATCAAATCAAGTACCCGCCGAGCTATACAATACCGAAATTTCATGTCTACAAGAGGATGGGCAATCCCCACCAGCATGTTGCCCAGTTCAGGGCGCTTTGCGGCAACACCGGCGGTGATGATAGATTGTTGCTTCGCCAGTTCATCGGTAGCTTATCGGATACAGCATTCGAGTGGTACTCCGAGCTCCTAAACGACTCTATCAAGACCTTCGCGGAGATGGAGTTGCTGTTTACCCAGCGTTTCGCAAGCGCCAGCTAACGCACCTCGATAACGGCATTGATTAATGCCAGGGTGAATCCAGGTGAAACGTGGGTGCAGTACGCAATACGGTGGAGGAACTTATGGTCAAAATGCGAGCAACGCATAGAAGAGGCTCCTGCGGTAGGCATGTTTGTGGGAACCCTCGATCCGCAAGCGAACATCTCGCAATTCATGATGTTCTTTAAGCCGACTACCTTCCAGGCCCTGATCGACAAGCTAGCTCAGATGGATCAGATGGGCCATAGACCTCCCCCTCCATAGCCGGACTCTCGAAATGAGAAAAGGAAGGGAAAAGCAATTGTTGTCGCTAATGCTCAACAACAGCCGAGCAACTCGAAGCCGGTTGTCCGTCAAAATAATATGCGTCCGTACGTACCCCTTGAGGAGAGGCTAGGACGTCCTTACTCGTTTTCCCGAGATAAAACGAGAAGATTATTCGAGCTGGCGTTGCGCAACCGACTCATAAACCTGCCGGATCCAAGACGTCCGTCGCAGCCGAACGACGTCCATGATCCCAATTACTGTCCCTATCACCGAGTACTGGGTCATCCGATCGAAGATTGCTACGTCTTCAAAAATTGGATTGAATACCAGTACTAACAGCTCAAGTTCATGTTGTCCGACAGATGGAAGGTGAATCCGCCGCAACCTCAAACCTCTAAAAGGATGAATACGCCGGGGGCAACGTGCTCTCTCGTTGAAGAAGCCCCATGGGAGGTTGTGCTATCAGCCAAGACAAAGAGGATGCTAAACGATCTTCAAACATGCCCAGCAATCAGGTGGAAGAACCCGTTGGAACCTCAGATCATTGAAGGGATGTTGAAACCGCGTCCAACTCCAAAGACCGATGGTGGTAGCCTAAGCACTCACAACCAGCCGTCAAAATCTTCAAAGAAGAAGAAAAAGAAATCCAAGAAGCCCGTGAAGCCTGGCGACAAGCGGACGGACTTACAAAAACAAATTGACGCGCTGGAGGAATACAACCAGAAAGCACGAACTCCCATCACACTCCAAGAGTTCCTCAGCTATGTCTTTCAAGAAGAAGATGAGGGGGAGAGCTCGTCGGATGAATCCGAGGAATACGTGGAAAGCTGCCATATGATCTCTCATTCATTTACAGACGATGAGGAAACTCCTTGCACTGAAAAGCTGGGGGCAGATCCTGAACCGGAAGTTCTGGGGCTATCGGATGAAAAAATTGACGCATTCCTCAATGAAGCTCTGTTGAAAAGTAAAGCTGATCGGGAACGCGAGACGGCCATATTTGAAAGGACCAAGCGCCGGCGACTTGACGGAAGAGTTGAGGCACTCCCGCCGGAGCAAAATACATCCACTGCGGATAAAAGCAAATTCAAGACGAGGAAAAGGTTTGCTAAGGCCATATCAATGGGCATGAAGCTACCATCCTCTGAAGGAAACATTACCGGTGAAGCGGAAATGCACCCCTCCTACTGCTTGTATCATCGGAAGATTTCGCACCCCACCGAAGAGTGCAAAGCTTTCAATAGATGGTGGCAGGGATATGTTGCTCACCGACAACATTTTAAGCGGGAAAAGCGCAAAACTCATTGGGAGCGGAAAAATACGACCGAGGGGCTTAATAGAACTACCGACAATTGTCGCATGGTTAATGCCGGGGGATCGCAAGTGCTCACATTCGGGAGCGATTCTGACGAGGAGCTGGCTCTTAGCCCCCTCTTTAAAGAGTCCACCTCGGGAAAAGAAGAAAAGCCGAAGGTCTGCGAAAATATCCGGCTGCGTAATCGGACGCTACCCGAAAAGAATCTCGGACCCTCAAATAAAAAAGATAAAGGGAAAGAAAAGGTCTCTGAGGATATCGCCTTAGATGACCAAGTCATAGAGGAGCTAACCGCCAAAGACCCGCCAAAGAGAAATAAGGTGGACTACAACGTTCTGGCGCACTTGAGGAAGCTGACCTCTCAGCTCAGCATTCTTGATGCCTTCTTACTATCAAAAGAAGCAAGAGAATCATTGATCAAAGCGCTACAGGAGCCAGAGAAATTCCAATCTTTTCTTGCCGAGGAAAAGATGAAGGATGAATTGGAGGAAGTGCACACGGCCGATGTCACTTTTGGCGATGAAGACCTTCTCCTTGGGACGTGCGAACACAATCTCCCCCTCTATGTCTCAGGATACTGCCACGATATAAAGATAGGCTAAATCCTGGTCGACAATGGATCCTCCGTTAATCTCCTCAATGTGCGAGTGTTAAAGGAAATCTGCATGAGCGTCCAGCACCTTGCTCGGGACAAGATCACCATCTCCGGGTTCGACTCCCATTCATCAAGAACTCTTGGGTCTGTGATACTGACGCTACGCTTTGGGCTACTCGTCACGGACCACGTCATAGACGCCAAGACATGCTACAATGCTCCGCTCGGCCGACCATGGTTACACGAGTATAATATCATCCCTTCTACACAGTATCAGTGTATGAAATATTTTAAGGATGGTCTCGAGTATACCGTGTCGGGAGAACTGAACCCGTTCTCCGTGAACGAAGTCCGCAAATATGAAGATACCAAACACTTCTTACTGTATTTCGAAGACACGGAGAGGTGTCACAAGCCGGAGAACAAGGTTAACGCCACCATCCCTGTCTTCGGCAGTGATACCAAGGAGGAAGAGGAGATAGTTTATTCGGGTCCGCCCCAATACAACAAGCCGGGACCATCTGCTCCTACGTTGATCTTTGGTAGCGACTCGGAAGATGAGGTCCATGCTGTATTCTCTGCTCGACCTTCAACACAAACATCCGCTGACGAAGAGCAAAGTCTACAAGTTTCCATGGTTCCACTTAAACATCATAAAGAACTGGATGCGCTCAATATCTACAGCGTGGAGGAGCTGCGGACGTTCTATGTCCCTCCCAGGCGAGAAGGCGAAAGGCAATTCTATTCTACCGCTCTGAAGAAACCAAAGTGGAGAAAGAAATCTGGCACGACGCGGATCCTACGCTTGACAGGCTTCGGCCCATCCGTCTCCCCGGATATTATACAGAAGGCTTGAAGAGGCTGCTAAAGCGCTAAGGGATATCCTTTAAACAGACCGCTCGAAAAGCCAAATTCTATGACAGGGTCTGGAACGTCCCCGGAACTCAACACAAGTTGCCTAGTGGGAGGATGGAAACAATCGGGCTCGGATACATTCGGTCTAAGAAACGAGAGCTACTCCGCGACTGTTACATCGTACATGACTTCAATGAAGAGGCGGATGCTCAATGGGAGGACGCTAATCTTGAACCAGTAAAAGTTCCTGATGCAAAAGTGCCCAGCCCGTCGTTCGAAGAACAAATGAACAGGCTTATAAGGGAAGCTGGTCAAAAAGTCCGAGACGACCATAACCGCGAAATGGCCATCTATGAGAAAGCCAAAACGCAACGCCTCCTCTAACTGGCCGTGAATGATGAAGATGCCGCTCCCTGTCAACCTGTTATAAAAAAGGCTCGACGCAGGGGCAGAAATAAGTCGAAAGGCGAAAAAGGCGCTCAACAACAACAAAGCGGGACTAAAAGGCCACGCAAGTGGGAATCGAGAGGTTCCGATCTATCCCTCATAAGGAAAATGGGTCGAGCATACTCTTTCCCTCAAGATAGGACGGAGAGAATACTTGACCTTGCTCTAAAACATCAGATGGTTACACTGCCGGAGTCCAAGCACCCCGAACAAGCAGGCGAAGTTTCTCACCCAAACTATTGCTCTTATCACCGAGTAATAGGGCATCCACTCGAAGACTGCTTCACCTTCAAGAATTGGGTTGAAGATCAGTATCAGCTTGGCAAGTTCGCTCTGTCTGACAACTGGAGGGTAACGCCGCCACAGAAGCACGAACTCAAAGCCACGAGAGCAGAACCAGCTCCACATTGGTCTTGGAAACGAATTCGTACTTGTCACATGATAACAATATCAAAAGAAGAGCCCGAGAATATGAATGACCTTCCCTAGTGCTTCGAAAACAACGATGATGAGGTGATCTCAGAATTTCCACCAGCACCAAAAGAGCTGGAGGATGGAATACATACCACTGCAGATAACCTCAAGAAAATTGAGTTGGGGACGGCGAATGACCCGCGGCCGACATTCATTAGTGAGCTGCTGTCTGAAGAGAGAGTGGCTTCATTAAAAAACCTGCTTATGCTGCATAAAGATTGCTTCGCATGGAACTATTCCGAAATGCCAGGACTACATCCAGAAATTGCTGTGCATAAATTGGCGATATCCCCGGACGTTAAACCAATCAAACAAGCACCGAGAAGAATACGGATCGAGATTGAGATGAGCATTAACGCCGAGGTCAAGAAGCTGATCGACTCCGGCTTTATCCAGGAGGTTCAATATCCTGAATGGATCGCCAACATCGTCCCGGTGATGAAGAAAAATGGGACAGTGTGCATATGCGTGGACTTCCGGGATCTCAATAAAGCCTACCCGAAGGACGATTTCCCAGTGCCAGTCACCGAGCTGATGATAGATAATACGTCCACTCACGAGGTTTTCTCCTTCATGGACGGCTCATCAGGGTATAATCAGATAAAGATGCATCCCGAAGACCAGAAGCACACTGCCTTCAGGACTCCGCTAGGTATATTCTGCTACAAGATGATGCCCTTCGGTCTAAAGAACGCCGGTGCCACCTATCAGAGGGCCATGACGAAAATCTTCGATGACCTTATACATGAAATTGTCGAATGTTATATCGACGACCTCGTGGTTAAAAGCAAATCATACGAGGAACATTTCGAGCATCTGAAGACTGTATTTCAACGCCTTCGACAATACAACTTGAAGATGAACCCTCTCAAGTGCGCATTCGGAGTTTCCTCAGGAAAATTCCTAGGATTCATCGTCCGACACCGAGGTATCGAAATAGATCCGTCAAAGATCAAGGCGATCATGGAAATGCCTCCGCCAAGGACTCTCAAACAGCTGTGGTCTCTCCAAGGGAAGCTCGTGTATATACGGCGATTTATAGCCAACCTTTCAGGCAAGTGCCGTCCTTACAGCCACCTGATGAAGAAGGGAACCCCATTCGTCTGGGACCAAAAATGCCAAAGCGCGCTAGACGAGATCAAGCAATACCTGCAGAACCCGCCAGTGTTGGCTGCTCCGGTCAAGAGAAAGCCCCTCATTCTTTATACAACCGCCCTCGAAGGTTCCTTAGGCGCATTATGGACGGAAGATAACGATCAAGGGAAAGAAAGAGCACTCTATTATTTGAGTCGAGTTCTACTGGGGGCAGAAAGCAACTATTCCCCTATTGAATAACACTGCCTGGCATTGATCTTCGCGATAACAAAGCTCAGGCACTATGCATTGGCGCATGAAGTCCGTCTCATTTCGAAGGTGGACCCTCTTAAATATTTGATGTCGAAGGCCATATTGACAGGTCGGCTCACTAAATGGGCCCTGCACTTGATGGAGTTCTCGATAACGTATCAACCTCTCAAGGCAATGAAAGGCCAGGCCATTGCCGACTTCCTCGTTGAGCATCCGATACCCACCGATTCTCCTCTGAATTGCGATCTTCCAGACGAACATGCGTTTGATGCGATCGACGGTGGTGATACCCGATGGGAGCTTTTTTTCGATGGAGCATCTTCCATGAAGAAGCGCAAACAATGTACCCCTATATTTAAATCGGGGATAGGACTCATCTTTGTAACTCCACAAGGAGGGATAATGCGCTTTGCTTTCTCCTTAACAGAACCGAGGACAAACAATGAAGCCAAATACGAAGCTTTAATAGCAGGCCTCGAGATCGCCATTGACATGGGAATTGAAAACCTCCTCATATACGGAGACTCCCAGCTGGTCGTTAGTCAAGTAAACGGCGATTACCAAATGTGCAAACCAGAGCTGGTGAAGTACGGCGAAAAGGTGCAACAATTGTTGACCCAAATTCCCTCCTACACTTTGGAAAACATACCGTGCGCGGAAAACAGCAAAGCGGACGCATTAGCCAAGCTCCCTAAAGAACTGGCTGACGAGAACCTCGATGACGTCAGAATTGTGGTACAAAGCCGTCGGGTGCTTGCCCCAGCGAAAATACCTCCGGAATCACCCGAAGAGAAGGAAGCGACTGAGCAAATGGCTATGCAAATAAAAGACTGGGAAAAGGCCGAGGATTGGAGGAAAGTCTTTATAGACTACATCAAATACCGTCGAACGCACGAAGATGCGTCCTCAAGACATCAGCTTATGGAACGAGCTCTGTCTTTCGCCTTCGTCAATGATACTCTGTACAAGAGGTCGTTTGATTCTCTATGGTTGAGATGTCTGGGACCTGAAGAGGCAAAAAGAGTCGTTCAGGAAGTTCACGATGGACTCTGCGGTTCTCACCAAGCAGGCCCAAAGATGAAGTTGAAGATCAAACGGATGGGCTACTACTGGACCACGATGATTCAGGACTGCCTCGAATATGCGAAGTAATGCCACTCATGCAAAATTCATGGGAACTTCATCCATCAGCATCCAAATCCACTACATCCAACGGTGGCTAGCTGGCCATTCGAAATGTGGGGAACTGACATAGTCGGCCCCATCGAACCAGCATCGTCCAGGGGACATCGTTTCATCTGGCGACGACTGACTACTTCTCCAAATGGGCAGAAGCAGTACCGCTGGGGAAGTGAAGACGGAGAATATCCTCCATTTCTTCAAGACGCACGTCATTTACCGGTTTGGAACTCCGCGACGGATCATCTCCGATAACGGGCCAGCCTACAGAAGCCACAAGATCAGTCGCTTCGGGCAGCAGCATAATATAGACTGGAGATATTCCTCAGTTTATAATCCGCGAGCTAATGGTCTAGCCGAGGCCTTCAACAAGACCTTGACAAAGATCATGAAGAAGACGGTGTCCCAAAATAAGAAGGACTGGCACGAGAGACTGCAAGAAGCTCTCTGGGCGTATCGAACTACGTTCAAGACAGCCACGAACACAACTCCGTACGCGTTGGTATTCGGTACAGAAGCAGTACTCCCACTCGAGATAGAGTTACCCTCTCTACGAGTGGCAGTCCACTACGAGCTGACGGACGAAGAAAATGCTCACCTTCGGCTTGAGGAGCTTGATGCCCTTGATGAAACCCGGCTCATAGCGCAACAAAATCTGGAGGCCTATAAAGCAAAGATGACGCGCTCATATGAAAGATTGACCCGGCCGAGGACATTCCGCCAAGGCGAACTCGTGCTAGTGGTCAAAAGGCCTATGATCCCCAATCGCGCCAAGCGGGGAAAATTCGAGCCAAACTATGAAGGCCCGTACATCATAGACAAGGTCTACCAGGGTGGAGCCTATCTACTCATGGATATGCACGGTGAAAGGCCTTTCAGGCCAATAAATGGTCGCTTCCTAAAGAAATACTACGCTTAGCGAGTTACCGCCTAGGTCAATAATAGATGACGACGACTATGTCCGCTCGCTATCTTCCTAAGCTCAAACTTTATAAGTAGTAGCCAGCCTTCTCCTGGACGGACCGAAACGTCCTTAAACTAATGGCGGACCGAAACGTCCTTAAACTAACGACGGACCGAAACGTCCTTAAACTACTACCGTAGCATCCTTAGGCCGACGAGATGAATAAAAAAATAATATAAAAAAAATATATAAAAAAATATAATAAACGGTATGTCCATAAGAAAAATGGGCACGGATGAAAACCCGAAAGGGCTCCGTGAGTAAAAACAGCAGGGCTACCGGCGAGTCTTGTGAAAACCCGAAAGGGCGCAACCTCGTTTTAAAAAAAAAGAAGAATAAAAAGAATAAAAAAAAGGTATGTCCAAAAGCAAAAAGGGCACGGATGAAAACCCGAAAGGGCTCCGTGAGTAAAAACAGCAGGACTACCGGCGAGTGTTTGTGAAAACCTGAAAGGGCGCAATCTCGTTAAAAGACACTTACAGGGTCCTCTCGACCTTGTAAGGAGAAACCACCCGCGTGAGATCCTTACGACTCACAAGGGAGCAACACACTTAGGGATGCCCACGGTTCCTAAGGAGAAAATACACTTGTGAGATCCTCACGACTCGTAAGGAGAACTCTCTTATGGGACCCTCACGGCTCATAAGATTTGAAAGTCTTAAGTTACAGAGACCTAAACCTGTGCTTAAGCAACCTCCGCAACCTTCGATGCCCTACAAGTAGTTCAATTTTGACCTTTGTATACAATCCACGGGCGCGAATAAACATTTCCCTAACCAAGTCCCATCCGTGACTGGGGATATGTACGCATGATGAACAACCCTTATAAGTCCTCTCGACTTACAAGGAGAAAACCTTCTTGTAGGATCCTTACGACTTACAGAGGAACATACACTTAGGAATCCTCACGATTCCTAAGGAGAGAATACACCTACAAGATCCTCACGACTTGTAGGGAGAAATACCTTTGTGAGACCCTTACGGCTCATGAAGTCAAAATCCTTAGTCGACATGACCTTAACCCTGTACGCTAAGTCACCTTTGTTCGACATCGACAGAGGTAAATGATAATTCGCTCCTGGCAACATCCCAGTTGTAGCGGTGCTGATGCGGAAATCGGTGTCTAATTTCAGGTTTACGGCGAAAAGCCAGTAGGCCGCACATGCATACGAAATAGCCGAAATGATGGGGCAGCTTGCAATAAAAAGCAGCAAGTAAAAACGTATGCATATAGAACAGCCGAAATGATTGGGCAACTCGCAATAAAACGCAGCGAGTAAAAATAAAATAAATAGCCGAAATGATTGGGTACCGCGGGAAATAGCCAAAATGATTGGGCAATCGCGACCTTCGCGATATAAAAGCTGAAATGATAGAGCATCGCGGAAATAAAACTATAAAAAAAATGATGAAACTTTTTCCCTACAGGTGAGATTACATCGATCCCTGTATACAATCCAAGGGCACAAGCAAAGACAGAACCATACCTTCCCAACAGGCTCCGCCAGAAAGCAAAACCAAATATCGACGGTTCACCAACGGCCTAGAGACAACCCCGACATTCGTCTTGATGCAATAGACGCAGTGCCAGCGAACGAAGCGAAGATCAAATTCCTAGCTTCACGATTTTGACGGTAACTCATATGGAACCTGAAAGACCACCAGAGATCAGTTCAAACCCCAGGGAAACCAGTGTCCCTGGCAACTACCTCAACTCAGGGAAACTAGCGTCCTTGATGAGAGCCTCCTGATTCGCGTTGGCCCGCAGAGAAACCAGTGTCTCCGCAGGAATACTCCGATTCGTTTCAACCCCGAAGAAACCAGTGTCTTCGGCAAAATCCTTCGACTCAGGGAAACCAGTGTCCTTGACGAGAACATCCTGATTCACGTCGACCCGCAGAGAAACTAGCGTCTTTGCAGGAATACATCGATTCGTTTCAACCTCAGGGAAACCAGTGTCCCTGGCAAATACCTCAATTCAGGGAAACTAGCGTCCTTGATGAGAGCCTGCTGATTCGCGTCGGCCCGCAGAGAAACTAGCGTCTTTGCAGGAATACTCCGATTCGTTTCAACTCCGAAGAAACCAGTGTCTTCGGCAAAATCCTTCAACTCAGGGAAACCAGTGTCCTTGACGAGAACATCCTGATTCGAGTCGACCCGCAGAGAAACTAGCGTCTTTGCAGGAATACATCGATTCGTTTCAACCCTAGGGAAACCAGTGTCCCTGGCAAATACCTCAATTCAGGAAAACTAGCGTCCTTGATGAGAGCCTCCTGATTCGCGTCGGCCCGCAGAGAAACTAGCGTCTTTGCAGGAATACTCCGATTCGTTTCAACTTCGAGGAAACTAGCGTCCTCGGCAAAATACTTCTACTCAGGGAAATTAATGTCCTTGACAAGAACATCCTGATTTGCGTCGACCCGCAGAGAAACTAGCGTCTTTGTAGGAACACCTCGACTCGTTTCAACCCCAGGGAAACCAGTGTCCTTGGTAAACTCCTCAACTCAGGGAAACTAGCGTCCTTGATGAGAGCCTCCTGATTCGCGTCGGCCCGCAGAGAAACCAGTGTCTCCGCGAGAACTTCCCGATTCGTCTCAACTTGCAAGATGAAGCCTTAGGCAGTAGGGATTAAAAAACTTGTTTCTTGAGCACTGGGACCCTGCAAGTCGGTCAAAAACGGTCTCTTGCATACTATTCACGGGTCTCACTCTCCAAAGTCGAATCTCGACAAGGAGGGAAACAACTGCTTACGGGCCCTCTCGACTCGTAAGAGGGAAAATTCTCTTATAGGATCCTTACGACTTATAAGAGAAAACACACTTAGGAATCCTCACGATTCCTAAGGAGAAAATCCACCTATGAGATCCTCTCGATCCGTAGGGAGAAAAATCTCTATGAGACCCTCACGGCTCGTAGAGTTGAAAAGTCTTAGGCAGCAGATCTGAACCTGCGGGCATAGCCATCGCTATTTCTTGGAGAAACTAAGATGCTTACTCTATTATCTGTCGACTCTGTTTATTAAGACAGCATGCTGACAATAAAAGAAAGAAGAAAGTGACAGAAAGAACATCCGATTTATATTTGATCAAGCGTTCGAGACACACTCATTCATGCATAGGCAAAAGACTCAGAACGAGAAATAAGACAAGCTAGAATAAAATTTTTCCATTCATATTGCCAAAAATTCTTACAATCATGAAAGCAATAAATGAGAAACATTATTCAAATTATTACAATGGTATAACCTCAGATCCAGGGCACGGATTGAGGAATTCAAAAGTAAGGCCATCCAGAGTTCTTCTGGCCTTTCTGATTATTCTCGTGCGCAGCCTCTCGCGCTCCCGTGTGTCAAGATCTTCGGCGAGGCCCCCCATCCTTCGATAAGCAGCGATTATTGTCGTCTGCTGGAAAATTTGATGCAAGATGTCGATGAGGCTATCCCGCCGTTTCTTCGAGATCAGCCCCGACAGGTACACTGAATGCACCTTGTCTTCGGCATCATCCAGCGCATTGAGCGGTAGGGCCTCGTGAAACCCCGGAAGTGCTCTCCATATTGCTCCCAGCACGACTTTCAAGAGAGCAGAACGACGATAAACCAGCCAACCAACGATTGCATTAAGGCGACCCATGACCTCCGCACATTGGGCGTCTGTAAACTCTTGGTTTTGTTGACGGCCCTGTACACGGATATCTTCGTAGGTGATGAATTCGTGCAGACTGTATAGACGCACCGCCATAATGCCTGAAGGAAACATCATTAGAAGATTAGCAATGAGAAAAAAGCATAGAGAGTTAAACTCCTCGAGAGCAGAGCTCTATTAATGGAACCCTAATAGGATTCTCCTTAGTTCTCTCTGGACCCCTTTAGAGCAAAGCTCTGCTAAGTGAAACCCTAGATGGGTTTTCTTTAGACCAGGGATCTATTGAGAGTAAGGCTCTGTCAATGAAAATTAATTTAATTTAAATTAAAGTTTTTACCTAAAAAGTTTAAGAGTTTAACTCTTAGAGTTCTTAAAAATAAAGAGCAGGGCTCTGAGATTCTGAAAGTAAAAAATGTTGAAGATGATAATCATCTGTTGAGGACCAAAGGTCCTATTTATAGGCATCAAATGCCCTTTCAACTTCCAAAAGTTGCCGCAACGGTTGGAATTCTGCCACCGTTGCGCTCGCGTTTGGAGCCACGTAAGCGCAACGGTAGGAGGGCATTTGTTTACCCCAATCAGAGCAAAGCTCTGTTCAAATTCCAAGGCGGGAGATGAAGCAACGCTTCCGATTCCCCCCAATCAGAGCAAAGCTCTACTTTGAAAATTTAAACTTTAATAAATGAAGCAACGCTTCAGATCCTCTGCGCTGCGCGCAGAGCGCCACGTGTCAAAATCAGGCACGCCAGCGTAGAGAGCGCAGCGCGCCCAATCAGAGCAAGGCTCTATTTAAAACAAAATTAAAGGAAGCAACGCTTCAGTTGCGCAAGCACTACACTGCGCGACACGTGTCAGCGCAGTGGCGCAAGCACAGTTATGTTGCGTTGTGCGACACGTGTCAGCGCAGTTGCGCAAACGCAGTTGCGCTGCGCTGTGTGAAACCCTAACCCTAATTCAAGAGTGTTCTTTCTTTTTGTCATGATCAGGCCTGTGGGGGTCACTTTGGTCCCAAAAAGACAGCGGAGAAGGTTTTGCAATGTGGATTTTATTGGCCAACCTTATTCAAGGACGCATTTGACTATTGCAAAACCTGTACACAATGTTAGTATACGGGTAGAATCTCCCAGAGGAATGAAATGCCTCAGCAACCCATCTTGGTTGTTGAAATATTCGATGTTTGGGGCATAGATTTTATGGGTCCTTTTCCCAACTCCTTTGGGAATTTGAACATACTGCTGGCGGTTGATTATGTTTCAAAGTGGGTAGAAGCCATTCCATGTCACACTAATGACAAGAAAGTTGTCATTAAGTTCTTAAAAGAGAATATCTTCTCGCGATTTGGACACCCACGCGCTATTATTAGCGATAATGGGACACACTTCTGCAACAGAGCTTTCGAGACTCTGATGCGGAAATACTCAATCAACCACCGACTTTCTACACCCTATCACCCCCAAACAAGCGGGCATGCTGAAATCTAAAACAGACAAATCAAACTTATCCTGGAGAAAACTGTTGCTAAAAATAGAAAAGACTGGTCGACCAAACTGACGGATGCTCTTTGGGCATTCCGAACTGCATATAAGACCGACCTAGGGATGTCTCCATATAGGATAGTGTTTGGAAAAGCATGTCACTTACCTGTCGAGATAGAACATAAAGCATTGTGGGCTATTAAGGAAATAAATTTTGATCTAAACCTTGCTTGCAACTTTCGGAAGCTGCAACTAAATGAGCTAAGCGAACTCCGCGATGAAGCTTATGATAACGTTGTAATCACAAAGAATAGGACTAAGGTTTTTCACGATAAAAACATTTTGAGGAAAACATTTTCACCTGGTCAACAAGTCCTTCTTTATGATTCACGATTACACCTTCACGCGGGTAAGCTCCGATCTCGATGGAAGGGACCTTTTGTTGTGCGGTCTGTATATCCGCACGGGGCAGTAGAAGTAGAAAATGTTAAAAACGGCACCTTTTCAAAGTGAATGGACACAGGCTAAAGCCGTATTTTTCCACTGACCCCACGGAGGAGCTCTTGTTCTTACAAGAGCCAGTTTATTTGGATTAAAATTCCTCCGTCTCACCTTCATATCCTGTATATCACTGCATCATCTTTTTGAATGGAGGTGAGTGAAAAGAATAAGTTTGGGGGAAGTTCTTCACTTATATATTTAGCCCCCACTAATAATTCCTCCCAGACTTACAGATTTTTCAGATATAGCTGTTGGCAACAGTGAGGACACTGTTGAAAACAAGTTTGGGGGAGGTTTGTGCTTATTTTTGCATCATTTGCATATCATTTGCATAAGCACAAAACATTTCTTTTAAAAATCTATAAAAATTGTAAAATTTTCAAAACCCATAAAAATTTAAAAATTTTCAAGTATAAAAATAATTTTAATATTTACACTTTTTTGTATATAAATAAGATAATGAAAGTTTAGATAGTGAAAAATTACATCCATGAGATTAGAAAAATTTAAGAAAACTAAGAAAATTAGAAGTTTTCTTATACGAACGAGTAATAAGTAGTTATGAGCCGTTGTCCCAAGGGTTAGTAAGATGAAGGACATCACTAATCTGAGGATAAAAATAAGTCTGAAAAATAGTTTCTATTCTGGAAGCTGACATTTTGAACGTTGCTACCCTGCTATTCACACTTACACACGTCTTGAAGCCTGGGATAGTAGAGGATACCTTGAAATGCTCTTATCTTAAAGCCGATGTACGAAGGAATGGACACTGGTTTTGTTATCACCGAGGGTAATAAAAATGTATAGCGAGGGTGCCTCTTCACCTAGTGCCCTAAGGCCAACTGGTCTGGGAGTCACTGCTATGCCTAAGGTGGTGCAAGACGAGGAAAATACACCAAGTAAGCAAGCACATGAGTAATCGGTCGGTTAGTACCTCAAGAAGTATTAACGGTCGCATAAAAGTGTGTGAGCAATCTCATCTAAATATTTATTAATTAAAAAGTACTGAGGCTGATGGGCAAGAGTATGATAGCTTGAATTGAATTCTCCGGGTGTAGGGATGTCTTTACACACACGCAGGGTTATATGATCGATGTTTGGAAGAAAGATAGGAATGAAGAATAAGACGATGTTTTATTGAGGGAGGACGTGATTTCTAACATCTTTTCATGACCATTAAGATAGGGCTCATGACAACCGAAAAGCTAGTTTAGTTGGAAACCCTAATTTTCAAGGCTTTTCTTTTACAATTCTTTTCTTTAAATGTAATATTCATGATCTTTCTTTTATTATTGGATTTTGTGGGTGCAATCCGCTGAAAACCCTCAGGAGACAACACTCCTCCTACTAGGGACACCTAGAGTTTAAAGGCTTGTTGCACGTGCTCAGTGCAATCATGTTGCCTACGAAAGTGTGCTAGTTAGTTTTTCTCTTTCTTTATTTTCTCCTTCTCTTTTTAATAAAACAGTTCGCTCGAGACGATCGAAATTAAGTTTGGGGGAATTTGATTAGTCGAAAATATTGCATATTTTAGCCGGCAATTTCCTCATCATTTGCATTCATATAGAAGTGTTCGGCATTCATATTTCACATATTAGCAAATCAGTCGTAAAATATCAGATTACATGTGTTAGACCGTAAAACCGGCACTATAAAGGAAATTGACCACATTTCATGGCATCGCATCATCCCTATATTGCGCAACACTTGTTTTGAGATCTGTGCAGGGAAACCCTGAAGAAAAGTCAAATTCTTACAGGGTACCGATCAAACATGACGCCAACTTAATAATTTTAGTTCTGGAAGCAATCCAAAAGGCAAAATACAATTCAACATATCAGCTAAATCTCCAAATATTAGCCCAAGACCACAGAAGAAGCCCCAAGCCCCAAGGAGCCAACATGGCCGCGGAACCGCGGCCGGAGCTGGCTTGCGCCGCGGTTCCGCGGCGGCCTTGAGACATCATCACCTAAAATTCAGTGCATAACTCCTACCTCACTTCCAGAAGCTCTTCAAGACATGTCAAATTCCAGAAGACTCCATAGGTTTCTGCCAGATCAGCAAGCTTTGGGATCAACACTAAACTAGCCTTGTATTCTAGAAACTTCTCCCTAAACTATAGCTTAAACCCTAAGCTAAGCCTAACTAACTACTTCTAGAAGTCTTTCAACAAACTTTTGGAGGGAACTTCTCAAGGCTTAGGGTTTGGGTGATCTATAAATAAGACCCTAGGCTCATTTGTAAAACATTATTGAGGGGATCCAATCCATCCTTGACTAGTTGATTTTAGTAGCCAATCTAGATCCATTCACTCTCTTTCTTCATCTTCTTCCATAAGTCTAGTGAGAGGACTTGTGTGAAACCCTAACCCTAATTCCAATCAAAAGCCAAGATCCCGAGTATCCCATCAAGCAAGAAGCCTTGCAACCTTTTAGGAGCCGAGCCGTTCTTCAACAGAGCAAGTGGTCCAAGCCGACCCGCGACTCACGGAGCCGAGCGAAGCCAAGTCGACAATTTAGTTTTTCCTCTTGTAGTTCTTGAGCGACTGTAATCAAATTGTTGATATAAATAAAAGGTGATATTCTTTAATCTTGTTTTCTTTAAATTCTTGCATCATGATTCAATCTAAATTTCTAGTTGTAATTCTTGTTGTGATGTTTGAGTAATACTCCGCTCGTCGAGGAGTCGAAACGATCAATAGAATGATGATGTAATATATCTTAAATCGATTCTTGAATCCTACGAGTTTTGTAAACCCTAGCAAGTTCAAGAATCGACGACCTAAGTCGTTGCGATTCTTTCTTGATTGATATCGCTCGAGATTGGGGAGTTACGATCGTTTCTTGAAATTGCTAGAGGCTAGAATGTGAATGATATCTACGAAAGAACAAGGGTTAAATGATGAAACCCTAGTTTCATCAAGAAAGCCCTAACTCTCGTCGATCATCATCGATCTAGTATCAATCCTTCGAAGGACAAGAACACGAAATCTTGAGATTACATCACGTCTATAGATCCGATCGATTCCTACGAGCCTCATTTATATTCTTGACATTTGGTTGGAAATATCATCGAAACCCGATTCTCGATTGTTTATCATTTCTTGATTCTTGATTAGATTAGTGACACCTGAATCAATCGATAAAATCTTGAATCATGTTTTCTTTTCCTTTCGATTAACTTTTCAATTCAAGCAAATCAAATATAAAAATGAATCGCACAATCCCTGTGGACGATCCGCACTCGCTTACGATCTACAATCGACACCGTAATTGATTGCGGTCAAATATAATTCTTTGATTGTGAATTTTATTCAATATTACCGACACATAGAAACTTATTCACTATTATTCAATTTACACAAACGAGAATTCTTTACAATCAAATGAAACCGTTATCAGGAATCATTTGATGTGATTTACACAGTCTCGAATTTTATGATCAATCAAATGGCGCCGAAACCGGGGACTATTTGAATTGATACTTTTTACATCCAATCAAGTAATTGTTACAATCAAATGGCGCCTTAAAAGACCCTACAGAGAATTTAATTCTCAAAATAAAATAAGGAGACTTAAAAGACCTCTGTGCATGAAAAGACTAAGGTCACGTGCCCCACGTGACCTCTAAAAAGGTCCCCCAAATGAGAAGAAGAAAGCTTTGAGGCAATGCCTCACGTGCTCCCACCCGACCCTCATTATATATGGAACAAAAGCAAAGGCAGAAACAATTTTGGGCGCTCTCACGTGTTACCACGCGACCCCTAATAAATGTTCTAATAAATCAGGGCATGAGTATACATCACGTGCCCACAGGTGATGGCTATGAAGATTAAAAGTGTTCAACACTTGTTTGCAGAACAAAATAAAGGGGATCTGGCCCCACTTTTTGATGCCATCACGTGCTCCCACGTGACCCCTTCCTCTTCTAGTGTTTAACACTAATTTGACAATTTTGTTTCCAGCGTTTGACACTGTTATCTGTTAGTGTTTAACACTAATTTAAGAACCACATTTCTAGTATTTAACACTAATTTGATAATCTTATTTCCAGTGTTTAACACTGTTGTTCTCTAGTGTTTAGCACTAGCTTTAGCCCAATTGGCTAATTTTCTAGAGGCAAAGCCTCCTATTCAATTGAATCTCAAAATTGAGTGGAAACTCAGAGGTATAATGTTTAATCCTCAGCTAAAGACCCAAATGTTATCAAAGCCCTCAAACTCTTGTTTAGCATTGCTAAACAATGTGGGCTTGAACCCAGACAAATGTCTAATGGACCAACAGAGGGCCAATATTCCAAATTTAATTGGACTTAGCCCAAGAAGGCCATAAGTCCTCAATTCAGACTTAACTGAGCCAATGCGCTTATAATATAATTAATTGGTCTTAGTTCCAAACTGGGCTATAGATCATTTAATCCACCTTGGTTCAAGGGTACATCTCTTCACTCCTTTGATATTTGTCGTTGTAATTCCTCAACGTCTTCAAAGAGGTGACGGGTCCCGACAACCATACATTTCATGGACTGTAGGGTCCTTAAACTCATGGACTATGATGTCCTTAACTTTGACCGTGATGTCATTAAACTAACAACGGACTGTGGGGTCCTTAAACTCATGGACTATGATGTCCTTAAGCTCGACCGTGATGTCTTAAAACAAACATCGGACTGTGGGGTCCTTAAGCCCATGGACTATGATGTCCTTAACTTCGACCGCGATGTCTTAAAACTAGCAACGGACTGTGGAGTCCTTAAATCCATGGACTATGATGTCCTTAACCTCGACCGCGATGTCTTTAAACTAACATTGGACCGTAATGTTCTTAAACTAATTATCGACCGTAATGTCACTAAACTAAACAATAGAGCCCAATTGCTCTCTTGTTGGATCTATATGATCCTGTTAAGTTGATCTTAGTCTAAAATGTGACTAACGTATCCTTAACTAACGTTTAAGTTGATCTTAGTCTCAAAAGAGGCTAACGTATCCTTAAACCCAACCCCCCAAAACCAAATCTAAGAAAGATACGGATTTGGACTAGTCCACGCCCTATGGGCGACAACATAAATTAGTCTCCGTATACAATTCATGGGCAACCGCAAACAAAACAAACACCCACGACACGAAGTGACTATCTGGAGAAGGAGAAAGTGGTTACCGAGATGCGGTAGCGTAATTAACTGCAGAGGCTTGCGCCTGTAGGGAAGAGCATCCCCACAATCAAAAACCCCTCAAGCGAGGGGGAATCTGACGAAGTCTTCCACATCGGCCGCTTCCGTTTAAACCTTCGATATATGGTGCCATAAATCAACTTGGCATCTTCGGAGAGGTGAACAGATAGCACCAATTAGCATCTGCCCCGAATTTCAGGCAAGACGAACCTACGCGGTCGCGTCTCCGTTATTCGGAGGGGAACAGATTCTGGCACGCCCGGTGGGACCTTTTCCTCTTTCCACTCCACACTTCGTGTGTCTTGTTCGCGAACGAATCGCGGTTTGCTAATGGTTGCCCTTGGGTTTCGAGATACTAAGATTTGGCGTTTTGCTTGGTGCAGAAAGCAAAGGATCAATGGCGTTCACCTGCTCAAAGTGTTCCACATGCAACTGCAACCCACGGCCTGCCTCAACTGGGGGCATATCTTACGGGCCCCAGGCGGCTTCCCTGTTCCTGATGCCGATGGAACAGGTCACCCAAGCCACCACAGGATTGTTTTTCGGGACTATGCTCCCACCAACGAGCTTCATCTCTCCTGTGCCAACACCGGAAGCTCCCAAGAAGTCGGTCTTCGATCGGCTTACAGCTACTGCGGCCCCTCTCAACGGGTCATCCAGCACCAACACCTCGGTCTTCGCCAGATTGGGCAAAAGTCCATGTGGGCTCATGATGAAGCCTGCACCTAAATAAAAGGTTATTCCGAAAGGAGTGACCAACCCTGCTCCCGAAGTCGTTAAGGTGGCTTCTCCAACCAAAGGGTCAGTTTTTACAAGACTGACTGTTCCGGCTCCCGCTACGGTTCCTGTCCCTGCTTAGAAGACTGTTTTCAACCGATTGGATACTTCTTCTCAAAGGACATCAGTCTTCAACAGGCTGACGCCAGCAGCAGCCCCTTACCTGGACAGGGGGCAAGAAAAGCCATCCCCACCACCGAACCAACTCCACCAGCTCGACACGCTCGACGTCGCTACTGGCGCTGGGTAAGGAAGGCCGGGGGCAACTCCTCCTCTGGGCTAACTCCACCAGCTCCAACAGTGGAAATTAATGCTGCCGTCTCAACTGGGAACAGTTTTGAGCTGCTGAACAAAGTACGCAGGAATTCCCTATTGCCATACTGAAAAGATCCCCGCCACCAGTGGAGACTGTCACAGAAATAAAGCCGGAGCAGTCCTCTCAATGGCTGTCTTCCAAAGTTTACAAAATCTGGCGACAAGTCCGAGAGTCGGTGGTGGATCAAGACTATCCCCGTCAGCAGAAGAAGTTGAAGGTCCGACAGGAAGAAAACCGTCCTGTTAAGCCACGGAAGGCGACGGCTACTTGGGTGCCCACTGCAACGTCCCCCTCAACTTCGACCGCTCATAAGAGGAGAAGGCCGGAGAAAATCCCCATGCCTGCGACAAATGTCAAAGGCACTGAGCCCAAACGCCCTATGTTTGGGGGCATGGTGGTGCATACCGTCCATATGGCATCCGGAAAAGAGGATAGCCGCGCTTCTACGGGCTATCGACCACTCACCCGATCCATCACAAGAGCTCAGAAACAACAGCAGCAGAAGCTTCAGGAGATGCTGACTGCGATGACCGCACTCACCGGACCAAAAGAAAGCCCAAAAACATCCACGGAGCAGCGCCACGAACAAGAAACTGATGCTGACTTCCTTCGCAGAGTCCTCGAAAAGAAGGACAAAGAAGCCGCAGATCAAGCGGCCAACATAAAGCGAATGACACTTCTCTTCCAAGACATGGTCGGGATGATGTTACAGCCGGATCCTCCATCCGAAGACCCTCCGATCATTATTGAAGACAACAAAGGGGACACGTCGAATCCTCCTCCGTCTCTTTCAGCAGCCAAAGAGGAAACTATCTCCAAGGCCACCATGGATGACTATATTTCCCAGCAAATAAGAGTTCACCAGGCAAATGAAGTGGCCAGCCAAGTTGTCAAAACTGGGCGACCGTATCCAGGCTGGTATGATCAGATAAAGTACCCGCCGGGCTACATGGTCCCCAAATTCCATGTATACAAAGGGACGGGCAATCCGCACCAACATGTAGCCCAGTTCAGGGCTCTATGTGGTAATACCGGCGGTGATGATAAGCTTTTGCTCTGCCAATTCGTCGGCAGCTTATCGGAAACAGCGTTTGAGTGGTACTCCGAGCTTCCAAACGACTCCGTCAAAACTTTCGCAGAGATGGAGTTGTTATTCACCCAGCGATTCACGAGTGCCAGCGAACGCACCCCAATAATGGCGTTGATCAATGCAAGGGTGAAGACGGGCGAAACTTGGGTTCAATACGCAATCTGATGGCGAAATTTGTGGTTGAAGTGCGAACAACGCATCGAAGAAGCACCAGCGGTGGGCATGTTCGTGGGCACCTTAGACCCTCATGCAACTATTTCACAGTTCATGATGTTCTTCAAACCGACCACATTCCAGGCTTTAATTGACAAGCTAGCCCAGATGGATCAGATGGGTCATAGACCGTCTCATCCGAAACCGGAACCGCGGAACGAAAAGGGTACTGGGAAGGCGACCTTCGTTGCGAACACCCAACAGCAGCCCAGTGCTCCGAAGCTAACGGATCAACTGGAAGAGAGACGACGCTATTATAATAAGAAAATGAAGCGTCCTTACTCTTTCCTACGAAACAAAACGAGGAGACTATTCGAGCTGGCGATGCGCAACAGGATTATCAATTTGCCGAATCCAAAGCGACCACTGCAACCAGGCGAAGCGAATAATCCCAATTATTGTCCTTACCACCAAATGGTAAGCTATCCAATTGAAGATTGCTTCGTATTTAAGCGATGGATCGAGGATCAGTACCAACAGGGCAAGTTTACCTTGTCTGAGAAGTGGAAAGTAAGCCCACCACAACCGCACTCTCCTAAGAAGATGGACACACCGGCGGCAACGTGCTCTTTTGTTGAAGAAGCTCCATGGGAGGTGGCTCTTTCGGCCAAAACCAAAAGGATGCTGAGTGATATCCAGACATGCCCGGCGATCAGGTGGAAGAATCTGCTAGAACCCCAGATCATCGAAGGAATGCTGAAGCCACGCCCAACTCCAAAGAATGGTGGTGATAGCCAAAATGTTCACATCCAGCCGTCGAAATCTTCAAAGAATAAGAAGAAATACAAAAAGCCCGTGAGGCCTGGCGACAAGCGCACGGACTTAAAAAAACAGATTGATGCGTTGGAAGAGTATAACCAGAAGGCGCAGACTCCAATCACGCTCCAAGAGTTCCTCAGCCACGTCCTTGAGGACGGAAATGATGGAGAAGACTCATCAGATGAATCTGAGGACTACGTAGCAAGCTGTCATGTGATCTCTCACTCATTGATAGATAATGAAGAGGCTCCTTGCACCGAGAGACTGGGGGCAGGTCCCGAGCCGGAGCTTCTATGGCCGTCAGACGAAATGATCGACGCCTTCCTGAGTGAAATTTATCTGAAAAGTAAAGCCGATCGGGAGCGTGAGATGGCCATATTTGAAAAAGCCAAACGCCGGCGACTGGACGAAAGAGTCGAGATACTCCTGCCAAATCAAAGGACATCTGTTGCAAATAAAAACAAGATCAAGACGAGGAAAAGGTTTGCGAAAGCCATATCAGTGGGAATGAAGCTACCACCATCCGAAGGAAGTACTCTTGGTGAAGCCGAAATGTGTCCGAGCTATTGTTTATATCATCAGAAGATTGCGCACTCCACTGAGGAATGCAATGCTTTTAAAAGATGGTGGCAGGGATTTGTTGCTCACCGGCAACATTTTAAGCGGATAAAACGCAAAACTCGTCGGGAGCAGAGAAGTGCGACCGAGGAGCATAAAAGAATTACTGGCAACTGTCGCATGGTCAACGCCGGGGGATCGCAGGTTCTCACCTTCGGGAGCGACTCTGATGGGGAGATGGCTCTTGGCCCTCTCTTTAAAGAACCCACCTTGGGGAAAGAAGAGGAACCGAAGGCCTGTGAAAATATCCAGCTGCGCAACCGTACGCTTCCATAAAAGAATCTCGGACCCACGAACAGAAAAGATAAGGGAAAAGAAAAGGTCTCTAAGGATATCGCCCTAGATGACCAAGTCATGAAAGAGCTGATTGCCAAGGAATCGCCAAGGAAAAGTAAGGTGGACTACAATGTTCTGGCGTACTTGAGGAAGTTACCCTCACAGCTCAGTATTCTCGACGCCCTTTTACTATCAAAAGAAGCAAGAGATTCATTGGTCAAAGCGCTATAAGAGCCAGGACAATTCCAAGCTTTTCTCGCCGAAGAAAAGATGAAGGACGAGCTGGAAGAAGTGCACACAGCCGATATCACCTTCGGTGATGAAGATCTCCTCCTTGGGACGTGCGAGCACAACCGTCCCCTTTATGTCTCCGGATACTGTCACGATATAAAGATAGGCAAAATTCTGGTTGACAATGGGTCTTCCGTCAATCTCTTCAACGTGAGAGTATTGAAGGAAATCTGAATGAGCGTTTAGCACCTCGCTCGCGATAAAATTACCATCTCTGGTTTCGACTCCCAGTCATTACGCACTCTTGGGTCTGTGATACTGACGCTGCGCTTCGGGCTATTCGTCACGGATATTAAATTTCACGTCATTGACGCTAAGACTTGATACAATGCTTTGCTCGGCCGGCCTTGGTTACATGAATACAACATCATCCCTTCTACACAACACCAGTGTATGAAGTACTTCAAGGATGGTCTCGAGTATACTGTGACAGGGGAGTTGAACCCTTTCTCCATGAACGAAGTCCAAAAATACGAAGATGCAAAATACTTTTTGCCAGATTTTGAGGATACGGAAAGATGTCACCAACCGAAGAACAAAGCTATCACCACTATTCCAGTCTTCGGGAGTGATACCGAGGAAGAAGAAGAGATAGTTTATTCAGGGCCGCCTCGACGCAACAACCCGGGACCGTCCGCCCCCATGTTGATCTTCGGCAGCGACTCGGAAGATGAGGTTAATGCAGTATTCTCCGCTCGGCCGTCAATATAAGTTTTCGCTGGCGATAATCAGTGTCGGCAAATTATCATGGTTCCGCGGGAGCATTACAAAGAGCTCGATGCACTTATAGCTTATAGTGTGCAAGAACCGCAGACATTTTACGTCCCTCCCAGGCGAGAAGGTGAACAGGCAATCCTATTCTACCGATCTGGAGAAACCAAAGTGGAGAAAGAAATTTGGCATGTCGCCGATTCTACGCTCGACAGGCTCTAGCCCATCCGTCTGCCTAGATATTACTCGGAAGGCTTGAGAAGGCTCTTGAATCGCCAAGGGGTACCTTTCAAACAGACCATTCGACAAGCTCGGTTCTACAACAGGATTTGGGATGTCCCTGGAACTCAGCGCTAGTTGCCCAACGGGAGAATGGAAACGCTTGGGCTTGGATATGTGAAATCCGGGAAACGGGAACGAGTCCATGGTAGCTACGTCATATATGACTTCGATGAAGAAGAGGAAGCCCTGTCAGAAAACGCTGACCCCGAACCAAAACGAGATCCTGCGATCAAAATGCCGAGTCCGTCATTTGAAGAACGAATGGACAAGCTTATCAGGAAAGCGGGTCAAAAGATCCGGGATGACCATAACCGTGAAATGACCATTTACGAGAAAGCCAGGACGCATCGTCTCCTTCAACAGGTCACGGAAAATGACAATGCTCTTCCTTATCAACCCGTCATACAAAAGGCCCGACGCAGAGGCAAAAATAAATCAAAGAGCGGGAAAGGCGTTCGACAGCAACAAAGCGGGACTAAGAAGCCACGCGATCGGGAATCGAGCAATCCGGACTTGTCTCTTATAAAAAAGATGAGTCGAGCATACTCTTTTCCTCAGAGCAAAACACGGAAGATACTTGATCTCGCCATAAGACATCAGATGATTGCACTTCTGGAGTCCAAACACCCCGAGCAAGCAGGCGAAGTCTCTCACCCGGACTATTGCTCCTATCATAGGGCAATAGGACATCCTATTGAAGACTGCTTCACCTTCAAGAACTGGATCGAAGATCAATATCAGCAAGGCAGGTTCGCTCTATCCAGTAGTTGGAGGATAAATCCGCCGCAGAAGCACGAACCAAAAGCCGCGCATACAGCGAGAGTAGAACCAGATCAACATCGGTCGTGGAATCGAGCTCGTACTTGTCATATGATAACACTATAAAAAGAAGAGCCTGAGGATAGGGGTGACCTCCCCTGGTTCTTCAAAAACAATGATGACGAGGTAATCTCAGAGTTTCCACCGGCGCCAAAAGAGCTGGAAGATGGAATACATACCACTGCGGATAACCTCAAGAAAATTGATTTGGGGACGGCAGATGACCCGCGACCGACATTCGTCAGTGAGCTGCTATCTGAAGAAAGGGTGGCTGCGCTAAAAGACGTGCTTATGCAACATAGAGATTGCTTCGCATAGAACTATTCCGAAATGCCAGGATTAGATCCAGAGATTGCTGTCCACGAATTGGCCATATTCCCGGACGTCAAGCCAATCAAACAAGCACCGAGAAGAATGCAGCTCGAGGTTGAGATGAGCATCACCGTTGAGGTCAAGAAGCTGATTGACTCTGGTTTCATCCAAGAGGTTTAGTATCCTGATTGGATCGCTAACATCGTCCCGGTGATGAAGAAAAATGGGACAGTGCGCATATGTGTGGACTTTCGGGATCTCAATAAAGCCTGCCCGAAAGACGACTTCCCAATACCGGTCACCAAGCTGATGATAGACAATACGTCCCCTCACGAAGTTTTCTCCTTCATGGACGACTCATCAGGATATTATCAGATAAAGATGCATCTCGAGGACCAGAAACACACCGCTTTCCGGACCCCTTTAGGTATATTCTGCTACAAAGTGATGCCTTTCGGTCTAAAGAACACTGGTGCCACCTATCAGAGGGCCATGACGAAGATCTTTGATGACCTTATACATGAAATCGTCGAATGCTATATCGACGACCTCGTGGTGAAAAGCAAATCATACGAGGAACATCTTGAGCAACTGAAGTTCGTATTTCAACACCTTCGACAATACAACTTGAAGATGAACCCTCTCAAATGCGCGTTCGGAGTTTCCTCAGGAAAATTCCTAGGATTCATCGTCCGACACCGAGGCATCGAGATAGATCCGTCAAAGATTAAAGCAATTATGGAAATGCCCCCGCCAAGGACTCTTAAGCAATTGCGGTCTCTCCAAGGGAAGCTCGCGTATATCCGGCGATTTATAGCCAATCTTTCAGGAAAATGCTGTCCTTACAGTCACCTGATGAAGAAGGGAACTCCTTTCATCTGGGATCAAAAATGCCAAAGCGCACTGGACGAAATCAAGCAATACCTGCAGAATCCGCCGGTGCTGGCTGCTCCGATCAAGGGAAAGCCTCTCATTCTGTATACAACTAGCCTTGAAGGTTCCTCAGGAGCATTATGAGCACAAGAGAACGACCAAGGGAAGGAGAGAGCCCTCTACTATTTGAGTCGAGTTTTACTGGGGGCAGAAAACAATTATTCTCCCATCGAAAATACTGCCTGGCACTGATCTTCGCGATAACAAAGCTCAGGCACTATGCGTTGGCGCATGAAGTCCGTCTCATATCGAAGGTAGATCCCCTCAAATATCTGATGTTAAAGGCCATACTGATGGGGCGACTCACTAAATAGGCCTTGCTCTTGATGGAGTTCTCAATAACTTATCAGCCTCTTAAGGCAGTGAAAGGCCAGGCCATCGCCGACTTCCTCGCTGAGCATCCGATACTGTCCGATTCCCCTTTGAATTGCGAACTGCCAGACGAACATGCGTTTGACATGATCGACGGAAGTGGTACCCGGTGGGAAATTTATTTCGATGGAGCATCCTCCATGAAGATGCGCAGATAAAATACGCCCATAATCAAATCAGGGGTATGCCTCATCTTCATAACCCCACAAGGAGGGATAATTCGCTTTGCCTTTTCCTTGACAGAGCCAAGGACAAACAATGAAACCGAGTATGAAGCTTTGATAGCAGGTCTCGAGATCGCCATCGACATGGGGATTGAGAACCTCCTCATATACGGGGACTCCCAATTGATCGTTAGTCAAGTAAACGTCGACTATCAAACGTGCAAATCGGAACTGGTGAAGTACGGCGAGAAAGTACAGCAACTACTGACTCAAATTCCTTCCTACACCTTGGAAAGCATACCGCGCGCGGAAAATAGCAAGGTGGATGCATTAGCCAACCTTGCTAAAGAATTGGCCGATGAGAACCTCGATGATGTAAGAATTGTGGTATAAAGTCGTCGGATCCTCGCACCGGCAGAAATATCTCCGGAGTCATCCGAGGATAAGGGAGTGACCGAGCAAATGGTTCTACAAGTGAAAGACCAAGAAAAGGTCGAAGATTGGAGAGAAGTCTTTATAGACTACTTCAAATCCCGTCGAACACCTGAAGATGCGTCCTCAAGACATCAGCTCATGAAACGAGCTCTGTCTTTCGCTTTCGTCAATGATACTCTGTATAAGAGATCATTTGATTCTTTATGGTTAAGATGCCTGGGACCTGAAGAAGCAAAAATGGTCATCCAAGAAACTCATGACGGACTCTGCGGTTCTCACTAAGCCGAGGCAAAAATGAAATTGAAGATCAAGCGGATGGGTTATTATTGGCCCACGATGATCCAAGACTGCCTCGAGTACGCGAAGCAATGTCACTCGTGCCAGATCCACGGGAACTTTATCCATCAGCACCCAAATCCGTTGCATCCAACATTGGCTAGCTGGCCGTTCGAAATGTGGGGGACTGACATAATCGGCCCCATCGAATCAGCATCGTCCAGAAGACATCAGTTCATTTTGGCAACGACTGATTACTTCTCCAAATGGGCAGAAGCAGCACCGTTGAGGGAAGTGAAAATGGAGAATATCCTTCATTTCTTCAAGACGCACGTCATTTATCGGTTTAGAACTCCGAGACGGATCATATCCGATAACGGGCCAGCCTACAGAAGCCACAAAATCAGCCGCTTTGCACAACAACATAACATAGACTGGAGATACTCCTCAGTCTATAATCCCCGAGCTAACGTTCTAACTGAGGCTTTCAACAAGACCTTAACGAAGATCGTGAAAAAGACGGTGTCACGAAATAAGAAGGACTGGCACGAAAGACTACATGAAGCTCTCTGGGCGTATCGAACAACGTTCAAAATGGCCACGAACACAACTCCATACACATTATTATTCGGTACAGAAGAGGTACTCTCCTTCGAGATAGAGCTACCTTCTTTACGAGTGGCAGTCCATTACGAGCTGACGGACAAAGAGAATACTCACCTTCGGCTTGAGGAGCTCGATGCCCTTGATGAAACCCGGCTCGTAACGCAACAAAATCTGGAGGCTTATAAAGCAAAGATGATGCGCTCATACGAAAGATTGACTAGGCCGAGGACATTCTGCCAAGGCGAACTCGTGCTAGTGGTCAGAAGACCTATGATCCCTAATCGTGCTAAGCGGGGGGAATTCGAGCCGAACTATGAAGGCCCATATATCATAGAAAAGGTCTACCAGTGTGGACCCTATCTACTCATAGACATGCATGGCGAAAGACCTTTCGGACCGATAAACGGTCGCTTCCTGAAGAAATAATACGCTTGACGAGTCACGGCCTAGGTCAATGATAGACGACGACGACTATGTCCGCTCGTTATCTTCCTAAGCCCAAACTCTATAAGTGGTAACCGGCTTACTTTACAACGGACCGAACCGTCCTTAAACTAACGGTGGACCGAAACGTCCATAAACTAACAGCAGACCGAAACGTCCCTAAACTAACGACGGACCGAAACATCCTTAAAACTAACAACGGAGCACTATGTTCTAAAACCAGTTGTTGACCGAGATGTCGATAAACTACGGTGGATTGCTGCATCCCAAAGCTGATACAAAAAAAAGAAAAAGAATAAAAAAAGGGAAAACGGTATGTCCATAAGCAAAATGGGCACGGATGAAAACCCGAAAGGGATCCGTGAGTAAAAATAGCAGGGCTACCGGCGAGTGTTTGTGAAAACCCGAAGGGGCGCAACCTCGTTAAAAGACACTTGCGGGGTCCTCTCGACCTTGTGAGAAGAAACCACCCGCGTGAGATCCTTACGACTCACAAGGGAGCAACACACTTAGAGATCCCTAGGGAGAAATTTCACTTGCGAGATCCTCACGACTCGTAAGGAGAACTCTCTTATGGGACCCTTACGGCTCATAAGATTTGAAAGTCTTAAGTTATAGAGACCTGAACCTGTTCTTAAGCAGCCCCTACAACCTCCCCTAATGCCCTACAAGCGGCTCAATACCGACCCTTGTATACAATCCACGGGCACGAATAAACATTTCCATAACAAAGTCCCATCCGGGATTAGGGATATGTCTGCACGGTGAACAGCCCTTGTAAGTCCTCTCGACTAATAAAGAGAAAGCACTCTTCTAAGATCCTTACGACTTATAAGGGAACATACACTTAGGAGTCCTCACGATTCCTAAGGAGAAAACGTGCCTACGAGATCCTCAGGACTCATAGGGAGAAATACCTTTATGAGACCCTTACGAATCATAAAGTCAAAAGCCTTAGTCGACAGGATCCTAATCCTGTTTGCTAAGCCACCTTTGCTCGATATCGACAGAGGCAAATGATGATTTGTTCCTGGAAATATCCCATTTGTAGCGGTGCTGATGCCGAAATCGGTGTCTAATTCAAAACTTGCAGCAAAAAGACAGCAAGCCACACATGCATACGAAATTGCCGAAATGATGGGGCAACTTGCAAATAAAAATCAGCAAGTAAAAAAAGTATGCATGCAAAATAGTCGAAATGATTGGGCAACTCGCAATAAAAAGCAGCGAGTAAAAATAAAATAAATATCCGAAATGATTGGGCACCGTGAAAAATAGCCGAAATGATGGGGCAATCGCGACCTTCGCGATATAAAAAGCTGAAATGATAGAGCATCGCGGAAAGAAATAAAATAAAAAATATATAAAATGAAATTTATGCCCTACAGGTGATATCACAGCAATCCCTGTATACAATCCAGGGACGCAAACAAAGAAGGAACCACACCCTTCTTCCCCAGGTTTCATCCGAAGAGGAAGCCAAATCTCGATGGTTCACAGACAGCCTAGAGATCATCTCAACATTCGTTGCATTACAACAGACACAACATCACAGCAAAGCGCAACAGCGGCAACCCCCAGTTCCATGACTCGGCGGCGCACGGATAACCAAGTGTCAAATCCCGACTCCGTGAAATGCGGATAAAGTCAAAATTCCTGGTTACGTGGAACGCGGCAATTACCCCGTGGGAAGCGTCCAGAGCGGATCCTGGTCCTCGTAGGGCACGACAGTGAACCCGTGTGAAGCATCCAGAGCGGAGCCTAGTCCTCGCCGAACACGGCAGTGAACCCGTAGGAAGCATCTAGAGCAAAATTCCTGGTTACGCAGAGCACGGCAGTGAACCCATGTGAAGCATCCAGAGCGGATCCTGGTCCTCGCAGAGCACGGCAGTGAACCCATATAAAGCATTGATTGATACGAATTCTTGTTGTGTCGTTTAAGAAAAATGTAAAGAAATCACAACCAAAAATTATTTGACCGCAATCAATAACGGTGTCGATTTGTAGCGCGTTAGTAAGTGCGGATCGTCCACAGGGAAAGTGTAATCGTTCGTATTTCGAATTAGATGAGTCGAAAATTAGAGAAAAGAGAAAAGACAATTCATGATTTATAAAATTGAAGTTCAAGAATTAGTAAAATCTAGTCTAAATCAAGAAACATTAAAATCAAGAATTGAGAATTTATGATTTCCAAACCAACAATCAAGATTCGAAGTGAGTCTCGTAGGAGTCGATTGAACCTTTAGATGTGACGAAATCAAATGATTACATACTCTTATCCATCGAAGAATTGAGGCTAGATCGATGATTGATCAACAAGAATTGGGGATTTCTTGCGGAAACTGAAGTTTCATCTTCTATTCCTTGTCCTTTTGTCGATTTCAATCGCATTCTAGCCTCTAGTAAATTCAAGAATCGATCGTGGATCCCTAATTTCGAGCGAACATGATCAAGAAAGCATCGCATCGAAACGAGGTCGTCGAATCCTGAATTTGCTAGGGTTTACAAACTCGTAGGACTTAAGAATTGTACAAGAATCTAAATCATCATCATCTATTGATCATCTCGACTCCTTCACGAGCGGAGTTTTACTCAAACATCATAATATGACACATAATCAATAATTGAAATCGAATCATGATTCATGAGTGTAAAGAAAGCAAGATATCAAAATTTCACATTTATTTATCAACAATTTAGTCACAACTCTCTCAGGATCTACAAGAGGAAAGAACTTGATCGTTGATTTCGGCTTCGCTCGTCTCCTTGAGTCGCGGATCTCCTTGGATCACTTGCTCCGATGAAGTCCGGCGTCGCTTTCTAAAGGATCGATGGATTCATGCTTGATTTGGTACTCGAGGTTCTTGATTTTGGCTTTGGAATTTGAATTAGGGTTAGGGTTTGGAGGTACAAGTTGTGTCACTCAACTTGTGTTGGGGTTCAAGATTGAACTCTTGAACAACCCAATTTAATGAACAACCTTAGAAGTGAAGCCTTAGGGTTCCTTTTATAGCCTTCACTAGCTTTGGCTTCCTTTAGAAGCTAGGTTTATGTTAGCTTCCCTTGTAAGCTAGGTAGTTAGGTAGAAGCTTCTAGAGGTAGTTAGTTAGGCTTTAGATTCCTTCTTAAGCTTGGAGGTTAGGGAGAAGCTTCTAGGCTTAGTTTGTTAAGTAGCTTTCTTTGGAAGCTTGGAAGTTTGGCTTGAATAAGGAGCTTGCTGTTCTGGCAGAAGACTCTGGAGATTTCTGGAAATTGCCATAGCTTGATGAGGTGTAGGCATTGAGAGAAGAATAATGGAGAAGATTTCAGCTGATGATGTGGCAAGACGGCCGCGGATCCGTGGCCAATGGCATGATTCGGCCGCGGATCCGCGGCGGTTTAGGGGCCTTGGTGCTTCAACTTTCTAATGTGTCTTTCTGTTGACTTCATGGTATTTTTCTGACATGTTGAATCTCAAAATTCCTTCTAAATTACTACCAGATCTCAAGTCTTTGAGTTGGCGTATTTTTATCAGCATTTTTCACTGATTTGGCTTTTCTCCTGGAATTTCCTGCACAGATTCTCGAAACAAGTGTTGCGCTACACAAAGATAATGCGATGACATGATAAACATTCAATTTCCTTCAAAATGCCGGTTTTAGTAAACAACACAGGTAATCTGGTATTTTACGACTGTTTTGCTAATATGTGCAATATTCAAACCGAACACTTCTAGATGAGTGCAAATGATAGGGAAATTGTCGTGTTAAAAATGCAATATTTTCGACTGATCAAATTCCCCCAAACTTATTTTCGGTCGTCTCGAGCGCACTGTTTTATTTAAAAAGAGAAGGAGAAAATAAAGAAAAAGAAAAAGTAACTAGCACACTTTCTTAGGCAACACGATTGCACTGAGCACGTGCAACAAGCCTTTAAACCTCTAGGTGTCCCTGGTAGGAGGAGTGTTGTCTCCTGAGAGTTTACAGCGGATTGCACCCAAAAAATTCAATAATAAAAGGAAGACCGTGAATATTACATATAAAGAAAAGAATTGTAAAAGAAAGACTTTGAAAATTAGGGTTTCCAACTATGCTACCTTTTCGGTTGTCATGAGCCCTATCTTAATAGTCATGAAAAGATGTTAGAAATCACATCATCCCTCAATAAAACATCGCCATTATTCTTCATTCCTATCTTTCTTCCAAACATCGATCATATAACCCTACGTGAGTGTAAAAGACTTCCCTACACCCGGAGAATTCAAATCAAGATATCATACTCTTGCCCATCTGCCTTAGTACTTTTTAATTAATGAATATTTAGCTGAATTTGCTCACACACTTTCATGCGACCGTTAATACTTCTTGAGATACTAATCTACCGATTACTCATTTGCTTGCTTATACGGTGTTTTTTCCTCGTCTTGCACCACCTAAGGCTTAGCAGTAACTCCCAGACCAGTTGGTCTAAGGCACTAGGTGAAGAGGCACCCTCGCTATATTTTTTTATTGCTGCCTTGGCGATAACAAAACAGTGTTCATTTTTCTCACCATTTTATATTTTATTCATATTTTTTTTATTTCCTTCATACATCGGCTTATAGACAAGAGCATTTCAAGGTATCCTCTACTATCCCGAGCTTCAAGACGTGTGTAAGTGCGAATAGCAGGGTATCAACGTTCAAAATGTTTGGCATCCAGAATAGAAAATATTTTTCAGACTTATTTTTATCCTCAGATTAGTGACTTCCTTCATCTTACTAACCCTTGGGACAATGGCTCATGACTACTTATTACTAGTTCGTATAAGAAAACTTCTAATTTTCTTGGTTTTCTTAAATTTTTCTAATCTTTTGCATGTAATTTTTCACTATCTAATCTTTTATTATCTTATATATGTACAAAAATTATTTTTTTTTGGAAATTTTTTAATTTTTTATAGGTTTTCAAAATTGTTTTGTGCTTATGCAAAGTATGATATGCAAATGATGCGAAAATAAGCACAAACCTCCCCCAAACTTGTTTTCAACAGTATTCTCACTGTTTCCATCTGCTATATCTCGAAAACCTGTAAGCCTGGGAGGAAATTTATTAACGGGGGCAAAATATTTAAGTGAAGATCCTCCCCCAAACTTATTTTTGTCTCATTTTTTTGTGTAAAAATTTTCTTTTCAGGAGCCAGATTACACCCCCCCAAACTTGAGTTAAACAATGTTAATCTTAAAAAATCACAAGAGAGGGTCAAGAATCATTGGTCGATGCCAAGGTTTGCAAAGACCGTACGTCAACACCAACCATTCGAAAATTTTATCAATGTAGTGCTCAGGTTGGTGGAAGAAGAAGTGGGGAAAGGGTAAGTGGTGGAATAGAATATGTGTGCGTCTCGTTTTGGAGAGACGATGTAGTGATTGTGATGGATTACTCGCATTCATTTTACAGTCCAGAAGAAGGGGTGGAGGTTCAATTTCATTGATTGGGAGATGATTCATCTCAATACCCGTATCATTCAAAAATGCGAGTTCATTAGCGAAGATTTCATCAAAAGTCTCATCAATACCCCAAAGAATAATGTCATCACAATGCGCGGGGTGATCTTTAGACTCTAAAAGCAGTTCATAATCAGTGTTAGTTGTTGACCCGGATATCTCAGTGGAAGAGTCCGTATGTGAATGATACATAATTGGGTCAAACAACAACATTTGAAAAGAGTCAAGATCAGTATCATGATGATCATCAAATTCGCTGCTGTCGACATCCATTAAGTCAACAGAATAGACCTGAGCAGTAGGTTCGGAGGGTACACTTCCCAACTTGTAAATGTTCAGCTCTATTGACCTAATCCCGAAGGATAGGGTCATAGAACCATTACGACAGTTGATAATAGCGTTTGAAGTCGCCAAAAAGGGGCGACCTAAAATCACCGGAATTTGATTCCGTGGGTTCGCTACAGGATGTATATCAATTACAATAAAGTCCACATAGAATATAAATTCCCCGATTTTTATTAACACATCCTCCAGTATACCCCTAGATTTGGTGATTGATCTGTCAGCCATCTAGACAGTGCAATGGGATGGTTTCAACTCTCCGATCCCTAACTGCTCATAGAATGAGAAAGGAAGCAGGTTAACACTTGCGCCAAGGTCAAGTAGAGCATGGTTAATGTGTTTCTCCCCGATAGAAATGGAAATCGTAGGATAGCCAGGATCCTTACGTTTTCTCGGTAATTGTTGGGGGAAAGCTGTGTCTTCAGTCTTTGCTATGAATATCTTCTTGGGCACTTGAGTCTTCCATTTTCTAGTGCACAAGTCTTTAAGAACTTTCGCATATGCGGGGATTTGTTGGATAGCATCTAGAAGAGGGATGTTGATGTTAACCTGTTTAAACATTTCAGTGATCTTCTCCATTTGTGTACTCAGTGTGTTTCCCCTTAATTGATTCGGGTAAGGAGCTTGAGCAATAAGATCAGTGTCCAACACTGGAGAAGATCGTGTGGGTGGGAACGATCTAAGAATAGGAGTGGGGATCATTTTCTGTGTACTAGAAGAGCTGGGCTGAGGTGTCGAGCCATGGGGAAAATGGAGAATAGGCCCGGAAGAAGGTGGTGGGGTAGAAGAACTGGGGTCAGAATTAGAAGTAGAAGTGGAAGGAAAGGTCTCAGCCGGGGTATCATCGATAGATTTTTCAGTGTCATCAATCTCTTCCCCAACGTGATTGTCAAGCACTCTTCCAGATCTCAACGTGATTGCATTCACATGATGTGAATAGCCAGGATTGGGTAAAGGTTGAGCTGGAAGTTTCCCTTTCTCTCTCGCACTCATTTCAGCTTTAAGTTGTGCAATTTGTTCTTCCATCGATTTAATATTCTCATTTTGAGAGACAATGATCTTCATCACTTTATCGAAGGAAGATTGCATTTTTGCCGTCCCTTGGATGGATTGTTTCATGAAAGTATCCAAGGTTTGTGCTAGTGCAGAGGTATTATCTGTACCGGTCAATTGCAAAGAGTTTTCATGTGGTGCAAAAGTGTTGGCCGGATTTTGGAAGTTTTGTGATTGGTAGGGGTGCTGACTCAATTGAAGTGGTTGCTGTTGTGGTGGAAGAGCCCTTTGGAAATTGTTTTGGTTTGGAGCCGTGTTTTGAGTTTGTGATTGGTTCCAAGCAAAGTTAGGGTGATTCCTCCAACCCTGATTATATGTGGAAGAAAATGGATCGTTTCTAGGTCTTTGTTGGAAAGCAGAATTGATATGCTCATGACCTTGAAATGGAGAATTCATTGGACATTCTTCCTTCAGATGAGAAGGATCAGAACAGCAGCCACATACAGTTTTGGAGAGTGACATTTGATTTAGGGCGGCGGCTAAAAATTTGTTTTCCATAGTCTCGAGTTTCTTTTGCATAGCTGAAATGTCAGCTCTAACTCCTATGGAAACTTCCGATTGGTTATTGCCACCCCTAGATGATTGACTCACACCCTCCCACTGTAAAGATTTTTCAGCGGAATCTTCTAAAAATTTCCAGGCTTCCCCATCATATTTGGTCATGAAGTTGCCTTGACACATGGATTCAAGGGTCTGTCTTGTGTTATGATTAAAGCCCTCATATATGATTCTGCACAGATCCCATCTAGGGATTCCGTGATGTGGACATTGGACTAACAGATCCTTGAAGCGTTCAAGACATTTTGAAAACGGTTCATTTGAAAGCTGGGTGAATTGATTTATTTCGCTACGGACTCGAGCTGTTTTATGATGTGGGTTTAATTTCTTAAGGAATGCTTTGACGAATTCTTCCCAGTTTGAAATGGAATGTGCGGTATTGTTATACAGTCACTTCTCGGCTATATCGCACAAGGTAAATGGGAGAAGACGAAGACGCATAGCATCCACAGAAAGCTGTGAGGTACCCATCATTGCGCATACATTTTCAAATTTGGTGATAAAGGCATATGCGTCTTCAGACTCGAGACCGTGATATTTTGGTAGAAGGTTGATGTATTGGTGTTTTATTTCAAAATTGTCCCTGTTGGCTGGTGGTATGGATAGACAGGTCGAAAGAGGACCTCGCATAGGATAGCACGTCTCTTGGAAAGAGATGCGGGGTGGATTCTGCGCACCTGCGGACGGCGGCAGAGTTGTGGTAAAGATGTTCGATGAAGAAGGATCCATCGATGTGGGTGTGGTGGTGGGTAAAGAAGAGGTAAAAGTAGAAATACCGACTTCGGAGTCGATCGGGGGGACGCGGACTAAGCGGGCACTAGAATCCTGTGTCCAGCCTATCTTGCACTAAAAGGGGTTAGTACAAGTGGCAGCGTAGATATAATTAGGGGAAATGAATGAAGTGGTGTTTGTTTTGAAAAAGAATACGGATTTTTGAAAAAATGATGCAAATCACAATAAATGCAACAAGCAACCCTAAGTCTAGTGGTCACCTAGGTCAAGGCTCTAGACCGCTCCTAAATGCCAAAAGACAAGTCGCAGATCAATCCTCCACTGCCTCTTTGTCTCTCCTGTAGCCAGGTAAGTGCCAGGTAAGTGGGAGGTTCTCCACTACGTAAGTAGTGGGCCTAATTAAGTAACCACTAGCCTTCGACACACTTGCCTTAGACACCACAAAAGAAACGCGGATAAGCAATGAATTACCCACGGCCTTCTCTTGTCCTAAGTGAGCGCGACCGTCTTTAGAGTCATCTCTAGATTTCTTTTAGTTAATGAGGTAAATGCGGATGCAAGTTTGTGATTTTTGGGGCATAGGAAGGGTAATGAACTCCTCACCTAATCTGAATTTGGCCGTGCCCCTTAATTTCCGTATTAATATGCAAACAACCAAAAAAAAAACACGCACAATTTTTATTGCTTTTTTGCGGCGCTGCGAATTTTGCAAAGAAACCTGCAGAAAATTGTTAATGGAGCATATTGAGGAAGAGATAAGAAAGTGAGGGAGTTACCTGAGAAAAATGGTACAGTGATCTTCTTGATGAGAGGCGAAAACGCGGTGGGAGCTGCCAAATGCCGCGGAAACGCGGTTCTATGTTGGAATCACTGCACAAAATTTTGTGCACAAGCTTCTGTTCACCTTCTAAACTCTCTGGAATGCTCAGAACAATTTTCCGCTAGCTCCAATGATTCCAGATTTCCTCGCAACAAAACACAACAAATCGTTTAGTATTTTGCGCGAATTTTGATCTAACAATTATAATGGAATAAACTTTTCAACCCAAATTTAAAAAACGAACGAATTAGCGCACTATCCCCGGCAACGGCGCCATTTGATTGATAGGAATTCTTGTTGTGTCGTTTAAGAAAAATGTAAAGAAATCACAACAAAAAATTATTTGACCTCAATCAATAACGGTGTCGATTTATAGCGCGTTAGTAAGTGCGGATCGTCCACAGGAAAAGTGTAATCGTTCGTATTTCGAATTAGATGAGTCGAAAATTAGAGAAAAGAGAAAAGACAATTAATGATTTATAAAATTGAAGTTCAAGAATTAGTAAAATCTAGTCTAAATCAAGAAACATTAAAATCAAGAATTGAGAATTTATGATTTCCAAACCAACAATCAAGATTCGAAGTGAGGCTCGTAGGAGTCGATTGAACCTTTAGATGTGATGAAATCTAATGATTACATACTCTTATCCATCGAAGAATTGATGCTAGATCGATGATTGATCAACAAGAATTGGGGATTTCTTGCGGAAACTAAAGTTTCATCTTCTATCCCTTGTCCTTTTGTTGATTTCATTCGCATTCTAGCCTCTAGTAAATTCAAGAATCGATCGTGGATCCCTAATTTCGAGCGAACACGATCAAGAAAGCATCGCATCGAAACTAGGTCGTCGAATCTTGAATTTGCTAGGGTTTACAAACTCGTAGGACTTAAGAATTGTACAAGAATCTAAATCATCATCATCTATTGATCGTCTCGACTCCTTCACGAGCGGAGTTTTACTCAAACATCATAATATGACACAAAATCAACAATTGAAATCGAATCATGATTCACGAGTGTAAAGAAAGCAAGATATCGAAATTTCACCTTTATTTATCAACAATTTAGTCACAACTCTCTCAAGATCTATAAGAGGAAAGAACTTGATCGTTGATTTCGGCTTCGCTCGTCTCCTTGAGTCGCGGATCTCCTTGGATCACTTGCTCCGATGAAGTCCGGCGTCGCTTTCTAAAGGATCGATGGATTCATGCTTGATTTGGTACTCGAGGTTCTTGATTTTGGCTTTAGAATTTGAATTAGTGTTAGGGTTTGGAGGTACAAGTTGTGTCACTCAACTTGTGTTGGGGTTCAAGATTGAACTCTTGAACAACCCAATTTAATGAACAACCTTAGAAGTGAAGCCTTAGGGTTCCTTTTATAGCCTTCACTAGCTTTGGCTTCCTTTAGAAGCTAGGTTTAGGTTAGCTTCCCTTGTAAGCTAGGTAGTTAGGTAGAAGCTTCTAGAGGTAGTTAGTTAGGCTTTAGCTTCCTTTTTAAGCTTGGAGATTAGGGAGAAGCTTCTAGGCTTAGTTTGTTAAGTAGCTTGCTTTGGAAGCTTGGAAGTTTGGCTTGAATAAGGAGCTTGCTGTTCTGGCAGAAGACTCTGGAGATTTCTGGAAATTTCCATAGCTTGATGAGGTGTAGGCATTGAGAGAAGAATAATGGAGAAGATTTCAGCTGATGATGTGGCAAGACGGCCGCGGATCCGCGGCCAATGGCATGATCCGGCCGCAGATCCGCGGCGGTTTAGGGGCCTTGGTGCTTCAACTTTCTAATGTGTCTTTCTGTTGACTTCATGGTATTTTTCTGACATGTTGAATCTCAAAATTCCTTCTAGATTACTACCAGATCTCAAGTCTTTGAGTTGGCGTATTTTTATCAGCATTTTTCACTGATTTGGCTTTTCTCCTGGAATTTCCTGCACAGATTCTCGAAACAAGTGTTGCGCTACACAAAGATAATGCGATGACATGATAAACACTCAATTTCCTTCAAAATGCCGGTTTTAGTATACAACACAGGTAATCTGGTATTTTACGACTGTTTTGCTAATATGTGCAATATTCAAACCGAACACTTCTAGATGAGTGCAAATGATAGGGAAATTGTCGTGTTAAAAATGCAATATTTTCGACTGATCAAATTCCCCCAAACTTATTTTCGGTCGTCTCGAGTGCACTGTTTTATTTAAAAAGAGAAGGAGAAAATAAAGAAAAAGAAAAAATAACTAGCACACTTTCGTAGGCAACACGATTGCACTGAGCACGTGCAACAAGCCTTTAAACCTCTAGGTGTCCCTGGTAGGAGGAGTGTTGTCTTCTGAGGGTTTTCAGCGGATTGCACCAAAAAAATTCAATAATAAAAGGAAGACCGTGAATATTACATATAAAGAAAAGAATTGTAAAAGAAAGACTTTGAAAATTAGGGTTTCCAACTATGCTACCTTTTCGGTTGTCATGAGCCCTATCTTAATAGTCATGAAAAGATGTTAGAAATCACATCATCCCTCAATAAAACATCGCCATTATTCTTCATTCCTATCTTTCTTCCAAACATCGATCATATAACCCTACGTGAGTGTAAAAGACTTCCCTACACCCGGAGAATTCAATTCAAGATATCATACTCTTGCCCATCTGCCTCAGTACTTTTTAATTAATGAATATTTAGCTGAATTTGCTCACACACTTTCATGCGACTGTTAATACTTCTTGAGGTACTAATCTACCGATTACTCATTTGCTTGCTTATACGGTGTTTTTTCCTCGTCTTGCACCACCTAAGGCTTAGCAGTGACTCCCAGACCAGTTGGTCTAAGGCACTAGGTGAAGATGCACCCTCGCTATATTTTTTTATTGTTGCCTTGGCGATAACAAAACAGTGTTCATTTTTTTCACCAGTTTATATTTTATTCATATTTTTTTTATTTCCTTCATACATCGGCTCATAGACAAGAGCATTTCAAGGCATCCTCTACTATCTCGAGCTTCAAGACGTGTGTAAGTGCGAATAGCAGGGTATCAACGTTCAAAATGTTTGGCATCTAGAATAGAAATTATTTTTCAGACTTATTTTTATCCTCAGATTAGTGACTTCCTTCATCTTACTAACCCTTGGGACAACGGCTCATAACTACTTATTACTAGTTCGTATAAGAAAACTTCTAATTTTCTTGGTTTTCTTAAATTTTTCTAATCTTTTGCATGTAATTTTTCACTATCTAATCTTTTATTACCTTATATATGTACAAAAATTTTTTTTTTTGGAAATTTTTTAAATTTTTATAGGTTTTCAAAATTGTTTTGTGCTTATGCAAAGTATGATATGCAAATGATGCAAAAATAAGCACAAACCTCCCCCAAACTTATTTTCAACAGTGTTCTCACTGTTTCCATCTGCTATATCTCGAAAACCTGTAAGCCTGGGAGGAAATTTATTAACGGGGGCAAAATATTTAAGTGAAGATCCTCTCCCAAACTTATTTTTGTCTCATTTTTTTTGTGTAAAAATTTTCTTTTCAGGAGCCAGATTACACCCCCCCAAACTTGGGTTAAACAATGTTAATCATAAAAAATCACAAGAGAGGGTCAAGAATCATTGGTCGATGCCAAGCTTTGCAAAGACCGTACGTCAACACCAACCATTCGAAGATTTTATCAATGTAGTGCTCAGGTTGGTGGAAGAAGAAGTGGGGAAAGGGTAAGTGGTGGAATAGAATGTGTGTGCGTCTCGTTTTGGAGAGACGATGCAGTGATTGTGATGGATTACTCGCATTCTTTTTACAGTCCAGAAGAAGGGGTGGAGGTTCAATTTCATTGATTGGGAGATGATTCATCTCAATACCCGTATCATTCAAAAATGCGAGTTCATTAGCGAAGATTTCCTCAAAAGTCTCTTCAATACCCCGAAGAATAATGTCATCACAAAGCGCGCGGTGATCTTCAGACTCTAAAAGCAGTTCATAATCAGTGTTAGTTGTTGACCCGGACATCTAGTGGAAGAGTCCGTATGTGAATGATACATAGTTGGGTCAAACAACAACATATGAAAAGAGTCAAGATCAGTATCTTGATGATCATCAAATTCGCTGCTGTCGACATCCATTAAGTCAACAGAATAGACCTGAGCAGTAGGTTCGGAGGGTACACTTCCCAACTTGTAAATGTTCAGCTCTATTGACCTATTCCCGAAGGATAGGGTCATAGAACCATTACGACAGTTGATAATAGCGTTTGAAGTGGCCAAAAAGGGGCGACCTAAAATCACGGAATTTGATTCCGTGGGTTCGCTACAGGCTGTGTATCAATTACAATAAAGTCCACAGGGAATATAAATTCCCCGATTTTTATTAACACATCCTCCAGTATACCCCTAGATTTGGTGATTGATCGGTCAGCCATCTAGAGAGTGCAATGGGATGGTTTCAACTCTCCGATCCCTAACTGCTCATAGACTGAGAAAGGAAGCAGGTTAACACTTGCGCCAAGGTCAAGTAGTGCATGGTTAATGTGTTTCTCCCCGATAGAAATGGAAATCATAGGATAGCCAGGATCCTTACGTTTCCTCGGTAATTGTTGGGGGAAAGCCGTGTCTTCAGTCTTTGCTATGAATATCTTCTTGGGCACTTGAGTCTTCCTCTTTCTAGTGCACAAGTCTTTAAGAACTTTCGCATCTGCGGGGACCTGTTAGATAGCATCTAGAAGAGGGATGTTGATGTTAACCTGTTTAAACATTTCAGTTATCTTCTCCATTTGTAGACTCAGTGTGTTTCCCCTTTAATCGATTCGGGTTAGGAGCTTGAGCAATAAGATCAGTGTCCAACACTGGAGAAGATCGTGTGGGTAGGAATGATCTAAGAATAGGAGTGGGGATCGTTTTCTGTGTACTAGAAGAGCTGGGCTGAGGTGTCGAGCCATGGGGAAAACGGAGAATAGGCTCGGAAGAAGGTGGTGGGCTAGAAGAACTGGGGTCAGAATTAGAAGTAGAAGTGGAAGGAAAGGTCTCAGCCGGGGTATCATCGATAGATTTTTCAGTGTCATCAATCTCTTCTCCAACGTGATTGCCAAGCACTCTTCCAGATCTCAACGTGATTGCATTCACATGATGTGAATAGCCAGGATAGGGTAAAGGTTGAGCTGGAAGTTTCCCTTTCTCTCTCGCACTCATTTCGGCTTTAAGTTGTGCAATTTGTTCTTCCATCGATTTAATATTCTCATTTTGAGAGACAATGATCTTCATCACTTTATCGAAGGAAGATTGCATTTTTGCCGTCCCTTGGATGGATTGTTTCATGAAAGTATCCAAGGTTTGTGCTAGTGCAGAGGTATTATCTGTACCGGTCAATTGCAAAGAGTTTTCATGTGGTGCAAAAGTGTTGGCCGGATTTTAGAAGTTTTGTGATTGGTAGGGGTGCTGACTCAATTGAAGTGATTGCTGTTGTGGTGGAAGAGCCCTTTGGAAATTGTTTTGGTTTGGAACCGTGTTTTGAGTTTGTGATTGGTTCCAAGCAAAGTTAGGGTGATTTCTCCAACCCTGATTATATGTGGAAGAAAATGGATCGTTTCTAGGTCTTTGTTGGAAAGCAGAATTGATATGCTCATGACCTTGAAACGGAGAATTCATTGGACATTCTTTCTTCAGATGAGAAGGATCAGAACAGCAGCCACATACAGTTTTGGAGAGTGACATTTGATTTAGGGCGGCTGCTAAAAATTTGTTTTCCATAGTCTCGAGTTTCTTTTGCATAGCTGAAATGTCAGCTTTAACTCCTATGGAAACTTTCAATTGGTTATTGCCACCCCTAGATGATTGACTCACACCCTCCCACTGTAAAGATTTTTCAGCGAAATCTTCTAAAAATTTCCAGGCTTCCCCATCATCTTTGGTCATGAAGTTGCCTTGACACATGGATTCAAGGGTCTGTCTTGTGTTAGGATTAAAGCCCTCATATATAATTCTGCACAGATCCCATCTAGGGATTCCGTGATGTGGACATTGGACTAACAGATCCTTGAAGCGTTCAAGACATTTTGAAAACGGTTCATTTGAAAGCTGGGTGAATTATTTTATTTCGCTACGGACTCGAGCTGTCTTATGATGTGGGTAGAATTTCTTAAGGAATGCTTTGACGAATTCTTCCCAGTTTGAAATGGAATGTGCGGTATTGTTATACAGCCACTTCTCGGTTATATCGCACAAGGTAAATGGGAGAAGACGAAGATGCATAGCATCCACAGAAAGCTGTGAGGTACCCATCATTGCGCATACATTTTCAAATTTGGTGATAAAGGCATATGCGTCTTCAGACTCGAGACCATGATATTTTGGTAGAAGGTTGATGTATTGATGTTTTATTTCAAAATTTTCCCCGTTGGCTGGTGGAATGGATAGACAGGTCGAAAGAGGACCTCACATAGGATAGCACCTCTCCTAGAGAGAGATGCGGGGTGGATTCTGCGCACCTGCGGACGGCGGTAGAGTTGTGGTAAAGATGTTCGATGTAGAAGGATCCATCGATGTGGGTGTGGTGGTGGGTAAAGAAGAGGTAAATGTAGAAATACCGACGCAGACTAAGCGGGCACTAGAATCCTGTGTCCAGCCTATCTTGCACTAAAAGGGGTTAGTACAAGTGGCAGCGTAGATATAATTAGGGAAAATGAATGAAGTGGTGTTTGTTTTGAAAAAGAATACGGATTTTTTAAAAAATGATGCAAATCACAACAAATGCAACAAGCAACCCTAAGTCTAGTGGTCACCTAAGTCAAGGCTCTAGACCGCTCCTAAATGCCAAAAGACAAGTCGCAGGATCAATCCTCCACTGCTTCTTTGTCTCTCCTGTGGCCAGGTAAGTGCCAGGTAAGTGGGAGGTTCTTCACTACGTAAGTAGTGGGCCTAATTAAGTAACCACTAGCCTTCGACACACTTGCCTTAGACACCACAAAAGAAACGCGGATAAGCAATGAATTACCCACGGCCTTCTCTTGTCCTAAATGAGCGCGACGGTCTTTAGAGTCATCTCTAGATTTCTTTTAGTTAATGAGGTAAATGCGGATGCAAGTTTGTGATTTTTAGGGCTTAGGAAGGGTAATGAACTCCCCACCTAATCTGAATTTGGCCGTGCCCCTTAATTTTCGTATTAATATGCAAACAACCAAAAATAAAAAATACGCACAATTTTTATTGCTTTTTTGCGGCGCTGCGAATTTTGCAAAGAAACCTGCAGAAAATTGTTAATGGAGCATATTGAGGAAGAGATAAGAAAGTGAGGGAGTTACCTGAGAAAAATAGTACAGTGATCTGCTTGATGAGCAGCGGAAACGCGGTGGGAGCTGCCAAATGCCGCGAAAACGCGGTTCTATGTTGGGATCACTGCACAAAATTTTGTGCACAAGCTTCTGTTCACCTTCTAAGCTCTCTGGAATGCTCAGAACAATTTTCCTCTAGCTCCAATAATTCCAGATTTCCTCGCAACAAAACACAACAAATCGTTTAGTATTTTGCGCGAATTTTGATCTAACAATTATAATGGAAAAAATTTTTCAACCCAAATTTAAAAAACGAACGAATTAGCGCATTATCCCAGGCAACGGCGCCATTTGATTGATAGGAATTCTTGTTGTGTCGTTTAAGAAAAACGTAAAGAAATCACAACAAAAAATTATTTGACCTCAATCAATAACGGTGTCGATTTGTAGCGCGTTAGTGAGTGCGGATCGTCCACAGGAAAAGTGTAATCGTTAGTATTTCGAATTAGATGAGTCGAAAATTAGAGAAAAGAGAAAAGACAATTCATGATTTATAAAATTGAAGTTCAAGAATTAGTAAAATCTAGTCTAAATCAAGAAACATTAAAATCAAGAATTGAGAATTTATGATTTCCAAACCAACAATCAAGATTCGAAGTGAGGCTCGTAGGAGTCGATTGAACCTTTAGATGTGATGAAATCTAATGATTACATACTCTTATCCATCGAAGAATTGATGCTAGATCGATGATTGATCAACAAGAATTGGGGATTTCTTGCGGAAACTAAAGTTTCATCTTCTATCCCTTATCCTTTTGTCGATTTCATTCGCATTCTAGCCTCTAGTAAATTCAAGAATCGATCGTGGATCCTTAATTTCGAGCGAACACGATCAAGAAAGCATCGCATCGAAACTAGGTCGTCGAATTTTGAATTTGCTAGGGTTTACAAACTCGTAGGACTTAAGAATTGTACAAGAATCTAAATCATCATCATCTATTGATCATCTCGACTCCTTCACGAGTGAAGTTTTACTCAAACATCATAATATGACACATAATCAAAATTGAAATCGAATCATGATTCACGAGTGTAAAGAAAGCAAGATATCGAAATTTCACCTTTATTTATCAACAATTTAGTTACAACTCTCTCAAGATCTATAAGAGGAAAGAACTTGATCGTTGATTTCGGCTTCGCTCGTCTCCTTGAGTCGTGGATCTCCTTGGATCACTTTCTCCGATGAAGTCCGGCGTTGATTTCTAAAGGATCGAAGGCATCATGCTTGATTTGGTACTCGAGGTTCTTGATTTTGGCTTTGGAATTTGAATTAGGGTTAGGGTTTGGAGGTACAAGTTGTGTCACTCAACTTATGTTGGGGTTCAAGATTGAACTCTTGAACAACCCAATTTAATGAACAACCTTAGAAGTGAAGCCTTAGGGTTAGTTTTATAGCCTTCACTTGCTTTGGCTTCCTTTAGAAGCTAGGTTTAGGTTAGCTTTCCTTGTAAGCTAGGTAGTTAGGTAGAAGCTTCTAGAGGTAGTTAGTTAGGCTTTAGCTTCCTTCTTAAGCTTGGAGGTTAGGGAGAAGCTTCTAGGCTTAGTTTGTTAAGTAGCTTGCTTTGGAAGCTTGGAAGTTTGGCTTGAATAAGGAGCTTGCTGTTCTGGCAGAAGACTCTGGAGATTTCTGGAAATTGCCATAGCTTGATGAGGTGTAGGCATTGAGAGAAGAATAATGGAGAAGATTTCAGCTGATGATGTGGCAAGACGGCCGCGGATCCGCGGCCAATGGCATGATCCGGCCGCGGATCCGCGACAGTTTAGGGGCCTTGGTGCTTCAACTTTCTAATGTGTCTTTCTGTTGACTTCATGGTATTTTCTGACATGTTGAATCTCAAAATTCCTTCTAGATTACTACCAGATCTCAATTCTTTGAGTTGGCGTATTTTTATCAGCATTTTTCACTGATTTGGCTTTTCTCCTGGAATTTCCTGCACAGATTCTCGAAACAAGTGTTGCGCTACACAAAGATAATGCGATGACATGATAAACACTCAATTTCCTTCAAAATGCCGGTTTTAGTATACAACACAGGTAATATGGTATTTTACGACTGTTTTGCTAATATGTGCAATATTCAAACCGAACACTTCTAGATGAGTGCAAATGATAGGGAAATTGTCGTGTTAAAAATGCAATATTTTCGACTGATCAAATTCCCCCAAACTTATTTTCGGTCGTCTCGAGCGCACTGTTTTATTTAAAAAGAGAAGGAGAAAATAAAGAAAAAGAAAAACTAACTAGCACACTTTCGTAGGCAACACGATTGCACTGAGCACGTGCAACAAGCCTTTAAACCTCTAGGTGTCCCTGGTAGGAGGAGTGTTGTCTCCTGAGGGTTTTCAGCGGATTGCACCCAAAAAATTCAATAATAAAAGGAAGACCGTGAATATTACATATAAAGAAAAGAATTGTAAAAGAAAGACTTTGAAAATTAGGGTTTCCAACTATGCTACCTTTTCGGTTGTCATGAGCCCTATCTTAATAGTCATGAAAAGATGTTAGAAATCACATCATCTCTCAATAAAACATCGTCTTTATTCTTCATTCCTATCTTTCTTCCAAACATCGATCATATAACCCTACATGTGTGTAAAAGACTTCCCTACAGCCGGAGAATTCAATTCAAGCTATCATACTCTTGCCCATCTGCCTCAGTAATTTTTAATTAATGAATATTTAGCTGAATTTGCTCACACACTTTCATGCGACCGTTAATACTTCTTGAGGTACTAATCTACCGATTACTCAATTGCTTGCTTATACGGTGTTTTTTCCTCGTCTTGCACTACCTAAGGCTTAGCAGTGACTCCCAGACCAGTTGGTCTAAGGCACTAGGTGAAGAGGCACCCTCGCTATATTTTTTTATTGCTGCCTTGGCGATAACAAAACCAGCGTTCATTTTTCTCACCATTTTATATTTTATTCATATTTTTTTTATTTCCTTCATACATCGGCTTATAGACAAGAGCATTTCAAGGTATACTCTACTATCCCGAGCTTCAAGACGTGTGTAAGTGCGAATAGCAGGGTATCAACGTTCAAAATGTTTGGTTTCCAGAATAGAAACTATTTTTTAGACTTATTTTTATCCTCAGATTAGTGACTTCCTTCATCTTACTAACCCTTGGGACAATGGCTCATAACTACTTATTACTAGTTCGTATAAGAAAACTTCTAATTTTCTTGGTTTTCTTAAATTTTTCTAATCTTTTGCATGTAATTTTTCACTATCTAATCTTTTATTATCTTATATATGTACAAAAATTATTTTTTTTTGGAAATTTTTTAAATTTTTATAGGTTTTCAAAATTGTTTTGTGCTTATGCAAAGTATGATATGCAAATGATGCGAAAATAAGCTCAAATCTCCCCCAAACTTGTTTTCAACAGTGTTCTCACTGTTTCCATCTGCTATATCTCGAAACCTGTAAGCCTGAGAGGAAATTTATTAACGGGGGCAAAATATTTAAGTGAAGATCCTCCCCCAAACTTATTTTTGTCTCATTTTTTTGTGTAAAAATTTTCTTTTCAGGAGCCAGATTACACCCCCCCAAACTTGAGTTAAACAATGTTAATCTTAAAAAATCATAAGAGTGGGTCAAGAATCATTGGTCGATGCCAAGCTTTGTAAAGACCGTACGTCAACACCAACCATTCGAAGATTTTATCAATGTAGTGCTCAGGTTGGTGGAAGAAGAAGTGGGAAAAGGGTAAGTGGTGGAATAGAATGTGTGTGCGTCTCGTTTGGGAGAGACGATGCAGTGATTGTGATGGATTACTCGCATTCTTTTTACAGTCCAGAAGAAGGGGTGGGGGTTCAATTTCATTTATTGGGAGATGATTCATCTCAATACCCGTATCATTCAAAAATGCGAGTTCATTAGCGAAGATTTCCTTAAAAGTCTCATCAATACCCCGAAGAATAATGTCATCACAATGCGCGGGGTGATCTTTAGACTCTAAAAGCAGTTCATAATCAGTGTTAGTTGTTGACCCGGATATCTTAGTGGAAGAGTCCGTATGTGAATGATACATAGTTGGGTCAAACAACAACATATGAAAAGAGTCAAGATCAGTATCATGATGATCATCAAATTCGCTGCTGTCGACATCCATTAAGTCAACAGAATAGACCTGAGCAGTAGGTTCAGAGGGTACACTTCCCAACTTGTAAATGTTCAGCTCTATTGACCTATTCCCGAAGGATAGGGTCATAGAACCATTACGACAGTTGATAATAGCGTTTGAAGTGGCCAAAAAGGGGCGACCTAAAATCACCCGAATTTGATTCCGTGGGTACGCTACAGGCTGTGTATCAATTACAATAAAGTCCACAGGGAATATAAATTCCCCGATTTTTATTAACACATCCTCCAGTATACCCCTAGATTTGGTGATTGATCGGTCAGCCATCTAGAGAGTGCAATGGGATGGTTTCAACTCTCCGATCCCTAACTGCTCATAGACTGAGAAAGGAAGCAGGTTAACACTTGCGCCAAGGTCAAGTAGAGCATGGTTAATGTGTTTCTCCCCGATAGAAATGGAAATCATAGGATAGCCAGGATCCTTACGTTTCCTCGGTAATTGTTGGGGGAAAGCCGTGTCTTCAGTCTTTGCTATGAATATCTTCTTGGGCACTTGAGTCTTCCTCTTTCTAGTGCACAAGTCTTTAAGAACTTTCGCATCTGCGGAGACCTGTTAGATAGCATCTAGAAGAGGGATGTTGATGTTAACCTGTTTAAACAATTCAGTTATCTTCTCCATTTGTAAACTCAGTGTGTTTCCCCTTTAATCGATTCGGGTTAGGAGCTTGAGCAATAAGATCAGTGTCCAACACTGGAGAAGATCGTGTGGGTGGGAACGATCTAAGAATAGGAGTGGGGATCGTTTTCTGTGTACTAGAAGAGATGGGCTGAGGTGTCGAGCCATGGGGAAAACGGAGAATAGGCTCGGAAGAAGGTGGTGGGGTAGAAGAACTGGGGTCAGAATTAGAAGTAGAAGTGGAAGGAAAGGTCTCAGCCGGGGTATCATCGATAGATTTTTCAGTGTCATCAATCTCTTCCCCAACGTGATTGTCAAGCACTCTTCCAGATCTCAACGTGATTGCATTCACATGATGTGAATAGCCAGGATTGGGTAAAGGTTGAGCTGGAAGTTTCCCTTTCTCTCTCGCACTCATTTCGGCTTTAAGTTGTGCAATTTGTTCTTCCATCGATTTAATATTCTCATTTTGAGAGACAATGATCTTCATCACTTTATCGAAGGAAGATTGCATTTTTGCCATCCCTTGGATGGATTGTTTCATGAAAGTATCCAAGGTTTGTGCTAGTGCAGAGGTATTATCTGTACCGGTCAATTGCAAAGAGTTTTCATGTGGTGCAAAAGTGTTGGCCGGATTTTGGAAGTTTTGTGATTGGTAGGGGTGCTGACTCAATTGAAGTGGTTGCTGTTGTGGTGGAAGAGCCCTTTGGAAATTGTTTTGGTTTGGAACCGTATTTTGAGTTTGTGATTGGTTCCAAGCAAAGTTAGGGTGATTCCTCCAACCCTGATTATATGTGGAAGAAAATGGATCGTTTCTAGGTCTTTGTTGGAAAGCAGAATTGATATGCTCATGACCTTGAAACGGAGAATTCATTGGACATTCTTCCTTCAGATGAGAAGGATCAGAACATCAGCCACATACAGTTTTGGAGAGTGACATTTGATTTATTGCGGCAGCTAAAAATTTGTTTTCCATAGTCTCGAGTTTCTTTTGCATAGCTGAAATGTCAGCTCTAACTCCTATGGAAACTTCCGATTGGTTATTGCCACCCCTAGATGATTGACTCACACCCTCCCACTGTAAAGATTTTTCAGCGAAATCTTCTAAAAATTTCCAGGCTTCCCCATCATCTTTGGTCATGAAGTTGCCTTGACACATAGATTCAAGGGCCTGTCTTGTGTTAGGATTAATGCCCTCATATATGATTCTGCACAGATCCCATCTAGGGATTCCGTGATGTGGACATTGGACTAACAGATCCTTAAAGCGTTCAAGACATTTTGAAAATGGTTCATTTGGAAGCTGGGTGAATTGATTTATTTCGCTACGGACTCGAGCTGTCTTATGATGTGGGTAGAATTTCTTAAGGAATGCTTTGACGAATTCTTCCCAGTTTGAAATAGAATGTGCGGTATTGTTATACAGCCACTTCTCGGCTATATCGCACAAGGTAAATGGGAGAAGACGAAGACGCATAGCATCCACAGAAAGCTGTGAGGTACCCATCATTGCGCATACATTTTCAAATTTGGTGATAAAGGCATATGCGTCTTCAGACTCGAGACCGTGATATTTTGGTAGAAGGTTGATGTATTGGTTTTTTATTTCAAAATTGTCCCCGTTGGCTGGTGGAATGGATAGACAGGTCGAAAGAGGACCTCGTATAGGATAGCACCTCTCCTGGAGAGAGATGCGGGGTGGATTCTGCGCACCTGCGGACGGCGGCAGAGTTGTGGTAAAGATGTTCGATGTAGAAGGATCCATCGATGTGGGTGTGGTGGTGGGTAAAGAAGAGGTAAATGTAGAAATACTGACTTCGGAGTTGATCGGGGGGACGCGGACTAAGCGGGAACTAGAATCCTGTCTCCAGCCTATCTTGCACTAAAAGGGGTTAGTACAAATGGCAGCGTAGATATAATTAGGGGAAATGAATGAAGTGGTGTTTGTTTTGAAAAAGAATATGGATTTTTGAAAAAATGATGCAAATCACAATAAATGCAACAAGCAACCCTAAGTCTAGTGGTCACCTAGGTCAAGGCTCTAGACCGCTCCTAAATGCCAATAGACAAGTCGCAGGATCAATCCTCCACTGCCTCTTTGTCTCTCCTGTGGCCAGGTAAGTGCCAGGTAAGTGGGAGGTTCTCCACTATGTAAGTAGTGGGCCTAATTAAGTAACCACTAGCCTTCGACACACTTGCCTTAGACACCACAAAAGAAACGCGGATAAGCAATGAATTACCCACTGCCTTCTCTTGTCCTAAGTGAGCGCGACGGTCTTTAGAGTCATCTCTAGATTTCTTTTAGTTAATGAGGTAAATGCGGATGCAAGTTTGTGATTTTTGGGGCTTAGGAAGGGTAATGAACTCTTCACCTAATCTGAATTTGGCCGTGCCCCTTAATTTCCGTATTAATATGCAAACAACCAAAAATAAAAAACACGCACAATTTTTATTGCTTTTTTGCGGCGCTGCGAATTTTGCAAAGAAACCTGCAGAAAATTGTTAATGGAGCATATTGAGGAAGAGATAAGAAAGTGAGGGAGTTACCTGAGAAAAATGGTACAGTGATCTGCTTGATGAGCCGCGGAAACGCGGTGGGAGCTGCCAAATGCCGCGGAAACGCTGTTCTATGTTGGGATCACTGCACAAAATTTTGTGCACAAGCTTCTGTTCACCTTCTAAGCTCTCTGGAATGCTCAGAACAATTTTCCTCTAGCTCCAACGATTCCAGATTTCTTCGCAACAAAACACAACAAATCGTTTAGTATTTTGCGCGAATTTTGATCTAACAATTATAATGGAATAAAATTTTCAACCCAAATTTAAAAAACGAACGAATTAGCGCATTATCCCCGGCAACGGCGCCATTTGATTGATAGGAATTCTTGTTGTGTCGTTTAAGAAAAATGTAAAGAAATCACAACAAAAAATTATTTGACCTCAATCAATAACGGTGTCGATTTGTAGCGCGTTAGTAAGTGCGGATCATCCACAGGAAAAGTGTAATCGTTCGTATTTCGAATTAGATGAGTCGAAAATTAGAGAAAAGAGAAAAGACAATTCATGATTTATAAAATTGAAGTTCAAGAATTAGTAAAATCTAGTCTAAATCAAGAATCATTAAAATCAAGAATTGAGAATTTATGATTTCCAAACCAACAATCAAGATTCGAAGTGAGGCTCGTAGGAGTCGATTGAACCTTTAGATGTGATGAAATCTAATGATTACATACTCTTATCCATCGAAGAATTGATGCTAGATCGATGATTGATCAACAAGAATTGGGGATTTCTTGCGGAAACTAAAGTTTCATCTTCTATCCCTTGTCCTTTTGTCGATTTCATTCGCATTCTAGCCTCTAGTAAATTCAAGAATCGATCGTGGATCCCTAATTTCGAGCGAACACGATCAAGAAAGTATCGCATCGAAACTAGGTCGTCGAATTTTGAATTTGCTAGGGTTTACAAACTCGTAGGACTTAAGAATTGTACAAGAATCTAAATCATCATCATCTATTGATCGTCTCGACTCCTTCACGAGTGGATTTTTACTCAAACATCATAATATGACACATAATCAAAATTGAAATCGAATCATGATTCACGAGTGTAAAGAAAGCAAGATATCGAAATTTCACCTTTATTTATCAACAATTTAGTTACAACTCTCTCAAGATCTATTAGAGGAAAGAACTTGATCGTTGATTTCGGCTTCGCTCGTCTCCTTGAGTCGCGGATCTCCTTGGATCACTTGCTCCGATGAAGTCCGGCGTTGCTTTATAAAGGATCGAAGGCTTCATGCTTGATTTGGTACTCGAGGTTCTTGATTTTGGCTTTGGAATTTGAATTAGGGTTAGGGTTTGGAGGTACAAGTTATGTCACTCAACTTATGTTGGGGTTCAAGATTGAACTCTTGAACAACCCAATTTAATGAACAACCTTAGAAGTGAAGCCTTAGGGTTCCTTTTATAGCCTTCACTAGCTTTGGCTTCTTTTAGAAGCTAGGTTTAGGTTAGCTTCCCTTGTAAGCTAGGTGGTTAGGTAGAAGCTTCTAGAGGTAGTTAGTTAGGCTTTAGCTTCCTTCTTAAGCTTGGAGGTTAGGGAGAAGCTTCTAGGCTTAGTTTGTTAAGTAGCTTGCTTTGGAAGCTTGGAAGTTTGGCTTGAATAAGGAGCTTGCTGTTCTGGCAGAAGAATCTGGAGATTTCTGGAAATTGCCATAGCTTGATGAGGTGTAGGCATTGAGAGAAGAATAATGGAGAAGATTTCAGCTGATGATGTGGCAAGACGGCCGCGGATCCGCGGCCAATGGCATGATCCGGCCGCGGATCCGCGGCGGTTTAGGGGCCTTGGTGCTTCAACTTTCTAATGTGTCTTTCTGTTGACTTCATGGTATTTTTCTGACATGTTGAATCTCAAAATTCCTTCTAGATTACTACCAGATCTCAAGTCTTTGAGTTGGCGTATTTTTATCAGCATTTTTCACTGATTTAGCTTTTCTCCTGGAATTTTCTGCACAGATTCTCGAAACAAGTGTTGCGCTACACAAAGATAATGCGATGCCATGATAAACACTCAATTTCCTTCAAAATGCCGGTTTTAGTATACAACACAGGTAATCTAGTATTTTACGATTGTTTTGCTACTATGTGCAATATTCAAACCGAACACTTCTAGATGAGTGCAAATGATAGGGAAATTGTCGCGTTAAAAATGCAATATTTTCGACTGATCAAGCATCCAGAGCGGATCCTGTTCTTCGCAGAGCACGGGAGTGAACCCGTGTGAAGCATCCATAGCGGAGCCTAGTCCTCGTCAAACACGGCAGTGAACCCGTGGGAAGCATCTAGAGAAAAAATCCTGGTTACGTAGAACGCGGCAATGACCTCGTGGGAAGCGTCCAGAGTGGATCCTGGTCCTCGCAGAGCACGGCAGTGAACCCGTGTGAAGCATCCAGAGCGGAGCCTAGTCCTCGCCGAACACGGCAGTGAACCCGTGGGAAGCATCTAGAGCAAAATTCTTGGCTACGTGGAACGCGGATAACGTTAGTTCTGACCCTGTGGGAAAGGTCCAGAGCGGAGCCTGGTCCTCGCCGAATATGGCAGTGAACCCGTGGGAAGCATCCAGAGCATAAATTGGACTGCGGAGTCCTTAAATCCACGGACTATGATGTCCTTAACCTCGACCGTGATGTCTTAAAACTAACAATGGACTATGGAGTCCTTAAATCCACGGACTATGATGTCCTTAATCTCGACCGTGATGTCTTAAAACTAACAACGAAATGTGGAGTCCTTAAATCCACGGACTATGATGTCCTTAACCTCGACCGTGATGTCTTAAAACTAACAACGGACTGTGGGGTCCTTAAATCCACGGACTATGATGTCCTTAATCTCGACTGTGATGTCTTAAAACTAACAACGGAATGTGGAGTCCTTAAATCCACGGACTATGATGTCCTTAACCTCGACTGTAATGTCTTAAAACTAGCAACGGACTGTGGAGTCCTTAAATCCACGGACTATGATGTCCTTAACCTCGACCGTGATGTATTTAAACTATGGTACCCCGGAGAACATCCAGAGCGAAGCCTGGTCCTCGCCAAACACGGCAGTGAACCCGTGGGAAGCATCCAGAGCAACCTTTAACTCCGTGAAATGCAGATAAGGACAACTTCACCCATCACATGCGGGTCCTCACGACTCGTAAGGGAGCAAATTCTCTTGTGAGATCCTTACGACTTTCAAGGGAAAACACGCTTCGGAATCCTCACGATTCTTAAGGAGAAATTACACCTACGGGATCCCCTTGACCTGTAGGGAGAAAAAACTCTTTATGAGACCATCACGGCTCATAAAGTTGAAAAGTCTTAGGAGGCAGATCTTAACCCTGAATCCTAAGCCATCGCTGTCCTGCAAAGAGATCAAGATAGACTATCCGCAGAATACATTCAATAAAAAGGGACACACCATTGAGAAGAAAAATATGTTTTTTATTCATGTACCAAAATGGATACAAAGTACAATTCGTGAAAGTACGAAAATATACTCTTATTCAGGAGTGTGTACAAAAGAAGGAAAAAAAGAGAAGATATGCAAGTCTTCAGGCCGGCGGGAGATTTAGCAGCTTGGTCAGCTCATCCCTCTTTCGCTGGGCCACGCCTTCGTGATTCAGTATCGCCAGAAGACGGGCCTCTGCCTGAGCCCGCTGGGCCTGATATGAGGCAAGCCGACCTTCGATCTCTTTCTCGGTAGCTTTGTGAGCCTCGACCCTTTCGCGAGTGAACACGGCGGCTTTGTCGATGGCCACCACCTCCTTGATGGCCTCTTGAAGCACTCGCCAGAGTTCATACGCTTTGTTGGCCTTGGCTGTAATGTTGGCTTGGAGCTCATTCAACGCTTTCGAAGCTAGGTCCCTCTCCGAGAATTTACGGCCGAGACTCTTCTCGCACGACAGCATGTTTGCCGCACACCGCTCAATCAGACCCCGCAATCCCGCTTTCGCAGCCACAGCCTCCGAAGAAAGGCGGGTACACTCGAGCACATGCAGACAAGCCTCCACCTAACGGCAAAACTCAACCCAGACTTGAACCACGGCCTCGCTATGATAGGTATCAAGAAAGGGAAGAGAACCGTTAGCTTCAACAGCAAACGCTTCGGCTGTGATTACACTGCCCGCACGAAGCTCTTCGATTAGGGATGACAGGGAGTCGAGGCTTAATTTTGCTAGACGGTCTGAGGCTCGCAAAGCATAAGGGCCGGGCGGCATGGCGATGCGCGACTCCAGTGCTGTGAGAACTGGCAGGGTTGTTCAGATTTATAAAAGATCAGTGAAACTTTTAAGCAAAAGAACAAGTGGGACAGTATTGATACTTCGCTTACCCACAGTCATGCAAGAAGGAGCCGAAGGCTCCCCTGGCCCTTCGAGAACCTCAACCTCGTCGCCGGCCTCCAGAACTGTAAAGGACATTAGTGTCATTTTGCGAAATAACAACAATACTATGAAAAAATGGTAAAAAACACTAACCTTACCCAGTCGAGAGGATGATGCGTTGAGGAGATATCTCTTGTGGAGCAGCCATCTCCAATAGGCGCTGAAAAGACTGCCTGGGAGACAAGTCGGCAATCGAAGCCGCCAATCCCCGCAACTCTGAAAAGACAGGAAAGTTCAGATAATGGAAAGGATACTAATTCAAGATGTAGAAGGTTACCTTCGATACTTCTCCCATTCTGAATAGGAGGGATTGCAGCTTCAACGGCCTCCGCCACGACCTCGGGCTCCAACAAAGGGGGGGTAGCCTCGAATACCTCCATCCTAGCCTCCGGGCCGCCCCTAGGGAGATCCGTTGGGGGCGGCGACCACCAAGGGTGCCTCTCCTGCGGGAGCAAGTGCTTCGGGAGCAAGAACCACTGCAGGAGGCTCTATTGCTAGAGGGACAGTGTCGTCAACCCCCTCTACATTGAGCAATGTTTCATTAGGGGTGTCAACAGGCTCTACCGTCAGTAAGCCCGTGGGAACCTCCCCCATCGCCCAAGTCTCTGCACAATTCACACAAGAATAAGAATACATATATACAAGTGCAGGCAATATGAAGTATTACAAAGAAATACAGGAACATACCGATGCGTAAGGAAGCTTTCAATATGGCTTGTTCAAGCCGATGCTCCTTCTCGAGGAGGTGTGCTCGCCGAGGTTCAAGGGTGGACTCGTAGCCTCCAGTCCACAATGAAAGCGCATCCGCAACATCCTCTGAAGCAGCCTGTTTAAGGGCCCTTTCGCCGCATTCCTCTAAAGGGCCGATGAATGGCCGCTGGATCCACGAAGGGTCTTCGTAAAAGATTACGGCAGGATAGTGCTTCTTCGGAACCCTTACGTTCTGAGACTCATCTTTAGAACGTCTTATAGCCTCAGCCAATTTTGCGGCTTCCTCGGCAGCTGAACTCGGAAAAAGTAAGCCATCATCCGACTCTTTCATGGCCAACGGTTCATCCTGAAGAAGGGGCCCAGACTCTACTAAAGTGTCGAGCAGGTTGGTAGCCACCTTCTTCCGCCGCTTGGATCCAGAACCGACCGCCGAAGACGACCGTTTCCTCCCCCGTGGAGCCATGGCACGACGCCGACCCACCTCACCTTCGACACCCTCATTTCCAGCACCCTCGCTTGGCGGTGCCGCCGAGGACGACACAGCCATTGTCTACGCCGCCGACGGTGGTACTGCTACTGGCGCCCTTTTACCCCTTGACTTAGCACGGGTATCCAATGGCATACCAACTGTGGGAGTAAGGTCCACCTCTGACTCCCCCGGAATGAGCGCAACACTGGTGTCCCTCAAGGGGAAGCGGACCGGTGCGCGCGGTTGCGGCGGAACTCCCGTGGCCTGAACCGGAGTAGGAGCGCCATAGCCAAGAAGCAACCTCTTCTCCTCAGCAATAATTGGGCTGACCCGATGAAGATACCAGCCCGTAAAGGACCCCAAGCATCGGGGAATATGATCGGCTTCAGGGATCATGAAGTAAGAACCAGTGTTCAGCCTCACGAAGTGATGAGCAGCATCACAAACAGCTTCGGGTGAAGGGACCAGCTCAACTGTAAAAGTCTCGAAGGGAACGCCCTGATCATATCCAAGCTGCCGGGAGAAGCGATGCGGATTGTACCGCATAAAAAGAGCCGCACTGTTCTGACGGAATACCAGATAACCTGGTCTGATCGCGTACAAGTGCGTAGCCTCCCAGGGCTTTAGAGAAGGCACCTCACCTTTCGACTGGTCATGGAGTTGTTGAATCGGACCTGAAGGAGCAGATAGAACCCGATCAACAAATGCCAGTCCTCCCGCGCTAGCATAGGGAGCAATCAACACGCGAATAGCCCCGAACTGAGTCGGGTCACGAGCAGCAGCGTCCACCAGCCGCATGAGTCGCGGAAAAGTGTAGGCGTCATAAAATGCGGGTCTCTGATGCGCAGCAAAAGCCCCCAACACGTGCATCTCAATCCAAGATGTAAAGTAATGAAGGGAGAAGTTTACTACATCCACACCGAGAGTTGAGGTGTTAGCGGCGGCGCCTAATCCATGATAGAGATGCACTAGCGCCGGGATGCCTACGGCCAGCTGTGTCCCCTCAGCGATACGATGAGACGGATAGATAACCGAGACTCTCATGAAGCGGCGATGCATGGGGATGACGAACCAGCTAAGCCAGACACTGATAAAACCCACAAAGAATGTCTCCTCCTCCATGCCGAGAGCTGCAATCGATTCGAAAGATACCGGCGACATGATAGGAATATAATACTGGGTAAATCCGATTCCTTAGTCGGCCGCCTGTTCAAACCAAACCCAAAGGGGTCGTTGATGTTTGCAAACTTGGGAGTCGTCTTCGACAGGACATCCTCGCGAAGGAAGCAGGCGATGAAGCTCTTGAAAGTGACGCCCTGCTCTTCAGATTCTGTGAACAGTTTGTCGAAGATGCCCAGCGCCTTAATCAAACTCGGACGTTTGGGGCGGACGGCATTCTCGGTAGACAAGCCGTCGAGCATTGCGGGCTCAGTCTTAAAGGCATACTCGTCAGAAGGCAGCAATTCCTCGTAAAGTGTCTCTCTGATTGGCAGCCCCGAGATCTCGCGAAATTCTTCCAAAGAAATTGAAACTTCACGGTTCCCCAGGAGGAAAGTGTTGGTGGGGAGGTTCCACTGGTTCAGGAAGGCCTTAACCCACCAGACGTGAGGAGACGGGTAGTGGAAGAGGGACGCATAGATCGCCTGATAAAGCCCAACCGTCTGCAGTCGCGCACGGTGGGAGGATAAGATGTAGCGAGCCCAAAGAAGGTAGCCCGTGGGGTGTCGAGGGGTAAACCCTATCTTATAAATCTGCCCCCATGGCTGGGCTTCGCCCTGGCAAATGCGGCGCCCCAAAATATCTATAGCCGGTATCGGATGGTTTGGGATGCCAGTCGTCGAAGGCTTAAGCCGTCCCATCGGGGTCCAATTCGTCATCTCCACAGCGAAGACAATCCTTGGAGGATCCATCGGCAGGAATGGATAGGTAGGCTCCGTCGGTATCTCACAAAGAAAACTGCGGCGGCCGCGGATGATGTGACCGTACCATGTCCCCTACAAAAGCAAGTTGGTATAGTTCGGGTCATGAGCCCTGATCATCGTCATCACTTCCTCGTCAGATGGCGACTGAGAAAAAGCAGCCTCCGAGCGAGTGAAAGGAAAGTACGGAACGGAAGTCATAGTACCTGAAATAAAATAAGGGGAAACCGTTAAAGCGAAGCCGACAGTGTGTGTATATATATATATATATATATATATATATATGATTATAAATATATATATATATATATATATATATATATATATATATATATATATATATATATATATATATATATATATATATATATATATATATAAAGACAATGGAAGACAGCAACAACGGACTCATTTTATGGGACCGTTGGTTACAAAACACATGGGTCCCACAAAATCAAGATGACGGCTTACTAATAATGAGGCCAAGCAATCATAATGAGACAAAAGGAAGATTCTTATTAAATAAACAGTGGATTTCAAATGACCCTACACATTCCCCTAAGAGAAATCCATCTTGGACTCTGTAACAAATCAAACAGAATCAAGGGAATTAAATTCCCAGAGAGCACCAATACAAGATTCTTCTTCTTGGTTACAGAGAGACAACTCAGGGCAAGAAAACCCCAAGAAGCTCTCTGCGAAGAACTGAGTTCTTCAGAGGAATTAAATTCCTTTTGAAAAAGGGGAATTAAATTCCCAGAAACATTTTTGAGATGGAATTAAATTCCATGGAAAAGGGCAAACATCACCATTGACCTCTGAAGACTAGAGAAACCTTAGCAAGATCTGTTGTTTAAGGATTGAAGAGTTTTCTTTTTAAAGAACTTAAAATAAAAAATGTGTGTTCATGTTAAAGGGAAAAACCCTTGATCTGGATTTAAAATCCAACGAAGATTTCTGCAAAAGTTCTTCATTCGTTCAAGATCATTATCTGAAGAAAAGGAAAACTTTCAACAGAGTTAAACTCTGGAAAATTTGCAAGACAGAGAACTAAGCTCTGAAGAAAAAGAATTAAATTCTCAAAAAGGGAAAAAGTTAGCAAAGGAAGGAGATGAAAAAGTGGAGGCGCTTCTGAAGAGACCCTTGCATTTATAGGATGTGATGGAAAACGTTTCATCTCCCCGATTCCTTAGATGGATCCAACTGTCACAAAAGTGACAGCGTTGCACTCATGTGCAGACACGTGAAAGTAACGCTGTGGGGGCATTTGTTTGCTGATTAAAAATCAGGAATTACCTTAATGAGGTATCACGTGTTCACACGTGACCAATGGTCACGTAATGACACGTGATGGATAACACCTCATCAAACAGAAACGAAAATAAACGGCTGAAAGATGACTCAATTGGGGGTCACGTGCTCACACGTGACCAAGGGTCACGTGCCAGCACGTGACAGGCTTTAAAAGCCTTGCAGCTTAATAGAATTTAATTCTAAAAATCAGGAAATACCTCAACGAGGTGCCACGTGCTCACACGTGACCAGTGGTCACGTGTTGACACGTGATGGTTAAAACAACAACATAAACAAGCGGCTGTTAAAGGGCTCAATTGGGGGTCGCGTGCTCACACGTAATCAAGGGTCACGTGCCAGCATGTGACAGAATTCGAAAACCTTACAGTTTAATAGAATTAATATTCTAAATTTCTCTAAAATCTTTACAAATGGGAAAGGATTAAGGAGAATCGTTGGATTAAAAATCCAGGGGTCATTAAATATCACCAATTTATGGAAAAATCTTAGACAAGAAAAGATTTCCCTAAATCTCACCAGAAATAACAAACAAAATATCTTTGGATTGAAAATCCAACGGTGAATAAAATTCACTTAATGATCTAAAGGCTCATATTAACTATGAAAACAAACAAAATCTTTCAATGAAAGATTTGCTAAACAAATTGATTCTTTTCCTTCTCTTATAAATAGGAGCCAAAAGAAGAGAAAAAGATATAGAGTTTTGGAATCTTGAAATTTCAGAGAGAAAAGAAAGGAGAATTTAATTCTCAACAAAGAAAACCCTAGGTGAGAAAAGAAAGGGGATCAAAACTTCAAAAAAGAAAATTTAATTCTCAATCTAAGAGTTTAACTCTTCTGCACAAAAGAACTTAGGTCTTCCTCTGATTGAAGTTCTGCAAAGAGCACATCTCCTCATAAGTTGAGAATTTAATTCTCATCGGGTTGAGATCCTGCCATGCAGATCCAAAACTTAGAGGGGGAATTGAGTTTAGAAAATTTAATTCTTCCAAAACAAAATTAGGGTTCAACCCTATATGAGAATTTAATTCTCCCAAAATTATAGGAATTTAATTCCTCCAAGATAAAACTAGGGTTCAACCCTATATGAGAATTCAATTCTCCCAAAATCATAGAAATTTAATTCCTTCAAGACAGAACTAGGGTTTAACCCTATATAAGAATTTAATTCATCCACATACATAGGAATTTAATTCCTCCAAAATCATTATTAGGGTTTTAACACTCCAGAGAATTTAATTCTCAAAATAAAATAAGGAGACTTAAAAGACCTCTGTGCATGAAAAGACTAAGGTCACGTGCCCCACATGACCCCTGAAAAGGTCCCCCAAATGAGAAGAAGAAAGCTTTGGGGCAATGCCTCACGTGCTCCCACGTGACCCTCATTATATATGGAACAAAAGAAAAGGCAGAAACAATTTTGGGCGCTCTCACGTGTTACCACGTGACCCCTATAAATGTTCTAATAAATCATGGCATGAGTATACATCACGTGCCCACACGTGATGGCTATGAAGATTAAAAATGTTTAACACTTGTTTGCAGAACAGGGATCTGGCCCCACTTTTTGATGCCATCACGTGCTTCCACGTGACCCCTTCCTATTCTACTGTTTAACACTAATCTGACAATTTTGTTTCCAGTGTTTAACACTGTTATCTGTTAGTGTTTAACACTAATTTGAGAATCACATTTCTAGTGTTTAACACTAATTTGATAATCTTATTTCCAGTGTTTAACACTGTTGTTCTCTAGTGTTTAACACTAGGTTTAGCCCAATTGGTTAATTTTCTAGAGGCAATTGAATCTCAAAATTGAGTGGAAACTCAGAGGTATAATGTTTAATCCTCAGCCAAAGACCCAAATGTTATCAAAGCCCTCAAACTCTTGTTTAGCATTGCTAAACAATGTGGGCTTGAACCCAGACAAATGTCTAATGGACCAACATAGGGCCAATATTCCAAACTTAATTAGACTTAGCCCAAGAAGTCCATAAGTCCTCAATTCAGACTTAACTGAGCCAATGTGCTCATAATATAATTAATTGGTCTTAGTTCCAAACTGGGCTATAGATCATTTAATCCACCTTGGTTCAAGGGTACATCTCTTCACTCCTTTGATATTTGTTGTTGTAATTCCTCAACGTCTTCAAAGAGGTGACGGGTCCCGACAACCATACATTTCATGGACTGTGGGGTCCTTAAACTCATGGATTATGATGTCCTTAACTTTGACCGTGATGTCTTTAAACTAACAACGGATTGTGGGGTCCTTAAACTCATGGACTATGATGTCCTTAAGCTCGACCGTGATGTCTTAAAACTAACAACGGACTGTGGGGTCCTTAAGCCCATGGACTATGATGTCCTTAACCTCGACCGCGATGTCTTAAAACTAGCAACAGACTGTGGAGTCCTTAAATCCACGGACTATGATGTCCTTAACCTCGACCGCGATGTCTTTAAACTAACATTGGACCGTAATGTCCTTAAACTAATTATCGACCGCAATGTCACTAAAATAAACAATAGAGCCCAATTGCTCTCTTATTGGATCTAAACGATCCTGTTAAGTTGATCTTAGTCTAAAATATGACTAACGTATCCTTAACTGACGTTTAAGTTAATCTTAGTCTCAAAAGAGGCTAACGTATCTTTAAACCCAACCCCCAAAACCAAATCTAAGAAAGATACGGATTTGGACTAGTCCACGCCCTTCGGGCGACAACATAAATTAGTCTCCGTATACAATCCACGGGCAACCACAGACAAAATAAACACCCACGACACGAAGTGACTATCTGGAGATGGAGAAAGTGGTTACCGCGATGCGGTAACGTAATTAACTGCAGGAGCTTGGGCCTGCAGGTAAGAGCGTCCCCACAATTAAAACCTCCTCAAGCGAGGGGGAATCTGACGAAATCTACTACATCGGCTGCATCCGTTTATACCTTCGATATATGGTGCCATAAATCAACTTGGCATTTTCGGAGAGGTGGACGGATAGCACCAATTAGCATCTACCCCGAATTTCAGGAAAAACGAACCTACGCGGTCGCGTCCCCGTTATTCGAAGGAGAACAAGGCCTTGGTGAATGGATCCGCAGTGTTGTTCTTTGTATCTACTCTCTTAATCTCGATCTCGTGGCGATCAACTATCTCCCGGATCACATGATATCACCTTAGGATGTGTCTGGACTTCTGATGGGACCTGGGCTCTTTGGTCAACGCCATAGCCCCATTATTGTCACAATACAAAGGTATTGGATCAATAATGGTTGGAACTACTCCTAGCTCCGAAATGAACTTCCTCATCCAGACGGCTTCCTTGGCAGCATCATTTGCAGCAATGTACTCAGCTTCCATCGTTGAGTCTGCAACAATATCCTATTTGGAACACTTCCAACTTACCGTCCCTCCATTGAGGGTAAATGCAAACCCTGAGATAGACTTGCTGTCATCCTTGTCACTCTGGAAGCTTGAATCGGTAAAGGCCTCCATTTGGAGATCCCTGTTACCATACACCAAGAACAATTCTTTAGTCCTTCGCAAGTACTTAAGAATGTTCTTCACAGCAGTCCAGTGATTCTCCCCTAGGTTTGACTGATACCTGCTTACTACACTAAGTGCATAAGCAACATCAGGGCGTGTACATAACATCGCATACATTATCGATCCTACTGCCGAAGAATAGGGAATAATGCTCATGCGAGCTCTCTCTTTATCAGACTTTGGGCAATCGTTCTTGGAGCGAGTGACTCCGTGGCAAGCGGGTAAGGCACCCCGCTTGGAGTCTTCCATACTAAATCTCTTTAGGATGGTGTTGATGTACTTGGTTTGGGACAATCCCAATAAGCGTTTGGATCTATCCCTATAGATCCACATGCCCAATATGTACGTGGCATCACCCAGGTCCTTCATAGAGAACCTTTGTGGTAAGAATGATTTGATCGACTGTAGCATAGGAATATCATTTCCTATCAGAAGTATGTCATCCACGTACAATACGAGGAATGCGACAGATCTCCCTACAGTCTTCTTATAAACACAAGGTTCATCTGGATATTTGATGAAATCAAACTCTTTGATAACATCATCAAAACAGATGTTCCAACTCCGCGATGCCTGCTTTAATCCATAAATGGATTTAAGCAACTTATATGCTTTTTTGCTGCTCCCACTGTCAATGAAGCCCTCTGGCTGATCTATATAAACGCATTCATCTAAATCACCATTTAGAAATGCAGTTTTAACGTCCATCTGCCAAATTTCATAGTCGTAGTGAGCAACAATAGCAAGTAGGATCCGAATCGATTTAAGCATGGCTACCGGAGAGAAAGTCTCGTCATAGTCCAAACCTGGTCTTTGACGAAAACCTTTCGCTACCAACCTTGCCTTATAGGTCTCTACCTGTCCATCTACACCGATCTTTCTTTTAAAGATCCATTTGCAGCCTACAGGTTTTTATCCCGGAGGGTACATCCTCCAAAGTCCATACTTTGTTGGTGTACATGGATTCCATTTCGGATCTCATGGCATCTAGCTATTTCACAGAGTCACCACTCGTGATAGCTTGATGAAAACTGGCAGGATCATCATCATCCATGATGCAATCTTCTCTATCACCATCAATGAAAAAGCCGTAGTATCTCTCCGGTGGGCGAGAAGTCCTACCAGATCTACGGAGTGGCTGAGGTTCATTAGATTCTGTTACAACATCAGGTTCCGCCAAATCGTCATTTGTAACTTGTGTTTCTAGAACCTCTTCTAGATCTACCACATTGCCATCAGTATTATATGGAAAAATCTCATTTTCTAAAAATGTGGCATACTGAGAAACAAACACCTTTTTTTCCTCCTTGTGGTAGAAAAGATACCCAAACGAATGTTTTGGATATCCCACAAATTTACATTTGACCGATCGTGTCTCTAGTTTGTCTGAATTCTTCTTTTTGACAAAAGCCGGACAACCCCAAATCTTAACTCGTTTAAGAGATGGTATTTTCCCATGCCATATCTCATATGGAGTGGTAGATACGGTCTTGGTTGGAACTTTGTTTAACAGAAAAGCTGCAGTTTCCAATGCATGCCCCCAAAAGGAGATGGGCAACTCAGAATCACTCATCATGGATCGTACCATATCTAATAGGGTACGATTCCTCCGCTCTGATACACCGTTGTGCTGTGGTGTGTAAGGGGGAGTGAGCTGAGAGAGAATCCCATTCTCTTTTATGAAGTCCAAGAACTCAGTACTTAAGTACTCTCCACCTCGATCTGATCGAAGTATCTTGATTCTCATTCCTGTTTGGTTTTCTACTTCAAGGTTGTACTCCTTGAATTTCTCGAAAGCTTCAGACTTATGCTTTATCAAAAACGCATGACCGAATCTTGAGAAATCATCAGTAAAAGTTATGAAGTATGAAAAACCGCCTCTTGCATGTATAGACTTTGGCCCACATACATCACTATGTATGAGGCCTAGGAGCTCAGTAGCTCTTTCTCTGTGTCCAGTAAATGGAGTTTTGGTCATTTTACCTTTGATACAAGACTGGCAAGTTGCATAAGATTTATACTCAAAAGAATTTAAATATCCATCTTTATGAAGCTTGTTTAGTCTTGTTTCATTAATATGACCAAGTCTACAATGCCAAAGAAAAGCTTCATTTATATCTGAAAATTTTATTTTATTTGTATGTTGAATGTTGAAAACTGTGTGTTGATTAAGGACGTATATCTCGTTATTTAGTGTACCACAACCAATCAACTCTTGATTAAGTCTAATGTTCATAACATTGTGTTGCACAGCAAAATGATATCCTTCATTGTCTAACAAAGAAACGGATATAATATTACAAAGCTTACTTGGCACAAAATAACATGGGTTCAAAACCAATATACAACCCGACGGCAACCCTAGGTGATACTCTCCTACTGAAACTGCATTTACATTGGAACCATTTCCAACCCGGAGAGTATGATCACCTGTCTTCAAAACTCTGCTATTTCTCAACGCCTGCACAGAATTGCAGATATGAGAACCCGAACCGGTATCTAATACCCAAGAAGCAGAGTTAATAGAAAAACGGTTTTCAATTACGAACACACCTGAAGCTGATGCATCACCATGCTTCTTTTTGAGTTCAAGGTACTTAGTACAGTTCCGCTTCCAGTGTCCCGTCTTTTTGCAGTGGAAACATTCTCCTTTCCTCGATTCCTCAACCTTGGACATGTTTTTCCCCTTAACCTTTTTGACTCCACCCTTAGGTTTGGTGGGCTTCTTCTTCATCTTTCCCTTGGCCTTAGCCTTTGGGCGAGAGGAGGAAGATGGCCCAACACACAAAACGGGAGTTTTCACTGACTTCAACGTGCTCTCTGCACTCCTTAACATATTAAGGAGTTCAGGTAGTTCCTTCTCCATGTTGTGCATGTTGAAGTTAACTATAAATTGAGCAAAGGTGGATGGGAGAGACTGCAGAATAATATCCGTATATTGCTCATTGTCCATTGTCCACCCAAGGTCCTCAAGCTCTTCTATGAGAGCTATCATCTTCAGAACATGGTCTCCTACTGCTGTGCCAGGGGCCATTCGCATCTAAAACAGTTTTCTGGATGCTTCGTATCGTAATACGCGAGATTGCGCTCCATACAACTCTTTTGTATGGAGAAATATGGTTTTGACGTCCATATTCTCATGCTGCTTCTGATGTGTGTTATCCATCAATGCAAGCGTGAGGCATTTGGCCATGGCACAGTCAGCGTCCCATGTCTTCCGGATTTCCCTATCCGCAACTGAAGGTTTAGGACCTAGGATGGGCGGGGTTGGAGCTGTGAGGACATATGATATCTTATCATAAGTCAAGGCAATATTGAGATTCCTCAGCCAGTCTTTATAATTGGTCCCATTCAGTTTATTTTTATCTAGTAGAAGCTTGAGTCCTGACATTGGTATCTGCCATTAAGAGAGAGAAAATATTACTCTCAGCGAAAGCTCTTGCAAAGATCAGATTGGTTATTATCTTGTCTAATCGATGTCTCCCACTGTTTTTATCAAATTTTCTTTAAAACCTTAAAAAAAAAGAAAACTAGCCGGATTAATTACATTCTACAACTTCGCTAAACGTTCAGCCATGCCAGTGCCGGTACTTGAGGGAGGTTCACTGTGCTTTCGCACGAACCTAATTAAAATAAACCTCGTCTTCCCAGAGGCGTAGCTCCATTTGACACCTTTCTAGACACCTAATGGGTTAGCTGATTATAAAGTGCAAAACTCTTCCGGGAGCAACTTTTGTTCACAGTGGGATCGGGATCCTACTATCATATAGAAGGTATGCAATCTCATTGCAAATTTAAACTCTTGAAATTCCCGATATTATTTTTACCCCTAGTACTTATGACCTTAACAATGGTCAACATATTATAAGTACTAGTCAAGTTCTTCCCGTCATTTCGTGATTAACTAGACCCATCCACATGATCCTTAACTAAAGTCAACATAATCATATGAATGTCCTAACTAATCTGCATCATATGCAGTGTAGGAAGACATAACTTAGCTACCGTACACTGCGCCTTAACTAAAGTCAAAATACGCAGCACGAATACTATGTACTCTACTTCCTAAAATGACGGAGGGCTACGGATAGTTTTTAAGAAAACTTTTAACGCTTTGAACTTGATATCATTGTAGAATCCAATGGGTTTAAAAGGAGTGGCTTAAGCTCCGCATTTTGAAACTTGCTTTTACATAAAAGGCCGAGTGTGTTTTAAATCCGATTCTACAACATCTTTTTAGGTTCATTTATCTTTACATTAATCTCATTAATGTAGTCCCATCATTTAAGTCCTAAAGCCATCACAGAAAGAAACGAAAATATAACGTACGCTTATGTCACTCGCATTCGTCACTGTGTCCCGTTATGCACCGTTAGGTTACTTAACTAACGGCATACCGGGACGGGGCTAGCGCGAGTGTAAAACATAAGCAACGTCTATTATATATCATATATATAATATTGCATTCGTCTCAGATATATATTAAATGATCACATCACATAATATAAGCAGCAGAAGCACATTTAATATAGGATATCTAGGAGGTCCGTATTTTGTATTTAGCTAGCAATAGAAAATACGGATTCCACGGTCGCGATGAATAGCCAAGCGCACACCCCTAGACCCCTACGAGAGCGGCAAGCGACCCTACCAATTCTGGAGTTTAGGAGACCCAGTCTCGACTCCTCGAGATGGCCTCCCACTGAACCCTAGAATCTGGTCACTTATGCCCTCCTTCTTGGGTCTATCCTAATGCGGAAAAGTAAATAATATACAACACTGGTGACATCATTCTCAACCCGGAAGTGCCCCAAATAAAAGAATATTACATACAATTTAATTTTACATGAATGAAAAGAAAACTCTCATCTCACATAAAACCCCCGGCTATTCAATCACGACAATCCTGCACATCATATCTCAGCAACATATAATATCATATATTATCAACGTAAGTAAGTATGCATACCCTGATTTTCGTTGATGTATAGCAATGAAACCGGCAATACACCACATACTACACTTACGGTCACAGAGAAATAAAATGAAAAACTATAACAATTGGAATCGTAACTGCCTTTAGACAACACAAACCCAGAATATCACATATCCAAGATTTCATGCCTAACAATATAAAGCTCGCATTTAGGTCTCACCCCATGAAAACACCTTTTCAAAACAAGTCGGATAATTCAACAAGATTTCCGATTATTCCCGAGACCAAAATGCTAGATTTACACGTAACAAACAAATTTGTAGATTCCAATTATTGTATCACATACTAATAAACTAGGCGCAGTTAAAACATTCGATCGAACGATTGAAAACCCAAAGACTTCTCAGAAAGCTCAACACTTGAGCAGTTTTAAAATTTACCAGAAACTGCTATAAGTAAATACGGGCCAGCGCAAGAAGGCACAGTCCAAGCTTCACCAACGGCACCGCGAAACCGCCGCAGAATAACCATTTTGGCCGCGGTTCCGCGGTCGTATAATCGAGTTAGGGCATCGTTCTTCTTGTAGGCCCATAAAATACCCTGCACGATTTTCTGAGTATTTTTAATGTGAAAAATCCACGTTTTTGAAAAATGTCCAGAGAGCACCCTTCGGGCGTCGATTTTCGTTCGTTCGAGGTTTTTAACATCGTCTAGGTTACTCTAAAGCTCTAGCTTGGTTCTAATACCACTGTAGGGTTTCCTTATCACCTCATATAGGGTTTGGAAGCATCACACATGCCACAACTTTGATTTTAAGAGGTGCTAAGCAAACTTAAATAGGAATCGAACTAGAAATATTGAGTAACAACTAATAGTATCACATGTAAAAGTTAATCTATCAGTAAGTGGTGAGACTACAACCTTTGTAGACCTCCTTGAGTGACTCCTTGGATCTCCTAGAGTTTGGAACGGCTCACTTGAACACTTCCGAGTCTACGACGATCCACCCGAAGTCCTTTGCTCAAAGCTTGTTGCTTCACTAGTTCTTTCAAATCCGTGGAGCAAACACCCTACACAAAAGAGCTAGAGACGTGTAAGATGATGAAGTGGTTTATGTTCTCACTTAAAAACCCTCTCCTTTTCTTTTCCTCACTCTAAAAAAATCTCAAAAGAGCTTGAAGAAGGAGGAAGATGAAGATGGCAAAGCTTTTTGAAGATAATGATAATTATTGTGTTTTAAAAATAAAACAAAAGGATATATATGTAAGACACTCTCACAACAAACCATGGTTAATATAAATATCTAGATATTTTGTGATGAGTTAAAGAACAAAGGAAATTAACCAAGGTTAAGTCAATGGTCAAACAAAGAAGTGTGTGAAAACTATGAGTCATTTGTAAAGAAATGAGTCATTAGTTAATTTCCTTTATCTTTTAACTTAAAACAAAAACTATATATTAATATAAACCATGTGAGTCTTGCATTGCCATCTTCGATATATCAACAACCATGATACATATGCATGCATGTATGTGTATGCACATCAACATGTACATATACATGCATGCATCCATCAAAAGAATAGGGTTTAATAAAAGTGAGCTAAAAGTCATTATTAAATCAACATTTGATTTAATAAACCGGTCATATCACATACGACCCGACCAATAGTAAACATCCGATTAACATACGGTATCTCATACACGTATTTAATCGAGTTCCCGCGCATATCTCATATGCACACCACAACGTTTTGCCTAAGCTAGGAAACTTTTTTGTGGGACTCTAAGACTCGTCAATACGCCGGCAGTAGGTGATGATCACATCAAACACCTACAAGCCGCAAGCGGTCAGCTAAACGTAACGGCCGCCCGGGTATTGAGCGACCAGAAGAAGAACAAGCGAACCTGCCAAAACTCCCGTCAATCCAACTGGCAACACTTACCGTACAGTCCGGTCTCTTCGTCGGATATGCTGCATATCGAGTCTAGGGATGGAATAGTCGACCCCAATAACTCAATAAGTCATGCCGGTATATGGTCTACAACAGATCGAGAAACTACTGATAACACTTATCAGTAATATCTCAGCAGCCCTGGCCAGGGACTTCCTGTTATAGCCAATCGTGCACAGCACAGCATCAATCCCAATACCGGGAGAGACGAAACCCCTCCTTTCGCTCATTACCTCCATATACCTCGGGACTGTACCCAAAATCCACATGTTTGTACGAATCAGTAGAGCTGTAGTAGGGTGGAGATCAAGATACAGTGGGAAGACACACAAGACTCTATGGCGATCTCGGGTCTACAGACTAATCTGTACCAGTGTCACCTGAGAACTGCTATCCGACGTATGATATAATACCACATAGGAGTTCTCGATGAGTCCCTTCAGTGTACCCAGTCTCACTGAGCACCCGTATACAATCTTTGGTGTCACCACACCAGACGGATATGGGATCATCCATCGCCCATCATATAGAACAAGAATGGTATACGCTAGTCTACTCTGGAATATCGATGCCCTTTCTCGATATATCCACGACTAGGAACATTTCAAGGATATGCTTATAAACTACAGGTGTCCCACTAGTATGATCCACATCATAATCCCAGTAGTCAAGCCAATATCCTTAGGGCTTTATCAACATGTACCAAATGAGTAAAAACATGATCAAGTGAACATATGATAAAGAGAAACCAGATAGCATACTATCATGTCGAGCAAGACTGTCCTCTGAATACACACACACACACACACACATCAGTACATACACTATCATTTAATGGCCTCTAGAGCATACATATATCCAACAAAAACCATAGATTTAGTCACCGGAATTCCTAATATTTTGTCCAGATCCTGTGTGGAGAAACACCTTGTGACAACCAAAGTTTGACCGATCGTAGTATAGGAACATCACTTCTTATCTGGAGCATGTCATCCAAATATCAGGACATCACTCCCTACTTCTTTCTTACCAGGTCCATCTATTGTTCTGATGAAGTCAAACTCCATGACTGTTTCATCAAAACAGATGATCCGTCTCCGCTCTTCTTGCTTTAGTCCATAAATAGATATAAGCAACTTGCTTACGATGTTTCCGCTGCTCCTGCTGACTACAACAACCCTCTAGCAGAGTCATATACACGTGCACTTCTAAATTTAATTTAGAATGACGTTGTAGTCATACACCTGCCAGATTTTATAGTCAAGGACAGCAGTAGTGATAAGCTTGGGTTATCAAAACCTCCATGTCACCGTCTTTGAGGAAACCGAAGTACCACTCGGGTTGCTGAGGTTACCCATTAAAACTGCGGAATGGCTAATGGATTGTCGAATCCAATTGAATCCTTCGGTTCTACTAAATTTTTTGTAACCATTTGTTGTTCTAGAATCACTTCCAGTTCTACAATACTCCCACTTATTTCATTTGCAAAAAGATTTCTTTTATAAAAAGGTGACGAGTCAAGAAAAAATCATCTTTTGATCTTGAAATGGTAGAAATTAAACCCTTACTTAAAACCTGGAATAACCCACAAACTGCCTTTATAGAAAAGTGCCTTGAGTTTTTCCGGATTCAGCTTTTAAACAGAAATTGGATAACTCCATATCTTAACATCCTCAAGTTATGTAACCATTCTATATCCACATAGAAACAAAGGTACTAATTTAGATGGAACCATCTTCAATTGTTATGCAACTGTTTCCAGTGCATATCACTTAAATTGAAGAAGACCATGCAATATTACTCATCAAGGAGTGCACTCACGGATGAGTAACCTAAGAGAGAAGCAAGTTTTCAAATATTATTATGATAGAATACTTAGCATAACTATCTACATTTTCGATCACCTCGAAGAATCATGATACTTCCAATGCATAGTTCTCTACTTTATTCTTATACCTATAAAGTTCTCAAAATCTTTAGACCTTACATTACAATGAATGTGTGTCTAAAATTAAAAAACTCATAAGTAAACTGAATGAAGTAAGGTTACCAACCTCTTGTCCTTAAGGACACTGGACAACATACATTTCCATGTATAAGTCCCTAGAGTATACTAACTCAAATTCCGTGTACTGTAAGTTGAAAACTATATTTTGATTAAGAATGTCTATACCGCTATTCAATATCCTCAACTGATAAAGTTAAATATTTAGAATACAATTTTCAAAATCTATATCTCACTTTATAAAATAAAGATACATATATTCAATTTTAAAAATTGGTGCATAACAACGGTTATTCAAAACCAAATATTTGCTGTAAGGCAAAACCCAGGCGATTTCCTCAAATATCACTAATTACAAAGAATTCTGAAATTAAGGATTTAATCACCTAATTTCCAATATTCTACTCCCACTCTACATCTGTAACGCCTTACAGATGTGAGAATCAAGTCTGGTAAATATATACTCTGGAGTCGGAATCTAATTAGGAAAACAGTTTTCAATTAATACTGCACCGGAAAACTGAAACATGAAAATGTTTCGAGGGGGTGACCGGGTATTCCTATTAATGCCTCTTCCACTATCCAGATTCATGACAGTAGTCGCAGATTTCTTTACCCACACTCTAATCCCTTTATATGTCTTTACTTCTTACCTTCTGTACACCACATTTAGACTAATTTGTTTTCTTCTTTCACCACCATTCGACACCAGTTTAAGGTTTGGAAGAGGACTATCCAATAAGCGTAATAGGTGTACTCTCCTAATATTAGGAGACCTCACAACCTGAGAGAAGGTATAGATAAAAGTCAACCGAATAATCCTAATCAATTTCTCCAGAACCCGTGGCCATCTTCGAGCTGAAACAATTTTCTTCGAGTTCGTATGTAACTATACGAGATGGCCTTTCTGAACAATATAGATCTCCGTAATGATACGGAGGGTTATGAAGAAATGCAAAGGTAAAGTAGGAGTGGCAGGGATATATGCGATTTTGTCATGAATCATAACAATCCAAAGCCAAAGTGTGAAAGAAGGTTCTGTTAACTTAGTTCATGAGTTTTAGTTTAAGGTCAAGTCATGGTCGCTGCCAAAGAGAGAGAGAGAGGGAGAGAAAAGAAACACTCAGCGTGCACTCTAACCTAAATTAGATTGGTTAATCGCTTTATCTAAACAGAATGGATCCCACTGTTTCTTCGAATTCTCCTTCAAACCCTAAAGGGAGAATTAGTCAGGATGATCTGAAAATCACCCGAGGAGTAACACCTACTTATCAATGGGAATTGGGATCTAACTATCATCACATGATAACTTGATGGAAGCCACTTATGTTACCGTACTCCAGAAGGTATGCGCATGCCTCACAAGTTTCCTTTATATTTGAAACTCCCGATATGCTTTTTGCCCCTAGGACCCAAGGACCTTGACAAATAATCAACAAATCAAGGGTCTTAATCAAGTTCAACCTGTCACTATCTTGATTGTGTTAAACCCACCCGCACGACCCTTGACGAATGATCAACAAAGTCGTATGATTGTTCTAACCAATCCACATATCCATACGATAGAAAAGCATTACAGAGCTACTACACACTACACCTCGACGAATAGCAATGAAAAACTTAGCACGAATACTAAGCAATACTAATCTGAAATGACGGAGGGCTACGGCTGGTTTTTGGCGAAAAACCATTGACGTAATGAACTTGATATCGTTGAAGGAACTCGAGCAGTTTTAAAAAAGAGTGGTTTAGGCTTTGCATTTTTAAAATGGGTGGTTTTGTAGAAATCCGATGGTTTTGAAGAAAACTGAGTAGTTTATAGTCACGTAAACTTTTGCCAAAGAGATCACTCCCAGTGAAAGGATCCAGGCACTTTCCACCTCGAATGAGGTGCATGATATTCCTAAATGAATACCTCGACGCTAAGCAAATTTAAATGCCTATAGTTTTCAAAAATTGGTTCCAACAACGTCATTTAGGATTGTTTTCCTTGCATTAATCAGAATTAATACAGTCCCATCAATTAAACATATCATGCTAGAAAGAAACGAAAATAGGCACACACATATATGCCATCCGCGTTCGCCACAGGGTCCCGGGACTTCACAGTAAGGTTACTTAACTTACGGCAGGGCGGGGACAGGACTAGCGTGGATGTAAAACATATATAGCATCTACTAGATATATATAATATATGTAGCAACATTCGTCTGATGCATGATATCAAGTTACTTCACAAAAGCATCACAGTAGAAGCAAACATGGTATGGAAATGCAGATAATTAAGGAAAAATACATTTCAATGGAGCCAAATATGAAATGCAATTTTCCCGGTCATGTGAATAGCCCGTAGTATCAGATCTTAGACCCCTACGAGTGCGGCAAGCCACCCACCAATTCCATAAGCGAGGCAATCCCAATCAACAAAGTGAGTGGGCTATTCACCTGTCACGCCCCGCTTTCCAGTAGACTGAAACGGTGACGTGGCAGGCCGCAACGTATTTACTGAGAAATAAATACGTTAAGCGTAATTAAGCAATCTATAAAAAATGTACAAGAATGACAAGAGTATTGTCACGCCCCGCTTCCCAGAGTACGCTAAAATGGGCACGTGACATAGCCAACCATGCTACCTGTGGGTAGAAAGTATCCATCCACAGTCACATTACGGCTGTAGAGATATCAAGAACAAAAATAAAACTATCTAAAACATGTCCATGAACCAAATAACATGAGTCAAGAATAATAAAGGTGCGGAAGCAAAAGATCCAATACACAATAACTGGAATGTATGTCCCATAATGCGGGCTCACATCAGGAATAAAAATGCAGGAAATAAAAGAACTAACTAGCTACCACTGAAACTCACAGCTCAGCCTGCTGGCTGAAGTACTCCTGCTCGGACTGCAGCAGCGGTACGGAATCTGGGCCATGCAAAACCCAGACGTCAGCGCGTCATATCATCAAGTAATAAAATATAAACAGGGTAACAAGCAATGCAATATAAACATGAATGAAATGCAGGTGTAACAGTAATGTAAGTCAGGGCAGTGTAGGGTAGTGTGCATCGAGTAAACTAAACTGTCTTATCGGGTTTTCTGTTCTAAGACTTTGTAATCAAATTGATGAATCATCGATGTAACTCAATAGTATCCCGTGCATACTGATCAGTCGAAAATACTGTATTTCTAACACGCAATTTCCCTATCTTTTGCAGTCAAGTAAAGGTATCCGGTATTCATATCACACATATTTGCAAAACACATGTAAAAATACTGGATTACTTGTACTGTGTAATAAAACCGGCACTTTTAGGGAAATTGTGTGTTTTTCATGGCATCGCATCATCCTTGTATTGCGCAACTCTTGTCTTGGAGTCTATGCAGGAAATTCCGGAAGCAGAGCCCAAAATTGGGAAAAGATCTGATAAAAAAATGCGCCAACTCAAAGACTGAAGATCTGGTAGTAATACAGAAGGCCAAATAAAAATCCATATATAAGAAAAAGGCCCACAAGAAAGCCCAAGAGTTACTGTAAAAATATCAAGCCCTAAGGCCTCTAAAGAGCCGCGGTTCCGCGGCGGGAGCCGGCTTGCGCCGCGGAACCGCGGCGCTTTGATGGCTTCAGATGCTCAAATTTTGTACACGTGTCCCCCCTAACGGCCAAAGCTTCCAGAAGACCCCAGAAGCTCCACGTGGCACTTCTAGAAGGCTCGGCTTAACAAACTCTTGGAGGGAAATTCAAATTTCGGCTTAACAAACTCTTGGAGGGAAATTCAAATTTCGGCTTAACAAACTCTTGGAGGGAAATTCAAATTTTAGGCTTAACTAACTTTTTGGAGGGAAATTCAAATTTCAATCCTAGATCTAGAGGTCTATAAAAAGGAGCCTAGAGCTAGGGTGAAAAGTGTTCAAGAATCACCACCATCTTCAACCTACAAGTTTAGTGACAAAGCTTGTGCATCAAATTCAAACCCCAATTCAAAATCAAGATCAAGATCCTGAGAGCAATTCAAGCAAGAGAGCCTTCAACCTTTAGAAGCGACGCCGGATTCCAACAGAGCAAGAGATCCACGCCGATCCGCGACTCAAGGAGCCGAGCGAAGCCGAAATCGACGATCTAGTTCCATCCTTTTGTAAAATTCAAGAGAGTTGTAACGAAAATTGTCGATAAATAAAGGTGAATTTTCTATATTCTTGCTTATCTTTTAATTCAAGCATAATGATTAGATCTCGATTTGTGATTGTGTTTGTGATCATGATGTTTGAGTAATCTCCGCTCGTGTAGGAGTTGTGACGATCTTTAGATGATGATGATTTAGATATTTTTACAATTCTTAAATCCTATAATGTTTGGAAATTCTAGTGAATCAAATGATTAATAACCTAGTTTTGAGATGATGCTTTCTTGATCGTGTTCACTCGAAACTAGGGAACAACTATTAAACATTTGATTAACTAGAAGCTAGAATTTGAATGCGATCCATCGAAAGGACAAAGGATGAGTTGCGAAATTCCTAATTCCCTCGCAAGATCCTTAAACCTCGATGAATTCGCATCGATCTAGTACCAATTCGTTAAAGGATAAGAATGAGTAATCATTAGATCTCATCACATCTATAGATCCGATTTACTCCTACGAGCTATCCTTATAATCTTGAGTGTTGATTGGAAATTATCTCTCACCTCTCTTCTTGTTTTAATGTTTCTTTTAGATCTAGATTTTTCTTACTTTTGATCTACAATTACAAATCATGAATTGTTTTTTTTCTTTGCCTTAAATTTTCAACTCATCTAATTCGAAAATTGAACGGAACTCACTTTCTCTGTGGACGATCTGCACTTACTAACGCGCTACATCCGACACCGTTATTGATTGCGGTCAAAATATTTTTGGTTGTGATTTCTAAAATCTATTTTCTCAAAAACACTACACAATCGGAAAATCATTAAATCACATACCCAGGAACACAGTCCAGATTCTCGGGCTGAAACCGAGACATGCCGCTAAGCACTAAAACATGAATATGTACAGATGAATGATGTCAGCAGCATCATCCCAAGGCTGGCCTAGCCTCTAAAACTGATCAGAACAAGTATTGAACTGTCGAGTTACAAGTCAGGTTTCATCCTTGATTTCCCCATACCCCCAAGCTGTATGTGTAAGTCAAGTCAGGTATTCAGTAGTCAAGAACTAATACCAACACAGGATCAGGTAAGCAGGTTTGTTTGGATAGACAACAGGAACGGTCCATGAGGACTACATATCGGGTTTGTTGGCATTAGATACAAGATCAGGTAACGGGTCAAGTCATGGTACATCAGGTCAAGTCAAGCAGTATACGGTACCATGTCGGGTCAATCAATATGTATGTAGCAAGTCATGTCAAGATGTAAACGATATCATAGGTGTGCTCATAATCTGTTACATAATCAAGCATGGTTATCAGCAACATGATCTAAGCAATGATTTAAACAATAACCAGATTCAATTAACTAGCTGTACAGTTATCAGTGGTGTTCAACAGACAGTGTCAGCATTATATGAATACAGTATGATAGATATGAATGCAGAAAAACGTGTTAATAAATCTGGAAGCGACGACATGTATAATCTGTGTAATGGATGCAGTTGTAATTAGACCGGTTTAAGTTGCACATGGATGTCTGATAGGCTAAACTGGATAAAGGGGATCATGGCAATAAACAATGTGATCTATCATGTACAGGTGATTGTTAGTCATAACTAATCAGGTGCAAGATTAAGCTTCAAGTCCGGAATTATAACGGCACTTTATACAGTTAATCTTGAAATCTACTTCTAGCAATTCTAATTAGGGTTTTAACAGGAAATAATTAATTTATCATATGAATAGTTTAAAATAGCATGTAGCAAGTTTCACTTGCCTCGGCGGGTCGCGAAACAGAAAACGGAACGTCACGCGTCGGCGGGGAAAAGGTCGCGACGCGCGCACGGTGCACGGAATAGGTCTGAACGACAAACAGTGGAACCACACCGGTCAGAGTACCTCGTTGAAATGTCGGGACATGTCGCCGGCACGGCCGGATTCTGGCGAACCCAAAAACAGTGAATATACAATATTCAAGAATGCATGAAATGATAAAAGAAGAATCAAGGAGAGAGAAGGGAAGGAGGATAGAGAAGAGGGTGCTCACGAGGATCTATGGAGGGGTTGTGATCGTTGACCACGTCAACGGAGCTCCGGCGGACGGCCTACAATGACAGCGACAAATCCACAAATCACAAAAAAGAACAGAGAAGAAGGAAGGAAAGAAGAAGAAAGGTGAAGAGTAAAGGGATGCTATGCTCACCGAGGAGGGTGCTCACGAGGCCAGGGAACGGATGAAGATCGCCGGCGGCGATCCCACGACGTGATGCGGCGTGCAGGGGGTGCGCGGTGCTCGTGCAAGATACTCGGGGAGAGGAGGAAGAAGGAAGAAGATGTGGTGGAAGTGACGAGGGCGAGGTGGCGACGAGGCCGGCGGTGATGGCATCGGCGTTGGGGCCAAGGCGAAGGAGGACGAGGCGGCTCGGGTTCTGCGAAGGTGGGTTCTGGAGAAATAAAGAGGAAGAGAAATATATATAAAGGAGAGAGAGAGAGAAAACGGGGGGGGGAGAGAACGCGGGGAGAGAGAGAAAGATTGCGAGAGGAGAGAGAGAGGAGAGAGATAGAGAGGAAGTGAGAGATCGAGAGGAGAGAGAAAGCGGAGAGGATAGAGAACCTTGGCACCTTGCGCTTGCGCGAGAGAGAGAGAAGAGAGAGAAAGAGAAGGAGAAAGGGAGAGAGAAAGAGAGATTGTGGGGCCCAGGGTTTTAAAACGAAAATGATTGGCTGGGATAGGAAAAATTGTAAAAGATTTGTAGGGGTTTTACAGTTAGGAAAAACTTTTTCAAAGATTTTAAGGTAGTAGGAAATATTATCTGGGGTTTAATTTATATTCGACGGTATAAAATTTAGAAATTAGGATTTGGCGCAAATGTAAAATATTTCCGAATTGCGCCCGGGTCGGGTCTAAAAATTTGAAATTGAAATAAGAAATTTTTTAGCGGGATCCAAAAATTAAAATGAAGTATTTTACAATCAAAAAGCATACCCCTAAAACGGACGCACGTACGTGCGCGTAGCCGTCCAAACACATCCGTTTCACTGAACGGGACGAGAACACGATGCGAGGACGCTACCACAGGTTTAGGGGTGTCAAGCAGGCCATGTCAAATATTTTTAATTTATTTTAGAAGACTTAAATTGTTATAGGCAGAAAATGGCATGACGGTGCAAACTATAACCGGTAACAGCCAAAGCAGTATAAATGAAATAAATACCACACACTATACATACGGTAACTGAATCTGGTATAACTGGACTCGGGTGTTACATTATACCCAACTACAAAAGAATTTCGTCCTCGAAATTCCAAGAGTACAAGGATAGGCGAAAACAAACAAACTACAAGAAAAGATGAGGAAACTTCTGCCGGATTTCATATTCTCATTCCCAAGTGGACTCTCCATGCGAGCGATTACCCCAAGAAACAAGTACAAGAGGGATAACCTTGTTCTTAAGAACCTTTTCCCTTCGATCCACAATTTCAACTGGTCGCTCCTCAAAAGTCAAATCTTCACGTACCGTCATCTTCGAATGATCCAATACATGCGTTTCATCTCGAACGTACTTACGGAGTTGAGATACGTGAAACACATCGTGCACATTCGCCAAGGACCGCGGTAACGCCAAACGATACGCTACCTCACCAACACGCTCCAAGATCTCAAAGGGTCCAACGAATCGAGAACTAAGCTTTCCTCGGCTTCCTAAACGAATTACCCCTCTAGTCGGTGATATCTTCAAGAATACCAAATCACCCACGGCGAACTCTATAGGTCTTCTCGATGTATCTGCCCAACTCTTCTGTCTGTCTTGTGCTGCCTTCATATGATTCCTGATAGTGTTTAACTTTCTCAACTGTCTGCACAACCAAATCTGGTCCCAACAGTCTTCGTTCACCTACATCGTCCCAACAAACAGGTGAACGGCATTTACGACCATACAAAGCTTCAAATGGATCCATCTGGATAGTTGCCTGAAAACTGTTGTTGTAAGAAAACTCCACCAAATGTAGATGATCCTCCCATGAACCCTTGAAGTCAAACATGCATGCTCTCAACATATCTTCAAGAGTTTGGATCGTTCTCTCCGACTGACCATCAGTTTGAGGATGATAAGCTGTGCTAAACTTCAATCGAGTCCTCAAACTTTCCTGTAAACTCCTCCAGAAGTGTGATAAGAACCGTGTGTCACGATCGGACACGATGCTCACCGGTACTCCATGTAATCTTACAATCTCCTGCATGTACCGCTCAGCCAAAGTTTCTGTTGACTGACCAACCCGAAAATGAATAAAATGCGCTGCCTTGGTCAAACGATCAACAATCACCCATACTGCATTGTTTCCCTTTGGACTCCGCGGTAAAGCTGTCATGAAATCCATGGTTATATGTTCCCACTTCCACTGAGGAATTGGAAGTGGTTGCAATAAACCAGCAACCCTTTGATGTTCAGCCTTAACTTGCTGACACACCAAGCACTTTGCCACAAAGCGAGCAATCTCCCATTTCATGTCTTCCCACCAGAAATGCTGTCGAATATCTCGGTACATCTTTGTGCCTCCTGGATGTACGGAATAAGCTGAATTGTGTGCCTCCTTCATAAGCTCTTCACGAATATCTCCCTTTGGCACACACAAACGGCTACCATACCTCAACGAACTATCTTCGTGGATCAATAAATCTGTTCGTAGTCCAGCTTAAACCTGTTCTCAAAACTTTTGCAATATAGGATCCTACGATTGCGCTGCTTTAATGTTCTCGATCAACGACGAATGTACTTGCAGCTGCATCAACTGTCCCGAAGAATGCTGTAGCACAACCTCCAAATAAAATCTTCGAAATTCTTCAACGATCTCCTTCTGCGTAGTCAACATCTGAATTGCTGGTAACCGACTGAGCGCATCCGGACAACATTAACCTTTCCCGGATGGTACTTAAGATCAAGATCGTAATCCGCCATCAGCTCTAACCATCCACGCTGCCTCATATTAAGCTCCTTCTGCGTGAACACATACTTCAAGCTCTTATGATCCGTGAAAACTTCAACCCTTTCGCCCAAAAGGTAGTGTCTCCAAATCTTCAAAGCGAAAATCACAGCCGCAAGCTCCAAGTCATGAGTTGGGTAATTCTTCTCATGGGTTTTCAATTGTCTTGATGCGTATGCCACAACCTTCCCATGCTGCATCAAAACGCATCCCAATCCTTTCCCAGATGCGTCGCTGTGAATCACTAATCCTCCGGAATTGTCTGGCACGGTCAGAATAGGGGCGGTTATCAATTTCTGCTTCAAAGTCTCAAAAGCTGACGCATATCTATCCGTCTACACAAAAGGTACCTCCTTGCGCGTAAGCTTGGTCAATGGCTCCGCCAGACGAGCAAAGTTTTCCACAAATCTTTTGTAATACCCGGCGAGTCCAAGAAAACTTCTTATCTCTGCAACATTCTTTGGAATCGGCCAATCTCGAACTGCTGCAATCTTTTCTGGATCGACGACAATTCCATCGCCAGACACAACATGCTCCAAAAACTTTACTTCTTCCAGCCAAAACTCGCACTTGCTCATCTTCGCATATAACTTCTCATGTCTCAACGTCTGCAGTGCGATCTTCAAATGTTCAGCATGCTCTTCAAAACTCTTCGAGTAAACCAGAATATCGTCAATGAACACCACAATAAACTGGTCCAAGAATGGTGAAAAGATTCGGTTCATCAAGTCCATGAATATTGTCGGTGCATTTGTTACTCCGAAGGGCATCACTAAGTATTCGTAATGTCCATACCGAGTTCGGAACGCCGTCTTGCAAATATCTTCTGCTTTCACTCGGACCTGATGATATCTGGATTGCAAATCCAGTTTCGAGAATACCCTCGCGCCACTAAGCTGCTCAAAAAGTTCGCCAATACGAGGGATCGGGTACTTGTTCTTAATAGTCACCCGGTTTAATTCTCGGTAGTCGATGCACATCCTTCTCGTGCCATCTTTCTTCTTAACTAGAAGAACTGGGGCTCCCCAAGGCGAGTTACTGCTTTGAATCCAACCCTTCTCAAGCAGTTCAGCAACCTGCTTCTTGACTTCTTCCAACTCCACTGGTGCCATTGGGTAATACGCTTTAGATACTGGTGCTGCACCAGGAATAAGATCAATTGCGAACTCCATGTCTCGCTTCGGCGGTAATCCCGATATATCTTCAAACACGTCCATAAAATCACGAACAACAGCTGGCTCTTCACTTTTATCAACTTCCATTGATGCAAGAATATTATTTATCGGCCTAGCCCTAAACTCGACTGGCCCGACAGAACTGCTTCCTCCAGTGAAGCTAAACTCGGGATGTCCGGGAATCTGGAAAATTACTTTCATTGCCCTACAATCAATGTGAGCGTGGAAAGTGCCAAGAAAATCCATTCCTAAGACGACTTCGTAGCTGCCCGTATCAATTATTAAGAAATCTGCAAAAAGCTCCCGTCCGCAAACAACAACTGTACAATCTTTACATTCCCTACTAGATATGATTTTCCCATTCCCAGTGTGTATGTCCCAGAAACTAGACAGGGTCGTGCAGGTAATCGAGTGTGTAGCTATAAACTTAGACGACATAAAACAATGAGATGCACCAGAATCAAATAACGCTAATGCGGGAAAACCATGAACGAGTAGAGTACCTGAAACAACTTCTCCTGACGCCTTAGCTTCTTCAGCTGTCAAGGTAAAAGCTCGAGCCTGATTAGGGCCTTGAGTCAGCTGCTTCTGTCCCTGGAACGGTCTATGCGGAGGCTTCTGAATATTGTCCCTCGTACGAAGTTTCGACGGACAAGCGCTGACAGCGTGATCTGCCACTCCACAAACTAAACAGAGTCCCAGCCTCCTTAGACAATCCTTTTGTACGTGGTCAGGTAAATTGCAGTAGTTATAAGTCACGCTCTTTCTTCGATCAACGACAACAGGCTTCTTCATGGGTGTTATACCACGACGGTCCACTGGAATACCTCTGCGACCATGAGCTCGGTTTGGTACAAATGCCGGCTTCCTTACTGCAACTGCTGTCTGCTGTAAACTCCCAGTCTTCCCTGATAGGCTCTGCTGTTCTCGAGCTGCCGTAAGAACCTGTGAGAAAGTGGTCAAACCCAGAGAGAAAATCTGCCTCTGGATGTCCACATCCAAGCTGCGCATAAATCTCCTTGCCCTGTCTGCATCGTTGGCAACTAAAGGTCCAGCGAATCTACTGAGCCGTGTCCACTCAGCTGCGTGTACATCCATGGCCGCACCATTCTGCTTCAGACTGATGAATTTCTCTTCCATTTCCTCTCGTCCAGTCCGCGGGAAGAACTTCTCCAGGAAACTCTTCGAAAAATCCGCCCACTTGATCGGCTTGGTCAAGCGGGTCTCCTCCACAAGCCACCACTCACGGGCGTAATCCACTAACTGAATGCACACTACATCAACTCTTTTATCGTCTGGAATCTGTGCCACAATAAGTAAATTCTCCGTGTCAACTAGCCACTGCTCTGCTGGCAACGGCTCCTCCAAAACGGTAAATACAGACGGACCCAAACGCCTGAAATCTGCTACGGTCCCCATACGGTCAACTGGTTTAGCCCCAACATTGTCCACAGTCTGCTGAACGGTCTGCAAACCTTCCTGAAACGATTCAGCTTGCTGCTGGATCAGCTCGGTCTGCCTCTTTTGATTCTCCAGCATTCCCCGAATTACTCCAAGCATGGCGGCTTCGTCAATACGCCTTTGGTACGTCTTCAGATTCTTGCCTGCCATACTCCTGAAATCAAAACACCCAAGATTAGCAGGATAACAAATTTACAATATAGATCAAGGCTAGAACTCCAAGTTACTTAAATTGAGTGCCGCATTGTAACTATGCCGCGGTATCATAGTCACAATTACATAACTCCACCCAAGTCACCTAAGTCCTAGAGATAACAAGGAATCAGGTTTCGAGTCGATATGCAAAGGAAGTTTGCACATTGTAAAAGATATAATCAGGAAGAATTTGATTCAAGAACGGTGAAACGGCAAGGTGACAGGACATGTTTCCTAAACACGGGTATTCTGATTCGTGTATTGGGTACAATACCCAACTACAAAAGAATCAACCCGACTAACCTATGGCTCTGATATCAAAAGAACCATGTCACGCCCCGCTTCCCAGAGTACGCTAAAATGGGCACGTGACATAGCCAACCATGCTACCTGTGGGTAGGAAGTATCCATCCACAGTCACATTACGGCTGTAGAGATATCAAGAACAAAAATAAAACTATCTAAAACATGTCCATGAACCAAATAATATGAGTCAAGAATAATAAAGGTGCGGAAGCAAAAGATCCAATACACAATAACTGGAATGTATGTCCCATAATGCGGGCTCACATCAGGAATAAAAATGCAGGAAATAAAAGAACTAACTAGCTACCACTGAAACTCACAGCTCAGCCTGCTGGCTGAAGTACTCCTGCTCGGACTGCAGCAGCGGTATGGAATCTGGGCCATGCAAAACCCAGACGTCAGCGCGTCATATCATCAAGTAATAAAATATAAACAGGGTAACAGGCAATGCAATATAAACATGAATGAAATGCAGGTGTAATAGTAATGTAAGTCAGGGCAGTGTAGGGTAGTGTGCATCGAGAAACTAAACTGTTCTATCGGGTTTTCTGTTCTAAGACTTTGAAATCAAATTGATAAATCATCGATGTAACTCAATAGTATCCCGTGCATACCCTGGAACACGGTCCAGATTCTCGGGCTGAAATCGAGACATGCCGCTAAGCACTAAAACAGGAATATGTACAGATGAATGATTTCAGAAGCATCATCCCAAGGCTGGTCTAGCCTCTAAAACTGATCAGAACAAGTATTGAACTGTCGAGTTACAAGTCAGGTTTCATCCTTGATTTCCCCATATCCCCAAGCTGTATGTGTAAGTCAAGTCAGGTATTCAGTAGTCAAGAACTAATGCCAACACAGGATCAGGTAAGCAGGTTTGTCTGGATAGACAACAGGAACGGTCCATGAGGACTACATGTCGGGTTTGTTGGCATTAGACACAAGATCAGGTAACGAGTCAAGTCATGGTACATCAGGTCAAGTCAAGCAGTATACGGTACCATGTCGGGTCAATCAATATGTATGTAGCAAGTCATGTCAAGATGTAAACGATATCATAGGTGTGCTCATAATCAGTTACATAATCAAGCATGGTTATCAACAACATGATCTAAGCAATGAATTAAGCAATAAGCAGATTCAATTAACTAGCTGTACAGTTATCAATGGTGTTCAACAGACAGTGTCAGCATTATGTGAATACAGTATGATAGATATGAATGCAGAAAAACGTGTTAATAAATCTGGAAGCGACGACATGTATAATCTGTGTAATGGATGCAGTTTTAATTAGACCGGTTTGAGTTGCACATGGATGTCTGTTAGGCTAAACTGGATAAAGGGGATCATGGCAATAAACAATGTGATCTATCATGTACATGTGATTGTTAGTCATAACTAATTAGGTGCAAGATTAAGCTTCAAGTCCGGAATTATAAAATGTGTAACGACACTTTATACGGTTAATCTTGAAATTTACTTCTAGCGATTCTAATTAGGTTTTTAACAGGAAATAATTAATTTAGCATATGAATAGTTTAAAATAGCATGTAGCAAGTTTCACTTGCCTCGGCGGGTCGCGAAACAGAAGACGGAACATCACGCGTCGGCGGGGAAAAGGTCGCGACGCGCGCACGGTGCACAGAATAGGTCCGAACAACAAACAGTGGAACCACACCGGTCAGAGTACCTCGCTGAAATGTCGGGACACGTCGCCGGCACGGCCGGATTTCGGCGAACCCAAAAACAGTGAATATACAATATTCAAGAATGCATGAAACGATAAAAGAAGAATCAAGGAGAGAGAAGGGAAGGAGGATAGCGAAGAGGGTGCTCACGAGGATCTGTGGAGGGGTTGTGATCGCCGACCACGTCAACGGAGCTCCGGCGGACGGCCTACAATGATAGTGACAAATCCACAGATCACAAAAAAGAACAGAGAAGAAGGAAGGAAAGAAGAAGAAAGGAGAAGAGTAGAGGGATGCTATGCTCACCGAGGAGGGTGCTTACGAGGCCAGGGAACGGATGAAGATCGCCGGCGGCGATCCCACGACGTGCTGCGGCGTGCAGGGGGTGCGCGGTGCTCGTGCAGGGTACTCGGGGAGAGGAGGAAGAAGGAAGGAGATGTGGTGGAAGTGACGAGGGCGAGGTGGCGATGAGGCCGGCGGTGATGGCGTCGGCGTTGGGGCCAAGGCGAGGGAGGACGAGGCAGCTAGGGTTCTGCGAAGGTGGGTTCTGGGTTCTGGAGAAATAAGGAGGAAGAGAAATATATATAAAGGGGGGAGAGAGAGAGAAAACGGGGGGAGAGAGAGAGAGAGAGATAGAAAGAACGCGGGGAGAGAGAGAGAAAGATTGCGAGAGGAGAGAGAGAGGAGAGAGATAGAGAGGATGTGAGAGATCGAGAGAAGAGAGAAAGTGGAGAGGAGAGAGAACCTTGGCACCTAGCGCCTGCGCGAGAGAGAGAGAAGAGAGAGAAAGAGAAGGAGAAAGGGAGAGAGAAAGAGAGATTGTGGGGGCCAGGGTTTTAAAACGAAAATGATTGGCTAGGAAAAATTGTAAAAGATTTGTGGGGGTTTTACAGTTAGGAAAAACTTTTTCAAAGATTTTAGGGTAATAGGAAATATTATCTGGGGTTTAATTTATATTCGACGGTATAAAATTTAGAAATTAGGATTTGGCGCAAATGTAAAATATTTCCGAATTGCGCCCGGGTCCGGGTCTAAAAATTTGAAATTGAAATAAGAAAATTTTAAGCGGGATCCAAAAATTAAAATGAAGTATTTTACAATCAAAAAGTATACCCCCAAAACGGACGCACGTACGTGCGCGTAGCGGTCCAAACACGTCCGTTTCACTGAACGGGACGAGAACATGATGCAAGGACGCTACCACAGGGTTAGGGGTGTCAAGCAGGCCATGTCAAATATTTTTAATTTATTTTTGAAGACTTAAATTGTTATAGGCAGAAAATGGCATGACGGTTATAACCGGTAACAGCCAAAGCAGTATAAATGAAATAAATACCACACACTACACATACGGTAACTGAATCTGGTATAACTGGACTCGGGTGTTACAAGTATAAAAATAAAATAACAACTTTATTTATATTCATCTTTATATACAACTGTTTGAAAATGAAAAGATACAATGATAATAAGCAGTACCTAAACAATGGCATACATGAAAGTAAGTATAAAGAACTAGAAATCAGGCCGTGCCGCAAGTTGGTCCAAGTCCTCCTGGCTAGGCTCGATCTCCTGAGAGTCCTGTCCTCTTGACGAACATTCCAAAGAAAGAAATAGAAAAGAATATCGTCAGCGAACTAGTACTCGGTAAGTCCCAAAAGAAGAAAGAGAATATAACAAGTAATGTGAAAAGAACAGATATGTGGTGTATGATTGATTACTGGTATATGATGATTATTATAACGTGGTTGTTTGTAGCTTGATACAGAAGGTATTCATGTATAGAGAGAAGTCCATCTTACCCTGTAGACTATGGTAATATATAGTACAAGGCCCCATCATAACCCACAGGACAACGGCACGAGAATTCATATAGGTGTCTTTTAAGTGACCTCTCATGCCACGATATACGTTCCGTACCAATTTACCCATTTATCCCCGCGTAATGTATTGTATAGATTATAATTATCAGACTTTCCGAAACCATGGATACAAAATGTTCAGGTATTCATGTTCAGAATGTAGTCAAGTATTCAAGTAGTCAAGTCAAGTTATAACCATGGTTCGGTCAAGTCAGGTCAAGTATACATGTTTGATATTGATGTTTGATTTCAAGTATTCATGTTCATGATCAAGTATTCGGGTTTTATTTTGGATTCAGGTTTGAATTGGACTCAGACTGAGTCAGACACTTGTAAACTGATTTAGCTCTTGAATTAGGTTCGGGGGTCATCGGTAACTGCTGCAAATGGACGACAGGATTTGTGTTTTTGTCACGCCCCGCTTCCCGGCGTACGGCGAAGGGGGCGCGACTGGCCGCTACGTATTTACTCTGAAGTAAACACGCTAAGCGTATCTAAGCAATATAAGTAAAATGCACAAGAAACAGAGACAATAGATATATATTGGAAATCAACTTTATTTATTCACATTCTTTTTACAATACATCTGAAAAGTAAATACATTGAATGAAAAGCAATACCTAAACAGTGGCATAACAGAAATGGAAAGTAATGAAATGAAAAGTAAAAGTAACTAGAGCTCCGGGTCGAAAGCTAGCTGGTCCAAATCCTCGCTGGTGGGCTCGATATCCCGTGAGTCCGAAACACCTGACGACATTCCAAAAGAGAAGAAAGAGAATATCTTCAGCGAACAAATAGCTCGGTAAGTCCCGTAAATAGACTAGTATGTAATAGACAGAATAGAGAGTATATTGTTATAATGTTGTATTTAATGTTAACGCTGTTGTTTGTAGCTTGGTACAGAAGATGCCAGTGTATACTAGAGGAGTCTTAGTAGACCGGAGACTACGGTATACGGAGTACAAGGAACCATTCAGCCACGGTACAACGGCAATTGAATTCAGGTTAGGTGTCTTTATAGTTGCTGTCCCGTGCCACTTCTAACACCTTCCGTACCAGTCTACCCCTTATAAACCCCGCGATGTCTTGATTGTATTATTTGAATTGTATATTGTATATAGATGGATGACTTGCCGAAACCATGATATGAGTAAATGGATGTAACTGGAGAATCATGTAGATGGATGTATATCCATGGTTCGGTTCAGTCAATTATAGATTAAGTAGATTGAATATATGAATACATGGATTCATATTGAATTGTAGTTTGTACTTAAATCATATTCAAGTCAGATTGATTATATTGAGACTCATTCTGAGTCAGACAATTAGAAAGAAATTGAATCCTGAATTAGGTTTTGGTGTTATCAGTAACCGCTGCACATGTACGGCAGGATTTGTGTCCTTTTCAAAGAAGATTACCGTGTTGATAACACCGTTTGTTAAGTTTTCTATCTTAAATAGGCAAGCACCCATATATTTGGCTCCCTGAGGCTCAAAAGACTGGTCTCGCTTAAACCTATGTTTACTAGGGTCTTTATTGTAATTCAGTATAACTTGAGGGGTTTTATGTAAAAATAATTTTGTATAATTTTCAAAATATACCTCAAGTATTTTATTATCGTCTTTAGAGTTTCCATTGATATATATTTTATCAATGTGGCATTTCTAGTGAATAAAACCTAATTTCATAATATATGGTATTTATTTGTAATATTGGAATTGTATGGTATTTTCTTGTAAATGAGCCGTTTTTCATAAATTTTGGAAATGTGGAATTTTTTATAAATATTAAAATAGGTATTTTGATATCATTTACATATATATTTATTTATTAAAAATATAAGTTTTATTTATAATAGAAATCACATTTTCTAAAGAAAATTGTATTTTAAAATCTTTCGTGTAACAACCCTAAATTTCCTATACAAATTTTTTCAAAATATTTTTTTCAAAATCCATAAAGGGGTATTTTAGTCTGAGCACAAGATATAAGTAATTATTTTGCTTTTTAATTACAAGTTAAAAGAATGTAACAACTCAATTTTTAGTGTACAAAAATTTTCTTTAAAATTAATATATACTTGGGGTATTTACATTTACTGTTATTACTTTAAGTAATTAATTATTACAAGAAGGAGCTTGTGGCTCATTGGTAATACCTTGCACTGCTGAACCAAGCAACCAGAGTTCAAATCCCATACCCCATATTGTTTTTAATATTGATTTTTTTAAAACCTTTAGAATACCAAGGGTTTACACGTGCATATCTCACAAAAACCCCACTACACCCAAAAATATAACATTTCCAGAGGTTAGATGAACCGTCGGGAGGATCCTGGCCGCATGACTCGGCCGGGAATCGGCCAAATCGGCCTTTACTCGTCCGACTCAGTCTTCAGACCGAGTCACGGCCGAGTAGGCCGATTCCGGCGACGACCCCAACATGAAAGTTGTGTCTTTTCACATTCCCTATGCACCTGCAAAATTTTAGCCTTACACCATTTCCGGAGCCCTTTTAAAACCCCAATTACTCCACTTTTAATACATTTTTAATACATTTTATCACATTTTTCATTTTAACCTTTCATCTACCCTAACCCTAGCCTAACCATATAAATACCACCCCTACCCTCTAACCTATCACCCCAAACTCTGAGCCAACTCTCTAGAATTTTCAAGAAACTTTTGTGTGCAATCGAAGTGAGCGAAAGGCGAAGCTCCGATGAATTCCTGGCGGAACTTCCGACGATCGTACTAGGAATTCCCGGCGACGACGCAACACATCGGTGATTCTACTACTTCCCTCTCACCCACTTGTGTGTCATAAAACCCGTAAGTACCAATTTCTACCTATCTCTTCTATCTAAAAATACGGATTTACAAAACCCGACGGGATCGGAACAAATCCGATTTCCGATTCGGTTTCCTATAAAATTCCACTTCTCACTAATACAATTATACTTAAACTTTCTCATGATGACTATTAAACACTAATCAACCAAATTGATGAAGTTTCATCACATGAAATGATGGCTATTTCAATTTATCGTATTTTTTCACTTAAATACCACATTGTTTCAACTTTATATTTAGCTCCATTAGACTTGCTATACCTTTAAAGTAGAGCACGAGGTAACGACCTACCTCCTCGCACACTCATATACAACCTAACACGATACCATCGAAATCTTAAAATACGAGAAAACAATATTTTCATTTAAATACCCTTGACTTAATAAAACCATTACTAAAAGATTTAGTATTGATACACTTGTTAAATAAATACCTCTTATTGTAAAAATACGATAAGTTGTGGACATCAGTCGTGTATCTAAACCTGACTTTGTGGTGTCTAGGCTAGGCAAGTGAGAAATGTAACTTTAAAAGGCCCGTCTCAAGGTGATTTATGAGCGGATCCCTCCTTTCTTCACTTGTACTTACCTGGCCACAATTGGCGGTGAAGAGGCGATTTGAGGCATCTCACAACTTATCGTTTGGACCAGTTAGGAATAGTCTAGTTGACTTAGGAGACCCTAAAACATAGAATACGAAAAATTGACATCTTTACAAATAAATACAAGTTACTTAATAAAACCGTTTTCTAAAGGATTTAGCATTTTACAATCTTTGCAAAACGCCGCTATAACCCATTTTGGGGAACCCGTTCGGGATGGTACGGATTATCGCACATCCTCGGGCTTAGTAGTATGAGATTCAGACGCATCCGGTCTCGAAAGATTTAAAATACGATATCTTAAGAAAATGAGATTTTTAGAATATAAAATATTTATTAAAATCATTTTTGTATAAATATATGTATATTTATCATCAAAATACCTATTTATTATGATATAAATATTCCACTTTTTCTAAAAATCACAAGAATCAAGTTTACACTAAAATACCATGAATTCTATTTAAACAATATTTACACATAAATACCTTTATATATGGAATTAGGTTATTCTCATTAGAAATATCACAACATAAATCCACATTCATTACAACTTTAAAGACGAATAATAAATACTTGGGGTGTATCTTGAAAACTATATAAAAGTATTTTTACATAAAACCCCCTCAAGTTCTATAAATTACCCTAAGGATCTTAGTAAATATAGGTCTAAGAAATAATCAAGACTTCGATTTACATTTCTAATTGTCTGACTCGGGTTTGAGTCTGATTATAATCTGACTTGAATATGATTCAAGTACTATCTACAATCTACAATATTACAATTCAACATGAATACATGAATCCAGTTATCAATCTATACAACTTGACCGAACCGAACCATGGATATACATTTCATTTACATGATTCTACAGTTATTCCATTTACATGATTATTCAGTCACATCCGTTTACTGATATCATGGTTTTGGTCAGTCATCCAACTATACAATCTATACAATACCATACGACAATACAATCAAAACACTATGGGGTTTAAGGGGTAGATTGGTACGGAAGGTGTTAAAAGTGGCACGGGACGGTAAGATTAAGACACCTAACCTATATTCCGTTGTTGTACCGTGGCCCAACGGTTCCTTGAGTTCCTGATACCATAGTCTCTGGGGCAAGTGAGACTCCTCTCGTATACACTGACATTCTTCTGTACCAAGCTACAAACAACAGCGTTAACACTAAATACAACAATATAACATTATAATACAACTGTAAAAGCTACTCTCTCTCTCTCTCTCTCTCTTACTCTCTGTCTATTCTATTTCTCCTCTTATCTTTGGGACTTACCGAGCGACCTGTTCGCTGACGACATTCTCTTTCTTTCTTCTTTGAATGTCGTCAGGTGATTTGGACACGTCAGAGATCGAGTCTACTGCAGAGGACTTGGATCAGTACAGCGAAGACCCTGAGCTCTAGACATTGTACATTTCCTATTCAGTAACTTTAATTTCCTGTCATGCCATTGTTTAGGCACCGCTTTTATTTCAGACGTATTTCCTTTCATGCATTGTAAAAAAGAATGTTAATAAATAAAGCTGCTGTTTTTATTATACCTTGCCTCTTGTGTATATTTTCTTTTATATTGCTTAGTTACGCTTAGCGTATTTGCTTCTGAGTAAATACGTAGCGGGTTCGTCGCGTCCCTTTCGCCGTACACCGGGAAGCGGGGCGTGACAGGTTTTGTTGGTGGCCCATGCAGGCCAGAGTTGTATGGAACACTGCCATGTAATTCTGTTCTGCGTGAACAACCTAAGCAATATAACACAAGAACCAGCAACTAAAACATTCTTTATAATCATGTTCCTTGAATCCCATCATTTCTTATTCTTTGAATCATATACTTTGAATCTGTCCTAACCTAAAAAAAATTTCATTCAAGGTTATGGATTCACCAAACAACACCAGCACCAATGTCAACAACACACCTCCACCACTACCACTCACACCTGTCGTTCCTTCTTCACTTAACGAGCAAACGGTTCTGCTTGAGGCAATCCGCAGCCTCCTAGAGGGACTGTGGTAGCTCTTGAACCGTCCCGAGGTTGAAGCACTAGGGGTGAAGCAATTCAGAGCTTTACATCCCAAACAGTTCTCAGGAAAGGGGAGCCCACTGGAAGCGGAGGAATGTGCACAAATTATCGAGGATGATCTGGCAGCAGCATAAGTGCCAGAAATAGCTTGGGTTCGAGTTGCAAAGCTACAGCTCACGGACAATGCATGAAACTGGTGGAAGGCGGAAGAAAGCCGTCTTGAACAACCCATTGAATGGAAAACTTTCCGCAATAAGTTCGACGCGAAGTACTTCCCTGTGACTGCCAGGTTTGCTATGGAACAGCAGTTCATTCATCTACAACAAGGTTCGATGTGGGACAAGTCAGTAGATGAGTATGACACTGAGTTCACCATGCTCAGTCGATTTGCGGCACACCTGATACCGACGGATGAGATCAGAGCCTATCGATATCAACAAGGTTTGGACACGGAAATCCAGGCTACACTAACCACAGGGAAATTTCTGACTCATGAAGATGCTCTGGAAGCTGCCTGCAGTTATGAGGCAGTGATAAAAGCAAGGGCAAACCTCAATCTGCCGGTTTGAAACGCCCTGCTACTCAAATGGCAGGAGAGCCTCTTCCAGGCCAACGTTCGAACCCAGGAGAACTGAAGAACCCAATAACCATCCAAGACCACATTTCTGTTTCCATTGCAAGAGAGATGGACATTTGATAAAGGACTATAGCCGCGCAAAAGGTTTGTGCCTAGTTTGTGGCGCGTCCAATCACAGAATTGAGACCTGTCCATATAGATACAACTCAGCTCACACACCTACCAACTACCCGCAGCGGCCAGCTATCCAGGCTCCTGCAATTCGTCCTGCACTCCCAGCACCACCTCCACATAGAACTCCTGCACAGCCTACTCGCCAATTCCAACAGGAAATGAGGGACATGCCTTGAGGGCAGAGAAACAGGCCTCAAGGACAGAATGTGCCTCCAGCTAGAAGGAGTGTACCACGGCGTCAGACATTTACCTTAGCAGCCATAGAACCTGAGACTGTGAACTAAGGTAACACCGGTAAGTCTTTTTCATATTTTTAAACCCTTGCACCATCTTGTGACACACTATCTATACTTCAGTCACCAAACTTTCCTTGAATTTGTTACACTTTCCTTTTACAAATTTCGAGGGCAAAAATTTTTATAAGGAGGGTGGAATGTAACAACCCTAAATTTCCTATACAAATTTTTTCAAAATATTTTTTTTCAAAATCCATAAAGGGGTATTTTAGCCTGAGCATACGATATAAGTAATTATTTTGCTTTTTAATTACAAGTTAAAAGAATGTAACAACTCCATTTTTAGTGTACAAAAATTTGCTTTAAAATTAATGTATACTTGGGGTATTTACATTTACTGTTATTACTTTAAGTAATTAATTAGCTCCATAATTACAAGAAGGAGCTTGCGGCTCATTGGTAATACCTTGCACTGTTGAACCAAGCCACCAGAGTTCAAATCCCATATCCAATATTATTTTTAATATTGATTTTTTAAAAAACCTTTAGAATACCAAGGGTTTACACGTGCATATCTCACAAAAACCCCACTACAACAAAAAATGTAACATTTCCAGAGGTTAGATGAACCGTCGGGAGGATCCCGGCCATATGACTCGGCCGGGAATCGGCCAAATCGGCCTTGACTCGGCCGACTCAGTCCTCGGACCGAGTCACGGCCGAGTCGGCCGATTCCGGCGACGACCCCAACATGAAAGTTGTTTCTTTTCATATTCCCTATGCACCTGCAAAATTTTAGCCTTACACCATTTCCAGAGCCCTTTTAAAACCTCAATTACTCCACTTTTAATACATTTTTAATACATTTTATCATATTTTTCATTTTAACCTTTCATCTACCCTAACCCTATAAATACCACCCCTACCCTCTAACCTATCACCCCAAACTCTGAGCCAACTCTCTAGAAATTTCAAGAAACTTTTGTGTGCAATCGAAGTGAGCGAAAGGTGAAGCTCCGACGAATTCCCGGCGGAACTTCTGGCGATCGTCCTAGGAACTCCCGGCGACGACGCAACACATCGGTGATTCCACTACTTCTCTCTCACCCTCTTGTGTATCCTAAAACCCGTAAGTCCCAATTTCTACCTATCTCTTCTATCTAAAAATACGGATTTACAAAACCCGACGGGATCGGAACAAATCCGATTTCTGATTCGGTTTCCTATAAAATTCCACTTCTCACTAGTACAATTATACTTAAACTTTCTCATGATTACTATTAAATACTAATCAACCAAATCGATCAAGTTTCATCACATGAAATGATGACTATTTCAATTTATCGTATTTTTTCACTTAAATACCACATTGTTTCAACTTTATATTTAGCTCCATTAGACTTGCTATACCTTTAAAGTAGAGCACGAGGTAACGACCTACCTCCTCACGCACTCATATACAACCTAACACGATACCATTGAAATCTTAAAATACGAGAAAACAATATTTTCATTTAAATACCCTTGACTTAATAAAACCATTACTAAAAGATTTAGTATTGATACACTTGTTAAATAAATACCTCTTATTATGAAAATACGATAAGTTGTGGACATCAGTCGTGTATCTAAACCTGACTTTGTGGTGTCTAGGCTAGACAAGTGAGAAAGGTAACTTTAAAAGGCCCGTCTCACGGTGATTCGGGAGCGGATCCCTCCTTTCTTCACTTGTACTTACCTGGCCACAATTGGCGGTGAAGAGGCGATTTGAGACATCTCACAACTTGTCGTTTGGACCAGTTAGGAATAGTCTAGTTGACTTAGGAGACCCTAAAATATAGAATACGGAAAATTGACATCTTTACAAATAAATACCAGTTACTTCATAAAACCATTTTCTAAAGGATTTAGTATTTTACAATCTTTGCAAAGCGCCGCTACAACCCATTTTGGAGAACCCGTTCGGGATGGTGCGGATTATCGCTTAGCGTATTTGCTTAGTTATGCTTAGCGTATTTGCTTAGTTACGCTTAGCGTATTTGCTTCTGAGTAAATACGTAGCGGACCAGTGCTGTTCCCTTTGCCGTATACCGGGAAGCGGGGTGTGATATTTCGAGATCGTATGTTCCTTGCGGAGGTCTGCATCTCGCACAACTAAGACCGAGGATGTGTGATAATCCTCACCATTCTGAACGGGTTTCCCGAAATGGGTTGTAGCTGCGCATTGCAAAGATTTGTTAAAATACATATCTTGTAGAAAAATATTTTTATAAGTCGGAAGTAGTTATGTGTAAAATCATATTATTCCCAAATCTATTTTCCCAAATTTCATCATGCTATGTTACATATGAGTGTTGTGAGAAGATAGGTCATTACCTCGTGATTTTTTTAAAACTAGCATGGTTAAAAGGTATAAACAAGTCGATATGAAACATAAAGGTATTTTACTGTAAAAGTGGAATAAAACTTGCTACGATTATCATTTTAATGTCAAACTTGTTATATTGTCTTAGTTAATGAGTATTAAACAATATATCAAAAGTTGTAGGTTTGTTATTAAGAAAATGTTGTATTTTTTTTAAAAGAAAAGATAATCGGAAGCCGGATAACTCCGTTTCTGACACATTTTAAGAGTTAAGAATTTGAGAATAGTGAAAGAGAGAGAAGGGGGACTTACTGGATTAGGGTTAAGAGAGGAGGAAGAGGAAGATTGGGGAAGCACCGGTGTGCCGTTTCGTCGCTGGAAACTCCTTGGATCATCGTCGGAAGTTCGCCGGAGTTTCGCCCTTTGCTAACTCTACTTGCACACAAATAGTCTAGGGAATTTTCTTGAGAGTTTCGGTAGAGATTTGAGAGTGGGGGGGGGGGTGATTTGAGGTGTGGTATTTATAGGAAAAATTAGGGTTTAGAGTAATGAAGGGGTGTATTAAAATTTGGTATTAAAAAATGGATTAAATGGGGTTTTAATTTGCTCTGTAAATGTGCAGGGAAATTAAATAGTACAGAGGTTATGGGGTAGGCCAAAAGTTGTAGAGGATTCAAGAAAAATGGGGTTTGGGCCGAGTTAACCCGGCGCCGCCGGCCGAGTCGCCCAAGTCGCCGGCCCGAGTTGGCCGAGTCGGGCCGCGTCTCCCCGCCACGTGTTCCCTACGCTTGGTCTACTGCAGCGGACTCGTTTGTTTTATGTGTGACTCTTTGTTTTACGGGTTGTGCACGTATAGACTTTTGGGCTTCTAAAAAGATTAAAAGAAAATTAATTAAAAAATTAATGTAGCTGATGGGATTTGATCTCTGGTGTTTTGGTTCAGCAGTGTAAGGTCTTACCAGTGAGCTACACACTCTTTCTTGCTGTTCAAAATTGAATCAAATACTTATAGTACTTACAGGAATTGTAAATACCCCATGTATACATTAACTTTTAATCAATTATATGTACACAAGAATTGGAGTTGTTTCAGTCTATCCTTCTTACAAAAATTTCATCCTCGAAATTTATAATTTATTTTAAGGACTAGTTTACAAATAAGAGAGGATATCTTGCACGCATCTCATCTTCTCTTTCCCATGTCGATTCTTCTAGAGTTTCTTTTCTCCACATCACTCGAACCAAGTTGACTTTCTTGTTCCGAAGTGACTTCACTTTCCTGTCCAACAGGTTGTTACTCATAAGATAAGTCGGGCTGTACAGTGAGCTCGGAATGATCGAGAATATGGCTGGGGTCACTCACATACCTTCTGAGTTGGGATATGTGGAACATATTGTGCCCTCTTTCCAATAAAGGTGGAAGTGCCAAGCGGCATGCCACTTCACCGACTCATTCGAGTATGTCGAGCGGTCCAATATATCTCGGACTTAGCTTACCCCGTCATCCAAATCGAATCACTCCGCGGTTTGGAAATATCTTCAGAAATACATGATCTCCTGGCTGAAACTCTAAATGATGGCGCTTTGCATCAGCCCAGTGCTTCTGTCAATCTTGGGCTATGCGCATTCTTTCCCTGATAGTACGAACTACATCAATAGTTGCTACCATCATCTCAGGTCCAAAGAGTTCTCCATCACCGATGTCGTCCCAACTTAATGGCGATCGCCACTTCCTTCCATAAAGTGCTGCAAATGGTGTCATTCCGATGCTTGCTTGGTAGCTGTTGTTGTATAAAAACTCCACAAGATGTAGATGATCTTCCCACGATCCTCCGAAGTCTAATATACACGCTCTGAGCATATCTTCCAAGATCTGAATAGTTCGGTCAGACCGACCATCTGTTTATGGATAATAAGCTATGATGAAGTTCAGACTTGTTCCCAACCTTGCTTGCAGACTCTGCCAAAATTGCGATCGGAACTTGGTGTCACGATCGGAGACAATGCAGACCGGTACTCCATGAAGTCTCACAATTTTCTGTATGAGTTCATGGGTATCAGAGATAGTACATATTTGAAGATTTAAAATCTTAGATTCTTACCTCCATGTACTTCTTTGCTAATGTCTCAGTAGATTGGTCAACTCGAAATGGGATGAAGTGAGTCGACTTTGTGAGTCGATCCACAATAACCCATACCGCATCGTTACCCTTTGTGCTGCGAGGGAGTGCGATCACAAAATCCATTATGATGTGTTGCCACTTCCATTCTGGGATAGGTAACGGTTGAAGTAATCCAGCTGTCCTGTGATGTTCAGTTTTTACTTGCTGACACACCAAGCATTTAGCGACGCTTCTGGCTACTTCACGCTTCATTCCATGCCACCAGTAATTCTGACATAGATCTTTGTACATCTTTGTACCTTCAGAGTGTACTGAGTAGGGAGAGTTGTGGGCTTATTTCATTAACTCTTCCTGAACAGAATCTTTTGGTACACATAATCTGCTGCCTATCTCAAATAGCCGTCTTCATGGATGATAAAGTCTGTTCTGAGTCCATTCTCTACTTGCTCTCTGATCTTTTGCAACTTAGCATCACTTGCTTGAGCTGCTTTGATCTGATTGACAATTGTTGATTGGAATTGTAAATTCTTCAAGCTTGAAGCGTTACCTTGCATGACTACTTTAATCTCTATCCGATCTAAGTCTTGTTGAAGCTTCCACTGAGCGGTGAGATTCATTGCTAATGATTGACGACTAAGGGCATCAGGTACCACATTAACCTTCCCTGGGTGATATTGCATGTTGATATCGAAGTCTGGCATGAGTTCTAACCATTGTCTCTGCCGTATATTAAGCTCCTTCTGAGTAAATACATATTTCAGACTCTTGTGATCTGTGTATATGTTCACTCTATCACGCCCCGCTTCCCAAAGTGCACTAAGATCGGTACGTGACAGAGCCAACCATGCTACCTGTGGCTAGGAAACATCCTTCCACAGTCACATTACGGCTGTCTATAAGATATCAAGAACAATAGAAATAAAATAAACTATCTAGTACATGTTCATATACCAGAATAAACGAGTCAAGAAATATAAATGTGCGGAGGCAATAAATCCAATAAACAAAAACATCTGGAATGTACGTCCCAAATACGGGCTCACATCAGGAAGCAAAAGTACGGAAAGAAACTAAACTAAACTGGATACTAACAGAATCCTCACTGCTCAGTCTGTCGGCTGAAATACTCATGATCAGCCTGCAACAAAGATAGAGGATCTGGGCCATGCAAAACCCAGATGTCAGTGCGTCATAATATCAAACAATAAAAATATAATCAGGAGGTAACAAGATATGCAGGCATGAGTATGAACATTAATGAGTGTATAACAGTAACATGAATATGGAATAATAAAGTGTATGTGCATGCGGAGTAATCTATACTACTGGGTTAATTACTCTCAAGTCTTTGAAATCAATTTAATGAATCGTCGATGTAACTCAATAGTATCCCGTGCATGCCCGGGACCACGGTCAAGACTCACGGGCTGAATCCGAGACATGCCGCTAGGCAGTAAACATGTAACATGTACAGACGAATGATGTTACCAGTATCATCCCGGGGCTGCCCAGCTTGTAAAACTGATCAGTATAAGCGTCGAACTGTTGAGTTATAAGTCAGGTTTCATCATTGATTTTCTCTTACCCCAAAGTTATGTGTTTAAGTCAGGTATTGATAAATCTGGAGCTAATGCCAACACAGGATCAATTAGGTACATGTTTGTCTAAAATAGACAACATGATATGTCCATCGGGACAACAAGTCAGGAATGTCGGCATTAGGAACATGATCAGATTTCAAGTCAAGCAGTGGTGTATCAGGTCATGTCAAGGGTGCACAATGTATCAAATGGGTGCCCAAAAGTAAAATGTATCAAGTATCGAATCACGGTAACAGTACGGATGTACGGTAAAAGTATGGATTCATAAATATCTATCAGGGGTTACATCTACAACTCCATGACTATGTAGGATGCACATTATCAAGCAGGGGGTACTAATGTAACAGTAATATGAATTAATATGACATGGCATGCAACTAGATATATAGAATTAATGGTATAGATACACAATAAAACACGGATGCACAAATATCTATCAGAGGTTACATCTACAACTCCATGACTATGTAGGATGCACATTATCAAGCATGGGGTACTAATATAACAGTAACATGAAATAATATGATCTGTAGATGCAGCTATATATATAATAAATGATATGGATGCATACGGGTATCCGAAAACAGCAAAACATTAATATGGATGTACAATGCAATCAACATGTGATATTTTTTATTCATATGGATGTAAAATATGTATCATAGCATGTAGCAAGCTGAACTTGCCTGATCGGATCTCACGAAGGGTGCGTACGACACGTCCGACGTCGGGTAAACGTCGCAACCGACACGCGCGCGTACAGAACAGGACCAGGCAAAGCAAGAACACGACTACGCTGGCTGGGGATGTCCACTGGGTCTCCTGGATCGTCGGTGACGGTCACGGCTCCGGCGATCATCGAGAAAAAAGAAACCAAGAAGAATAAAGAGAAGAAGTAGAAGAAGAAGTGCTCTGGGTTTGGTGCTCTGGGGTCTGAGACGATGCGAGGGAGACGTTGACGATGGGTCGGTGACGGCGAGGATGCAGGCGAGGGTTTTTCGGCGATGGGCAGTGGGCGTGCAGTGGGGATTTCTTGGGTTCTTGGGGTCGGGTTTACAGGGGAGAGTCGGGAAATGAGAGTGGAGAGGAAGAGGAAGTAGTTCATGGTGATGTGGGCGTGAGGTCGGCGAGGTCGAAGCTCCGGCGATGAGGGAGCAGAGGAAGGGTTTCGTGGTCATAGGTATGGGTTCTTGAGTTGGGTGATGCAGGTGCTCGGGTATAGAGAGGAAGGAGGTGATGGAGGTGGTGTCGGAGTGGGTTGAGGTCGGGAACATAGGCGGCGGCGGCGAGGCGACGGGGGCACGACATGGGTTTCGTGAGGAGAGAGGCGGGAAACGAAGAAGGGGAAGAGAGATAGAAAGAGAGAGATGTGCTGTGAGTGTTTAAATTTTTAGGTTTAGGTTTAATAAAGATAATATTTAAAAATATATATATAGGGAGAAAGACAGTATAGAGAGAGAGAGGGAGTTAGGATAGGATTTAATAAAAATATTTAAATTATATATTTAGTTTAAAAGATATATATAAACGTATATATAGAGTTAATAAACATTTAAATATATAGAATATAATATTTATTATGTTTGAGTTTTCAGGCTAATACAAAATTACTCCGAAAAATACCCGGGTCTGGTCTAAAATTATGGTTTGAAAATACGGATGATATACGTAAAAATCAAAACCAAAATAGTATATCCGCGTAACGAAAATGCATACCCCCAAGAACAGATACACGTAGCGTGCACGTAGCTATCCAAACGGGCCCGTTTCACTAAACGGGATGAGAACACGATGTACGGATGCCACCACAGGGTTAGGGGTATCATGCAGGCCATGCTAGATATTTTTAAAATATTTTATTAAACTTTATATGTTGTATTTAAAAAAATTCAGATGCCAGAAATAAAGCCAGTATGCAGTATAAAAAATATTAAAAGTGCACAGATCCTCGTAACTAGGCGGGATAAATTATAAACAGGAATCAAGACGGGTTTCCAGTAAGCGGGTCGGATCGGATGCAAATACAGATACCAATACTCTATTCTCAGCCAAAACACAATAAATCAAGAATAGCCACAAATAAAGAAATACTCAAAATAGAACTGGTATAAATGAACTAGGGTGTTACATTATACCCAAATACAAAAAGAATTTCGTCCTCGAAATTCCCAGAACAAGAAAAGAAAAACAAGCATGAATCTAGGAAAAGAGGTGTGGAAACTTCTGTCGAATCTCGTCTTCTCATTCCCAAGTCGATTCTCCGTGCGAGCGATTCCCCAAGAAACGAGTACGAGAGGGATAACCTTATTCTTAAAAACTTTTTCTCTTCGATCAACAATCGAAATTGGTCATTCTTCATAGGTCAAATCCTCCCTTACAGTCATCTCCAAATGATGTAGCACGGGTGTTTCATCTCGAACATACTTACGGAGTTGAGATACATGAAACACGTCATGAATATTCGCCAAAGATAGTGGTAAAACCAATCGATAAGCCACTTCTCTAATACGCTCAATAATATCAGAAGGCCCCATGAATCGAGGACTGAGCTTGCCTTGACTCCCAAAATGAATCACTCCTTTAGTCGGTGATATCTTCAAGAATACCAGATCACCAACAACGAACTCTAGAGGTCTTCTCGATAGATCGGCCCAACTCTTCTGCCGATCCTGTGCCGCCTTCATATGATTTCGGATGGTATTAACCTTCTCTACTGTTTGCACGATCAAATCTGGTTCCAACAATCTTCGTTCTCCAACATCATCCCAACATACGGGTGAGCGACACTTGCGACCATACAATGCTTCGAATGGAGCCGTCTGAATAGTCGCCCGAAAGCTGTTATTGTAAGAAAACTCAACAAAGTGTAGATGATCCTCCCATGAACCCTTGAAGTCCAACATGCAAGCTCTCAACATATCTTTAAGTGTTTGGATTGTTCTCTCCGACTGGCCATCTTTCTGAGGATGATAAGTGGTGCTAAACTTCAATCGCATCCCCAAACTTTCCTGTAAGCTCTTCCAGAAGTTTGATAAGAATCGGGTATCATGATCGGAAACGATGCTCACAGGTACTCCATGCAATTTCACAATCTCTTGCATATACCGTTCTGCTAACGCTTCCGGCGACTGACCCACTTGAAACGGAATGAAATGAGCTGCCTTGGTCAATCGATCAACAATCACCCAAACTGCACTATTGCCCTTTGGACTCTGCGGTAAAGCTATCACGAAATCCTTGGTATATGTTCCCACTTCCACTGAGGAATCGGAAGTGGTTGCAATAAACCAGCTACTCTTTGATGTTCAACCTTAACTTGCTGACACACCAAGCACTTCGCTATAAAGCGAGCAATCTCCCTTTTTCATGCCTTCCCACCAGAAATGATGTCTTATATCACGGTACATCTTCATGCCTCCTGGATGTACAGAATATGCGGAATTGTGTGCCTCCTTCATAACTTCTTCGCGAATGTCTCCTTTCAGCATACACAAACGGCTACCATAACGCAACGAACCATCTTCATGAATCAACAAGTCTGTTCGAAGTCCTGCTTCAACCTGTTCTCAAAACTTCTGCAATCTTGGGTCGTGCGACTGTGCTGTTTTAATATTATCGATTAACGACGACTGTACTTGTAGTTATATCAACTGTCCTGAAGAATGCGGTAACACGATCTCCAACTCGAATCTCCGAAAATCTTTGATAAACTCATCCTGTGCAGTCAACATCCGAATTGCTGGCAACCGACTAAGCCCATCCGGTACTGCATTAACTTTCCCCGGATGGTACTTGAGATCAAGATCATAGTTAGCCATCAGCTCCAACCATCTATGCTGCCTCATTTTAAGATCTTTCTGTGTGAACACGTACTTTAGGCTTTTGTGATCGGTGAATACTTTGACCCTTTCGCCCAATAAGTAGTGTCTCCAAGTCTTCAAAGCGAAAATCACTGCCGCAAGATCTAAATCATGAGTTGGGTAATTCTTCTTATGGGTCTTCAACTGTCTCAATGCGTAGGCTATAACCTTCCCATGCAGCATCAAAACACATCCCAAACCTTTCCCAGATGCGTGGCTGTGAGTCACCAATCTTCCGGAACCGTCTGGTACGGTCAAAATAGGAGCGATTATCAATCTTTGCTTCAATTCCTCAATAACTGATGCACATCTATCCGTCCATGCGAGCGGTACCTCCTTTCGCATAAGCTTGGTTAAAGGCTCAGCTAAACGAGCAAAATTCTCCACGAACCTTCTGTAATATCCGGCAAGTCCAAGAAAACTTCTGATCTCTGTTACGTTCTTCGGAATCGGCCAATCTTAAACTCTGCAATCTTCTTAGGATCAACGGCGATTCCATCTCCGGATACGACATGCCCCAAAAACTTTACTTCTTCGAGCCAAAACTCGCACTTGCTCATCTTTGCATATAATCTTTCATGCCTCAATGTCTGCAGTGCGATCTTCAAGTGTTCCGTATGCTCTTCTAGGCTTCTCGAGTAGACCAGAATATCATCAATTAACACCACTATAAACTGGTCCAAGAACGATGAAAAGATTCGGTTCATCAAGTCCATAAATATCGCCGGTGCATTCGTGACTCCGAATGGCATCACTAAATAATCGTAATGCCCATATCGAGTTTTGAACGCTGTCTTGCAAATATCCTCTGATTTAACTCGAACTTGATGATATCCAGATCGCAAATCTAGCTTCGAGAATACCCTCGCGCTACTAAGTTGCTCGAACAATTCGCCAATGCGAGGGATCGGGTACTTGTTCTTAATAGTCACCCGATTCAATTCTCGATAATCGATGTATATCCTCTGCGTGCCATCTTTCTTCTTGACTAGAAGAACTGGAGCTCCCCAAGGTGAATTACTGCTGTGAATCCAACCCTTCTCTAGCAATTCAGTAACCTTCTTCTTGATTTCTTCCAACTCCACTGGTGCCATCGGATAGTATGCATGTGAGATTGGCACTGCACCAGGAACAAGATCGATCGTGAACTCCACATCTTGTTTTGGCGGTAAAGACGAGATGTCCTTGAACACGTTCATGAACTCTCGAACTACAGCTGGCGCTTCCTCCTTATCAACTTCCATCGACGAAAAAGCACTGTTTGTCGGCCTAGCCCTAAACTTGACTGGCCCGACAGAACTACTACCTCCAGCAAAAACAAACTCTGGATGTCCGGGAATCTGGAAAATCGCTTTCTTTGCCCTACAATCAATGTGAGCGTGGAAAGTGTCGAGAAAATACATTCCCAAGACAACATCATAACTGCCAGTATCGATCGCCAAAAAATCTGCAAATAACTCTCATCTGTAGATAACAACTGAACAATCCGTGCACTCACTACTAGATACGATCTTACCATTCCCAGTATGTATGTCCCAACAACAAGACAGGGTCGTGCACGCAAACAAGTGTACAAAAATAAACTTGGACGACAAACAACAATGGGATGCACTAGAATCGAATAATTCTAATGCAGGAAAAACATGAACAAGTAGGATACCCGAAATGACTTCAGCTGAAGCCAAACACCGAAGAAGATAAGTACGGTAAACAGGATTCAAGCTTGCGCTAAAACATGAACTGGAAAGCAATGAAACCGAGATAAGCAAGGTAATATAATGACCATAAAATAAGGAAGTGAATCAAGACTAGGACTCCAAATTACTTAAATAGAGTATCGCATTGTAACCATGCTGCAGTTCATAGTTACATTCACATAACTCCGTTCAAGTCATCCAAATCCTAGTATCAAAATAGAAAGAAACAATAGGAAACAAGAAGGTTTCAAGTCGAGATGCAAAGTTGTTTGCATATCATCAAGACAAGGGTCATGAGAAGTTATGATTCAAGAATCATGATAACAATGTGGCAGGACATGTTCCTAATCACGGATTTTCTGATTCGTGTATTGGGTCCAATACCCAACTACAAAAGAATCAAACCCGATTAACCTAAATCCTATGGCTCTGATACCAAACAAACCCTGTCACGCCCCGCTTCCCAGAGTGCGCTAAGATCGGTACGTGACAGAGCCAACCATGCTACCTGTAGCTAGGAAACATCTATCCACAGTCACATTACGGCTGTTTATAAGATATCAAGAACAGTAGAAATAAAATAAACTATCTAGTACATGTTCATATGCCAGAATAAACGAGTCAAGAAATATAAATGTGCGGAAGCAATAAATCCAATAAACAAAAACATCTGGAAAGTACGGCCCAAATATCGGCTCACATCAGGAAGCAAAAGTACGGAAAGAAACTAAACTAAACAGGATACTAACAGAATCCTCACTGCTCGGCCTGTCGGCTGAAATACTCCTGATCAGCCTGCAACAAAGATAGAGGATTTGGTCCATACAAAACCCAGACGTCAGTGTGTCATAATATCAAACAATAAAAATATAATTAGGAGGTAACAAGATATGTGTTGGGGTAAAAATTTACACCCCTGTTGACCGAGTCAAAGTCAAGGTCAACCCCCAAGCTAGGTGGGCCCAAGCCCAGGTCAAGCGGGCCCATGCCCAAGTCGAGCCCGCGGCCAGCCTCCCCATGCCAACAACAAAATCATGTAATAAATAATTTTTATGTAATTATTTATGCATGAATGAAAACAAAATGGGCATAAAGCCAATATTTTGTAAGCCCATGGCTTATGTGCAAAAATGAAATGGCACATGGGCCATGGGATGGCTAAAACGCCATTTTTGTAAGCCCAATGGGCAATATGTAAATATGTAAGCCTATAAAAGGCAACATGATGATGAATAAAGCATACACTTTTCATTCCCTAAAAAAAAACTAGGGTTTGTGCCTCCACTCTCTCTTCTTCAAGTTCTTCCTCTTCCTTTTTATTTTCCAAATAAATCAAGAGCCTAGCTCTCTTTTTTTTAAAAACTAAATAAAGTTTTACCATAAACCCATCTCCCAAAACTCCATCAAGAGAAGAAAAAGGATCTCTTTTTTTTATCATCCAAGATCTAGATCTTGGAGTTTCAAGAGAACCCATTTTGGGTTTTTTCTCAAAGGAGAAAGGAGAAAATCTTTTGGAGTTTAACTCCACAAATAAAATTCTTTTGGAGTTCAACTCCACCACCAAGAAAATTATTTTGGAGTTCAACTCCACTACAAATTCTTTTGGAGTTGAACTCCACAGTAAAAATCTTTTGGAGTTCAACTCCACAAATAAAATTCCTTTGGAGTTTAACTCCACTACAGAAATTCTTTTGGAGTTTAACTCCATAAAAAAAATATATATACCTTTTTTGGGGAGTTTAACTCCACATTATAATTTTTTTAGCCATATAAAATTCTTTTGGAGTTGAACTCCACGTTCAAAAAAAAAAAAAAAGGCGACGGTCACATGCAAACCGGGTCACTTGTTTAACATGTGACCAGCCCCATCACATGTTTAGCATGTGACCGGGTCACATGTTTAGCATGTGACCGGGTCACATGCAAAGCATGTGACCGGCATGTGACCGGACCGGTCACATGCAAAGCATGTGACCCATCACATGTTTAACATGTGACCGGCCCCATCACATATTTAACATGTGACGGGGTCACATGCTAAGCATGTGATGGCCTTCTCACATGCTAGCATGTGACCCCCCCTCACATGAGGGGTCACATGCTAACATGTGACCCTCCATGTCACATGCTAGCATGTGACCCCCCTCATATGAGGGGTCACATGCCACTATTTTTTAAAAAAAAAAAAAATAATAATAATAAATTTCTCTTTTCTTCTTTCTTCCTCCTTTTTTTATTTAAAATAAAAAATAAATTATAAATAATATTTTAAAAATAAAAAAAACATAATTATTTTCTTTTCTTCTTTTCTTTATTTAATCCTTTTTTATTTAAAAAAAAATTAAATAAATAAAATTAAATTATAAATAATGTTTTAAAAATAAAAAAAATAATATATTAAAAAAAATTTCTCCAAATAATTATTTACTTATTTATTTTTGTTTTTATATATAGAAAAAATATATATATATATATATGTATAAATCTCTTTTTACAAATAAAACAAAAAAATACACACACACACCAACGCACCGCATATTGAGTTCGCATGACCAGTTTAACCCGTCAAATCGGAGGTTCCTTCGCTCCAAATGTGAGGGGTAATTAACGGCAGCTTAGTCCGCGGCTGCCGGAGATTCGGATCCCCACAATCAATAAAGCCTACCCTAGGCAGGGGAAATCTGTAGTACGCCTGACAAGCGCGCGCGTATTCCCATCTCAATGGGGTGACGAAAAACACCCTACAGATTCTGGCACGCCCGGTGGGACAATCTCTCCTCCCATATTTCGGGTTAAATATTCATGCGAACTCAATCAATATACATATCGATTACCTATACTGAAATAATGTTTCTATTTGCAGGGTTAACAATTTCCAATTGCCATATTCGATGCAAGTCGGTATTTGAACGATTTTTCTTGGCCCCAGCTGGGGGCAAGGCCATCAACACTGACAAAGTAATAAGACATCTCGGGCAAACTCCAGCGGTGCCCCTTACAGCTACTCAATCAGGTATCCTCTGACCTCCACGTCGTTAAACTGGAAACAGATGACCACCACGTCGTTAAACTGGAAACAGATGACCTCCAAGTCGTTAAACTGGAAACATATGACCTCTACGTCTTTAAACTGGAAACAGATGACCACCAAGTCTTTAAACTGGAAACAAATGACCTCCAAGTCGTTAAACTGGAAACAGTAGACCTCTAAGTCTTTAAACTGGAAACAGATGACCTCTAAGTCGTTAAACTGGAAACAGCAGACCTCTAAGTCGTTAAACTGGAAACATATGACCTCTACGTCTTTAAACTGGAAACAGATGACCTCCAAATCGTTAAACTGGAAACAGATGACCTCTACGTCTTTAAACTGGAAACAGATGACCTCCAAGTCTTTAAACTGGAAACAGATGACCTCCAAGTCTTTAAAATGGAAACAGTAGACCTCTAAGTCTTTAAACTGGAAACAGATGACCTCTATGTCATTAAACTGGAAACAGATCGACCACCACGTCATTAAACTGGGAACAGTCGACCTCTAAGTCGTTAAACTGGGAATGTAAAAATGTATGTATACATATATATGTGAATAAACAAAAAAAATGTGTAAATAAAAAGAAAAATAAAGAAAAGCCGAAATGATGGGGCAACTCGCAATAAAAATCAGCGAGTAAAAATGAAAATGAAAATAAAGCCGAAATGATGGGACAACCGCGAATAAATAGCCGAAATGATAGGGCAATCGCGACCTTCGCGATAAGAAAAGCTGAAATGATAGAGCAATCGCGGTAAAAACAAAAAAAACAAAAAAAAATAGCAAAAACAAAAAAAGCAGCGAATGATGAGTCGCTCCTGGTACCATATTCCAGTGCAGCGATGCAGACGCCAACAAAAATTCAAATTTTCAAAATTCGCCAGCCCTACGGCTAGTCCCCAAATTGACCACCGTATACAATCCACGGGCTCAAATAATTCTCATCATACTCATATCCCACCGTAATCACCAGTTACGCGGCTGGTCTCCGCCTTCGGAATTTTGCTCCATTAAGAAGACCCACTCATGTGTCCTCACGACACGCGAGGAGAACAAACCTTTGTGGGATCCTTACGACTCACGAAGGAAAAACACACTTAGGAGTCCCCACGACTCCTAAGGAGAAAATACACCTGCGAGATCCTTACGACTCGCAGGGAGAAAATGCTTTTATGGGACCCTCACGGCCCATAAAATTGAAAAGCCTTAGGTGATAGGGATCTAAACCTGTCTCCTAAGCCATCGCTCCCCAATCCCCAAGTGGCGAATGATGAGTCGCTCCTGGTACCATATTCCAGTGCAGCGATGCAGACGCCAACCAAATTCCAAATCCCAATCCCCAGCGGCGAATGATGAGTTGCTCCTGGTACCATATTCCAGTGCAGCGATGTAGACGCCAACAAAGTCCCAAAATTTTTACGGCCATACGGTCTGGATCATACATCCTGCAAAACCGTATACAATCCACGAGCGTAAAACAATCCCGATCTCTCCAAAAAAAAAAGAAAAAAGAAAAAAAGAAGAACGGTATGTCCACAAGCAAAACGGGCACGGATGAAAACCCGAAAGGGCTCCGTGAGTAAAAACAGCAGGACTGCCGGCGAGTTTGTAAAAACCCGAAAGGGCGCAAACTCGTAAAAAAAAAAAAGAAATGAAATGCACTCGCAAAGTCCTCTCGACTTTGTGAGGAGAAAATTCCCGCATGAGAGCCCTACGACTCACAAAGGAGCAACACACTTAGGAGTCCCCACGACTCCTAAGGAGAAAATACACCTGCAGGATCCATACGACCAGTAGGGAGAAAATGCTTTTATGGGACCCTCACGACCCATAAAATTGAAAAGCCTTAGGTGATAGGGATCTAAGCCTGTCTCCTAAGCCACCAATTCCCAAATCCTCTCGATGCAAATGATGATTCTCTCCTGGTACCATATTCCAGTGTAGCGATACTGATGCCAAACAAACCCAATCCAAATCCTCTCGGGGCACATGATGAGTTGCTCCTGACATTATTCCAGTGCAGCAATGCAGATGCCAAATAAAAACCCCAATTCCCAAATCCTCTCAAAGACAGATGATGATTCGCTCCTGGTACCATATTCCAGTACAGCGATGCTAATGTCAACTCAAATCAAACAAATCAAACCAACCAATTCCAATATCGACCTCTGCGTCAACCAGCGACACTCCACATCGGGGAAACGTCCGACCACAGGCACTCCGTCTCGGGAAAACGTCCTACCACAGGCACTCCGCTCGGGGAAACGTCCTACAACAAGCACTCCGTCTCGGGGAAACGTCCTACCACAGGCACTCCGTCTCTTGGATACGTCCTACCACAGGCACTCCATCTCGGGGAAACGTCCTACCACAGGCACTCCGTCTCGGGGAAACGTCCTACCACAGGCACTCCGTCTCGGGGATACGTCCTACCACAGGCACTCCGTCTCGGGGAAACGTCCAACCACAGGCACTCCGTCTCGGGGATACGTCCTACAGCAGGCACTCCGTCTCGGGGAAACGTCCTACAGCAGGCACTCCGTCTCGGGGAAACGTCCTACAGCAGACATTCCGCCTCGGGGAAACGTCCTACCACAGGCACTCCGCCTCGGGGAAACGTCCTACCACAGGACTCCGCCTCGGGGATACGTCCTACCACAGGCACTCCGTCTCGGGGAAACGTCCTACCACAGGCACTCCGTCTCGGGGAAACGTCCTACCACAGGCACTCCGTCTCGGGGAAACGTCGACCAGCTACACTCCGTGCCGGGGACACGTCTACCAAATCGCTTCGGATCAGAGCGTCGACCGTCCATGTCGTAAAAAGGGCAGTGCATCCCAAAAAGTGGGAACCAAAGCAAGTCGCCTCCAGGTGAAAGAAGATCCATCAATTTCATGCACACGACCCACATATGCTGTGTGCATTTATTGATGGGGGGCAATTTGTTGGGGTAAAAATTTACACCCCTGTTGACCGAGTCAAAGTCAAGGTCAACCCCCAAGCTAGGTGGGCCCAAGCCCAGGTCAAGCGGGCCCATGCCCAAGTCGAGCCCACGGCCAGCCTCCCCATGCCAACAACAAAATCATGTAATAAATAATTTTTATGTAATTGTTTATGCATGAATGAAAACAAAATGGGCATAAAGCCAATATTTTGTAAGCCTATGGCTTATGTGCAAAAATGAAATGGCACATGGGCCATGGGATGACTAAAACGCCATTTTTGTAAGCCCAAGGGGCAATATGTAAATATGTAAGCCTATAAAAGGCAACATGATGATGAATAAAGCATACACTTTTCATTCCCTCAAAAAAAACTAGGGTTTGTGCCTCCACTCTCTCTTCTTCAAGTTCTTCCTCTTCCTTTTTATTTTCCAAATAAATCAAGAGCTTAGCTCTCTCTTTTTTTTAAAAACTAAATAAAGTTTTACCATAAACCCATCTCCCAAAACTCCATCAAGAGAAGAAAAAGGATCTCTTTTTTATCATCCAAGATCTAGATCTTGGAGTTTTAAGAGAACCCATTTTGGGTTTCTTCTCAAAGGAGAAAGGAGAAAATCTTTTGGAGTTCAACTCCACGAATAAAATTCTTTTAGAGTTCAACTCCACCACCAGGAAAATTATTTTGGAGTTCAACTCCACTACAAATTCTTTTGGAGTTGAACTCCACAGTAAAAATCTTTTGGAGTTCAACTCCACAAATAAAATTCATTTGAAGTTTAACTCCACTACAGAAATTCTTTTGGAGTTTAACTCCACAAAAAAAATATATACCTTTTTTGGGGAGTTTAACTCCACATTATAATTTTTTTAGCCATATAAAATTCTTTTGGAGTTGAACTCCACGTTCAAAAAAAAAAAAAAAGGTGGCGGTCACATGCAAACCGGGTCACATGTTTAACATGTGACCAGCCCCATCACATGTTTAGCATGTGACCGGGTCACATGCAAAGCATGTGACCGGGTCACATGCAAAGCATGTGACCGGGTCACATGCAAAGCATGTGACCGGGTCACATGCAAAGCATGTGACCGGCCCCATCACATGTTTAACATGTGATGGGTCACATGCTAAGCATGTGATGGCCTTCTCACATGCTAGCATGTGACCCCCCTCACATGAGGGGTCACATGCTAACATGTGACCCTCCATGTCACATGCTAGCATGTGACCCCCCTCATATGAGGGGTCACATGCTAACATGTGACCCCACTATTTTTATAAAAAAAAGAAAAAAAAATAATAATAAAATTCTCTTCTTCTTCTTTCTTCCTCCTTTTTTTATTTAAAATAAAAAATAAATTATAAATAATATTTTAAAAATAAAAAAAAACATAATTATTTTCTTTTCTTTATTTAATCCCTTTTTATTTTAAAAAAAAATATTAAATAAATAAAATTAAATTATAAATAATGTTTTAAAAATAAAAAAAAATATATTAAAAAAACTTTTCTCCAAATAATTATTTACTTATTTATTTTTGTTTTTATATATAGAAAAAAAAAATATATATATATATATGTATATATCTCTTTTTACAAATAAAACAAAAAAATACACATACACCAACGCACCGCATATTGAGTTCGCATGACCAGTTTAACCCGTCAAATCGGAGGTTACTGCGCTCCAAATGCGAGGGGTAATTAACGGCAGCTTAGTCCGCGGCTGCCGGAGATTCGGATCCCCACAATCAATAAACCCCGGCCTACCCCAGGCAGGGGGAATCTGTAGTACGCCTGACAAGCGCGCGCGTATTCCCATCTCAATGGGGTGACGAAAAACACCCTACAATATGCATGCATGAGTATGAACAGTAATGAGTGTATAACAGTAACATGAATATGGAACAGTGAAGTGTATATGCATGCGGTGAGTAATCTATACTACTGGGTTAATTACTCTCAAGTCTTTGAAATCAATTTAATGAATCATCGATGTAAGTCAATAGTATCCTGTGCATGCCCGAGACCACGGTCAAGACTCTCGGGCTGAATCGAGACGTGCCGCTAGGCAGTAAACAGGTAACATGTACAGACGAATGATATCAGCAGCATCATCCCGGGGATGGCCTAGCCTGTAAAACTGATCGGTATAAGTGTCGAACTGTTGAGTTACAAGTTAGGTTTCATAATTGATTTCTCCTTACCCCCAAGTTATGTGTTCAAGTCAGGTATTGATAAATCTGGAGCTAATGCCAACACAGGATCAAGCAGGTACAGGTTTGTCTAAAATAAACAACAGGATATGTCCATCGGGACAACAAGTCAGGAATGTCGGCATTAGGAACAGGATCAGGTTTCAAGTCAAGCAGTGGTGCATCAGGTCATGTCAGGAGTGCACAGTGTATCAAATAGGTGCCCAACAGTAAAATGTATCAATTATCGAATCGCGGTAACAGTACGGATGTACGGTAAAAGCATGGATGCACTAATATTATCAGGGGTTATATCTACAACTCCATGACTACGCAGGATGCACATTATCAAGCAGGGGGTACTAATGTAACAGTAATATGAATTAATATGACATGGCATGCAACTAGATATATAGAATTAATGGTATGGATACACAATAAAACACAGATGCACAAATATCTATCAGGGATTACATCTACAACTCCATGACTATGTAGGATGCACATTATCAAGCATGGGGTACTAATACAATAGTAACATGAAATAATATGATCTGTAGATGTAACTACATATATAATAAATGATATGGATGCATACGAGTATCCGAAAACAGTAAAACATTAATATGGATGTACAATGCAATCAACATGTGATATTTTTATTCATATGGATGCAAAATATGTATCATAGAATGTAGCAAGGTGAACTTGCATGATCGGATCTCTTGACGGGTGCGTACGACACGTCCGACGTCGGGTAAACGTCGCAACGCACACTCGCTCGTACAGAATAGGACCAGGCAAAGCAAGAACACGACCACGCTGGCTGGGAATGTCCACTGGATCTCCCGGATCGTCGGTGACCGTCACGGCTCCGGCGATCATCGAGAAACAAGAAACCAAGAAGAATAAAGAGAAGAAGTAGAAGAAGAAGTGCTCTGGATTTGGTGCTCTGGGGTCTGAGACGATGCGAGGGAGACATTGACGATGGGTCGGTGACGGCGAGGATGCAGGAAAAGGTTTTCCGGCGATGGGCAGTGGACATGCAGTGGGGGTTTCTTAGGTTCTTGGGGTCGGGTTTGCAGGGGAGAGTCGGGAAAGGAGAGTGGAGAGGAAGAGGGAGTAGGTCGTGGTAATGAGGGCGTGAGGTCGGAGCTCCGGCGACGAGGGTGCAGGGGAAGGGTTTCGTGGTCATATGTATGGGTTTTTGAGTTGGGTGATGCAGGTTCTCGGGTGTAGAGAGGAAAGAGGTGATGGAGGTAGTGTCGGAGAAGGTCGAGGTCGGGAACATGGGCGGCGGCGGTGAGGCGACGAGGGTACGACATGGGTTTCGTGAGGAGAGAGGCGGGAAATGATGAAGGGGAAGAGAGATAGAAAGAGAGATGTGTGAGTGTTTAAATTATTAGGTTTAGGTTTAATAAAGATAATATTTTAAAAAATATATAGAGAGAAAGACAGCATAAAGAGAGAGGGGGAGTTAGGATAGGATTTAATAAAAATATTTAAATTATATATTTAGTTTAAAAGATATATTTAAATGTATATATATATAGATAATAAAAATTTAAATATATAGAATATAATATTTATTATGTTTGAGTTTTTAGGCTAATACAAAAGTACTCCGAAAAATACCTGGGTCTGGTCTAAAATTATGGTTTGAAAATACGGATGATATACGTAAAAATCAAAACCAAAATAGGATATCCGGGTAACGAAAATGCATACCCCCAAGAACGGATACACGTGACGTGCACGTAGCTATCCAAACGGGTCCAATTCGCTAAACGGGATGAGAACACGATGTACGGATACCACCACAGGGTTAGGGGTATCATGCAGGCCATACTAGATATTTTTAAAATATTTTATTAGACTTTATATGTCATATTTAAAAAAATGCATTTGCCAGAAATAAAGCCAGTATGCAGTATAAACAATATTAAAAGTGCACGGATCCTCATAACTAGCCGGGATAAATTATAAACAGGAATCAAGACGGGTTTCCAGCAAGCAGGTCGGGTCGGATGCAAATACTGATACCAATACACTATTCGTACCCAAAATACAATAAATCAAGAATAGCCACAAATAAAGAAATACTAAAAATAGAACTGGTATAAATGAACTAGGGTGTTACACACTCATTCACCAAGAAGATAATGGCGCCAAACCTTAAGAGCAAAGATAACAGCTCCCAATTCCAAATCATGCGTCGGATAATTGCGCTCACGAATCTTCAGCTGTCTTGAAGCATAAGCCACAACTTTACTGTGCTGATGTAGAACACATCCTAATCTCTTACCGGATGCATCGCAATGCACTTTGAAACCTCTAGATTGGTCCTGTATAACGAGAATAGGCGCTGATGTCAACCTTGACTTGAGTTTTACGAAAGCTTGTTCGCATGTTTCTGACCACACAAAGCCTTCAATGAACCTTCGGTAATATCCATCTAGACCCAAGCAATTTTGAATGTCCTTCACTGACTTTGGTGTCGGCCATTCGCTTACTGCTGAAACTTTTGCTGGATCCACAGAGATTCCTTCACCTGTTACGATATGTCTGAGAAAACCAACTTGATCTAGCCAAAATTCGCATTTCCTGTACTTGGCATATAGTTGATGTTGTCGTAGAGTTTCCAGGACAATTCTTAGGTGCTCGGTATGCTCTTTCCGACCCTTAGAATACACCAGGATGTCGTCGATGAAGATAACAAACCTGTCTAAGTACTCCCGGAAAACTTGATTCATCAGGTTCATGAATATTGCTGGTGCGTTGGTCACTCCAAATGGCATCACAAGAAATTCGTAATGTCCATAAAGAGTTCTGAATGCCGTTTTGTGGATATCAGATTCCTTGACCTTCACCTGATGATAACCCGAACGAAGATCTAATTTGGAGAAAACACAAGATCCACTTAGCTGATCAAATAAATCGTCAATGCGCTGAAGTGGATACTTGTTCTTTATTGTTACTTCGTCCAAGGCTCTATAATCGATGCACATTCTGTATGAACCTTCCTTCTTCTTCATAAGCAATACCGGTGATCCCCAACTTGAAGTGCTGGGACGAATCCATCCTTTTGCCAATAATTCATCCAACTGAGTTCGGACTCCTTTCAAACCTTTCAGACTTAATCGATAAGGTGCTTTGATCACCGGTTGTGCTCCTGGTACTAAATCAATACTGAATTCAAGAGCTCGATCGGGAGACAAACCTGATATATCGTCAGGAAACACATCGTCGAACTCTCGAACCACTTCTGGCTTTGATCCTTCCTCCACTTGAATTGCTGCATTCATTACCTTCTTTGGTTTCACCTTGTAAGTACTTGGCTCCAGGGTACGGTCTCCACTTTTGAAATAGAAGACAGGATACCCTGGAATTTTGAATACTACCCTCCTCTGACGACAGTCAATGGTAGCATAAAATGTTCCGAGCCAATCAATACCTAGAACCACATCAAAGTTCGGTATGTCCAGCACCTTGAAGTCAACATAGAATTCTCTGCTGCAGACGACTACTGGACACAAGCTGTATCCCATTGTTGCCTTTAGAACGTCATTTCCTGAACTGACATTCTAACTAGATACAAGCGATGTGACTGGAATCGCATGAGTTCGGACGAACCGTTGCGTCATAAAACAATGAGATGCTCCAGTATCGAATAATGCTAGTGCAGGAAGTGAGGCTGCTAAGATTGTACCTAAGGTATGTGGGATAGGTTTTAGGTATAGGAAAAATATATAGGTAGGTGTTAAGACTGAAAGAAAAACTTGAGAAGAAAGGGTTACCAGTGATGACTTGGCCAGTTGCCTCAGCTTCTTCCACGGTCATCGTGAAAGCCTGTCGCCGTGGTACATTCCTCCTGGATGGAGGAGCATTCCTCGGAACGTTCTGTTGAGCTTGATGGAACTGACGAGGAGGAGGTGCATTCGATGGTCCTCTAGGTGGTGGAGCAGGGAAAGTGAGTCTTGGAGCAGATGCCTGAAGGGCTGGTCTCTGCTGGTAAGTGATTGCTGGTCTGGGTGCAACAATTGGGTTGTTTCTTCTGGGACAAGACCTAATATCATGAGTAGCTGAGCCGCAGACTAAGCAAAGATAGTTGGCTCACCACCAGTATTTCATCAGATGTCCATCTCTCCTGCAGTATATGCAAAAGGCCGGGCCGGTTGATTGGTACTCCCGGTCTCCTGGGTACAAATGGTGGCTTTGATGAGGCTCCTCTTGCCATCTGGGTGGATGAGTGTTTAACTTCAGCAGATTGAGATCTACCCCTATCTTTACCACTGCCTCATAACGGCGGGCAGCTTTCAGAGCCAATTCATGAATCGGAAAATCTTCTGTGGCTAGTGCAGCCTGGATTTCCGAATCTAACCTTTGTTAAAATCGACGGACTTTGATCTCATCCGTCGATATCAGGTGTGCCGCAAATCTGTTAAAGTATTGTGTTAGCTATGTAGTATGTGATTTATTGAAAAAATTGAATTATTGAGACATATCTTACCGACTGAGCATGGTGAACTCAGCGTCATATTCATCTACTGACTTGGTCCATATTGAACCTTATTGCAGATGGATGAACCGCTGTTCCATGTCGAGACTGGCAGTCTCTGGGAACTACTTTGTGTCGAACATGTCGCGGAAAGTTCCATTCGATGGGTTGATCAAGACGGCTTTCTTCCGCCTTCCACCAGACCCGTACATTGTCCGTGAGCTGTAATTTCGCAACACAAACCCAAGCTACCTCTGGCACTTGTGCCGCTGCCAGATCATCTTCAATACTTTGAGCCCATTCTCAGCTTCTAGAGGGCTCTCTTTTCCTGCAAACTGTTTGGGGTGCAGAGCCCTGAATTGCTTCACCTTAGGTGCTTCTGCCTTCGGACGGTTCATTAGAATAGCAGTCTGCTGCTGCTATCCTTCCAGGTGGATGTGAATTGCCTCAAGCAGAACCGTCTGCTTGTTGATCGGAGCAGCAATGGCAGGTGTGAGTGGTAGTGGTGGAGGTGTGTTGTTGACATTGGTGCTGGTGTTGTTTGGGGAATCCATAGCCTTGAAAGAAAAATTTGGGTTAGGACAAATTCAAAGTATATGAAATGATAAGATTCAAGAATTATGAATTGTAAAGAACGCTTTCAGTTGCTGGTTCTTGTGTTATATTGCTTAGGTTGTCTACGCAGAACTGAACTGCATGGTAGGGTTCCATACAGCTCGGACCTGCATGAGCCACCAACAAAACCTGTCATGCCCCGCTTCCCGGTGTATGGCGAAGGGGACGCGATTGGCCGCTACGTATTTACTCTGAAGTAAACACGCTAAGCGTATCTAAGTAATATAAGTAAAATGCTCAAGAGACAGAGACAATAGATATATATTGAACAACAACTTTTTTTTTCACATTCCTTTTACAATACATCTGAAAAGTAAATACATGGAATGAAAAGAAATGCCTAAACAGTGGCATAACAGAAATGGAAAGTACTGAAATGAAAAGTATAAGTAACTAGAGCTTCAGGTCCAAAGCTAGCTGGTCCAAATCCTCGCTGGTGGGCTCGATCTCAAGTGAGTCCGAAACACCCGATGACATTCCAAATAAGAAGAAAGAGAATGTCGTCAGCGAACAAATCGCTTGGTAAGTCCCGTAAATAGATAAGAATGTAATAGACAGAATAGAGAGTATATTGTTATAATATTGTATTTAATATTAACGCTGTTGTTTGTAGCTTGGTACAGAAGAGGCCAATGTATATGAGAGGAGTCTTACTAGACCAGAGACTACGGTATACGGAGTACAAGAAACCGTTCAGCCACAGTACAACAATAATTGAATTCAGGTTAGGTGTCTTTATGGTTGCTATCTCGTGCCACTTCTAACACCTTCCGTACCAGTCTACCCCTTATAAACCCCGCGATGTCTTGATTGTATTGTTTGTATTATTTAAATTGTATATTGTATATAGATGAATGACTTGCCAAAACCATGATATCAGTAAATGGATGTAACTGGAGAATCATGCAGATGGATGTATATCCATGGTTCGGTTCAGTCAATTATAGATTGAGTAGATTGAATATATGAATTCATGGATTCATGTTGAATTGTAGTTTTTACTTGAATCATATTCAAGTCAGATTGATTTTATTGAGATTCAATCTGAGTCAGACAATTAGAAAAGAAATTGAATCCTGAATTAGGTTTTGGTATTATCGGTAACCACTGCACATGGACGGCGGGATTTATGTCTTTTTCAAAGACGATTACCGTGTTGATAATACCGTTTGTTAAGTTGTCAACCTTAAATAGACAAGCACCCATATCTCCGGCTCTCTGAGGCTCAAGAGACTGGTCCCGCTTAAACTTATGTTTGCTGGGGTTCTTATTGTAATTTAGTATAACTTGAGGGGGTTTTATGTAAAAATAATTTTGTATAATTTTCAAAATATACCTCAAGTATTTTATTATCGTCTTTAGAGTTTCGATTGATATATATTTTATCAATGTGACATTTTTAGTGAATAAAACCTAATTTCATAATATATGGTATTTATTTGTAATATTGGAATTGTATGGTATTTTCTTGTAAATGAGTTGTTTTCTTAAATTTTGGAAATATGGAATTTTTTATAAATATTAAAATAGGTATTTTGATATTATTTACATATATATTTATTTATTAAAAATATATGTTTTATTTATAATAGAAATCACATTTTCTAAAGAAAATTGTATTTTAAAATCTTTCGAGATCGTATGCTCCTTGCGGAGGTCTGCATCTCGCACTACTAAGCTCGAGGATGTGCGATAATCCGCACCATCCCGAACGGGTTCCCAGAAATTGGTTGTAGCGGCGCATTGCAAAGATTTGTTAAAATACACATCTTGTAGAAAAAAGGTTTTGTAAGTCGGAGTTAGTTATGTGTAAAATCGTATTATTCCCAAATCTATGTTCCCAAATTTCAACGTGCTATGTTACATATGAGTGTTGTGAGGAGGTAGGTCATTATCTCGTGGGTTTTCTAAAACTAGCATGGTTAAAAGGTATAAACAAGTCGATATGAAACATAACGGTATTTTACTTTAAAAGCAGAATAAAACTTGCTACGATTATCATTTTAATGTCAAACTTGTTTTATTGTCTTAGTTAATGAGTATTAAAAAATATATCAAAAGTTTTAAATTTGTTATTAAGAAAATGTTATATTTTTTTAAAAGAAAAGATAATCGGAAGCCGGATAACTCCGCTTCCGACACATTTTAAGAGTTAAGAATTTGAGAATAGTGAAAGAGAGAGAAGGGGGACTTACTAGATTAGGGTCAAGAGAGGAGGAAGAGGAAGATTGAGGAAGGGGGACTTACTAGATTAGAAAATTCGTATTTCTTAAAAACTGTATTTAAATCCTTTCGAGATCGAATGCTCTACGAGGAGGTCTTCATCTCGTTCTACTTGCCCAAGGATGCGCGATAATCCACACCATCTATTCTCCGCCGAATACAGAGACGGAGCCGCGTAGGTCGTCTCGCCTGAATTCGGGGGCAGATCTATTTGGTTTTATCTGTTCACCTCTCCGATGATGCCAAGTTGATTTATGGTACCGTGTATCGGAGGTTTAGACGGATGCGGCTATTGTAGAAGACTTCCTCAGATTCCCCCTTATTTGAGGGGTTTTTGATTGTGGGGACACTCTTCCCTGTAGGCGCAAGCCCCTGCAATTAATTACGCTACCGCATCGCGGTAACAACTTTCTCCTTTTCCAAATAGTCACTTCGTGTCGTATGTGTTTATTTTATTTTTTGGTTGCCAGTAGATTGTATACGAAGACTAATTTATGTTGTCGCCCGTAGGGCGTGAATTAGTCCAAATCCATATTTTCTTAGATTTGTGTTTGGGTTGGAGGATCATTAATCTCATTGAGATTAATATCTACTTAAACGTTTGTTAAGGATACGTTAGTCTAATTTTAGACTAAAATCTACTCAACGGGGGTTCGAAATCATTTATATCCGATGACAGGGCATTTGGGCTCTATCGTTTTAGTTTAGGGACGTTGCGGTCTATTGGGTTTAAGGACATCATAGTTTGTGACAGTTTAAAGACGTCATAGTCTATAAAGTTTAAAGACATCACAGTCTATGAGTTTAAGGACCTCATAGTCCATAAAGTTTAAGGACCTCACAGTCCATGAGTTTAAGGACCCCACAGTCCGGTTTAAAGATATCATAGTCTATGAGTTTAAAGACCTCACAGTCCATAAAGTTTAAGGACATCATAGTCCAGTTTAAAGACGTCATAGTCTGTATGGTTTTGGTTCAACCGTTTGGGGATGGACCAAAATTTATTGGTTATTGGGACCCTCTATCTCTCTGAAGACGCTGAGGAATTACAACGATATATATCAGAGGTATGAAGAGATGTACCCTTGAACCAATGTTGGTTGGGAGATCTGTAGTCATGTTTGGGACTAAGATCAGTTAAAAAGATTTATGAGCATATGGGCTCAATTAATCTACATTAGGGATCTATGGCCAACTTGGGCTCGGCCCACTCAGTTAAAATGTTGGACATTTAATTAGGCTCTGCCCTTTTTCATTTAACAATGCTGAGCATTGGTTTGGGTTCTGACAACCTTTTTATCTTTTATTGAGTGTTGAGCTCTCATTATGGCTCTGGGGCTTTATTTAAAGAACAATTTATGTTCTCTCAGCGCCCACATGAGGAGCATGTGGTGTGCTTGGCGCTGAGCGCCAGACTTAGAGCGCTAAGACGCTTCCTTTAAGATAGCGCACACGTAAGGAGCACGTGGCGCGCTTGGCGCTGAGCGCTAGTCAATGAGTACGGAGCGCTCTTTATAAAATCTCGCCCACGTGAGGAGCACGTGGTGCGCTTGGCGCTGAGCGCCAACCTTGAAGCACTGAGCGTTTCTTTTAAAATAGCGCTTGGAGCGCTGGGCGTTGAGCGCCTGACTTGGAGCGCTGAGGCGCTTCTTTAAATTAGAATGTTAGGAACGCTGCGGCGTTGTGTGCCAGTCTTAGAGCGCTAAGGCGCTTCTTTTAATTTGAGCGCTAGGAGTGCTGCGGCGCTGTGCGCCAGTCTTGGAGCGCTAAGGCACTTCTTTTTTAATTGGATCACTAATGCTCTTTTTAGGCAGCTGTGATCGGTTCTGCGCTCTGAGAATTAAATTCTAATTTATAAGAGACTTTGTCTCGTAGCTCTAAGAACAAAGTTCTTATTTTATAGGAGATGTTACAATCTCTTATGTTTTTTGTGAAAGACTTTGTCTTTATGGATCTGTGATCTGAATAGAATTGAATTCTTCTCCCCCTTTTTATGATGAGATGCTATGATCTCTTTTGTGAAAGACATCATTCTTATAGATATATGATCTATAAAAAGAACTAGGTTCTTCTTCATTTGATGAGATACTTTGATCTCTCTGTTTTATTTACCTTGAAGAAATTCTTCTTCCGAGAGCTTGCTCTTCTCTTTGAAATTTCTCAAAGTTTGTGGGGCATTCCTCTGTGCAAGACTTGAAGTCTTGGGGCCTTTATATTGTGGAGGCTGATTTGTTGAATCCGTTAAGGAGATCTTTTCTCTAATTGATTTTGGGATGTTTCCCACCGTTGGATATTTGATCCCGGGACTTCTGTTTTACAGAAGACATCCTTCTTGTTACTTAACAAGATTGGGAAATTATTTTCCCATACAGAGATTACTCTGTATCTTAGTGATTTTTAATCACCATTAGATTTTTGATCCAACAGTGCTTTGATTTACAGAGCACAATCTTTCCTGTTTAGAAAGATTTGAGAAGTATTTCCTCAATAGAACTTTCTTTCTGGTAATTTGATGATTTTTAATCATCATTGTTGGATTTTTGATCCAAGGATGGGGAACATTTAGTTCCAGCGCTAGCGCTCTCATGCTTTGCACGTGAGCGCTGCATCAGAGTCTTTGACTCTTGGTGTTAGCGCACTTAGCGCTAGCACTCTCGTGGTTTGCACGTGAGCGCTGCATCAGAGCCTTTGACTCTTAGCTCTGGCGCATTTAGCGCCAGCGCTCTCATGCTTTGCACGTGAGAGCTGCGTCAGAGCCTTTGACTCTTAGCGCTGGCGCATTTAGCGCCAGCGGTATCGTGCTTTGCACGTGAGCGCTGCGTCAGAGTATTTGACTCTTATCACTGGAGCATTTAGCGCCAGCGCTCTCGTGCTTTGCACGTGAGCACTGCGTCAGAGACTTTTATCTCTTTGCGTCGGCGCTCTTAGCGCGAGCGCTTTTATGATGCGCTGGTTCATTTCAAATTTCAAAATTTAAATAGAGCTTTGCTCTGATTGGGGGAAACAAATGCCCCCCACCGTTGCGCTCACATAGCTCACACGTGAGTGCAGCGGTTGCAGCTTTTTTACCGTTGGATCAATCTTAGAAGTTGAACCGGCTTCCCCTGCCTATAAATAGGGCCTTTGGCCCTTGAGATGATCTCTGTTCATCTTCTTGATTTCTTATTTTTCTGAGAATTTTATTCTCTCTTCAGAGCATAGCTCTTTCTCTTAAGAACTCTTTTTAGAGACAGAACCCTGTCAAAATTTTTAGGTAAAGATTAAATCATTATAATATAGGGTTTCACCCATTAATAGAGCTTTGCTCTTTTCAGATCATAGATCTAAAGAAATTTTTAGGGTTTTCTCAACAGAGCTTTGCTCCTTTCAAATCATATAAATTTGTTAATTTTTCATGAAGAACTCTTAAAGTTTGTTTATAGATCTTGAAGATCTCAGAATTTTTAATTCATTAAAAGCTTTGCTTTTAGGGTTTCTGATGGGTTACTTCATCATCTTCATAGAGCATAGCTCTTCAGAATTTTTTTTAAGGGAATTTTATTCCCTTCATCATTAGAGTTGACAGATGTCACTCTGTTGTAGAGCGCTGCTCTCAAGGGAGATTAACTCCTTGGCCCGAGGGGGCCCCTAATTAAATAAAAATCCTTTTATGATTTTTTATTTAATGAATGATTGTCTCATCAACGATGAGACCGACTCATCATTGATGAGCCGTCATCTCGATTTTGTGGGTCCCCTTTGGCCCCTTCCATTGCATTGCACTGCGGTACAAATTTAAAGTACCCGTACCAATACTTGAACTGCAGTATTGATGGCTAATTCTTGTTCTTTTTGCACAGGTACTATGTCTTTCAACACTTCTTTCCCGTTCGTCCGTTCGGAAAGCGGATTCCCTGAAGCGCCTGTGGATAGGGAAGTCTTCGCGTTGATCAAGGATCACGACCTAGAGCAAAAGAATCTTCATTTATGGGGCATATGGTACAATCAAATTATCATGGGCCGACGTAGCTTTTCTTGTGCAGCACCTTCAGAGCCCATTTCGGCGATCCATTATGTAGATGCACCCCCGGTGAACTATGCCGTGGAGGAGGTCAATTGGACTTCGAAGGGTTGCCTTCATCCTTCTATGGCCGCGATACCCGTACAGCCGCCGATGGCTTTGGATATTCTGGGGCGGCATATATGCCAGGGCGAGTCGCGCCCTTGGGGATAGCCGCACATGATAGGCTTGATTCCTCCCTTTCCAGCCGGGTATTTGCAGTGGGCCTGGTATATTTTGTCAGCCAAGAAGTCGCAGCTGCTGAGGCTCGGATTGTATCTTGCGATTTACGCTTCCCTCTTCCAATATTCTATGCCCCCTGTATGGTGGGTCAAAGATTTTTTGGAACAATGGAACGTTCCAACCCACACCTTCCTTTCATTAGATCGGGAAGTTTCAGTCTCTTTAGAGGAGATCGCGGAGATCTTCGGCTTCCCTGTCAGAGGGGAAAATTATGAAGAGATATTACCCCCTGACGAGTACATTTTCACTACTCGCTCAGTGGTGATGGGTCTGACCCCCGAGAATGCCATTTAGCACCGATTCTCAAGCTTGATCAAGGTGTTAAATATTTACGAGAGCCTGTTTCTCGCATCCGGAAGTCACGGGGTCAACTTCACGGATTTTATCGCCCGTTTTCTTTGCCCGGAAGTCTTGTCAAAATAAGGTGCGAAGTTTTCCAAGCTCGATGATCCTTTCGGTTTTGGCTTGGATAGCCGGCGGACAACGGAAGCAGATCAAAAGAATTTCTTTCTTCCAAATGCCGCGGTCGTCCCCTTTTCAGAACTCGCCGCTCAAGACATCGACGAAGAGGCATTCTTTGTAGGGTTCCTTGGTTAATGGTTGAGTTGGTTTGCGCTCCTCATGCATCCTCGCTACATGAGGCCGTCCATTTTTTACCCGGCTCACCGAATAGTTGAAGGAACGCAGGTTGTTGTTGGGATTGCTGGAGTGGCTCATTTGTATCATGGCCTTAGCCTGGCGGCAGATACTACTCAACCGGGGGTTCAGCCCATAAACTTCTCGATGCATTATTTCACTTCGTGGCTCGAGCTGCACATACTCGGCGCCTTTGGAATATATAAGAAGCCCTGTTTCTTCGAAAGTTATAACTTTCCTCGGGCTATGCGGTTGGTTGATGCTTCCGCTTTGGAGCCGACCCAGAGAGAGGCTCGGGGTCTGATTCTTCGCCCACGTATGGTCGGGGATGGCATGACCTTCGTCGATAAGGTAATAACTATTGGCAAAGAATCCGCTAAGACGGTGCAGCCGCTGCGGGACACCTTCAAAGATGGGGTTTCTACCTTGAAGGCTTGGGAGATTCTTCACTTTTATTCTATCGGGCCGGGCTTTTAGGTGTTTAGGCAGAACGATGCGGCGTTGTTCATGAGATATAACCCGCACCGCTTTGCTCAACAATCAAGCTACAATCAGGGTGTCCTTCTCGAAGCCTTCTTAGCTGAGCCTACTGCTACAGAGGAAGGTATTCGTAGTGCACTACATCACTTCAAGCGTCTCAACTCCAGGTCTAACTTCTTTATCAGCGAGCCAAGCTGTGTCCCGAGGGTGTTGAACGTGTATGTGGCATGGTACCAGCACGCGATGGGTGCATTTATCAGGGAAGAAAAGCGGTTATTGCTTGATCGTAAGGGTGCTGTCTCAGCAGGTAATCCAACCGTTCCTTTGAAGCAACGGACTATCGTTTGTCCTCTCCTAAGAGAAGCTGCTGCAGTAGTGGTCCCGTGCGTTATACCTGATATGCCCCTACCCCGCGTGCCTGTAGAAGCGGTAGCTGTGGCGTCTCCCGAGTCTGGCGTGGGTGCGGAGATCGGGACTCGCCGCCCGAAGTTGCCTGCCAAGCGCAAACTTATGTTATCGGCTGCCGGCACCGCTCCTAGAAGAAGAAGAAATCTCTCTTCTCTATGGACGTTGTACTTGGTCAGGAGCCCCATGCTCCTTACAGCGAAGGCCTATCCGAGTATGGGACCAATGAGGGTCTATTTATTGCGCCGGATGATACTGATCTAGAGGCTGCCATCGCGGTTTCCGAGCAACTAGCTCGCAATGAAGCAGCACTGATCACCATTGCACAATCAGGTAGACTTCAGTCGTAATATTTTTTTAATATTTTTTATTATTATGCTTTGACTGACGCTTTCTTCTTCAATAGGTATCTCCGCCGAAGAGGCTCTCGCGGCTTCCCTCAAAACATTTGAAGAGGAAGAGAGGCTTCGCGCTTCCTTGGGCGTTGGTATACTTCGGCTCATTGTGCCTTCATTCCCTTTTTTTCATTCTTGGCTTGATCCTTCCTTTTCATCTTATTGCAGGGACTACCTTGACCCCGGTTATCCCCGGTGCACTGCCGATCCCAAGCGGTGATGCGGTGACGCTTCCAGAGTTGGCTAAAGTGGCCCCAGTTCTCCCGTCAATGTCGCAAAAGGCTTCACTTAAACAGCCGATGATGGACGCCGTAGAGGCTCCAGAGGCAGAACTTGGTTCGGACTATGACGTCTCCTTGATGGAGGTCTTGAGGAGGTCACTTCTCACTGCTAAGGCCGACAAGAAGTGTAGAAAGCGCACGACGAAGAAACGTGATGCCGCTTTGGCTATAGGTGCAGGCTCAAGCACCACCCCATCTGTCGCTATTTCGTCAGAGGGTGCTGCGGCTACCCTGTCTACCGTCCACAGACAGGTTGTGCGCACGACTCGGGAGGCAATTGAAAAGGCGCCCCAAGGTAACGTAATACTGGGTCTTTTTATTAGAATTTGATCTTCAAATTCTTATATATCATATCCTGCAGGGCCAAGTCCTGGCGATGTGGCGGTAGGTGGGATGATGGCAACCACCGAGCTTGAAGCGGCTACTCTTTCTCAGGAATCTGGGACTGCCCTAATTGCTACTCTTTCCCCTTATGGTTCCTTGCTATCGGTTGGCATTGCGAGTGTCACGGCAGCCCTCGTAGAATCAGGGGATGAAGCCACTGGCGCTGAAACCATTCCACTAAAGTAGAGAAAAGAAACCCCAACGCCCAGTGATGCTTCCGTCGCAATTTTGGTTGATGACCCATCAGGTAGGTCTCGAGTCGCTGTTTACATTTTGTTTCACAATCCCTTTCAGTCCCTTCCGATGACAATTTATTTGTTTCGAATGTAGGTGTGGTGAGCGCTAAGGTTGTGCCACTCGAAGAAGCGTCACCGATTGTTTCTCTGACGGTCGCCGTCCCTTCGCCTTCTCTTGTGTCCTCTCAAATGCTAGAAGGTATGGGTTTGCGATTTATCTAATTTAAGTTGTGGATACCATCTTCCTTGTACTAACCATGTATCGTCGCAACCTTGCAGGAGTTCTCTTTGATCATCTTTATCAGGTGCTGAACCCACATTTCTCTTTCCAGTCGGAAGTCAGTCTGCCTACCGGTGTCGGTGAGTATAACTTTTAACCGACATCCCTTCCTCTCTTTTATGGCCAAACATGTCATTGCTAATTCTTCTTTGCATTGATTGTAGCGTTACAGATTGGAGGAGGGGATGAGAGAACAGTCGCCCCTCCGGTACTCCCAGCTTTACCTCCTGTTGTAGCCGGTATAGTAGACCCTATTAATCGTGCATTTTTTTTATCTCTTGAGCCGACATCTGATTATGATTCGTTTTGCAGCGATCGCACCGACTCCAGCTCCCTTCGAGTCTCGAATTCCAATGCCGGCAGGGCCCTTTGTTAAACGCCCATTTTCCAGGGGTGCTGCGAATAGCCTGCGAATGTTAAGTGAGTTCATCGAGGATCTTGATGCCGAGGCTTTCGCATCTGCTGCATATTTTGCTACTGAGGTTAATCTCATGTTGGCGATGCTCGCGAACTTCCACAGTGAGGGCGTCGTCGAGTTTTGGGTTAATCACTGCAGGAAGATTGAGGCCTGTCTGTATGAGATTGAGCTTAGGCATCCTGCTCCGGAGGTGTTGGCTTCGAACTCCTAGCGGGCTGCATGGGTTGAGAAGAGCGTTCCTTTCCTTCGCTATTTTGAACAAGAGGTGACCCTTAAGCGAAAGGAACGTGAGGCGACTTCCGCCGAGTCTGTCCAACTGCGTGCCGAGGTCGCAGCGAACGCTGCACAGCTGAACTCCATCTTTGAAAACCATCAACGATGTATTTCTGACGGGCTGGTGCTGAGGAAGAAGCTTGACTTTACTAAGTAGGTTGCGCAGAGTCAGGAGGCTGTTCAATAGGAAATTGATGAGAAAATTTGATCCTGTCTGCAGCAAAGGGCCCAAGTCGAAGCAGAGGTGGCCGCGGCGGCTAATCGCGAAAAGGAGCTGAGAGGAGTGCGCGAGCAACTTGCTGATTTGCTAAAATCGCCTCCTTCTCAATAGCTTCTTTTGTATCGATTAAACATTTGTAACTTATGAATAACATGTATTCATTTCATTCATTTTTTTATTCTATTCATGTTCATATGATGTAACTTGTATCCAATTGAATTCATGAATAAAGGACACATTCCTTTTCTATCTTATATTATCGCCTTCTTTTCTTTGCTGTGTTGTTGTCATGTGATTTTAGCAAATTTGGCTTGTAGATGATAGATAATAGTTCATCTTGAACTCTTTATAGGGTAATGATAGCTTAGGAAACAGTTCAGATCTTCCATCTAAGACTTTTCAACTTTATAAGCCATGAGGGTCTCATAAAGACTTTTCTCCCTACGAGTCGAGAGGATCCCGTAGGTGGAATTTCTCCTTAGGAAGAGTCGTAAGGATCCCACAAGAGAGTTTCCCCCCTTACAAGTCGAGAGGACTCGTAAGTGGTTGTTTCCCTCCTTGTCGATGTTCGACTTCAGAGAGTGTGGCCCGTAGGTAGTCCATCTTGATATCCTTGCAGGGCTGCGATGGCTTAGGAGACAGGTTCAGATCTGCCGCCTGAGGCTTTCCAACTTTATGAGCCGTGAGAGTCTCATAAAGACTTTTCTCTCTATTAGTCGAGAGGATCCCGTTGGTGTTTTTTCTCCTAGGAGTCGTGAGGACTCCTAAGTGTGTGTTTTCTCTTGAGAGTCGTAAGGATCTCACAAGAGAATTTCCCGCTTACAAGTCGAGAGGACTCGTAAATGGTTGTTTCCCCCCTTGTCGAGATTCGACTTTGGAGAGTGTGGCCCGTGAATAGTATGCAATAGTCCATCTTAAATCGACTTGCAGGGCCGCAGTGCTTAGGAAATAAGTCCTTATCCCCGTTGCCTAAGGCTTTGCCCTAGGAGTCGAGACGAATCGAGAAGTTCTCGCAAGGGTTTCCTAACATCACAGTTAACTCCTGCTAATAGAAGTCCGTTAGGGTTTGTGTTGCTAGGGTTTTTTACCTGTCACACCGTCGCGTTGGCCGATATATTCCCCGATGTGAAATCTTATTTTTCGGGTAGCCCCGCGATTGTCGTGTCTCTGATCCCTTCGGGGGCTGGACAAGACGTTTTCAAGTAATCTTCCAGGTAATATTACCGTCGAAAGAGCAAGCGTTAGGATATTCCGTGTCGCTTTTTACTTGAGATTAGGCTCAGTTTGGGAGCCTTGATGGGTCATGACCACTTCGCGCTGGTGTGGGATGATCTCCGATAGTCTTTTCTGGTCTCATTCGAGTTGCCGTCAAGACCCTGAAGCGGAGGATTTTCCTTAGCTTCGTTGGTTGACATTGTGCCTGCAATATTGCGTCGAATGTCGAGGTTGTCTGTGAACCGTCGAGGTTTTAGAACCAGGGGACTTTTACATAGCTCCGTTTGTTGATGTCGCGCATGTATCCTGCTGGAAGGAAGAAGGACGCTGTTGGTTGATCTCCAGGCTGTAGATGTAGCTATCGAGATCTGGAACTAGGGACTTTGCCATGGCTCCGAGGTAGTCTCTAGGTTGTCTATGAACCGTCGAGATTTCGGAACTAGGGGACTTTGCCATGGCTCCGTTTGTTGATGTTGCGCCTATACCCTGTTGCAGGGAAGAAGGACGTTGTTGGTTGATCTCCAGGCTGTAGATGTAGTCGTCGAGACCTGGAACTAGGGACTTTGCCATGGCTCCGAGGTAGTCTCTAGGTTGTCTGTGAACTGTCGAGATTTGGAACTAGGGGACTTTGCCGTGGCTCCGATTGGTAGTGTCGCGTCCATGTCCTGCTGGCATGAGGAGGAACACAGTTGCTGGTCTTTTGGGATGCAGATATTGCCGCTGAGACCTGATTCTCCCTTTGATAGAGTTTGTTGGGACATGTGGTTCACTTTTCGTTTATGCCCATGGATTGTATACAGGGGTCAGTATGGACTTACCTGCAAAGCAAAAAGTTTCATTTCATTTTTTTTATTTCTATCCGCGATGCTCTATCATTTCAGCTTTTTATATCACGAAAGTCGCGATTGCCCAATTATTTCGGTTATTTTTCACGGTGCCCAATCATTTCGGCTGTTTTTTCATTTTTACTCGCTGTTTTTTTTGCGAGTTGCCCAATTATTTCGGCTATTTTTGTATGCATATATTTTACTCGCTGTTTTTTATTGCGAGTTGCCCAAACATTTCGGCTATTTCATATGCAATTTTTTTAGTATAGAACTCATGGTCTGATACCAATTTTGCATCAGTATCGTTGCGACTGGAATGTTGCCAGGAGCGAATCATCATTTGCCATGAAAGGACTTGGAATTTGTTACCGATTTAGGCATCAGCATCGCTACTACTGGAACGTTGCCAGGAGTGAATCATCATTTGCCTCTGTCAATTTGGACAAAGTTGGCTTAGCAAACAGGGTTAGGATCCTGTCGACTAAGGCTTTTGACTTCATGAGCCGTAAGGGTCTCATAAAGATGTTTTTCTTTACGTGTCATGAGGATCTCATAAGTGCGATTTCTTCTTAGGAATCATGAGGATTCCTAAATGTATGTTCTCTTGTAAGTCGTAAGGATCTTGCAAGAGTGTTTTCTCCTTGTAAATCGAGAGGACCTACAAGTGTTTGTTCATCAAATGAAGGCATTCCTCGTCGTTGGTGGGACTCGGCAAGGAAATGATTATTTGTGCCCGTGGATTGTATATAGGGGTCAGTATTGAACCGCTTGTAGGGCAGCGATGGGGTGTATGACGGCTTAAGAACAGGTTCAGATCCCTGTAGTTTAAGACTTTTGAATCTTATGAGCCGGGAGGGTCTCATAAGATGGTTCGCCTTTTGAGTAGTAAGGATCTCGTAAGTGTAATCTCTCCTTAGGAATCGTAGGGATCCCTAAGTGTGTTGCTCCCTGGTGAGTCATAAGGATCTCACGCAGGTAGTTTTCTCCTTACAAGGTCGAGAGGACCTTGCAAGTGTCTTTTAACGAGATTACGCCCTTTCGGGTTTTCACAAACTCGCCGGTAGCCCTGCTTTTTTACTCACGGAGCCCTTTCGGGTTCTCATCCGTGCTCATTTTGCTTGTGGACGTACCCTTTTTTTTATGAATCTGCGCCCTTTTGGATTTTCACAAACTCGCCGGTAGCCCTGTTGTTTTTACTCACGGAGCCCTTTCGGGTTTTCATTCGTGCTCATTTTGTTTATGGACGTACCATTTTTTTTTACGAGTCTTCACCCTTTTGGGTTTTCACAAACTCGCCGGTGGCCCTGTTGTTTTTACTCACGGAGCCCTTTCGGGTTTTCATACGTGCCCATTTTGCTTATGGACGTACCGTTTTTTTTACGTGTCAGCCCAAGGATGCTGCGGGTTTGTAGTAGTTTAAAGAAGTTTCGGTCAGTAGTTAGTTTTAAGACATTTCGGTCCTTTGTTAGTTTTAAGACATATAGGCCTGCTATTAGTTTAGGGACGTTTCGGTCCATTATTGCCATATTTGATTTGAATTTCTAGTTTACGGACTTTTCGGTCCATAGTAGCTTTGAGGCGAAGTTTCGCTGGATACTCTATGAACAGGAAGGTTTCCCCTTGACACATAATCTAAGGATTTTGGCACTACTCCTGCCCCCAGCTCCTCCATGTTATCTTCTAATGCCGAGTGAGCTTCCTTGTTATTTAGCGATGAAAGAGAGATCATGTGGCAACTTGCCACATAATCTTCGGGTTCCTCTGATGAGTCGTCTCCCTCATCATTGACGTTATCTTCACTTTCAAGGATGTGATTGAGAAAACCTTGAAGCGTGACTGGAGTTTGCGCCTTCTGGTTGTATTTCTCCAGCTCGTCAATATGCTTTTGCAGATCCGTGCGCTTGTCGTCAGACTGCGCGGACTTTTTGGTCTTCTTCTTTTTCTTCGAAGACTTTGACTGCTGGGCCTGGGTGTTTTCCCCATCGCTATTAACTCCCAATGTGGGGCATGGTTTTAGCATCCCTTCGATGATCTCCGGCTCTGGCGGGCTTTTCCACCTGATTGCCGGACATGTTTGAAGATCTTTCAGCATTCTTTTAGTTTTTCCCGAAAGAATAACATCCTGTGGAGCTTCCTCTACGAATGAGCACGATGCCCCCGGCATGTCCATCTTTTTCAGAGCATGTGGTTATGGCGAGTTCACATTCCAGTTTTCAGACAACGCGAATTTGCATTGCTGGTATTGGTCTTCAACCCAGTTTTTGAAGACACAACAATCTTCGAGTGGGTGACCCATTACTCTGTGGTAGGACAATAGTTAGGATTGTTAACGTCACCAGGTTGCGACGGATGTCTTGGATCCAGCAGAGTGATGAGCTCGTTGCGCACTCCCAGTTCGAACAGTCTCCTTGTTATTCTAGAGAAATGAGTAAGGACGTCTTAACTTCTCATCGAGGGATCGCCGCTTGTTGCCTTGGGAGCAGCTGGTTTCGGCTCACTCGGCTATTGTTAAGCGTTGGAGACAAAGGTCGCTTTCCCTTTGCCTTTTTTCATTCCGAAAATCCACGTTTGAAGGGAAAGGACTATAATTCATCTGGTCCATTTTGGCCAGCTTGTCAATCAAGGCCTGGAAGGTGGTCGGCTTGAAGAACATCATGAATTGGGAGATAGTCGACTGAGGGTCGAGGGTCCACATGAACATGCCCATGGCAGGAGCTTCTTCTATGTGTTGTTCACATCTCGACCATAGGTTCCGCCACCGGATTGCATACTGCATCCATGTCTCTCCCGGCTTCACTCTGGCGTTGATCAATGCCGTGATCGGGATGCGTTCGCTGGCACTTGCGAACCTTTATGTAAATAGCAATTCCATCTCCGTAAAAGTTTTGACGGAGTCGTTGGGAAGCTCTGAATACCATTAGAACGTTGTCTCCGCCAAACTGCCGACGAATTGGCGAAACAATAGCTTATCGTCACCTCCAGTATTGCCGCAAAGAGCCCTGAACTGGGCGACATGCTGATGGGGATTTCCGGTCCCCTTATATACGTGAAATTTAGGGATTGTGTATCCTGGTGGGTACTTAATTTGATCATACCAGCTAGGCTATGGTCGCCCAGTTCTGACGACTTGGACAGCAGCTTCGTTCGCTTGATGAGCTCGTATCTGTTGAGCTATATAATCATCTAGCACAGCTTTCGAGATTGTTTCCTCCTTTGCAGTTGAAGAGGCCGGAATAGGGTTTGATGTCTCTCTTCTATCATTTTCAATTATTACTGGAGGATCTTCGACTAGGTGGTCTGGCTGAATCATCATGCCCACCATATCTTGAAACAATAACGCCATTTGTTTTATATTGGTCGCTTGTTCCGCATCCTCTTTGTCTTTCCTCTCGAGCATTCTTCGGAGGAATTCGGCATCAGTTTCCTGTTCCTGGCGCTGCTCTGACGATGTTTCCGGGCTTTCTTTTATCCCAGTGAGTGCTGACATCTGTGTCAGCATCTCCTGGAGCTTTTGCTGCTGCTCCTGAGTTTTTTTCACAGACCGTGTGAGTGGTCGATGACCCATAGAAGCACGACTTTCCTCTTTTCCGGAAGCCATATAAACAGTATGCACTACCATGCCCCCAGACTTAGGGCGTTTGGATTCAGTGCCTTTGAGCTCTGTCGTGGACACGGGGATTTTCTCCGGCCTTCTTCTTTTGTGAACGGTCGAAGTTGAGGGGGACGTTGTAGCGGGTACTCAAGTAGAAGACACCTTTTGTGGCATGACAGGGTGGTCCTTTTCTTGCCGAACCTTCATTTTCTTTGGTTGGCGAGAGTAGTCTTGGTTAATCACAGAGTCTTGGACCCTTCACCAGACCCTGTGAATTTTGGAGGACAGCCGCTGTGGGGGCCGCTCTAGCTTTGCCTTTGTGATCTTCTCAGCAGGCAGAGGAGACTTTTTCAGCACGACAGTTGGCAAATTCCTGCGTACCCTGTTAAGTGGTTTAAGGCTGTTCCCAGTTGGAACAGTGGCATCAACTTCCATCGTGGGAGCTGGTAGGGTAAGTCCAGAAGGGGAACTGCCCCTAGCTTTCCTCGCTCGGCGCCAGTGGCGACGTCGAGTGGCCGGGACCACCTCTGCTGTTGGGGTAGCTGCATCGTGTAAGTCGACGTTGTACACCCCACTACTTGCGGGGAGGCGGAAATATGAAAAACAATCTTTTTCTTTAAACTAACATCGACTAACCGAAAGGATCTTTGCTAAACTATAACTAGCACTATCATAGGAGTAATTAGCTACTATGAAAGAAGATTATACCTAATGAACCAAGTCCTTCCTCTTCTCGTTAACCACCTCCTCGTCGGCCTCCTCTTTGTAATAGACGATCCACCCGAGAGCTTCTACTCCAAGCTTTGCCTCTAATCTTGAGGTAACTAGGTTACTCTAATTGTTAATCAAATTCACCTAGGGAATATAGAGTATGATTATGGATTAATGAGTCTTGCTAATCCTTGATCTCAACACATGAGAGGGTAGGATTAGGGTTTGAATGCACCATTAATTATATGAATGAATCACACAAATGAGTCACTAAATCAATAAATGCAATTGCCACCTTAACCCCCAAGTCATCATCCTTCTAGAAGCTTCTCGCCAAATTACAAGAACGCCCCTCCTATCCGTGAAAACACGGAAAAACTTTAGAATGTATAAATCCAATAATCCGATACTAGAATCTGGCATAAACCAAAGCCGGCTAGTAAAAACTTTCCGAACATCGTACGTGCGTAAAAACACGTATGCGTCCGAACCCTTGTCGTAAAACTATACGACCTCTATATCATTTCGCCCGGAGCAGGGAAACACTCTGTGTGGGACTCTAAAGACTCGACTACTACGCTGGTAGTGGGTTTAACCACAGACCGCAAGCGGCACTAGCTGTACGTAACGGTCCCCAGGTAGATGTCGATAAGAAGGCCGATGAGGAAACCCATCCGAACTCCTACTGAGCCTGATGTGACAATCTCCGTACAGTCCGGTCTGTTCATCTAGGACTATCGCATATCGGGCCTAGGGGCGGCAAGCGTCAGTCCTTTAAAAGCGGTATAAGTCGTGTCGGAGCGAAGCCCATTACACCTTGAGAAACTACTGGAAAAACTACCAGTAAATCTCGCTTGCCCTGGCCAGGGACTTTGCTAATGGCTCTCTGACACAGCGCGATATCAACTCCCAATACCGGGAGAGACGAATCCTGCCTAACCGCCACTGCCTCCAAGTGCTTCGGGACTGCACCCAACTGTTACCTGTTTGCACGACTCCTTTGAGCCGTGGTAGGGTAGCAATCTAAGAACAGTGGGAACAACTCGAGGCGAAGCAGCAGTGTCAAGTCTGTGGACTATGCTGTACTCATGTCACCTGGGAACTGTTAACTGACGACGGGTATAATACCAACCAACAGTTCCCCGCGAGTCCTGTCCGGTGTACCCATAACCCAACGAGCACCTGTATACTATCTCCAGTACGACGTACTGATGGATGTGGGACAAACCATCTCCCCAACTGCGATGAGAAGCGTACACACTAGTCTACTCCGGAGTATCGATGCCATGTCTCGATAATCCTACGACTAGGGACCTGAAAAAGGATGTGCTTGTAGACTACCCAGCCCCCACTAGTGTGACTGCCATTACAATGCTGGTAGTCAAGCAAGATCCTAAGGGCTCTATCAATGCGTACACACATATTAAGATAAATAAAACCAAGTAGCATACTACCATGTTTAGCAAGACTGTTAATATAACTGTGAATATCCCAAGCTTCCATTAAGTAATATACAAGCTAGTATGATACAATAATGGCCCATAGGGCATATACACTAACACATCGTGCTTCATGCTTTGATGAGAGACCACTGTTTGTGTCAGCCTGTCAAAGACTGACGTCCGTTGAGAGGGGATGGTCAACTTGTCGAAGGCAGACTTTCGCGCAGGGGTAGCAGCTTTGGTGACATCACCTGGAGTTAGAGTTGGCACGACCAATCTTGTGAAGACCGACCCCTTAGTAGGAGAAGTCTCTCTGATGATTTCATTTACTGGAACAGGGATGGCTATCCATTTCGGGATAACCCCCTCAGGTATCGCGGGTTTCTTCACGAGCCCATTAGAGTTTTGGCCCAGTCTGTTAAAGACTGAGGCGTTGGACTTGGACGACCCGTTGAGAGGGGCTGTGGTGGTGGTAAGCCGATCAAAGACCGACATCATTAGAGCCTCCTACGACGGCATTAGGATGCTGAAGCTTGCCGATGGGATCATGGTCCCAAAGAACAGTCCAGTGGTGGCTTGAGTCACATGTTCCACTGGCATGGAGAAGATGGAGGCCGCTTGGGGCCCATAAGTCACTCCTTCGGCGAGGACGGAGTGGGAGTTGTTGTTAGAGTTGGTGCAGTTGGTGTTAGATATGTATGCCCAAGAGGCCATTATTGTATAGTACTGGTTTGTATAATACATTTTGGAGGCTTGGGATATATATATGGTTTTACGACAGTCTTGCCCGATATAGTAGTATGCTACTTGGTTTGTTTCTATCTTAATATGTGTATATGTTTCTTTTAACATATCGCTAAAAACATATTGGTAGAGCCCTTAGAATCTTTGCTTGACTACCGGCGTTGTGATGGCGATCACACTAGTGGGGGCTGGGTAGTCTATAAGCACATCCTTATTTTGGTCCCTAGTCGTAGGATTATCGAGACAGGGCATCGATACTCCAGAGTAGACTAGTGCATACGCTTCTCTTCCCAGCGGGGGAGATGGTCTGTCCCACAGCCATCAGTACGTCGTACTGGAGATAGTATGCAGGTGCTCGTTAGGTTACGAGTACACTGGACAGGACTCGTTGGGAACTGTTGGTTGGTATTATACCTATCGTCAGTTAATAGTTCCCAGGTGACATGAGTACAGCTTAGTCCGCTGACTTGACACTGTCATTTCGCCTCGAGTGTGTTCTCACTATTCTTAGATTACTACCCTACCACGGCTCTACTGAGTCGTGCAAACAGGTAGTAGTTGGGTGCAGTCCCGAAGCACTTGGAGGCAGTGATGGTTAGACAGGATTCGTCTCTCCCGGTATTGTGGGTTGATATCGCGCTGTGTCTAGGAGAGCCATTACACAAAGTCCCTGGCCAGGGCAAGCGAGATAGACTGGTAGGTTTCCAGTGTTATCTCAGGTGTTCTGGGCTACACTCCGGCACGAATTGTACCGCTAGTAGGGGACTGACGTTTACCGCCCCCTAGGCCCGCCATGCGATGTTCTTAAACGAACAGACCGGACTGTACGGAGATTGTCACATACAGTCTCAGTAGGAGTTTGGATGGATTCACCTCATCAGTCTTCTTATCGGCATCTACCTGGGGACCGTTACGTACAGCTAGTGCCGCTTGCGGTCTGTGGTTAACCCCCCTGCCAGCGTAGTGTCGAGTCTTTAGAGTCCCACACAGAGGGTTACTCGCCTTTGGGCAAAACTGAGTAGAGGTCACATGGTTTTGCGACAGGGTTCGTTCACACTCGCGCACTTGTGCACGTTTGGTGACCGGGCAGTTATTACTAGTGAGATTTGGTTTAAGCCAGATACTGGTATTGGTTTTGGGATTGGTTTTGTCTCATTGTATTCGTGTTCCTCGGAACGCGGATGCGGATGTGTATGCACAGTTGATAGAGGCAGAGGCAGAGGATTCTCATTAGGGTTGTTGACCGTTTGACTTTGGTTGACTTGTTGACCGTTGACTTTTTCCAAACCCTAATGAGAATGATAAATATGATTAATAATGATAATCAAGGATTGTTGTGTGATGGTTAGGTTGACCATTTGACCATGGTGGACATTTTGACCATTGTTGACATTTTGACCATAATCATTTCATATCAAAGATGCTTCTTGATCTTTGCAAATTGCATTTATTATGAAATGATAATGGTCATTCCATACTCACCATCATATTTTCCTTTTTGATTATTATTGTTAATCTATTATTCTCATATGAGCATGGTTGCAAAAGAGAGCTCTCATTCTATCATATCGTTTCTCTCTCTTTGCAAAAGCTCTTCTTCTTCCTCTCTCAAAGCTTAAGTGTTCCATGTGTTGGGAATCATAAGTTTTTGAGACAAAGCCACCATAACACATCTCTACTCATTCTAGGGTACTAGGTTTAGCAAACCAAATACCTTAGTTACCTCTAGGTTGAGGTAGGAGCTCAAGTTCGAGGCCCTCGGGTGGATCTATCTTCGGCAAAGAGGAGACGAGAAGGAGGAGCCGTTCAAACTACTATAAGGAGCAAGCAAGGAGGAGAACAACAAGAAGAGAAGGAGTTCAAGAGAACAACAAGAAGAGAAGGAGTTCAAGACTAGGTATAACCATTCTACATAGTAGTTATAACTTGTAGATTTTTGTTAGTTTTGTTTAGCAACGATCCTTCATGAAACGGTCCATGTTACCTAGCTAGGGAAAAATTTTCGTTTTACCTATTCCGCCTCCCCGAAAGAACCGGGGTGGGTAACGTAGACCTAACAGTGGTATCAGAGCCTAGCTAAACACAAACTAGCATGTCAGCAAAGTATCTAGAATTTCGATCGGACAAAAATCGCAAAACACGTCCGGAAAAACCATGTTTCTGCCGATTTTTTATACTGCTCTAAAAATGATTTAACATACATGAAAAATCGTCTCAGGGTTTTGTAAAAAAACAGAACAAAAATGATCCAGTGACTCGGTCAAAACGCCGCGGATCCACGGCAAGAACATGCTTCCTGCCGCGGAACCGCAGCCGAGTTGACTCGGCCGTGGACCTGGTTTTGTGCAGTGTTCTTATTTGGATGTTTTGGGATTTTTAGTATATGTTGTTTATGCCCAGATTTTTCAGAGAACAAATTTGTGTTTGGGGTGGTTACAAATCCGTATTTTGATCGAAGCTTTGTAGACTTTGGCTAATGGGTTATATCTGTAATGTGATATATGTATTGAACGTCTGCTAATTGCTATACGTCGATTAGTGGGGGTTATACATATCTGTGATCTGTAATGTTGATGGTTTGTGTATATGAATTCGTTGGATTGTTGCGGATGAATAGCCGGGGGTTGTGAGATGAGAGTTTTCTTTATCTTTCAATTCATGTAATATGTAAATTGATGTAATATTATTTGTTTGGCCGCACATCCGGGATGAGGTTGTAGCCGTCATTGTATAATTTCTTTTACTATTTTTGCTCCTAGGATAGACCCAAGGTGGGGTGCACAAACTACCGGGTACCTCGAAGTGCCGAGTGGCCTACTCACTTTGTTGAGGGAGGTTGCTTCACTTTGGGTATTTGGAGGGTAGTTTGCCGCACCCGTAGGGGTCTAGGGTGGGGTATTTGGCTATTCATCGCGACCGTGTAATCTGTTTTTCGTTGCAGGCTCGAACGGAATGCAGATTCCTAGTATATCCAAAGTATTCATCTGTGATATGGAATGGCTATCATTGCATCTGACGAATGTGAATATATATCTATATATGATATCTATTTAGGCGTTGCTTATGTTTTGCATCCGCGCTAGTCCAGCCGCCGCTCTGTCGTTAGTTAAGTAACCTAACGGGTGATGACGGGACCCCGTGGCGAATGCGGATGGCATAAGCGTACGTCATATTTTTGTTGTTTTCTGCAATGGTAGGATTAACTGATGGGACGCATTAAATTAATGCAAATAAAAATAAACCAAAAAGACGTTGTTGGAACAATTTTCAAAAAGCTGTTATTGCAAGGACGTTCTCTTTTGTTTTGCATAGAGGTATTCGGCTATGAATGCCCAGCACCTCAGTCGACGAGGCAAGGGCCGAGATCCCTTCATCGGGAGTGACCCCTTGGACAAAAAGTTTGCGTCAGGGTAATAACTTCACTATAGTCGATTATTCTTGCTTTGCATCGAGGTATTCAGTTTGGAATATCCTGCACCTCATTCGACGAGGAAAGAGCCGAGATCCCTTCACAGGGAGTGACCTCTTTAGGAAAAATCTTCGCCACTATATTTTCAAAAAAGGTTATCAGGTTCCTTCAACGATATCAAATTCATTACGTTAACGGGTTTTTCGCCATAAACCCAGCCGTAGCCCTCCGTCGTTTCAGAAAATTAATACTTAGTATTCGTGCTGCGTTTGTTGATTATTCGTCAAGGCACAGTGAACGGTAGCTAAGTAATAATTATCTGTTGCACTGATAGATGCGATTGGTTAGGACGGTCACATGATTTTGTTGATTATTCGTCAAGGATCATGCGGGCGGGTCTAATGCAATCCTGGATAACAACGGGTTGAACTTGACTAGGACCTTTTGATTTGTTGATTATTCGTCAAGGTCACTTGGGTCCTAGGGGCAAAAATCCACATCGGGAGTTTCTAAAGAAATTGAAACTTGCAGATTTAGCATACCTTCTGGAGTGTGGTGACTAGAGTGGATTCCATCTAGGTCATCGCACAATGATAGTTGGATCCCGATCCCACTGATGAGTTGGATTACTCTAGGGAGATTTTTTTTCACTTAACAATCAATGCTATAAACCAAGTAGGTGTCTAGAACGGTGTTAGCGGGGCTACGCCTCCAGGGAAAAGAAGTTATTTAATTAAGGAACTTCGCGAAAGCGTTGGAAAACCTCCCTCGAAGTACCAACACTAGCCTGGCTGAAAGGTTAAGCAAGTATTGTGACGTGCGATTAATCCTGACTAGTTCTTCTTTTAGGGTTTGAAGAAGAATTTGAGGAAACAGTGGGAGCCATCCTGATTAGATAAATCAATAAACCAATCTAATCTTGCAAGAGCGCACGCTGAGTGTTTCTTTTCTCTCTATCCAGGTAGCAGCCATTTCACGCCCTAATCAAGATAATAAAATGTATCGCTTGACCGATCCGAATTCTTATTCGGGGCCGGGGGAACGTTGGTTCAGCTCTAACTTACGACAACAGTCATAAGTATGAGCAAGGGAAAGAGGATTGTATGGATTCCAAGGATACCCAGTTGAAGAAGAAGCATGGTTTTGCATCTACTTCAGGTGTTCTTGTAATTGAGAACTGCTTTACGGTCAGCCCTACCTCCTGGGTACTTGATACCGGATTAGGATCTTATATCTGTAATTTATTGCAGGGACTGAGAAAAAGTAGGAAAGTTGTACCTGGTGATATGTCGCTCAGAGTAGCGAACGGAGCACAAGTTAATGCTGCAGCCGTCGGTGAATATCACCTAATGTTGCCAAATGGAAATACTATAATTTTGAACGATTGCTACTATGTACCTTCCATGGTTTGCAACATCATATCAGTTTCTTTACTCGATAAAGATGGATATAACTTTGTTCTTGATAGAAATATCATGAACATCTACCTTCATAAGGTACTGGTTGCAGAAGGTACACTGTGTAATGGTATCTATGTTCTAAATCAGAATACAGTTTTCAATGTACAAAACACACGCAAGAGAAAGAATTCAGATACGAATGAATCCTACTTGTGGCATTGTAGACTTGGTCATATCGGAGAGAAAAGACTAAGTAAGTTGCATAAAGATGGACTCTTGAATACGTTCGAGTTTTCATCTTATGAAACTTGTCAGTCTTGTCTCAAAGGGAAGATGACCAAATCTCCGTTCACCGGACATGGAGAAAGGGCAGCAGAGCTCTTGGGACTCATACACAGTGATGTATGTGGTCCGATGTCTATACATGAAAGGGGTGGGTTCTCGTACTTCATCACATTCACTGACGATCTCTCTAGGTTCGGATATGTGTATTTGATGAAACACAAATCTGAAGCTTTTGAGAAATTCAAGGAATTCAGAAACAAAGTAGAGAACCAGATTGGTAAGAGTATCAAGATCGTCCGGTCTGATAGAGGAGGGGAGTACTTAAGCACGGAATTCCTAGATTACTTAAAAGAGAATGGTATTCTCTCTCAGCTTACTCCTCCTTATACACCACAGCACAACGGTGTATCGGAGCAGAGGAATCGTACCCTACTGGATATGGTTCGCTCCATGATGAGTAATGCCGAGTTGCCTCTTTCATTTTGGGGACATGCGCTTCAGACAGCGGCATACCTTTTGAATCAAGTTCCGTCCATATCTGTGCCTAGAACTCCGTATGAAATATGGAGCAGTAAGAAACCATGTCTTAAATTTATTAAGATATGGGGTTGTCCGGCCTATGTGAAAACACAGAAACCGGACAAGTTAGAGGCACGGTCAGTTCTATGTAAATTTGTGGGATATCCTAAAGACTCACTAGGATATCTGTTCTACCACACTGAGGAACAGAAGGTGTTTGTATCTTGCCACGCTACCTTTTTAGAAAGGGAGTTTCTTGCAAAAGAAACTAGTAGGAGTTCGGTAGAACTGGAAGAAATTCAGCGACCATAAAATGTAACTGAAAATTTGGAGGAACCACTGGATTCAATAACCCCAGACGAACCTCAGCCACTCCGCAGATCTGGTAGGATTTCTCATCCGCCCGAGAGATACTACGGTTTTCTCATAGACGGGGATCGAGAGGATTGCATCTGGGAAGAAGATGACCCTACCAGTTTCAGGTAGGCCATTATCAGTAGGGACTCTGATAAGTAGCTGGATGCAATGCAATCCGAGATGGAGTCCATGTACACCAATAAAGTGTGGAGCTTGGATATTGCTCCACCTGGGGTAAAACCCGTTGGATGCAAATGGATCTACAAAAGGAAACTTGGTGTGGATGGGCAGGTGGAAACCTATAAGGCTAGACTCGTTGCAAAAGGTTTTCGTCAAAGACCTGGTTTGGACTATGATGAAACTTTTTCTCCAGTGGCTATGCTCAAATCCATTCGGATCCTACTTGCCATTGCTGCCTTCCATGACTATGAAATATGGCAAATGGACGTTAAAACGGCTTTTCTAAACGGCTGTTTAGAAGAGTGCGTTTACTGTTGGAGATAGTTCCCTCAAAGTCAATTATTGGATCGCAGGTACGTGATTGCAATGATTGAGGGAGAACCTATACCGATATGACAGTCTTGCTCGAGATGATAGTATGCTATCTGGTTTGTCTTTATCATCGTATACATGCTTTAGTTCACTATTGCATGATGATAGAGCCCATAGGATTCTTGCTTGACTACTAGCAGTATGATGGCGATCATATACGTGGGAGCTGGGGTCCGTAAGCGCATCCTTAAAGTGTCCCTAGTCATGGGAGTTTCGAGACAGGGCATCGATACTCCAGAGTAGACTAGTGTATACAGTCGAGACCCCGACGAGGGGCGGTGGCCGGTCTTACAAGCCACTGGTGTCAGTTTGATCACCTAAGATGTATACAGGTGCTCATTGGGTTATGAGTAAACCGGACAGGACTCGTCGGGAACATGCTAGTTGGTATTATACATATCGTCAGATAGCAGTTCCCTGGTGACATGTGTACAGGTTAGTTCATCGACCTGAGATCGTCATTTGTCTCATGTGAGTTCCCACTATGCTTAGATTACTACCCTACCACGCTCAAAGGAGTTGCGCAAACAGGTTTTAGTTGGGTACAGTCCCGAGCCACATTGGAGGCAAGTGAGCGGATCGGCAGGGGATTCGTCTCTCCCGGTATTGGGGGCGAGATCGCGCTGTGTCTAGGAGAGCTATTACACAAAGCCCTCGGCCGAGGCAGGAGATTTACTGGTAGGTACTCCAGTAGTATCTCAGGGTGTTCTGGGCTACTCTCTAACACGACTTATACTGCTATTGGGGGTCTGACGTTACTAGCCCCCTAGGCAGATATGCGATACTCATAGACGAACGGACCGGACTGTATGTATATTGTCACTGTTAGGCTCAGTAGGGTTTATGGATGAGTTCGCTCGTCAGCTTCCCTTCCAATCAATACATAGGCAAACCGTTACATACAGCTTGTACCTCTGACGTGCTAGTGGTTATACCCAGTGCCAGTGTGTTGATGAGTCATTAGAGTCCCCACAGACACTTTCCCAAGTTCAGGCGAAACGTTGTAGAGGCCGTATGGTTTTATGGCAAAGTTCGGAAAAAGCACGTGTGTTTTCGCACGTGTTATTTTTCGGGCAGATAATACTGGTCGGCTTTGGTTTAAGCCGGATCCGAGTATTATGCTGTGTAGATATAATATCTTTGTCTCAGATGCATTTGTATTCGGTCGTAATACAAATACGGGTATGTTTATACCTTTACGGGGTTATCCTGAAATTCGTTTCAGGATCACTTTTGGAAGTTGCCAGTTTCCAGTTTTCTATCAGCCGTATTTAACATTCGGTTAAATGCGGATTTATCTTTTCTACTTGGGTGAGTCATGAGGGTGGGTCATGCTTCTATAAGGTTCTAGAAGTGATGAAAAGGTTAGTGACTCATGGTTGTATTTAATGATCATTAATGGTTGTGGTGACTAGCTTAAGGTGATTCATCACTTTCATTAATGCTTTCATACTTGGTGTTATGATAAGTATTGAGCTTATGGTCACCTCCCCCTCTCCTACACTCACCCCCACCTCCTTATAAAGTGGCCGTCCCCCTTGGTGGAAAGATACATGGTTGCTAGACAAAGATTGATATTGTTTTGGACTCATGGAAATTAGATAAGCCTCATTTCTCATTTCACCCGATTCCAAAAGGCAACTTCATTAACCGTTCGTCCATAGCCTTGGACGTAACGAGACAAAGTGTTCTACTCATTCTCTACAATATCTTGGTCTTCTCTTTTAGCAAACTTGACGACCGAGTTGCCTCGGTTCAGTGGCGGGAGCCCGTTTAAAGATCCGTCGACGTGGTGCCACCTGGACGAGAAGACTGGAGATTCAGGAGATCAGAGCAGCCGCAACAAGCCTGGGATGATGGTTGAAGACCGAAGGACTCGGATCGTTCGGTATAACTCTTCTACCCATTTTGTAGTTTGTTAGTTTAGCTTTAATGACAGATCCGGGTTATAGTACGCGATAGCGCCAGTTGTAAAAAGTTTTTGTTCCGCATTTGGTGTCTGTTAGATGGACGGGGCGCTACCGTGGACTTACAGTGGTATCAGAGCCTCACCATTAAGCTATACTAACTTGTGCTAACACGTTTAAAAGATCGATCGAACGGAATTTCCGAAATCGCAATTTCATGCACACCGAGTTTCTGTCGATTTTTCAAAGGGCCTAAAAATAATTTTGCATGTCACAGAATATTGTGCAGGTGTTTTTAAGCATTACTGTAAAATTTGAGCACGTGATCCAACAGTAGAGCCGCGGATCCGCGGTCAAAGCTATGGTTTGACCGCGGAACCGCGGCATCACTGTTGGAACAGTGCACCAAATTTTCCAGAGAGCTTTTAACTGTAAATTGTGGTTTCTTGGTACTATTTGTTTGGGCCCAGATTTTGTTACTGTACAGCAGAAGTACGTGGGGCCCACTTCGGGAAATTTTGTCGATCGAAATTTTAAATTTGTTAGTATGTAGTATTTACATTATATCTCCGACCGGGAATGTCATTTGATCGGTAAACCGCGTCTGATTGCTATAGTTCTTTTAGACGAGTTTGTGAACGTGACATTCGCGTTGATGTTCTGTGTTGTGCTGTGATGTTGCGGATATGTCGTGGTGGATAGCAGGGTGCAATGATAGTGCTGTTTGAATTTATTTGTACATTTGATATTGCGGGGCGAGCGTCCAACATGTGGACTGCCGTTACTGCCTGTTTGTATAATATTCTTTTGGGGCACGCCCAGGTCGAGGTCGATGTACCTGTTGTACATATTTTTATTTCTGTACTAGGTTTATCCCGCGAAGGAGTGCACGGATAGCCGGGTTCTGGAGGGCAACGGGTCCGTATCTCATGGCTTTGAGAGGCAAAGGGACCTCACTCCAGAATTGGCAGACTGTTCGCCGCACTCGTAGGGGGTACAGGTTGACCCAAGGAGGGGTGCTCAATTTACCAGATTCCGTGAAGTGCCGGGTGTTCCATTCACTATGTTGTGGGGACTACCTCGCTTCAGGTTTTGGCGGGTAACTTGCCGCACCCGTAGGGGTCTAGGTTTCATTGCATAGGCTATCCACACGACCAGGGGAACGTCAGGTTTCAGCAGCGGCTCTGTGAAACCCGGGGATCCCAGATTATCTGTATTGTTCTGTGATGCTTATTACTTTTCTGTAATGTTGCATATTATCACGCCTGGAGCGATTATTGTATATTGGTATATATACTATTAGATGTTGTATATGTTTTACACCCGCGCTAGTCCAGTCCCCGCTCTGTCGTTAGTTAAGTAACCTAACGGGTGATGACGGGACCCAGTGGCGAATGCGGATGGCATATACGTACATTATATTTTCGTTCTTTTCTGGTGTGATTGATTGATGGGACTGCATTGATTCTTATCAATACAAAGATAAAACAAACTATATTTGATGTCGTTGGAACAAATTTTAAAAGGTGTTATTACAAAGACGTTTCTTTTTGTTTTGCATAGTGATATTCAGCTGGAATATCCTGCACCTCATTCGACGAGGCAAGGGCTGATATCCCTTCACCGGGAAAAACCCCTTGGGCAGAAGTTTACGTCAGGGTAGTAACTTTAATATTGTCGATTACAAGTTGCTTTGCATCGCGGTATTCAGATGGAATATCCTGCACCTCATTCCACGAGGAAAGAGCCGATATCCCTTCACTGGGAGTGACCTCTTTAGCAAAACGTTTTCGTCACTATATTTTTATAAAAAAAGCTATCAGGTTCCTTCAACGAGATCAAGTTCATTACGTTAAAGGTTTTTCGCCAAAAACCAGCCGTAGCCCTCCGTCATTTCTTATGGATGGTCAGTAGTATTCAAGCTATATTTGTTGACTAAAGTCAAGGCATAGTGTTTGGTAGTTGCTGGTTATTCATATGTTGCATAGATAGATGTGTTGGTTTGGGACAGTCGTATTACCTTGTTGACTAAAGTCAAGGGTATGTACGGGTGGGTTCAAATCAACCTGGACAATTACGGGTAGAACTTGACATGTGACTTATGATTTGTTGACTAAAGTCAAGGTCATAAGAGCATGAGGCTAAAATTACATCGGGAGTTTCAAACATACAGCAAACTTGCCAGGCATGCGCATACCTTCTGGAGAGTGATAACTTGAGTGGCTTCCATCAAGTTATCATGCGATGATAGTTGGATCCCGATTCTCACTGATGAGTTGGTTTACTCTTCGGGTGATCCCGACTAGTTCTTCTTTCAGGTTTGGAGGAGAATTTGAGACAACAGTGGGAGGTTTCCTGATTAGATAAAGTGATAACCATTCTGATCTAGGTTAGAGTGCACGCAGAGTGTTTCTTTTCTCTCTCTCTTTGGCAGCGACCTTTGACCGACCCTAGACTATGACTCAGTGACCAAAGTTGACCGAACCTTCTTAAAATACTGGCTTTTTGGATTGTCCGAGTTGCATAAGTCATTACCGCTCCTTCTTTTACCCTTTGTATTTCTCAGAACACCCCGTATTACTACGGACATCCACTTCCATTGGATAGATCCATCGTATGGTTATATACGAACTCGAAGGGACTTCTTCGAGTATGGATCCAGGTTCAGGAGAAATAGAATTAGTTTATTCAGTTGTCTTTTATTATCACCTTCTCTCAGGTTGCAAGGGCTCCTTAGTTTAGGAGATTACACCTATTACGCTTATTGGATAGTCTTATTCCAAACCATAGGAAGGTGCCGAAAGGCAGGGAATGAAGAAAACCAATTAGCCTAAGTAGGGTGTACAGAAGGTAATATGTAAAGACAAAATGAAGGGATTAGAAAGAGGGCAAAGTAAATTGCGACTGTTATCATTCACGACCAAACCGCGTACTTCATCGCTACTCCTATTTCACCTTTGCTTTTTCCCCAATTCGGGAGAAATAGAATAAGGTATTATTCAGATTGTCTTTTATCATCAACTTCTCTCATGTTGCGAGTACTCCTAGGATTAGGAAGGTACACCTATTATGCTTACTGGATAGTCTTCTTCCAAACCATAGGCTGGTGCCGAACGGTAGGGAAGGAAGAAAACCATTTAGCCTAACGATGGTGTATAGAAGGTAACGACTAAAGACAAATAAAGGGATTTGGAGAGATGACAAAGAAATATACGGTTATAGTCATGAATTGGATTATGGAAGAGGCATTACTAAGAATACCAGGATACCCCTACGAAACATTTTCATGTTTCAGTTTCACTGTGCATTGTTAATTATAAACTGATTTCCCGATTAGATACTTACTCCAGGGTATGTATTTACCAGGTTTCATTCTCATATCTGTACGGTTTTACAGATGATGAGTGTGAGTAAGTTATTGGGAATTGGGTGATCATCCTCATTATATCGGAATTCGTTGTAATTGGTGATATTTAAGGAAATCGCATGGGTACAGTTTTCAACCTACAATGCATAGGTTTTGAGTTATACAAACTCAGTAGACTTATACAGAGTATTGTATGTTGTCCAGTGTCCATCAGGATAAAGGGGTAGGTCCTCGTACTATGTTCTGTTTACTTGTGACTTCTCTAGTTTTTAGACAAGTGTTTCGTAGAAATACAATGTCTAAGTTTTGAGAAGTTGTGGTTATAAAGTAGAGAACCAGGTATCGCAAGTATCGGGATTCTTCAAAGAGATCGAAGATGTAGATTCTTGTGATTGGTATTCAAATAATAGTAATGGTTTTGAGAAACTTGTTTCTCTTTCAGGTTACTCATAATTGGATGGATTCCTAAGTTGAGTAATGCTGATTATCCTCTCTCCATTAAGTTGATATGCACTGGAGACAGCTGCATGGTTTGAATCTGGTTCCAATTAAATTAATGCCTCTATTTCTATATTGTATATAGAATGGTTCATATCTTAACGATGTTAAGGTACGGGGAGTTGTCCAGCTTATGCTTAAAACCAGACACTGGATAACTCAAGGCACGTTTCTGTAATGGCTGTTTGTGGGTTGACCCTGGCTTTGACGAGGGTTGACATTTCTACCATCTGGAAGATCAATAGTGATATTGTTCTTGACTCGCCACAGTTTTAGTAAAAATGGATTTTTTCAGAAAACAGTAGTGGGAGTATGGTAGAACTGGAAGTGATTCCAGAACTGCAAACGATTATGGAAAATTTAATAGGACCCATATATTCAATCAGGTTTGACATTCCAATAGCCACTCCGCAGATATGGTGGGTAACCTCAGACACCCGAGAGGTACTCCGGTAGTCTCAAGGACGGTGACAGGGAGGTTCTTGTTTACCCAGATTTGACACTACTGTTGTTCCAGACTATGAGATCCGGCAGGAAGATATGTATAGCGTCGTTCTAAACTAGCTTTAGAAGTATACGTATATATTATTCTGCCAGAGGGTTGTCGTAGTCAGTGGGAGCAGCGGAAGTATAGTAGGCAAGTAGCTTATGTCTATAGACTTCAGCAGTTATAGCGGAGATAGATCATCTAATTTTGATAAGACAGCCATGGCTTTGACTTCATCAGAATAGGGGATGGATCTGTTAAGAAGGTAGTAGGGTGTGATGTCCTGGTATTCGGATGACATACACAGAGTAGGAAGTAAAATTCCTGTACTACAATCGGTTGCACTTTGGTCGTCACACAGTTGTTTCTCTACAAAGGATATGGATATAATATCAGACATTCTGGTTACTAGGTCTATGGTTTTAGATCTAGATTTGGGTAGTTTCCCAATATGGGTACTTTGACAATATTCTAATAGTATTTTAGAATAGTTGACTCCTGGCATGGTGGTGTACCTGCAGGTGATGGAGTCACCCTCTCTAAAGGTGTCTTACAGACTAAAGGAGAGAGGGAAGTACATGATTGGCAGAACACTTGCTTATGCAATTGAGTCAATCATCAGATGTAAAGTACCACACCAGATGTTGTTTATGCGCTGGAAGCGATAAGTTTATATTAATCCAATCCTGAAGAAACATAAGAAAGCAGTTTTAGAACATAAGTGCTTGTTCTAAGGATTTGATGACGGCAGCCTCCATAGGGAGATGGTTATCATTCCAGGCTTCCAAGGTGACATGGATGACAGAGTGATTGTCACAGTTATAGTTTTCCCTCTGACGAGGGACAGTATTATGGACAGGTGGTCCAAGAGGATACTGTGGGAGGCATGGTGCTGGATACTGATTAGGTTCAGTTACCGATACAGTCTAAGAAGTTTGGATTTGTAGTTCATTTATGAACTAGGTCTCATCAGATATTCAGACATATTCTAAGACAGGTATTACTCGATTCGGGAGATGGTTTTCTCCGCGAACTTGAGATTTAGAGAGACATAGAAAGAAACATCAAGGCGGATCCACTCACTGAGGCTATTTCTCGAACACAAGAGTTTTTACAAACTAGCTTTGTGAAACTGATTAGTAGAGGAGTTGGGTGTTCGGTATCACACGGGCTGTGAGTATGCGACATCGCAATAATTAGCCTTAAGTGCAAGTGGGAGATTGTTGGAGATAGTGCCCTCAAAGTCAATTATTGGATCGCAGGTACATGATTGCAATGATTGAGGGAGGACCTATACCGATATGACAGTCTTGCTCGAGATAATAGTATGCTATCTGATTTGTCTTTATCATCATATACATGCTTTAGTTCACTATTGCATGATGATAGAGCCCATAGGATTCTTGCTTGACAACCAGCAGTATGATGGGGATCATATACGTGGGAGCTGGGGGTCTGTAAGCGCATCCTTAAAGTGTCCCTAGTCGTGGGAGTTTCGAGACAGGGCATCGATACTCCAGAGTAGACTAGTGTATACAGTCGAGACCCCGACGAGGGGAGGTGGCCGGTCTTACAAGCCACTGGTGTCAGTTTGATCACCTAAGATGTATACAGGTGCTTATTGGGTTATGAGTACACCGGACAGGACTCACCGGGAACATGCTAGTTGGTATTATACATATCGTCAGATAGCAGTTCCCTGGCGACATGTGTACAGGTTAGTTCATCGAACTGAGATCGTCATTTGTCTCATGTGAGTTCCCACTGTGCTTAGATTACTACCCTACCACGCTCAAAGGAGTTATGCAAACAGGTTTTAGTTGGGTACAGTCCTGAGCCACATTGGAGGCAAGTGAGCGGATCGGCAGGGGATTCGTCTCTCCCGGTATTGGGGACGAGATCGCGCTGTGTCTAGGAGAGCCATTACACAAAGCCCTCGGCTGAGGCAGGAGATTTACTGGTAGGTACTCCAGTAGTATCTCAGGGTGTTCTGGGCTACTCTCTAACACGACTTATACTGCTATTGGGGGTCTGACGTTACTAGCCCCCTAGGCAGATATGCGATACTCATAAACGAACGGACCGGACTGTATGTATATTGTCACTGTTAGGCTCAGTAGGGTTTATGGATGAGTTCGCTCGTCAGCTTCCCTTCCAATCAATACATAGGCAAACCGTTACGTACAGCTTGTACCTCTGACGTGCTAATGGTTATACCCAGTGCCAGTGTATTGATGAGTCATTAAAGTCCCCCACAGACACTTTCCCAAGTTCAGGCGAAACGTTGTAGAGGCCGTATGGTTTTATGGCAAGGTTCGGAAAAAGCACGTGCGTTTCGCACGTGTTATTTTTCGGGCAGATAATACTGGTCGGCTTTGGTTTAAGCCGGATCCGAGTATTATGCTGTGTAGATATAATATCTTTGTCTCAGATGCATTTGTATTCGGTCGTAATACAAATACGGGTATGTTTATACCTTTACGGGGTTATCCTGAAATTCGTTTCAGGATCACTTTTGGAAGTTGCCAGTTTCCAGTTTTCTATCAGCCGTATTTAACATTCGGTTAAATGCCGATTTATCTTTTCTTCTTGGGTGAGTCATGAGGGTGGGTCATGCTTCTAGAAGGTTCTAGAAGTGATGACAAGGTTAGTGACTCATGGTTGTATTTAATGATCATTAATGGTTGTGGTGACTAGCTTAAGGTGATTCATCACTTTCATTAATGCTTTCATACTTGGTGTTATGATAAGTATTGAGCTTATGGTCACCTCCCCCTCTCCTACACTCACCCCCACCTCCTTATAAAGTGGTCGGCCCCTTTGGTGGAAAGATACATGGTTGCTAGACAATGATTGATATTGTTTTGGACTCATGAAAATTAGATAAGCCTCATTTCTCATTTCACCCGATTCCAAAAAGCAACTTCATTAACCGTTCTTCCATAGCCTTGGACGTAATGAGACAAAGTGTTCTACTCATTCTCTACAATATCTTGGTCGTCTCTTTTAGCAAACTTGACGACTGAGTTGCCTCGGTTCAGAGGCGGGAGCCCGTTTAAAGATCCGTCGACGTGGTGCCACCCGGACGAGAAGACTGGAGATTCAGGAGATCGGAGCAGCCGCAACAAGCGTGGGATGATGGTTGAAGACCGAAGGATTCGGATCGTTCGGTATAACTCTTCTACCCACTTTGTAGTTTGTTAGTTTAGCTTTAATGGCAGATCCGGGTTATAGTACGCGATAGCGCCAGTTGTAAAAAGTTTTTGTTCCGTATTTAGTGTCTGTTAGACGGCCAGGGCGCTACCGTAGACTTACATTTACATGGATCAGCCAGAAGGTTTCGTAGACAGTGGGAGCAGCGGGAAGGTGTGCAAGTTACTTAAATCCATTTATGGATTGAAACAGGCATCGCGGAGCTGGAACATCTGTTTTGATGAGGCAATCAAGGAATTTGATTTTATCAAGAACGAAGATGAACCTTGTGTCTATAAAAAGATTGTAGGACGAACTGTCGTGTTCCTAGTATTATACGTGGACGACATTCTTTTGATAGGAAATGACATTCCTATGCTACAATCGGTCAAGCTATTCTTGTCACGATGGTTCTCCATGAAGGACCTGGGTGATGCCTCGTACATTTTGGGGATCAAGGTCTACAGAGATAGATCCAAGAGACTACTGGGACTTTCGCAGTCCAGGTACATAGAGATCTTACTAAAGAGATTTAGTATGGAGGATTCCAAGCACGGTAACATACCCGCATTGCACGGAATTACCCTCTCCAAGAAGATGTCTCCTAAGACTGACGAGGAGAGGGTTCGCATGAACACTATACCCTACGCTTCGGCGGTAGGATCTATAATGTATGCGATGCTATGTACAAGACCAGATGTAGCTTACGCGCTGAGCGTGGTGAGCCGGTATCAGTCTGACCCAGGTGAGGACCACTGGACAGCAATGAAGAACATTCTCAAGTACGTGAGAAGGACTAAGGAGATGTTCCTGGTTTACGGTAATGGAGACCTCAGGGTCGAGTCCTTTACCGATTCAAGCTTCCAGAGTGACAAGGATGACAGCAAGTCTGTCTCGGGTTTTATGTTTACCCTCAATGGAGGGGCGGTATGTTGGAGGAGTTCCAAACAGGATACCGTCGCAGACTCGACGATGTAGGCTGAATACATTGCTGCAAGCGATGCCGCAAAAGAGGCGGTCTGGATAAAGAAGTTCATTAGTGAACTTCAGGTGGTTCCGTCCATTGTTGACCCAATACCTTTGTATTGCGATAACAAGGGGGCTATAGCTTTAGCGAAGGAACTAAGGTCCCATCAGAAATCCAGACACATCTTAAGGCGGTATCACCTGATCAGGGAGATCATTGATCGCTAGGAGATCGACGTACGGTGAGTGGACACAAAAGACAACACAGCGGATCCATTCACAAAGGCCCTCCCTCAAACACAGTTCGAGCGACTTTTTGAGCTATTGGGTATGCGGTACGCCGGCAGCTGGCCTTAGTGCAGACGTTGGGTATGCGGTACACCAATTACCGGCCTTTAGTGCAAGTGGGAGATTGTTAGATATGTATGCCCCAGAGGACATTATTGTATAGTACTGGTTTGTATAATGCATTTTGGAGGCTTGGGATACATATATGGTTTTACAACAGTCTTGCTCGATATAGTAGTATGCTACTTGGTTTGTTTCTATCTTAATATGTGTATATGTTTCTTTTAACATATCGCTAAAAACATATTGGTAGAGCCCTTAGGATCTTTGCTTGACTACCGGAGTTGTGATGGCGATCACACTAGTGGGGGCTGGGTAGTCTATAAGCACATCCTTATTTTGGTCCCTAGTCGTAGGATTATCGAGACAGGGCATCGATACTCCAGAGTAGAATAGTGCATACGCTTCTCTTCCCAGCGGGGGAGATGGTCTGTCCCACAGCCATCAATATGTCGTACTGGAGATAGTATGCAGGTGCTCGTTAGGTTACGAGTACACTGGACAGGACTCGTTGGGAACTGTTGGTTGGTATTATACCTATCGTCGGTTAACAGTTCCCAGGTGACATGAGTACAGCTTAGTCCGATAACTTGACACTGTCATTTCGCCTCGAGTGTGTTCCCACTGTTCTTAGATTACTACCCTACCACGGCTCTACTGAGTCGTGCAAAGAGTTAGTAGTTGGGTGCAGTCCCGAAGCACTTAGAGGCAGTGACGGTTAGACAGGATTCGTCTCTTCCGGTATTGTGGGTTGATATCGCGCGGTGTCTAGGAGAGCCATTACACAAAGTCCCTGGCCAGGGCAAGCGAGATAGACTGGTAGGTTTCCAGTGTTATCTCAGGTGTTTTGGGCTACACTCCAGCACGATTTGTACCGCTAGTAGGGGACTGACGTTTACCGCCCCCTAGGCCCGCCATGCGATGTTCTTAGACAAACAGACCGGACTGTACGGAGATTGTCACATACAGGCTCAGTAGGAGTTCGGATGGATTCACCTCATCAGTCTTCTTATCGGCATCTACCTGGGGACCGTTACGTACAGCTAGTGCCGCTTGCGGTCTGTGGTTAACCCCACTGCCAGCGTAGTATCGAGTCTTTAGAGTCCCACACAGAGGGTTACTCTCCTTTGGCCAAAACTGAGTAGAGGTCGCATGGTTTTGCGACAGGGTTCGTTCACACTCGCGCACTTGTGCACGTTTGGTGACCGGGCAGTTATTACTAGTGGGCTTTGGTTTAAGCTAGATACTGGTATTGGTTTTGGGATTGGTTTTGTCTCATTGTATTCGTGTTCCTCGGAACGCGGATGCGGGTGTGTATGCACAGTTGATAGAGGCAGAGGCAGAGGATTCTCATTAGGGTTGTTGACCGTTGACTTTTTCCAAACCCTAATGAGAATGATAAATATGATTAATAATGATAATCAAGGATTTTGTGTGATGGTTAGGTTGACCATTTGACCATGGTGGACATTTTGACCATTGTTGACATTTTGACCATAATCATTTCATATCAAAGATGCTTCTTGATCTTTGCAAATTGCATTTATTATGAAATGATAATGGTCATTTCATACTCACCATCACATTTTCCTTTATGATTATTATTGTTAATCTATTATTCTCATATGAGCATGGTTGCAAAAGAGAGCTCTCATTCTATCATATATTTTCTCTCTCTTTGCAAAAGCTCTTCTTCTTCCTCTCTCAAAGCTTAAGTGTTTCATGTGTTGGAAATCATAAGTTTTTGAGACAAAGCCACCATAACACATCTCTACTCATTCTAGGGTACTAGGTTTAACAAACCAAATACCTTAGTTACCTCTAGGTTGAGGTAGGAGCTCAAGTTCGAGGCCCTCGGGTGGATCTATCTTCGGCAAAGAGGAGACGAGAAGGAGGAGCCGTTCAAACTACTATAAGGAGCAAGCGAGGAGGAGAACAACAAGAAGAGAAGGAGTTCAAGAGAACAACAAGAAGAGAAGGAGTTCAAGACTAGGTATAACCATTCTACTTAGTAGTTATAACTTGTAGATTTTTGTTAGTTTTGTTTAGCAACGATCCTTCATGAAACGGTCCATGTTACCTAGCTAGGAAAAAAAATTTCGTTTTACCTATTCCGCCTCCCCGAAAGAACCGGGATGGGTAACGTGGACCTAACAGTTGGAAGCCATTTTCTCTGAACGGGAGCAAGACAAAAAATTTTAATACCTCAAATCCAGGGGCAACCACATTAAACCGCAATTCGTTCGCAAACACGACACACGAAGTGTGGAATGGAAAGAGGAAAAGGTCCTACTGGGCGTGCCAGAATCTGTTCTCCGCCGAATACAGAGACGGAATCGCGTAGATCGTCTCGCCTGAATTGGGGGGAGATGCTATTTGGTTTTATCTGTCCACCTCTCCGAATATACCAAGTTGATTTATTGCACCGTGTATCGGAGGTTTAGACGGATGCGGCCGTTATAGCAGACTTCGTCAGATTCTCCCTCATTTTAAGGGTTTTTGATTGTGGGGACGCTCTTCCCTGCAGGCGCAAGCCCATGTAGTTAATTACGCTACCGCATCGCGGTAAAAACTTTCTCCTTCTCCAAATGGTCACTTCGTGTTGTGTGTGTTTATTTTATTTTTTGGTTGCCCGTGGATTGTTTACGGAGACTGATTTATGTTGTCTCCCGTAGGGCGTGGATTAGTCCAAATCCGTATTTTCTTAGATTTGGATTTGGGTTGGGTTTAAGGATCATTAATCTCATTGAGATTAAGATCTACTTAAACGTTTGTTAAGGATACGTTAGTCTAATTTTAGACTAAGATCTACTCAACGGGGGTTCGGAATCATTTAGATCCGATGACAACGCATTTGGGTTCTATCGTTTTAGTTTAGGGAGGTTGCGGTCCATTGGGTTTAAGGACATCATAGTCCGTGACAGTTTAAAGACGTCATAGTCTGTAAAGTTTAAAGACATCACAGTCTATGAGTTTAAGGACCTCACAGTCCATAAAGTTTAAGGACATCATAGTCTATGAGTTTAAGGACCTCACAGTCCATAAAGTTTAAGGACATATCATAGTCTATGAGTTTAAAGACCCCACAGTCCGGTTTAAAGACATCATAGTCTATGAGTTTAAAGACGTCACAATCCGTACAGTTTAAAAACATCATAGTCCAGTTTAAAGACGTCATAGTCTGTGTGGTTTTGGTTCAACCGTTTGGGGATGGACCAAAAGTTATTGGTTATTGGGACCCTAAGAGCGCTGCGGTGCTTCTTTAAATTGGAGCGCTAGGAGCGCTGTGGCGTTGTGCGCTAGTCTTGGAGAGCTAAAGCGCTTTTTTTTTAATTGGAGCACTAATGCTCTTTTTAGGCAGCTTTGATCGGTTCTGCGCTCTGAGAATTAAATTCTCATTTATAAGAGACTTTGTCTCGTAGCTCTAAGAACAAAGTTCTCATTTTATAGGAGATGTTACAATCTCTTATGTTTTTTGTGAAAGACTTTGTCTTTACGGATCTGTGATCTGAAGAGAATTGAATTCTTCTCCCCCCATTTTTATGATGAGATGCTATGATCTCTTTTGTGAAAGACCTCTGTCTTATAGATCTATGATCTAGAAAAAGAACTAGGTTCTTCTTCTTTTGATGAGATACTTTGATCTCTCTGTTTTATTTACATTGAAGAAATTCTTCTTCCGAGAGCTTGCTCTTCTCTTTGAAATTTCTCAAAGTTTGTGGGGGGTTCCTCTGTGCAAGACTTGAAGTCTTGGGGCCTTTATATAGTGTAGGCTGATTTGTTGAATCAGTTAAGGAAATCTTTTCTCTAATTGATTTGGGTATGTTTCCCACTGTTGGATCTTTGATCCTGGGGCTTCTGTTTTATAGAAGACATCTTTCTTGTTACTTAACAAGATTGGGAAATTATTTTCCCATACAGAGATTACTCTGTATCTTGGTGATTTTTAATCACCATTGGATCTTTGATCCAACGGTGCTCTGATTTACAGAGTACAATCTTTCCTGTTTAGAAATATTTGAGGAGTATTTTCTCAACAGAACTTTCTTTCTGGTAATTTGATGATTTTTAATCATCTTTGTTGGATCTTTGATCCAAGGATGGGGAACATTTAGTTTCAGCGCTAGTGCTTTCATGCTTTGCACGTGAGCGCTGTATCAGAGCCTTTGACTCTTGGTGCTAGCGCACTTAGCGCTAGCGCTTTCGTGCTTTGCATGGTAGCGTTGCATCAGAGCCTTTGACTCTTAGCGCTGGCGCATTTAGCGTGAGCGCTCTCGTGCTTTGCACGTGAGCGCTGCATCAGAGTCTTTGACTGTTAGCGCTGGCGCATTTAGCGCGAGCGCTCTCGTGCTTTGCACGTGAGCGCTGCATCAGAGTCTTTTGACTCTTTGCACTGGCGCTCTTAGCGCTAGCACTTTTATGATGCGCTGCTTTATTTTAAATTTCAAAATTTAAACAGAGCTTTGCTCTAATTGGCGGAAACACCATCCATTAGCGGATCTCCTAAAGAAGGTTGTAGATGCGTAATCGCAAAGGATATGAAATACCGCTTTAAAAGAAATCCGGTTTTTAAAGTTATGTGGTATTTTATTGTAATATTATCTTCGTAAAAAAAAATACATACAATGAATATCGTGCTATGAAACCAAGTTTGCGTATAGGATAGGTCGTTACCTTGTGATGTTTTCTTAAGGTATTGTGAAGCAATTACTAAAAGAGTTGTTTATAAAGTTCAAGGTATTTTAATGAAAAAAGTTATACTATTGTTATTTCACATGAGAATTTTGATGAAATTTGATTCTAAATGTTATGGTTTAAGGTTACAAGTGATGTAGTAAAATTAGATTGTATAAATTGTAAGATAAAGGGAGTTATGTGTTTTAGAAAAGAAGGTGTCGGTATAAACTCCACTTTTACCAATATAAAATTTGAAAATGAATTTCAATAGAAAGGAAGAGATTTGGAAGGAACTTACGGTTTAAAAAGTTTAAAGAAAGGTTGAAGAAGAGGGGATGACTTTCGTAGCGTCGCGGGAGCACCGGAATTTGCTTCAATCTTCGCCGGTACCAACTTGCTTGCTAACTCCTCTTTACTTCACTTGCACTAGGAATTTTTTAGAGAGTTTTGGCTATAATTTTCAGAATGATGCTGAGCCAAGGTAGGGGGTGGTATTTATAGTGGAGAATTAGGGTTTGGGAATTAAAAATTGGGATTAAAAATATTAAAATTGTGATAAATTGTGAATTGAAAGGTCTCTGTTTGATTGGAGAGAAATCAAACAGTGCAGAGGTGTTAGTGTTATATGAAGAGACAAGTGTGCAGAGCCCGGGGCAATTTGGCCCTATCTTGACCGTCGGCGCCAGCTATAATAAGCTTTCCACCGGTCGATCTAGGGCTTCTGGCCTTGAGATTCGTGCCATATGGATTATTTTGTGTTTACTCCATTTTGTGTCTGTTTAATTTTTTTTGAACTTTTCATTTCCCTGGCAATCTTTTGGGCTTCCAAAAAGTTAAAAAAATTTCGAAAAAATAATGTGCCTGATGGGAATCGAACACAGGGGCTACATCACAGTAGTGCAAGACTTTACCAGTGAGCTATAAGTTGCTTCTTACTGTTATTTAACAAAATCGACTTATAACTCAAATTCAGGCTGTAAAAGTCATTTCTTGTATATTGACAGTAGAATTTCCGTACAAGATTTTAGAGTCGTTATATTCTACCCTCCTTATAAAAATGTCGTCCTCGAAATTTACATTTATATATGGACTAATTTTCAAATAGGTAAGGGTATTTTGCACGCATATCTTCCTCTCGTTCCCATGTTGATTCTCCTGGCGAATCCTTTCTCCACATCACTGGGACCATGTTTACTTCTTTGTTTCGCAGTGTCTTCACCTTTCGGTCCAAGATCTAAACGGGTTGTTGCTCGCATGTTAGATTAGTTTGTACTGTGAGCTCAGAGTGATCAAGTATGTGGCTGTAGTCGTTCACATATCGTCGTAGTTGGGATATGTGGAACACGTTGTGCACTCCTTCCAATGAGGGTGGAAGTGCTAAATGGTATGCCACTTCTCCAACTCGTTCGAGTATGTCGAACGGTCCTATGTATCTTGCACTTAGCTTACCCCTTTTGCCAAAACGGACCACTCCTCTATTTGGAGAGATTTTTAGAAAAACATGGTCTCCAGGTTAGAACTCCAGATGTCACCGCTTGACATCTGCCCAATACTTCTGTCGGTCTTGGGCTATGCGCATCCTTTCCCTGATCGTGCGAACCACATAAACAATTGTCACGATTATCTCTGGTACAAAGAGTTTACGATCTCCAACGTCGTCCCAACTTAGCGGTGAACAACACTTCCGTCCATAGAGTGCTGTGAATGGTGCTATTCCAATGCTTGCCTGATAGCTGTTGTTGTATGAAAACTCCGCAAGGTGTAGGTGATCTTTCCACGAACCTCCGAAGTCTAACATACAAGCTCTTAGTATTCTTCTAGAATCTGAATTGTTCGCTCGGACTGTCTGTACGTTTGTGGATGATTAACCGTGCTGAAATTCAGACTCGTTTCCAGGCTAGCTTGCTGACTCTGCCAAATTTGTGATCGGAATCTGGTACCACGATCGGAGACGGTGCAAACAGGAACTCCATATAATCTCACGATCTCCTGCATGAGTTCATGGGTATCAAGTTGAAGGTTTGAATCTTACTTTAGATTTATTCTTACCTCTGTGTACTTCTTTGCTAACGTCTCGGTTGATTGGCTAACTCGAAATGGAATAAAGTGAGTCGACTTGGTGAGTCGATCCATAATAACCCATACTGCGTCGTTACCCTTCGTGCTGCGAGGGAGGGCAGTCACGAAGTCTATGTAATGTGCTACCATTTCCATTGTGGGATTGGTAACGGCTGAAATAGACCAGCGGTTCTGTGATGTTCAGCCTTCATTTGCTGACACACCAAACACTTGTCTACGTTCTTTGCTACTTCATGCTTCATTCCATGCCATCAGTAGTGTTGCCGTAGATCCTTGTACATTTTTGTACCACCGGGGTGTACAAAATAAGGAGAGCTGTGATCTCTTTTCATCAACTTTTCTCGAACTGGGCCGATAGGTACACACAATCGACTTCCATATCTTAAGGATCCAGCTCGTGGATGATGAAGTCTGTTTGAAGTCCACTTTCTACTTGTTTTCGGATCTTTTGTAGCTTGGCATAATTTTCTTGAGCTGCCTTGATCTGATTGACAAGAGTAGACTGGACTTGTAAGTTTGTCAAAGACAAAGCGTTACCTGGCATAACTTCTTCGATCGCCAATCCGTGTAATTCCTGTTGTAGCTTCCACTGAGTGGTGAGATTTATTGCTAATGGCTAGCGGCTAAGTGCATCAGGAACCACGTTCACCTTCCCTGGATAATACTGTAGGATGATGTCGAAGTTCGCCATGAGCCATCTTCTCTGACAAATGTTTAGTTCCTTCTGAGTAAATACATACTTCAGAATCTTGTGGTCAGTGTATATATCCACTCATTCTCCCAAGAGGTAGTGCCGCCAAATCGTAAGTGCGAAGATGACGGCTGCCAACTTCAGATAATGTGTTGGATAGTTGCGCTCATGTACCTTTAGCTGTCTTGATGCAAAAGCCACAACTTTTCCATGCTGGTGTAGAACACATCCTAATCCTTTACTGGATGCATCGCAATGCACAACAAATCCTCCAGATTGATCCGGTATTACGAGAATAAGAGCAGAAGTTGATCTTGATCCGAGTTCTACTAAAGCTTTTCCACATGCTTCTAACCACACGAATGCTTCATGTTTACGTGTGAGCTTGGTCAGGGGTGCTGCAATCTTCGAAAAGCCTTCAATGAATCGTTGGCAGTATCCTGCTAATCCTAAGAAACTTTGTATATCCTTCACTGTCTTTGGTGTCGGCCACTCCCTGACAGCTGACACCTTAGATGGATCTACTGAGATTCCTTCGCCTGAAACTGTATGTCCGAGAAATCCGACTTGATCTAGCCAAAATTCACACCTGCTGTTCTTGGCATAGAGCTGATGTTGTCGCAATATCTCTAAGACAATCGATAAATGCTCGGCGTGTTCTTTCCGATTTTTTGAATACATCAGGATGCCGTCGATGAAGATGACAATGAACCTGTCTAAGTACCCTCGGAAAACTCGGTTCATCAGATTCATAAAAATGACAGGTGCATTGGTCACTCCAAATGGCATTACGAGATACTCATAATGACCATAGTGAGTCCTAAATACCGTCTTCGGAATATCAGACTCTTTGACCTTCACTTAATGATAATCCGAACGAAGTTCTAGCTTCGAAAATACACAAAACCCACTTAACTAATCGAAAAGATTATCAATACGCGGTAGTGGATACTTGTTCTTGTTGGAGATAGTGCCCTCAGAGTCAATTATTGGATCACAGGCACGTGATTGCTATGATTGAGGGGAGGACCTGTCCCAGTAGGACAGTCTTACTCAAGATGATAGTATGCTATCTGCTTTATCTTTATCATCGTGTACTGCTTTAGGTGACCTTACGAGTCACTATTACACGTTGATAGAGCCCCTAGGATTCTTGCTTGACTACCAGCAGTATGAGGGCGATCATATACGTGAGAGCTGGAGTCTATAAGCACATCCTTAAAAGGTCCCTAGTCGTGGGAGTTTCGAGACAGGGCATCGATTCTCCAGAGTAGACTAGTGTATACAGTCGAGACCCCGACGAGGGGCGGTGGCCGGTCTCACAAGCCACTGGTGTCAGTTGGTTCACCTAAGATGTATACAGGTGCTCATTGGGTTATGAGTACACCGGACAGGACTCGCCGGGAACCGCTAGTTGGGATTATACCAGACGTCAGATAGCAGTTCCCTGGTGACATGTGTACAGGTTAGTTCATCGACCTAAGATCGTCATTTGTCTCGTGTGAGTTCCCACTGTGCTTTGATTACTACCCTACCACGGCTCGAAGGAGTCGTGCAAACAGGTTTTAGTTGGGTACAGTCTCGAGCCACATGGAGGCAGTGAGCGGATCTGCAGGGGTTCGTCTCTCCCGGTATTGGGGGTGAGGTCGCGCTGTGTCTAGGAGAGCCAGAACATGAAAAGTCCTTGGCCAAGGCAGGAGATTTGCTGGTAGGTATTCCAGTAGTATCTCAGGGTGTTCTGGGCTGCACTCCGACACGACTTGTACCGCTTTTAGGGGTCTGGCTTTTACCAACCACCTAGGCCCGCCATGCGATGCTCATAGACGAACGGACCGGACTGTACGGATAATGTCACTGACAGGCTCAGTAGGGTGTCAGGATGAGTTCGCTCATCGACGTCCCATTTTGTCAATACCTGGTAGCCCGTCACGTATTGGCTTATACCTCTGACGTGCTAGTGGTTAAATCCACAGCCATTGTATTGACGAGTCTTTAGAGTCCACCACACTCAGTTACTCAGGTTTCGGGCGAAACGCTGTAGAGGCCGTATGGAGATATGGCAGGGTTCGATCAGATACGTGCGGTATTGCACGGATCGTGATCGGACGGTTTTACTAGCCGGCTTTGGCTTAAGCCGGATTCTAGTATTTGATAGTGTAGTTTTGTCTCTTTGCATTTGTGTTCAGTGAGAATACAAATGCGGGCATGTATTTGCAGTTGTGGGGTTTTCCCGTAATTTATTACGGGGTCGGTTTTCTGAAGTTGCCAGTTTGCATTCCGTTCCGGCCGGTTTTCTTTTATTCCTTCACGGCCGGACTTTTCGTTGGAGGGGGTTAATTGCAAGTTTTCAATTAACTTAGTTGTGAGGGGCTTTCTTGCATATGTGGCTTTATGATGAGACTAGCTTCATGATGATATTCTATTATGGTCATTTCATTTGCTTATCTTGTGAGTGGACTTTGATGAGAATGAAGTGTGACCCTTTTTCCATGCTTATCTCTCATTTTTCCTTTTTGATTAATTCTTTTTTTTTCTCTCTCCAATCTTCTTTGTGAGAAGATGAGGCTGGCCACTATATTGAGGGGAGAGAGAGAGAGGTTCATGTGTGATATGTTTTATTCTTTATTTCATTTTCATGTTTTGATGCTTGCAAAATTCCAAGCTTCTCTCCTTCATTCATTCTCCTCCTCACATCCCTCCATCAAGGCAACTTCATGAACCCTAAAGAGACAAGGCTACTACACTATTCTATAGCAAGTCTTGGATGCGTCGGCTAGCCAACTTCGCGCCCGAGTTGCCTCGGTCAAGAGGCGGGGGCCCGTAATAGATTCCGGCTACGTGGTGCCCTTTTCGACGAGACGATGATGGACGGAGATTCCGCGAGAGATCGGAGTGGAGATGAAGACCGAAGGACACGGATCGCTTGGTATAACTTCTCTACTCTTTTCTTGTTTGCTAGTTAGCTATGTTAATGGCCCGATCCGGGTGAAAAGTGCGCGGTGGTGCCGGTTGCAAGTTTTGCAAAGTTTTTGTTTTCCGCGTTTCCGGCGTCGGATCGACGGCCGGGGCGCCCCCGCGGGCTTACAGTTCTTAATCGTCACTTCGTTCAGAATTCGGTAATCCACACACATTCTGTATGAACCTTCTTTCTTCTTCACCAGTAATACCGGAGATCCCCACCTTGAAGTACTGGGATGAATCCAACCTTTCTTCAGAAGTTCGTCCAACTGAATGCAAATCTCCTTCAATCCTTTTGGACTTAACCAGTATAGAGCTTTGATTACCGGTTGCGCACCTGGTTGTAAATCGGTGCTGAATTCAAGAGCTCGATCGGGAGGCAAACCTAATATATTTTCCGAAAATACATCTTCGAACTCTCGAACTGCTTCTGGCTTCGATTCTTTCGCTTGTAATGCTGCAACCACTGCCTTCTTTGGTTTTGCTTTGTAGACGCTAGGTTCCAAGGTACGGTTTGCACTCTTGAAATAGAACACTGGATGATCTGGTATTTCGAATACTGCCCTCCTTTGGCGACAGTCAATGGCGGCGAAGAAAGTTCCCAGCCAGTCCATTCCCAAAACTACATCAAAGTTCGGTATGTCCAGCACCTTGAAGTCCGCATAAAATTCTCTACTGCAGATGACCACTACACATATAACGTATCCCAGAGTTGCTTTTAGAACGCTGTTCCCTGAACTGATATTCCAGCTGGATATGAGCGATTTAACTGGAATCACATGAGTTCGGACGAACCGTTGCGACATAAAGCAACGTGATGCTCCAGTGTCGAAGAGTGCTAGAGCAGGTAGGGAGGCTACTAATATAGTATCTAAGTTGTGTGGGATATGTTTAGGTATAGAAAAAAGTATAGTGATATACAAGGATTGAAAAGATTTGAAAGGATTGGGAATTACCAGTGATAACTTGGCCCATGGCTTCGGCCTTCTCGACTGTCATTATGAAAGCTTGACGTTGTGGTACATTCCTCCTTGCTGGAGGCACATTCCTCTGTCCTTGGGGCATGTTTCTTTGCCCTTGAGGCATGTTTCTCTGTGCCTGATGGAATTGTTGTTGAGGCTGTGCAGGAGGTCCACGTGGAGCGGATGCAGGGAGAGCTAGTCAGGGTGCAGGAGCTTGAATGGCTGGCCGCTGCGGGACCGTGATTGCGGGTATGGGTGCTGGAGCTGTATTGAAACGGTATGGACATGCTCCTATGGCGTGAGTGGATACGCTACAAACCAAAAACAGGCCAGTTGCACGCATGCAATCCTTCACCAAGTGTCCCATTCTCTTGCAGTAGAAGCAAAAGTCTGGACTGGGCCGAATAAATGTTCCTCTCGGTCTCCTGGGTGCAAAAGTTGGCTTAGAAGAGGCTCCTCCTGACATCTGTGTAGCAGGGCGTTTCATACCGGCAGTCTGCGGTCTGCCCTTCTTCTTCAAAACTGCCTCATAGCGTCGGGTAGCTTTCAACGCAAGTTCATGGGTTGGGAAATCCCCAGTAGCAGCGAGTTAAGCTTGGATTTTCGGGTTCAACCCTTACTGAAATCACCGTGCTCGGATTTCAGCAGTAGGAATCAGGTGTGTAGCTAACCTGTTACGATCTTGTGTTAGCAGTGTAATTAGTGAGATCGGGAATTTGAATTTGAGATAATATCTTACCTGTTAAGCATGGTAAACTCAGTATCGTATTCATCCACAGACTTGACCCACATCGAGCCTTGCTGTAGATGGATGAACTGCTGCTACATGTCAAAATGGGTAGTCTCAGAGAAGTACTTTGCATTGAATAGATCGTGAAACGTCTTCCACTCGATAGGTTGGGTGAGACGGCCTTTCTCAGCCTTCCACCAGATTCTGGCATTGTCAGTTAGTTACAATTTAGCAACTCTCATCCAGGAAATATCTAGCACTTGAGTTGCTGCCAGATCATCTTCAACCGATTGAGCCCATTCTTTTGCCTCAAGTGGGCTCTCTTTCCCAGAGAAATATTTTGGGTGCAGGGCCCGGAATTGCTTGACTCCGGATGCCTCGTCTTCGGGACGGTGCATGAGGATAGCAGTCTGCTGTTGCTGACCCTCCAAAAGACTCTTGATCGTTTCAAGCAGTACCGTTTGTCGTTGATGGGAGCTACAATGGTAGGTGGTGGTGGTAGATTAGGCGGTGGAGTATTCCCATTGACATTGGTACTGGTGTTGTTGGAAGAATTCATGATCTTGATAGAAAAGGAATGGTTAGGATAGATTTAAGAAATTAGAAATGTAAGGGATGTATAGTTGCTGATTCTTATAATTCTTGTGATATATTGTTTAAGACTTCATGCAGAACTAACCTGCATGGGCCGCCAACAAAACCTGTCACGCCCCGCTTCCCAGTAGACTGAAATGGCGACGTGGCAGGCCACAACATATTTACTAAGAAATAAATACGTTAAGCGTAATTAAGAAATATATAAAAAAAATGTACAAGAATGACAAGAGTATAAAAATAAAACAACAACTTTATTTACATCCATCTTTACATACAACTGTTTGAAAATGAAAATATACAATGACAATAAGCAGTGCCTAAATAATGGCATACAAAAAAGTAAGTACAAGGAACTAGAATTCAGGACGTGCCACAAGATGGTCCAAGTCATCCTGACTAGGCTCGATCTCCTGAGAGTTCTATTCTCTTGACGAACATTCCAAAGAAGAAAATAGAAGGGAATTGTTCACCACCGAAAACAGAGACGGATCCGTGATGGATCGTCTTGCCTGAATTTGGGGGAAGATGCTATTTGGATTTATCCGTCCACCTCTCCGAAGATACCAAGTTGATTTATGGCACTGTGTATCAGAGGTTTGGACGGATGCGGCCGTTGTAGCAGATTTCGTCAGATTCCCCCTCGTTTACGAAAGCTTTTTTATTGTGGAGACGCTCTTCCCAGCAGGTGCAAGCCCCGGCAGTTAATTACGTTACCGCGTAGCGATAACCACTTTCTCCGACTCCAGAAGGTCACTTCATGTCGCGTGTGTTTGTTTTATTTTTTGTTGCCCGTGGATTGTATACGGAGACTAATTTATGTTGTTTCCCGTAGGGCGTGAATTGGTCCAAATCCGTATATTCTTAGATTTGGGTTTTGGTTGATTTAAGGATCGTTAATCTCGTTTAAGATTATGATAAACTTAAATGTTTGTTGAGGATACGTTGGTCTAATTTTAGACTAAGATCTACTCAACAGGATTTTGGGATCATTCAGATCCAGCAAAAGAGCATTTGGGCTCTATTGTTTTAGTTTAAGCACGTTTCGATCCGCTGTAGTTTAAGGACGTTTCGGTCCATAAATCACCATTTTTGAGGTGAGGGTTTAGTATAAGGAAATTTCGGTCCGTTGTTAGTTTAAGAACGTTTCGGTCCGTATTGGGATGTGCCCATCGGTTTGGGAGTGCACCAAAGAGTTGTTGGTTGTCGGGACCTGCCATCTCTCTGAAGACATTGAAGAATTACAACGACATGTTTCAGAGGTGTGGAGAGATGTACCCTTGAACCACTTTCCAGATTGAGGGGAGATGTGGGATGAATATCCTGTTAGAAGATCAGTAGTCGTGTTTAGGACTAAGACCAACTTGGAAAATAATGAGCACATGAGCTCGGTTGATCTGAATTAGGAATCTGGTCAACTTGGGCTCAGCCCACTCAGTCTTTGTCATTTGAATAAAGGGCTAAACACTTGCTTGGGCTCAGTCCCTTTTCTGTTCGAATAATGCTGTGCATTTATATGGGTTCTGATGCTCACACTTTACTTTACTTTTCCCACTTTTTTGTTGTTTTTATAGAGTGTTGAACACTCTTTATGGCGCCCACGTGCGGAGCACGTGAGGTGCTAGGTGCTAAGCGCTGGGCGCTGGCTGATGAGTACCAAGCGCTTTATGTTGAATAGCGCCCACGTAAGGGGAACGTGAGGCGCTTGGCGCTGAGCGCCAAACATTGAGTGCTAAGCACTCTTTATTGAGCAGCGCCCACGTGAGGGACACGTGAGACGCTTGGCGCTGAGCGCCAACCATTGAGTGCTAAGCATTATTTATTGAGCAGTGCCCACGTGAGGGATATGTGAGGCGCTTGGACGCTATGTTTTCTTTGTATATTCTGTTCTGAAGAGTTTAATTCTCTGTTCTTTTCTGGATCTTTAATCCCCAAGAACAAGTTCAACCCTATGAGAATTAAATTCCCATTTGTGGGAGACTTGTCTCATGGATCTCAGATCCAGAGAAAGAACTAAGTACTTTTATAAGGGTTAAACCCTTGGATATGCAGATGAAATGCTCTGATCTCTATTATTTTTATTTACCTCGAAGAGAGGTGTTCTTCTTTCTTCCCTCTTAAAGCTTTCTTCTTGCTTGCTCTCTCCTTTTTTTTTGAAGTTTATGGGGGGAGGGTTCTTCTGTACAAGACTTGAAGTCTTGGGTCCTTTATATAGTAGATGCAAGTTTGTTGATTTAGTTAAAGAAATCTCTCTTTGAGAGATTTTTAATTGATTTGGGGATTTTATCCACCGTTAGATCTTTGATCCAAGGATTTCTGTTTTACAGAAAATATCTTTCTTGTTTTTAACAAGATTAGGGAAATATTTTCCCATACAGAATTTATTCTGCAGATAGGTGATTTTTAATCACCATTGGATTTTTAATCCAACGGTGCTCTGTTTTACAGAGAGTAATCTTTCTTGTTTAGAAAAATTTAAGGAATATTTCCTCAGCAGAATTTAATTCTGCATTTTGATGATTTATCACCTCCGTTGGATCTTTGATCTAACAGTTATGTCTAACAGAGAGCTTTTAGTTCTGGCGCTGGCGCCCTCGTGCGAGGCACGTGAGGCGCTGCCTCAGAGTTTTAAACTCTTGGTGCTGGCGTCCTCATACAAGGAATGTGAGGTGCTGCCTCAGAGTTTTAAACTCTTGGTGCTGGCGTCCTCATACAAGGAATGTGAGGTGCTGCCTCAGAGTTTTTAACTCTTGGCGCTACCTTTCAAATTTTGAACAGAGCTTTGCTCTTTTATTGGGGAAACAAATGCCCCCACCGTTGCATTCATGTAAGTCACACGTGAGTGCAGCGGCAACAGCTTTTCTACCGTTGGATCTTCTTTGAAGTTGAATCGACTTCCTGTGCCTATAAATTTTCTACCTGGGGAAACAAATGCCCCCCACCCCTGCGATGACTGTTGTTCATTTTCTCTTGTTATTCTTTGAGAATTTAATTATCCTTTCAGAGCTTAGATCTCTGCCCAAAGAAATCATTTCTAGAGTTAGAACTCCGCCCCAAAATTTGGTAAGGATTGTAATCGAGCCTATGAACAGAGCTTTGCTCTTCTTAGATCGTAGATCTTAAAATGTATTCTAGGGTTGCTTAACCCATTAATCAAAGCATCGCTCATCTTCCATGAAGAACTTCTTAGAGTTTCTAGGATTCTTCTTTCAGATCTTAAAGCTCTTGGGGTTTTTCCCTGTTAAAAAGTTTTGCTTTTGAGGGTTCTAGTAGATTATCCCATTGTTTTTACAGAGCATAGCTCTTAGAAATTTTTGGGAATTAAAGTTTACAGATGTGAAATCTGTTTGCAGAGCACAGCCCTTGAGGGAGTTTAACTCCTTAGCCCAATGAGGTTTCTCATTAAATGAGAATTCTCTTAGGATTCCATCATTAATGAGTGACTGCCCAATCAATGATGAGGCGTTACCACTGTTTTTATTTTAGATTCTAAGAATCTTGATATTTAATTTCTAACTTTTTACTGAATTTTCTTGCCAGATACTATGGCTGCCCATTTGTATGATCTTGACGAGATTATCTCCTATGAAGACATTCGCGTCCAAGGCCGCTGTAAAGGCCAGGAGTTTACAGATGCCCAATGCACTGAGGTGATGCGTCTCTTCGATGAATACAACGGTCGACTACTCCCCCGTTGTCCCGCTCTTTTGAAAATTATCGTGGGGGCGATTTGGGAAGCACTTCCTGGATTTAACGAGGCTACGCCACTTGAGGCAGTTGATGATGCCGATGACAAGGTGCACTAAGTATATCTGATGGGCCTGATCTCGAAGAGGCGGCGAGATGATCTTGTCGATATTTTGCATCAGGTCTTCCAACAGACAGCGATAATCTCCGCCGAGCAGAGGACGGACAATATCAGCGGGGATCCCGACACTTGCATTCGTGAGAAAATGCATAAGAAAATGGTCATAGAGGCCAGAAGCATTTTACTCGGACCTGTTTCTGAATTCCTAAATCCATACCCGGGATTCAGTGTCTTACCATTGTAAACATTTTGATGATATTTTTATTTTTTTTGTTATCACCGATGTATAAATTTTTCCCAAGTATGAATGGTAAAATTTACCTTTCTTTTATACTATTGCTTATAGGTGCCTCATGTGAAGTAGTAGTTACTCATATATATATAAAATGCCGGGGCCCCTGCGTTATATGTGCGAGGCACTGCGATTGGCGCCGACGCCCACATGTTATACGCATGAGGTGCTATCACTGGTCCTAATTATATGAAGGATTAGCGCTAAGGCAGAAGCTTGACTTTACCGAGCGGGTCATACAGGATTGCGAAATTGCCAAGCAGGAAGTCACTGAGAAGATTCGCCCTGCTTGCAATAATGGGCTCAAATTGAAGTGGAGTTGGCCACAGTAGTTGACCATGAGAAAGGATTGAGAGGAGCACACAAGCGGCTTGTCAATTTGTTGAAGACGCCTCCTCTTTAAAAAGTGCCATTCTCCCTTTTTCTTGTACCAACTGTAAACTTGTAATTCATGAATAATGTGTATTCATTCTGATTCTTTTTTGAAATGTATCTTGTATTCACTTGAATTCATGAATAAAAGACATATTTTATTTCATATTGGCATGTAACTTTAGCAAATGTGGCCCGTAGATAGTCCAGCTTGACCTCCTTGCAGGGCAGCGATGGCTTAGGAAACAGGTTTGGATCTGCCGCCTAAGACTTTTCAACTTAATGAGCTGTGAGGGTCTCATAAAGACTTTTCTCCCTACGAGTCGAGATGATCCCATAGGTGTATTTTCTCCGTAGGAGTCGTGAGGACTCCTAAGTGCGTTTTCTCTTAGGAGTCGTAAGGATCTTACATGAGAATTTTCCCCCTTACAAGTCGAGAGGACTCGTAAGTGGTTTTTTTCCTCCTTATCGATATTCGACTTTGGAGAATATGGCCTGTGGATAGTATACAGTAGTCCATCTTGGACCTATTTGCAGGGCCACAGTGCCTAAGGCTTTTCACCTTCATGAAGGTTTCATGAAGATGTTTTTCCCTACGAGTCGAGAAGTTCTCGCAAGAACATTGTTTTCCTTATGAGTCAAGACGGATCGATAAGTTCTCGCAATAATGTCCTAACGTCACATTTAACCTCTGCTCTTTACGACAGAGTTCCGTTAGTGTATGTGGTACTAGGGTTTTGGTCTGTCGTACCGCCGCGTTGGCTGATACATTCCCCGATATGCAATCTTGCTATTCGAGTAGCCCCGTGACTGCCGTGTCTCTGATCCCTTCGGGAGTTGTACAAGACGTCTTCAAGTAATCTCCCAGGTCATATTACCGTCGGAAGAGAAAGCGTTAGGGATTTTCCATGCCGCTTTTTACTTGAGGTTAGACTTAATTTGGGAGCCCCGATAAGTCATGACCACTCCGCGCTGGTGTGGGATGATCTCCGATAGTCTTTCAGGTTTTATTTGAGTTGCCGTCAAGACCCTGAAGCTAGGGATCTTCCTTTGCTTCGTTTATTGATATTGCATCTGCTATATTGCGACGAATATCGAGGTTGTCTCTGGGTTGTCTGTGAACCGTCGAGGCTCGGAACTAGGGACTTTGCCATAGCTCCGTTGTTTTGACCTGGGGTCGGTTGTTGACGTTGCATCTGTATCCTGCTGGAGTGAGTAGGAACGCCGTTGTTGATCTCTAGGTTGTCTGTGAACCGTCGAGATTTGGAACTAGGGACTCTACCATGGCTCCGATATAGTTTCTAGGTTATCGGTGAACCGTCGAGATTTGGAACTAGGGACTTTGACATGACTCCATTTGCTGACGTCGCATCTGCATCCTGCTGGAGTGGGGAAGAACGCCATTGTTGATCTTTAAGCTGTCTATGAACCGTCGAGACCTGGCTCTCCTTCTGATGGAGCCTGGTGGGAACATATAGTTCCCTTTTCATTTATGCCCATGGATTGTATACAGGGGTTGATGTGGACTCACCTACAGGGCAAAAGTTTCATCATTTTTTTCTTTCCACGATACTCTATCATTTCATCTTTTTTATATCATGAAAGTCGCGATCCCCCAATCGTTTTGGCTCTTTATTGTGGTGCCCAATCATTTCGGCTATTCTTTTCTTTTTACTCGCTGCTTGTTATTGCGAGTTTCCCAAAAATTTCGGTTGCATATATTTAGCTCGCTGATTTTTATTGCGAGTTGGATATTGAGATCTGATACCAATCTCGGCATTAGCACCGCTGCAACTGGAATATTTCCAGGAGCGAATCATCATTTTCCTTGAAAGGACTTAGACTTTGATACCAATTTCGGCATCAGCATCGCTACGACTGGAATATTGCCCGGAGCGAATCATCATTTGTCTTCGCTGATTTGAACAAAGGTGGCTTAGAAAACAGGGTTAGGATCCCGCCAACTAAGGCTTTTTGACTTCATGAGCCGTAAGGGTCTCATAAAAGTATTTCTTCCTATGAGTCGTGAAGATCTCGTAGGTGTATTTTCTCCTTAGGAGTCGTGAGGACTCCTAAGTGATATTTTCTCTTACAAGTCGTAAGGATCTTACAAGAGTATTTTCTCCTCACAAGTCGAGAGGGCTTATAAGTGTCGTTCACCACATGAGGATATTCCTCGTCATTGGTGGAACTTGGTAGGGAAATCGTTTATTTGTACCCATGGATTGTATACAAGAGCCAATATTGACTGCTTATAGGGCACCTTGGGGAGTGTGATGGCTTAAGAACAGGTTCAGCCCCCTATATCTTAAGGCTTTTGAATCCTATGAGCCGTGAGGGTCTCATAGGGGGAAATTCTCCTTACGAGTCGTGAGGATCTCGTAAGTGTAATTTCTCCTTAGAAATTGTGGGGATCCCTAAGTGTGTTGCTCTCTTATGAGTCGTAAGGATCTCACGCAGGTGTTTTCTCCTCATAAGGTCGAAAGGACCTTGTAGGTGTTTTTATTTTAACAAGATTGTGCCCTTTCGGGTTTTCACAAGCTCACCGGTAGGCCTGTTGTTTTTACTTACGGAGCCCTTTCGGGTTTTTTCCGTGTCCATTTCGCTTGTGGATGTACTATTTTTTACCCCTTTTGTTTGCCAATGGCACCGTTCATCTCAGAAAACTGCAATTTAATACCGCTCATTCATTATCTAATTTTTATATATATCGGTACTATTAACCAAGTGTCTGCCTAGTAATACAGATTACAGGTATCCATGATATAATACTGGAAAACACACTCAAAATCATGGATATAACGTTTGGGAGCCGACACTGTAAACAAAACAGAAAACCGATCAATGTCCAAAGGGTCCTTTTTGTAAATAAATGGGTGCACACAATTTTGGTCCAACATAATGCAAGTGTGCACTAGCTCTTTGGTGACTTGGACTATGGTAGGGCTGCCATGACATGATAAAATTGTGCAAATAGGAACATGAGCATTAAATGCTAAAAGAGTTGATGTGATTTAAAGCATCATGATTTCCCTCCAAAAGCTACCAAACAACACATCTTGTTATCAAGAAATCAAACAATGCTAGTAGACTTGTGGAGTGCACTAAAGATCACCACACTAAAACGAGTCCCACATCTCGGATCTAGCCCGGCGACAAGTCCCCAAAAACCGGCCCAAACATGCCCAATGCGCCCCATTTTTCTTGTGGCTGTCTCTTGTTGTCACATCACCCTTTTTATATTATTTGTTTAATTTTGTTTTGTGCCTATAAATACCAGATCAATAGGCAAGGTGAGGGGATACTTTTTCTCTAGTTTTGTTTTAGAACACTTGTAATTTGTAACTTGCTTTTCTTGTGAACTCTTGAGCTCTTGCCTCTTTGTCTTGACCTTGCAACTTCTTCATTAAACTTGCAAGCTTAAGATTTAGGTTCTTGACTTCAAGATTAGTTGTATCTTGTTTGAAATTCAATAAAGTTCTCATTTCATTAAATATGTATTACTTTCTACATACTTTGAACTTGTGAAATCATTGATTTACTTTGATCTTGCAACCTCTTAAGTGAGCTTGCAACCTTAAAGTTTGGTATTTTGATTTCACATTAGTACGGGATTAAAGACCAAGTGAAGATATTTGCATATTGAATTTACCGGTTCTTAACTTTCTAACTTTAACTTTGCTTTTCTTGCAATTTTTGTTATGTTGCCTTACTCTTTTATTTTTTTATTTTGGTATCGTAAATATGTGCGAGTAATCGATTTGCTTGTTAAGGGTAGAATATGGTTAGTTTGTGTTAGGAGATATTTTTGCTAAAACCTTAAAAACCTTTACTTTGCAATTGAAACTCCGAGCAAACCACTCGCAATTCCGCTCCGTTAGGCATCCTATCCTACCCCGATAGCGGTGAATCCTAATAATGACCGAATTGCAAGTGGTTTGCCGAAGGCTAAGGTTAAGAGACATCAACGGAAGGATAAGGGAAAATGAATATGGATTTAGCTCAAAATCACAAATACCGTATTTCAAGTTTCCTAATCCACGTTGTTGCCTATTGCCTTAGTGTCAATATCAAAATTGGGTCTATAAGGAACCGGCAAATATCATCCTCATGCAAGCTAACCTAAAACTACCCTTAACAAGTATTTTTATTGAACATATCCTATTTACGGCGTTCAGCATAAAAAACAACTCAAAACACGGTATTAACTTGTTAAAACAAGCTTGAAAACTTACCATCTCTCTGCGGACGACCCGTACTCATCGCGGCTCGCTACACGCGACACCGTCTTTGATTGCGGTTAACATTAGAACTAAAAACGACACGCCAAAAGCGTATCAATCAGGCACTTAGAAGGGACTTCTCTACCGGGGTAGCTACGTAGCCAGCGGGATTTGAGTGGAAGCTCTTGCCGTTGGGACTTGCTGACTTGCATCCCATTATCGCCGCCTTGAGGCGACGTATTTAGTTTAAGGATATCTCAGTCTATTGTTAGTTTAGGGACATCTCGGTCCATTGCTAGCTTTGGGACAAAGTTTTGTCGGATACTACTTATAGAGTTTGGACTCAGGAATACAGCGAGCGGACACGAGCGTCGTCATATATCGTTAAACTGAGTCGTGACTTGTCAAGCGTAGTATTTCTTAAGGAACCGGCCATTTATTGGCCGGAAGGATCTTTCACCATGCATATCCATGAGCAAGTAGGCCCCACCTTGGTAAACCTTTTCTATGATGTATGGGCCTTCATAGTTTGGCTCGAATTTCTCCCGCTTTGCACGGTTGGGGATCATAAGTCTTTTTACGACTAGCACGAGTTCGCCTTGGCGGAATGTTCTTGGCCTAGTTAGTCTTTCGTATGAGCGCGTCATCCTTGCTTTGTAAGCTTCTAGGTTTTTTTGCGCCATGAGACGAGTTTCATCGAGGGCATCGAGCTCCTCAAGCTGAAGATGGGCATTTTCTTCATCCGTCAGCTCGTAACGAACTGCCACTCGTAGAGAGGGTAATTCTATCTCTAAGGGAAGTACCACCTCCGTGCCGAATACCAACGTGAATGGAGTTGTATTCGTGGCCGTTTTGAACGTGGCGTGGTTCGATAAGCCCAGAGTTCTTCATGCAGCCTATCATGCCGGTCCTTTTTATTTCTGGCCACCGTTTTCTTTATGATCTTCATCAGGGTCTTGTTGAAAGCCTCAGTTAGACCGTTAGCTCGGAGATTATAGACTGAAGAGTATCTCCAATCTATATTATGCTGCTGTGTGAAGCGGCTGATCTTATGGCTCCTGTAGGCCGGTCCATTATCCGAGATGATTCGTCGCGGAGTGCCGAACCGGTAGATGATATGTGCCCTGAAGAAATGGAGGATGTTCTCCGTCTTCACCTCCCGTAGTGGTATTGCCTCTGCCTATTTAGAGAAGTAATCGGTTGTTTCCAGTATGAACCGATGTCCTTTGGATGATACTGGTGCGATAGGCCCGATTATATAGGTTCCCCACATTTCGAACGGCCGGCTAGCCAACATCGGGTGCAGCGGATTTGGATGCTGGTGATGAAGTCCCCGTGAATTTGGCATGAGTGACACTTCTTGGCATATTCGAGGCAATCCTAAATATTCGTGGGCCAATAGTAACCCATTCTTTTGATCTTCAGCTTCATCTTTGGTCCAGCTTGATAAGAACCGCAGAGTCCGTCGTGAGTTTCTTGGACGACCCTCCTTGCTTCCTCCGGTCCAAGCATCTTAGCCACAAACTGTCGAGCGATCTCTTATATAGAGTATCATTGACGAAGGAGAAGGATAGAACTCGTTTCATGAGCTGATATCTTGACAACGCGTCTTCGGGTGTTTGATGGGATTTGAAGTAGTCTATGAAGACTTCTCTCCAATCCTTAGTCTTTTCTTCGTCTTCTATTTGGCAGGCTGCTTGTTTGGTCGCTTCCTTTCCTCCAGACGACTCCGGTGATATTTCTGCTGGCGCGAGAATCCGACGGCTTTGGACAATGATTCTTACGTCATCAAGGTTTTCGTCGGCCAGTTCTTTAGCGAGTTTTGATAATGCATCCGCCTTGCTATTTTCTGCACGTGGAATGCTTTCCAGAATGTAAGAGGGAATTTGCATCAACAATTGCCGCACTCTATCGCCAAATTTTACCAACTCTGGTTTGCATGTCCATTTACTTGGCTAACGACTAGCTGGGAATCTCCATATATGAGGAGGTTTTCAATGCCTATGTCAACAGCAATCTCTGTTAATGAAAGGGCGAAACACATTATCCCTCTTTACAGAGTCACGAAGATAAGGCTCACCCCGGATTTAATCATGGAGGTGTTTTGATTTCGCTTTTTCATGGAAGATGCTCCATCGAAGTAAAGTTCCCATCGGGCATTATTTCCTTCCTCCTCCCTGTCGATTGAGTTGAACGTGTGTTCATCTGGCAATTCGCAATTTAAGGGAGAGTTAGCTGGTATTGGATGTTCAGCGAGGAAGTCAGCGATGGCCTGGCCCTTCACCGCCCTGAGGGGTCGATAGATTATCGAGAACTCCATTAAGAGGAAGGCTCATTTGGCAAGCCTTCCCGTTAGTATGGATCTTGACATCAAATATTTGAGAGGATTCGCCTTTTATATGAGATGGACCTCATGTGCCAAGGCATAGTGCCTGGGTTTCGTTATCGCAAAGATAAGTGCCATGCAATGCTTTGCAATGGGGGAATAGTTGTTTTCTTCCCCTAGAAGGACTCGACTCAAATAGTAGATACCTCTCTCTTTTCCCTGATCGTTCTCCTGTGCCCATAGCGTGCCTAAAGAACCTTCAACGGTTGTTGTGTACAGGACGAGGGGATTTCCCTTGACTGGAGCGGTCAGTACCGGTGGGTTCTGCAGATATTTCTTGATTTCGTCCATTGCATTTTGGCATTTACGATCCCAAACGAACGGGGTCCCTTTCTTCATTAGATGGCTGTATGGGCGGCATTTGCCGGAGAGGTTAGCTATGAACCGTCGGATATACGCGAGCTTTCCTTGGAGAGACCGCAGTTGCTTGAGAGTTCCTGGCAAGGGCATTTCCATAATCGCCTTGATCTTTGATGGGTCTATTTCGATGCCTCGGTGTCGTACGATGAATCCTAGGAATTTGCCTGAGGAGACTCCAAATACACATTTCAGGGGGTTCATCTTCAGGTTATATTTCCGAAGACGCTGGAACACTATTTTTAAATGCTCCCAGTGCTCCTCGTACGATTTGCTTTTCACCATGAAGTCGTCGATATAACATTTGACAATCTCATGTATGAAGTCATTGAAGATTTTCGTCATAGCCCTTTGATAGGTAGTGCCTGCATTCTTCAAGCCGAAGGGCATCACCTTATAGCAGAATATTCCTAGCGGAGTTCAAAAGGCAGTGTGCTTCTGGTCTTCAGGATGCATTTTTATTTGATTTTAACCTGAATATCAAGACCTCATGAGTGGATGTGTTATCGATCATCAGCTCGATAACAGGTACTGGGAAGTCATCCTTCGGAAAAGCTTTGTTTAGATCTCGAAAGTCCACGCAGATACGCACTCTCCCATTTTTCTTCATCACTGGGATAATGTTGATGATCCGGTCAGGATATTGAACTTCTTGGATGAAGCCGGAGTCGATTAGTTTCTTGACTTCGGCATTGATGCTCATCTCGAGTTCGAGCCGCATTCTTCTTGGCGTCTGTTTGACTGGTTTGGCGTTCGGTGATATCTCCAGTTTATGCACAGCTATTTCTGGATCTAATCCCGGCATCTCGGAATAGTTCCACGCGAAACAGTATGTATACTGCATAAGCACATCCTTTAGTATGGCCACCTACTTTTCAGACAGCAGCTTACTGACGAACGTTGGCCTCGTCTCATTTTACGCCGCCAAGTCGATTTTCCTCAGGTTGTCCGCTGTGGTGTGTATCCCATCTTCCAGTTCTTTTGGCGTCAGTGGAAATTCTGAAATCACCTCGTCCTCATCCTCATCTGCGAAGCAGTGGGAAAGGTCGTCTATATTCTCGTGCTCCCCTCCTTTGAGAATGTTATCACGTGGCAGGTATGAGTTCGTTTCCAAGCTCGATGTTGATCTGGACTTGCCCTCACAGTGTAGGTCGCTTTCAGCTCATCCTTTCATGGTGGGATCACCCACCAACTGTCGGATAGAGTGAACCTACGCTGTTAATACTGGTCTTCGACCCAGTCTTTAAAGGTGAAGCAGTCTTCAAGAGGATGCCCTATTGCTCGGTAGTAGGAGCAATAATCCAGGTGATGGACCTCGTTTACTTGTTAGGGGTGCCTAGACTCCGGGAGTCTTATAAATTGATGCTTCATGAAAAGGTCAAAAAAATTCCTTGTCTTTTCTCAAGGGAATGAGTATTCCCGACCCATCTTCTTCATAAAAGACGGATTCCAGCTGACTTTTTCTCGATCGCGTAGCTTCTTGGATCCGCTTCGCTGTTTTTGAATGTTATTCCCTTTCTTCACCTTATTGTTGGTTCTGCGTTGGGCATTTTCCTTGCCATGAGAGCACACAATGGGCAGAGGGTGAAGAGCATCGTAATCTTCCATAGCTTGCTGAATGAGACGTTGCATCCTGGCTTTCTCGTAAATGGCCATTTCGCGGCTGTGGTCATCCCGAACCTTCTAACCTGCTTCCCTTATTAGCTTGTCAATTTGTTCTTCAAATGACAGACTTGGCATTTTTACGGCGGAGTCTCGCTTTGGTTCGATATCGGCTCTATCTGGAAAAACATTCTCTTCTCTGTCGGAGTTGTTGATGACATGGCTGCCATGGAATCGCTCCCGTTTCTAGGACCGGACATATCCAAGCCCAGTCGTCTTCATCCTCACGTTGGGCATTTTTCACTGAGTTCCGGGGACATCCCAAATCATGTTGTAGAACTGGGCTTGTCGAGCGGTCTTTTTGAAGGGTACGCATTGGCATCTTAATAGCCTCTTCAATCCCTCTGCGTAGTATCTGGGCAGACGGATTGGTTGAAGCCTGTCAAGCGCAGGTTCGGCACCATGCCAGACTTCTCTTTCCACTTTACTCTCCATAGATTGGTAGAAGAGGATCGCCTTTTCGCCTCTTTTCCCGGGAGGGACGTAGAAAGTCTGCAGCTCTTGCACGCCATATGTATCGAGCGCATCAAGTTCCCTGTAATGCTGCTGCGGAACCATAGCAATTTGCAAACTCTGATCAGCTCCAGTGATGGTTTGTATTGATGGACGAACAGAGAACACTGCATTAACCTCATATTCAGAGTCGCTGTCAAAGACCAAAATAGGAGTAGATGGTCCTGGCCTGCTGCCTTGGGGTTGCCCCAAGAAGACTATCTCTTCATCCTCTTTTGTATCGCTTCCAAAGATCAGGATGCTGGCGACGGGTTTTTTGTATATTCTCTGGTTTATGACATATTTCTGCGTCTTTGAAGTGTGGTAAGAAGTACTTGGCGTCTTCATACTTGCAGACTTCATTTACAGAGAATGGATTTAGCTCCCCTGTAACTGTGTACTCAAGGCCATCTTTGAAGTACTTCATACACTGATGTTGTGTAGAAGGGATGATGTTGTACTCATGTAACCAAGGCATGCCGAGCAAAGCGTTGTAGCAAGTCTTGGCCTTGATGACATGAAATATGATGTCAATGAAGAGCATCCCGAAGCGTAATGTCAGTATTACGGACGCAAGTGTCTGTGATGACTACGAGTCGAACCCAGAGATAGTAATTTTGTCCCGAGCCAGGTGCTGAACGTTCATGCAGATCTCCTTTAGCACCTTCACATTGAGAAGGTTGACAGAGGACTCATTGTCAACCAGGATCTTCCTTATCTTGATGTCGTGGCAGTACCCGGTTACATATAACAGATGGTTGTGCTCGCACGTTCCGAGGAGGAGGTCTTCATCGCTGAAGGTGATGTCAGCTGTGTGAACTTCTTCCAGCTCGTCTTTCATCTTTTCTTATGTAAGGAAGGCTTGAAACTGATTCGGCTCTTGTAACACCCTGATCAGAAAATCTCGTGCCTCTTTAGAAAGGAGAAGGGCATCCAAAATGCTCAATTGTGAGGGTATCTTCCTCAGATGTGACAGATCATTGTAATCCACCTTTTTTTTCTTAGGTGGGTCCTTGGCTGTGAGCTATTTGACGACTCTATCATCGAGGGAAATCTCCTCAGGGACTTTTTCCTTCCCCTTGTCTCTTTTTCTTGAACCTTTGTTTGCAGGCCCGAGATTCTTTTCAGGCAACGTACGGTTACGCAGCTGGTTGTTCTCATAGTTTTTCTCTTCCTCTTCTTTCCCAGAGGCGGGTTCTTTGAAGAGAGGGTCGAGGGTTATTTCTTCCTCAGAATCGCTCCCGAATGTGAGAATTTAAGATTTCATGGTATAAACCATATGACAGTTGCCAACAGTTCCTTCACGCTCGTCTGTAACTCTCTTCTGCTGCTCCCGACGGGCTTTGCGCTTCATCCGCTTGAATTATTGTCGGTGAGCAACGTATCTTTGCCACCACTTCTTGAAGGCATTGCACTCTTTGGTGGGGTGCATAACCCTCCGATGGTATAAGCATTAGTTCAGATGTACATTCTATTCGTCGAGGCACGTACTCCTAAGAGTATTTTCTTTGAAAGGTGGCAGCTTCATTCCTATTGACAGGGCTTTGGCAATCCGTTTCCTCATCTTAAACCTGCTTTTGTTTGTTGCGGGTGTGCTTCGATCTGGTTGGAGTACTTCATGACTCTTCCTCGCCGCAGCTTCTTCATTCTGACGCTGACGCTTGGCCTTTTCATATATGGCCGTTTCACGCTCTCGGTTGGCTTTGCTCTTATGAAGGGATTCGTTCAGAAGCCTGTCAATCAGGTCGTCTGACGGTTCCAGGGATCTTTTCACCGGTCTTTCCCCCACTTTCCTCGTGTTGCCCTCCGACGCCGAGGGAGTTTCTTCGTCTTTTAACGATGAGTGAGAAACCATGTGGCAACTCGCTACATAATCCTCGGATTCTTCTGACGATTTTTTCCCCTCATCATAGTCACTGTCCCCATTCTCAAGGATATGATTGAGAAACTCTTTGAGAGCGACTGGGGTCCGCACCTTCTGGTTGTACTTCTCCAGTGCATCAATGTACTTTTGTAAGTCCGTACGCTTGTTATCAGGTTATACGGGCTTCTTGGTCTTCTTCTTTTTTCGAAGACTTTGAAGGCTTGACCTAGGTGTTTTGTCCATCGTTACCAGCTTTCGGTGTTGAGCGCGGTTTAAGCATCCCCTCAATTATCTCGGGGCCTAGCGGGCTTTTCCATTTGATCACCGGACATGATTGAAGATCCTTTAGTATTCTCTTAGTTTTAGCTGAAAGGACAACTTCCCACGGAGCTTCTTCTACAAATGAGCATAATGTCCCCGGCGTATCCATATTTTTAGGTGTGTTCTGCTGTGACGGTTTACCTTCCAGTTTTTGGACAGCGTGAACTTGTCTTGTTGGTATTGGTCCTCAACCCAGTTTTTGAAGACGTAGCAATCTTCAATTGGGTACTCTGTGGTAGGGAAAGTAGTTGGGACTGTTGACATCACCAGGCTGCTTAGTTCGCGGCTGCCGGAGATTCAGATCCCTACAATCAATAAACCCCAGCCTATCCTAGGCTGGTGGAATCTGTAATGCGCCTGACAAGAGCGCGCGTCTTTCCATCTTAATGGAGTGATAAAAAACACCCTACAGATTCTGGCACGCCCGGTGGGACCTTTCTCTCCTCCCATATCTCGGGTTAAGCGTTCATGCGAACTCATATAACATATATGCCGATATTTGTACTGAAATAATGTTTTTTTCAGTGCAGCAATCAACTTTCAATGACGATGTCTTCTAAGATGAATTCAGCTTCCGACACGACCCCGATCTCGTACGTGGTTAAGATCAATGCCTACGTAGTTCTCCCTGCCAGTCTTAGCCGGCAGTGGAAGAAGCCACCCCGTCAATTTGGTTCCGTCATCATCTACCCTGCTGGAAGCGCTCATCTGGCAGAGGACACGACAAACCAAGCAAGCAAAACCAACCTCAAGGGGCAGGAGGCTGAACGTTGTGGTTGCTAAGAAATCCCACCCCAAATGCAAATCTGTATTCGAACGGCTCTCTCCAACTGGGGGCAAGGCCGTCAACACCAATGGGGCCACGAAGCAGCTCCAGCAAGTTCAGATGGTTCCCTTGAAAATCGCGTGAGGAGGCAACTTCTCTGGGCTCTCGGTCAATCGGTCTACGGAGTCCTCCCGAAGAGTTGAAATCAGCCAAGTGCTCAAAACAGAAAGGCTCAAACAGAAGCGACTCGGGTATCGAGCCTACAAGAGGGCTAGGAATTCGGCCAAGTGGAATATTTTGAGGTTCTGAAAGTAGGGTTACTCCGTGACGATGGCTGAGTCAGCCGTAAAAGTCAGCAATTCCTTCGAACCTCTTAAGTGGGTTCAGAAAAATGCCATGACCGCTAGAATCAAGAAGACAGCAGTCGGAACAATGCCACAAAGGGACGTGTCCCAGCCCCAAAAGAGAAAGCATGACACCATCTCTTCAAGAATCTATCAGGCGCTCTGCGCCGCTCGAAAACAGCGGGGCAAATCTAGAAAAAAAAAGCGCCAGCACCACTCATGAATCCGGTCAGGCCATCCATCTTCAATCGATTGTCCGCTATCAAAACAGAAAGGCCAAGACGGTGGTACACAAAGTCGGCTACCAATAATGAAATGATGGCCGAATATGTTGTCCACACGGTCTATATGGCAGGCATGCGCCCCAGTGACAACTTTCGCAGCAAAAGCAATGATGGGGCCACCACATCCCAAGCCCAATCTGGTTTGAATATGGTTGCCGCTTCTCAAGAACAGCCGCCTCCTCTGGATGATGAAAACCCTCTCGATGAGGATGATAGGCAGAAAGATCCCTCAGTCCATGTATAGTCAAGCTTGGACAGTGAGGAAGAGCCGACTTTCCGCCCCAGGACCGCGGAGCAAGAGCTGCTTCAAGAGCTTAGAAAACAGCTCAGGAGCAAAAATAAAGAGATGGCCAAGCTCTATTCGAAAATTGACGACCTAACTAACATTGTGATGTAGCTTAAGGCTCAAATTGCTCGAGCACCTCCCAATCAAGCATAAGTCTCTACTCATAAGCCGGGTGATGACAACTCGAAGCAGCCGATGCCTGCCATTTTGGGTCCAAGATTGGTAAAGCCGCACGAAAGCTGTCCACATTCTGCTTCTGGGGATGCCTTGGCCCCAGATAGCACTATCCCGCTAACACAAGATCGGATAATGGATTTGGTCGCCAGCAAGGTTAAAACATTGGTAGCCGAAGCTGAAACTCAGAAAGAAATTGGCAGTAGTGGGCGGCCATATTGTAACATTTTAAAAAAATAAAATATTATTTTTGGGAATTTTTATAATTAAATAATAAAATATGGAATATTTTAATAAGGCGGTATAATTAAATACCGATAAATTGGAAAAAAATTTGGAGAATTATGGAAATTACTAAAAGAGGATGTTTTATGTGAATTATACAAATTTTAAGTTTTTATGATTAATTATACACTAATTTAGTGCTAATCGCGATTAAATATCTCTAATCGCGTATTAAGCTTGTTTTGTGCAAAACATGCACATGTCTTTTTTTTAGCACTTGTACATTTTCCTACATGATTTGGGGTGTATGGGTATTTGTTTTGGGTTTACTATTAAGGAGAGAAGAAAAAAAAGGAAAAAGAAAAATAAACCATTAAATTAATGAGGTATGGGCAAGAGTGAGAAGGAGAGGGGTTCCTTTGACTTTTGACCATTGCCTTCATCTTCATCTCCTTCATCATTTCCCTCCCCCTTCATTTCAGTTGCTGCCCTCTCTCTTCCTCCTCCACTAAAACCCCCAAAACTCCATTAAAAACTACTCCAAACCCCACTCCCACTTCACAAAAAATGTGCATGAGCTCACTAGCAACACATTGGACCAACAAAGCTTGCATTTTGGACACTTGGGGCAACTCAAGAATTTTCTTGAGTTGCCAAATGAGGTATTCTCTTAACCATTAGCCCAGTATTTCCATTGCTTTTGCATCCATGTTAAATTAGAACCGATATTGTGTGGTTTTGGGAACTTTGGAAAACTTGAGTTGAGGATTAGGGTTTTAGTTGAGCCCAAAGGTGAAATTAGGGTTACTAGAGGCTATACAACCCCTGTGGTGATTGATTGGAGACCCAAACCAGAGACTAGAACCCCGGAATACTGATTTAGAAACCCGATATCGGAAGAATTCCGGATTCTGTGAGTGTATTTTTAAATCTGCTAACACCCGGGTGACCTGAAAATTATTTTGCAAATACAGGGAGATCAGCAAGCAACCTATACCCTATATCCAAAATCCTAGCCCCTAATTCTTCAACCTGGCCACAGATTTATTCCATCTGGCCGCAATTTACGGCCAGACCTGGAGCGTTGTGGTTCGTGTTTGGTCTGTAGTTCCATCTCCTGTAAACTAGACCCTTGGCATATGCAAAATCGACCAATTTGACCTAGGGTGAAATCTGGGACTATTTTCAATCGTTGTTGTTTAATTCGGGGTTTTGATTTGCGTATGTTATATTCTGAAATTTTGTGATTTGTGACGTATTCGATCACTTGACGTTTGTACGTTGAAATCGAGTGTTATTTGATGGTTTTGAAGGCGTGGTCCATAGGTTCTAACCTATAGGCCTTAGCGTGTCGTTTTGGTTTTCCGATGTGATTTTAATACGCATTTCCGATTGTGTTATCTATGTAGGTACCTTCACGTGGATTTCATACGATGAAGAAGATGATGGCGACATCGACACCGACACGCAAGATGCAATGTGAGTAGATTATATCTACGGGGAAGTCGGGTGGATGGCGTATAGCACCCCCGCAGTTCGATGTTTAGTATACTATATATACTATATATATATATATGATAGCCTTATGTGTGACATGGATATTCAAGTTTTGATTAGGTGTACTATGATTGGATCAGGGTTTTTAGAAGTAAACTAGTATAGCTTCTTAGTTGCGAACCCTGGAATAGGTTTATACCCACACGCACACACATGCTTACTTGTTGTACTTGTACCTGGATTATGAGGATAGTGGATGATATTTGGAGATGAGTCGATGAGATTAGGCATAGTGCCATGAGATCGGTGATATGATGTGGTTCGTATTCGGGATACGACATGAGATTTTAGCGGGCCTTTGGACGTGTGATTTACACACGCATTTATATAGATGGTATCCGTTGTACTAGACTTAGATCAGTACCCCAGTTCATAAGATATGATGATAAGGATACCAGATAAATGATGAGATGAATGTGATATTTGACCCATACCCAGATTTGGGATGTCGTACGATGGATTTACGTACGAGCTTTATATTGATGATAGATCCGCACTCTTGACTCGAGGACGTCATATTGTATATTGTATCGTATGTGATACTATTGAGGCGGGATCACCGACTATTATATTTATATATATATATATATATATATATATATATATATATATATATCGACTCAGATTTAGGTGGTTTCCATACCCTTTAGATTAGCTTATAAGTTAGTCCTGTAGTTTGCTTAGTAGATGTTAGGCTAGACCCGAGTCATACCTATTTCAAAACTAACGAATCATGAGTATTTTAAAGACAGGAAAAGGGATTCTACAGATATTTTCAAAAGACGCACATTTTCTTAAAAACACCGTAGCCCTTATTTTACTAAAAACCTCGATTCGTCTTATTTCAAATGGAAAAACTGTATGACATTTTTATATTGATGTAGATTCTTCACTGTTGTGTTTATTAGTCGATTTCTACATATTCTTGCTATTCGCATCGCATTGCATGTGTAAATGTGTTTATTGTTATATTAAAACCATGTTGTCAGAATACCAGCACCATTATCGATGATGCGTATGCTCCACGTACACCTGCTTTCCAGCTCACACACTTCATCATCGATAATTTCCATGTCACTACATTGTAGGATTGTTGCATCAGGATATGACCCCTTGCATGAAATGCTTGCGTACATACATATTGTACACTCACACTTGCGTACATACATATTGTACACTCACACTTGCGTACATACATATTGTACACTCATACTTGCGCACACACATATTGTATACCCATACTTACATACATACGTATTTGCACATACATAGATGATTCTGGCTTGATTTGGAGATTTGGGAACCGCAAGATACATTTTTAGAACTGATTCATTTTAAAGGAGCGGTCTTCCCTCGATATGTGCATATTACTGTTTTATGTTGCATGATATAATGATATGCTTACATTTCTTTTATATGTCGCATACATCATGCTTTATGATTTTACGCATTGAGATATGTTGTTTCCATGATATTTCTGGATTTGGAAACCGTGGTTATTTCAAAAGAGAGTATGTATTGTTTTAAAAACCCGGTTACCCTTGATATGATATTTCAGTGTGCCCACCATGAGTTTTATCGGTTCTTATATATATATATATATATATACCCCATGTGAGGAGGAGCTGTGGGCCGTGTGCGGGTACATGGCGGGGCCCAGTATGGTACCCTGGGGCAAGAAAGGGATGCTGTGTATACAGACGGTGAGCTTGGCAGAGAGACCACTACCTACCGGTGATATTATTTGGGCTCGGCGGATATCTGCAGGATACCGATCAGAGTCGAGAGATGATACGGGCCGATCCGGACTAACGGAGCCCGTGGGCCGATCCGGACTGACGGAGCCCGATATATGAGGATTTATGTGCCGATGCTGGGCATAGGTTTCATGATGTTTTCGAGTATCGATACTAGACACTCAGGTTCCATGATTTGATGTGTCGCGAGGGACACACGTTGATTTATATCCTCATACTTCCATGCATATGCTTTATGATATTTACATGCATGATGTTTTATGTCATTGGGTGACACGTGGACGAGATCCACATACATACAGAAATTGATTACATAGTTGGATGATATCCACACACTTATAGACTTCCTGATATAGTTGACATTGATTCATGTTGATTACATTGATCATACCTCATATTTATGATATGTTGTTACCTGGGGCACTGACACGAGCACATGGGATTACACTTATGTATAGATGTTTACCCTGGCCACCTTTTCATGCTTCAGACTTATTCATATTGAGGATATATTATTACTGATCGTTTGATCTAGGATGAGTCATACATACAATTTCTGCTCTGTGATGTTTTCTATTCACGAGTTGGCAACTCACCCCCGTTGTGCCACAGTTCTTGCAGGTTTTGCCGTACAGGTTTTATTGCGGCTTTTATGGCACACTGCTTCCTTTCTGGGTGATTGCTCTGGTAGGTGGGTTCACTCCTATCGTGACCACACTTATATTTATTTTCATTGTTGTATCTAGAAATTCCATCAACCAGACTTGTATATTTATTCAGACTTAGAAAACCAGTTGTGTATTATTTCGACCTTAGAGTCGCGCGGTGTAGTATTATGGTTTTCTTAATATTTCGAGTTTCTTTTGGGTTTTGATCCTCGCCGTTCGGCGTTGTATATTATATTGCTTGCGTGGTTGTGACCATCGATTGACGAAGAGCTAGCTCCCGCTTGGGGATGCCTTTTATCACTATGCATATATTATTCTTGTTGTACCCCGTTTAGGGTCAGTATTTACAAAGGAAACTCTGTCGAAATTTTCAGAAAAGACTTGAGGATTTAAAAAAAAATGCATTTTCGGCTCACTTATTTAAAAACCTTGTTTTTAAAACATGTTTTCTTCACTTCTTTAAAACTAGTTTTCCTTCATTTATTATTTAAAATGGTTTTAGATTTCTGGGCTTTTGGCTTACTTGAATTAGATGGAGTCTTATAGATTTCATATGATTCAAGGGCCAGTCATATGCTATTTCGGGTCTTGACACATATCCCGTACAGTACGATCTGATCGAGTTCCCGTGCGGCTACGTCATTCCTAAGTTTGGAAGATTTGACGGGACGGGAAATGTAAATCAGCACGTCGCCCACTTTAAAGCATCGTGCGGAAATACAGGGGGCAACGATGCGCTCCTACTTCGTCAGTTTGTCAATAGCCTGACCGGTGTCACTTTCGACTGGTACACAAGTATACCAGACGGGTCCGTCATTACCTTTGCCCAAATGGAGTCTCTGTTTCAGCAAAGGTTCATGAGTGTCAGTGATAAAATCTCCATTGCTGACCTTGTGAGGACCAAGCCAGGGAAGAATGAAAGCAACACCGACTTTATCGCCCGATGGCGTAATCTTATGGTCAAATGCGAACCGCCGCTGGAGTAGGACCAGTCCGTCAGCCTTCTCATTGGAACCTCAGCAATTGGATGGTCCCATTCTTGTGTACAGCAGGCCTCAAGACGTTTCAGGAGCTAACCAAGAAAGTCCAAATGCTGGAACGCTCGAAGCAAGAGTCTACCCCGGACTCTCAGAAAGACAAGACTTGGAAAAGCAAGAGGGACGAAAACCGTAGAAGCGGGAATTTCAGCAGTACCAATATATTCAATGCGTCCGACAATGAACACAAGTGAAAGGCAGGCGATTCCAAAACCAACCGGTCTTGAAAGCCATTACTGGGAGAAGAAGGGCATTCCCTAGAGGAGAAAAAGAACAAGGTTTACTCTTTTAGAAGGGAAAAAGTCCGCAAGATATTTAAAGATACCTTGAACAACGGTCTACAATTGCCGGAGTCGAAAAGACCTCAAGAAGCAAAAATGACCGACAATCCTCTATATTGCCCGTACCACCGAGTAGTGAGCCATGCGATCGAGGATTGCTATATCTTCAAAGACTGTGTCGAGAAGCAGTACAAGGCTGGAGAGATCGAGCTGTCCAAGAATGTGTTGGTGAACAATCAAGTTGCAAACCACCAACTTTATACAGATAGAAGCTGAAGCCTTCTGGGAGAAGACAGCTGAACCCGCTATCCTGAGAAATGGAACTGACTCACCGCAGCCTCCGTGGAGTACGCACATATCTAATAAGATGAAGAAGATGCTAAAGTTACTTTGGAAAGAGCCTAGAATGGAATGGGAAGGGCAGAAGAAGCCTACCATTCCAGCTGCCAATTCGGCTCTTTCAGGCTCAAAATCCAGAAAGCTTAAGAAGAAGAAAAGTGCAGCTCGACGCGAAAAAGAGTCTGTAGGGAGATCGACCTTTCAAAAATATATCGATTCCCTCGAAGACTATGAACAAAATGAAAGAACTCTGATTCAATTGAAGGAGTTCCTCTCTGTAGAAGCGGCTGAAATTCTGGAGGAGTTAGAAGAAGACTCCAATGAAAAGATCCCTATAGTGACCTGCTACGCCATCTATCTTGGCAGCGACTCTGAGGAGGAGCTCTGTTTTCCCGAAGAGGACGAGGAGCTCGTCATAAAGACCAACCAAATCCAGCTCAGAAGCGGCAGGGCTCTACCGCCAAATCAGGGAAACGCCCCAAAAGGAAAGGAAAAACAAGTCGCTAATGAAGAAGATGGCAGAGAACTTGCTCATGAAGATTCGAGTCCTTCCCCAGTGGACTACAATGTCTTGGCTCACCTCCGGAAGCTTCCGTCTCTCCTGAGTATCTATGATGCCTTGGTCCTATCTAAGGAGCTTAGGGATGTTCTCATTCACGCTTTATAAAATCCCGAGCGGTACGAGGATCCTTTAGCTGAAATTAATATGAAAGAAGCCCAGTACGCTCTGCATGCCGCCGCAGTCACGTTTAAGGATGAAGACTTTCTACTGGGAACAACTGAGCATAATCGACCACTTTACGTGACTGGGTACAGTGACGGAGACCGGACTAATCGCATATTGATTGATCCGGGATCCTCAGTGAACATCATGAAATTGCGGACTCTGAAGAGTTTGTCAATGAACGTCCGACACCTGTCAAGGGAAAGGATTGTCATTCAAGGCTTCAATCAAAACTGCCAGAAAGTTCTGGGCTCTGTAGCTCTGCCAATCAAATTTGGGGATCTGCAAACCGAAGCTAAAATATACGTGATCGACACTGACACGTCTTATAAAATTCTTTTGGGACGGCCGTGGCTCCACAATTACGGCATCGTTCCGTTAACTCTCCATCACTGCATGAAGTATACTAAAAATGGCAAAGAAAGACGTATTGACGGAGACATCCAGCCGTTCGGTATGCATGAAGTCCGATATGAAGATTCTCGGTACTTTGTGAACCTCCAAACTCCTGAGCCACAACTGACTAACGACAGAACGGCCCCGAAGCTCAAAAGAAAGTCTAGGCCGGCTATCACTTTCAAAAGCAGAAACCCCCATGTGCGTCCGCATTTCGGCAGTGACACTGATGAGTCCGACGCTGGAAGTCCGTCCTTCCGTAAAACTCACCCTCATTTCGATAGCGATACGGACCAGTCCGATATTGAAGGCCCATTCAACAGCAAAATTCGCCATCGTATAGGCAGTGACACTGAAGAATCAGAAGAAGAGGATCCGTCTTGCAGCAGCTGTGCAAATCGGGCCCCCACGCAACAAGCAAAACTATGAGAGAACTTCGAAGTTACAGAAGGGTCCCTAGACATCACAAGGGTGCCGGAGCAGATGTGCAAAGAGCTCGATGCATTGTCTCCACTGTGGACCAGCTGAAAATTTTCTACGTTCCCGGAAGGAAAAGTGGACAGAAGGGCATCCTGTTTTATGGATCAAATCCTGTCGCCCATCCGGACGATTTGTCTGTGACATGTCTTCCATACGAGAGAGGCATAAGGGCCGTCCTCAATCCCAGATATTGTGCGTCTGAGGTGCGGGAATACTTTAAGAGGTGCGGATGCCGGTTATATCAAACGGAGTCCGAAGCAAAGTTTTATGAAGGGCTATGGCATCCGCCTCAGGTCCGAGCACTCATCGATGGACGAATTCCAGATAGACGGGGCATAGGTCTCATTCAGCCTGATGCCAAAGCATGCTATATGATCCATATTGGTGAAGCCAGCGAAGGGTTAAATGATGAAGACGAGCTAGACGAGCCAGAAGAAGCTCCTCAAGAGCTCGAAGATAGCGGACAAGCAACCTTCGATGAGCTAACTGAGATTGATTTGGGAACGCCTAATAATCCAAGGCCGACCTACATCAGCTCACTCGTGTCAGAGGAAATGAAGGAGAAGATAATTGCCCTGCTGCATGAGTTCGCCGACTGCTTCGCATGGAAGTACAAAGAAATGCATGGCCTCTCCCCTGAAGTGGCCTTGCATAAGCTGGCTATATCTCCTGATGCTAAGCCCGTCAAACAAGCTCCTCGAAGAATGAGAAGGGAACTGGAAAAAAGGTCATCGAGGAAACCAAGAAACTCATCGATGCTGGCTTCATCAGGGAAGAGAAATATGCGGACTGGATCGCATGCATAGTCCCAGTGAAGAAGAAAAATGGGCAGATCCAAGTTTGTGTCGATTTCAGGGATCTCAACAAGGCATGTCGTAATGACGACTTCCCGCTACCGGTCATGGAAATGATGGTCGATGGCACCTCAAATTACGAGTTGTTCACCTTTATGGATGGCTCGTCTAGATATAATCAGATCAAGATGCTGCCTGAGGATGAGAAACACACAGCATTTCGAACCCCGATCGGAATATACTGCTACAAAGTGATGTCGTTCACACTGAAGAACGCAGGTGCTACATATCAAAGGGCAATGACCAATATCTTTGATGACCTAATCTATAAAGTCGTCGAATCCTATGTTAATGATCTGGTCGTCAACACTAAAGCCAAGGCTAATCACATCCAAGATCTTAGGACCGTTCTCACTAGACTGAGGGAATACGATCTAAAGATGAATCCTATAAAGTGCGCTTTTGGCGTGTCATCGGGAAAATTCCTGGGCTTCATAGTCCAACATCGAGGGATCGAAGTTGACCCATCAAAGATAAAAGCCATCATAGAGATGCCCCCTCCAAAGAGTCTGACACAGTTAAGATCTTTTCAAGGGAAGCTTGCTTATATGCGAAAGTTTATCTCAAATTTATCGGGGAGATGTAGGCCTTTCTCAAAGCTCATGAAGAAAGGAGCTCCTTTTGTCTGGGATGATGAATGTCAAGAAGAGTTCGAAAGCATCAAACAATACTTGTTGCACCCTCCAGTGCTGGCCGCTCCCATTCCAAATAAACCGCTGATTCTCTACACTACTGCGCTAGATGAATCACTCAGTGCGCTCTTTGCCCAGAACAACGAGGAGGGAAAAGAAAATGCCCTCTACTACCTCAGTCGAACTCTAGTCGGGGCGGAACACAACTATTCTCTGATCGAAAAGCAATGCCTGGCTCTGATATTCGCTGTGAAGAAGCTGAGGCAATATCTTCTTGCTCATCGGGTTATGTTGATCTATAAGGTCGACCCGCTCAAACACTTAATGACAAAGGCAAGCCTAACCGGCAGAATGGCAAGATGGGTTGTCATGCTACTTGATTTTGACATAGTTTACACTCCTCAGAAAGCTGTAAAAGGGCAAGCTCTTGCTGCTCATCCCGTTCCAAAAATGTCACCGCTCAATTGCGAGTTACCCGACGAACAAGTGCTGCACCTCGAGGAAGGTGAGTCATGTTGGGAGCTCTACTTCGACGGAGCCTCATCAATGAGGAGATCCGGCAAATCAAGCATCCCGCAGATAAAAGCGGGGATAGGATTGGTGTTCATCACGCCATCGATAGGAACCCTACGACGTTCTTTTGCTCTTACCGAGCCTCGCACAAACAACGAGGCTGAGTATGAAGCTCTGATAGCTGGTCTGGAGCTCGCCATAGAAATGGAAATCCTTCGGCTACGAGTTTACGGTGACTCCCAGCTTGTCGTCAACCAAGTAAGCGGCGACTATAAGATGTAAAAACTCAAGTTAGCTTGGTACAGAAGCTGGGTGGTGGAGCTTATGAAATAGTTCACCCATATTGAGCTGATGAGAGTTCCTAGGATGTTGAATGGAAAGGCTGACGTACTCGCTCTCTTAGCCAAGGAGCTGGCTGATCCTGACATGGATGAAATTCTGATCACAGTCAGGAGCTGGCAAATCCTACCCCCAGTCTCTATACGAGAAGAGGAAGGCGCGGAACAGAAGAGCAGTCCTGCCGAAGAAGCTTCGATCGTTCAAGACGAGCCCGACCGGAGAGAGCCCTTCATAGGGTACCTCCGGTACGACAAGCTGCCCGTAGGAAAATCTACGAGGGTTCAACTGAAGAAGAGAGCTCTTCGATACGTGTTTGTAAATAATACGCTATATCGCAAATCATATGACCAATTCTGGGTCAGATGTCTCATCGGCCGAAGCCCAGAAAGTCATGAAAGAAGTTCACTCAGGCGTCTGCGGAGCTCACCAATCCGACCCCAAAACGCGGCTTCAAATCAAACGGCTTGGGTATTATTGGCCTACCATGATAAGGGATTGTAAATAGAATGCAAAGAAGTGTCATATCTGCCAAATTCATGGTGATTTCATTCACAAGCATCCCAATCCGCTGCATCCTACGGTGGCGTCATGGCCCTTCGAAGTTTGGGGCACCGACATAGTTAGTCCAATTGATCCTCCGTCATCCAAAGGCTACCAATTCATATTGGCTGCAACTGACTACTTCTCCATATGGGCTGAAGCTGTCCCGCTAAAAGAAGTCAACACAGAAAATATTCCGACGTTCTTCCAGCATAATATTCTATACCGCTTCGGTACACCAAGAAGAATCATATCTGACAACGTGCCTTCTTTCAAGAGCTTCAAAGTCTTAAGGTTCGCTACTCAACAAAAGATAGACTGGAGATATTCCTCCATCTATAATCCAAGGCCTAATAGGCTGGCCGAAGCCTTCAATAAAACTATGTGCAAGCTCCTGAGGAAAAATTCTTCAGCCAACAAGAGAGACTGGAATCTCAAACTTCATGAGGTGTTGTGGGCATATCGTACCATGCACCTCACTCCAACACAGTCCACTCCATACTCATTACTCTTCGATGTGGAGGAGATCCTTCCCCTCGAAGTCAAAGTTCCAAGCTTAAGAATGGTCATCCAGCATGAGTTGACGGAAGAGGAAAACGTGCTTCTTCATCTCGAAGAACTTGATGCCCTCGAAGAAAGGAGGCTCGCGGTACAACAAAATCTGGAGCTATATCGAGCCCAAATGTTACGGGCCTATGACAAGATGACCCGTCTCCTCGCTTTCAAGAAAGGCGAATTGGTGTTAGTCCTCAAAAGGTCGATCATCCCCAATCGACATGAAAAAGGAAAATTGAAGCCAAACAGGGAAGGACAATACATCATCGAGAAAGTGTTTGATGGAGGATCTTACCAGCTGATAAATGCCGAGAGAAAAAGGCCCATGCCACCTATCAATGGCCGATATCTCAAGAAATATTACACGTGAATGCTCTAAGTCGCAGGCGAATTGAGCACACCGGCCTTACGGTTTGGATCATACATCCTGTAAAACCGTATACAATCCACGGGCGTAAACAACCCCGATCTCTCCCAAGTCCTGCTGGCGAGACTACTTTTAAAGTCCCACCGGTGCAAAAAAAAGAGAAGAAAAAGAAAAGAAAAAAAACGGTATGTCAACAAGCAAAACGGGCACGGATGAAAACCCGAAAGGGCTCTGTGACTAAAAACGGCAGGACTGCCGGCGAGTTTGTGAAAACCCGAAAGAGCGTGAACTCATGAAAAGTGATAAAATACACTCGCAAAGTCCTCTCGACCTTGTGGGGAGAAAATCCCTGCGTGAGATCCTTACGACTCAGAAAGGAGAAACACACTTAAGAATCCCTACGAATCCTAGGGAGAAAATACACCTGCGAGATCCTCTCGACTCGTAGGGAGAAATTGCTTTTATGAGACCCTTACAGCTCATAAAATTGAAAAGCCTTAGGTGATAGAGATCTAAACCTGTCTCCTAAGCCATCGCTCCCCAATGGGAAATGGCAAATGATGAGTCGCTCCTGGCGTTACGCTTCAGTATTAGCGGTGCAGATGCCGACCCAATAACCAAATCCCAAGTCCTCTCAGGGCAAATGATGAGTTGCTCCTGGCATTATTCCAGTGTAGTAATGCTGATGCCAAACATGATCCAAATTCCAAGTCCCCAAACGGCGAATTATGAGTCGCTCCTGATATCATATTCCAGTGCAGCGATGCAGACGCCAACCAAAATCCGATTTCCCAAAATTCTTCCATCCCTACGGCCAGTCCCTAAATTGACTACGGTATACAATCCACGGGCTCAAATAATTCTCATCACCCCCAGTCCCCACGGCAATCACAAGCCTCACAGTTGGTTTCCGCCATCGGAATTATGCTCCATTTGGGAAGACTCACTCATGTGTCCTCATGATACATGGGGAGAACAAAACTTACAAGATCCTCTCAACTCGTAAGAAAACACCTTCGTGGGATCCTTATGACTCACAAAGGAAGAACACACTTGGGAGTCCCCATGACCCCTAAGGAGAAAGTACACCTACGAGATCCTTTCGACTCATAGGGAGAAAATACTTTTATAGGACCCTTACGGCTCATAAAATTGAAAACCCTTAGGTGATAGGGACCTAAACCTGTCTCCTAAGCCATCTCTCCCCAACGGGCAAAAGCAAATGATGAATTGCTCCTGGCATGTGTGCTTCAGTGTTAGTAGCGCTGATGCCTACCCTAACCCCAAAATTCCAAACTCTAATCCAATAGACCCCTATGTCTTTAAATTAAGAATAGACGACCTCTAACTCATTAAACTGGGAGCAGATGACCCCTAAGTCGTTAAACTGGGAACGAGGGAAATTCCCTCATGGAAAATGATGATTCGCTCATGGTACCATATTCCAGTGTAGCGGTGCTGATGCCAAACCAAAACCAAAATCCCCAAATCCTCTCATGGCAAATGATGATTCGCTCCTGGTACCATATTCCAGCGCAGTGATACTGATGTCAACCCAATTCATATTAAATCATCAAGACAACCAATGATCTCCCTGGCAAAATCAAGCTCCACCTCGGAAACAAGTCAAATCCTGACACCGCAGGAAGCGGAGCGAGTCATATCCAATCCCTGACACCGCAAGAAGAGGAGCAAGTCAAATCAAGCACCGACCGTCCAAGTCGCTAAAAGGGCAGCACCGACCGTCCAAGTGGCAAAAATGGTAGAACCGACCGTCCAAGTCGTAAAAATGGTAGAACCGGCCGTCCAAGTCGCTAAAAGGGCAGCACCGACCGTCCAAGTGGAACAAATGGAAGAATCGATCGTCCAAGTGGAAAAATGGGAGAACCGACCGTCCAAGTCGCAAAAAGGGCAGCACCGACCGTCCAAGTCCCAAAAAGGGCAGCACCGGCCGTCCAAGTCATAAAAAGAGCAGCACCGGCCGTCCAAGTCGCAAAAAGGGCAGCACCGACCATCCACATTGCAAATATGGCAGAACCGACCGTCCAAGTTGCAAAAATGGTAGAACCGACCGTCCACGTCGCTAAAATGGCAGAACCGACCGTCCAAGTCGCAAAAAGGGCAGAATCGACTTTCCACGTCGCTAAAATGGCAGAAACGACATCCACGTCGTAAAACGGGAACCAAATTAAATCAACCTCCACGTGAAAGAAGATCCATCAATTTCATGCACAGAACCCACCTATGTGGTGTGCATTTATTGATGGGGGGCAATTTGTTGAGCTTAAAATTTACACCCCAGTTGACCAAGTCAAAATCAAAGTCAACCCCAAGCCAAGTGGGCCCAAGCCCACGTTAAGTAAGCCAATGCCCGAGTCGAGCCCGAACATGAAGCCGCCGGCCTCCCTCATGCCAAAATAAAAATTTTGTAATAAATAATCTTGGTGTATTTTTTTATGAATAAATGTAAGAAAAATTGGCATAAAACCAATTTTTTGTAAAACCCATGGCTCATGGGCAAAAGAAATGAGCACATGAGGCATGGAATGGGCAAAATGTCATTTTGTAAAGCCTAAGGGGTTATATGTAAAGTTTGTAGCCTATAAAGGTAAACATGATGAAAATATCTAGAACGACTTTTTCATTCTCTAAAACTCTAGGGTTTTTGTGCCTCCTTCTCCTTCCTCAAGGCTCTAAACCTTCTTCTCCCTTTTGAATTAAATCAATAATTTAACTTTTCTTCTTCCAAAAATAAATAGTTTTTCACCACAAAACCCACAAAGGGGAGCTCGGATCTTCCATCAGATTTCAAAAATGGGAGATTTTTTAAATCTCACCCTCTCCTTTTCTCCAGGATCCGGTGAATCGAAAGGAAGAAGGAGACCCACCTCCAAAAAACCCCACTTTGGGGAAGATCCAAGGTCTAAGGGAGAAGAAACGAGTCCCCTTTCATTTAGCTCCGAAAATATATTAGGAGTTTAACTCCTAAATATATATATATATATATATACACACACACACACATATATAAAATAATAAATCTTTCCTTTTGGGAGTACAACTCGCAGTGTAAGGGCTAAGCCGTTTGTCTTCTTTGTCAGGAGTTCAACTCCAAAAGTCAATCGGGAGCACAACTTCCAGTGCAGGGACCAAGTCCCTTTTGTTGCTGGCGCCCAGCGTCCAACGCTCGCATGCCAAGCACGTGGGGCGCTGGCGCCCAGCGCCCGCGTGCCAAGCACGTGAGGCGCTGCACCCGGCACCCGGCGCCTAGCGCCCACGTGCCAAGCACGTAAGGCGCCGGCGTCCGGCGCACCCGTAAAAACTCTGCGGGGACCCCGATATATCGAAAACCATTTCAAAATACAACACTGCATATTGAGTTCGCATGACATGTTTGACCCGTCAATCGGAGGTTCTCTCGTTCCAAAGGCGAGGGGTAATTAACGGCAGCTTAGTCCGCGGCTGCCGGAGATTTGGATCCCCACAATCAATAAACCCCAGCCTATCCTAGACGGGGGGAATCTGAATGCGCCTGACAAGCACGCGCGTATTCCCATCTCAATGGGGTGACGAAAAACACTCTACATGGAGCTTTGGCTTAGTCTATTGAAGATTGAGGTGGAAGACTTGGACGACCCGTTGAGAAGGGCCGTGGTGGCTGCAAGTCGATCGAAGATCGACTTCTTTGGAGCTTCCTGTGATGGCACTAGGGCACTGAAGCTTGCTGGCGGGATCATGGTCCCAAAGAATAGTCCAGTTGTGGCTTGAGTCACCTGCTCCACTGGCATTGCAAAGATGGAGGCCGCTTGGGGCCCGTAAATCACTCTTCCGGCAGGGAAGGAGTGGGAGTTGCTGTTGCAGGTGCAGTTAGAAACCATCGATTTCTCTTCTCTTCTGCATAGGAGCAAGACACCAAATCTTAGTACCTTGAATCCAGAGGCAACCATATTAAACTGTGATTTGTTCGCGAACATAACATATGAAGTGTGGAGTGGAAAGAGGAAAAGGTCCCACCGGGCGTGCCAGAATCTGTTCATCGCCGAAAACAGAGACAGATCCGGGATGGATCGTCTTGCCTGAATTTGGGGGCAAATGCTTTTTGGATTTATCCGTCCACCTCTCCGAAGATGCCAAGTTGATTTATGGCACTATGTATCAGAGGTTTGGATGCATGCGGCCGTTGTAGCAGACTTCATCAGATTCCCCCTCGTTTATGAGAGGTTTTTGATTGTGGGGACGCTCTTCCCTACAGGCGCAAGCCCCTGCAGTTAATTACGTTACCGCATAGCGATAACCACTTTCTGCTGCTCCATAAGGTCACTTCGTGTCGTGTGTGTTTGTTTTATTTTTGGTTGCCCGTGGATTGTATACGGAGACTAATTTATGTTGTCGCCCGTAGGGCGTGGATTAGTCCAAATCCATATATTCTTAGATTTGGGTTTGGGTTGATATAAGGATCGTTAGTCTCATTTGAAATTAAGATCAATTTAAATGTTTGTTGATGATACATTAGTCTAATTTTAGACTATGATCTACTCAACACAATTTTGGGATCATTCAGATCCAACAAAAGAGCATTTAGGCTCTATTGTTTTAGTTTAAGGACATTTCGGTCCGCTGTAGTTTAAGGACGTTTCGGCCCATAAATCATCATTTTTGAGGTGAGGGTTTAGTTTAAGGACATTTCGGACCGTTGTTAGTTTAAGGACGTTTCGGTCCGTATTGGGATGTGCCCATCGGTTTGGGAGTGCACCAAAGAGTTGTTGGTTGTCGGAACCCACCATCTCTCTGAAGACGTTGAAGAATTATAACGACATGTAAATAAAGTGCTAAACACTTGCTTGGGCTCAGTCCCCTTTCTGTGCGAACAATGCTGGGCATTTATATGTGTTCTGATGCTCACACTTTACTTTAATTTCCCTCCTTTTTGTTGTTTTTTATGGAATGTTGAACACTCTTTATGGCGCCTATGTCCGGAGCACGTAAGGCGCTAGGTGCTAGGTGCTAAGTGATGGGCGCTGGCTGATGAGTACCAAGCGCTTTATGTTGAATAGAGCCCACGTGAGGGGCACGTAAGGCGCTTGATGCTGAGCGCCAAACATTGAGAGCTAAGCACTATTTATTGAGCAACGCCCACGTGAGGGACACGTGAGGCGCTTGGCGCTGAGCGCCAACCATTGAGTGCTAAGCATTATTTATTGAGCAGTGTACACATGAGGGACATGTGAGGCACTTTGACGCTAGGTTTTTTTCGTATATTCTGTTCTGAAGAGTTCAATTCTTTTGTTCTTTTCTGGATCTTTGATCCCCAAGAACAAGTTCATCCCTATGAGGATTAAATTCTCATTTGTGGGAGACTTATCTCATGGATCTCGGAACAAGAGAAAGAACTAAGTTCTTTTATAAGGGTTAAACCCTTGGATATGCAGATGAGATGCTATGATCACTATTATTTTTATTTACCTCGAAGAGAGGTTGATCAGTCGAAAATATTGCATTTTTAACACAGCAATTTCCCTACTATTTGTAATCATCTAAACGTGTTTGGTATAAATATAGCACATATTAGCAATTTGTCTTGAAAAATACCAAATAACATGTGTTATACATTATAACCAGTATTATGAGGGAAATTGTGTGTTTATCATTGCATACGTGATCTTTTGTATATCAAACACTTATCTCGAGATTGTGTGCAGGAAATTCTGCAGGTAAAAGAGCCGAAACTGCTAAAAGTGCTGATAAAATACGTCAAGGTAAAGACTTGTGATCTGGCAATAAATAAGAAAGTATTAAAATATTCCAGATATCAAAAAAGAGTCATAAAGCCAACAAAAATCAACACTGGAAATTCTATGCAGAGATCGCACTAAACGGCTGCGGATCTATGGCCGAGTCAGGCCGAACCGCCGCGGATCCGCGGCCGTGTTGACTCGTCGGCAGTTGGTCATTTTCCTAGAGGCCTCTTTTTAACGGCCAAGCTTCTCCAAGACGTTTCAAATTTTGTAGATTTCTCCAGAAGCTTCCCCTCAAACAGCCAAGCTTCTTGTGTAACTTTCATAACCACCAAGCTTCTCATGCAAGCTAGCTAACTACCTTAATCTAGAAACTTCTCTACAACTACCTAGCTTCATATGCAAGCTTCATAACAACCAAGCTTCCAAGGGAAGCTAGACCAAACTTCTATGGGAAGCTAAAGGAAAAGCTATAAAAAGGGACCTAGGGCTTCATTGAAAAGGTTGTTCAAGAGTTGATTAGTTGTTGAATATTGAGCCAAAATTCCGCAAGTTGAGTGATACGACTTGCAACTTAAAACCCTAGCCCAAATCCAATTCCAGAGCAAATCAAGATACATCGAGTACCAAATCAAGTAAGCATTCAACGAGCCTTTGAAGCAACGCCGATCTTCATCCGAGCAAGAGATCCACGACAATCCGTGACTCACGACGATCGAGCCACGCAAAAATCGACGCCAAATTCCTCCTCAATTGAGTGAGCGAGAGCTAGTCTTGTAAACTTGAGTGAGAGTTGTAATTTGAAGAAGATCTAAATAAAGGTGAAAATCTTTATTCTTTCTTTCTATTCATTCTCGCATTATGATATTCTTAGTTCTCGATTGCTTTATAATAATGCGTGAGTAAATTCTCCGCTTGTATCGAAATCGAGAAAATAGGTAGATGATGATGATTAAATTCTTGAACGATTTCTTAAATCTTATGAGTTTTGTAAACTGTAGGAAATTGAATCATCGAAAACCTAATTTGAGCGAGATCGCTTTCTTGAATGTTTTCGCTCCAAATTAGAGATCAACGATCGGTGATTCAATTTGCTAGAGGGTAGAATTTGAATGATAATCAATAAAAGGACAAGGGGTGATGAAGAAGAAACCCTAGTTTCTTCAATAGATCCCTAAACCTCATTGATCGTCATCGATCTAGTAACAAATCTTCAATAGATAAGAATTTGTAATCATTAGTATTCATCATCACTATCAATTGGATCGATTCCGACAAGCCTCTTTACAAATTTTGATAATTCAATCGATTTGGATATTTTCTTGATCTCTATCATTTCTTGATTTTAGATCTAGTTCTTTATAATTCTTGAAACTAAATTTCATAAATATTAAATGAATTTTCTTTTATCTTTGAATTTTCGACTCAACTAAAACAATAACGAGCAAATTACACTTTCTCAGTGGACGATCTGCATTCACCGACGAAACTACAATAAACACCGTCAATTGATTGCGGTATAAATTTCTTTGGTTGTGATCTTTTACACTTTTCTAAACACGACACGAAAACAATATCAATCAAATGGCGCCGTTGCCAGGGATAGTGTGCTAATTTGTTCGTTTTTGTAATTTGAGTTGAAAATTTTATTATTCCATCAGAATTTTTTGATCAAAATTCGCACAAGCACTTAACGATTTGTTGTGATTTGTTGCAAGGAGATCTGTAATCTGTGGAGCGAGAGGAAAAATTTTCAGGACATCTTAAAGAGTTCAGTGAGTGAACAGGGGCATCTGTACCAATTTTTGTGCAGGGATCTCATCATCACACCGCGCATCCGCGGCAAAACTAGCCATATTGCTGTGGTTCCACGGCGTTCCTAGGGTTTCAGTGCACCAAACTTCTCAGGTCCTCTTCTGTCTTTCTTATCTCCTCCCTGCTCTGTCCATTAATCAATTTCTGCAGGTTTCTTTGCAAAAATTCGCAGCGCCGTAAAAAGAAAAAAATTGTTGCGTGTTTGATCTTGGTTGTTTGTATATTTTAACACGGAAATTAAGGGGCAAAGACCAAATTCAGATTAGGTGGGGAGTTCATTACCCTTCCTAAGCCCCAAAAATCATAAACTTGCATCTTCATCACCCTCATTAACTAAAAAATATCTAGACATGACTCTAAGGACCGTCGCGCTCACTTAGGACAGAAGGAGGTCGTAGGTAATCTATTGCTTATCCGCGTTTCTTTTGTGGTGTCTAAGGCAAGTGTGTCTAAGGCAAGTGGTTACTTAATTAGGCCTACTACTTACGTAGTGGAGATCCTCCCACTTACCTGGCCACAGAAGGGGCAAAAAGGCAGTAGAGGATCTATCTTGTGACTTGTTTTCTGGAAGTCTAAGAGCGGTCTAGAGACTTGACCTAGGTGACCACTAGAATTAGGGTTGCTTGTGCATTGTTTGTGATTTGATTTTTTAAAAATCCGTACTTTTTCAAAACAAACACCAAATCCATCTTTTCCTTAATTATCACAACGCTGCCACTTATGCTAAACCATTTAGTGCATGCTCAGGTGGACACGGGATTCTAGTGCATGTCTTGTCCGCGTTCCTCCTATCGACTCCGAAGTTGGTATTTCTACATCTACTTGTTCTTTACCCTCCACCATACTCACTTCGATGGACAATTCTTCATCGAACTTCTTTAACACTACTCTGCCACCATCCGCAGGTGCGCAGAATCCGCCCCGCGTATCTCTCCAAGAGAGATGTTACCCTATGCGAGGTCCTCTTTCGACATTTCTTACTATTCCACCAGCCAATGGGGACAATTATGAAATCAAACCACAATACATAAATCTTCTACCAAAATATCACGGTCTCGAGTCTGAAGACGCATACGTCTTTATTACCAAATTTGAAAATGTATGCGCTATAATAGGTACTTCATAGCATTCTGTGGATGCTATGAAATTACGTCTTCTCTCATTTACTTTGTGCGATATAGCCGAGAAGTGGCTTTCTAACACAGCCCCACATTCTATTTCAAACTGGGGAGAATTCGTAACAGCTTTCCTAAAGAAATTTTACCCTAATCATAAAACAGCTCGAGTCCGTAGCGAAATAAATCAATTTACCCAGCTTCCAAATGAACCATTCTCAAAGTTTTTTGAACGCTTCAAGAATCTGTTAGTTCAATGTCCTCATCACGGAATTCCTAGATGGGATCTGTGCAGAATCATATATGAGGGCATTAATCCTACAACAAAACAGACCCTGGAATCCATGTGTCAAGGCACCTTCATGAATAAAGATGATGGTGAAGCCTGGAGATTTTTAGAAGATTTCGCTAAAAGAACTTTATAGTGGGAGAGTGTAAACCAGTCATCGTCTAGGGGTGGCATTCATCAACTTGTTGTTTCCATAGGAGTTAGAGCTGAAATGGCAGAAATGCAAAAGAAACTCGAAGCTATGGAACATAAATTTTTAGCAGCTCCCTAAATCAGATGTCACTTTCCAAAACTGTCTGTGGATACTGTTCTGATCTATCATATCTTACAGAAGAATGTCCATTGAATTCTCCGTTTCAAGGTCAGGAGCATACCAATACTGCTTTCCAACAAAGACCTAGAAATGATATGTATTCTTCCACTTATAATCAGGGTTGGAGGAATCACCCTAATTTTTCTTGGAACCAACAACAAAATCAAAACACGGTTCCAAACCAATACAATTTCCAAAGGTCTCCTCCACCACAATAGCAACCACTTCAAATAAGTCAGCACCCTTACCAATCACAAAACTTTCAAAATCCGATCAACACACCTGCACCGTATAATCCTTTACAGTTGACCGGTACTGATGAATCCTCTTCACTCGTACAAACCATGAATTTGATTCTGAAAAATTTCATGCAAGTTTCAGCCGAGATTCAGTCTTCTGTCGATGATATAAAGAAAAACTCCACCTCCCAAGCTGAGAGTGTAAAATCGATGGAAGCACAAATTGCACAATTAAAAGCCGAAATGAGTGCGAGAGAGAAAGGGAAGCTTCCGTCTCAACCCCTACAAAATCCTGGGCATTCACAACACTACAATGTGAATGCCATTACAACATTGAGATCTGGAAGGGTGATGAATAATCAAGTTGAGGAAGAGATTGAGAATCATGAAGAATTAATCAATAATACCTCGGTTGAGACTTTTCCTTCCACACACACTTCTACTTCTAATCCTATTTTATCTACCCCACCACCTTCTTGCGAGCCTATTCTTCTTTTTCCCCAAGTGTTACGACCCGAAAGAGCCCGTGACTGGCACTTGAATCATATGAAGCCTATAGGAACCCAACTAATTCAAGTAAGCCAAAAGCCCAGAAATCTAAAACCATTTTAAGGAGTAAATAAGAAAACTAGTTTTTAAGAAGTAAGGAAAATATATTTTAAAAACAAGGTTTTTAAATAAGTAAATCGAATATGCATTTTAAAATCTATATCTTTTCTAAAAATTTCGGCAGAGTTTCCTTTGTAAAACTGGCCCCAAACGGGGTACAAAAAGAATAATATATACACAATAATAAAAAGGCATCCCTTAGCGGGAGCTACCTCTTCGTCAATCGACGGTCACAACCACACCAGCAATATAATATACAACGCCGAAGGGCGAGGATCGAAACTCAAAAAGAACTCAAAATAAGCATGAAAACCATAATACTACAACGCGCGACTCTAAGGTCGAAATAATACATAACTGGTTTTCTAAGTCTGAACAATATACAAGTTTGGTTGATGGAATTACTAGATACAACTGAATAAAATAAATACAAGGGTGGTCACGATGCGAGTGAACCCACCTACCAAAGCAATCACCCAGAAAGGAAGCAGTGTGCCAGAAAAGGCGCAATAGAACCTGTACGGCAAAACCTGCAAGAACTGTGGCACAACGGGGGTGAGTTGCCAACTCGTGAATACAAAACATCATAGAGCAGAAATCGTATGTATGACATAATCCTAGGTCAATACGATCAGTATATATATAAACCTCAAATGACTAAGTCTGAAGCATGATAAGGTGGCAATGTAACATCTATACAAGAGTGTAGTGCCAAGTGCTCATGCCAGTGCCTCAGGTAATAACATATCATAAATATGGGTATGATCAATGTCGACTATATCATGAAGTCTATGAATATGTGGATATCATCCAACTATGTAATCAACGTCATCAATGTCAATATATGTATGTGGAAATCGTCCACGTGTCACCCAATGACAATAAGCATCATACATATAAATATCATAAAGCATATGCATGGAAATATGAGGATATAAATCAACATCTGTCACTCGCGACATATCAAATCATGGAACCTGAGTGTCTAGCATTGACACTCGAAAACATCATGAAACCTGTGTCTAGCATCGGTACGTAAATCCTCATATATCGGGCTCCGTCAGTGCGGATCGGCCCATATCATCTTTCGACTACGGTCGGTATCATCCGGATATCCGCCGAGCCCAAATACTATCACCGGTAAGTAGTACTCCCTATGCCAGGCTCACCGTCTGTATACACAGCATCCCTTTCTTGACCCAGGGTACCATACTGGGTCGACCATGTACCCGCAATCGGCCTCACTGCCTCCTCGAATCGGGTTTCACATGTCGCTCTCAGCACCGAGAAAACACATGGTAGACGCACTGAAATATCATATCAAGGGTAACCGGGGTTTTTAAACAATTATATAATCTCTTTTAAAATATCCACGGTTCCCAAATCCAGAAATATCATGGAAACAACATATCTCAATGCGTATAATCAAAAGCATGATGTATGCGACATGTAAAAGAAATGTAAGCATATCAGTATATCATGAAATATGGAATAGTAATATGCACACGTTGAGGGAAAACCACTTTTTTAAAATGAATCGGTTTTAAAGAGTATCTTGCGGTTCCCAAATCTCCAAATCAAGCGAGAAATCATCTATGTATGTGCAAATGAGTATGTGTACAGGTATGGGTGTACAAAAATGTAAGTACACAAGTATGCTATGCAAGGGTCATATCCTGAATGCAACAGTACTACAGTGTAGTGGCATGGCAATTATCGATGATGAAGTGTGTGCGCCGGCAAGCAGGTATACGTGAAACATATGCATCATCGATAATGGTGCTGGTGTGCTAACAGCATGGATTTGATATAACAATAAACATATTTAACATGTAATGTGATGCAAACAGTAAGAATATGCGGCAAATGAATAATAACACAACAATGCAGTATCTACATCAATGTATCTATATCATAAAGTTTTTCCATTTGAAAGAAGACAAATCGGGGTTTTTAGGAAAATAAGGGCTACGGTGTTTTTAAGAAAAAAAGCGTCTTTTGAAAATATCCGTAGTATCCCTGTGCCTGTCTTTGAAATACTCCAGATTCGTTAGTTTTGAAATAGGTATGACATCGGCCTAGCCTAACATCAACTAACAAAACTACAGCTCTAACTAGCAAGTCAATCATGAGGGGTATGGGAACCACCTAAACCTGAGTCGATATATATATATAATATAATAGTGGGTGATCCCTCCTCAAGGTACTGCGTACGATACAATATCATATGACATCCTCGAGTCATGAGTGCGGATCTATCATCAAATAAAGCTCGTACGGTAAATCATCGTACAACATCCCAAAAGCTGGGTACGGGTCAATATCACACTCATCTCATCAATTATCTGGTATCCTTATCATCATATCTCATGATCTGGGGTACTGATCTAAGTCTAGTACAAATCGATACCATCTATATAAATATAAATGCGTGTGTGAGACACACGTCTAAAGGCCCGCTAGAATCTCATGTCGTATCCCAAATACGAATCACATCATATCACCGATATCACGGCACTATGCCCAAAGTCATCGACTCATATCCAAATATCAAACACTATCCTCATTATCACAGTATAAGTATACAAGCAAGCATGTGTATGTGGGTGTAAACCTATTCTAGGGTTCGTAACTAGGAAACTATACTAGTTTACTTCTAAACACGAATCTATCCATAATACACCTAATCGCATCTAGAATATCATAACACACTTAACGCTATCATACGTATATATATAGTATATATATAGTATACTAAGTATCGAACTATGGGGGTGCTATACGCCATCCACCCAACTTCCCCCGTAGATATAATCTACTCACCTTGATCTTGCTTGCCGATGTCGATGTCACCACCATCTTCTTCATCGTCTCGGATCACCGTGGGGGTACCTACATTTCATACGTATCGTATCGCATTAAAACTAAATCGAAATCAAAATGACACACGAAAACCAAAACGATACGCTTAAAAGCTTATAGGTTAGAACCTATGGTTAGCTCTCGCAAAACAACCCGAAATCACTCGATATAGATGTACAAACGTCACATGATCGGGATAGTGCACAAATAAAAAAATCTAGAAATCGAAATACGGAAAACTATAACTCAAATCAAAGTAGCAACAAGAGAAAGTAGTCCCATATTTTGTCTCAGGTGAAACCAAGGTTCCAAAACAACACTAGGGTGATATATAGGGTACATATGACCTACTAAAGCAATCTGGGCACTTACCCTCACCAAGTGGCCGAGCCCTCTAAAGGAAAAATTTGGCCAGGCCGTCCCTGGGTTCTCATCTGTGGTTCGTCTTGCTACAGGGGGTTCCTAGGGTCTCAAATTGGTCTCTGGACTTGTTTATTTTTCCAGTAAAAATCCCTGTCCATTCCAGATTTCCCTGCACCCTCAAAGTCGTCACAAACCGACATGAAAGTCCTATAATTCCGTATTTTTGTGTTTCGGGTTTTGTTAGGTCAGGGTTTTAGACAATACGGGGTCTAAGGTCATCTTTAAAGTCCAATTGCACAGCCACAACTCAATTTAACCCTAACCCTCTCTAGGGTTTTCTAAAGTTCGCCAAAACGACATTAAACTTGAAATGAGGCTAAATCACTTGAAATACTACAATAATTGTGAAAGGGTTTACCTCATTTAGATCTCAAGAATCTTCTACAGCGCCAAAATCGAATTTTTCTTGGTCCATTGGGTAGCTAGAGAGCTTGTGCACCTTTTTTGTGAAATGGGTGTGAGGTTTTGAGGTGTTTATCATGGTGTTTGAGAGGGTTGAAGAGAAGGAGGGAGCTAGGGTAGTAGCAGCAGCAGTAACAAGGTGAGGAGATAGGAGAGGAATGAGTGAAAACAATGAAGGAGGATGGCTCAAGACTTGGGTCAAAGTAAACCCTCACTTTCTCTCTCTCACCCATACCTAATACTTTATTCTTTTCCATTTCTTTTCTTTTCTAAATCCCTTCTCTAATAAATCATCAACCATGCTAAAAACATGTAGGAAAGCCATAAGAATATGTAACAAGTGTAAAAAAATGATACGGTGCATGTTTTGCACAAAATACGCTTAAAGCGCGATTAGCGATTTTTAATCGCGATTAGCGCTAAATTAGTGTCAAATAAGTCATAAAAGCTTAAAATTTGCATAATTCACGTAAAACACCCTCTTTTAAGTAATTTCCATAATTTTCCAAATTTTTCCCCATTTTATCGGTATTTAATTATACCGAAATATTAAAATATTCATAAAAATAATATTAAATTATAAAAATTCCCAAAAATAATATTTTATTTTTTTGAAATGTCACAATCTTCCCCCCTTAAAGAAATTCGGTCCCCGAATTTAAATTTTAAACCTCCAAATTCTAAGACATTTCAATAAAAAGTCCAAGTCGTCGGGGCTCCGAAATCATCAATACATAAGACACACATCTTAGCACAATGCACGCGCATGAGTAATGAGCAGATAACTCGAAATAAAAAACTCCGTCAAGCATCCCGCAATCATCGGAGTCATGGTAAAGACACAAATGTCAAATAAAAAATAAAACCAATATGATATAAATCAGAACTATACATGAAGACATCAAATCTATACATGTAAATAGCTGAAGTAAATGCATGCCAAATCTTTTTAAGTCGCTGTGCGATGCGCATAACACTGCACAGTGGCTGACGTCTATTATAATAAAATAGCCATATACGTATATATCCTTTATTTAATATATACGTTCCGCCGTTTGAAAACAATTTAGAAGGGTTTTCTTGTTTTAAACGTTTCGTGTCATATCGGACACGTAGGTAAATACTGAGACTATAGCTCCCTTTTTGGAAATTCTTTCGATAACTATCAATGCATGCAAAATATATCTAGGTACTTTCCTCTAACTAGTCCTGCTCAGTACGAAAACAAATAGCAAATATCATAAAAACGTACTGGTCCATAAGAGAAGGGAGGTAGAGAGAACTTTCGAAGGCGTCATGGAGTCGCGTCGTCGCCGGATTTGTCCCGAATCGTCGCCGGAATATTGACCTTGGCTAACTCCACTTGTACAACTTTTGGACTTGGAAAATTTAGAGAGTTTTGGCAATATTCTGAATGAGGAAGGCTATGGTATATGGTGGTATTTATAGGAGAAATTAGGGTTTAGGATATTGAAATGAGAATTAAAATGCATTAAAATTTGGTTTTAAGGCTAATATTAATTCTCTAGAAATATGCAGGGAAATCAAACAGACTAGGGTTAGTGGGGTAGGCCAAAGGGTGCTAGGGAAAAAAAATGGAGCATTTCGTACGGTTGGGACCGACGGCACCGGCCCCAAAAGCAGTCTCGCTGGTCCAAAGTAAGGTGTGGGGGCTTGGATCTTTGACACATGTCCTAGGCTGTATAAATACTGTTTTCCACATGTTTGATTTTTCAGTGACTTTTCATTTTACGTGTAGTGCACGTGCAAACTTATGAGCTTCTAAAAGTTTAAAAGAAAAATCAATAAAAATATTATGTGGCTGAGGGGATTCGAACACAAAGGCTACGTCACAGCAGTGCAAGGTTTTACCAATGAGCTACAAGTGCTTTCTTGCTGTTCAAAAGCAATTTAAATTTATAACTTGTGCTCAGGCTAAGATATTCCTTTCTGTACATTACAAAAAAAATTGTACAATAGTTTAGGGTTGTTACACTGTTATTTAACAAAATTGACTTATAACTCAAACTTAGGCTATAAAACTCATTTCTTGTATATTTAACAGTAGAATTTCCGTACAAGATTTTAGAGTCGTTACACCAGCACTTCCAAAATCCAGTGACTTGGGCACTCTTCCACGGGTCAATCCTATACCCCTACGAGTGCGGCGAATAGCCCGCCAATTTTAGAGTACGGCACCCCGGTCTCAACACCATGAGATGGAGGCATGTTGCCCTCTCGAACCCATGTATTTGAGCACTCCGCCGTGGGGTAATCTTAGTGCATGTAATAGAAAAACTGAATATACAACGGTGACTACATCCGCAACCTAGACGAGCCCTAAAGAATAATACAAGCCGTAATGACGGCAGTTCACATGTCGGACGCTTACCACGTAATATGACTATACATTACATCACAGAAAATTACATCTAATACTACACACTCTCGGCTATCCATCGCGACAAATACAACATAACCATAACCACTAAGCAATATCCATCACAGAACTTGCAAACTTGCGAATATGAATTCCGTAACTCCGTCTAATTGATACATATAGAAATTAGACGACATTTTACCAAACGTTATGATACATGCAACCATCACAAAGCCTATGACAATCGAATATCATACACAAATAGCAAACACTTCAGTTTTCCAAAACACCGAGAATCAAGTGTGCTAAAAACCGACAAGAAATTCCATACTAAAACGCACTCCGGGAGTCCGAAATGAGCTCGGATTGATCTGAAACTTCACGGAAGGCCCTGGCATAAAATTAGCGTTGATCCAGAGGCACATAGAGGGGTACCCACCTCTTAGACCACCACCCCTTAGGCCACTCTAAGGTGTCCCAAGTGGTAGGAAGACCCGAAACTGCCTTCTGAGGCAGTTTCGGGTCCCCGCCCTCCAAGGCTACTATTTGGGTGGTCTCGGAGGTGTGGTCCCTCCCTAGGTTCCCCCGGGACATCCCCAGGTTCCCTGTGCATCTCCCCACGGCTTCTCGGTCCAAACCGAGAGCCCACGGGGAGTCAAAACATCAATGCAACATGGAATTGCTCACTGGTTTTACGGCAATTTTTGCGGAACAAAAACCGGCGAGATTTGGAAGTCGTAACTATCTAGTTTAGGGTGTTTGGGTGGCTCTGATACCTTTGAAAGTTCCTAGTACTCTCGCCACTAACCCACGGCCAATGCGGAATCCGAAAACAAAAATTTTCAAGGAACTAAATACTTATACCCAAGAATCTAAACCAAATACCTAAACTAGCACTACAATAAGATAGAAATTACAACCTTTATAGCGTCTTCATTTGCTCCAATTGGGTTGGACTCTAGCATGTTCTCAAAAGCTCCGGAACACACTTGCAAGCCGTCTCCCTTTGCCGAAGATGATCCACCCGAGAGAACCAAGTTCAAACTTCAACTTCATCCATGAAGTAACTAAAAATCCTAGGATGCTAATTTAGGATGCTTAGTGATGTGTGTGAGTGTTCTAATAATTTTTCTTTCGCTTAATTCTCTTGAATCTCAACTCATGAGAAGGTAGAGGACGAAGGAGGAGGAGAAGCTAAGGAAGAGAGAGAAACAAAAATGGTGGAATGAAAATCCTTCATAAATTCAAGCATACTTCAACACTTTTGTAAAAAGATTTTTTCCATTTTAAAACTACAACCATGCTTGAATAGTATTTGCAAATGAATTATAAATTCATTTACCCATACCCTCCACCATTTCTCTTTTCCATCTCATTTCTTAATTTCTTAAAAAGAAAAATCTTAAAATGAGTTGTCCTTTCTCTAAAAGTATTTTTGTATAAATACAAGAATACGTCTCCGCAAATACATTCCCGTAATTGTATCAAAATACGAATACCCAAGATATAGAAAAATACAATGAACATAAACTAGAATATACATATCAAAATATATATGTAAATTATTAAATCAAAACTTGATTTAATAATCCGGCTTAATGCTAAGCCGGCTAGTATTATCATCCGCCCGATTGAAGTTCGCGTGGCTAACACACATACCTAATCAGAATCCTGCACGTATCAATATATGACCACTATATTATTTTGCCTGAACTGGGAAAACTCTCTGTGTGGGACTATAAAAACTCGTCAATACGTTGGCAGTGGGTTTAACCACAAGCACGTCAGCGGCACGAGATGTACGTAACGACTATCCAAGTATTGAACGAAAGGAAGGCCGACGAGAAAACTCATCTGTACCCCTACTGAGCAAGTCTGTGGCAATCTTTGTATAGTCCGGTCTCTTCGTCTGAGATAATAGCATACCGGGTCTAGGGGGTGGATAACGTCATACCCCTACTAACCCGATAAGTCATACCGGTCTGAAGCTCATCACCCACTGAGAAACTACTGACATTACATCAGTAAATCTCATCCGCCTTGGCCAAGGATTTCTGGTGATGGCTGACCCAACACAGCGTGACATCGACTCCCAATAGCGGGAGAGATGAATCCCTGACAATTTTTCACTGCCTCCATGTGGCTCGGGACTGTATCCAACTAAAACCTATTTGCATGAATCTTTTGAGCCGTGGTAGGGTAGTAATCTAAATACAGTGGGAACTCACATGAGACAAATGAAAATCTCAGGTCAAAGGACTAACATGTACTCATGCCATAAGAGAACTTCCATTTGACGATAGGTATAATACCATCTAGAAGTTCTCGGCGAGTCCGTCCGGTGTACTCACCTCCAGTGGGCACCTGTATACTATCTTAGGCGACTTAACACCAATGGCTTGTGAGACCGGCCACTGCCCCTCATCAGGGTCTCGAAAAGTATACACTAGTCTACTCCGGAGTATCGATGCCTAGTCTCGATACTCTCTCGACTAGGGATATTTAAGGATGTGTTTATAGACTACCCAGCTCCTACGTATATGATCGCCATCATAATGTTGGTCGTCAAGCAATAATCCTACGAGCTTTATCAAAACGTATACACATAATGATAAAGAAAAACCAGATAGTATATTATCATCTCGAGTAAGACTATTCTACCAGTATAGGTCCTCATTCAATTATGATAATCGCTTACTTGCAATTACAATAATTGTCTTGAGAGCACTATATCCAACAAAGGTTAGAGGATAATTATGGTTAGGGAAATGATAAGGGTTAGGGTTAATTAGGTTTTATAGTTAAAGTTTTACTGTATGTGTGTGTATGTGTGGTTAGGGTTGGAGTTAAGGTTGGGGTTGGGGTTTAGGTTAGGGATTGAGTTAGGGTTAGGGTTTGGGTTGGGGTTGGGGTTAGGGTTAAAGTTAGTATTAGTGTTAGGCATAGGGATTTAGTAAATTGGGTTTAATAGTAAAAAATTTACTGCATGTTTGCATACACACAAACACACACACACACACATACACACACACACACACACCATACACATAGTTACACACACAGACACATACACAAATACACGCAAATACACACACACATACAAACAATGCCAAGTCATAATTTATCATCATTCTCCTTTATATTGAACTCTTATCAAATCCCTAGCCCTAACCCCAACCCTAAATCCAAAATCTTAATTAAACTCGATTAAGAAAACCATTTACTTTAAAAAACTTTACCCTAAGCTACAAAACACATTGGAATCGAAACGTAAAAGTAAAACTAGTTCAAATTAAAATTTAAACTTGTGTATAATACTCGATGAAAATATGAAATTTTCATATTATCGTCTCTAATCATATGTGAAAATCAAAACATGACCTAGTTCCCGTCTATCGGTTAACATATGTGCGATGTTCGTCGTGGTATAAAACTACACGAAGGTTGTTCAATATTGGACAGTATCGTTCGGTTTCTAATAACCGTTGCGTACTCTATGTGATGAGAATTTATATTCAATGTATGATAACTGATAGATTTGTCTCGTGTGGACAAGTCATGAATGTATAAAGCAGACACCTGCATTCACTTGTGTTTTTCATTCGTTTCGAGATATGGTACCTTTCCGCTGGTTTTCTTTGTACAACGATAGATTAGATGCTCATTTCAATGCTGTTTGACAGTATTGAAACGATCAACTTTTCTATTATATTGTACTTGGAGAACAGCGGGGAGGTGCTGCCAAAATTTTCTCGAAATGGATTAAAGCACAAGTGAATGGTTGTATGCTCTATACATTCTTAATGGGATACGTGCCTTACTCTCTAGAGCTGTTACCCTCGACATCCAATAAAGAACATTTAATATTATCACCATCTTTCTTAGAAGAAAAATCCAATTCTCGAGCTTTAAGATTAGAAGGAGAAAGTTATCAATAAGAGTTGAACGAGATTAGATGAAGAAAGTTCTCAATAAAAATTGGAGGGGAGCCCAATCCATTAACAATTGAAACTAAACTTAACCAAGTCATTAATTAAATCTAACACTAACGCTTCTTATTATTCGTCTATCGTGTATTTGTCACGAACTCTTAATTCTATGACTCTTATTTATAGAAACCTTTCTTCGTCTGGACTGTTCCAATATGGAATTCCCGTACCTCAATGACAAGAGTTAGATTTATGTCGACGTTTTCTCGAGAGCCACTAATTTTTTCTTTAACGGTGTTTAATTTTTCACCGATTTTTCCTACGCACGTCTTGGGATGGCGAAAGAGCACAAAATCTGTTGTCCTTGCTATAAGTGTATAAACAGCGATATACACAAGAAGTCGGATGTTGAATTACACATCGTGGAAAACGATTTTCTTAGAGATTACACTAAATGGGATATTCATGGAGAAAAAGACGAGGCATGGCCAGTGCAAGAGATGGAAAAAGAATTCAATGAAGTGGAAACCGATGAGTTGTAAGAGATGGTAAAATAAGAGGAGGGAGAGGAGGAATGGAAATTTGAAGAAGACTAAGCCATTGAAAACAATGATGTTGTATTCGCGCCGGTTGATAATATAGATGGTCTTATAGATGCCGCTGGACTTCCTTATGATACAGAAAGCACTGGACCCGTGTTATTAGAGAAGTATAAGACTAATTGTGCAAGAACAGATGGAATAACCAGTCTTTCACCAATCTCCTAGGATTGCTGAAGAGACGTTTTTGGAGAAGTATAAGACTGATTGTGCAAGAACAGAAGTATAAATCTAAATTGTAAGGGGTTTTCGATACTATCTTTTTCGTACGTCTCTTCTAAATCAAGTGCAAGAACAGATGGAATAACCAGTCTTTCACCAATCTCCTAGCATTGCTGAAGAAAGGTTTTTCCAATGGAAATAAAGTGTCACCGAGCTGGTATGCGGCCCAAAAGATAATCATAAATATCGGTCTAAAGTGTGACAAGATTCATGCATGCGAGCATGACTGCGTTTTATTCCAGAATGAACACGCCGCACTCAAAATATACCCAGTTTCCGTTAATACCGAGAATGCAACGGTTATTTATGTGTAAGGAGTCGGCGTCTGAAATATAGTGGTACCATAAAGCGCCTCACGAAGAGGTAAAAATGAGTTATCATAGAGATTCGATATCGTGGAAAGTTTTAGATGAAAAACATCTTTCATTCAGCGTAGATCCTCATAACATGAGACTGGAAATTGTGAGCAACGGTTTTAGTCCATTTGGGATGGTCCGCGGTGGGCGTACTCATAGTACATGGCCCGTTATGGTGACTACATACAACCTACCGCAATGGAGGGCTATGACGCAGTCTTGTTTTACGTTGGCTCTTTTAATCGACAGTCCCTCGTCTTCTGGGGAAAATATCAATGTGTACCTTCAACTCTTGATATATGAGTTAAAGTTGCTGTGAGAACCTGGCGTGAGAACCTATGGCGCAGATGGTAATCAATTTTTCAGATGCGGGCTGCTTTATTGTGGACTATTAATGATTTTCTCGCGTAAGGCATGCTGTCGGGGTTGACAACTTAAGGTAAGCTTACGTTCCCCTCCTGTCATATTCATACGAGTCCGTACACTTGAAGTTCAGTAGGAAAGAGTCGTTTATGGGTCAACGACATTTCTTGCCTATAACTCACAAATTTAGAAGGATTAAAGAAATGTTCAATGGTAAGACAGAGACCGGTATGCCTCCTGAATTATTGTCCGGTAACATCGTACTGTAACAATAGAGAGATTACCAGAATATCACATTCGGAAAGACACAGAACAAAGATGCAATGCCCGTCCCAACCGGATGGAAGAAACTTGGTGGTTTATTTCAGCTTCCGTACTGGTCTGATCTACCGCTGCGCCACAATTTAGATGTCATGCATATCGAGAAGGATGTCTCTGAGCACGTCATAAATCTTCTGCTGTGTAAGAATGGAAAAACGAAGGACAATCTCAACGCCCGTCGTGACTTGACAAATTAGGATGATTTTTCCATTAGAAAAGAATTTCAACCTTGGCATGCGGCTGGTAAACTAGTTTATTACAAGATCCCACAGGCAATCTTCAACATAAGATGCATCATCTTCTTCCTTTATGCTTCAGAGTATCAGCAAAACCAGAAGTTGGTCTTGTGCTTAACGAATTTTCCACGTATTTCCGCCAATTGTGTTCTAAAAATGTGGCCGTCGGTGAGATAGTATGACTTGAAGAAGATATTTTATTGATCCTTTGCAAGCTCGAAACTATCTTTCCACCTTTCTTTTTTGATATTATTATTCACATGTCCGTCCATCTGGCAACCGAGGTCAAGATTGGCGGTCCGGTCCATTACCGTTGGATGTATCCAATCGAGAAGTATTATTGACATTTATTATTCATCATTTAAATTACAAGGGCTTATCATGAATTATTAATATCTATTATTTTCAACAGATATATGTTAACTTTAAAAAACTATATCCGCAACAAGTATCGTCCTGAAGGTTCGACTGCGGAAGGTTCCTGAACGATGATATCAGAACATTGCGGAAGAAGTCATGTCTTTCTGTGCTCGTTTCCTGAACAATGATATCAGGATGAAGTTGAACAAATCACAGAGTGTTCCTGACGGTCCAATTGGAGCAGGAAGGCTAAAAAACATGTCTTACGATCTCGTGGCCAGTGTATATGCGTACATCTTGATAAACAGCGAATGTTTTGTTAAATATGTAAAGTAAGTGTTTCTTATTTCATCCATTTAAACACTCGAAATTAAATTTAATCTAATTAATACAACTGTATATTAACGAATAGATCACACAAAGATAGACTCAAGTGATCGAATTTTAGGACGTGATCGAATGATGGAATTGAAGAAGAATAAAGGCGTACTTTCGCCGCTTGGTGTAGACAAGAAGTCAACGAACAACTAAATCGTGGAGAGCAGATTGATAGAGATATCCATGACCTTTTAAATGATCCAACGATTGCAGCTTGGTTTTACAATAGGTACGGGGTATCCGGATATAAATTTGAGGTAGAAAATACAAAATGTATTAGAGCAATGAAAAATAGCGGCGTCGCAACCGTCGAAGAGTATGGAAATCCCTACTACGGTGTTCTTAACAAATTTATAGCGGTCCCATACCAACATACGGCTGTCCCATTTCATATATTCCAATGCAGATGGTAGGATACCAACTCTGACCGGGGTATGAAGGTCGATCAATATGGTCTCATTTTGGTAAACACCAAACAGACGTTACTAAAATACGACAGCTTTATCTTTCCCACAATGGCAACACAAATATATTATTCTCTGGACTTGCAGAAGGTTGACTGGAATATTGTTTGTCATTGGAAACCGAGAGATTATTATAATGTGCATGTTCCCCGCCGAAAGACGCGACTGGGACGTTGGGACGTTGGGGCCTGAATTCCGAGGGCAGATTCTATTTTGTGCTATCCGTCCACCTCTCTGAAGATGCCAAGTTGATTTATGACACCATGTATCGAAGGTTTAAACGGATGCGGCCGATGTAGCAGACTTCGTCAGATTCCCCCTCGTTGAGGGGTTTTTGATTGTGGGGACGCTCTTCCCTACAGGCGCAAGCCCCTGCAGTTAATTACGCTACCGCATCGCGGTAACTACTTTCTCCTTCTCCAGATGGTCACTTCGTGTCATGGGTGTTTGTTTTATTTTTGGTTGCCCATAGATTGTATACGGAGACTAATTTATATTGTCGCCCGTAGGGCGTGGATTAGTCCAAATCCGTATTTTCTTAGATTTGGGTTTGGGGTTGGGTTTAAGGATGCGTTAGTCTCATTTGAGACTAAGATCAACTTAAAAGTTTGTTAAGGACACGTTAGTCTAATTTTAGACTAAGATCAACTTAACGGGATCGTTTAGATCCAACAAAAGAGCATTTGGGCTATATTGTTTAGTTTAAGAACATTGCGGTCGATTAGTTTAAGGACATTACGGACCAAGGTTAAGGACATCATAGTCCATGGGCTTAAGGACCCCACAGTCCGAGGTTAAGGACATCATAGTCCATGGATTTAAGGACCCCACAGTCCAAGGTTAAGGACATTATAGTCCATGGGTTTAAGGACCCCACAAGGTTAAGGACATCATAGTCCATAGAATATATGATTGTCGGGACCCGTCACCTCTCTGAATACGTTGAAGGATTACAACGATAAATATCAGAGGAGTGAAGAGATGTACCCTTGAACCATTTTTGCTTGGGATATCTGTAGTCCAATTGGGACTAAGATCCAAAGATTTATGAGCATATGAGCTCAATTAATCTGAATGGGGGATTTATAGCCAACTTGGGCTTGGCCCACTCAGTTAAAATATTAAAAATTTGACAATATTGAGCATTGATTTGAGTTCTGACATTATTTTTTGTCTTTTACTGAATGCTGAGCATTCATCATAACTCTAGGGCTTTATTTTAAAGAACAGTTTATGTTCTATTAGCGCAGACGTGAGGAGCACGTGGCGCTAGCGCCAGTCAATGAGCGCAGTGCGCTATATTTGGAGCGCTGAGGCGCTGCAACGCTTTGTGCTAGATGTGGAGCGCTGAAGCGCTTCTAAATTAAGGGCGCCAAGGCTCTGCAGCGCTTTGCGCTAGATATGGAGCGCTGAAGCGCTTCTAAATTAAGGGCGCCAAGGCTCTTCTTTTATGCAACTTAGATCAGTTTTGCGCTCTGAGAATTAAATTCTCTTTTTATAAGAGACTTTGTCTCAAGGTTTTAAGAACAAAGTTCTTATTTTATAGGAGATGTTTCAATCTCTTATTTTGGTGAAAGGGTTTGCTTTTATGGATCTGTGATCAAAGAGAATTGAATTATTCTCCCCCCTTTTATAATGAAATGTTCATGATTTTTTTGTACAAAAGACCATAATCTTATAGATCTATGATCTTAAAGAAAGAAATGAATTCTTCTTTTTATATGAGACGATTTCGTCTTTCTGTCTATTTTTTTTTTACCTTGAAGAAAATCTTCTTCTTTTACCGAGAGCCTGGCTCTTCTTTCTGAGATTTCTCAAAGTGTATGGGGGGATTCCTCTGTATGAGATTTGAAGTCTTGGGGCCTTTATATAGGGCGAGCTGATTTGTTCAATCGGTTAAGGAGATCTTTTCTCCGATTGATTTGGGGATTTTCACATCGTTGGATCTTTGATCCAAAGGCTTCTGATTTACAGAAGGCAATCTTCTTGTTTTTAACAAGATTAGGAAATCTTTTCCATACAGAATTTATTCTGTGTTTTTTTTGGTGATTTTTTTTAATCACCTTTGGATCATTGATCCAACGGTGCTCTGATTTACAGAGCATCATCTTGTTGTTTGGAAAGATTTTGAGGAATCTTTTCTTAACAGAATTTAATTCTGATTAATTGATGATTTATCATCTTTATTGGATCTTTGATCTGACGGTGAGGAGCTTTTAGTGCCAGCGCTAGTGCACCCGTGCTTGCACGTGGTGCGCTGCTTAGAGTGCAGCGCACTTAGCGCTAGTGCACCAGTGCCTTGCACGTGGTGCGCTGCTAAGAGTACAGTGCACTTAGCGCTAGCGTTTACGTGCTTTGCATGTAATGCGCTGCCTCAGAGTCTTTGACTCTCTAAGCGCTAGCGCTGTTATGAAGCGCTGCTTCATTTAAAAATTTGAAATTTTGAACAGAGCTTTGCTCTAATTGGGGGAAACAAATGCCTATCCACCGTTGCGCTTACGTGGCCCACACGTGAGTGCAGCGGTGGCAGCATCTCGGCCCTTGGATCAACTCAGAAGTTGAAACGGTATCTCAGTGCCTATAAATAGGACCCTTGGCCCTTGAGATGATTTATGTTCATCTTCCTTCTTTCTGAGAATTTTTATTCTCCTTCAGAGTATAGCTCTTCATTTTAAGAACCTTCAAGAGTTAAAACTCTGCCAAATTTTGGTAAGATTTGAACTTTATCAATAGAGCTTTGAACTTCCTCAAATCATAGATCTCAAAATGTTTTTAGGATTTTACCCATTAACAGAGCTTTGCTCTTCATAGATCTTAGATCTAAAAAAAAATGTTATTAGGGTTTTACCCATTAACAGAGCTTTGCTCTTCATAGATATTTGATCTAAAGAAAACCCTTTTAGGGTTTCTTAACCCATAAACAGAGCTTTGCACACCTGAATAATGGAGAATTGTTAATCTCTTATGAAGAACTTTTAAGAGTTTGTTCATGGATCTTGAAGATCTCAGAATTTTAATTCATTAAAAAAAATTATTTCAATTTTTCTGATGGGTTATTCCATCATTTTTACAGAGCAAGGCACTTGAGGAATTTTTATTCCTTCATCATTAGAGTTTGACAGATGTCACTCTGTCACAGAGCACTACTCTCAAGGGGAGATTTACTCCTTAGCCCGAGGGGTTCTCATTGAATGGGAATCAATTGAGGATTTCCTCATTTAATGGCAGTCTCATCAAATGATGAGACTGTTTTATTAATGATGCAATGTCATCTGGATTATGTGGGTCCCCTTTGGTCCCTTTTCACTGTATTGCAGTGTGGTACAGATTTAAAGTACCTAGTGACAGAACTTAAACCGTAGTATTGGCGGCGGAAAATTTGTTCTTTTCCATACAGATACTATGTCTTTCGATACTTCCTTCCCGTTCGTCCGTTCGGAAGGCGGATTTCCCGAAGCGCCCGTTGACCGAGAAATTTTTGCACTGATTAAAGACCATGACCCGGAGCATAAGAATCTTCATTTGTGGGGAACGTGGTATAACCTGATCATCATGGGTCGGCGCAGCTTCTCTTGCGCAACACCTTCAGAGGCCATCTCGGCGATTCATTATGCCGACATACCCCCGGTGAACTATGTCATGGAGGTGGTTAATTGGACTTCAGAGGGTTTTCTTCAGCCCTCTATGGCTGCAATACCTGTACAACCGCCGATGGATTTGGACATTCTAGGGCGGCGTATATGCCAGGGCGAGTCGCGCCCTTGGGGACAGTCATACAACATAGGACTGACTCCCCGTCACTCAGCTGGATATCTGCAGTGGGCCTGATACATCCTATTGGCAAAAAAGTCAGAGTTGCTGAGGCTTGCGTCCTTGTCCCCATTGCCTAAGGCTTTTCCTTACGAGTCGAAACGAATCGAGAAATTCTCGCAAAGACACTAATTTCCTCACGAGTCGAGACGAATCGAGAAGTTCTCGCAAGAATAACCTAACGTCACAGTTAACCTCTGCTCTTTACGACAAAGGTCCGTTAGGGTCTGTGGTACTAGGGTTTTATCCGTCGTACCATCGTGTTGGTTGATGTATTCCTCGATAGGCAACCTTGTTGTTCGAGTAGCCTTGCGACTGTTATGTCTCTGATCCCTTCGTGGGCTGGACAAGACATCTTCAAGCAATATTCCTAGGCAGTTTGACCTTCGGAAGAGCAAGCGTTAGGAATTTTGCCATGCCGCATTTTACTTGAGGTTAGGCTCAGTTTAGGGAGCCCCGATGAGTCATAACCACTCCGCGCTGGTGTGGGATGATCTCCGATAGTCTTCCAGGTTTTATTTGGGTTGCCGTCAAGACCCTGAAGCTAGGAATTTAGCCCTTGCTTCGTTTGCTGGCATTGCGTCTGCTGTATCGAGACGAATGTCGTGTTTGTCTCTAGGTTGTTGGTGAACCGTCGAGGCTTGGAACTAGGGACTTTGCCGTGGCTCCGTTGTTTGATTGTCGCGTATGAATCCTGCTGGAGGAAGAATGCTGGGGTGACATCTCGTCTGCTGTATCGAGACGAACGTCGAGGTGGTGACCACTCCGCACTGGTGTGGGATGATCTCCGATAGTCTTTCGGGTTTTATATGAGTTGCCGTCAAGACCCTGAAGCTAGGAATATTGCCTTTGCTTCATTGTTTTGGCGCGTCCGAATCCTGTTGGAGGAAGAACGCAGGGTTGACATCGCGTCTACTGTATCGAGACGAACGTCGAGGTGGTGACCAATCCACGCTGGTGTGGGATGATCTCCGATAGTCTTTCAGGTTTTATATAAGTTGCCGTCAAGACCCTGAAGCTAGGAATATTGCCTTCGCTTCGTTGTTTTGGCGCGTCCGAATCCTGTTGGAGGAAGAACGCTGGGGTAACATCGCGTCTGCTATAACGATACGAATGTCGAGGTGGTGACCACTCCGCGCTGGTGTGGGATGACCTCCGATAGTCTTTCAGGTTTTATATGAGTTGCCGTCAAGACCCGGAAGCTAGGAATATTTCCTTCGATTCGTTGTTTTAGCGCGTCCGAATCCTGTTGGAGGAAGAACGTTGGGATGACATCGCGTCTGCTGTAACTAGATGACTGCTGAGGTGGAGCTGGGATTTTGCCATCACTCCACTTTGTTTCGACCGTGAGGTCTTTCATTGATGTTGCATCTGCATCCTGCTGGACTGCGAAGGAATTCCGTTGTTGACATTACGTCTGGTGTAACGGAATGAATGCTAAGGTGGAGCTGGGATTTTGCCATCACTCCGCTTTGTTTCGTTGCGTATGCTGTAACGAGACGAATGTCGAGGTGGTCTCTAGGTTGTCTGTGAACCGTCGACATTTGGAACTAGGGACTATGTCATGGCTCCGTTTGGTGATGTTGCGTCTGAGTCCTGCTGGAATGAGGAGGAACGCTGTTGTGGGTCTCCAGGCTGTAGATGTGGCCGTCGAGACTTGGCTCTTTTTCTGATGGAGCCTGGTGGGATGGTATGGTTCCCTCTTTGTTTGCGCCCCTAGATTGTATACAGGGATCGATGTGATCTCACCTTTAGGGCAAAAAGTTTCATTTTATATATTTTTCTTTCCGCGATGCTCTACCATTTCAGCTTTTATATCGCGAAAGTCGCGATTGCCCAATCATTTCGGCTATTTTTCACGGTGCCCAATTATTTCGGCTATTTTTTTTTTATTTACTCGTTGCTTTTTATTGCGAGTTGCCCAATCATTTCGGCTGTTTTTGTGTGCATACATTTTTACTTGCTGATTTCGTTGCAAGTTGCCCCATCATTTCGGCTATTTCATATGCATTTTTGGCTCACTGATTTTTATCGCGAGTATGGGATTTAGGATCTGATATCGATTTAGGCCTCAGTATCGCTACAACTGGGATATTGTCAGGAGCGAATTATCATTTTCCTTTGTCAGTTAGAACAAAGACGGCTTAGAAAACAAGGTTAAGATCCTGTCGACTAAAGCTTTTGACTTCATGAGCCGTAAGGGTCTCATAAAGGTATTTCTCCCCACGAGTCGTGAGAATCTCGTAGGTGCGTTTTCTCCTTAGGAATCGCGAGGATTCCTGAGTATGTATTCTCGTATAAGTTGTAAGGATCTTACAAGAGTATTTTCTCCTTATAAGTCGAGAGGACTTACAAAGGTTGTTCACTATGTGAGCATATCCCCGATCTCTGGTGGGACTTTGTCAGGGAAATGTGTATTTGCGCCCATGGATTGTATACAAGGGTCAATATTGAAACGCTTGTAGGGCAGCATTGGAGATTGTGGTGGCTTAAGAACAGGTTCAGATCCCTGTAGCTTAAGGCTTTTGAATCTTATGAGCCGTGAGGGTCTCATAAGAGAGTTCTCCTTACGAGTCGTGAGGATCTCGTAAGTGTAATTTCTCCTTAGGAATCGTAGGGATTCCCAAGGGTGTTGCTCCTTTGTGAGTCGTAAGGATCTCACGCAGGTATTTTCTCCTCACAAGATCGAGAGGACTTTGCGGGTGTATTTAAAAGAGATTGCGCCCTTTCGGGTTTTCACAACACTCGCCAGTAGCCCTGCTGTTTTTACTCACGGAGCCCTTTCGGGTTTTCATCCGTGCCCATCTCGCTTATGGACATACCCTTTTCTTTTTTTTGCTTTGTCAGCCTTGGGATGCTGCAGTCAGTAGTAGTTTATAGACGTCTCGGTCAATAGCCAGTTTTATGACATAGTGGTCCATCGTTAGTTTAAGGACGTTTCGGTCCGTCGTTAGTTTAAAGACATCTCGGTCCGTCGTTGCCGTATTTGAGGCGAATTTCTAGTTTACGAACTTTTCGGTCCATGGGGATTTCTCTATGAATGAGCATGATGCCCCCAGCATGTCCATCTTTTTCGGATCATGTAGTTGTGGCGGGTTCATCTTCCAGTTTTCAGACAGTGCGAATTTGCCCAGTTGGTATTGATCCTCAATCCAGCCTTTGAAGACAAAGCAATCTTCGATTGGATGGCTTACAGCTTGGTGGTAAGGGCAGTAATTAGGATTGTTGGCATAGCCTGGCTGCAATGAACGGTTTGGATCCGGAAGATTGATGAGTCTGTTGCGTACTGCCAGCTCGAACAGTCTCCTCGTTTTATCCCAGGGAAACGAGTAAGGACGTCCCAGTCTCTCCTCGAGGGATGGGCATAGACGCACGATATTTTGGCGAACAACCGGCTTTAAGTTGCGCGGCTGTTGTTGAGTACTGGCGACGAAGGTTTCTTTCCCTTTCCCTTTTTCATTTCGAGATTCCAGCTTCAAAGGAGATGGTCTGTGACCCATCTGATCCATTTGAGCTAGCTTGTCGATCAAGGCCTGGAAAGTAGTTGGCTTGAAAAACATCATGAATTAGGAAATGGTCGCCTGAGGGTCGAGAGTACCCACGAACATGCCTACCGCAGGCGCTTCTTTGATGCACTGCTCGCACTTCGACCATAGATTCTGCCACCGTATTGCATATTGCACCCACGTTTCGCCTGGCTTTACTCTGGCGTTAATTAATGTCGTAATTGGGGTACGTTCTCTAGCGCTCGCAAAACATTGGGTGAATATCATCTCCATCTCTGCAAATGTCTTGATAGAGTCATTCGGGATCTCGGAGTACCACTCAAATGCTATCTCTGACAAGCTGCCAAGGAATTGGCGGAGCAGTAATTTATCATCACCTCCCGTATTGCCGCACAGAGCCTTGAATTAAGCAACGTGCTGGTGTGGATTTCCCGTCCCCTTATATACGTGGAATTTGGGGATCGTGTATCCCGACGGGTACTTTATTTGGTCGTACCAACCCGGATAGGGTCTCCAGTCTTAACAATTTTCCCAGCCGCTTCATTCGCCTGATGAACTCGTATCTGCTGAGCGATGTAATCATCTAGGGCAGCTTTTGAGATAGTCTCCTCTTTGGCTGCTGAACAAGCCGGAAGAGGGTTTGACGTCTCCGCTCGGTCGTCTTCGAGGATAATCGGAGGATCTTCAGCTAGAGGATCCGGCTGTAACATCATCCCGACCATGTCTTGGAATAAGAACGCCACTCGTTTTATGTTGGCAGCTTGTTCCGCTGCCTCTTTGTCCTTCTTCTCAAGAATTCTCTGAAGGAATTCGGCATCAGTTTCTTGCTCACGGTGCTGCTCCGAGGATATCTCTGGGCTTTCTTTTGGCCCTGTGAGTGCGGCCATTTGCGTCAACATTTTCTGGAGCTTCTGTTATTGCTCCTGGGCCTTTGTCACGGATCTAGTGAGTGGTCGATGGCCCGTAGAGATACGGCTATCCTCTTTCCCGAATGCCATATAGACAAAATGTACCACCGTGCCCCCAGACTTGGGGCGTTTAGACTCAATGTTCTTGCGATTCGCCGCAGACACCGGGATTTCCTCCAGTTTTGTCCTTTTGTGAGCGGTCGAAGTTGAGGGGGTCGTTGCAGTGGGCACCCAAACAGCTGTCGCTTTCTATGGTTCGACAAGATCATCCTCTTCTTACCGAACCTTCATCTTTTTCTATCGGCGGGGATGGTTTTGATCTACCACGGAGTCTTGGACCTATCGCCGGACCTTGTAAATTTTAGAGGACGGCCGTTGAGGGGGCTGTTCCAACTTCACCTTTGTGGCATTCTCCTTAGGTGGAGGAGATCTTTTCAGCACAACGGTCGGAGAGTTCTTGCGGACCCTCATTAGTGGTTCAAAGTTGTTCCTAGTTGGAACAGCAACGTCGACTTCCACCAATGGAGCCGGCGGAGTCAATCCAGAAGGGTTATTGCCCCCAGCCTTCCTTACTCGACGCCAGTGGCGACGTCGAGCATGTCGAGCTGACGGTACTGGCTCAGCTATAGGGGTGGTTTCACCATGCCCCATGTCTTGGTGAAGGGTTATTGCCGGTGCGAGCCTCTTGAAGACTCACGTCCGTTGAGAGGGAATGGCCAGCCTGTCGAAGGCCGACTTTCGAGCGGGGGAAGCAGCCTTAGCAACTTCGCTTGGATGGGGAGCTGAAATGGCCAGTCTCGTGAAGACCGACCCCTTAGCAGGAGAAGCCGCCTTGGTGACTTCAGGAGTAGGAATGGCTATCTGCTTCAGGATAACACCTTCTGGTATTGTGGGCTTCTTCACGGTCCCATTGGAGCTTTGGCCCAATCTATTGAAAATTGAGGCAGTAGACTTGGGCGACCCGTTGAGAGGGGCCGCAGTAGTTACAAGCCGATCAAAGACCGACTTTTTTAGAGCTTCTTGCGATGGCACAGGAGCACTGAAGCTTGTTGGCATGATCATGGTCCCGAAGAATATCCCAGTGGTGGCTTGAATCACTTGTTCCACCGGCATTATGAAAAGGGAGGCCGCTTGGGGCCCGTAAGTCACTCCTCCGGATAGGACGGAATGAGAGTTATTGTTGCAGCTGGAATAGTTAGAGGCCATTGCTGTTCTTTCTTCTGCACGGGAGCAAAACCAAATCTTAGTACCTCGAACCCAAGGGCAACCATATTAAACCGCGATTCGTTCGCGAACACGACATACAAAGTGTAGAGTGGAAAGAGGAAAAGGTCCCACCGGGCGTGCCAGAATCTGTTCCCCGCCGAAAGACGCGACCGGGACGTTGGGACGTCAGGGCCTGAATTTCGAGGGCAGATGCTATTTGGTGCTATCCGTCCACCTCTCTGAAGATGCCAAGTTGATTTATGACGCCATGTATCAAAGGTTTAAATGGATGCGGCCGATATAGCAGACTTCGTCAGATTCCCCCTCGTTGAGGGTTTTTTTATTGTGGGGACGCTCTTCTATGCAGGCGCAAGCCCCTGCAGTTAATTACGCTACCGCATCGTGGTAACTACTTTCTCCTTCTCCAGATGGTCACTTCGTGTCGTGGGTGTTTTTTTTTTTATTTTTGGTTGCCCGTGTATTGTATACGGAGGCTAATTTATGTTGTCGCCCGTAGGGCGTGGATTAGTCCAAATCTGTATTTTATTAGATTTGGGTTTGGGGTTGGGTTTAAGGATGCGTTAGTCTCATTTGAGATTACGATCAACTTAAACATTTGTTAAGCACACGTTAGTTTAATTTTAGACTAAGATCAACTTAACGGGATCGTTTAAATCCAACAAAAGAACATTTGGGCTCTATTGTTTAATTTAGGGACATTGCGGTCGAATAGTTTAAGGACATTACGGCCCAAGGTTAAGGACATCATAGTCCATGGGCTCAAGGACCCCACAGTCCGAGGTTAAGGACATCATAGTCCATGGGTTTAAGGACCCCACAGTCCAAGGTTAAGGACATCATAGTCCATGGAATGTATGGTTGTCGGGACCCGTCACCTCTCTGAAGACTTTGAAGGATTACAACGACAAACATCATAGGAGTGAAGAGATGTACCCTTCAACCAATTTTGGTTGGGAGATCTGTAGTCCAATTGGGACTAAGATCCGAAGATTTATGAGCATATGGGCTCAATTAATCTGAATGGGGGATTTATAACCAACTTGGGCTCGGCCCACTCAGTTAAAATGTTAAACATTTGACAATGCTGAGCATTGATTTGAGTTCTGACAATATTTTTGTCTTTTACTGAATTCTGAGCATTCATCATAGTTCTAGGGCTTCATTTTAAAGAACGGTTTATGTTCTATCAGCGCACACGTGAGAAACGCGTGGCGTGCTTGGCGCTAGCGCCAGTCAATGAGCGCAGTGCGCTATATTTGGAGCGTTGAGGCGCTGCAGCGCTTTGCGCTAGATGTAGAGCGCTGAGGCGCTTCTGTTAAGTAGTGCACACGTGAGGAGCACGTGGCGTGCTTGGCGCTGTGCGCCAGTCTTGAGCGCAGTGCGTTTCATTAAATTTGGAGCGCTAAGTCTCTGCAGCACTTTGCGCTAAATGTGGAGCGCTGAAGCGCTTCTAAATTAAGGGCGGCAAGGCTCTGCAGCGCTTTGCGCTAAATGTGGAGCGCTGAAACCCTTTTAAATTATGAGCGCTAAGGCTCTTCTTTTATGCAACTTAGATCAGTTTTGCGCTCTGAGAATTAAATTCTCTTTTTATAAGAGACTTTGTCTCAAGGTTTTAAGAACAAAGTTCTTATTTTATAGGAGATATTTCAATCTCTTATTTTGGCTTTGCCTTTATGGATCTGTGATCAAAGAGAATTGAATTATTCTCCCCCCTTTTATAATGAAATGTTCATGATTTCTTTGTACAAAAGACCTTAGTCTAATAGATCTATGATCTTAAAGAAAGAAGTGAATTCTTCTTTTTATATGAGACGATTTCGTCTTTCTGTCTATTTTTTTTACCTTGAAGAAAATCTTCTTCTTTTACCGAGAGCCTGGCTCTTCTTTCTGAGATTTCTCAAAGTGTATGGGGGGTTCCTCTGTATGAGATTTGAAGTCTTGGGGCCTTTATATAGGGCGAGCTGATTTGTTCAATTGGTTAAGGAGATCTTTTCTCCGATTGATTTGGGGATTTTCCCATCGTTGGATCTTTGATCCAAGGGCTTCTGATTTACAGAAGGCAATCCTCTTGTTTTTAACAAGATTAGGAAATCTTTTCCATACAGAATTTATTCTGTGTTTTTGGTGATTTTTTTTAATCACCTTTGGATCATTGATCCAACGATGCTCTGATTTACAGAGAATCATCTTGTTGTTTGGAAAGATTTTGAGGAATCTTTCCTTAACTGAATTTAATTCTGATTAATTGATGATTTATCATCTTTATTGGATCTTTGATCTGACGGTGAGGAGCTCTAAGTTCCAGCACTAGCGCACCCGTGCTTTGTACGTGGTGCGCTGCTTAAAGTGCAACGCACTTAGCGCTAGCGCACCCGTGCTTCGCACGTGGTGCGCTGCTTAGAGTACAACACACTTAGCGCTAGCGCTTACGTGCTTTGCACGTAGTGCGCTGCCTCAGAGTCTTTGACTCTCTAAGCGCTGGCACTGTTATGAAGTGCTGCTTCATTTCAAAATTTGAAATTTTGAACAGAGTTTTGCTCTGATTGGGGGAAACAGTGCCGACATTGAATGGCTCTGAAGATGAGAGAGACGATGATGATCTCGTGATAACACGTCTCGGTTTATCTATTGAACGTATTATGGATTTGATTGGTCTATATTTATGTGTAGTAGTTAACCGCAATCAATAACGTTGTCGCGTGTAGCTAGACCGAGATGAGTACGGGTCGTCCTCAGGGAAACTTTGAATCTTTTAATCTTATTTTAGGCGTGTTGAGAAATAAAGGAAGAAGAATAACGAATGGTGAAGAATGGTTGTGGGTTCTAGATCTACGTCAAACACGGATGCAGAATATAGATCTAGATTAACTACAGATGTAGGTTTTATAGTAGAAGGGGACTTGTAGGATTCGTTAAGATTTAGTAGTCATGGATGATTAATTAAAGATTACTCCTTTTATCCTTTAATAGATTTAAAACTAGATCGACAGTGATGCATCTAGATTAGGGTTTCTGGAGGGAATAGGGTTCCCACTCTTAACCCTTATCTTGACATGGATCTCCGTTCATGTCTAGCCTTTACCAAAATAATCTCTAATCGCGGTCGAGGCTAGAAATAAATTGGTAGCGCGCCTGATTAGGATGTTAATGATTCTTTTGGTAAAGTTTATAAACTTTATAGGACGTAAAAAGAGTTTAAGGATCTTCATCATCTATTAATCTACCCTAATCCTACGAACCCTAACAAGCGGAGAATTACTCGCGCATGATGAAGATAAAAGAACGAATAGAGATCATGATGTAAATAATAAAATGCAATAAGAATAAAGACAACTGACTTTATTAATCAACTTGATCAAATACACTTTGTTTCCTTTAGAAAATGATTACAAAAACCTAGTTTGCTTCTCGATCTCTTCTAAGGAGGTAGATGAACAGTTGATGATCAGCCTGGATACGTGAGCCATCTTGGACTTCGTGATCTTATCGGCTTGATAAATTTTCCAAGAGGCTCTCGGTCCTTATTTATATTCCCAGAGTCAGAACTCTAGTTTCCTAATATGGAAACCAATGGTTAAGATCCCAACAGAAAAAATCCCATGCCCTAACTACCCTAGTTTTCTAATATGGAAACCAGTGGTTAAGATCCCAACAGAAAAAATCTCATGCCCTAACTACCCTGGTTTCCTAATATGGAAACTAGTGGTTAAGATCCCTGGTTCGTTGTTCTGTGACTCATCATGATAACACGTGTTGATCTTTTGAATATCTGAAAACTGAAAATCTTTTCTACGTTACCGCCACAATTGATTTCTTTAGTTTACTTTCTTATTTAGACAGGTTTGTTTCGCCAACTTTGATTTCCTTGATTTCAGTCTTGAAAATTCTGCACAATAACTCAATAAATAATATTATTAGAATTTGTTTTAATTGAGATATTAACTTAACCATTTGTCATGATATTATAATTTTAAGAATTGGTCAAAGGTATTTAATAAGGTAAGCATATTTAAATGGGACAAATGTTACATGGATATTATATGCTTACTTTTTACTCCATAATGATAATTATAATATATAAACACATGAAAATAGTATTTTTGCAAATAAACCTTCATATGTGTCATATTTATAATAAACACATTCTACTATATAGAAATAGTAGGAAAAATGTCATATTAAATGTGCAGTTTTATCAACTGAACAAATACCCCCAAACTTATTTTTGGTCGTCTCAAGCAAACTAGTTTATTTAAGAGAAGGAGAAAAAGAAAGGAGAAAGCCAAGCACACTTTCGTAGGCAACACGATTGCACTGAGCACACGTGCAACAAGCCGTTAAACCTCTAGGTGTCCCTAGTAAGAGGAGTGTTATCTCCTGAGGATTTTCAGCAGATTACACCCACAAAATCCTATAATAAAAGAGAGATGGTGAAAGTTACATATAAAGATAAAAACTATAAAAGAAAGAACTTGAAAATAAGAGTTTTCAACTACACAAGTTTTTCAATTGCTAGAACCCCTATCTTAATGGTCGTGAAAAGATATTAGAAATCACATCATCCCTCAATAAAATATCGCCTTTAGTCTTACGCACTATCTTTCTTCCAAACATTGATCATATACCCCTACGTGTATGTAAAAGACATCCCTACACTTAGAGAATTCAATTCAAGCTATCATACTCTTATCCATCCTCTAAAGTACTATTTAGTCGGTGAAATTTTTTTTATGAAATTGCTCACACATCCTTCATGCAACCGTTAATACTTCTTGAGGTACTAACCGACCGATTACAAAATGTACTTGCGTATTAAGGTGTAATTTCTCGTCTTGCAACACCTAAGGCTTATCAGTGGCTCCCAAACCAGTTGGTCTAAGACACTATGTGATAAAGCACCCTCGCTATATTTTTTTATGCTGCCTTGGTAATTACAAAACCAGTGTTCATTTTTTTCTTTCTTCACCACTTATATTTTATTTTATTTTCCTTCATACTAAGGCTTTTAGACAAGAGCATTTCAAGGTATCCTCTACTATCCCAAGTTTCAAGATGTGTGTAAGTGCGTATAGTAGGGTATCAATATTCAGATGTTTGGTTTCTAGAATAGGGACTATTTTTCAGATTTATTTTTATCATCAGATTGGAAATTTTCTTCTTCTTACTAACCCTTAGGACAACAGCTCATAACTACTTATTGCAAGTTTTGTTTAAGAAAATCTCTAACTTTCTTGTTTTTCTCAAACTATTCCTATCTTTCATATGTAAATTTTCACTTTCAAGCTTTTATTATCAAAAAAAAATTTGTGTGCTTATATATAGTATAATGCAAAGTAATGCGTAAATAAGCACAAACCTCCTCCAAACCTGTTTGCAGTAGTGTCCTCACTGTTGTTTCTTTTAAATCTCAAAAACCTGTAGACTTGGAAGGAAAGGTTATTAACGGGGGCAACAAAAATTGAAAGTGAAAATCCTCCCCCAAACTTATTTTTGGCTCACAATTTTGAGGACAAATTTTATTTTCAAGAGCCAAAAATATAAAAAAAAAAAACCCAAACTTGAGTTAAACAATATTAAGTATTTTAAGGGGGGTAAAGTTATTTGGTCAATATAAGACTTTACAAAGACCAAAAGTTAATAGCAACCATTCAAAGATTTTATCGATGTAACGTATAGGTCGGTGGAAGAACATGTTATATAGAGCCAAGAACAAGTAGGGAAGAGATAAGTGGTGGTATGGAAAGGGTTTGCGTGAACGTGAATGTGAAGAGATAAGAGATGATGATAAATAAAAACGAGAATGTGAATGATCAGAAATGAGTGGAATATTGGCATTCTCGTATTTTATAAGAAGAAAGGGTGGTGGTTCAACTTCTATAGGTGGAGGTTGATTAATTGTTGTTTAGGAATGCAAGTCCGTCGGCAAAAATTTCTTCAAAACTTTCATCGATGGTGTAATTGAACATTTTGCTGTCAATAAGTTTTGTGCCAGAATTTATCATAATTAATTTGTCAAAAATTATGGAGGTAGGAGACTCGAAAAACTCATCTATCTCATTTTCAAAAATATCCAAATCAAGTTGGCTTTCTAGAATTATCAAACTTGAATTATCGGATTGTGATTCATCAACACTCACTGAAATTATAGGAAGAATATAAGAAGAACCTGAGAAAGTAGAAGGTAAAATGGGTAAACAAATTGGTGTGTCGAGTATCGCTGAACCAGATGTGGGAGATGAAGGCTGAATTTCGGTCTGCTGTTCGGTTATACAATTATCATCAACTTCAAGGCATATTTGGGGTTCGGGAAGAATAATAATGGCTCGAGATGATGACCACAAGGAAGTGAAAAGACCTGATGAATTGATGGGACAAACTCATCCAAATTTTCGGGTTCATCATTCAGTATATCCCCAATGTCAATCTCCTCATTCAAGTGAAGGTTAGAATTCTCAAACACCTCATTAAAATTATGGTTTTCAATCAATTTTGGTACAAGAGTGGAGGTGTAGAGATCACAAGGGTTGGGTATGGTTTCACTTGAAATGGACCCTTCACAATCGGGTAAATCAAACACTACAAAGCCACACAACTTATCAGACATTCTATCTTCAATTGATGAATCATTTGGTGTACTCGATGAATCTATGAAACTGGAGTTATGGATTTCAGTTTGGAATGGGGAGGTTTGATTAGGAAGGTTCTCTCTCACTACCCAAATTCTCACTTTGTCCTATGGACGTATCATACACTGAAAAATTTTGAGCTGGTTCAAAACTAGTTGCTCGTTTATACTCAGCCATGCTTTCTGCCAATTCCTTTCTGAGGCGGCGCATCAATTTCACACCTTCTTCTAATTTCCACTCAAGACTAGATTTGGGTTGATAAGGGGTTTCAGCATAAGATTGAAATTCTTGTGGATAAGTAAAACTCCCAAATGACTGAATAGAAGGACTGTCTAGAGAAGGTGTAAAAGTCGGGTAGGATTGATAGGAATTGAATGGTTGTGAAAATGGGGCAGGAGTAGGATCAACATTATGATAAGAAGAATATTGATATGGGTTGGTTGGTTGGCTATTTTCAATAGACGTCATATATGCCACAAACCGATTATGAAATTATTCTTTAGAAAGTGGTGGAGATGGTTGATGTTGGTCCGGATTGAAACTTTGGCCGTTAGCCTTCGCTATATGCTCAGCAATGGACATTCATCTAGGGGTATCCTCACTCGGAGTATCAGTATAAGAAGATGTAGAATTTGGATGCAGTTGATATGACCTGGAGTGAGGTGGCCAACTGTTTCTTTTCGTTTGTTCTATCCGATCTCGTAAAGACATGGGAGAGTCGGATGGTATACCGAAGCGATTACGAAGACAAGAAATATCCGGTTGTGGATAGCAAATCTCGGCAAGAGTTCGTCTGTTTGGATTACCCATTATAAGAAGAAAAGAGGGGGAAGGGTAAAAAGGAAAAGAAAAAAAATTGGATTGTTTTGCTTCAAAAGTGGACTTGGGGGTTGACTCACAAAATCACAAAAAATACACAAACAACCCTAGAACTATGGTTACCCAGGACAAGCTCGAGACCGCTCCTAGACTTCTAAAGGACAAGCCGCAGGATCAATCCTCTATCACCTCTTTACTACCCTTGCGTACAGGTAAGTGCCAGGTAAGTAGGAGGTATCCGCTATACGAATCACCGAAAATAGCGGGCCTAATTAAGTAACAACTTTCCATAGACACACTTGCCTAGACACCACAAAAGTAATACGGATAAGCGATAAATTACCCACGACCTTCCTCTGTCCTTATTGAGCGCGACAGTCACTAGAGTCTTGTCTAGATATTTTTTAAATTAATGTAGGGTTGATGCGGATGCTCGTTTTGTGATTTGCGAGGCTTAGGAAAGGTGATAAAATCCCCCACCTAATCTGAATTTTGGTCTTGCCCCTTAAAGTCCGTATTAAAATATTAATAAACAAACCAATTACAAAACTTTGCAAAAAGATTTTTGAGCGGCGATATTTTGCAAAGAATCCTGCAGGAAAGATATTTTATTGGATTTCAAAGGAGAGAGAAAGAGTTGAGAAATTTACCAGAGAAGCTTGGAACCCTAATTCTCCAATTCAGCCGCGCTTCCACCGCAAATTTGCCTTATTGCTGCGCTTCCGCCGCCGACTTGGGAGATCAGGTAGAGATTTTGTTAGTGTATATGCCCTAGAGGCCATTACTGTATCATACTAGTTTGTATATTACTTAATGGAAGCTTGGGATATTCACAGTTGTATATACAATCTTGCTCGAAATGGTAGTATGCTACTTGGTTTGTCTCTGCTTTAATATGTGCATGTGTTTCTTTTAGCATATTGCTGATATACATATTAGTAGAGCCCTTAGGATCTTTGCTTGATTACCAGCGTTGTGATGGCGCTCACACTCGTGGGAGCTGGGTGATCTATAAGCACATCCTTATACAGGTCCCTAGTCGTTGGACTATCGAGACAGGGCATCGATACTCCGGAGTAGACTAGCGTATGCGCTTCTCATCCCAGTGTGGGAGACGGTCTATCCCACAGCCGTCAGTACGTCGTACTTGAGATAGTATACGGGTGCTCGTTAGGTTACGAGTACACTGGACAGGACTCGTCGGGGACTGTTGGTTGGTATTATACCTATCGTCAGTTATCAGTTCCCAGGTGACATGAGTACAGCTTAGTCCGTTGACTTGACACTGTCACTTCGCCTCGAGTGTGTTCCCACTGCACTTTGATTACTACCCTACTACGGCTCAAAGGAGTCGTGCAAACAGGTAGTTTTTGGATGCAGTCCCGAAGCACTTGGAGGCAGTGACGGTTAGACAGGATTCGTCTCTCCCGGTATTGGGGGTTGACATCGCGCTGTGTCCAGGAGAGCCATTACACGAGTAGTCCCTGGCCAGGGCAAGCGAGATATACTGGTAGGTTTCCAGTGTTATCTCAGGGTGTTCTGGGCTACACTCCGACACGACTTGTACCGCTATTAGGGGACTGACGTTCACCGCCTCCCTAGGCCCGCCATGCGATGTATCAGACGAACAGACCGGACTGTACGGAGATTGTCACATACAGGCTCAGTAGGAGTTCAGATGGGGTTCACCTCGTCAGTCTTCTTATCGACATCTACCTGGGGACCGTTACGTACAGCTAGTGCCGCTTGCGGTCTGTAGTTAAACCCACTGCCAGCGTAGTGTCGAGTCTTTAGAGTCCCACACAGAGAGCTATTCGCCTTTAGGCAAAATGAGTAGAGGTCGCATGGTTTTGCGACAGGGTTCGTTCACATCCGCGCACTTGTGCACGTTTGCTGTCCGGACAGTTTATACTAGCGGGCTTTGGTATAAGCCGGATCCTAGTATATGATTTGGGATTGGTTTTTCTCATTGTATTCGTGTTCCTTGGATCACGAATACGGGTGCGTATGCACAGTTGCCTGAGATAGAGGGAGAGGACTTTGATTAGGGTTAATGGCTATTCTCATTTTATTAACCCTAATGCTTATGTGTGTATTATAGTTAATTAATAATTAGTTTAATAATTGTGCATGGTTATGGTTGTTGACCATTTGACCTTATTGACTTGTTGACCTAGGTTGACACTTTGACCATCATCATTTCTTTTGGAAGATGCTTTTTGATCCTTGCAAATTGAAATGATAATGGTCATGTCATGATTAACCATGACAATTATCTAGCTAATTATTTAATTAAAATAATATACACATATTAGTGAGAATGGTTCACATTATTCTCATTCTATCATTTCATTTCTCTCTCTTGTTCTTCCTCTCCCTCAAGCTCTCCCCTCTCATGTGTTGAGAAACACTTGAGCTTGAGAAAAACCCTCTCTTCATCATCTCTACTCTCATCTAGGGTTCAAGTATTAGCACTTCTTGCACCCTAGTTACTTCTAGCTTGGAGTTGAAGACAAAGGTTGAGACTTTCGGGTGGATCTTTCTTCGACGTGAGAAGACGACCAAGGTGACCTCCTTCCACCACTCCAAGGAGCAAGGAGAGAAGGACTTAAAGCCCAAGGTATAACCTTTCTAGCACTTAGCTAGTTACTAGTTAGCTTTAGCAAGTTTTTGTTTAGCAAAGATCCTTTAAAGTCTAGTCCATGTTGCCTAAGCTCATAAAAATCCGATTTTTATTCCGTTTTCCGCCTCCCCGCAAGCACCGGGGTGGGCAACGTGGACTTACAGTGGTATCAGAGCCTAACTAAACATAAACTAGCTAGGTAGTAGAGTGTGTCGAAGTTCGAAACGGAAAAATTGAAAAACCAAGTTTTCGAAACCCTAAGTTTCTGTAAAAAAAATTTCTGGTCAAAACAAAATTTGTTATACTCCAAAAATCGTCTCAGGGTTTTGTAAAGAAAACCACCAAACCCGGTCCAGTGAGTCGTCTAAACGGCCGCGGTTCAGCGGCAATAGCAAGCTATTGCCGCGGAACCGCCGTCGTTTTAACTCTTCACTGAGTCGAGTTTGGTGTAGTGTATCTCTGGCTTGGTTTTAGGATTTTTAAGATGGTTTATATGTGCCCAGGTTTTCCAGAATAGAAATTCATTTTTGGGGGTTTATAAATCCGTATTTTTTTCGAACTTCAATACACTTTGACTATAAGGGTTATATCTGTGATGTTTGCATGTATTGAACGTCGGCTAATCGCTATATGTCGATTAGTCGGGGTTATACATATCTGTGATCTGTGATTGATGACGGTATGCGTATATGAATGGGTTGGATTGTCGCGGATGAATAGCCGGGGTGGATGTGAGATGAGTGTTGCTTTTCTTTCATTCATTTGTAATATGTAAATTGATGTAATATTATTATTTGTTTGGCCGCACAACCGGGTCGGGGTTGTAGCCGTCATTGTATAATTCTTTTTACTGTTTTTGCTCCTAGGATAGACCCATGGAGGGGGTGCACAAACTACCGGGTATCTCGAAGTGCCGAGTGGCCTACTCACGGTGTTGAGGGAGGTTGCTTCGCTTCGGGTACTTGGCGGGTAGTTTGCCGCACCCGTAGGGGTCTTGGGTGGGGTATTGGCTATTCACCGCGACCGTGTAATCCGATTTTCGTTGCAGGCTCGAACGGATTGCGGATTCCTAGTATATCCAATGTATTCATCTGTGATCTGTAATGTCTATCATTGCTATATATTTATATATGATAACTATTTAGGCGTTGCTTATGTTTTACAGCCGCGCTAGCCCAGCCCCCGCTCTGTCGTTAGTTAAGTAACCTAACGGGTGATGACGGGTCCCCGTGGCGAATGCGAATGGCATAAGCGTACGTCATATTTTGGTTGTTTTCTGCAATGGTAGGATTAAATGATGGGACGCATTAAAAGAACTAATGCAAGAAAATAAACCAAGTAAAAGTCGATTGGAACACTTTGAAAACCACTCGGTTCTTTTCAAAACTAAACTTTTAAACGCGGAGCTTGAACCACTCTTTTTAAAAGCTATCTCGTTCCATCGATTATATCAAGTTCACTACGTTCACGGTTTCGCCAAAACCATCCGTAGCCCTCCATCATTTCAGTTAAATATACGGTAGTATTCAAGCTATGTATTTTGACCTCACGCCAAGGCATAGTGATTTGTAGCTACCGGATATTTATCTGTTGCATAGATAGAATGCGTTGGTTTGAGACAGTCGTACTGCCGTTTTGGCCTACGTCAAGGGTAGGTACGGGTGGGTTCAAATTAACCGGGATAATGATGGGAAGAACTTGACATGTGACTTATGACATTTTGACCTCACGCCAAGGTCATAAGAGCATGGGGCAAAAATCCACATCGGGAGTTTCATAAGTACTGAAACTTGCTAGCGTTGCATACCATTTGGAGTGTGATAATTCTGGTAGGATTCCTTCGGTTTTATCACGCGATGATATTTGGATCCCGATCCTACTGTGAGTATATGCTACTCCTCGGGAAAACTCTCACTTAACGATCAATGCTATAAACCTAGTAGGTGTCTAGAAAGGTGTTAGCGGGGCTACGCCCACAGGAAAAAGAGGTTACTTAATTAAGAAACTTCGCGAAAGCGTTGGAAAACCTCCCTCGAAGTACCGACACTGGCCTGGCTGAACGGTTAAGCAAGTATTGTACGGTGAGAGTGATCCTGACTAATCCTTTCTTTGCGGTTTGAGAAGGGATTCGAGAGACAGTGGGAGCCATCCAGTTTAGAAAAATTAAAAACCACTCTAAACTTGCAAGAGCATCATGCTAAAGTGTTTCTTTTCTCTCTCCTAATTGCAGCGACCATTCAACATGACCGGACTTAAGTTATTACTAGATAAAAACATATTGACAGGGCCAAACTACAAAGATTGGCTCAGGAATGTCAAGATGGCAATCACTTACGACAAGTTGGGGTATGTCCTTACCACCAAAGCTCCCCCTGTCCCAGGTCCCACCTCCAGCGTCGCGGATAAGGAAATCCGTAAGACATGGGAGATAGATTGCGCGAAGGCCAAATGCCTCGTATTAGCCTCGATGGACAACGAACATCAGAGGAGGCATGAGAATATGGACCTAGAGTCCATATTTCTCCATACAAAAGAACTGTATGGAGAGCAGTCTCGTATCGCAAGATACGAAGTGTCGAAGAAGCTATTTTCGGCAAGGTTGGCCGTCGGATCATCGGTAGAGGAACACGTGCTTAAGATGATTGGCTACATAGAGGAGCTCGCGGACCTTGGGACCACGTTGGAGAATGAACTCTATACTGATTTGATTCTCCAGTCCTTTCCTTCCACTTACGCCCAGTTTATTCTTAACTTCAACATGCAAGGAAAGGAGGTAGAACTTTCCGAACTTCTGAACATATTGAGGAGTGCTGAGGGCACCCTACAGAAAGGTAGGGAGACATCCACTTTGTTTGTAGGAGGATCTTCCTCTTCTAGATCCAGGACGAAAGCCAAGGGTAAGAAGAAGAAAGCCCCCGCCAAACCAAGAGGCGGTGTCGGTAAAGTGGATACGAAGGGAAAAGGTAAAGCAACAAAGATAGCGAGGAAGCTAGTGGGGAAGGAAGAATGCTTCTATTGTCACAAAAGTGGTCACTGGAAACAGGATTACAAGGCTTGGAAAGCCAGAACACAGGATTTGAAGCGAGTTGCAGCTTCAGCTTCAGGTGTGTATGTTATTGAAAACTGTCTATCAATAAACTCTACTTCCTGGATATTGGATACCGGATCAGGATCTCATATCTGTAATTCTTTGCAGGCGTTGAGAAAGCGTAGAGTTTTGAAGGCAGGTGACATGACCCTCAGAGTTGCGAACGGTGCTAGCATGGATGCTGAGGCCGTGGGGGACTATCACCTGGGATTGTCGGATGGACATTTTTTGGTTTTGCGTAGTTGTTATTATGTACCAAATGCAACCTGTAATATCATTTCTGTATCTTTATTATCTAAAGAAGGTTATGAATTTGCATTTGTAAGTAATGTGTGAACATTCACCTTAATCAAGCTTTGATTGGGTCAGGTACATTGAACAACGGTATATACGTATTAAACCAACCACAGATTTTCAATGTCCAGAATACACACAAAAGAAAGTCTCCAGAAATCAATAAAACTTTCTTATGGCATTGTAGACTGGGTCACATCAATGAGAGAAGGTTGACTAAGTTACACACAGAAGGATATTTGGATTCGTTCGAATATCAATCGTATGCAACATGTCAATCCTGTCTCAAGGGAAAGATGACAAAAACTCCGTTCACTGGACACGGAGAAAGAGCGAGCGAGCTCTTGGGACTCGTACACGGTGACGTGTGCGGTCCAATGTCTACACATGCGCGAAGCGGTTATTCTTACTTCATTACTTTTACGGATGATTTCTCAAGGTTCGGACATGTCTTCTTAATGAAGCATAAATCCGAAGCTTTTGATAAGTTCCAGGAATATAAGAATGAAGTAGAAAAACAAACAGGAAAAGTATAAAGACACTGAGATCTGATCGAGATGGTGAATACTTGAGTGCCGAGTTCCTGGGTTACTTAAAAGAGAATGGAATTCTCTCTCAGCTTACTCCTCCATACACTCCGCAACATAATGGTGTATCGGAGAGACGGAACCGAACCCTATTGGATATGGTACGGTCCATGATGAGTAACGCTGAGTTGCCGCGATCGTTCTGGGGATATGCGCTAGAATCAGCTGCATACCTTTTGAACCGAGTTCCCACTAAGACTATGCCTACCACACCATATGAGTTATGGAGTGGGAAGAAACCCTATCTTCAATACCTGAAGATTTGGGGATGTCCAGATTTTGTAAAAAAGCAGCATGCGGACAAGCTCGAGGCACGCTCAGTACTGTACAAGTTTGTGGGATACCCAAAGAACTCCAGGGGGTATCTTTTCTATTACGCAGAGGAACAAAAAGTCCTTGTTTCTCGTAATGCCCATTTTCTGGAACATCAGTTCTTAGAAAAGGAAATAAGTGGGAGCGCAATAGAACTGGAAGAAATTCCAGAACCACAAGCTATTACTGAAAGCTTAGTAGAACCAGAGGGTTCGAAAGATCAGGACATTCCCACGCCACTCCGTAGGAGTAGTAGGCAGTCTCATCCGCCCGAAAGATACTACGGTTTTCTCATTGACGGGGATAGAGAGGATTGCATCATAGACTGTGATGAGCCTACTAGCTTCCAGCAAGCCATTCAGAGCGTCGACTCGGTAAAATGGCTGGATGCAATGCGGACCGAAATGGAGTCCATGTACACCAACAAAGTAAGGACGTTGGACATTGCTCCAGATGGGGTAAAACCCGTAGGATGCAAGTGGATCTTCAAAAGGAAGATTGGTGTAGATGGACAGGTTGAGACCTATAAAGCTAGACTGGTAGCAAAGGGTTTTCGTCAGCGACCTGGTTTGGACTATGACGAAACCTTTTCTCCAGTAGCTATGCTGAAATCCATTCGGATCCTTCTTGCCATTGCTGCCTTCCACGATTATGAGATTTGGCAGATGGACGTAAAGACAGCTTTTCTAAATGGTCATTTAGATGAGTGTGTCTATATGGATCAGCCAGAGGGTTTCATTCAGAGTGGGAGCAGCGGAAAGGTGTGCAAGTTGCTTAAGTCCATTTATGGACTAAAGCAGGCATCGCGGAGTTGGAACATCTGTTTTGATGAGACGGTCAAGGAATTTGGCTTTATCAAAAATCCAGATGAACCATGCATCTATTGTAGATTTGTAGCGAGAACTGTAGTATTCCTCGTTTTATACGTGGATGACATTCTCTTAATAGGAAATGACATTCCTATGCTACAATCTGTCAAGGGGTTCTTGTCACACAGGTTCTCCATGAAAGACCTGGGTGATGCCTCATACATTCTGGGTATCCAGATCTACCGTGACAGATCCAAGAGGATATTAGGACTTTCGCAGTCCAGGTACATCGACGCCATACTGAAGAGATTCAGTATGGAAGATTCCAATCGCGGTAATCTACCAGCTTGTCACGGGATCACCCTCTCCAAAGAGATGTCTCCCAAGAATGATTTGGAGAGGGATCGCATGTATACCCTACGCTTCTGCGGTAGGCTCTATAATGTATGCGATGTTGTGTACCAGACCGGATGTGGCTTATGCACTGAGTGTGGTAAGCAGGTATCAGTCAAACCCTGGGGAGAAACATTGGATAGCAGTAAAGAACATTCTCAAGTACCTGAGAAGGACTAAGGAGATGTTCTTGGTGTATGGCGGAAAAGACCTGCAGATTGAGGCCTTTGCTTACTCCAGCTTCCAAAGTGACAAGGATGATTCCAAGTCCATGTCGGGTTTTGTCTTCACCCTCAATGGAGGGGCGGTGTGTTGGAAGAGCTCCAAACAGGAAACCGTTGCTGACTCGACGATGGAAGCGGAATACATCGCTGCATCTGATGCCGCAAAAGAAGCTGTCTGGATGAGGAAGTTCTTGAGAGAACTTCAGGTAGTTCCGTCCATTGTTGACCCAATACCTCTGTATTGCGACAACAACGGGGCTATAGCTTTAGCGAAGGAACCCAGATCCCATCAGAAATCCAGACACATCTTAAGGCGGTATCACCTGATCAGGGAGATCGTGGATCGCCAGGAGATCGAGGTCCGGAGAGTTGCATCAGAGGATAACACAGCAGATCCATTCACCAAGGCCTTGCCCCAGACTCAGTTCGAGCGGCTGATCGAGATGATAGGTCTTCGATACGCCAGTACATGGCCTTAGTGCAAGTGGGAGATTGTTGGTGTATATGCCCTAGAGGCCATTACTGTATCATACTAGTTTGTATATTACTTAATGGAAGCTTGGGATATTCACAGTTGTATATACAATCTTGCTCGAAATGGTAGTATGCTACTTGGTTTGTCTCTGCTTTAATATGTGCATGTGTTTCTTTTAGCATATTGCTGATATACATATTAGTAGAGCCCTTAGGATCTTTGCTTGATTACCAGCGTTGTGATGGCGCTCACACTCGTGGGAGCTGGGTGATCTATAAGCACATCCTTATACAGGTCCCTAGTCGTTGGACTATCGAGACAGGGCATCGATACTCCGGAGTAGACTAGCGTATGCGCTTCTCATCCCAGTGTGGGAGACGGTCTGTCCTACAGCCGTCAGTACGTCGTACTTGAGATAGTATACGGGTGCTCGTTAGGTTACGAGTACACTGGACAGGACTCGTCGGGGACTGTTGGTTGGTATTATACCTATCGTCAGTTATCAGTTCCCAGGTGACATGAGTACAGCTTAGTCCGTTGACTTGACACTGTCACTTCGCCTCGAGTGTGTTCCCACTGCACTTTGATTACTATCCTACCACGGCTCAAAGGAGTCGTGCAAACAGGTAGTTTTTGGGTGCAGTCCCGAAGCACTTGGAGGCAGTGACGGTTAGACAGGATTCGTCTCTCCCGGTATTGGGGGTTGACATCGCGCTGTGTCCAGGAGAGCCATTACACGAGTAGTCCCTGGCCAGGGCAAGCGAGATATACTGGTAGGTTTCCAGTGTTATCTCAGGGTGTTCTGGGCTACACTCCGACATGACTTGTACCGCTATTAGGGGACTGACGTTCACCGCCCCCTAGGCCCGCCATGCGATGTATCAGACGAACAGACCGGACTGTACGGAGATTGTCACATACAGGCTCAGTAGGAGTTCAGATGGGGTTCACCTCGTCAGTCTTCTTATCGACATCTACCTGGGGACCGTTACGTACAGCTAGTGCCGCTTGCGGTCTGTGGTTAAACCCACTACCAGCGTAGTGTCGAGTCTTTAGAGTCCCACACAGAGAGCTATTCGCCTTTAGGTAAAATGAGTAGAGGTCGCATGGTTTTGCGACAGGGTTCGTTCACATCCGCGCACTTGTGCACGTTTGCTGTCCGGACAGTTTATACTAGCGGGCTTTGGTTTAAGCCGGATCCTAATATATGATTTGGGATTGGTTTTTCTCATTATATTCGTGTTCCTTGGATCACGAATGCGGGTGCGTATGCACAGTTGCCTGAGATAGAGGGAGAGGACTTTGATTAGGGTTAATGGCTATTGTCATTTTATTAACCATAATGCTTATGTGTGTATTATAGTTAATTGATAATTAGTTTAATAATTGTGCATGGTTATGGTTGTTGACCATTTGACCTTATTGACTTGTTGACCTAGGTTGACACTTTGACCATCATCATTTCTTTTGGAAGATGCTTTTTGATCTTTGCAAATTGAAATGATAATGGTCATGTCATGATTAACCATGACAATTATCTAGCTAATTATTTAATTAAAATAATATACACATATTAGTGAGAATGGTTCACATTATTCTCATTCTATCATTTCATTTCTCTCTCTTGTTCTTCCTCTCCCTCAAGCTCTCCCCTCTCATGTGTTGAGAAACACTTGAGCTTGAGAAAAACCCTCTCTTCATCATCTCTACTCTCATCTAGGGTTCAAGTATTAGCACTTCTTGCACCCTAGTTACTTCTATCTTGGAGTTGAAGCCAAAGGTTGAGGCTTTCGGGTGGATCTTTCTTCGACGTGAGAAGACGACCAAGGTGACCTCCTTCCACCACTCCAAGGAGCAAGGAGAGAAGGACTTAAAGCCCAAGGTATAACCTTTCTAGCACTTAGCTAGTTACTAGTTAGCTTTAGCAAGTTTTTGTTTAGCAAAGATCCTTTAAAGTCTAGTCCATGTTGCCTAAGCTCATAAAAATCCGATTTTTATTCCGTTTTCCGCCTCCCCGCAAGCACCGGGGTGGGCAACGTGGACTTACAGATTTTTGCTACGTGGCCTCCCTTACTCCTCTGGATCTTGATGAATGTCTCTGGCTCTCTGTTTCCTCAATTTTGTAACTCCAGATCCCCTTGCAAAATTCACACAATAATCGTTAAATATACAATTTGCAGTTTTATTTATTTTTATGATATAAATCGCATAAGAATTCAACACGAATAGTAAGAAAAATAAATTATGCGTGTATCCCCGGCAACGGCGTCATTTGATTAGTCTGTATTTATGTGTAGTAGTTAACCGCAATCAATAATGGTGTCGCGTGTAGCTAGACCGAGATGAGTACGGGTCGTCCTCAGGGAAACGTTGAATCTTTTAATCTTACTTTAGGTGTGTTGAGAAAAAAAGGAGGAAGAATAAAGAATGGTGAAGAATGGTTGTAGGTTCTAGATCTACATCAAACACGGATGCAGAATATAGATCTAGATTAACTACAGATGTAGGTTTTATAGTAGAAGGGGGCTTGTAGGGTTCGTTAAGATTTAGTAGTCCTGGATGATTAATTAAAGATTACTCCTTTTATCCTTTAATATATTTAAAACTAGATCGACAGTGATGCATGTTGATTAGGGTTTCTGGAGAGAATAGGGTTCCCACTTTTAACCCCTATCTTGATATGGATCTCCGTTCATGTTTAGCCTTTACCAAAATAATCGTTAATCTGATCTCTAATCGCGGTCGAGGCTAGAAATAAATTGGTAGCGCGCCCGATTAGGATGTTAATGATTCTTTTAGTAAAGTTTATAAACTTTATAGGACGTAAAAAGAGTTTAAGGATCTTCATCATCTATTAATCTATCCTAATCCTACGAACCCTAACAAGCGGAGAATTACTCGCGCATAATGAAGATAAAAGAACGGATAGAGATCATGATGTAAATAATAAAATGCAATAAAAATAAAAACAACTACCTTTATTAATCAACTTGATCAAACACACTTTGTTTCCTTTAGAAAATGATTACAAAAACCTAGTTTGCTTCTTGATCTCTTCTAAGGAGGTAGATGAACAATTGATGATCAGCCTGGATGCGTGACCGTCTTGGACTTCGTGATCTCGTCGGCTTGATAAATTTTCCTAGAGGCTCTCGGTCCTTATTTATATTCCCAGAGTCAGAACCCTAGTTTCCTAATATGGAAAGCAGTGGTTAAGATCCCAACAAAAAAAATCTCATGCCCTAACTACCTTAGTTTCCTAATATGGAAACCAGTGGTTAAATCCCAACAGAAAAAATCCCATGCCCTAACTACCCTAGTTTCCTAATATGGAAACCAATGGTTAAGATCCCTGGTTCGTTGTTTTGGGGCTTCATCTTGGTGACACGTGTTGATCTTTTGAATATCTGAAAACTGAAAAAAAAAATCTACGTTACCGCCAGAATTGATTTCTTTAGTTTACTTTCTTATTTAGGCAGGTCTGTTTCGCTAACTTTGATTTCCTTGATTTCAGTCTTGAAAATTCTGCACAATAACTCAATAAATAATATTAGTAGAATTTGTTTTAATTGAGATATTAACTTAACCATTTGTTATGATATTATAGTTTTAAGAATTGGTCAAAGGTATTTAATAAGGTAAGCATATTTAAATGGGCCAAACGTTACATGGATATTATATGCTTACCTTTTCCTATATAATGATAATTATAATATATAAACACATAAAAATAGTATTTTTGCAAGTAAACCTTCATATGTGTCATATTTATAATAAACACCTTTTACTATATAGAAATAGTAGGAAAAATATTATATTAAATGTGCGGTTTTATCAACTGAACAGGATTCAAACTATTCTGCGCCACCCATCCATACATTTGTAAGAAGTGACATCGGCCATTTGATTGTCACGGATCAAGATTTTGAGAATCCACCCAACGAATGTTTAGTTAATGTACCGCATAAATGTGTTAGGTAAGGAAGTTAAATTGAATGTTCTAAATTGTATAATGATTATAAGTAATGAAATAACATTTAGATATATATGTAGGATTTGTTCATGGGCGTAGGCAAAAGCTCTAAATATTACAAGAGACAGCGTCTAGAGGACATTCTCCAGCGATCCATACCCGTCGACGAGAATGTCCCAAGAGCCTCAGCAGGCCTGGGAGCCGCAAAAGCAGTGTTTATCCCTAGCAGCGCTCCTCTACTACCGCCACATCACCCCTTATGGCTCCCCTTATTACCACCGCATCACCCCCAGCAGGAGCGTCTATCCCTACCGGCGCTCCTCATACTACCGTCACATCAATCCCCATGGCTCCCCTACTACCATCGCATCACGCCCAACAGGAGAGTCTATCCCTACCAGTGCTCCCCATACTATCGACAGATCACCTGCAGCATCTACGCCTATACCTACCCTTATTAATACGCCAACAGATCCTCATACCCCAGTCACTCCTGTGCATGGTGCATAGTTTACTCATTTAAAATTTGATATATCGTTATAATATAGGTGGATATTGAATTATCTAACAGTTTATTGTTTGCATATCCGCATTCTACTCACGGAATGGCGTTTGGTGCCGGTTCTAGCGCGATGCCGGGGAGGGCAGGTATAATCGTTATTTCTTAAACCTTTTAAATAACGATTGTAATTTAAATTTGTCAAATTCTATATTCATATTCTAAATATAATAATATTGTGCCTGTATATCTATTTTTTCCTGGCTCGACCAGTATTAGGACGAGGGGTCCTACTGGGCCCAATTGTTGCAGGTCGTCTAAGGAAGCTGGGCCATGGGACCTGATCTTTGATGTGATAGGTGTACCTGTTGGAGATCATGCGACCCAATGTGGGGATTACGTTGGAACGGAGATCCGTACTTATTATAAGTACCCGCTCCATATTCGGTGGAACCAGGCCCAGACCGAGCATGATACGTTGTTTTTTGGGTCGGGGGAGGTATGCTATATCCTTTTACCCATTTAAATTTCAATCGTCGTTATATATATATATATATATATATATATATATATATATATATATATATATATATATATATAAAATTATTTGTGTAATATATTTCAATTTCAAACCATGAAGAATTATAGATTCATTGGTCAGCCCGGCGAGGATGGCGTATACATGCCATTCGATGTAGATTGCGCCCTTGCTCACTTTATATTCTAGTGTCAAGAGACATCGCTGATTTGAGGTGAAGAATGAATTTTACCTTCCTTGGGTCGCGGCGGCCGAGGATCAGCGGACGCTCATGATGTAGGTCATAGAGCTGGAGATTCCGAGAGAGGATTTGTCGATTCTTATCGGCTATTATGAGTGCGATGATGTGCATGTATCAATTTAATTTTTAAGATTTTAACAATATAACATGAAATCATATTCTAAAATATATTATATTCTTTATTTTTGCAAGACGATACCGATTCGAATAAGTAGAAATGGAACAACGGCGTGTGAGAACGCGCTATCCCGACCTGAGGGAAGTGCTCGCAAGCCAATGCTCGGTGGCACTTGGTGAGTATTTCGATGCTTAATTTCGTACGTTTTCTATATCGTTGATTAATTATTAAACTAAATTCTAATTTCATCACGGAGAAGGAAAGACCCCGCCAACCACAATGAAGCCAAGGGATGGACGACGTTACACAAGGGCATGGACGTGTACATGGTAAATTTCATATTATCAAGTTGATTATGTATTTTAAATTAGCACCTGTGTGTGTATGCGTCTATATATATTCTATACAGACCCGGTTCTAGGAGCAGACGAACGCTTTAGCACTTGGCCCCGGCGACTCGATCACCGACATTGTCCCAGTTCTGGATTCGATATTCGGCAGGCATCATGGTGGATATGAGCGCGGGGTTGGTCCTATGGTCCATAGATATTTTGATAGGCGTTCGAATGCGCACGAGTATGTCGTGACCCAGATGCGGATGGATGAGACAGCTGCATCGCAGGAGGAGATCCATCGGCTCCGCGAGCAGGTGGAGCAGCAATATCAGACGCAGCAGGAGACGCGACATGAGCTGCAGGACCTTAGGGCGGAAATCCAAGACATGGGAAAGTCGCACACCGATTCTGTCCGGTATACCATACGGGATGAGTTGAGTGCATTTTTTAGGCTACGGGACGATGGGGGTGGTCCATCATCCCAACGGCCTTTGATGTTTTGATTTATTGACACATATATTTGTTTGTTAGTAGAGTGGAGTATTGATCATATTGATTGTATGTATATATTTTGTTTATGTTTGCATGCGATTCCGAGCTTATTACTTTGATTATTATATATTGCATGAGATTTGATCATATTAATATTATATATTGCTGCTTGTGAATGAAAATTATATGTTGCTGCTTATGAATGGAAATTATATATTGCTAGTTGTTATTGAAATTAAAGCGCCCGGAGAGCGAATTTTTTTTTAATTTTAACAAAAAGGCTTTGTCATGGTTGTAACCGTGACTAAATCCCTATGGTCACGATTACAACCGTGACCATAAGGTTCTCCAGATGTCTAATATCCGGAGCAAATCAATTAAGGTCATGGTCAGAAGTTTGTAGTCACGGTTATAACCGTGACCAAAAACGTGGGGGCCACCTTCCTAACTGACTTTTGAATATTGGACGTTGAGAAATGGTCACGGTTACAACCGTGACAAGTTCTTCCTATGGTCACGGTTCTAACCGTGACCAATCTTTTGCTCACGCAACTTTAGATCACAGTTCAGTCACGGTTTAAACCGTGATCAGACCTTTTGGTCACGGTTTATCGAATTCTTACCCTGTAGTAGTGTCGGTTTTCATCCTACCATGGCTTAATTCACTGCAATGTCGCGAATACTAAAACCGCGTCTCAGAGCTATTCGGGTTCAAATCCTGCTCATTTAAAGAAACATATTTGATGAAAATGATAATAGCTGCCACGTAGAAGTATAGGATCCGGTTCACAAATAAGAAGAGTTCTTTTTGTGAAGAAATACGGATCCAAAATACTCGAATTCCGATTCAACAATAGTGGAACAAAGTTCACATCAACCTAAGACTCACAACACACAAAAGAAGAAGAGTATCGTAAATGAGAGAAAGTAAAGCATAAATTTCATTTATAATTCATGAGCATATAAAATAATAGAGTTTGGAGAACTTGTAAAATATAGGAGCGATGAAGATGTGTTTAGTGGAGTAGTTTCATGAAGAAAAAGAAGTTGTCATAATTTGGCATCGGTTAATTGATGGGGTAAAACAACCCCAACATCCGGATCTATGTGAGAATATGACGAATAATAATACGGAATAATAATAAGCACAAAAGCCATAAGAAAAGACACCAAGATTTAACATGGTTCGGCTCTGATTGGACCTAATCCATAATGATGCATGAAAGAACTTCCACTATCAATCAACAACAAGAAAAATATCACCAAAGTACAACAACTTTGGGATTCCTCACTCATATAATGAGAAAGTACGAGCTTACCTCACTAGCTCTGTATTACAAAAAAAAATCATTTATTGTCGAAGATTCCGTATTTTTAACTCACCTTTAATTTATTTTGTTTATAGTAGGTGGTGGTGAATGGAAAATACGTATTACTGGCCTTTGAATAAAAAATATAGATTTGTAAGATATTTGCGTGAAAAGAAAAGTGTTAGCGCTAATCTTCATAATGAAGTAGAGCAATAATAGTAGATATGCAATATGGTGCCAATCTTTAAGGATGTTATAATAAAGTAGGGTTATGATAGATAGTTAATCAATCTTTATAATAGACTAGGGCCTTTAGTAAGGTTGTATAAGATAATTAGCCAATCCCTATAATAGAGTAGGGCCTTTAGTAGAGCTGCATAAGATAATTATCCAATCTCTATAATAGAGTAGGGCCTTTAGTAGAATTGCATAAATCCGTATTCTTTGACATTGAAAAAATATGAAGGAATTCCATCTCCTTTTATAGGTTAAGGGGATGACACAATTATAAATAAAAATGAAGGGGAAAGTTTAAACCCCCATAACTATTCCTTCCAAAACTATGGGAGGGAGATTTGAATTCAAATGAGAATTTTTTAATCAAAATCAATAGTAAAATCCCTCCTAAAGTTTGTACACACAAAAACCCATCAAAACAAGTGCAAACCCCGCATTTTTGGCCCAAACCCGAGCCTCGGTGCGCGCTTTGTGCACGCCTACATACGTCTACGCAGACGTCTGTTTGACGTCAGAGACGTCTGTTTGGGATTTCCTGGCTATTTTAGGGCTTTTATACTCGATTTTTCTACCTTCAATGGCGTTTGAATATATTTGGATGTGCATGGGCTCGCTTGAGGCGCATCCGGCATGCACGGGCTCGCTTAAGGCGTACTTTTGTTGATCTGGGACTTTGAAAGCCTGTTGCGGATATTTGTTGTCTTGATCGGATGTTTGGGGTGAGCCCAAACGCGTATTGCTTCTTACTGAGGATTGATTTGTGTTTGTCGTCGCTGAACCACGTGTTGGTCTGAAACTAAACCGAGGCAATGTAGTGCGTGCTCGTATACTAACCGAGCAGTTACAGTTGTAATATATGGCTCGTTTGAAACCGTGCAAATGTAATTAGAATAGCAATATAATGCGTACTCGTATACAAACCGAGTAGAGGCATGGCGTGCTCGTATATAGACCGAATAGAGGTATCAGGAACCGAAAAGAGGTGTCAAGCGTGTTCGAAGACTATGAACTAAGCAGAGGCGGCAAGCGTGCTTTTCATGGATTGAACAGAGGCATGGCATGTTCCTCGAATGTCTAATAGAGGCATAGCGTGCTAGACTATTGAAAGGTGCTTGTTGAAAGAACCCAAAAGTAGAAATTGCTTATGGGATAGTTGTTGATAGTAAACATGTATGAAAGTTGATTGCTGGGGATAAGAACCCGTGTAGAAGTAGCAATCGATGATTTGATAATCTTAAACCTTTTCTAAAACTCAAGTGTTTGATACTCGAGCGTTGTGGTAAATAACCAGTGGTAAGAGTCCGGTGCAGAAGTTGTGGTCGGCGATTTTAATCTCGACGTTTTCTGATGTCTACAAGCTCTAAACCCACTAACCTAATTGAAGAAAACTCCTCCTCAAACAAATAAAAAGCAATAATGTTCTTCAAAGTGATGTGGAATGTTGAATTTTCAACCCAAATGAGCTCTTATAAGAAAACCTCTTTGCTCGCCCTCTTTCTCTTCTCTCTCTCTTCCAAAACCTAACCCTTGGAATGGATGATGGAATAATTAGGATTAGAACGAGAAAGAAAAACTCTCTTGCCATATTAACTTGAGTCCTAACCCATATTAAATAGGTCCAAACCAAATGACTCAAGCTTGGTCTCTAACACCAAATCAACAAAGAGACTCAAATTGGTTGAGTCCACACATGAGTATGGACCCAAAGCCAACAATCTCCCCCTCCAAATCCACGAGGGAAGACCACCATAGCTATTCAAATGGAACCCATGCCGGACGCTTTCTAGCAAAACACTTGCTTCTCCTTTGGCAAACCTTTTGTCAACATATCGGCTCCATTCTTATCGGTGTTGATTTAACAAGTTTCAATAACCTGTCCTCAAGCACATCTCGTATCCAATGATACCTTACATCAATATGCTTGGACTTCAAGTTTCAATAACTCGGATTTTTTCTTAAGTGGATCGCACTTTGACTATCGCAATAAACAACATAATGTTTTTGCGACAATCCCAACTCTTTAAAGAAGCGTTTCATCTACAACATCTCTTTACAAGTTTCGATAACGGCTATGTACTTGGCCTTGCTAGTGGATAATGCAACACACTTTTGAAACTTCAATTGCCACAATACGGCTCCCCTGGCAAAAGTTACCAAATATCCCAATATGGATTTTCTAGAATCAACGCCGACCATATCGACGTCGGAGTAAGCAACCAACTCCGGATTATCACCTCAGAAACATGACCACTCCTTCAAAGTGTGTAATTGTCATGCCCTGCTTCCCAAAATGCATAGACTGTGGCATGTGACAGAGCCAACCATGCTGCCTATGACGAGGAAAGATCCTTCCATAGTCACATTATGGCTGTCAATCATATATCAAGAACAATAAACTACTAAATCTATCAATCACATGTCCAATATCCACAAGAACAATAACTGGAAAAGATAGCGGAAGCAATAAAGATCCAAGAAATAACTAACCCGCATAAGAGCTATAATAATGAGGTGGTCCTCACTGATCGGCAATCCTGCCGAATACTCACATGCTATATCAAGTATCTGGACCATGCAAAACCCAGACGTCAATATGTTATAAATATTAAAATAATAGTAATAACCAGGGTAGGATGCTATGATTAAATATGAGTGTAAATAAATAACACAGGTGTAAAACAATGAGATATAGGTATGTGATGTGTATCCTAAAGTCTGTGCCTCTAGGTTATCTATTCTAGAAATCTTTGAAACCAATTAATGTAATTCTGATCATAACCCAACAGTATATATCCCGTTCATTCCCCACGGGATCACGGTAACAATATTTATTTCGTAACGCCCGGAAACACGGAAAACCGATAATTATTCCGTAACGCCGGGAAAAACGGCAAACAAGTAATGATTATTTCGTAACGCCCGGAAAAGCGGCAAACAAGTAATTATTCCATAACGCCCGGAAAAACGACAAACATGTAATTATTCCATAACGCCTGGAAAAACGGCAAACATGTAATAATATCCTCTTGAGTTACGTTTCGGTTACATTCTTGATTTCCCCTTTCCCCCCAGGTTTGTGATCAAGTCAGGTATTGCCAATATGGATCTAATGCCAACACAGGATCAAGTATGTACAGTTCTTATCTATGCAAACAAAAAGTCACGTCCGTCGGGACAACACGTCAATATTGTTGGTATTAGTAACTATATCCAAGTAATAAGCCAAGTAGTGTGTCGTGAACATGTCATGTGATACATATCAACCAAATAGATACCTAATATGAAACTGTAACCAATATTGAAACACGGTTAATGCACGGATGCATATGTATCTATCTGTAATAACCATTTATACATCCATGACTATGTATGATGCAAACTAGATAACATGTTGTACTAATATAGTAGTATAATGATATCATGACATCCTGGCGTGCAACTAGATATGCTATTGTCGGTACGGATATGAACGGATATCGTAAAACTGTAAATATATAATATTTACTGCCTAATAAAATACATGTATTATTTTTGTTCATATGGATATCGATGTAGTAACATATCATGTTGCAAGTTAAACTTGCCTGATCGGATCTCACATCGGGGTACGTACGTCACGTTCGACGTCGGATAAACGTCACGATGCAGCTACACACGTGCAGGATTGGACCTGGATGAACAATGATGTGACGTGATGACGAGGCTGGACGACGACGGTGACTGGGTCGTCTGGATCAACGGCGGCGCATGCGACTCCGGCGAGACGGCCGGAAAAACAAGAAAGCAAGAAAAGAAAAGGAAAGAAATAAAGAAGAGAAGAGTAATGGGGGTGTTGTGTCAGGCTCTGGACAAAGGACAGAGGACAAGATGATGGTGACGATGGGCTGGCGTCGACGATGAGGTCTAACATCGAGGGGCGGTGGGTTTCATAAGTTGGTATTGGGTCGTCGGGGGTTGTCTAGGGTGGTGGTGGTGTTAGGAGTTAGAGAGAGGTAAGGATTGTGAGGAGGATGACGATGAGGTTGGGTTTCTGCAGTTGGGTCGCCGATCGTCGGGGGGTTGTAGGGTGCAGGGATCTCGTCAGGTGTAGAGAGGAGGTAGAGATGGTGGAGGTTGTGATGAGGTGATGAGGCGATGAGGTCGGGGTGAGGTCGGGGTGAGGTCGAGGTGGTCAACGGCGAGGTGAGAGGTTCTTGGGTTCTCTGGTCGGGTTGTGCAGGGTTTGGGTTCGTCGGCGTTGCTGCAGGGATATCGGGGAGAAGAAGGAAGTGGAGGTTATGACAAGGGCGAGCAGGTGGTGGTGATGAGGTTGTGAGGAGGTCGGCAGCGAAGGCGAGGGAGCAGCTAGGGTTTGGGTTATGGTTCTTATGGCGAGGAGAAAAATAAAGAAAGAGAGGAGAGAGATGAGGGGTGAAGTTCATATTAGGTTATAAAAAATGTATATAATATATATATTAGAAGAGAGAGAGGATTTAGTATAATTAGTATCACGCCCCGCTTCCCAGTATACGGGCAGAGGACGCGACGAGACCGCTACATATTTACTGTGAAGTAAATATGCCAAGCGTATCTAAGAAATATAAAAGTAAATGCACAAGAGACAAGATATAATAAAACAACAACTTTATTTATTCACATTCTTTCTGTACAATGCATGGAAATGTAAATACAACTGAAATAAGCAATGCCTAAACAATGGCATAACAGAAAAGGAAAGGTACTGAAATAAAGTGTACAATGAACTAAGACTATGGGTCTTCAACGAAATGGTCCAAGTCTTCAGCGGGGGGCTTGATCTCTGACGTATCCAAATCATCTGACGACATTCAAAGAAAAAAGAAGAGAATGTCGTCAGCAAACAAATCGCTCAGTAAGTCCCAAAGATATAGGAGAAATAGAATAGACAGAATAAGAAGGTAGTTTTTAAAGTTGTATTATGTTGTTATAATTGTATTTAGTGTTAACGCTGTTGTTTGTAGCTTGGTACCGAAGGATGCCAGTGTATACGAGAGGAGTCTCTATATGCTAGAGACTAGGGCAAACTGAAAGTATGAGGCTCCGTTAGAAAGCCCGGAACAACGTCACACTGAATATAGGTTAGGTGTCTTAATCTTGCAATCTCGTGCCACTTCTAACACCTTCCGTACCAATCTACCCCTTAAACCCCGAGATGTCTTGTTGTATAATTGTATTGTATTGTCTTGTATTGTAAACTGTATAAATTGTATAATTTGGTGACTTACCGAAACCATGATATCAGTAAATGGATGTAGCTGTAGAATCATGGATGTAACTGGAGGATCATGGAAGTATATCCATGATTCGGTTTGGTCAATATAGATTGAATGGATTCATATTGAATTGTAATATTGTACATTGCAGATTGTGGATTGTACTTGAATCATATTCAAGTCAGTTTATTAATGAGACTCAGTCTGAGTCAGACAATTAGAAAAGTAAATTGAAGTCCTGATGGTTTTGATGTTATCGGTAACCGCTGCACATGGGCAGCAGGATTTGTGTCTTTTTCAAAGACGGTTACCGTATTGATAACACCGTTGTTAAGTTGTCTACCTTAAATAGGCAAGCACCCACTTCTCCGGCTCTCTGAGGCTCAAGAGATTGGTCCCGCTTAAACCTATGTTTACTAGGGTCTTTAGGGTAATTTATAGAACTTGAGGGGGCTTTATGTAAAAATACTATTATATACTTTTCAAAATACTCCCTAAATATTTAGTTATTGTTTTTAGAGTTGTAATGAATGTAGATTTTATAGTGTGATATTTCTAGTGAAAATATCCTAATTTCATAAATAAAGGTATTTATTTGTAATATTGATTTGTAGGGAATTCATGGTATTTTAGTGCAAAATGATTCTTATGATATTTTTAGAAAAAGGTGGAATATTTATATTATTACAAAATAGATATTTTAAGGATATATATACATATATTTATATGAAAATAATTTTTAATATATATAATATTTCTAGAAATCTCATTTTCTTTAGATTTTTGTATTTTAAATCTTTCGAGACCGAATGCTCCTTGCGGAGGTCTACATCTCGCACTACTAAGCCCGAGGATGTGCAATAATCCGCACCATCCCGAACGGGTTCCCCAAATGGGTTGTAGCGGCGCTTTGCAAATATTTGTATAAATACTAAATCGTTTAGAAAATGGTTTTATTATTAAAAGGTAAATAAATGAAAAGGTGTTGTTTTCCCGTATTCTATGTTCCCGAGCGTATTGTGCTATATTGCATATGAGTGTGTGAGGAGGTAGGTCATTACCTCGTGATCTACTTAAAGGTATAGCAAGGTTTTGATGGTTTAAATGTAGAAAAGAAATTATATGGTATTTTAATAAAAAAAATACGGTAAAATGGAAATAGCAATTACTTTTGATATAGAACTTGTTCAATATGATTAGTTAGTGTTTAATAGTCAACATGAATTGGTTGTAGCATAATTGAATTAAAGAAAAGTGAGGTTTTAGGAAGAAACCGAATCGGAAATCGGATTTGTTCTGATTCCGTCGGGTTTTGGAAGTTCGTATTTTTAAAAAAGATTAAAGGAGAGAAATTAGGACTTACGGGTTTAGGACTTCAAAAGAGAGGAAGGGGAGATGAGAGGAGTCGACGGTGCGTCGTTTCATCGCCGGGAGTTCCTACGGTTGTCGCCGGAAAATCCGCCGGAGCTTCGCCTTTCGCTCACTTCGATTGCAGACTAGGGTTTCTAGAGATTTCTTGAGAGTTGGCTCAGAGTTTTAGGGTGAGGGGATAGAGTGTAGGGGTGGTATTTATAGGGTTAGGGAAGATGAAGAGTTTAAATTGAAAAAATGTAAAAAAATATATATTAAAATTAATTAAAAATGGAGTAAATGGGACTTTTTGAATTCTCTGGAACCGATTTAAGTAAATGAAGTGTGCAGGGGGGTAGGGGAGAGGAAGAGACAGATCTTTTCTGTTGACGACTCGGCCGACCGGCCGAGTCCAGCCGGCGGCGCTGGCCCGAGTCGACCGGTCCGTCGGCCGAGTCAGGCCGGGTCAGGGGAGGTAGGGAGTCGTCTGGTGATCTCACTGGTATATTTACTTTTTCTAGGGTAGTGGGATTTTTGGGAGTTAACACATGTTGACTGTTGGTATTCTAAAAAACTAAAAATAAAACAATATTAAAAGTAATGTGGGGTATGGGATTTGAACTCGGGTGGCTTGGTTCAGCAGTGCAAGGTATTACCAATGAGCTACAAGCTCCTTCTTATAATTAAGGAGTTAATTAAATACTTAAAATAGTCACAGCCAAAAGTAAATACCCAAGTATACATTAATTATAAGCAAATTTTTGTACACTAAAAAATGGAGTTGTTACAGTCTACCCTCCTTACAAAAATTTCGTCCTCGAAATTTACAACTTTTATTTGAGAACTAGTTTACAAAGAGGTGTGGATATCTTGTACGCATTTCATCTTCTCTTTCCCAAATGGACTCTCCTGTAGTTTCTTTCCTCCACATCACTCGGACCAAGTTGACTTCCTTGTTCCGAAGTGTCTTCACTTTCCTGTCCAGGATCTCCACAGGTTGTTGCTCATAAGATAAATCAGGCTGTGTAGTGAGCTCAGAATGATCAATAACATGGCGGGGGTCACTCACATACCTTCTGAGTTGAGATATGTGGAATACATTATGCACTCCTTCCAATGAAGGTGGAAGCGCTAAGCAGTATGCCACTTCACCGACTCATTCGAGCATGTCGAACGGTCCAATGTATCTTAGACTTAACTTACCCCGCCTTCCAAATCAGATCACTCCACGGTTCGGAGATATCTTTGAGAACACATGATCTCCTGGCTGGAACTCCAAGTGACGTCTCTTTGCATCAGCCCAGTGCTTTTGTCGATCTTGGGCTATGCGCATCCTTTCCGTAATAGTACGAACCACATCAACGGTCGCTACTATCATCTCTGGTCCAAGAAGTTCCCTATATCCGATGTCGTCCCAACTTAATGGCGATCGACACTTCCTTCCATATAGTGCTGCAAAAGGTGTCATTCCTATACTTGCTTGGTAGCTGTTGTTGTACGAGAACTCCACAAGATGCAGGTGATCTTCTCACGATCCTTTGAAGTCTAACATACATACTCTGAGCATATCCTCCAAGATCTGAATAGTTCGCTCAGACTGACCATCTTTTTGTGGATGATAAGCCGTGCTAAAGTTCAGACTTGTTCCCAAGCTTGCTTGCAACTCTGCCAAAATTGTGATCGGAACCTGGTGTCACGATCGGAGACAATGCAGACCGGTACTCCATGAAGTTTTACAATTTCCTGCATGAGTTCATGGGTATCAGAGATAGTACATTATGAAGAGTTTAAACCTTTAAGTAGATTATTACCTCCATGTACTTTTTTGCTAGTGTATCGGTAGATTGGCCAACTCGAAATGGGATAAAGTGAGCCGACTTTGTGAGTCGGTCCATAATGACCCATACGGCATCGTTACCCTTTATGCTGCGAGGAAGAGCAGTCACAAAATCCATCGTGATGTGTTGCCACTTCCATTCTGGGATTGGTAACGGTTGAAGTAATCCAGCAGTCCTGTGATGTTCAGCCTTTACTTGCTGACACACCAAGCATTTTGCGACGCTTCTGGCTACTTCACGCTTCATTCCATGCCACCAATAATTCTGACGTAGATCTTTGTACATTTTGGTACCTCCAAGGTGTACTGAGTAGGGAGAGTTGTGAGCTTCTTTCATTAACTATACCCGAACAAGACCTTTTGGTACACACAATCTGCTGTCGTATCTCAAAGATCCATCTTCATGGATGATGAAGTCTATTCTGAATCCATTCTCCACTTGTTCTCTGATCTTTTGCAACTTAGCATCACTTGCTTGAGCTGCTTTGATCTGATTGACAATGGTTGATTGAACTTGTAAATTCATCAAACTTGAAGCATTACCTGGCATGAATACTTCAATCTCCATCTGATACAAGTCTTGTTGAAGCTTCCACTGAGCGGTGAGATTCATCGATAAAGGTTGGCGACTAAGAGCATCAGGTACCACATTCACCTTCCCTGGGTGATATTGCAAGTTGATGTCAAAGTCCGCCATGAGTTCTAACCATCTTCTCTGCTGCATATTCAACTCCTTCTGAGTAAACACATATTTCAGGCTCTTGTGATCTGTGTATATGTTCACTCGTTCACCAAGTAGATAGTGGCGCCAAATCTTGAGAGCAAAGATGACTACTGCCAACTCCAGATCATGCGTCGGATAATTGCGCTCATGAATCTTCAGCTGTCTTGAAGCATAAGCCACAACCTTACCGTGCTGATGTAGAACACATCCTAATCCTTTACCAGATGCATCACAATGCACTTCGGATCCTCCAGATTGATCCGGTATGACGAGAATAGGTGCTGATGTCAAGCTTGACTTGAGTTCTATGAAAACTTGTTCGCATGCTTCTGACCACACAAAATCTTCATCTTTACGCGTGAGTTTGGTCAGGGGTCTTGCTATCTTTGAAAAGCCTTCAATGAACCTTCTGTAGTATCCAGCTAGACCCAAGAAACTTCGAATGTCCTTCACTGACTTTGGTGTCGGCCATTCGTATTTATTCGATCAGCTAAGTGGATCTTGTATTTTCTCTAAATTGGATCTTCGTTCAGGTTATCATCAGGTGAAGGTCAAGGAAGCTGATATTCATAAAATGGCTTTCAGAACTCGCTATGGACATTACGAATTTCTAGTGATGCCATTTGGAGTGACCAATGCACCAGCAATATTCATGAACCTAATGAATCAATTTTTCGGGGAGTACTTAGACATGTTTGTTGTCATCTCCATCGACGACATCCTGGTGTATTCTAAGAGTCGGAAAGAACATGCCGAGCACCTACGAATTATCCTGGAAACTCTTCGACAACATCAGCTCTATGCCAAGTACAGCAAGTGCGAGTTTTGGCTAAAGCAAGTTGGTTTTCTTGAACATATCGTATCAGGAGAAGGAATCTCTGTGGATCCAGCGAAAGTTTCAGCAATTAGCGAATGGCTGACGCGAAAATCAGTGAAGGACATTCGGAGTTTCTTGGGTTTAGCTGGATATTACAGAAGGTTCATTGAAGGCTTTTCAAAGATAGCAACTCCCCTGACCAAGCTCACACGTAAAGATGAATATTTTGTGTGGTCAGAAGCATGCGAACAAGCTTTCATAGAACTCAAGTCAAGGTTGACATCAGCACCTATTCTCGTCATATCGGATCAATCTGGAGGATTCGAAGTGCATTGTGATGCATCTGGTAAGAGATTAGGATGTGTTCTATATCAGCACGGTAAGGTTGTGGCTTATGCTTCAAGACAGCTGAAGATTCATGAGCGCAATTATCCGACACATGATATGGAGTTGGCAGCAGTCATCTTTGCTCTCAAGATTTGGCGCCACTATCTACTTGGTGAACGAGTGAACATATACACAGATCACAAGAGCTTGAAATATGTGTTTACTCAGAAGGAGTTGAATATGCGGCAGAGAAGATAGTTAGAACTCATGTCGAACTATGACATCAACTTGCAATATCACCCAGGGAAGGTGAATGTGGTACCTAATGCTCTTAATCGCCAACCTTTATCGATGGATCTCACCGCTCAGTGCAAGCTTCAACAAGACTTGCATCAGATGGAGATTAAAGTAGTCATGCCAGGTAACGCTTCAAGTTTGATGAATTTACAAGTTCAATCAACCATTGTCAATTAGATCAAAGCAGCTCAAACAAGTGATGCTAAGTTGCAAAAGATCATAGAACAAGTGGAGAATAGACTCAGAACAGACTTCATCATCCATGAAGACGGATCTTTGAGATACGGCAGCAGATTGTGTGTACCAAAAGGTCTTGTTCGGGAAGAGTTAACGAAAGAAGCTCACAGCTCTCCCTACTCAGTACACCCTGGAGGTACCAAAATGTACAAAGATCTACATCATAATTATTGGTGGCATGGAATGAAGCGTGAAGTAGCCAGAAGCGTCGCAAAATGCTTGGTGTGTCAGCAAGTAAAGGCTGAACATCACAGGACTGTTGGATTACATCAACCATTACCAATCCCAGAATGGAAGTGGCAACACATCACGATGGATTTTGTGACTGCTCTTCCTCGCAGCACAAAGGGTAACGATGGCGTATGGGGCATTGTGGACTGACTCACAATGTCGACTCACTTCATCCCATTTCGAGTTGGCCAATCTACTGAGACACTAGCAAAAAAGTACATGGAGGTAATAATCTACTTAAAGATTTAAACTCTTCATAATGTACTATCTCTGATACCCATGAACTCATGCAGGAAATTGTGAGACTTCATGGAGTACCGGTCTGCATTGTCTCCGATCGTGACACCAGGTTCCAATCGCAATTTTGGCAGAGTTTGCAAGCAAGCTTGGGAACAGGTCTGAACTTCAGTACGGCTTATCATCCACAAACAGATGGTCAGTCTAAGCGAACTATTCAGATCTTGGAGGATATGCTCAGAGCATGTATGTTAGACTTCAAAGGATTGTGGGAAGATCACCTACATCTTGTGGAGTTCTCGTACAACAACAGCTACCAAGCAAGCATAGAAATGTCACCTTTTGCAGCACTATATGGAAGCAAGTGTCGATCGCCATTAAGTTGGGACAACATCGGAGATAGGGAACTTCTTGAACCAGAGATGATAGTAGCGACTGTTGATGTGGTTCGTACTATCAGGGAAAAGATACACATAGCCCAAGATCGACAGAAGCACTGGGCTGATGCAAAGAGACGCCACTTGGAGTTCCAGCCAGGAGATCACATATTCTTGAAGATATCTTCGAACCGCGAAGTGATCCGATTTGGAAGACGGGGTAAGCTAAGTCCGAGATACATTGGACCGTTCGACATACTCGAACGAGTCGGTGAAGTGGCATACCGCTTAGCGCTTCCACCTTCATTGAAAGGAGTGCATAATGTGTTCCACATATCTCAACTTAGAAGGTATGTGAGTGACCCCAGCCATATTCTTGATCATTCCGAGCTCACTATACAGCCTGATTTATCTTGTGAGCAACAACCTATGGGGATCCTGGACAGGAAAGTGAAGACACTTCGGAACAAGGAAGTTAACTTGGTCCGAGTGATGTGGAGAAAAGACACTCTAGAAGAGTCCACTTAGGAAAGGGAAGATGAAATGCGTGCAAGATATCCATACCTCTTTGTAAACTAGTCCTCAAATAAAAGCTGTAAATTTCGAGGACGAAATTTTTGTAAAGAGGGTAGACTGTAACAACTCTAATTTTTAGTGTACAAAAATTTGCTTAAAATTAATGTATACTTGGGGTATTTACTTTTGGCTGTGACTACTTTAAGTATTTAATTAACTCCTTAATTACAAGAAAGAGCTTGTGGCTCATTGATAATACATTGCACTTCTGAACCAAGCCACCAGAGTTCAAATCCCATATCCCACATTATTTTTAATATTATTTTGTTTTTGATTTTTAGAATACCAACAGTTTACACGTGAATTTCTCACAAAAACCCCCACTACACCCAATAAAATAAATATACCAGTGAGAAGGTGGAACGACGACACGGCCCCCGACCCCTTGATTCGGCCCGACTCGGCCGAGTCGGCCGGTGGACCAGCCGACTCGGGCCGACGACGATGGCCAGACTCGGCCGGACGACCGAGTCCCCAACACCAAAGTTGGGGCTCTTCCTCTCCCCAACCCCCCCTGCACACTTCATTTTCCTAGATCGGTTCCAGAGACTTTTGAAATCCCCATTTACTCCATTTTTAATGAATTTTAATATATTTTTTACATTTTTTCAATTTAAACTCTTCATCTATCCTAACCCTAACATAACCCTATAAATACCACCCCTACACTCTACCCTCTCACCCCAAAACTCTAGGCCAACTCTCAAGAAATCTCTAGAAATCCTAGTGTGCAATCGAAGTGAGCGAAAGGCGAAGCTCCGGCGGATTTTCCGGCGATAACCGTAGGAACTCCCGGCGACGAAACGACGCACCGTTGACTCCTCTCGTCTCCCTTCCTCTCTTTTAAAGTCCTAAACCCGTAAGTCCCAATTTCTCTCCTTTACTCTTTTCTAAAAATACGAACTTCTAAAACCCGACGGAATCGGAACAAATCTGATTTCCGAATCGGTTTCTTCCTAAAACTTCAATTTTCTTTAATACAGTTCTGCTAAAACCAATTCATGTTGACTATTAAACACTAACTAATCATATTGAACAAGTTTCATATAAAAAGTAATTGCTATTTTCATTTTACTGTATTTCTTTCATTAAAATACCATATAGTTTCATTTCTACATTTAAACCATCAAAATCCTTGCTATACCTTTAAGTAGATCACGAGGTAATGACCTACCTCCTTACACACTCATATGCAATATAGCACAATACCCTCAGGAATATAGATTACGGGAAAACGACACCTTTTCATTTAAATACCATTACTTATAAAACCATTTTTTCTTAATGAATTTGCAAAGCGCCGCTACAACCCATTTGGGGAACCCGTTCGGGATGGTGCGGATTATCGCACATCCTCGGGCTTAGTAGTGCGAGATGCAGACCTCCGCAAGGAGCTAGCATTCGGTCTCAAAAGATTTAAAATATGAAAATCTAAAGAAAATTAGATTTCTAGAAATATTATATATATTAAAAATTATTTTCATATAAATATATGTATATATATCCTTAAAATATCTATTTTGTAATAATATAAATATTCCAGCTTTTTCTAAAAATATCACAAGAATCATTTTACACTAAAATACCATGAATTCCCTACAAATCAATATAACAAATAAATACCTTTATTTATGAAATTAGGATATTTTCACTAGAAATATCACAATATAAAATCTACATTCATTACAACTCTAAAAACGATTAATAAATACTTGGGGGTATTTTGAAAAGTATATAAAATTATTTTTTACATAAAACCCCCTCAAGTTCTATAAATTACCCTAAGGACCCTAGTAAACATAGGTTTAAGCGGGACCAATCTCTTGAGCCTCAGGGAGCCGGAGAAGTAGGTGCTTGCCTATTTAAGGTAAACAACTTAACAACGGTATTATCAATACGGAAATTGTCTTTGAAAAAGACACAAATCCTGCCGTCCATGTGCAGCGGTTACCGATAACATCAAAACAATCAAGACTTCAATTTACTTTTCTAATTGTCTGACTCAGAGTGAGTCTCATTATAATCTGACTTGAATATGATTCAAGTACAATCTACAATATTACAATTCAATATGAATTCATGAATCCATATAGTCAATCTGTTCAAACTATTCAATCTGTATTGACTGAACCGAACCATGGATATACTTCCATTTACATGATTCTCCAGTTATATCCATTTACATGATTCTCCAGTTACATCTGTTTACTGATATCATGGTTTCGGTCAGTCATCCAATTATACAATCTATACCGTTACAATACAAGACAAACAATACAATCAAAACACTACGGGGTTTAAGGGGTAGATTGGTACGGAAGGTGTTAGAAGTGGCACGAGACAGTAAGATTAAGACACCTAACCTATATTCTGTTGCTGTTGTACCGTAGCCAACGGTTCCTTGTACATTCCGTTTGCCCTGGTCTCTAGCATATAGGGACCCCTCTCGTATGCACTGGCATCCTTCTGTACCAAGCTACAAACAACAGCGTTAACACAATATTATAACAATATAATACAACTTTAAAAGATACCTTCTTACTCTGTCTATTCTATTTCTCCCTTATCTTTGGGATTTACCGAGCGATCTGTTCGCTGATGACATTCTCTTTCTTTCTTCTTTGAATGTCGTCAGGTGATCTGGACACGTCAGAGATCGAGCCCACTGCTGAAGACTTGGACCAATTCAGTGAAGACCATGAGCTCTAGTTCATTGTAAACTTTCCATTCGGTACTTTTCATTTCTGTTATGCCATTGTTTAGGCATTGCTTTTTATCAATTGTATTTACTTTCCATGTATTTTACAGAAAGAATGTGAATAAATGAAGTTGTTGTTTTGGTTATATCGTGTCTCTTGTGTATTTACTTTTATATTGCTTAGATACGCTTAGCGTATTTACTTCAGAGTAGATACGTAGTGGCCTTGTCGCGCCCTCTGCCCGTATACTGGGAAGCGGGGCGTGACAGATTGTGCTCCTGGTACTAAATCAATGTTGAATTCAAGAGCTCGATCGGGAGGCAAACCTGATATATCGTCAGGAAACACATCGTCGAACTCTCGAACCACATCTGGTCTTGATTCTTCCTCCGCTTGAGCTGTTGCAACTACTGCTTTCCTTGGCTTCGCTTTGTAGGTACTTGGCTCCAGGGTACGGTCTCCGCTTTTGAAATAGAAGACCGGTTGGTCTGGAATCTCGAATACTACCCTCCTTTGATGGCAGTCGATGGTAGCATAAAAAGTTCCAAGCCAGTCCATACCTAGAACCACATCGAAGTTCGGTATGTCCAGTACTTTGAAATCAGCATAAAATTCTCTGCTGCAGATGACTACTGGACACAATCTGTATCCCATTGTTGCCTTTAGAACGCCATTTCCTGAACTGACATTCTAGCTGGATACAAGCGGTGTGACTGGAATCGCATGGGTTCGGACGAACCGTTGTGACTTAAAGCAGTGAGATGCTCTAGTATCGAATAGTGCTAGTGCAGGTATTGAGGATACTAAGATTATACCTAAGTATATGGGATTTGTTTTAGGTATAGGGAAATGTATGTAGATAAGTAGAAAGACTGAAAAGAAAGGTTTGAGAAGAAAAGTTTACCAGTGATAACTTGGCCAGTAGCCTCAGCTTCTTCCACGGTCATCGTGAAAACCTGGCGCCTTGGTACATTCCTCCGGGCCTGAGGAGCATTCCTCGGAACGTTCCTTTGAGCTTGATGGAACTGACGAGGAGGTGGTGCAGCTTGTGGTCCTCTAGGTGGTGCAGGTGGTGCAAGTCTTGGAGCAGGGGCTTGGATGGCTGGGTGCTATGGGTAAGTATTTGCTGGCCTGGGTGCATCAATTGGATTTTGTCTATGAGGAAAAGACCCAATGTCATGAGCAGTTGAGCTACAGACTAAGCAAAGACGGTTGGCTCACCGGCAGTCTTGCATCATATGCCCAGGTCTCTTGCAGTAGTTATAAAAGGCTGGGCTGGGACGATGGTTCGGTACTCCCGATCGCCTTGGCATAAAAGGTGGCCTGGACGAGGCTCCTCCTGTCATCTGGTTGACAGGGCGTTTAACTCCTACAGTCTGAGATCTGCCCCTCGCCTTTATCACTGCCTCATAACTGCGGGCAGCTTCCAGAGCATCCTCATAAGTTGGAAATTTCCCTATGGCTAGTGCAGCTCGGATTTCCGTGTCCAAGCCTTGTTGAAATTGGCAGGCTCTGATCTCGTCCGTCGGTATCAAGTGTGTCGCAAATCTGTTTAAAGGATTGTGTTAGCTGTGTAGTATGTGATATTTAAAAATTTGAAATATTGTGACATATCTTATCGACTGAGCATGGTGAACTCAGCGTCATACTCATCTACTGACTTGACCCGCATAGAACCTTGTTGTAGATGAATAAATTGTTGTTCCATGTCGAACCTGGCAGTCACAGGGAAGTACTTCGCATCGAACTTATCGTGGAAAGTCTTCCATTCAATAGGCTGTTCAAGACGGCTTTCTTCCGCCTTCCACCAGTTGTGAGTATTGTCCGTGAGTTGTAATTTTGCCACACGAACCCAAGCTATGTCTGGCACTTGTGTTGCTGCCAGATCATCTTATATACCTTGTGCCCATTCCTCAGCTTCAAGTGGGCTTCCCTTTCCTGAGACTGTTTGGGGTGTAAAGCCCTGAATTGGTTTACCCCAGGTGCTTCAGTCTCGGGACGGTTCAAAAGTTGTTGTTGTCCCTCAAGAAGGCTGTGGATCGCCTCAAGCAGACCTTTTTGCTCGGTGGGTGGAGCGGGAACAGTAGGTACGATTGGTAGTGGAGGTGGAGTGTTGCTGAAGTTGGCGCTTGTGTTGTTTGGAGAATCCATAACCTTGGAGAAAAATTTGGGTTAGGACAGATTCAAAATATTTGAAATGATAAGATTCAAGGAACATGAATTGTAAAGAATATTTTGGTTGCTGGTTCTTGTGTTATATTGCTTAGGTTGTTCACGCATAACAGAACTGCATAGTATGGTTCTATACAGCTCTGACCTGCATGGGCCACCAACAAATCCTGTCGCGCCCCGCTTCCCAGTATACGGGCCCAGTCGCGTCCTCTGCCCGTATACTGGGAAGCGGGGCGTGACAGGTTATATATATATATATATATATATATATATATATATATATATTAAGAAATGTTTATATATTTAGGTTCTTAAGAAATATTATAATATATTTTTCTTGGATTATACAGCTAATATCAAAATACTCCGAAAAATATCCGGGTCTCTTCTAAAGATCTAGTTTTAAAATATGGAGAATATACATATAAGCTAAAACCATAATGCGAAATCCGGTTAATAAAAATGCATACCCCCAAATACGGATCTACGTAAATACACGTAGCGATCCCAACAAGTTTGTTTTATCAATCTGGACATGAACATGATATATGGATGCAAACATATGATATGGGGTATGATAACAGGCCATGCTAAATATTAAAATATATTATATGGCTATTATTTGTATTATTTAAAAGATATACAGATAAATATATCATATAAGTGTGTATCGAATCTAGATGTGCACGGATTCTCTGTACTGGCAAAAATATGACGTAATCTTGAACTATAATGGGTTTCAAGCATGTGGGTCGGGTCGGATACTAACCACAGTTATCAAATGCATTATTCGCACCCAAAAACAATAATAAACGAGAAGTTGTCACACGATTAAAAAATACCCCAAATAAAATATCGTATAAATGCACTAGGGTGTTACATTATACCCAACTACATACAAGAAAACATGGATCTAATAAAAGAGGTGTGGAAACTTCTGTCAAATCTCGTCTTCACGGTCCGAAGTAGAATCTCCGTGCGAACGATTCCTCCATAAAACAAGTACTGGAGGGATAATTTTGTTCTTGAGGACCTTGTCTCGTCGATCCACTATCGCCATTAGTCGCTCTTCATACGTTAAATTCTCCCTTACTGTTAGCTCCGAGTGATCTAGGACATGTATCTCATCTCGAACATACTTGCGAAGTTGAGATACATGAAGCACGTCATGAACACTCGCCAAAGATGGTGGTAAAGCCCATCGATAAGCTACTTCTCCAACGCACTCGATAATATCAAAAGGCCCCACGAATCGAGGACTAAGCTTGCCTCGACTACCAAAACGGATCACTCCTCTGGTCGGTGATATCTTCAAAAATACAAGCTCACCAACTGCGAACTCCAAAGGTTTTCGTCCTGTATCAACCTAACTTTTTTGTCGATCTTGTGCCGCCTTCATATGATTTCGGATCACGTTAATTTTCTCCACTGTTTGCACATTAAGATCCGGTCCCAATAATCTCCTTTCTCCAACATTGTCCAAACAGATGGGCGAGCGACACTTGCGACCGTACAATGCTTCGAATGGAGCCATCTATATAGTCGCTTAAAAACTGTTGTTATAAGAAAACTCCACCAAGTGCAAATGATCCTCCCATGAACCTTTAAAGTCTAACATGCATGCTCTCAACATATTTTCAAGAGTTTGTATCGTTCTCTGTGACTGGACATCTATCTGAGAATGATAGGCTGTGCTAAACTTCAAGTGAATCCCTAAAATTTCCTGTAGACTCCTCCAAAAGTGTGATAGAAATCGAGTATCATGATCGGAAACGATGCTCAGGGTTACTCCATGCAATCTCACAATCTCCTGCATGTACCGCTCTGCCAAAGCTTCCGTTGACTGATGACTGAATGAAATTCGTGTTTGTGTAAATCGAATAAAACGAATGAGTTTCTTTGTGTCGGTAATTAGAAAATTGAATATAGAATCACAATCAAAGAATTGTTTGACCGCAATCAACTACGGTGTCGGATGTAGATTGTTAGTGAGTGTGGATCGTCCACAGGGACAGTGTAATAGTTCGTCTTTTGAATTAGATGAGTCGAAACTTTAAAGAAAACAAAACAAAACAATTCATGATTTATATTTGAAGTTCAAGAATTAGAAAATATAGATCTAATAACAAGAAAAAGATAGAATCAAGAATTGATAGTTTGATGATTTTTCCAACCAAATATCAAGAATCGAAATAAGGCTCGTAGGAATCGATCGGATCTATAGATGTGATGCAATCTCACGATAACGTATTCTCATCCTTCGATGGATTGATACTAGATCGATGATGATCGACGAGAATTAGGGATTTCTAGTGAAACTAGGGTTTCATCATTTATCCCTTATTCTTTCGTTGATATCATTCACATTCTAGCCTCTAGTAAATTCAAGAAACAATCGTAGATCCCTAATTTCGAGCGATCACAATCAAGAAAGTATCGCAACGAAACTAGGTCATCGATTCTTGAACTTGCTAGAGTTTACAAAACCCGTAGGACTTAAGAATCGTTTTAAGATTTGTTACATCATCATTCTATTGATCGTCTCGACTCCTTGACGAGCGGAGTTTTACTCAAACATCACAATAAGAACTACAATCACAAATTGAGATCGAATCATGATGCAAGAATTTAAAGAAAACAAGATTAAAGAATTTCACCTTTTATTTATATCAACAATTTCATTACATTCGCTCAAGAACTACAAGAGGAAGAACTCGATCGTCGATTTGGCTTCGCTCGGCTCCGTGAGTCGCGGATCGGCTTGGATCACTTGCTCGATTGGAGATCGGTTCCGCTCCTAAAAGGTTGAAGGGCTTCTCGCTTGATTTGGTACTCGGGATCTTGACTTTTGATTGGAATTAGGGTTAGGGTTTCGCACAAGCCTTGTCACTAGACTTGTGGAAGAAGATGAAGAATTAGAGATTTAGGAATGGGAGAACAACCTCAACCCTTAGATCTAGGTTCCTATTTATAAACAACCAAACCCTAGATCTAGGATTTGAATTTTAAGTTTCCCTCCAAAAGTTTGTTGAGGAGATTTGAATTTCCCTCCAAAAGTTAGTTAGAGGAGAAGCTTCTAGATGTGATTAGTTAGGAGGGAGCTTCTAGAAATAGTTTGTTATGAGCTTAATTAAGATTAGCTTTGCTTAATGATCTTTGCTGATCTGGTAGAAGCTTCGAGGGTTTTCTGGAATTTGAATCATGTTTCTGAGTTGTAGGCACTGAGATAAGAATTATGCACCAAAATTCAAGTGGTGAAGTGGCAATACCGCCGCGGAACCACGGCGCAAGCCGGCTCACGCCGCGGTTCCGCGGCTATTTGTGGGCCTTGGGCTTTGATCTTTTCTGGTAATTCCCTCTATAATATTTGGGCCTTGTTTTGATGTGTTGAATTTCATTTGGCCTTCTGTATTGCTACCAGTGCTCAGGTCTTTGAGTTGGCGTAATGTTTGATCAGCAAAATGACAATTTTGGCTTTTCTTCTGGATTTTCCTGCACAATTCTCGAGACAAGTGTTGCGCAATATAGGGATGATGCGATGCCATGATAAACACACAATTTCCTCAGAAATGTCGGTTTTAGAGTCTAACACATGTAATCTGATATTTTAGGACTGTTTTGCTAATATGTGAAATATGAATACCGAACACTTCTAAATGAGTGCAAATGATATGGAAATTGCCGTGTTAAAAATACATTATTTTCTACTGATCAACTGACCAACTCGAAATGGTATAAAGTGAGCTGCCTTGGTCAATCGATTGACAATAACCCAAAATGCATTATTGCCCCTTGGACTTCGTGGTAAGCTGTCATGAAATCCATGGTTATATGTTCCCACTTCTTTTGAGGAATCAGAAGTGGTTGCGACAAACCAGCTACCCTTTGATGTTCAGCCTTGACTTACTGACACACCAAGCACTTCGATACGTAGCGAGCAATCTTTATTTTCTTGCCTTCCCATCAGAAATGTTGTCGCATATCTCTATACATTTTTGTGCCTCCCCCGTGTACTGAATATGCGGAACTATGAGCCTCCTTCATGACTTCTTCTCGAACATATTCTTTGGGCACACATAAACGACTACCATATCGTAACAAACCATTTCTTGAATTAACAAGTCCGTTCGAAGTCCCGCTTCTACTTGTTCTCGAAACTTCTACAATCTTGGATCGTGCGACCGCGTTGCTTTAATGTTATCGATCAAGGATGATTGTACTTGCAACTGCATCAACTATCCCGAAGAATTTGGTAGTACAATCTCCAATTCGAATTTTTGAAAATTATTTATAATCTCCTTTTGTGCAGTCAACATCCGTATCGCTGGCTACTGACTTAGCGCATCTGGCATTATATTAACATTTTCTGGATGGTATTTTAGATTAAGATCATAGTTAGCCATCAACTCCAACCATCTACGTTGCCTCATGTTGAGCTCTTTCTGTGTGACCATATATTTTAGACTTTTGTGATCGGTAAATACTTCTACCATTTCGCCCAATAAGTAGTGTCTCCAAATATTCAGAGCAAAAATCACTGCTACTAACTCCAGATCATGAGTTGGGTAGTTCTTCTCGTGAGTTTTTAACTGTCTTGACGCATAAGTTATGACCTTCTCATGCTGCATTAAAACACATCCCAAGCCTCTCCCAGATGCGTCGTTGTGAATAACCAACCCTCCGGAACTGTCTTGCACGGTCAGAATAGGAGTGGTGGTTAATCTTTGCTTCAACGCTTCAAAAGCTGACGCACACTTATCGGTCCATACGAACGGTATCTCCTTTCGTGTTAGCTTGGTCAATGGTTCTGCTATTCGAGCGAAGTTCTCCACGAACCTTCTGTTTCCCCAATATATTTAACCTAATAAAAGAGCAAAGCCCTATTGAATTTAATGAGATAGCGCCTTACGTGCTCTCTACGAGGGCGCCAGCGCCAGACCCGATCTTATACGATTAAGTCCTATGGTGGTAACTCACATGCTCCTCACACGGGTGCCAATGTGCAAAGCACAGAAGAGTTAATTACATAAAAGTTAAACTCTTAGATGGCGATGTATGTGCTCCTCATGCGAGCGCCAATGTGCAAAGTACAGGAATACCCATCTTAAGAATTAAATTCTTAAGTGGCGCCCACGTGCATGACACGTTAACGCCAGCGCTCAGATAGAATTAAATTCTATAATACTCTCTGTTAAACAGAGCCGTTGGATCAAAGATTCAATGGAGACGATAAATCATCAAAATACAGAATTAAATTCTGTTAGGAGAAAATATTTCCCAAATCTTTCTGAAATAAGAAAGGTACTCTCGGTTGGATCAAAAATCCAATTGTAGAATAAAATTCTATTCTGGAATATATTCTCTCAATCTTTCTAAATAAGAAAGATTGCTCTCTGTAAAACAGAGAACCGTTGGATTAAAAATCCAATGGTGATTAAAAATCACCGTTTTACAGAATAAATTTTGTATAGGGAAAATATTTCCCTGATCTTATTAAAAACCCAAAATCATATTCTGTAAAAACAGAAGTCCTTGGATCAAAGATCCAATGGTGGGTAAAATTCCCCAAATCAATTTTGAGACCAATTAAATCAATTGCAATCTCTCAATGAGAGATTTTCTCAAAACTAATCAATAATTTGCCTCCACTATATAAAGGCCCCGATACTTCAAGTCTCACACGACAAAAAGGGGAGGAAGAAGAGACGAGGACAGACACCAGAGACCAGAGGCACAGAGAGAAATAACAGAGGGAGAGAATTCAATTCTCAAAGAAGAAGAGCTTCTCGAAACCCTAGGTAAAGAGAACATTGAAATCAAAACATCTCCTTTACCCAACATATCTAAGGGTTGAACCCTTCTAAAAGAACTTAGTTCTTTCTCTAGATCTGAGATCTACAAGACAAGTCTCCCACAAGTTGAGAATTTAATTCTCATCGGGAAGATCTTGTTCTTGAGAATCAAAGATTCAGGGAAGAACAAACTTAAAAGAGAAAGAATACGGAGTCCATGATACTCCAGGAACTCGGTTCCTTCAAATCAAGAACTTAGTTCTTAAAAAGAACATGATCCCAGATTCTCAAAATAGTGATCTTGGTGATCGTTAATGGTCAAAATACCATCAACAGAGATTAAATTTCTATATAAAAGAAACTAGTGACTCACGTGCTTCCCACGTGGGCGCCCCTCTTTAACAGCGCCCAGCGCCTCACGTGCTCCTCACGCGGGCGCCACATAAAAAGTGCTTAGCCCTTCACATACAGCCAAAACGGCTAAGTGCTTAGCACCGATTGGGCCGCAACCCAGTGCCTCACGTGCTCCTCACGCGGGTGCCACATAAAAAGTACTTAGCACTTCACATACAGCCAAAACAGCTAAGTGCTTAGCACTGATTGGGCAGCGCCCCAGCGCCTCACGTGCTCCTCACGTGGGCGCCATCAAAAAGAAGAAAAGAGAGAAAAGTGCCCAGCACACCATAAACAGCCAAAGTGGCTGAGTGCTCAGCGCTCATTGGGCGGCGCCCATAATCAAATGCTTCACATGATACCCATGTGGGTGTCAGAGCATCAAATAAGTGCTTAGCACTTTTCATAAAAAGAAAAGAGCTGAACAGACAGAGCCCAAATAAGCGCTTATCACTTTTTGAATAAGAGTAGGCAGACCAAGCCTAAATTGGCTAAAAGTCTCTCTGAAATTTCTTGCAGCTGAGCCCAAATGCTCTTTTGATGGATCTTAAGTAAAAATGATCCTTAAAAACATTATTGAGCCGATCTTAGTCTCAAACATGATTAATGATCCCTCCTTGATGATATCCAAAATGATATTCATCTCGTATCTCCTAAGGTGATCTTAGTCTCAAATATGACTAATGATTCTTAGGTCCACCACAACCCCTTTTTCCTTTAAATAAGGGATTTGGTTCAAGGGTACATTCTTCTACACCTCTAATATATGTTGTTGTAATTCCTCGACATCTTCAGAGAGGTGGCGGGTCCCGATAACCAACAACTCTTTTCGTCATACATTGATGCACTTCCAAATTGACGTGCACACCTCAGAACCTTGCTTCAAACATGGCGATAACGAACTGAAACGTCCCTAAACTAACGCATTTTCCTAAAATGGGAATGTTGGACCGAAATGTCCTTAAACTAATATCTACCCCAAACACGGCGGTAATGGGCCGCGGTGTACTTAAACTAAAATAATTAGGCCCAAATGCTCATATATTTAAGTCGATCTTAATCTCAAACCAGATTAACGGTCCTTAAATAAACCAAACCCAAATCTAAAATATATGGATTTGGACTGATCCGCGCCCTACGGGCAATGACAGAAACTAGTCTCCTTATACAATCCACGGGCAACCTAAACAAACAAAAACACACAACACGAAGTGAACTTCCGGAGCAGGAAAAAGTCGTTATCGCAACGCGGTAATGTAATTAACTGCAGGGGCCTGCGCCTGTAGGGAAGAATGTCCCCATAATAAAAAAAACCTCACAAAAAAGAGAGAATCTAATAAAGTTATGATAAAATGGCCGCATCCATCCAAACCTCGATATACGGTGCCATAAATCAACTTGGTATCTTCGGAGAGGTGGACGGATAAATCCATATAGCATCTGCCCCCAGATTCAGGTAAGACGATCCATCCCAGTTCGTCTCCGTTTCCGGCGGTGAACACCTTCTATAGTATCCGGCAAGCCCAAAAAAACATTTGATCTCCCCTACATTCTTTAGAAGTGGCCAATCATGAACAACTGCAATTTTTTCAGAGTTAACGGTAATTCCTTCTCCGGATACAACATGACCCAAGAACTTCACTTCTTCGAGATAAAACTCGTACTTGCTCAACTTAGCATATAACTTTTCTCGTCTCAACATTTGCAGTGTGATCCTCAACTTTTTTCATGCTCTTCTTTGCTCCTCGAATAAACCAAAATATCGTCAATAAACACCACTACGAAATGATCCAGATATGGTGAAAAGATTCGGTTCATTAAGTCCATAAATATTGCCGGTGCGTTAGTAACTCCAAATGGTATAACTAAATACTCATAATGCCCATATCGAGTTCAGAACGTTGTCTTGCAAATGTCTTCTTCTTTCACCCGAACTTGATGATACCCTGATCGTAAATCCAACTTCAAGACTACTCTCGCGCCACTGAGTTGATTAAATAATTCTCCTATGCGAGGGATTGGGTACTTGTTCTTAATAGTCACACGATTTAACTCTCGATAGTCGATACACATCCTCCGCGTGCCATCTTTATTTTTGACTAGAAGAACTAGAGATTCCCATGGTGAACCATTGCTGTGAATCCTACCCTTCTTTAGTCAGAAACTTCTCTCTTTACCTCATCCAGTTCCACCGGTGCCATCGGATAATAAGCTTTCGAAATTAGCGTTGCTACAGGAATAAGATCAATCGCAAACTCCACATCTCGTTTAAACAGTAAACTCGAGATGCCCTTGAACACATCTATGAAATCCCGAACTGCTATCAGCGCTTCATCTGCAACTTGTTTACGAACTTCACCCTTCAGTAAACAGTTCCCTTCATCATGAATTTGCAAGTTTGTTCTAAGACTTATGGGTTATTAGCCCACCACTCTTCCGCTGCGCTACTTTGATAATTTGAGGCGGGTCTGTCCAAATGTTTTCAATCAAATATCTTACATCTGATCGTCCTTGAAGCGGCCTGTACCAGCTCCTGCTAGAGTTAATCTTGAACTACAACAATCATCAAAAACTTCTCCTGTATTTGCTGGATTGGTTCTTACCAGACGAGAAGAAAGATATATCGTGGTTGCTGGATTCAAGCTCGCGATAAGACATAAACTTGTAAGCAATGACGCCAAGAGGAAACAAGGTAATACAACAACCATAAGTCAAGAAATTGAATTGAAATAGGACTCCAGGTTATCTAAATAGAGTACTGCATTATAACCATACCGCGGTACATAATTACAACTACATAACTCCATTCAAGTCGCTCAAATCCTACTAACAGAATCGAGAGAATAATATGGGAGAAAAAATAATGAACCAAAAGGATTCCAAGCCGAGATGTAAATTCATTTCCAAATCGTTAAGATAAAAGAGTTTAAGAGAAGGATAAGATTCAAGAATTGAAATGGCAAGATAATAATGTGGTAGGACATGTTCCTAAAATTCCGGGTTTTCTGATTAATGTATTGGGTCCAATACACAACTACAAAAGAAACCAAACCTAGCTAACCTAAAACCTATGCTCTGATACCAAACAAACCTTGTCATGCCTCGCTTCCCAAAATGCACAGACTACGACATGTGACAGAGCCAACCATGCTACCTGTGGTGAGAAAAGATCCTTCCATAGTCACATTACGGCTGTCACTCGGATATCAAGAACAGTAAACTACTAAATTTATCTATCACATGTCCAATAGCCACAAGAACAATAACTGAAAAAGATAGCGGAAACAATAAAAATCTAAGGAATAACTATTCCACATAAAAGCTATATCAATGAGGTGGTCCTCACTGATCAGCGATCCTGTCGAATACTTACATGCTGTGTCAAGTATCTGGGCCACGCAAAAACCAGACGTCAGTGCGTCATAAATATCAAAATAATAGTAATAACCAGGATAGGATGCTATGATTAAACATGTGTAAACAAATAACACAGGTGTAAAACAGTGAGATATAGGTATGTGATGTGTATCCTAAAGTCTATGCCTCTAGGTTATCTATTCTAGAAGTCTTTGAAATCAATTAATGTAATTCTCATCGTAACCTAACAGTATATATCCCGTATATTTCCCACGGGATCAGAGTAACAATATTTATTCCGTAACACCCGAAAACACGGCAAACCGGTAATTATTCCATAACGCCCGGAAAAACAGCAAATAAGTAATGATTATTCCGTAACGCCCGGAAAAACGGCAAACACGCAATTATTCCATAACGCCCAGAAAAACGGCAAATTTTTAATTATTCCGTAACGCCCGGAAAAACGGTAAACATGTAATAATATGCTCTTGAGTTACGTTTCGATTACATTCTTGATTTTCCCTTTTCCCCCAGATTTGTGTTCAAGTCAGGTATTGCCAATATGGATCTAATGCCAACACATGATCAAGTATGTACAGTTCTTGTCTATACAGACAACAAGTCACGTCCGTCAGGAAAACATGTCAATATTGTTGGCATTAGTAAAAAGTCAAGTAGTGTGTCATGAACATGTTATGTGATGCATATAAACCAAATAGATACCCAATGTGAAACTGTAGCCGGTATCGAAACACGGTTAATGCACGGATGCATATGTATCAGTCTATAATAACCATTTATACATCCATGACTATGTATGATGCAAACTAGATAACATGTTATACTAATATAGTAGTATAATGATATCATGACGTTCCGGCATGCAACTAGATATGCTATTGTCAGTACGGATACGAACGGATATCGTAAAACTGTAAATCTATAATATTTGTTGCACTGTAAATCTATAATATTTGCTGCATAATAAAATACATGTACTATTTTTATTCATATGGATATCGATGTAGTAACATAGCATGTTGCAAGTTAAACTTGCCTGATCGGATCTCACGTCGGGGTACGTACGTCACGTTCGACGTCGGATAAACGTTATGATGCATCTACGCGTGTGCAGAACTGGACTTGGCTGAACAATAGCGTGACATGATGACTAGGCTGAACGACGACGGTGACCGGGTTGCCCGGATCATCGGCAATGCGTGCGACTCTAGCGAGACGGTCGGGAAAACAAGAAAGCAAGAAAAGAAAAGGAAAGAAAGAAAGAAGAGAAGAGGAATGGGGGTGTTGTGTCGGGATCTAGATAGAGGATAGAGGACAAGATGATGGTGACGATGGGCTGGCGCTGACGACGAGGTCTAACGACGAGGGGTATTGGGTTTCATGAGTTGGCGTTGGGTCGTCGGGGGTTATCGATGGTGGTAGCAGTGGTGTCGGGAGTTTGAGAGAGGTGAGGAGGATGACGATGAGGTTGGGTTTTCGCAGTTGGGTCGTCGGTCGTCGGGGGTTTGTAGGGTGCAGGGATCTCATCGGGTGCATAGAGGAGGTAGCGATGGTGGAGGTTGTGATGAGGTGAGGTCGACGACGAGGTTGGGGTGAGGTCGAGGTGGTCAGCGGCGAGGTGAGAGGTTTTTGGGTTCTCTGGTCGGGGCTGTGCAGGGTTTGGGTTCATCGGGGTTGCTGTAGGGATGTCGGGGAGAAGGAGGAAGCGGAGGTTGTGACGAGGGCGAGGAGGTGATGGTAATGAGGTTGTGGGGAGGTCGGCGGTGAATGCGAGGGAGCGGCTAGGGTTTGGGTTATGGTTCTTGTGGCGGGGAGAAAAATAGAGAAAGAGAGGAGAGAGATGATGGGTGAGGTTCATATTAAGTTATAAAAAATGTATATAATATATATTAGTTGAGAGAGAGAGACAGAATGCGAGAGAGAGAGGGGATTTAGTATAATTAGTTTATATATATATATATATATATATATATATATATATATATATATATATATATATATTAATAACTGTTTATATATTTAGGTTTTTAAGAAATAGTATAATATATTTTTCTTGGATTATACAGCTAATATCAAAATACTCCGAAAAATACCCGGGTCTCTTCTAAAAATCTAGTTTTAAAATATGGAAAATATATGTATGAGCTAAAACCATAATGTGATATCCGGTTAATAAAAATGCATGCCCCAAAGTACGGATCTACGTAAATACACGTAGCGATCCCAACGAGTCTATTTTATCAATCTGGATCTGAACACGATGTATGAATGGAAACATATGATATAGGGTATGATAACAGGACATGCTAGATATTAAAATATATTATCTGGCTATTATTTGTATTATTTAAAAGATATGCAGATAAATATATCATATAAGTGTGTATCGAATCTAGATATGCACGGATTCTCTGTACTAGCAAAAATATGACGTAATCTTGAACCATAATGGGTTTCAAGCATGCGGATCGGGTCGGATACTAACCACAGTTATCAAATGCATTATCCGCACCCAAAAACAATAATAAACGAGAAGTTGTCGCATGATTGGAAAATACCCCAAATAAAATATCGTATAAATGCACTAGGGTGTTACCGTAACACCATAGAACGATTATATATGATTTGGTTATATAAAATGAATTTATTAATATGCTGGTTATTTTGAGTTTTGGCTTTAGGGGCATCTGTAGGGATTCTCTAGCACCATCCTATATTTTGGGTTGCATCACACATGCCATATTAAAATTTTTGGGGGGTGTTAAACAATACCAACCATGAATCGAACTAGAAAAATAGAGTAACAACATAAAGTCTCTCATACTAAGTAGTGTCTAACATTAAGTGGAAAGAAATACAACCTTTGTAGAACTCCTCTTGTGACTCCTTGGATCGAGTAGGGTATGAACCTGTTCGCTTGAATCCTTCCAAATCCACGATGATCCACCACGAAGTCCCTTTGCTCAAGCTCCTAACTTCACTTGATCTATGAAGAAGTGGAGCAAACAACCTACACTAATAGGCTAGACTAGTATAGATTGGTGATGTGTGTTTGGATCTCACTTAAAAACCTTTTCTTTTTATTTTCTTCTCTCACTTTTGAAACCCTAGAGAGCTTGAAGTTGAGAGAGAAAGAAGGAGATGGCTAAAACTTGACTCAACTGAATAATGCTAACATAATCCCAAGTGAATGAGAGTAATGCCATGCTAAACTATGGTTACAAAATATCTAGATATTTTATGACTTGAGGTTAAGCAAAACCATGGGCTATAAAACCATGGGCAATGAAACCATGGTATTGACTTTGGTCAACAAGAGAAGAGGGTTGAATAGTCAACCATGATTTTATTGCCATTTTGCTTTTCTCAAATAAACAAAATATATAAATATGTTACCATGTGAGTCTTGCATTACCACCACCAAAGTATCATCAACCATAACACATGTATGCTTGCATGTGTCATGGTTATCAACATATGCATACACTCACGCATGCATCATAAAGAAATAGGTTTTAATAAATGAGATAATGGACTTAATATTAAATCAACGCTTGATTTAATAACCCGGTCATATCACATACGACCCGTCCTATAGTAAACGCCCAATTAAAATACGGTATCTAATACACGCATTTAATCGAGCTCCTGCGCATATCCCATATGCACCCCCACATCGTTTCACCTGAGCTAGGAGACTCCTTTGTGGGACTCTAAGACTCGTCAATACACTAGCAGTAGGCAGTGATCACATCACATGCCCATAAACCTTCAGTGGCATAAGCTGTACGTAACGGCTCCCAGGTATTGAGCGATCAGAAGAAACACAAGTGAGCCTACTAAAACTCCCGTCGAGCCAACTGGTAACACTTACCGTACAATTCGGTATCTTTGTCAAATGTGTTGCATATCAAGTCTAAGGGTGGTATTGTCGACCCCATTAACCCAATAAGTTATGCCAGTATATGGCTCATAACAGATCGAGAAACTACTGATAACACTTATCAGTAAATCTCAGCAGCCTGGCCAGGGATGTTATAGCCAATCGTACATAGCGCAGCAACAACCCCCAATACCGGGAGAGACGAAACCCCTCCTATCGCTCATTGCTTCCATGTGCCTCGGGACTGTACCTAAAATCCACCTGTTTGCGCACAACTCAGTAGAGCCGTGGTAGGGTGGAGATCAAAGTACAGTGGGAGGCACACAAGACTCTATGACGATCTCGGGTCTACAGACTAACATGTACCAGTGTCATCTAAGAACTGCTATCTGATGATAGATATAATACTATATAGGAGTTCTCGGCGGGTCCGTTCACCGTACCTAGTCTCACTGAGCACCCGTATACGGTCTTTGGTGTCACCACACCAATGGATATGGGATCATCCATCGCCCATCATATGGGACAAGTAACGTATACTCTATTCCACTCTGGTAATATCGATGCCCAGTCTCGATACACCCACGACTAGGAACATTTTAAGGATATGCTCACAAACTACATATGTCCTACTAGTATGATCCACATCATAATCTTAGTAGTCAAGCAAATATCCTGAGGGCTTTATCAACATGTACCAAATGAGTGAAAGCATGATCAAATGAACATGTAAAGATAAAGTACAACCAGATAACATACTATCATGTCGAGCAAGAATGTCCCCTGAATATATATATACACACACATACCGGTAAATGCACTATCATATAATGGTCTTTAGGGCATACATATATCAAACAATCTCCCACTTGTACTAAGGCCAATTATTGGAGTATCTCATACCCAACATCTCAAAAAGTCACTCTTGCTGCGGCAGAGGGAGGGCCTTGGTGAGTGGATTCTCGGTGTTATCTTTTATATCTACTCTCTGAATCTCGATCTCGCGGCGATCAACTATCTCCCAGATCAGATGATATCGACTGAGGATGTGTCCGGATCACTGATAGCACCTGGGCTCTTTGGCCAACGCCATAGCCCCGTTATTTTCATAATACAATGGTATTGGATCAATAATGGTCGGAACTACTCCTAGCTCTGAGATAAACTTTCTCATCCAGAAGGCTTCCTTGGCAGCATCATTTGCAGCAATATACTCAGCTTCCATCGTGGAGTCCGCAACGGTATCCTGTTTGGAACTCTTCCAACACACCGCCCCTCCATTGAGGGTAAACACAAACCCTGAGATAGATTTGTTGTCATCCTTATCACTCTGGAAGCTCGAATCGGTAAAGGCCTCCATTTGGAGATCCCCGTTACCATACACCAAGAACATTTCTTTAGTCCTTCATAAGTACTTAAGAATGTTCTTCACATCAGTCTAGTGATTCTCCCCTGGGTTGGATTGATACCTTCTTACTACACTCAGTGCATAAAATACATCAGGGCATGTACATAACATCGCATACTATAGATCATACAGCATAAGCGTAGGGTATAATGCTCATGCGAGCTCTCTCTTCATCAGTCTTTGGGCAAAAGTCCTTGGAGAGAGTGACTCCATGACTAGCGGGTAAGGCACCCCGCTTGGAGTCTTCCATACTAAACCTCTTTAGGATGGTGTTAATGTACCTGGTTTAGGACAATCCCAGCAACCGTTTAGATCTATCCCTATAGATCTTCATGCCCAATATGTACGAGGCATCACCCAGGTCCTTCATGGAGAACCTTTGTGATAAGAACAGTTTGACCGATTGTAGTATAGGAACATCGTTTCCTATCAGAAGAATGTCATCCACGTACAATACGAGGAATGTGACAGTACTTCCTACAATCTTCTTATAAACACATAGTTCATCTGGATTTTTGACGAAATCAAACTCTTTGATAACATCATCAAAATAGATGTTACAACTCCGCGATGCCTGCTTTAATCCATAAATAGATTTAAGCAAGCTACATGCTTTCCCGCTTCTCCCACTATCAATGAAGCCCTCTGGCTGATCCATATAGACGCATTCTTCTAAATCACCATTTAGAAAAGCAGTTTTAACGTCCATTTGCAAGATTTCATAGTTGTAGTGAGCAGCAATAGCAAGTAGGATCCGAATGGATTTAAGCATGGCTACCAGAAAAAAGGTTTCGTCATAGTCCAGTCCTGGTCTTTGTCGAAATCCTTTCGCCACAAGCCTTGCCTTATAGGTCTCCACCTGCCCATCTACACCGATCTTTCTCTTAAAGATCCATTTGCACCCCACGAGAGGGTACAACATCCAAAGTCCATACTTTGTTGGTATACATAGACTCCATTTCGGATCTCATGGCATCCAGCCACTTCACAGAGTCACCACTCGTGATAGCTTGCTGAAAACTGGTAGGGTCATCATCATCCATGATGCAATCTTCTCCATCACCATCAACGAGAAAACCGTAGTATCTCTCCGGTGGGTGAGAATTCCTACCAGATCTACGGAGTGGTTGAGGTTCATTAAGTTCTGTTGCAACATCAGGTTCAACCAAGTCGTCATTTGTAACTTGTGTCTCTAGAACCTCTTATAGATCTACCACATTGCCATCAGCATCATTTGGAAAAATCTCATTTTCTAAAAACGTGGCATACTGAGAAACAAACACCTTTTATTCCTCCTTGTGGTAGAAAAGATACCCAAACGAATGTTTCGGATAACCCATAAATATACACTTGACCGGTCGTGTCTCGAGTTTGTCTGGATTCTGTTCTTTAAAAAAAGCCGGACAACCCCAAATCTTAACTCGTTTAAGAGATGGTCTATTCTCATACCATATCGCATATGGAGTGGTGGACACGGTCTTGGTTGGAACTTTGTTCAACAAAAAGCTGCAGTCTCCAATGCATGCCGCCAAAAGGAGATAGGCAACTCAGCATCACCCATCATGGATCGTACCATATCTAATAGAGTATGATTCTACCGCTCTGACACACCATTGCGCTGTGGTGTGTAAGGGGGAGTGAGCTGAGAGAGAATCTCATTCTCTTTTAGGAAGTTCGAAAACTCTGTACTAAGATACTCTCCACCTCGATCTGATCGAAGTATTTTGATGCTCATTCTAGTTTGTTTTTCTACTTTAACTTTATACTCCTTGAATTTCTCGAAAGCTTCAGACTTATGCTTTAATAAAAACACATGACCGAATCTCGAGAAATCATCAGTAAAAGTTAAGAAGTAAGAAAAACCGCCTCTCGCATGTGTAGACATTGGCCCACATACATCACTATGTATGAGGCCCAAGAGCTCAGTAGCTCTTTCTCCGTGTCCAGTAAACGGAGTTTGGTCATTTTCCCTTTGATACACAAGTCGCATAAGATTTATACTCAAAAGGATTTAAATATCCATCTTTATGAACCTTGTTTAGTCCTGTTTCATTAATATGACCAAGTCTACAATGCCAAAGAAAAGCTTCATTTATATCTGAAAATTTTCTTTTATTTGTGTGTTGTATGTTAAAAACTGTGTGTTGATTAAGGACATATATCCCTTTATTAAGTGTACCACAACCAATCAACTCTTGATTTAGTTTAATGTGCATAACATTGTGCTGCAATACAAAATGATATCTTTCATTGTCTAACAAAGAAATGGATATTATATTATAAAGCATGCTTGGTACAAAATAACATGGGTTCAAAACCAATATACAACCCGATGGCAACCCTAGGTGATACTCTCCCACTGAAACTGCATGTACATTGGAACCATTTCCAACTCGGAGAGGATGATCACCGGTCTTCAAAACTCTTCTATTTCTCAACCCAGGTACAGAATTGCAGATATAAGAAGCTGAACCGGTATCCAATACCCAGGAAACAGAGTTTATAGAAAAACAGTTTTCAGTTACGAACACACCTGAAGCTGAAGCATCACCATGCTTCCTTTTCATGAGACCAAGGTACTCGGTACAGTTCCGCTTCCAGTGCCCCGTCTTCTTGCAATAGAAACATTCTCTTTTTCCCGACTCCGCGGCTTTGGATTTGTCTTTCCTCTTTTGCCTTCTTGATTCCACCTCTTGGCTTGGTGGATTTCTTCTTGTTCTTTCTCTTGGCCTTGGCTTTTGGGATGGAAGAGGAATATTGTCCAACAAGAAGAGAGGGAGACTTTGCCTTAAGCGTGCTCTCCTCATATCTCAACATATTAAGAAATTTGGGTAGTGACTTCTCCATGTTGTGTATGTTGAAGTTCACATGAATATAGCAAAGGCAGAGGGAAGAGACTGTAGAACAATATCAGTATATTGCTCGTTATCCGTTGTCTATCCGAGACCCTCAAGCTCTTCAATAAGAGCTATCATCTTCAAAACGTGATCACCTACTGAAGTGCCAGGAGCCATCCGCATCTGAAATAGCTTTTGAGATGCTTCATATCGTAAGATACGAGATTGCACCCCATACAACTCTTTTATATGGAGAAAGATGAATTGAACATCCATCTCCCCGTGCTGCTTTTGATGTGTATTGTCCATTGATGAAAGCGCGAGGCATTTGGCAGTAGCACAGTAAATATCCCACATTTTGCGGATCTCCCTATCTGCTACAGAAGATTCAAGGCCTGGGGTGGGCGGGGCTGAGGCAGTGAGGACATATGATACTTTATCATATGTGAGAGCAATATTAATGTTCCTCAACCAGTCTTTATAGTTCGGTCCGGTAAGCTTATTTTTCTCTAATAGTAGCTTAAGTCCAGTCATGGTTATCTGCCGTTAGGAGAGAGAAAAGAATACACTCAGCGAAAGCTCTTGTAAAGATCAAATTGGTTATTTATCTTATCTAATCGATGTCTCCCACTGCTATGATCAAATTTTCCTTCAAACCTTAAAATGAAAATTTATCCAGGATTATTTACATTCTACAACTTCGCTAACTATTCAGCTAGGCCAGTGTCGGTACTTCTGAGGGAGGTTCCCCGTGCTTTCGCACGGACCTAATTAAAATAAACCTCATTTTCTCATAGGCGTAGCCCCATTAACACCTTTCTAGACACCTGATGAATTAGCTAATTGTAAAGTGCAAAACTCTCCTGGGAGCAAATTTTGTTCACAGTGGGATCGGGATCCTACTATCACATAGAAGATATGCAATCTCATTGCAAATTTCAACTCTTGAAACTCCCGATATGGTTTTTACCCCTAACACTCATGACCTTAACTAAAGTCAACATATCATAAGTACTAGTCAAGTTCTTCCCGTCATTTCGTGATTAACTAGACCCACCCATATGACCCTTAACTATAGTCAACATAATCATATGAATGTCCTAACTAATCGCATCATATGCGGTGTAGGAAAACATCACTTAGCTACCGCACACTGCGCCTTAACTATAATCAAAATACGCAGCATGAATACTAAGTACTCTACTTCCTAAAATGACGGAGGGTTATGAATAGTTTTTAAGAAAACCTATAACGTTTTGAACTTGATATCGTTGTAGAATCCAATGGTTTTAAAAGGAGCGGCTCAAGCTCCGCAATTTGAAAACTTGCTTTTTAATAAAAAGCCGAGTAGGTTTCAAATCTGATTCTACAATATCTTTTTAGGTTCCTTTTTATTTACATTAATCTCATTAATTTAGTCCCATCATTTAAGTCCTTAAGCCATTATAGAAAAGAAACGAAAATAGAACGTACGCTTATGTCATCTGCATTCGCCACAATGTCCCGTTATGTACCGTTAGCTTACTTAACTAACGGTATAGCGGGGCGGGACTAGCGCGGATGCAAAACATAAGCAACTTTTATTAATATCATATATATAATACATTATTCGTCTCATCATATAAAGTGATCACATCACAGAATATCAACAGCAGAAGCGCATATATGAAAATACAGGATATACTAGGAAGTCCGTATTTTGTATTTAGCCAACAATAGAAAATACGGATTCCACGGTCGTGATGAATAGCCAAGCTCACACCCCTAGACCCCTACGAGAGCGGAAAGTGACCCTACCAATTCTAGAGTTTAGGATACCCGGTCTCGACTCCTCGAGATGGCCTCCCACTGAACCCTAGAACCCGGTCACTTGTGCTCCCCTCCTTGGGTCTATCATAATACGGAAAAGTAAATAATATACAACAATGGTGACATCATCCCCAACCCGGAAGTGCCCCAATAAAAGAATATTACATATAATTAATTTTACATGAATGAAAAGAAAAACCCTCATCTCACATAAACCCTTAACCATTCATTCACGATGATTCTGTACATCATATCTCAGCAACACATAATATCACATATCATCAACGTAAGTAAGTATGCGTACCCCAATTGTCGTTGATGTATAACAACAAAACCGGCGATACACCACATACTACACTTACGGTCGCAGAAAAGAAAATGAAAAACTACAATAATTGGAATCAACACTGCCTTTAGACATCATAAACCCGGAATATCACATATTCAGGATTTCATGACTAACAATGCAAATCTTATATTTAGGTCTCAACCATGAAAACACCTTTTCAAAATAAGTCGGGTAATTCAACAAGATTCCCGATTCTACCGAGGCCAAAATATTAAATTTACACGCAACTAATAACTTTTCACAAAACTAATTAGTGTAGATTCCAATTATTGTATCACATTCACAAATATCTAGACAATGTTAAACGTTTCGATCGAGTCAAAAAACACCCACAAATTACCCCGAAAACTCAACACTTGAGCATAGCTAAAATATCCAAAAACGTGCCACAGTGCCTATGGACCAACTGTAGAAGGGTCAACCCTTGCCTCACTAATGACGCCACAGGACTACGGCAAACCCTAAGATTTGGCTGCAGTTCCATGGTCATAGAATTGAGTTGGGGTTATGTTCCTCTAGAGGGTCCATAGGGTTACTTGCATGAACATTCAAATATATATACTTAGGAAATTCCAACACTTGGAAAATTTCCAGCGAGGGTAATGAGGTGGTGTGTGATGTTCGTTCGAACTGTTTAACGTTGTCCAAGTTACCAAAAACAATGTTAAAATTACGACTACGAAATACTCCGAATTAGCTCCTAAGCAAAATTAGCATCACATGAAATTTTAGGCTAAACAAACAACACCTGAAACCCCAAAATCTACAGACAAGAGCACCAGGGGAAAATGAAGCATTTTGGAAGTAGGGGGCCGGCCGGCTCGGGAAAAAGAGGGATGTGGCCGGTTTTTACATGGTGGATTTGCCTCGTTTTTCTCCATTGTTCTCGGTACATCATATATAAAATTCTGCGGTTGCTAAAAATTTTTTTCGAGCCCATTTAAAAATCAATAAAGAGCATTATTCAGGGTTCCAGAAAATCGTTATTTCGGAGTTGTTTCGGTTTGGTAATTAATCTAATATCGTCTAAGTTTCTAGCTTGACTCTGATACCACTGTAGGGATTCTCTAGCACCATCTTATGTTTTGGGTTGCATCACACATGCCATATTAAAATTTTAGGGGATGCTAAACAATACCAACCATGAATCGAACTAGAAAAATAGAGTAACAACATATAGTATCTCATACTAAGTAGTGTCTAACACTAAGTGGGGAGAAATACAACCTTTGTAGACCTCCTCTTGTGACTCCTTGGATCGAGTAGGGTTTGAACCGGTTCGCTTGAATCCTTCCAAATCCACGATGATCCACCACGAAGTTCCTTTGCTCAAGTTCCTAGCTTCACTTGATCTATGAAGAAGTAGAGCAAACAACCTACACTGATGGGCTAGACTATTATAGATTGGTGATGTATGTTTGGATCTCACTTAAAAACCTTTTCTTTTTATTTTCTTCTCTCATTTTTGAAACCCTAGAGAGCTTGAAGGAGAGAGAGGAAGAAGGAGATGGCTAAAACTTGACTCAAGTGAATAATGCTAACATAATCCCAAGTGAATGAAAGTAATGCCATGCTAAACTATGGTCACAAAATATCTAAATATTTTGTGACTTGAGGTTAAGCAAAACCATGGGGTATAAAACCATGGGTAATGAAACCATGGTATTGACTTTGGTCAACAAGAGAAGAGGGTTGAATAGTCAACCATGATTTTATTGACATTTTGCTTTTCTCAAATAAACAAAATATATAAATATGTTACCATGTGAGTCTTGCATTGCCACCACCAATGTATCATCAACCATGACACATGTATACTTGCATGTGTCATGGTTATCAATATATACATACACTCATGCATGCATCATAAAGAAATAGGTTTTAATAAATGAGCTAATGAACTTAATATTAAATCAACATTTGATTTAATAACCCGGTCATATCACATACGACCCGTCCAATAGTAAACACCCGATTAAAATACGATATCTAATACACGCATTTAATCGAGCTCCCGCGCATATCCCATATGCACCCCCACATCGTTTCACCTGAGCTAGGAGACCCCTTGTGGGACTCTAAGACTCGTCAATACGCTAGAAGTAGGCAGTGATCACATCACATGCCCACAAACTGTCAGTGGCACAAGCTGTACGTAACGGCTCGCAGGTATTGAGCGATCAGAAGAAACACAAGCGGACCTGCTAAAACTCCCGTCTAGCCAACTGATAACACTTACCGTACAGTCCGGTCTCTTCGTCAAATGTGCTGCATATCAAGTCTAAGGGTGGTATCGTCGACCCCATTAACCCAATAAGTTATGCCGGTATATGGCTCATAACAGATCGAGAAACTACTGATAACACTTATCAGTACATCTCAGCAGCCCTGCCCAGGGACTTCCTGTTATGGCCAATCGTACATAGCGCAAAAACAACCCCCAGTATCGGGAGAGACGAAACCCTTCCTATCGCTCATTGCCTCCATGTGCCTCAAGACTGTACCCAAAATCCACTTGTTTGCACGACTCAGTGTTAGTTATGTATATGCCCTAGAGGCCATTGTTGTACATATGATGTATATTATAATGGATGCTTGGATATATATAGAGAGGACTTTCTTGCTCGTCATGATAGTATGCTATTTGGTTTCACTTTATCTTAACATGTTGACTTATATTAGTTTATTTTCTTACTGTCACATGTTGATAAAGCCCTTAGGATATGTACTCGACTACTGGGACTATGATGAGATCATACTAGTGGGGCCAGAGTAGTCGATAGGTACATCCTATAACTGTTCCTAGTCAAGGGTGTATCGAGACAGGGCATCGATACACCAGAGTAGACTAGCGTATACGCATCTTGACCCATATGATGGGCGATGGATGATCCCATATCCATCGGTGTTTAACATCATGGATGGTGTACGGGTGCTCAGTGGAGACTGGGTACACTGGACGGACTCGCCGAGAACTCCCAGATGGTATTATACCTCACGTCGGATGGCAGTTCTCCGGTGACACTGGTACAGGTTAGTCTGTAGACCCGAGATCGTCATAGAGTCTTGTGTGATTCCCACTGTGCTTTGATTTCCACCTTAACACGTCCAATAGGGCGTGCAAAATGGTGGCTTTTGGGTACAGTCCCGAATCACATGGAGGCAATGAGCGATAGGAGGGTATTCGTCTCTCCCGGTATAGGGAGTTGATGTTGTGCTGTGTTCGATTGGCTATAACTGGAAGTCCCTGGCCAGGGCTGATAGAGAGTACTACTGGTAAGTGTTATCAGTAGTTACTCTACCTGTTATGAGCCTCATATCGACACGACTTATCGGTTACTGGGGTCTGACGTATACCACCCTTAGACTAGATATGCAACATATCAGATGAGGAGACCGGACTGTACGGGAGTGTTACTGATTTGGATTCACAGGAGAATGTACAGGCTTGCTTGTTGATCTTTTGATCGCTCAATACCTGGGTGGCTGTTACGTTTAGTTGACCGCTTGCAGCTTGTGAGTGTTTGATATGATCATCACCTACTGCCGGCGTATTGACGATTCTTTAGAGTCCTACACTGAGGTTTCTTGACTCAGGCAAAACGGAGTAGGAGCACATATGTGATATGTGCATGACCGAGGATAATGCGATATGAGATACCATATTATATTCTCGCGATATTTTGATATGAGCCAGGTCATCGGATCAAGTGTTGATTTGATGAATCGGTACATGATATATTAGTCGGTTATATTCGATATAGACGGATTGTCGGATCAAGTGTTGATTCGATAATTTAATGTATAATTATATATATATGATATATTGCATTACATTATCTAATATTGGCTCGCTTTATTGATTCATTTTCTCACCGGATAATACATTGATATATATGCGATATATGTTAATTGTATTATTTTCTTTTGTTACATTAAATATTGTATATGTGATATATAATATTGTAACAAGTTAGGATTACAAATGCAATATGATTTGTTGAGTTTAACCTAGTTAGGGTTTGGATTAGGGTTAGCATTTGGGTTAGCTTTTTCATGAGCTTTCATAAAGCATCATGAAGTTTTGACTTTATCTTTTCTCTTTGGTTTCTTGTGGAGTCATTGTTAACCCAACCCAAACCCTTTGACTATGGTTAAGTCTCTACAGTGGTTAGCCTTCTCATTATCAACCATGGTTGCATTTGTAATGATTAACTATTATTCATTATTCATCACAAAAGGAATTCTTTCTTCTTCTTCTTCCTTGAGCTTACAAAAAGCTTTCTAGGTTTTTCTTTAGTGATGATTTAGTGTGAGAATTTGATAATAAAAGAGAGCATAAATCCTACTTCATCATTCTCATCTAATCTAGCCAATTAGATTAGGGTGTTCACTTCATTAGTGAGTGAGAAGCTTGAGTTAAAGGAACTTCAAGGTAGATCATCTTTGAAAAGGAAGACTACAAGCAAGCATGGATCATTCGGGTTGTGGAGCCTCTCAAGAGTCCGGGAGATCATGGATCACGGCGAAGGGTCTTCTACTCGGAGCTTATGAAGCGAAGGAGCGGACTACAAAGGTTGTAATCCCTCACTCTTAGTTGTAAAGGTGTTTACTTGCATGTTTAACCCTAATTATCTAGCAAAGATCCTCGCTTTGGGTTGTTCGGCACGTCTAAATTTTAAATCGGGCATGATTGATGCGTTATAGACCCTTGTAAGAGTGCCTAGGAACCCTACAGTGGTATCAGAGCCTAGCTAGAGCATTAGGCGACGTGTATACGAAGTTAAAAGTCCGATCAAATCTCGATACGTCGGTTTTGACCCCCTCTCTGGAAATTTTGTAAAAATGTGATTTTTTCTGCATTAAAAATACTCAAAAAATCAGCAGGCAATTCTAAGGATTAATGTAAAATAGAAGCCCCCAACTCCGTGAAGTCGCTGCGGAACCGCGGCAGGAACATGCTTCCCGCGGCAGTTCCGCGGCCGTACTTAGGAGTTATGGCCTCGTATTGGCAGGGTTGATCCGTAGGTATTTGTCCATGCATCTGGGTATTTTTAATCTTACTCAAGTGTTGAGTGTTCTGGGGATTTTTATGTAATCGTAGATTCGATCGGAAAGTTTAACTTCGTTCTGTTTTCCAGATAATTTAGAAAGTATTAAAATGTTCGAACGGATATCATTAACTCATTTTTTCCCGACACGAAAAACTTTCAAGTGTTGAATTTTTCTTGAGTTTAAATCTTTCAGAAAAACGCGCAAGTAACGCGGTGGACCCTCTAGAAGAACACAAACCTTAACTCGATTATGTGACCGTCTGAACCACCTCTAAACCTTAGGGTTTGGGGCAGTACGACATTGCCACATGTGAGGCGTTGGTTTGACCCTTCTACGGCTGGACCGTTGGTACTGTGACATATTCGGGGATTTTTTGAACTCCGCTCAAGTGTTGAGCCATTTAGGAAATCTTAGGTATTTGATTATTCGATCAGAAAGTTTAATATTGTCTATTTATCTGGAATGTGATACAATATGTGGAATTCATATAGTTAGGCATGAAATGCGAAGTATATGATATTTCGGATTTAAGATGTCTAAAGTGATTGTGGATTCCAAATGTTGTAGTTTTACACTTTCTTTTCTGTGACCGTAAGTATAGTATGTAGTTGTATCGCCGGTTTTCGTTGCTATACATCAACGACAATCGGTGTATGCATACTTACTTACGTTGATGATATGAGATATTATGTGTTGCTGTAATATATTATATTGGATCGTCGTGTTCTAAATAGCCGGGGGTTTTATGTGAGATGAGAGTTTTTATTTTCATTCATGTAAAATTCATTTGTATTTAATATTCTTTTATTGGGGCACTTCCGGGATGAGGTTGATGTCACCAGTGTATATTGTTTACTTTTCCGCATTAGGTAGACCCAAGGAGGGGAGCACAAGTAACCGGGTTCTAGGGTACAGTGGGAGGCCATCTCGAGGAGTCGAAACCGGGTCTTCTAACTATAGAATTGGCAGTGTTACTTGCCGCTCTCGTAGGGGTCTAAGGATGTGGGTTTGGCTATTCATCGCGACCGTGGAATTCGTGTTTTATAAAGGCTCGAAATAAAACACGGACGTCCTAGTATATCCAATATTTCATATGTTATCTTCTGCTGCAATGTTCTGTGATGAGATCGTATTAGTGCCTGAGACGAATGCTTATACTATATATATATGCTTATATATAAATATTACTGCTTTCGTTTCTTCTGTGATGCTTAGGAAGCATAAGCTGATGGGATATATTAATGAGATTAATAAAAAGAAAAGAAACCTAAAAGATGTTGTAGAATCAAAACTTTATAAAAAGAGTAGCTACAGTTTTGCTTTGCATAGAGGTATATATAATATACCCTGCACCTTATTTGATGAGAAAAGAGCCGAGATCCCTTCACCGGGAGTGACCTCTTTAGCAAAATTGGCAAATGCTACAAACTCACGGTTTAGTTTTTGACAGCTTATATAGTTTTTGCTTTAGACGGCGGTATATATGATATACCCTGCACCTTATTTGATGGGGAAAGAGCCGAGATCCCTTCACCGGGAGTGACCTCTTTAGCGAAACTGCAAAATCCTCAAAAACACTCCTTTTCAAAAATCACTTGTTTCTACAATGATATCAAGTTCATTACGCTCATGGTTTTCTGAAAAACCTGCATAGCCCTCCGTCATTTCAGATAAGTAATATATAGTATTCGTGTTGCGGTAGTTTGGCATGCATCAAGGCGTAGTGTACGGTAGCTGATTATTACTTATCTGTAGCATGAGATGCGATTGGATTAGGATATTCGTACGGCGTTGTTTGGCATGCGTCAAGGGTCGTACACGTGGGTTTAATTCAATCACGAAATATACGGGTTGAACTTGACTAGTGGACTATGGGTTGTTTAGCATGCGTCAAGGTCATGGTACGCTAGGGGTAAAAGCATTATTGGGAATTTCAAGTATTGAAATTTGCAATGAGATTTCATACCTCCTATGAGATAGTTGGATCCCGATACCCACTGCGGGTAAGAGTTACTCCTGGGAGAATTTTACACAGGACAATTAGCCGATCAAGTAGGTGTCTAGAAAAGTGTTAACGGGGTTATGCCTCTGGGAAAACAAGGTTTATTTTAATTAGGTCCGTGCGAAAGCACGGGGAACCTCCCTCAAGTACCGACACTGATCTGGCTAAAAGATTGACGAAATTGTAGGGTGTAATTAATCCCGGCTAATCTTACCTTTTAGAGTTTGAAGGAAGATTTGATAAAAACAGTGGGAGACATCCTGATTAGATAAGATAATAACCAATCTAATCTTGCAAGAGCATACGCTAAAGTGTTTTCTTCTCTCTCTCTCTCCAAGTAGCGCCCATGTCAGGCCATAATCAAGATAATAATATGGATCTATTGACTGAACCCGCTTATTATACTGAGCAGGGGAACGTTGGTCCCGTTCTTTCTTATAAGAGTTATAAGACTGAACAGGGAATAGGAGAATATCTGGATTCTCACGCCGCCCAAACGAAGAACAAGCATGTTGATGCACCTTCTTCGGGTGTGTTAGTTATTGAGAACTGTTTCTCAGTTCACCCTACGTCCTGGGTATTAGATACCGGATCAGGATCCCACATATGTAATTTGTTACATGGGCTACGTAAAGGTAGAGAACTGGGAAAGGGTGATCATTCCGTAACAGTAGGGAATGGTACACATATTGCAGCCAAAGCAGTTGGTGAATATCACCTTGTATTACCAAGTAGTAATACATTGATTCTCAACGAGTGCTATTATATACCGAACATGATGTGCAACATTATATCAGTTTCTTTATTAAGTAAAGAAGGATATAATTTTGTAGTACAGGATAATGTTATGAACATATTCCTGAATCAAAAGTTGATTGGATCAGGCTCGTTACATAATGGCATATACGTTTTCAATCTAAATACAGTCCTTAATATACAAAACACACACAAGAGGAAGAGTTCAGAAATGAACGAATCCTTCTTATGGCATTGTAGACTTGGTCATATCAATGCGACACGGCTTGCTAAGTTACATAAGGATAGATATTTAAATCCGTTCGAATTATCATCTTATGATACTTTCCATTCATGTCTCAAAGGAAAAATGACCAAAACTCCGTTTAGTGGACACGGAGAAAGAGTTGCGGAACTATTAAGACTGGTACATAGTGATATATGTGGTCCCATGTCTACACACGCCAGGAACGGTTCTTCCTACTTCATTACATTCACTGACGATCTCTCAAGATAAGGACATGTGTTCCTAATGAAACACAAGTCTAAAGCTTTTGAGAAATTCAGAGAATATAAGCACGAAGTAGAGAACCAAACAGGCAAAAGTATTAAGATCCTTCGATCTGATCGAGGAGGAGAATACTTGAGCAATGAGTTCATAGATTATCTAAAAGAGAATAGGATTCTCTCTCAGCTTACTCCTCCTTATACACCACAGCACAATGGTGTATCGGAGCGGAGGAATCACACCCTATTAGATATGGTGCGCTCTATGATGAGCACTGCTGAGTTACCTGTTTGCTTCTGGGGGTATGCGCTTGAGACAGCCATAGCCTATTGAATAGGGTTCCCACCAAATATGTGCCAACCACTCCATATGAGATATGGAAAGGAAAGAGACCACATCTTAATTATATTAAGATATGGGGTTGTCCGGCATATGTGAAAACACAAAATCCGGACAAGCTTGAGGCAAGATCAGTTCTATGCAAGTTTATTGGATATCCCAAGCATTCGCAAGGGTATATCTTCTACCAGTCCGAGGAACAAAAAGTGTTTGTTTCTCGACATGCCACCTTCTTAGAAAAGGGTTTTCTTATGAAACAAGATAGTGGCAATGAGGTAGAACTGGAAGAAGTTCCAGCGACACAAACTGCAACTGAAGATTTAGTGAAACCAGAGGATTCAGTAGTTCCCGACGAACCCCAGCCTCTCCGCCGATCTAGTAGGGTTTCTCATCCACCTGAGAGATACTACGGTTTTCTCATTGATGATAGGAGCGAGGATTGTATCATGGAAGATGATGACCCAACTAGTTTCGAGCAGGCTATCATGAGTGGTGATTCTGTGAAATGGCTGGATGCAATGCGATCAGAGATGGAATCCATGTACACCAACAAAGTATGGACTTTGGAAGTTGCTCCTGAAGGTAAAACCCATTGGGAGCAAATGGATTTTTAAAAAGAAAATTGGTGTAGATGGAAAAGTTGAGACTTTCAAAGGTAGACTTGTTACAAAGGGTTTTCGTCAACGACCAGGTGTGGATTATGAAGAAACCTTTTCTCCAGTGGCTATGCTTAAGTCCATCCAGATCTTACTTGCCATTACTGGATACCATGACTACGAAATCTGGCAAATGTATGTTAAGACCGCCTTTCTAAACGGTGATTTAGAAGAGTGCGTGTACATGACTCAGCCAGAGGGCTTCGTAGATAGTGGGAGCAGCGGAAAAGTGTGCAAACTGCTTAAATCCATCTATGGGTTAAAACAAGCATCGCGAAGTTGGAACATCTGCTTTGATGTTGTAGTCAAAGAGTTTGACTTCATCAAAAACGTAGATGAACCTTGTATTTATAAGAAAGTTGCAGAGAGTCGGGTTGTCTTCCTCATATTGTACGTCGATGACATACTCTTGATAGGAAATGATGTTCCTATGCTGCAATCAGTCAAGCTCTTCTTATCACAAAGATTCTCAATGAAAGATCTAGGTGATGCCTCCTGCATATTGGGAATTATGATCTATAGAGATAGATCTAAACGGATACTGGGATTATCCCAATCCAGATACATTGACACCATACTAAAGAGGTTTAGTATGGAAGAATCCAAGCGTGGGAACCAACCCATGATCTCTGGACTCACTCTCTCCAAAGAGATGTCTCCTAAGGCTGATTTGGAGAGAGCTCGCATGTAAGGGATACCCTATGCTTCGGCAGTAGGCTCTATCATGTATGTGATGCTATGTACCAGACCCGATGTAGCATACTCACTAAGTGTAGTGAGTCGGTATCAAGCAGATCCTGGAGAGAGTCACTGGACAGCTGTGAAGAACATTCTCAAGTACTTACGAAGGACTAAGGAGATGTTCTTGGTGTATGGTAACGGAGAACTCCAGGTAGAGTCCTTTACCTATTCGAGCTGCCGAAGTGATAAGGACGACTCTAAGTCGCACTCGGGATTTGTCTTTACCTTCAATGGAGGGGCGGTATGTTGGAAGAGTTTCAACAGGATACCGTTGCAGACTCGACGATAGAGGCTGAATACATCGGTGCCAACGATGCTGCCAAAGAGGCTGTCTGGATAAAGAAGTTCATTACTGAACTTGGTGTGGTTCCATCCATTAAGCATCCAATACCGTGATAACAATGGAGCTGTGGCTTTGGCCAAGGAACCCAGGTCCCATCAGAAGTCCAGACATATTCTGAGGCGGTATCACCTGATCAGGGAGATAGTTGATCGCCGGGAGATCGAGGTCAGGAGAGTTGATACGAAGGACAACACTGTGGATCCACTCACGAAGATCGTTCCCCAGATACAGTTTGAGAGATTATTCGGGATGCAGGTATGAGATACTACAGCAGCTGGCCTTAGTGCAAGTGGGAAATTGTTAGTTATGTATATGCCCTAGAAGCCATTGTTGTACATATGATGTATATTATAATGGATGCTTGGATATATATAGAGAGGACTTTCTTGCTCGTCATGATAGTATGCTATTTGGTTTCACTTTATCTTAACATGTTGACTTATATTAGTTTATTGTCTTATTGTCACATGTTGATAAAGCCCTTAGGATATGTACTCGACTACTGGGACTATGATGAGATCATACTAGTGGGGCCAGAGTAGTCGATGAGTACATCCTATAACTATTCCTAGTCGAGGGTGTATCGAGACAGGGCATCGATACACCAGAGTAGACTAGCGTATACGCATCTTGACCCATATGATGGGCGATGGATGATCCAATATCCATTGGTGTTTGACATCATGGATGGTGTACGAGTGCTCAGTGGAGACTAGGTACACTGGACGGACTCACCGAGAACTCCCAGATGGTATTATACCTCACGTCAGATGGCATTTCTCCGGTGACACTGGTACAGGTTAGTCTGTAGACCCGAGATCGTCATAGAGTCTTGTGTGATTCCTACGGTGCTTTGATTTCCACCTTACCACGTCCAATAGGGTGTGCAAAACGGTGGCTTTTGGGTACAGTCCCAAATCACATGGAGGCAATGAGCGATAGGAGGGGATTTGTCTCTCCCGGTATAGGGAGTTGATGTTGTGCTGTGTTCGATTGGCTATAACTGGAAGTCCATGGCCAGGGCTGATAGAGAGTACTACTGGTAAGTGTTATCAATAGTTTCTCGACCTGTTATGAGCCTCATATCGACACGACTTATCGGTTACTGGGGTCTGACGTATACCACCCCTAGACTAGATATGCAATATATCAGACGAGGAGACCGGACTGTATGGGAGTGTTACTGATTTGGATTCATAGGAGAATGTACAGGCTTGCTTGTTGATCTTCTGATCGCTCAATACCTGAGTGGCTGTTATGTTTAGCTGACCGCTTGCAGCTTGTGGGTGTTTGATATGATCATCACCTACTGCCGGCGTATTGACGATTCTTTAGAGTCCTACACTGAGATTTCTTGACTCGGGCAAAACGGAGTAGGAGCACATATGTGATATATGCATGACCGAGGATAATGCGATATGAGATACCGTATTATATTCTCGCGATATTTTGATATGAGTCGGGTCATCGGATCAAGTGTTGATTCGATGAATCGGTATATGATATATTAGTCGGTTATATTCCATATAGCCGGATTATCGGATCAAGTGTTGATTCGATAATTTAATGTATAATTATATATATGATATATTGAATTACATTATCTAATATTGGCTCGCTTTATTGATTCATTTTCTTACCGGATAATACATTGATATATATGCGATATATGTTAATTGTATTATTTTCTTTTGTTACATTAAATATTGTATATGTGATATATAATATTGTAACAAGTTAGGATTACAAATGCAACATGATTTGTTGAGTTTAACCTAGTTAGGGTTTGGATTAGGGTTAGCATTTGGGTTAGCTTTTTCATGAGCTTTCATGAAGCTTCATGAAGCTTTGACTTTATCTTTTCTCTTCGGTTTCTTGTGGAGTCATTGTTAACCCAACCCAAACCCTTTGACTATGGTTAAATCTCTACAATGGTTAGCCTTCTCATTATTAACCATGGTTGTATTTATAATGATTAACTATTATTCATTATTCATCACAAAAGGAATTCCTTCTTCTTCTTCTTCCTTGAGCTCACACAAAGCTTTCTAGGTTTTTCTTTAGTGATGATTTAGTTTGAGAATTTGATAATAAAAAAGAGCATAAATCCTACTTCATCATCCTCATCTAATCTAGCCAATTAGATTAGGGTGTTCACTTCATTAGTGAGTGAGAAGCTTGAGTTAAAGAAACTTCAAGGTAGATCATCTTTGAAAAGAAAGACTACGAGCAAGCATGGATCATTCGGGTTATGGAGCCTCTTAAGAGTCCGGGAGATCATGGATCGCGGCGAAGGGACTTCTACTCGGAGCTTATGAAGCGACGAAGCGGACTACAAAGGTTGTAATCCCTCACTCTTAGTTGTAAAGGTGTTTACTTGTATGTTTAACCCTAATTATCTAGCAAAGATCCTCGCTTTGGGTTGTTCGGCACGTCTAAATTTTAAATCGGGCATGGTTGATGCGTTATAGACCCTTGTAAGAGTGCCTAGGAACCCTACACTCGGTAGAGCCGTGGTAGGGTGGAGATCAAAGTACAGTGGGAGGAACACAAGACTCTATGACGATCCCGGGTCTACAGACTAACCTGTACCAGTGTCACCTGAGAACTGCTATCCGACGATAAATATAATACCATATAGAAGTTCTCGACGGGTCCGTTCTGTGTACCCAGTCTCACTAAGCACCCGTATACGGTCTTTGGTGTCATCACACCAATGGATATGGGATCATCCATCGCCCATCATATGGGACAAGTAACGTATACGCTAGTCTAATCTGGTAATATCGATGCCCAGTCTCGATACACCCACGACTAGGAACATTTTAAGGATATGCTCACAAACTACGTATGTCCCACAAGTATAATCCATATCATAATCTCAATAGTCAAGCAAATATCCTAAGGGCTTTATCAACATGTACCAAATGAGTGAAAGCGTGATCAAATGAACATGTCAAGATAAAGTACAACCAGATAGGATACTATCATGTCAAGCAAAAATGTCCCCTGAATATGTGTGTGTGTGTGTGCACACACACATACTGGTACATGCACTATCATATAATGGCCTCTAAGGCATACATAAATCCAACAGCATCATGAGCCAGCCCAAGATTGTGGGAGCCGTCTCTTGCACACACAGAGCAATTGATTATTAGAGAAGACTTGTAAGCCGGTTCATGTTAATACTAAGCCGTCTTAAACCTGACTTGTGACCTGATATTTTTCCTGACATGATTTCTGACTTGGTTTTGATTGCCATGGGTTTGTTCTTGGTTATCAGTGTGATATGGTAAATTTATTGGGTTTAAAACTATTCAATATAAACATATAGTGTGTTAGCATATTGAATATAATTTTACCTTATCTCTTTAATCTCTGTTCCTACTTGGTTTAGGATACCCGGCCCATTGATAGCCTTTACTATACAAATCCCCATAAACTTCATGCAAATGCTAATCTAAAACAATTCCTCTCAAACCCTAGCCTATATCTCTCTCTCCCAAACCGAAAACCCTAACCCTAGTTCAAGTCGTGCACATCATCATCGTCACCAAGCATCTTCATCTTGTGGCTGATCCCTTTGCCATCATCAACATTGTCTGAGTCAAGGATCTTGCGTGGATTCAAGATCGTGCCTTCTTCATCTATATGGTTATTGCAAGATTGAAATCGAGGCAAGTATTTGATGCTTGCTACAGGCTAAAGCCAAATTTGGATCTTGCTTAATATCATGGTAATTAGACTTATAAACCTTAATACTTGTACATATTAATACCATACAAAACATAATCTTTCTTGTTTCTTGTTGTGGTTTATTATATGTTGCTTGACCAAATCTATATCTTACTACATGTTATTATGATATCGTACTATCGTGTACAAATTGATTGAAACTTGAAGGTCTAAACTTAATTAAAGATTCATCATGATCTAAATCATGATACATCGACAAATCTAATTTAAATACAATAGGTATCGTTAAACTCTAAAAGATATCATTTTTATGACGACCTTGATAGATCTAGAAAACCTGAAAAATTAGATGTTATAGTTGTTTTATACTATATGCATTAGTTTCACTTTGAAACCCTAATAGAAAACCTAACGTCTCAGAAAAGAGTCGACGAGCCGGCTCAACATTACCTGAGCTGTCTCATACAAATAGAGAACTAAAATATCATTCCAGATGACTTCTAAACAATCTCAACCTTGTTTGAGCCATTTTAACTTGCCATAAACTGATCTGAACACCTTACCTTGTAAAATTCACTATAAATCACACCAAAATGTTTAGCACGTGTTCTTTAGTTCTTTACGAAACTAACTCAGAATAATTTAACTCTGTAAAATGTTTCCCTTCAAAATAAACTTTTTAAATAACATAAATTGCGAAGAAACACACCTCTGCGCTGCTGTCCAGGGAATTTCCAGCACCAAATTTTCAATTTCGACCATTCATAACTTTCTGTAGTGATAACCTGAGATGCCCTTATCTCAAAAAAACCTGAGATGTCTTAATTTATAATAATGAAAAACTTATTGAACTAGCTTTGTTTTGGTGTATAACACGTCCGTTTTGGAGGATGGTTGTTATTTTTAAGGTATTTTACAAATCAGAATGGCGCTGAATTTCATGAATCGAACTTTCCTGTGCATAGAACAAACTTGTAAATTCATGATGAGGGGAACTATCTGTGTGTACTGAAGGGGAAGTTCGTGAACAAGTGGCAGATGAAACGTTGATCGCACTGCAGACATTGAGACAAGAAAAGCTATATGTTATGATGAGAAAGTGCGGGTTTTGGCTCGAAGAAGTGAAGTTCTTGGGTCATGTTGTATCCGAAGATGGAATTGCAGTTGACCCCGAAAAGATTTCATCTGTTCACGATTGGCCAATTGCAAAGAATGTAGGGGAGATTAGAAGTTTTCTTGGGTTTGCTGAATACTATAGAAGGTTTGTGGAGAACTTCGCTAGCATAGCAGAACCCTTAACCAATCTAACACGAAAAAAGATACCGTTTGTTTGGTCTGAGAAGTGTCATTGGCTTTTGATGCGCTAAAACAAAAGTTGAAAACCGCTCCTATTTTAATAATGCTAGATGGTTCCGGAGGATTAGTTATTCACAACAACGTATCTAAGAAAGGCTTGGGATGTGTTTTGATGCAGCATGGAAAGATTGTAGCTTATCCGTCAAGAAAGTTGAAGACTCATGAGAAGAACTACCCAACTCACGACTTGAAACTAGAAGCGGTTATTTTTGCGCTAAAGATTTAGAGACACTACTTATTGGACGAGAAGGTTGAGGTGTTTACTGATCACAAGAGCTTAAAGTATGTGTTCACACAGAAAGAGTTTAACACGAGACAGCGTAGATAGTTGGAACTGATGGCCGACTATGATCTTGATCTAAAGTACCATCCTGGAAAAGTTAATGTAGTACCGAATGCTTTAAGTCGGTTGCCATCAATACGGATGTTGACCTCACAGGAGAAGATTATAGTGGACTTTCAGAGATTCGAGCTGGAGCTCGTACTACCAGATTCTTCGGGACAGTTGATGCAATTGCAAGTACAATCATCGTTGATTGATAGTATTAAGGCCGCGCAGTTGCACGATCCTAAATTGCAGAAATTTCGAGGACAGGTAGAAGCAGGATTTCGAACGGATTTATTGATTCATGAAGATGGTTCTTTGAGATATGGAAATCGTTTGTGTGTTCCTAAAGGAGAAGTGCATAAAGAAGTCCATAAAGAAGTCATGAAGGAGGCTCGTAGTTCCGCATATTCAGTATATCCAGGAGGCACGGAAATGTATTGGGATTTGCGACAGCATTTTTGGTGGAAATGAATGAAAAGAGAGATTGCTCGTTACGTTTCGAGATACTTGGTGTGTCAACAAGTCAAGGCTGTACATCAAAGGGTGGCTGGTTTGTTGCAACCACTTCCGATTCCCTAATGGAAGTGGGAATATATAACCATGGATTTCGTGACAGCATTACCATGGAATCCAAGGGCAATAACGCAGTATGTGTGATTCTCGATCGACTAACCAGAGCAACTCATTTCATAACATTTCGAATTGGTCAGTCGACGGAGGCTTTGGCAGAGCGGTACATATAGAAGATTATGAGATTGCATGGAGTACCAGTGGGTATTGTTTCTGATCGAGATACCCGGTTCCTATCACATTTTTTGAGTAGTCTACAAGAAAGTTTGGAAACTCGCTTGAAATTTAGTACGGCCCATCACCCTCAGACAGATGGATAGTTCGAGAGAATGATCCAAACTCTTAAAGATATGTTGAGAGCTTGTATATTAGACTTTAAGGGTTCGTAGGAGGATCATTTACATTTAGTGGAGTTTTCGTACAATAACAGTTTTCAGGCGACTATAAAGATGGCTCCATTCGAGATATTGTACAGTCGTAAGTGTCGCTCTCCAGTATGTTGGGACGACGTTGGAGAAAGAAGATTGTTGGAACCTAAACCGATTGTTCAAACTGTAGAGAAAGTCAACATGATTCGTGAGCATATGAAGGTGGCACAAGATCGAAAGAAAAGTTGGGCAGATACCGGAAGAAGACTATTAGAGTTTGTTGTTGGTGATCATGTGTTCTTAAAAATATCACCGACTAGGGGAGTAATCTGGTTTGGTAGTTGAGGTAAGCTTAGTCCTCAATTCGTGGGGTGTTCATCACAGAATATTGCATTCTATACCGTCCATTCTTACGCTCGGTTGTTTATAGGTAGGTGCTTTTAATCCGTGTTTGCTACATGTTTACAGAATACAGGTTTCCGGTACAAATACTGCAAATCAACACTAAATCTCCACAGTTAAGCCAAAATCAAGAACATCTGTCACAGACAGATAAAAGCCGGGTTTCAGTCATCCGCATCCGTCTAGTACCGCTTACCAGTTCAAAAGGGCAGGACGAAAACAGTCGTCATTTCTGGTCAAGCGTGGGGCCCACTGAAGATATTCAAAGATGCGTGGGGCCCACTGAAGATATTCAAAGATGTGTGGGACCCGAGGGAGTTGAATTCAAAGGTGTTGAAAAGTAAAGCCAACATTGTTGACTATTGGAACCTGCAGAAATCAAGGAAGATCATTGCAAATCTGTACATGTTTATCAGAAGAATATAGCAACACCAGACCACCACAGTAAAACGACACCATAAACCCTCCACATGGCCGCGGTTCCGCGGCCAACATGGGGTATTGGCCGCGGAACCGCGGCCATTATAAGGCCTCATCTGCTGGGTTTTTGGGGGCACTTTGGGGACTTCATATTGTGGCAGATGGTTGCCCCAGGTCTTCATCTCTCTGCCTATAAATACTCCAGATCCGAGCTTAACCAAGGGAGCAATTTTTGAGTTTTTCTTTAGCCTCATTTTGTTAGTTTCTTCTTCTTCTTCTTCATTCTTTCTCCATTAAAATTGTAGTGAGAGCTTTTTGAGTGGAAGATTAATGAAGAAGAGAGTTTTGTATCTTTCTTGTTAGTTTGGCTCCCCCTTGAGATTCTTGCTTTCTCTTGATCATTCAACCTCTTCATTGAGCTTGAATGGTTAAGGGTTAGTTATTGATCTCAAGGGTCGTATTTTCTCACGGGACTAGCACTTCATTTCACATGCGTTCTCTACCCTTCCCTTGATCTTGCAACCTCTTGATTGAGCTTGCAAGTTTAAGGGTTGGCTATTGATCACATGCATGTCTTGAGTCCTAGTTTCTTGTTCTCTTTATTACCCGCTTTTATTACTCGCTTTTTATTACCTGCAATTTATTTCATGCATTTTAATTCATGCACTTTCATTCTTGTATCTTTTCTTTTCTTTGTTCTTTTCTTTTGCTCTTTGTTGTTCATATTGTAAATGTTGTAATTATCGTCGTTGTTAAGAATCAATATGATATTGTAAGTTAACACTTCAATCCTCATTTCCTTTTCCCGTTATTTTCCATTTGAACTCCGCCCAAACGTTACGCAAGCGCTCCGTTAGGCACCCTACCCTGACAAGGTAACGGTGATTCTTAACCAAGACCGGTTGCGTTCGGTTTGGCCGGAGGCGAAAGCAAGAGACAAGAACGGAAGGACAAGGGTAAATAAGCCGGATTCCACGAATACCGCGCTTAAATCCCCTAATCCACGTTGTTGCCGATTGTCTATCTTCAATTGGTCAAGACTCGGCTCAAAGGTTTTGAGTGCGGATTTCTTAGCTTACAATCTCGTATCTATTCTTAACAACTTTATACCTGCAAATAAACACATAGGTTAGAATCAAACTCATACAGATTCTTTATTGACTCGTCTAAGACAAGAAGGTAAAATAACACCATCTCCCTGTGGACCGACCCGTGCTCAACCGGCTAGCTGCATAGCGACACCGTCCTGATCGCGGTTACACTTAAATTCTTTGAACATCCGACACGCCATCGGCGTGTCGGTCAAATGGCGCCGTTGCCGGGGAGACGGTAGCGTATTTTCTTTCTTGTTATTCGGGTTAATATTCTTTTTGTATATATATAAAAAAATATATTCTTTTTGTTTTTTTTTTGGATAATTTTTGTGGGCAAGAGTGCAGATTTTTGTGCATTTGCAAACTGCAATTGTGGAGAGCAAAGTGTACGTTCAAAGTTAAGGTAATTACGAAGTACAGTGCCAAAGATCCGGGTAGTTTGACCCGCGCAAGCGAACCTTTCAAGCTTACCGGATTTGATTCAACGGGGGTTTCCTAACCCAAAAACTTAACGGTACGTACTTTACTAACACCTTCTTCTCAAATCCGACGCATCCAATATACTATTCTTTGCAGGATTCTATGCAAGTTCGCTAGAAAACGCTAAAAAATTGACTAACCCGTATTTGTTGCAGTGCCGCGCTTAAAATAAAAAAAACGATTGTTTGATTCTTTAAAGAATTTTTGAATTGCGCATTGCATACATTAATACGGACTTAAGGGCAAGCGAACCCCACAACATACGGTAAAGGATTTCATCACCTTTTCCGTGGCCCACAAATCACGAACTTGAGCATAACGTTTACCCACACAAAATTTAAAAGAAACTAGACTTTAAGCCTTAAGGACTTCGCGCTCACTAGGAGAAGTTAACTGTGTTTAGAACCTCGCTTAATGATATATTATTTACGGGGTGTCTAGGAAAGTGTTAACGGTGAAACCGCCAAAAGAGAAAGGGTTATTTAATTAAGGAACTTCGCGAAAGCGTTGGAAAACCTCCCATTATCTCTGCACTTACCTGGCCTCGTGATCAGTGTATCTTGAGCCCGTTTCTCGACACAGTTTTACTTCGACAATCAAGTTCTGGAGCAGGTCTAGTTGACCTAGGTGAACCCTAGAACGATTAAGTGTGTGGTATTTTTGTGTCGTGATTATTTTGTCCATATTCTTTTTTGTGTATATTTCATTCTTTTGCTAACAACTAACTAAAAAAAAAATCACATTCTTTTTCCTCTCCTTTTCTCTACCTTCCTTTCATTCTCTCTCTTCATATCATGGGTACCCCACCTCGCAAAACTCTTGCCGAACTTTGGTACCCACAACCAGACATTACTTCATACGATTCTTGCTTTGGCCGAACATCGAACGACCCCTCCATGCCCAAAATTTCTTTGAAAGATCGGATAGACGCGTCTAGGACAAACAACTGGACCCCGCAATCCACTTCGTATCAATCGTTTCAAACATTCACCCCTTCTTGTGTTGATACACCTTTTGAAAATCCAGTTGTAACCCCAAGACCAATGTCCATTGCTGAACATATTGCACAATCTCGTAGCCGATCTTTCACTCCTTTCACCACTGCAAATTCTTGGGACCAACAAATCCATTCACCTTCTTATCCCAATGTTGATCCCACTCCTGTCCAGCCATTCTATTCCTACCAATCCTACCCTACTTTTGCACCTTCCCTAGACATTGCATCAGAACCGCCAATTGGGAGTTTTCAGTATCCAAACAACTTTGAATCTTTTACTGAAACCCCTTCACAACCAATGTCTAGTCTAGAACAGTGCTTGGAAGACTTTAGGGTAGCTTCACGCCAAATGGAGGAAGTAAATGCGTCCATGGCCGCCCTCATACAATCTTATGAACCGGAAGCTAGTTTCCAGCTAGCTCCTAATTTTCCAATGTATGATGAGGCGGCAGGACAGGCTGAGAATTTGAGTGGAGAGAGTGAGATATACACCCTTCCAAATCAAACCTACCCGTCCCAAATTGAATCCCACAACTCCTGTTTTGAATGTCTATCTAGTGTTCCAAACGATTCACCAGTTGAAGATAGAATGATTAATGAGTTGTGCGACTTTGTAGTGTTTGATTTGCCCGATTGTGAAGGGACTCTTCCAAGTGAAACCGATCCTAAACCTTTTGACCTCTACACCTCCACTTTAGAACCTAAAATGATTGATATCCATGCTTTTGTTGAGGTGTCTGAGAATATAGATTTTCACTTAATCGAGGATATTGACGCTGGGAACATTTTGGATGATGAACCCGTAGATTTGGCTGAGTTTGTCTCTTCAAATCATCATCCCGAGTCTTTAACTGTTTTTCCCGAACCCCATATGCGTCTGGACATTGATGAAATATGCATGGATGAGCTTAACTTTGAGGAGAATTTTGAGGATATTTTTGAGGATGAAACAGTTCTAGAAGATGAGTCGGATTTTCCAATTCATCCTGTTCCTTTCACTGACTGTGTACACCCTCCAGAACCCTTAACCGATACCCTTCCTCAACCACTTCCCTCCATCCTTTCCATCGTTCCGACCTTGCAAGAACCCGTATCATTTTCATTTCATATGTCTGGTTTACCAAGTTCGGCGTACCCATGGTTTCTTACGAATCTTGAGGGATTCGACCCAATTTCTCGACGGGTAAATATATTAGCACAATCGCTGTTTACACATCGCTCATCACAAATTGTGCTAATCTATTTACTCCATTTGCACCCTCAAGTTCGTATTCCACTTCTTTTTCCCTTCCTCCATTCTTCTTCTTATCTACCGAGACCGCATTCCACTTCTCTCTACATACGGTCTCGTGTATTCTCCATTTTCTTCCTCTTCACCTTCTTTCACCAGCCGCTGCTTTATCACGATAGAATTTTTGAATGGTTGGTGTTAACTTTTGGCCTATGTAAGGCCTTGTATAGTTTGATACTGTTCTTTCCCCCCTAATCCTGAACTTCAACGCTTAACAGTGGAAACACTGTTTTACTTAAGTTTGGGGGGGACATTTTTTTTTTGTATATATTTTTGTTTTCCTTTTTTGTTTTGTATATAATTTGTTTTTAGGGAGCGCCGGCAATTTTGACCCTCTTGGTGTAGCCTGACAGTGAGGACACTGTCAAGTTTAAGTTTGGGGGTGTGCTCGGTAAGCTTTCTTCCTTCGCATTCATTTGTATATTTTGCATTTGCATACCTTATTTAAAAACCCATAAAAATCGAAAAATTTTCCAAAATTATAAAAACTTTGTCGTCAAGTTAGCTAATAGGGTAACTTAGATCTTTATTCCGAAAGTTTAGTTGATATATTAGAAATAACTAAATTCTAGGCTTAGGAATTGAAAACCCTAAAAATAACCCTCATTCTGTCTAACTTTGGTAAGTATACGTCCTTACAATTTTTGAGTTCAGTTCTTGAGTTAAGTCAAGATGAAGGGAAAGTATTGAAGCTTTGCTGAAGGATAAGTCTGAAAAATAGTTTCTTTTCTTGAGTTCAAATTTAGAAAGTATATACCCTACAAACTGCACTTACACGTACCTTGAAACTTGGGATAGTAGAGGATACCTAGAAATACTCTTGCCTGAAAGCCTAGTATGAAAGAAAAAACGGTATTTAAAGCTAAACACCAAAAGAACATATTGAAAAATATATCCGGTCTTGAAAAAGAAAAAGAAAAAGAAAAAAAAATAGAATAAAGTCAAGACCTGGAAACTGCTATTTACGCTTTAAGTTCACATATTCAGTAATCGGCCGTTAGTGCCTCAAGAAGCATTAATAGTCACATGAAAGGTGTGTGAGCAAAACCGTCCATCCTTAATGAAAAGAAGTAGTATTAGGTATTAGGGCAAGAGTATTATAGCTTGAATTGAATTCTTGAGTGTAGGGGTGCAAATATACACACACGTAGGGGTATACAATCGATGTTTGGATAAAAGATAGAAATAAAGAATAAGACTTGTGTTTTCTGTAAAGTTGATAAAAATCCCTGATTTGAGGCCGCACTTTAGAAGGAAAACTCAGGAGATCCAAGGTTAAATAGATAAGAGGTGTGAAGCATAAGGGTTGGATATTTTTAACTTAGGATAATAGAGTTTCTAACGTAAATACTAAACTATAGGAGTAGAATCGATGTTAACTTATGAAACTAGCTTGACGGGATTTTGTGGGTAGTATCCGCTGAAAACCCTCAGGAGACAACACTCCTCCTACTAGGGACACCTAGAGGTTTAACGGCTTGTTGCACGCGCTCAGTGCAATCGCGTTCCCTGCGAAAGTGCGGTTATCTTTTTATTTTTATGAATAATTGGTTTTGCTCGGGACGAGCAAAAGTTAAGTTTAGGGGTATTTGTTCATCACAGAATATTGCATTCTATACCGCTCATTCTTACGCTCGGTTGTTTATAGGTAGGTGCTTTTAATCCGTGTTTGCTACATATTTACAGAATACAGGTTTCCGGTACAAATACTGCAAATCAACACTAAATCTCCACAGTTAAGCCAAAATCAAGAACATCTGTCACAGACAGATAAAAGCCGGGTTTCAGTCATCCGCATCCGTCTAGTACCGCTTACCAGTTCAAAAGGGCAGGACGAAAACAGTCGTCATTTCTGGTCAAGCGTGGGGCCCACTGAAGATATTCAAAGATGCGTGGGGCCCACTGAAGATATTCAAAGATGTATGGGACCCGAGGGAGTTGAATTCAAAGGTGTTGAAAAGTAAAGCCAACATTGTTGACTATTGGAACCTGAAGAAATCAAGGAAGATCATTGCAAATCTGTACATGTTTATCAGAAGAATATAGCAACACCAGACCACCACAGTAAAACGACACCATAAACCCTCCACATGGCCGCGGTTCCGCGGCCAACATGGGGTATTGGCCGCGGAACCGCGGCCATTATAAGGCCTCATCTGCTGGGTTTTTGGGGGCACTTTGGGGACTTCATATTGTGGCAGATGGTTGCCCTAGATCTTCATCTCTCTGCCTATAAATACTCCAGATCCGAGCTTAACCAAGGGAGCAATTTTTGAGTTTTTCTTTAGCCTCATTTTGTTAGTTTCTTCTTCTTCTTCTTCATTCTTTCTCCATTAAAATTGTAGTGAGAGCTTTTTGAGTGGAAGATTAATGAAGAAGAGAGTTTTGTATCTTTCTTGTTAGTTTGGCTCCCCCTTGAGATTCTTGCTTTCTCTTGATCATTCAACCTCTTCATTGAGCTTGAATGGTTAAGGGTTAGTTATTGATCTCAAGGGTCGTATTTTCTCACGGGACTAGCACTTCATTTCACATGCGTCTCTACCCTTCCCTTGATCTTGCAACCTCTTGATTGAGCTTGCAAGGGTTGGCTATTGATCACATGCATGTCTTGAGTCCTAGTTTCTTGTTCTCTTTATTACCCGCTTTTATTACCCGCTTTTTATTACCTGCAATTTATTTCATGCATTTTAATTCATGCACTTTCATTCTTGTATCTTTTCTTTTCTTTGTTCTTTTCTTTTGCTCTTTGTTGTTCATATTGTAAATGTTGTAATTATCGTCGTTGTTAAGAATCAATATGATATTGTAAGTTAACACTTCAATCCTCATTTCCTTTTCCCGTTATTTTCCATTTGAACTCCGCCCAAACGTTACGCAAGCGCTCCGTTAGGCACCCTACCCTGACAAGGTAACGGTGATTCTTAACCAAGACCGGTTGCGTTCGGTTTGGCCGGAGGCGAAAGCAAGAGACAAGAACGGAAGGACAAGGGTAAATAAGCCGGATTCCACGAATACCGCGCTTAAATCCCCTAATCCACGTTGTTGCCGATTGTCTATCTTCAATTGGTCAAGACTCGGCTCAAAGGTTTTGAGTGCGGATTTCTTAGCTTACAATCTCGTATCTATTCTTAACAACTTTATACCTGCAAATAAACACATAGGTTAGAATCAAACTCATACAGATTCTTTATTGACTCGTCTAAGACAAGAAGGTAAAATAACACCATCTCCCTGTGGACCGACCCGTGCTCAACCGGCTAGCTGCATAGCGACACCGTCCTGATCGCGGTTATACTTAAATTCTTTGAACATCCGACACGCCATCGGCGTGCGATCATGGGGCCTTTCGATATCATTGAGCATATTGGAGAAGTAGCTTACCAATTGGCTTTACCGCCATCCTTGGCAGGTGTTTATAACGTATTTCATGTATCTCAAATTCGCAAGTATATTCGAGAGACCATTCGGAATTGACGGTGAGGGAGGATTTGACTTATGAAGAGCAATCGATGGCAATTGTGGATCGACGAGAAAAGGTTCTCAAGAATAGGGTGATCCCTCCAGTGCTTATTTCATGGGGAAATTGTTCGCATGGGGAATCTAGTTGGGAACGTGAAGACGAAATTTGACAAAAGTTTCTACATCTCTTTCCTTAGATCTGTATCTTCATCGTTCTTGTCTTTTTTGTTTCGTGAATTTCAAAGACGAAATTCTTTGTAGTTGGGTATAATGTAACACCATAATACGATCGTACGTTATTTAACGATTTTAATTTGTATTTTGAATTTTGTTTTATTTATTATTTGGGTTGTAATTGGTTTGTATAGTATATGTGTTTAATGGACCCGACCCGCTTGCATGAAACCCGTTATGGTGTTAGAGTATCTTTTATTAATTTTTATCTGTAGACTAAATCTATATGAATCTCTAATGATAGATATAAAACATTTAAATCTATATATATATATATATATATATTCTGATAGCCATACGTTATGGATAAATTTTATATACTAATTGTCAGTTTGTTTTATCGTATTCAAATATCTCATGATATTACATTGACGATTATCTATTATAAGTAAATCTTAAACATCTTAAGATATTGCTAAATTAGAATATTTTTTTCTAAACCATTAGATTTGTAGGATAAATGGGCTACGTATGTGTAGATAATTTCTAGTATTTTGAAATTTACTGGAGGTGGTTTGGGGTTTGTAATATCTTTTATAATATTATTAGTTATATGCAAAACTATACACTCACATACACACATATAAATATAGTATATTTATATTTTTCCTATTTAAATTAAAAACTCTCTTTCTCTCTTTCTTTCTCCGTCTCCCCTCTCCGATTCACCACGCCCTAACTCCTTCTGTCGAGCTGAGTATCAAAACTTGGATTCTTACATCGTATCGTCGTGTTTTATCCGTCTCTGAGGCAAGTATTCGATACTTGCTTATACATGCTAGTTACGACGACGATTACGTATCGTAATATTTTATAAGTACTATATCTTTTGCATGGTGTACACATTAGTAATTATATGTTATACGTGTGAAAATCTCATATATATTATATATTATGGTTACTGTGAATAACAAATTAATTATTATGAATATATATAGTTCTGGGAACAGTAGCGATCATGTTAAGTAGTTTAAATAACAAAATTATAGTTCATATATTTTGATATTTAGGTTTGTAGTTAGTTCATATGAATTCTCTAATAATAATAAGTTTAATTAATAATATTTTATGTAGACAATATCTAATTAACAATATTTAATTATCGTAACAAAAGATTATTTTTACTTCCGTTAAAATAATATAGTAACTTGTAACAGTTGATAGGATCACATTCGCTACTTCGTGACTACTTGAAAATAAATATTCAATACGCTAATCACATTACCAGAAAATCTACATGATCTGTTTAACAGTACTATTCACTCATTTGATCAATGTCGTTATTTAATACCATTAACTAGATTAACAATAATATGTTTTACTAATAAGGATAAATTAATTTGTAATATGTAAGTCCAATTAATATAGTTTAGTTTATATAATAATACTTGATAATCTTGACAATATTATTTAAAATGCGGTCATACTAATCTATTGCATAAGTAATAGTTGATACATCATTTTTGTCACATCATGTATCGTATATAGATAACTGTTACAACTATATTCCTACTATTCATCATGACTTGTAGTGTGATATTATTGTGATATAAACACTTCCACCTGTTTTAGCACACTATCTCTAACATGCTTGTAACCTGCTATCTTTTTACCGTGCTGTATTGTTTATACATGTTACCTATAATAGCTACCGATACCAACAATATTGAATTGTTATCTCGATTGACCGGACTTGTTGTTTTGCTAAACAAGATCTGCATATGATTGTCCCGGTATTGGCATTAGGTAGAAATTTTATTGATACTTGACTTGAATATGAAACGTGGGGAAAAGGGGGAAATCAAGAATGTAACCGAAACGTAACTCAAGAAAATATGATTGTTGCCGTGATTTCGGGAGTGTACGGAACAACCATTGTTTATTGTAACATGGTCCCGTGGGAAATGAACGCGATATATTGTACCATGGTCCCGTGGAGAATGAACGTGATATATACTGTTAAGTTATGATGAGGATTACATTAATTGGTTTCAAATACATGTAGAATAATAAACCTAGAAACACGAACTTTAGAATACGCGTGACATACCTATAAGCTACTGTTATATCACCTATGATTGATCTGTTTGTACTGATACCTCATTTTGCACGTGACACCCTATATAGTACATTGCTCAGTTTAATATTATCATTATTATTATTATATTATTTATGACGCACTGACGTCTGGGTTTTGCATTACCCAGATACTTGACTTTAGCACATGAGAATCACGAGCACTTCCATGTGGTTATTTGGACATGTTTAAAGATAGATAGTATGGTTAGATATTCTTTTATCTTCTTGGATCTTTACTGCTTCTGCTATCGTTGCTTGTTATTTTTTGTGGTTATTTAGACATGTTTAGAGATAGATAGTTACAATACTGTTCTCGATTACTGATTGACGGTCGTAATGTGACTATGGGAGGATATTTCCTTAGCATAGGTAGTATGGTTAGCTTTGTCACATTCTGAACTGATGTATTTTGGGGAGCGGGGCGTGACAGTAGAGATCAATAGTTTTCACTTGCGCTAACTGCAATTTAGGCGTTACCATATCCGGTGGAGTCAAGTATGGGTCATTCACAGCTTAACTCTCTCCATTCCGGCTCCTCAAGAAATGAATAGGTTTCTTTTTGGGTCGATGCCCCCACCTACTTCCTTTGGTATCTCAACGCTGAAGGAGGAAGTCCAAAAGAAGTCCGTCTTCCATAAACTGGCTCCTCAAGCTTCAGCTCTGCCGACGGCATCAGTCTTCAAACTACTAGCACCTGCCGAAGGCCAAGATCAATACAGGGGGTTGAATAGTCAAACTCTCAAAGAAAACAAGAGGCAAGCCCAGCAAGTTTCTGAGACTGAAAAAGCTCCGGTCACAAGACACGCTCGACGTCGTTATTGGTGTCTAATAAGACAAGCTGGGGCCAGTTCTCTGTCCAGGCTGACTCCGTTGGCTCCAACTCCTGCTGGCTATGCTGTTTTTCTAAGTGGGAATAGCTTCAAACCGTTAAAGAAAGTGAAGCACAATTCTCCTACTGTGGTGCTAAATATGTTTCCATCTCCAGCGGAGATACCAAATGAGTCGAAGACAGTGTGCTCATCTGAGTGTATTTCCTCGACGATCCGCAAAGTTTGGAAGGAAGTTCAAGGCTCTTTTATTGATGAAAGTTACTCTCTTCGGCCAAACCATCCCAAGGGTCAATGAGACGATGAAAAATCTCCTTCCAGATATAAGGGGATTCATCCCAAGGGGGTTTATGCTATGATGGTTCCTCTTAAAGTGGGCAAATCCCGAGGGCCGAAATTCCAAACGCTCCAAGTATAAGGGCAGGGTAGTTCACACAGTTTATATGGTGAACTCCAAAGTTGAAAGTTATGCTTCTGTTATTCACGGGCAGCATACCCAGTCTCTGTCAAAGGCTCAACAGCAACAAGAAAAGCTACAGAAGATAATTACTCAAGCAACTGAGCTTACGATTCCCCCATCCAAAGCATGCTCGGAAGATGAACCCGAAGAACGCATGGGGTATGAGTCTGATGTTGACTTCTTAAAATGCGTCCTCGAAAAGAAGGACAAAGAAGCGGCAGAGATGGACGCTAATATGAACAAAATGGTCCTCTTGATCCAGAATATAGCTGGAATGATGGCTTAATCAGAACCACCGGAAGTTGAACCGCCGGTAGACATTATTGACGATAAGAGAGACACCTTTCAGCGGCCAAAGAGAATATGATCTTGACCGCAAAGCTGGATGAATATATCATGCAGAAGATCAAAGCTTACCATGCCAGTGATGCAGCAAATAAGTTGATTAAGACCGGTCGACCGTATCCGGCATGCTACGACCAGAAGCAGTATCCTTCAGGAAACACATTTCCAACGTTCCACATATACACAGGGACCGGTAATCCTAACCAAAATATTGCGTGGTTTAAATTCATGTGCGTCAACACTGAAGGAGATGACATGCTGCTTCTCCATCAATTCGTTAGTAGTCTGTCAGGCACTGCTTTCAAATGGTATTCGGAACTCAATGACTCCGTGAAGACTTTTGGTGAGTTGGAACTGCTCTTTTTCCAAAGATTCGCCAGTGCAAGCGAACGCAGTTCCATGATGGCGTTGATCAATGAAAGTGTCAGACCGAATAAGACATGGGTTCAATATGTTATCCGATGGCGAAACATCAGGTCTAAATGCGAGCAGCGCATCGATGAAGCTCCAGCCATCGAAATATTTGTAGCTATAATTAACCGACATTCGTAGGTGTACCCATTCATGGCCTTTTTCAAGCCTACTACCTTTCAATAGATTATCGATAAATTAGCTCAACTGGATCAGATGGGGTCAAGGCCCTTCTTCTTCTGGAGAAGATTTATGAAATAACAAAAATGAGGTCGAGACGGCGTCTATCGCCAATGCTCAACAACAAAAGAATGATCCTAACGCATCCGGTCACCAAAATAACGACCACGTGGGTCACACCCTTGAAAAGATTGGGACGCGAATACCCATTCCCATGAAATATACGCAGGGGGCATCTTACTCGCTGGCAAAGGAATTTCTATGTGAGATGGTCATTTCATCAAAAATAAAAAGGTTGTTAAAGGACCTACAAGTGTGTCCTACAATCAAGTGGAAAGGCCCACTTGAAACAGAAATTATGGAAGGGATGTAAAAGCCATGTCCCACTCCAAAAACGGATGATAAGAGGAAAAAGGCCCCAAGTCAAGATTAATTCTTCTAAGGAAAAGAAGACAAAGACCAAGAAACCCGTACGGTCGCCCGAATATGTGGACAGCCGTACGTATTTGCAAAAGCATATCGACGCATTGGAGAAATATAACCAGAAGGCACGCTCGTCAATCACCCTCGAAGAATTCCTTCAGCATATCCTCAAAAATAGTGAGGCCGAAGAAGAGGAGAACTCACCTGAAGAAGTAAAAGAGAGTGTGGAAAGCTGTCATATGGCCTATCACTCGTTCATGTATGACGAAGATGTTCCGCCAGCATCAGAAAATGACACTAATGAGCAGGGGGCAGGTACCGTGCAAAATGCTCTGTATTTCCCCCAAGACAACTCAATTGACGCGATGATAAAAGAAGTGGTCCAAGAGCGTGAAGATAGCCTAAGGTGTGAAATAGCCATTTATGGAAAGTCCAGATAGTGATGCCTAAGCAAGCAGTGGAAGGGACGGGTTATGTAACTCCCCGACCAAAACGAAAGAAAGATGGACCACTATGTCCCTAAACTGGAAAGATGGACCGCCATATCACTAAACTGGAATCATGCCCTACGGTCGATTTCCATATAAATCACCGTATACGATCCCCGGGCATAAATGATATAGATCCCAGTTATATTCCGCTGGTATACATTGCCCTACGGGCCATCCGCAATCCAGCTGCACCTGAACTCCCATCGGTTTTGAATCTCCGCAGATGATGCAGCCCTCCCTCATATATATTTTTCCCTAGGGATGATTTCCATATTAATCACCGTATACTATTCACGGGCTACCCATGGCGAAGTTTCCTCCTCAAGTCCCACCGGCTAGGTAGCTCCACCAGCTATGATATCATCCCCAAGTCCCATCGGCAAGCAACATTGGAAGCTACATTAAAAAAAACGGTATGTTCATATGCAAAAAGGGCACAGATGAAAACCTGAAATGGCTCCATGAGTAAAAACAGCAGGACTACCCGCGAGTTTGTGAAAACCTGAAAGGGCGCAAATTCGTTCAAAAATCTCCTACAAAATTCCACCGGAGCTGGGTGATATTCTCAATATGGTGAATGACACTTGTGAATCCTCACGACTTGCAGAAAGAAAACACTTTTGTGAGATCCTTACAAATAGCAAGGGAAATACACTAAGGAATCCTCACGATTCATAAGAAGAAAATACACTTACGAGATCTTATCGACTCATACGGAGAAATACCATCATGAGACCCTTACGGCTTATGAAGATGGAAAATACCTTGGTTTGCAGGGATCTAAATCTGTCTTCTAAGATATCTTTGTCCTACGAGCAACGTCAAATGATGAGTCGCTCCTGGTGATATTCCAGTTATAGCGATACTAATACCAAAACTGGTATCAGATTCTAAGTCCCCAACTCGCAATAAAGATCGACGAGCAGAAAAAAAATATGCATATAAAATAGCCGAAATGATCGGGCAACTCGCAATAAAAATCAACGAGTAAAAAATAAAATGAAATAGCTGAAATGATAGGGCAACCCGCAATAAAAATCAGCAAGTGAAAATAAAATGAAATAGTCGAAATGGTTGGGCACCGTGAATAAATAGCCGAAATGATTGGGCAATCGCGACTTTCGCGATAAGAAAAGCGGAAATGATAGAGTATTGCGGAGAATAAAAAAAATGAAATAGAATAAAAAAATTATGTCCTACAAGCAGGTCAATACTGACCCTTGTATACAATCCACGGGCACAAACAAATGAAAACGAGCAATGTGCTCCACCAAACGCTGCCAAGTGAGGAATTCGTCGATGACGGTTCAGGTCTCAGTGGCATCATAAACAAGCCCAAATACTACCAAGAGATACTTTATCCCCAGGGATTTAGTCACAACTTCTCAAAATTCAAGTCAAAATAAAGAAGTGTGGTGGCATCGACCTAGCACTAAGTCTCAATGGAAACTCATACAGCCTAGGGATTATTTCAGTATTTTTTCTTGTTCCAGCAGAATACAGACGCAACATCAGTAAGATGGAGTGATGGAAATTTCCTAACTCCAAGTCTTAACGACAAAGTACACAATCTAAAGACTATATGGGCGCTTTCTTATTCCAGCAGAATACGAATGCGACGTCAGAAAGGACCAGAGGGTCAAAATGAAGACGGAGTAATGGCATATTCCTAATTCCATGTCTCGGTGGCAATATATGCGGCTTAAAGACCATTTCGATGCCCCTCTTTATTCCATAAGAATACGAACGCGACGTCGGCAAGGACCAGAGGGTCAAAATGAAGGCAGAGTGATGGAATCTCCTAGCTCCTAGTCTTGCTGGCATATATACATCCTAGAGACTATTTGGACGTTTTTATTAGTTCAACAGAGTACAAATGTGGTATCAACAAAGCTCTAAGGAGCCAAAGCAAAAGTGGAGTGATGGAAAATTCCTAATTCCGTATCTTAATAGCAATGTATACTGCCTAGAGACCATATAGATATCTACCCTGCTTCAGTGAAGAAATTTGCGCGCCGTCATCAAAGGAAAAGTGGGGTGATAGCATATTCCTAGCTTCAGGTCTTGATGGCAAGATATGAAATGCCTAAACACCATTGGATGTTATCCCACCTTAGACGAATGCGACTATGACTTCCCTGAGACTCGAAGAATGGAGTCTGGCCTCAAGGTAAAGCGTTACGGTGACACCTAACGCTGAATCGTTCAATGACAATATAGATACCCAGGGCCTAGGAAGATTATTTGAGATGTTGTATCACTGCATCGGAAGGGTTGGGTGATACAGCAAGTCATGGCTACTCAAACCAGCGACCCGAGTAGACGTGGATCAAGAAGAAATCGGCTGATGTAATGGTGCGATGGACTAAATCCGGCACTCCAAATCTAACGGACTTTTGTGTTAACAGGGGTTATGTATGTTTAACGTTAGGATGAGTTTATCCGTATGCCTAAGGGAAGGGTAAACTGAATGCTCTAGGACGCGTAAATAAACTAAGTGAGGTCACTTCAGCACAAACGATGAAGTGAAGAATCCACTTACGATTCCTCTTGACTCATAAGGAGAAAACACTCTCGTGGGATCCTTATAACTTTCAAGAGAAAAGACACATAGAATTCCCCACGACTCCTAAGGAGAAAATACTTATGAGATCCTCTTGACTCGTAGGGAGAAATGCTTTTATGAGACCCTCACGGCTCATAAAATCAAAAAGTCTTAGGTGACAGAGACCTAAACTTGTCTCCTAAGACATTGCTACCATGCGGACGGTCTCCATACTGAATACCGTATACTATTCATGGACCACATATGAAAAAATTGCACCCAAGACATTCTCCATTGGCTAACCAAGCTACCAATGAAGAGAAGAAGCCACTTATATGTCCTCTCGACTCATAAGGAGAAAACACGCTTTAAGATCCTTACGACTTACGAGAGAAAATAAACTTAGGGATCCCCACGATTTCTAAGGAGAAAGTACACCTATGAGGTCCTTGTTTACCGCCGAAAATGGGGACGAAACCGCGTAGGTTCGTCTTGCCTGAATTTGGGGGCAGATGCTATTTGGTGTTATCCGTCCACCTCTCTGAAGATGCCAAGTTGATTGATGGCACCGTGCATCGGAGGTTTGGACAGATGCGGCCGTTGTAACAGACTTCGTCAGATTCCCCCTCGTTGTGAGGGTTTTTGATTGTGGGGACGCTCTTCCCTGCAGGCGCAAGCCCCTGCAGTTAATTACGTTACCGTATCACGGTAACCACTTTCTCCTGCTCCAGAAGGTCACATCGTGTCGTGTGTGTTTGTTTTATTTTTTTGTTGCCCGTGGATTGTATACGGAGACTAATTTGTGTTGTTGCCTGTAGGGCGTGGATTAGTCCAAATCAGTATTTTCTTAGATTTGGGTTTGGTTTGATTTAAGGATCGTTAACCTTGTTTGAGATTAAGATCGACTTAAATATTTTTTAAGGATACGTTAATCCAATGTTGGACTAAGATCTACTTAACGAGGGTTTGGAATCATTTTTGATCCAATGAAAGAGCATTTGGGCTCTATCATTTTAGTTTAAGGATATTACGGTCCATAGCTAGTTTAAGGACATTACGGTCCAAGGAATTGTTGATTGTCGGGACCCGCCACCTCTCTGAAGGCGTTGAAGAATTACGACATATATCAGAGGTGTGGGGAGATGTACCCTTGAACCAATGTCAGTTAGGAGATCTGTAGTTGGGTTTGGGACTAAAACCAATTTAGAAAAAATATGAGTACATGGGCTCGGTTGATCCGAATTAGGGACTTTTGGTCAACTTGGACTCAGCCCACTCGGTTTTTTAATAAAGTATTAACCACTTGTTTGGGCTCGGTCCCTTTTCTGTGCAGCAATACTGAGCATTAATATGAGCTCTGACGCTCACCCTATTTTTTGTTTTTTATGGAGTGTTAAACACTCTTTATGGCATTGGGCTCTATTTACAGAGCGCTTTATATTAAACAGTGCCCACGTGAGGGGCACGTGGGGCGCTCGGCGCTAGGCGCCAGCCACTGAGTGCATAGCACTCTTTATTAAGTAGCGCCCACGTGAGGGTCAAGTGGGGCGCTTGGCGCTAGGCGCCAACCACTGAGTGCTAGGCACTCTTTATTGAGCAGCGCCCACGTGAGGGGCACGTGAGGCACTTGGCGCTAGGTGCCAGCCACTGAGGGCTAGGCACTCTTTATTGAGCAGCGCCCACATGAGAGGCACGTGAGGCGCTTGGCGTTGTCTGTTTCTTTGTGTATTTTTCTGAATAGTTCAATTCTTTGTTCTCCCATGGATCTTCAATCCCCAAGAACAAATTCATCCCTACGAGAATTAAATTCTCATTTGTGGGAGACTTGTCTCATGGATCTCAGATCCAGGGAAAGAACTATGTTCTTTTATGAGGGTTAAACCATTGGGTATGCAGATGAGATACTATGATCTCTATTTACCTTGAAGAAAGTTCTTTTCTTTCTTCTCTCTTCAAGCTCTTTTTACTTGCTCTTGATTTTGAACTTGAAGTTTATGGGGGGGTTCTTCTCAGCAAGACTTGAAGTCTCAGGGCCTTTATATAGTGGAGGCAAGTTTGCTGATTCAGTTAAAGAAATCTCTCATTGAGAGATCCTTAATTGATTTGGGGATTTTATCCACCGTTGGATCTTTGATCCAAGCACTTCTGTTTTACAGAAAATATTTTTCTTGTTCTTTTAACAATATTGGAAAATATTTTCCATACAGAGCTTATTCTGTAGCTTGGTGATTTTTAATCACCATTGGATCTTTGATCCAATGGTGCTCTGTTTTACAGAGCATAATTTTTCTTGTTTAGAAAGATTGGAGAAAATGTTCTCCCCTACAGAGCTTATTCTGGAGCTTGGTGATTTTTAATCACCATTGAATCTTTGATCTAATGGTGCTCTGTTTTACAGAGCATAATCATTCTTGTTTAGAAAAATTGGGGAAAATGTTTTCCTCTACAGAGCTTATTCTGTAGCTTGGTGATTTTTAATCACCATTGGATCTTTGATCCAATGGTTCCCTCTTTTACAGAGCATAATCTTTCTTGTTTAGAAAGATTTGAAGAACATTTCCTCAATCAGAATTTAATTCTGTGTTTTGATGATTTATCATCTCCTTTGGATCTTTGATCCAACGGCAGAGAACTTTTAGTTCTGGCGCCGGCGCCCTCATGCGGGGCACGTGAGGCGCTACCTCAATGTTTTTAACTCTTGGCACGGGCGTCCTCGTGCAAGGCACATGAGGAGATATCTCAGAGTATTTTACTCTTGGCACTGGCGCTCTCGTGCAAGGCACGTGAGGCGTTGCCTCAGAGTTTTTATCTCTTGGCGCTGGCGCCCTCGTGCAAGGCACGTGAGGCGCTGCCTCCTGAGAGTTTAACTCTTATTTAATAGATTTTTTGTGCTTTGCACATTGGCGCCCGCGTGAGGAGCACGTGAGGCGCCATCATAGGATTTAATTCTATCCGAGGCAGTACCTACATACTTTGCATATGGATTTTTTCCTTTATTTTTATTTTTATTTTATTGTTATTATTTTTTAAGGGAGCAAGTTTTGAGCCAAAATTTTGGTGGGAACAAATGCCCCCCACTACTTTGCCTACGTAAGTATGTACGTGGGTGAAGTAGTGCAGAGTTATGCATGGCCATGGAATTGAGGGCTTAGGAGACAAGTTTAGGGTCCTTGTAGCCTAAGACTTTTTTCGTCTTCATGAGCCGTAAGGGTCTCAAGAAGGTTACTTCTCCTTACGAGTCGAGAAAATCCCGTAGGTGTATTTTCTCCTTAGGAGTCGTGAGGACTCCTAAGGGTGTTCCCTCTTGAGAGTCGTAGGGATCTCACAAGATAATTTTCCCCCTTACAAATCGAGAGGACTCGTAAGTGGTTTTTTCCCTCCTTGTCGATATTCGACTTTGGAGAGTGTGGCCCGTAGATAGTCTGTCTTGACTTCCTTGTAAGGCAGCGATGGCTTAAGAAACAGGTTCAGATCTACCGCCTAAGACTTTTCAACTTTATGAGCCGTGAGGGTCTCATAAAGACTTTTCTCCCTACGAGTCGAGAGGATCCCGTAGGTGTATTTTCTCCTTAGGATCCATGAGGATTTCTAAGTGCGTTTTCTCTTGAGAGTCGTAAGGATCTCACAAGAGAGTTTTCCCCCTTACAAGTCGAGAGGACTCGTAAGTGGTTTTTTCCCTCCTTGTCGATATTCGACTTTGGAGAGAGTGGCCCTTGAATAGTATGCAACAGTCTACCTTGGACCGACTTGCAAGACCCAGTGCTTAGGAAACAGGTCCTTATCCCTATTGCCTAAGGCTTTTCCCTACGAGTCGGGACGAATCGAGAAGTTCTCGCAAGGACTCTAATTTCCTCACGAGTCGAGACGAATCGAGAAGTTCTCACAAGGGTTTCCTAACGTCACAGTTAACTCCAGCTAATAGAAGTCCGTTAGGGTCTGTGGTACTAAGCCGTCGCATTGGCCGATATCTTCCCCGATATGCAATCTTGCTATTCGGGTAGCCCCACGACTGTCGTGTCTCTGAACTCTTCGGGAGCTGGACAAGACGTATTCAAGTAATCTTCCAGGTAATATTACCATCGGAAGAGCAAGCGTTAGGGATATTCCATGTCGCTTTTTACTTGAGGTTAGGCTCAGTTTGGGAGCCCCGATGAGTCATGACCACTCCGTGCTGTAGTGGGATGATCTTCGATAGTCTTTCAGGTCTCATTTGAGTTGCCGTCAAGAGCCTGAAGCTAGGGAACTTCCTTTGCTTCGTTGGTTGACATTGTGTCTGCAATATTGCGATGAATGTCAAAGTTGTCTCTGGGTTATCTGTGAACCACCGAGATTTGGAACTGGGGGACTTTTCCATGGCTCTGTTTGTTGGTGTCGCACCTGTATCCTGTTGGAGAGAGAAAGAACGTTGTCGTTGATCTCTAGGCTATGGATGCTGTCGTCGAGACTTGGAACCAGGGACTTTGCCATGGTTCCAAGGTAGTCTCTAGGTTTTCTGTGAACCGTCAAGATTTGGAACTAGGGGACTTTGCCGTGGCTCTGAGGTAGTCTCTAGGCTGTCTGTGAACCATCAAGATTTTGAACTAGGGGACTTTGCTGTGGCTCCGAGGTAGTCTCTAGGCTGTTTGTGAACCGTCGAGATTTGGAACTAGGGGAGTTTGCCATGGCTCCGTTTTGCTGACGTTGTATCCGCTTCTGGTTAGAACGAGAAGAAGAACGCTGTTGTTGATTTTTAGACTGTAGATGTAGCTATTGAGATCTGGCTTCCCTTTGACGAAATCTGGTGGGACGATATGGTTCCCTTTCTGTTTGTACCCATGGATTATATACAGGGGTCAATGTGATCTCACCTGTAGGGCAGAAATTTCATTTCATTTTTTTTATTTCTTTCCGTGATAATCTATCATTTCAGCTTTTTATATCGCGAAAGTCGCGATTGCCCAATCATTTCGGCTATTTTTTCGCGGTGCCCAATCATTTCGGCTATTTTTCTTTTTCTTTACTCGTTGCTTTTTATTGCGAGTTGCCCAATCATTTCGGCTATTTTTGTATGCATATATTTTAATTGCTGATTTTTGTTACAAGTTGCCCTATCATTTCGGCTATTTCTCATGCATTTTTTTGGCTCACTGATTTTTCTGCGAGTATGGGACTCAAGACCTGATACCAATCTTAGCATCAGCATCACTGCGACTGGAATATTTCCAGGAGTGAATTATCATTTGCCATGAAAGGACTTAGAATTTGATACCTATTTAGGCATCAGCATCGCTACAACTAGGATATTGCCAGGAGAGAATCATCATTTGCCTTTGTCGATTCGAACAAAGGTGGCTTAGCAAATAGGGTTAGAATCCTGTTGACTAAGGCTTTTGACTTTACGAGCCGTAAGGGTCTCATGAAGGTGTTTTTCCCTGCGAGTCGTGAGGATCTCATAAGTGTGTCTTCTCCTTAGGAATCGTGAGGATTCTTAAGTGTGTGTTCTCTTATAAGTCGTAAGGATGTTACAAGAGTGTTTTCTCCTTATAAGTCGAGAGGACTTATAAGTGTTGTTCACCATATGGGAAAATTTCACGCCATTGGTGGAACTTGGTGGGGGAAACGTTTATTTGTGCCCGTGGATTGTATACAAGGGTCAATATTGAACCGCTTGTAGGGCAGCTTGGGGAATGTGATGGCTTAAGAATGGGTTCAGATCCCTGTAACTTAAAGCTTTCAAATCCTATGAGCCGTGAGGGTCTCACAAGGGGAATTCTCCTTACGAGTCATAAGGGTCTCGTAAGTGCAATTTCTCCTTAGGAATCGTGGAGATCCCTAAGTGTGTTGCTCCCTTGTGAGTAGTAAGGATCTCATGCAGGTATTTTCTCCTCACAAGGTCGAGAGGACCTTGAAGGTGTCTTTATTTTAACGAGATTGCGCCCTTTTGGGTTTTCACAAACTCGCCGGTAGTCCTGCTGTTTTTACTCACGGCGCCCTCTCGGGTTTTCATCCATGCCCATTTCGCTTGTGGACGTACCCCTTCTTTTTTTAGCAAGGAAACTCTCGAGAATAGTTTCGCCGCATGTGGCTTATTTGTTCGCCTGTGGGATTTGAGTTGCAGTCCTTACCGCTGGGACTTGTGGACTTGCATTCCACTATCGCCGTGTTTGAGGCGACGTTGTTAGTGTAAGGACATCTCGGTCCATTGTTAGTTTAAGGACATCTCGGTCCATAGCTAGTTTAAGGAAATCTCAGTCCATAGCTAGTTTAAGGACGTTGCGGTCCGTGGGGGTTTTGAGGCGAGGTTTCACTGGATACTACTTATAGAGTTTGGACTCAGGGAGATAGCGAGCGAACACGAGCGTCGTCATCCATCACTAACCTGAGCCGTGACTTATCAAGTGTAGTGTTTCTTAAGGAACCGATCATTTATTGGCCGGAAAGGTCTTTCGCCATGCATATCCATGAGCAAATAGGCCCCACCTTGGTAGACCTTGTCTATGATATACGGGCCCTCACAGTTCGGCTCGAATTTCCCCCGTTTGGCACGGTTGGGGATCATAGGTCTTTTTATGAATAGCACGAGTTCATCTTGGCGGAATGTTCTCGGCCTAGTCAATCTTTTGTATGAGCGCGTCATCCTCGCTTTGTAAACTTCTAGGTTTTGCTACGCCATGAGACGAGTTTCATCAAGGGCATTTATCTCCTCAAGCTGAAGATGGGCATTCTCTTCGTCCGTCAGCTCATATTGAACTGCTACTCATAAAGAGGGTATCTCTATCTCCAAAGGCAGTACTGCTTCCGTGCCAAATAGCAACGCAAATAGTGTTGTATTTGTGGCTATCTTGAACGTGGTCCGATAAGCCCAGAGAGCTTCATGCAATCTCTCATGCCAGTCCTTTTTATTTCTGGACACCGTTTTCTTTATGATCTTTATCAAGGTTTTGTTGAAAGCTTCAGTTAAACCGTTAGCTCGAGGATTATAAACTGAAGAATATCTCCAATCTATTTTTTGTTGTTGTGCGAAGCGGCTGATCTTATGGCTTCTTTAGGCCGGCCCATTATCCGAGATGACCCGTCGCGGAGTGCCTAACCGGTAGATGACATGTGTCTTGAAGAAATGGAGGATGTTCTCCGTCTTCACCTCTCTTAACGGTATTGCTTCTGTCTAATTAGTGAAGTAATCGGTTATTACTAGTATGAACCGATGTCCCTTGGATGATGCTGGCTCGATGGGCCCGATTATATCGGTTCCCCACATTTCGAATGGCCAGCGTTGGGTGTAGCGGGTTCGGATGCTGGTGGATGAAGTACCCGTGAATTTGGCATGAGTGACGCTGCTTCGCATATTCAAGGCAGTCTCAAATCATTGTGGGCCAATAGTAACTCATTCTTTTGATCTTTAACTTCATTTTTGGCCCGGCTTGATGGGAACCGCAGAGTCCGTCATGAGTTTCTTGAACGACCCTCTTTGCTTCTTCCGGTCCCAGGCATCTCAACCATAGACAGTCGAATGATCTCTTATACAGAGTACCATTGATGAAGGCGAAAGACAGGGCTCGCTTCATGAGCTGATGTCTTGACGACGCGTTTTCGAGCGTTCGATGGGATTTGAAGTAGTCTATGAAGACTTCTCTCCAATCATTCGCCTTTTCTTCATCCTCCAATTAGAAGGCCTCTTGTTTGGTTTCTTCCTCTCCTTTAGACGTCTTCGAAGATATTTCTGCTGGTGCGAGAATCCGGCAACTTTGCACAATGATCTTTACGTCATCGAGGTTTTCGTCGGCCAGTTCTTTAGCGAGCTTGGCGAACGCATCCGCCTTGCTATTTTCCGCACGCGATATGCTTTCCAGGGTGTAGGAGGGTATTTGCGTCAGCAATTGCTGAACTCTTTCACCATACCTGATCAGTTCTAGCTTGCACTTCTGGTAGTCGCTATTTACTTGGCTAACAACCAGCTGGGAGTCTCCATATATGAGTAGGTTTTCGATCCCCATGTTGACAGCAATCTCGAGACCTACTATCAAAGCTTCATATTCAGCTTCATTGTTTGTTCTTGGCTTCGTTAAGGAAAGAGCAAAACGCATAATCCCTCCTTGTGGAGTCACGAAGATAAGGCCTGCCCCGGTTTTAATCATGGAGGTGTTTTGCTTTCGCTTCTTCAAAGAGGACGCTCCATCGAAGTAGAGTTCCCATTGGGTATCATTCCCTTCTTTTTCCTTATCAATTGCGCCAAACGCGTGTTCGTCCGGCAACTCGCAGTTCAAGGGAGAGTCGGCAGGTATCGGATGTTCAGCAAGAAAGTCGGTGATGGCTTGGCCTTTTATTGCTTTGAGGAGTCGATATACTATCGAGAATTCCATTAAGAGGAGGGCCCATTTGGCAAGCCTTCCCGTTAGCATGGCTTTTGACATCAAGTACTTGAGAGGATCCACCTTTGATATGAGTTGGACCTCATGTGCCAATGCATAATGTCGAACCTTCGTTACCACGAAGATCAGTGCCAGGCAATGCTTTTCGATGGGGGGTAGTTATTTTCTGCCCCCAGGAGAACTCGACTCAAATAATAGAGAGCTCTCTCCTTCCCCTGGTCGTTCTCCTGTGCTCATAATGCACCTAAAGAACCTTTAAGAGCTGTTGTGTACAGGATGAGGGGCTTTCCCTTGACTGGCACGGTCAGTACCGGCGGGTTCTGCAGATATTGTTTGATTTCGTCCAGTGCGCTTTGGCATTTACGATCTCAAACGAACGGGATCCCTTTCTTCATAGATGATTGTAAGGGCGGCATTTGCTGGAGAGGTTAGCAATGAACCGCCGGATATACGCGAGCTTTCCTTGGAGAGACCGTAATTGCTTGAGAATTCTTGACGAAGGCATTTCCATAATCGCCTTGATCTTCGACGAGTCTATTTCGATGCCCCGGTGTCGTACGATGAATCCTAGAAATTTGCCTGAAGAAACTCCAAATGCGCATTTCAGAGGGTTCATCTTCAGATTATATTTCCGAAGATGCTGGAACACTATTTTCAAATGCTCCCAGTGTTTCTCGTATGATTTGCTTTTCACCACAAGGTCGTCGATATAATATTCGACAATCTCATGTATGAGGTCATCGAAGATCCTTGTCATGGCCCTCTGGTAGGTGGCGCCAGCGTTCTTCAGACCGAATGGCATCACTTTGTAACAGAATATGCCCAGCGGAATCCGAAAAGCAGTGTGCTTTTGGTCTTCAGGATGCATCTTTATTTGGTTGTACCCTGAGGATCCGTCCATGAAGGAGAAGACTTCATGGGTGGATGTGTTATCGATCATCAACTCGGTGACAGGCACTGGGAAGTCATCTTTCGGATAAGTTTTGTTGAGATCCCGAAAATCTATGCAGATGCGTGCTGTCCCATTTTTCTTCATTAACGGAACGATATTGGCGATCCAGTCAGGATATTGAACTTCTTGGATGAAATCGGAGTCGATTATCTTCTTGACTTCGACATTGATACTCATCTCAAGCTCGAGCCGCATTCTTCTTGGCGTCTGTTTGACTGGCTTGACGTCCGGCGATATCGCAAGTTTATGCACAGCTATCTCTAGATCTAATCCCAGCATCTCGGAATAGTTCCATGCGAAACAGTCTTTATACTGCATAAGCACGTCCTTTAACGTGGATACCTATTTCTCAGACAGCAGCTCACTGACGAACGTTGGCCTTGGCTCGTTTGCCGTCCCAAAGTCGATTTTTCTCAGGTTGTCTGTTGTAGTGTGTATTCTATCTTCCAGCTCTTTTGGCGCTGGTGGAAATTCTTAAATTAACTCGTCCTCATCTTCATTTGCGAAGCAATTAGAGAGGTCGTCCATACTCTCGTGCTCTCCCTCCTTTGAGAATTTTATCATATGGCAGGTACGAGCTCATTTCCAAGCTCGATGCTAATCTAGACTTTCCCTCGTAGTGTATGTTGCTCTCGGCTCATGCTTTCATAGCGGGGTTACTCTCCAACTGTCGGATAGAGCAAACATGCCTTGCTGATACTGACCTGCAACCCAGATTTTGAAGGTGAAGCAGTCTTCAAGAGGATGTCCTATTGCTCAGTGATAGGAGCAATAAGCCGGGTGATGGATCCCATCTATTTGTTCGGGGCGCTGAGACTCCGGGAGCACCATCATTTGATGTTTCATGACAAGGTCAAAGATTTTCCTTATCTTGTCTTGAGGGAAAGAGTACTCCCGGCCCATCTTCTTCATAAAAGACGGGTTCCAGCTGACTTTTTCTCGCTCGCGTGGCTTCTTGGATCCGCTTCACTGTCTTTGAACGCCATCCTCATTCTTGATCTTACCATTGCTTCTGCGTCGGGCTTTCTTTTTGCCATGAGAGCGCACAGCGGGTTAGGGGTGAAAGGGATCGTCATCCTCCGTAGCTTGCTGAATGATACGTTGCGTCCGGACTTTTTCGTAAATGGCCATTTCGCGGCTGTGGTCATACGGTTCGTCCAGGCACATACTCTCGGAAGTATTTTCTATAAAAGGTGGCAGCTTCATTCCCATTGACAGAGCTTTGACGAACTGCTTCATTATCTTGATTCTGCTCTTGCTGGTGGCAAGGGCACTTTAATCCGGTTGAGGTACTTTATGGCTTCTTATCACCGGAGCATCTTCGGCCTGACGCTAACACTTGGCCTTTTTGTATATGGCCGCTTCATGTTTTCGGTCAGCTTTGCTCTTTCGGAGGGTTTCGTTCAGCAGCTTGTCTATCAGGTCATCTGACGGTTCTATGGATTTTGGTTCTGGATCTGCCCCCAATTTCTTTACGTCAGGAGCTTCTTTACCATTTTTCGACGAGTGCGAGATCATGTGGCAGCTCGCTACATACTCCTCGAGTTCTTCTGACGAGTCATCTCCTTCATCAATGTCATTGTTTCCATTCTCGAGAACATACTTAAAGAATTCTTCCAATATGACTGGGGTCCGCGCTTTTTGGTTGTATTCCTCCAGTGCGACGATGTATTTATGCAGACCCGTACGATTGCCATCGAGCTGCACGGATTTCTTGGCCTTCTTCTTTTTCTTTAAAGATTTCGGAGGCTTGGCCTGGAGGTTTTTCCCATCGTTACCAACTTTCAGCGTTGGGCGCGGCTTCAGCATTCCGTCAATGATCTCAGGCTCAGCGGGCTCTTCCACCTAATCGCTGGACATTTTTGAAGATCCTTCAGCATTCTTTTAGTTTTAGCTGAAAGGACCACTTCCCAAGGAGCTTCTTCTATAAATGAGCATGATGCCCCAGGCGTGTCCACCTTCTTAGGAGCGTGCTGCTGCGGCGGGTTCACCTTTCAGTTTTCGGACAGCGTGAACTTGCCCTGCTGGTACTGGTCTTCGACCTAATTTTTAAAGACGTAGCAATCTTCGATTGGGTGGCCCACTATTCAGTGGTAGGGGAAGTAATTGGGATTGTTGACGTCGCCCGATTGCAGTTGGCATCTCAGATCCGACAGAGTAATGAGCCGGTTGCGCACCGCCAGTTTGAATAGTCTCCTCGTTTTATCTCGGGAAAATTAGTAAGGACGTCTCAACTTCTCTTCAAGGGCTCGCGGTCTGCTGTTTTGGTGAATGGCCGGTTTCGGTTCACTTGGTTGTTGTTGAGCGTTGGCGACGAAAGTCGCTTTCCCCTTACCCTTTTCATTCCGAAAATATGCCTTTGACGAGGATGGCCTATGGCCTATCTGGTCCATTTGGGCCAGTTTTTCGATCAAGACCTGGAAGGTGGTCGGCTTAAAGAACATAATAAACTGGGATATAGTTGCCTGAGGATCAAAGGTCCCCACGAACATGCTCACGGCAGGAGCTTCTTCTATGCGCTGTTCACACTTCGACTATAGGTTCCGCCACCGAATTGTATACTGAACCCAGGCTTCTTCCGGCTTCACTCTGGCATTGATTAATGTTGTGATTGGGGTGCGCTCGCTTGCGCTTGCGAACCGCTGTGTGAACAGTAGTTCCATCTCCGTAAATGTCTTGATAGAGTCATTTGGGAGCTCGGAGTACCATTCAAATGCCATCTCCGCCAAGCTGCCGACAAATTGGCGAAGCAGTAGTTTGTCATTACCTCCAGTATTGCTGCACAAAGCTCTGAATTGAGCAACGTGTTGGTGCGGATTGCTCGTCCCCTTATACACATGGAATTTGGGGATCGTATATCCTGACGGGTACTTAATTTGGTTGTACCAGCCTGGGTAAGGTCGCCCAGTTCTAAAGACCTGGCCTGCCGCTTCGTTCGCTTGATGAGCTCGTATTTGTTGAGCTATGTAGACATCAAGGGTAGCTTTGGAGATCGTATCCTCCCTGGCTGCTGATAAAGCCGGAAGAGAGTTTGATGTCTCCCCTCTGTCGTCTTTAATGATTAGTGGAGGGTCTTCGGCCGGAGGATCCGGTTGGATTATCATCCCCACCATGTCTTGGAAGAGAAGCGCCATTTGTTTTATATTAGCCGCTTGTTCCGCGGCCTCTTTGTCTTTCTTTTCAAGAATCCTCCGTAGGAATTCAGTGTCGGTCTCCTGCTCCTGGCGTTGTTCCGAAGATACTTCCGGGCTTTCTTTCTACCCAGTAAATGCGGCCTTCCTTGTCAACATCTCCTGGAGCTTTTGTTGTTGCTCCTGAGCTTTCGTCACAGACCATGTGAGTGGTCGATGACTCATGGAAGAATGACTATCCTCTTTTCCGGATGCTATGTAGACGGTATCCACAACTATGCCCCCAGACTTGGGGAGTTTGGGTCCACTGCCTTTGATATTTGCCGCCAGTGGTAGGAGATTCTCAGGCCTTCTCTTTTTGTGGGAGGTCGAGGTTGAGGGGGCCGTTGTGGCAGGCACCTATGCAGATGATACCTTTCGTGGTATGGCGGTTGGATGGTCCTTCTCTTGCCGAGCCTTCGTCTTCCTCAGCCGGCGAGAGTAATCTTTGTCAATTACAGAGTCCTGGACTTTCCGCAAAACTCTGTGGATCTTGGAGGACAACCGCTGAGGAGGCTGTTCCGGCTTCACCTGTGTTGTGTTTTCGACAGACGGAAGAGAATTCTTCAGTATGGCGGTTGGAGAGTTCTTGCGCACCCTCCTGAGTAGCTCGAAGCTGTTCCCAGTTGGAACAGCAGCTTCAGTTTCCACCGTTGGAGCTAGTGGGGTAAGTCCAGAAGGAGAGTTTCCCCCAGCTTTCCTCACTTAGCGTCAGTGGCGACGTCGAGCATGTTTTGCGGATGGGATCGCCTCAGTTGTAGAAGCGACCTCATCATGCCCTTTGCTTTGATGAGAGGCTGTTGTTGGTGCCAACCTGTCAAAGACTGACGTCCGTTGAGAGGGAACGTCTAACCTGTAAAAGACTGACTTTCAAATAGGGGAAGCACTTGTAACAACCTCACCCGTAGCAGGAGTTGGAACGGCCAGTCTTGCGAAGACCGGTCCCTTAGCAGGAAAAGCCCCTTTGACGACTTCATCTACCGGAGCTGGAATGGTTATCCGCTTCGGGATAACTCCTTCAGGTATTGCAAGCCTCTTTGCGGGCCCACTAGAGCTTTGGCCCAGTCTGTTAAAGACTGAGGTGTTGGAATTGGACGACCCGTTGAGAGGGGCCATGGTAGTTGCAAGCCGGTCGAAGACCGACTTCTTTGGAGCCTCATGTGATGTTACCGAAGCATTGAAGCTTATTGGCAGGAGCATGGTCCCGAAGAACAATCCAGTGGTGGCCTGAGTCACCTGCTCCACTGGCATCGCAAAGATGGAGGTCGCTTAGGGCCCATAAGTCACTCCTCCAACAGGGACGGAGTGGTAGTTGTTGCTGCAATTGGTGCAATTGGAAGCCATCGATGTCATCTTCTCTTCTGCACAGAGCAAGACACCAAATCTTAGTACCTCGAATCCAGGGGCAACCATATTAAACCCCGATTCGTTCATGAACACGACACACGAAGTGTGGAGTGGAAAGAGGAAAAGGTCCCACTGGGCATGCCAGAATCTGTTTACCGCCGAAAACGGGGACGAAACCGCGTAGGTTCGTCTTGCCTGAATTTGGAGGCAGATGCTATTTGGTGTTATCCGTCCACTTATCCGAAGATGCCAAGTTGATTGATGGCACCGTGCATCGGAGGTTTGGACGGATGCGGTCGTTGTAGCGGGCTTCATCAGATTCCCCCTCGTTGTGAGGGGTTTTTGATTGTGGGGACGCTCTTCCCTACAGGCGCAATCCCCTGCAGTTAATTACGTTACCGCATCGCGGTAACCACTTTCTCCTGCTCCAGAAGGTCACTTCGCGTCGTGTGTGTTTATTTTATTTTTTGGTTGCCCGTGGATTGTATACAGAGACTAATTTGTGTTATCGCCTGTAGGGCGTGGATTAGTCCAAATCCGTATTTTCTTAGATTTGGGTTTAGTTTGATTTAAGGATCGTTAACCTTGTTTGAGATTAAGATCGACTTAAATATTTGTTAAGGATGTGTTAATCCGATGTTGGGCTAAGATCTACTTAATGAGGGTCCGAGATCATTTTTTATCCAGCGAAAGAGCATTTGGGCTCTATCGTTTTAGTTTAAGGACGTTAAGGTACATAGCTAGTTTAAGGACATTACGGTCCATAACTAGTTTAAGGACATTACGGTCCAAGGAATTGTTGATTGTCGGGACCCGCCACCTCTCTGAAAACGTTGAAGAATTACAACGACATATATCAGAGGTGTGGGGAGATGTACCCTTGAACCAATGTCAATTGGGAGATCTGTAGTTGGGTTTGGGACTAAGACCAATTTAGAAAAAATGTGAGCACATGGGCTCAGTTGATCTGAATTAGGGACTTTTGGTCAACTTGGACTCAGCCCACTCGGTTTTTGAATAAAGTGTTAAACACTTGTTTGGGCTCGGTCCCTTTTCTGTGCAGCAATGCTGAGCATTGATATGGGCTCTGACGCTCACCCTATTTTTTGTTTTTTATGGAGCGTTAAACACTCTTTATGGTGCTGGGCTTTATTTACAGAGCGCTTTATGTTAAACAACGCCCACGTGAGGGGCACGTGGGGCGCTTGGCGCTAGGCGCCAACAACTGAGTGCTAGGCACTTTTTATTGAGCAGTGCCCATATGAGGGGCACGTGAGGCGCTTGGCGCTGTCTCTTTCTTTGTGTATTTTTCTGAATAGTTCAATTCTTTGTTCTCCCCTGGATTTTCAATCCCCAAGAACAAATTCATCCCCACGAGAATTAAATTCTCATTTGTGGGAGACTTGTCTCATGAATCTCAGATCCAGGGAAAGAACTATGTTCTTCTATGAGGGTTAAACCCTTGGGTATGCAGATGAGATACTATGATCTCTATTTACCTTGAAAAAAGTTCTTCTTTCTTCTCTCTTCAAGCTCTTTTTACTTTCTCTTCTTTTTGAACTTGAAGTTTATGGGGGGTTCCTCTCTGCAAGACTTGAAGTCTTGGGGCCTTTATATAGTGGAGGCAAGTTTGCTGATTCAGTTAATGAAATTTCTCATTGAGAGATCCTTAATTGATTTGGAGATTTTATCCACCATTGGATCTCTGATCCAAGCACTTCTGTTTTACAGAATATATTTTTCTTGTTCTTTTAACAATATTGGAAAATATTTTCCATACAGAGCTTGTTCTGTAGCTTGGTGATTTTTAATCACCATTGGATTAAAGCATAATCTTTCTTGTTTAGAAAGATTGGGGAAAATGTTTCCCCTACAGAGCTTATTCTGTAGCTTGGTGATTTTTAATCACCATTGGATTTTTAATCCAATGGTGCTCTGTTATACAGAGCATAATCTTTCTTATTTAGAAAGATTTGAGGAACATTTCCTCAATCAGAATTTAATTATGTGTTTTGATGATTTATCATCTCCGTTGGATCTTTGATCCAACGACAGAGAACTTTTAGTTCCGGTGCCGGCGCCCTCGTGCGAGGCACGTGAGGCGCTACCTCAAAGTTTTTAACTCTTGGCGCTGGCGTCCTCGTGCAAGGCACGTGAGGCGCTGTCTTAGAGTTTTTTACTCTTGGCGCTGACGCCCTCGTGCAAGGCACGTGAGGCGCTGCCTCGGAGTTTTTAACTCTTGGCGCTGGCGCTCTCGTGCAAGGTACGTGAGACGCTGCCTCCTAAGAGTTTAACTCTTATTTAACACATTGGCGCCCGCGTGAGGAGCACGTGAGGCTCCCTCATAAGATTTAATTCTATCCGAGACAGTACCTACATGCTTTGCATGTGGAGTTTTTCCTTTATTTTTATTTTTATTTTTATTTTATTGTTATTATTTTTTAAGGGAGCAAGTTTTGAGCCAAAATTTTGGTGGGAACAGTCCTCTTGACTCGTAGGAAGAAAACAAATTTGTGAGACCCTTACGGCTCATGAAGATTGAAAAACCTTGGGTAATAGGGGCCTAAAGTTGTTTCCTATGCCATCAAAATCTCTGGCGATGATTACTTTCCACTACTTAACCCACGTACATACTTACATAGGAAAAGTAGTGGGGGGCATTTGTTCCCGCTAAAAATTTGACGCTCAAAACTTAAGCTTCACCAAGGCAAGAAAAAATGCCAAAGCTAAAAGTGTCAAGCCAGGATGTACATACGCACCACGTGGAGGTTATTCCCCCAATATTTAAGCATAATTAAAAGATCTAAGCTCTGTTAGATTTTAATGAGGCAGCGCCTCACGTGCTCCCCACGAAGGCGCCAGTACCAGCGCCAATCTTGTAGAATTAAATGCTATGGTAGCGCCACACGTGCTCCTCATGTGGGTGCCAAAGTGCAAACCACAGGAGCGCCTATCATACTTAAGAATTAAATTCTTAAGTGGCGCCCACGTGCACAACACGTGGACGCCGGCGCCCAAGTTAAAATCAAGTAGAATTAAATTCTACAGGGGGATATTTCCCTAAAAACTGAGATACTCTCTGTTAAACTGAGCCGTTGGATCAAAGATCCAATGGTGATGATAAATCATCAAATAATAAAATAAAATTCTATTAAGGGAAAATATTCTCCTAATCTTTCTAAATGAACAAAAAAATTGTTGGATCAAAAATCCAATGAGATGGGTAAATATTTTCTTATATCTTTCTAAACAAAGAAAGATGTGCTTTATATAACAGAGAGCCTTTAGATTAAAAATCCAATGGTGATTAAAAATCACCGTTTGACAGAATAAAATTCTGCATATGGGAAAAATATTTCCCTAATCTTGTAAAACAGAAATCCTTGGATCAAAAATCCAACGGTGGGTAAAATTCTCCAAACAAATTTTGAGACTAATTAAATCAATTGGAATCTCTCAATAACAGATTTTCTCAAAACTAATTAACAATTTGTCTCCACTATATAATGGATCCGAGACTTCAAGTCTCAAAAAAAAGAAAAAAAGAGACAGAGACATATAGAGAGGAGACCCCCCATAAGCAATAGAAAATTTAATTCTCAAAAGAAGAAGAAGATCTTCCTCCTTCAAAACCCTAAGTAAAAAAAAGTAAAGATCAAAACATCTCCTTTACCAATCATAGCATATCCAAGGGTTTAACCCTTCTCAAGAACTTAGATGTTTCTCAAGATCTGAGATCCACAAGACAAGTCTCCCACAAGGTGAGAATTTAATTCTCATCGGGAAGATCTTGTTCTGAAGAATCAAAGATTCAACAAAGAACTAGGTCAAAAAGAAAGAAAAAAGAGAAAAAGAATCTATCCTATGGGAATTTAATTCCTCAGAAAATAGGGTTTAACCCTAAAAGAAACTTAGTTCTTATAAAAGAAAAGGACATAAGAACTTAGTTCTTGAAGAAAAACTAATCCCAGATCTTCAAAACAAATATCTTGGTGCCTTTAATGGTCAAAATACCATTAATAGAGATTCAATCTCTAAAAAGGGAAAAACATTAACGCCGCACATGCTTCCCATGTGGGCGCCTTCAACAAATTCCTAAAACAAAAGGAAATCAGCGCCTCATGTGAAAAACACATGGGAGTCCAAAACAGAAGGCCGGCGCCTCACGTGAAATACACATGAACACCGAGTAAAGTGCTTAGTACTTCATATACAGCCAAAGCGACTGAGTGCTTAGCACTAATTGGACAGCATCCAGTGCCTCACATGCTCCTCACATGGACGCCATACAAAAGTGCTTAGCACTTCATATATAGCCAAAACGGCTGAGTGCTCGGCACTGATTGGGCAGCGCCCAGCGCCTCACGTGCTTCTCACGTGGACGCCATACAAAAGTGCTTAGCACTTTATATACAGCCAAAACGGCTGAGTGCTCAGCGCTGATTAGGCAGCGCCCAGCACCTCACGTGCTTCTCACGTGGACGCCATAAAAAAGTGCTATTTATAGTCAAAATGACAGAGTGCTTAGCACTGATTAGGCAGCGCCCATAACTGAAGGCTTCACATGATACCCATGTGAGCTTCAGAGCTTCAAACAAGTGCTTAGCACTTTTGCATAAAAACAAAGGGGATGAATAAGTAAAGCCTAAATAAGTGCTTAGCACTTTTGAACAAAAAAATGGACTGAGCAGACTAAGCTCAAATTGGCTAAGTCTCTCTGAAAAGTTTCTTACAGCCGAGCCCAAATGCTCTGTTGTTGGATCTTAAATAGAAAAGGACTGAGCAGACTAAGCCCAAATTGGCTAAGCCTCTCTAAAAAGTTTCTTACAGCCGAGTCCAAATGCCATGTTGTTGGATCTTAAATAAAAATGATTCTTAAAATTTTGCTAAGTTGATCTTAGTCTCAAATATAGCTAACGTATCCTTAGTTAAAAATAAATTGAGCCCAAATGCTCATATATTTAAGTTAATCTTAATCTCAAACTAGATTAACGGTCCTTAAATAAAAAAACCCAAATCTAAAATATATAGATTTGGACTGATCCGCGCCCTACTGGCGACAATATAAACTAGTCTCCGTATACACTTTACAGGCAACCAAAACAAACAGAAATACAATACGACATGAAGTGAACTGCTGGAGAAGAAGAAAGTGGTTATCGCAGCACGGTAACGAAATTAACTACAGGGGCTTGCGCCTGCAGGGAAGAGCGTCCCCACAATCAAAAGACCCTCACAAACGAGGGGGAATCTGATAAAGTCACGCTACAACGGTCGCATCTGTCCAAACCTCTGATATATGGTGCCATAAATCAACTTCATATTTTCGGAGAGGTGGATGGAAAAGTCTAAATAGTATTTGCCCCCAAATTCAGGCAAGACGATCTATCCCAGTTCGTCTCTGTTTTCGGCGGAGAATAGAGGTCACATGGTGCAAGCCGCATGTTAGGCTGCGCATGTGCACCACGTACAAAACATATGGTGCAATCCACCAAGCTCATATACATGCGTACCACGTGCAAACCATGTGGCGCAATCCGCGTGATGGGTTGAAGCGCATGCTTCGGTATAGCTTAAGCTATATTTAGAAAAATAATTTTCCTAACTTTTTAAACAGAAAATATAAATCTGATTAGCCAGAAGATTTCCAAACCAAAGATTCAAACCGCATAGTTTAAACTATTTAAAATATTCTCTATCTTTCTTAAACAGAAAGATAATTTTGTTAATGAGTGATAATTTTTTTTATATTTTTCTAAAATAAGAAAAATATAAACTCTGTTAACAGAGAGCCTTTGGATATCTGATCCAATGATGCTTAGTCATCCAGGCTGATCTATCAATTAGAGAAATATTAAATGAGATATTTTTTCTACTTTCCCAATAATTTTTATACCTTATATAAGGGACCCTAAGAAATCAATTCATAATACATATAAATTTTAAATCAAAGCTTAAGTTTTCTCTCTCTGTAACGACTCTGAAATCCCTATACAAAAATTTCTTGTTTATTGTACAGAAAAGGGGTATTCCGGCCTGCTGTAAAGTTATAAGTTATTTTTGTTCAATAAAAACAAGAATCAACTTGTAGCTTACTGGTAAAGCCCTACACTACTGTGACATAACATGTGCATTCGAATCCCATCAGACCCTATTATTTTTAGGATTTTTTCTTTTTAATTTTTCGAAAGCCCAAGAGTTGCACGTGCAATTCACGGAGAAACGAAAAGTTTCAGAAAAATCAAACAGGCGCAAAGAAGAGTAAACACCAAATTTGACACGTGGCACGAATCTCGAGAGGGTTGGGCAAAATCCGACCGTCCATTTCTTGATTATGACCGGCGCCGATGGTCTAAGTAGCTTCGATCTCCTCCGTGCTTTGTACACACACCACTTCAGCTCCCCTGTTTGATTTTCCTACAATCAAACAGAGAGTTTTCAATTCACCATTTAAATCCTTTAATCCACATTTTTAATTCCCAAACCCTAATTCTTCACTATAAATACCACCCCATGCCCTAACTCCCCTCCATTCTGAAAATTTTTATCAAAATCATCTCAAAAGTTCCTAAGTGCAAGTGGAGTTAAGTGGAGTTAGCAACCAAGTTTTTTCCATCGAAGATCGAAGCCGTTTCCGGAGCTTCCGCGACGCCACGGGAATCCCCCTCTTTTCTTTAACCTCTTTCCAACGCCACACAACGAGTAAGTTCCCTCTTCTCTCTTCTTCTTTCATCTCAAAACCATATTCTAAAACATATCGGAAAAGTGGAGTTAACTCTGATATGTATAGTTTTAACCTATGTACTCCCCTTCCTGAAGCAAAATAGGTCAAAATAAGTTTCTCACACTACTTGTAACTTAGTTTACAATCATTTAGCTTTGAGTTTAATCAAAACTTTTATGTGAAACTATCATAAAACGAACTTTTCATTAAAATACCATGAACTTTAGTATAACCCATTTTCAATAATTGTTAAATAAATGCCTCTAGAAAAACTTCACGGGGTAAAGACATACCACACACACACGCTATGGTTTCATAGCACGGTACTCTAAACATATAGCTAACTTAAATAGTGACTTTTACATTAAATACCACACCTTTTCAAAACGGGTTTCTTTTAATCAGTATTTTGTAATCCTTGGCAATTACACCTCTACAACTCTCGTTAGGTGACCCGCTAATGGATGGTGTGGATTATCGCACATCTTTGGAATAGTAGAGTGAGACGCGGAACTCCTCACGGAGTATTCGGTTTCTAAAGGAAATAAAAATACGGTTTTTAAGAAATACGACTTTTCTATATAAAACTAAATTTTGGAAAATTATATAAAACTATGAATTCGTATTTTCAAATAAAAATATTATGAAACTATATTTTCAAAATAAAAACATAGAATTTTAATAAAATACCATCAAGTTGCTAAAAGAGCTAGTTTTCATAAAAAAAATACCATAAACTTTTAAAAAGCTAAGTTTTATCACTAAAATACCATAACAATTAAAATATATATTCATAAAAACCCTAAATGGTACAAACCACCATCAAGGTTTATTTTTAAACTATATTAAAGTATATTTTCATTAAAAAAAACCTCGAGATATGCAAAACAATATTTTAAGAACTATAGATTAATATGGGTTTAAACGGTATCATTTCTCTTGAGCCTCGGGGAGCCGGAGAAAGTGAGTGCTTGCCTAATTAGGCTAGACAATTTAACGGAGTTTTCAATAGCAATTGTCTTGGAAAAAGACACAAATCCTGCCGTCCATGTGCAACAATTGCTGATTACTCCCGAACTTAAGATATTGCAAGAACAAAGTCCTTTTCATAAGATTCTGACTCCAACATGAATCCAAACTCAAACCAGCATCCAAAATCAAATTTGAACTTGAATACTTGATCATGAACCAGAACATTTGAATTTGAATATCCCAAAAGTTGAATACTAGAATACTATAACTTGACATGAACTTAATATGAATACCAGAACACAATGACTGCTATTAAAACTGACTTGACTCGAACCACGAATACAACTTGATATGAATACATGAACACTTGACACGAATACTCGAAATTGACATGAACTCAATTTTGCAACTTAATGTATTCATGGATTTGAGCAAGGCTAGTAATTTTAACTGTAACCTAGAATACATGGGGTGTTAGGATAGTTCATGTGTGAATCCAACGAAATCTCAGGAGTCCCCCTACATCATGAATCCATGTTTACTAACACAAACAAGCTATCATGAGGGCTTATATTTCCTTACTCCTGAATTATACCCAGTTAAGTTTGAAATACTTCAACACTAGGTTGAAGTCCCGTTACTAACACTTGATTCGGGCCCGTAGTTCCTTACCCCTAGATTACAACCTGTTGAGTTCGAGAACACTCTTAAGATTGGTTGACATTCACTCTTGAACTTAAGTTAAATTAGTTTACCCATGTAGAGACATTTTAGGACACTTACATGCACTTCATGTTTACTATACCTACACTACACGGCTGTGCTATACTATACTCATGTTATTTTGCCATGATATATATAGAACTGACATATTTACATTAAATGACGTGTTTAAACGCCATGTCTTATAGTCCTTTGCTTTATGATATCCATTTTTTCTTTGTCATTATATTTTTATACTTCACACCCTTTTTCTTGGGGACTTACCGAGCGAAAGTTCGCTGACGGGCATTCTACCTATCTTTGTTTCTTGGAATGTTCGTCGTATACTGTGGAGACTGATGAGGTAGACACCACAGAGGAGGAGTACGATTATATCGCGACTCAGACCTAGACTAGTTATCATTTTCTTTCAGTTTATGTATGCCATCTGTTTAGGTATTTCTTTTCTTGTATTTTCTTTCAGTTGAACTCATATATTGTAAATGTATCAAGTTTGAATGTAAATAAAGTTGTTGAAGTTTGAAATCTCATGTTAATTTCTTGTCATTTTTATATTGCTCATTTACGCTTAGCGTATTTATTCCGGGAAATGACCTTCTCGAAATAAATACGTCGTGGGCTTATCATGTGCCTGCTTCTGTTTTCTGGAAAGAGGGACGTAACACGCTCCAATCTTTCTCCTCCAAAAAACCGAGATAAAGGAGATTAATCTCCATTGAAAAGAAGCTTAAGCTCCATTGCTATGAAGGTTAACCTTCATAAGAACTTAAATTTTTTCTCGAATCTTAAGATCTTTAAATCAAATTCATCCTTACTGAAAACTTATGTTTTACCGAAGGTGTTTTTTATCTTAAGATCTAGGGTTTGGGAAAAACTTAAGAATTCTAAACCAAAATGATGAAAGAACATCAAGATTTGAAGACCATCATGAAGGAAAGATGAAGTTTATATTTCAAAGATCATATGAATCATACACAAAAATGCAACTCAAGATCATAAAATTTGATTCTTGATGTTTGTTAAAGATAGAAAGGTCATTAACATAAGCTTAAGCGTTATGAAACTTAAGTTTCAAAATAAAAGAGATTAATCTTTATGAAAAACCTTAAAAGGCCATACGCCAGAAAGGCATGCTCCAATAAAGGCTATGCACCAATATGGACACATGCACCAGAGGCATATGCGCCAATAAAGACCCACCATGTGTCATGCGCCAGATCCATAATTTGCACCATAAAGCCACATGCGCCAAAGGCATATACACCACGTGGCATGCACCAGCAACCCATGCGCTAAGAACCCAAGCTCCAATAGGCATATGCGCTAGAGTCATGCTCTAATAAGCATGCACCATTGGAAATGCGCTCATGATGATATGCGACAATATGTATGCACTAGTCTATGCTATGCAGACTAATCTTAGCCCCAAATTGGCTAAGTCTGTAAAGCTTAAGCTTATTTGATCTTATGATCGATTGATCCCATATGCTCGTAAACTATAGGTTGATCTTAGTCTCAAATATGACTAACAATCATTAACCATATCTTCTAAGTTGATCTTAGTCTCATATAAGACTAACGATCCTTAAATAAGATATAAGTTAGCCAGGAAGCCTTTTCAACAAATCGGAGCTTAAGTTCAAACATGTACTCTTCCCTCATAAACGGGATTTGTTTCAAGGGTATATCTTTATACACCTCTGAAGTACGGCGTTGTAATTCCTCAGTGTCTTCAGAGAGGTGGTGGGTCCAACAACCAACGAGCCCTGGCTTTATAAAAGCATACGTATATGTATATGTATATGTATATATTTTTTGAAGAAATATAAATGCTTTCAAATTGATCGCACCCTAATATTGGGCGCATCCCTTTTAGATGTTTGCATCATGCGTTTCACCATGTGATATACACGTGAACACGAGCTGAAAGATGGACTGTTATGTCCTTAAACGGGTATTCTACCCTGCAACATGTCACCAAATTGACTACTGTAAACTATCCACGGGCTATCCATAGTAAAGTGCATCTAATGACAAGCCAAAACTTGGAACTTAGACAAAATATGCTATGTATAGAAGCATATACTTCATATGTGATCAAATGATCAATTGAGCCCATATGCTCACAGTTTCTAAGTCAATCTTAGTCCCAAGTATGACTAAAGATCCTTAGATCAAACCCAAGTATCCTGTGAACTGATAGACCTTATTTATATAAGATATGCGATCTAAGTTCATCCCAAATCTGTTATATACGGATTTGGACTAATCCGCGCCCTACGGACGACGACATAAATTAGTATCCGTATACAATCTAATGGCAACCTAAAATAAACAAACTATAACACGACACATGAAGATTTCTGAAGTAGAGAGTTTTTATCGCTTGGCGATAACATAATTAATTGTAGGGGTTTGCTCCTGCAGGAAAAAGCGTCCCCATAATAAATAAAAAAACACATCATCATTGAGGGGGGATCTGAAAGTTCAGCTACAGCGGTTGCATCCATTTAAACCTTCGATATACGATGCCATAAATCAACTTGGTGTCTTCAGAGAGATGAATGAATATGTTCCATATAGCATCTTCCCCCCGTATTCAGGCTAGAAGCGCCCCCCGCGCCTAAGTCCGGTTATCAGCGGTAAACAAATGGTTTTCCTGGTTTAGGCGATATGATGTAGAAGCCGTACGTTGATACCTATACTGGCTACACGGACTTTAATTGGATATTTAATAATACTGGCCGGTTTAGAATTAAGCCGGATTATTAAATCATATATATATGTATGTGTGTGTGTGTGTATTAGTATTATGTTCACTATTCATTTTCTATCTCTTTGGCTATTCATATTTTTATATGGATACGCATATATGTATACGATATATATACCGGGGATGTATTTTGTGGTCATACAAAATACTTTTAAAAGAGGTACACCTCATTTATGCTTTTCATTTTATAAAATCAAAGAAATTATGTGGAGGTTACGGTGTAAAGGGAGAGCATAGTAAGAGGTATGGACATGGTTATTTTATTTGGAAATTGTTTTATTAAAACAAATTGAGATAGCTTATTCTCTCTTGATATTTTATTCATTCACACTTGCATGCTCTCTCTTATATACCCTTCTCCTCCTTCTCTCTTGAGAGTTTTCTTTTCCTCTCTTGAGCTTGATTACAAGCAAGAACATGAAAGTGACAAATACCTACATCTCTCGCACTCTATCCATAACAAGTTTAGATAATGAGTTGCTTTCTCAAAGTTCACTTTGGAGAGAAACTGGAGTTTGGATCGGTTTCTCTCAGGTGGATCATTTTTGGCAAGGGCGGTACTCTCTCAAGCTCATTCCCGACGACCTACGGAGCTTAGAAGGGTCTTCCAGGATTGGGTGAACACGCTATAAAGTTTGTATGTTCGCATCCGAATAGTTAGATATCTTGTTTAGTTTGCTAGTTTAGTGTTTGGATCAATCTCAAGGTGTTAGGTTTCCAGTGCTCGCTCTAAAATTTTTGTTATCAATTCCACCATGGCCATGACTTTAGCGGCGCGAGCACTAGGAACCATCAAATGGTATCAGAGCCTACCAAACACTAAAATTGGTTGTAGACGATGTCATAGTTTCGAAACCAAATTTTTTCCGTATTTTGTTTCCGTGATCAAGTCTCTATCCTTTTTTGAAAACGGAACCTGGATTTTTTTTAAAGTATGAAATAGGACTATATTGATGTCGAAATGAAGTGGTAGGAACACGAGCCAAGAACTCGTCAGCCTTTTGGCCGACCGGGTCAGCCAGAAGATGAGGTCTGGCATCGTTGTTCCTACAGGGTCTTGATCATAAGGAAACAAGATTTTTAAGACATATTTTTTGCCCAGATTTGAGTTTTAAATTTTTTTGTTATCGGGCAAATCGGAAAACTTTTCGGTCGAAATTTTAGTATCGTTTATGATCTGTATCTTTGTATGTGTGTTGTTAAACATCGTCTAATTGCTTTATGTTTGATTAGACGGGGTCGCACACTCGTTACTTGTATTTTTTTGTGATGTATTCATTATTATGGTTTAGCCGATTTATCATGACGAATAGCCCCTCGTGTGATGTATGTACAATATTTGTGTATTCATTTATTCGGGATGAGCGCCCGGATTGTGGTCGTCGTTGCCGCTTGATATGTATTCTTTCATTGGGACATGTCCAGAATGCGGGCGTTGTTGTCATTGTATATTCTTTCGTTGTTTGTACTAGGATGAACCCGCGGAAAAGTGCTCGAGTCACTGGGTTCTAAAGTGCGTTGGGTGGCCATATCATGGAGTTGAGATCGGAACACCTCGCTCTAGAATTGACGGGTTGCTCACCACACTTATAGGGGTTCTAGGATAGACACAAGGAGGAGCGCTCAAGTTACCGGATTTTAGAAAGCGTCAGGTAGCCTACTCATGATATTGAGGCCGAGTTGCCCCATTTCTAGGATTGGCGGGTGGATTTCCGTGCTCGTCTTGGTTCGATATTGTATGGGCTATCCACACGACCGGGGAACGTCGTGTTTCATTTGCAGCTCAAATAAAACGCGGGGCTCCTAGTTTATCCGCTATTCCATATTGTTTACCGTATGCCTGTGATATTATTACATGCCTTTGATGATATATATATATATATATATATATATATATATATATATATATATTAGATACTTCAATATGTTTTGCATCCGCGCTAGTCATGTCTTCGCCCTGCCGTAAGTTAAGTAAGCTTACGGTAAAGCTCCGAGGCCCCATGGCGAATGCAGATGGCATATAAAAGTATGTTATTTTGGTTGTTTCTGGTGTGGCTAGAAACTTAAATGAGGGAGCGCATTAAATGTTTAATGCAAAGAAATAAACCCAATATGATATTACGGGAACCGAATTTTCAAAATTGTTTATACCCATATTCTTTTGCTTTGCATAGAGTTATTTGGTTAGGAATATTCTGCACCTCATTCGATGAGTAAAGAGTCTTTATCCCTTCACGGAGAGTTCACTCTTAAGCAAAAGTTTATATTACTATAAAACTACCTGGTTTTCTTCAAAACCACTTGTTTTAAAAGCGGAGCCTAAACCACTTCTTTTCATAACCACTCGAGTTACTTCAACGATATCAGGTTCATTACATTAAAAAAAATTTGCCAAAAACCGGTTGTAACCCTCCGTCATTTCAGATAAGTGCCACCTAGTATTCGTGCTGCGTTTGTTGACTTTGTTGCATGGAGATACGATTAGTTAGGACAGCCGCATAACTTTGTTGACTTCATTAAGGTCTTGTGCGGGTGGATCTAATGTAATCAAGAAACGACGGGTTGAACTTGACTAGCGACTTATGATCTCTTGACTTCGTTAAGGTCATAAACCGTTAAGGGTAAAAAGCATATCAGGAGTTTCAAATATAAGGGAAACTTGCCAAGTATATGCATATTTTCTGGAGTGTGGTGACTTTGGTTGGCTTCCATCAAGGTTATCACACAATAATAGTTGGGTCCCGATTATCACTGATGAGTAGGTATTACTCCCGGAAGATTTACATTTCGCAACTAGCTAACCCAGCAGATGTCTATAAAGTGTTAACGGGGTTATGCATCTATGGAAACGGGGTTATTAAATTAGGTCCTTGTGAATGCACGGGGGGCCTCTCTCAAAGTACCAACACTGATATGGCTGAACAATTAGCAAACTTGTAAGGTGTATGTGATCCCGACTAGTTCTCCGTTTAGAGTTTGAAAGAGAATTCAAGGAAACAGTAGGAGCCATCCTGATTAGATAAATTAATTTACCAATCTAATCTTGACAGAGTGCACGCTGAGTGTTTCTTCTCTCTCTCTCTCTCTCTCTCTCTGGCAGCGATCCTGATTAGCCTTAAACTAAAACTCGTAAACCAAGTTAACCGAACCTTTTTACCATCTGGCTTTGGAATGACATGATCCATGACAAAATCACATATATCCCTGCTGCTCCTACTTCCCCTTTGCTTTCTCCAGAACACTTTGTATCACTACGAAGATCCATATCGTTTGGAAAGACCATCCTATAGTTACATATGAACTCGAAGAAATTATTTCAGTCAAGAATGGCCACTGATTCTGGAGAATTTGGATTGTATTATTCTGTTACCTCTCCTCCTTCACCTTCTCTCAAATTAAGAGTTCCTTATATTAGGAGAGTACACCGGTTATGCTTGTTGGATAGTCCTCTTCCAAACCTGAGGCTGGTGCTGAAAAATAGGGAAGAAAGAAAACCAACTAGCTTAAGTTGGTGTACAGAAGGTAATATGTAGAGACATATAAAGGGGTTGAAGTGAGGGCCAGGGAAATTGCAACTAGTGTCATGAATCTGGGCAATAGAAGAGGTATTACTAGGAATACGCGGCCACTCCCTTGAAACATTTTGATATTTCAGTTTTTCATGTGTGGTTATAATTGAAAATTGTTTCTCAATTGACTTTGACTCCTGGGTATATGTATACCGAATTAGAATCCTATATCTGTACAGCATTACAAATACTGAGAAAGTGTAAAATATTGAGAAATGGGTGATTTGATTCTCAATATCGGAATTCGTAGTAATTGATGCTATTAGGAAAATCATCTGGTTTTGCCTAACGGTAAACTTTTGGTTTTGAATAACCGTTGTTATTGTCACGCCCTGCTTCCCCAAAGAGTGGTAACGGCAAGTGATAAGTCCGCGACGTATTTATTTCGACAAGGTCATTTCTCAAAACAATTACGCTAAGCGTAATATAAGCAGTATTACAATGACAAGAATAGACAAGTGAAAATAAAATCCAACTACTTTATACATTTACATTCCCAACTTTACAAGATTTAAACTGAAACATCATATTTGAAATAAGAAACATAAACATAAAAACCTAAACATGTGGGTTACTGAGATGAAAGCTGAAAAAAACTAAAGATCGGCATGTGTTGTGAACTGGTTGTACTCCTGTTCCACCTCCTTAGTCCTTAGACCATCTAACGAACATTCCAAGAAACAAAAAAATAGGTTGAATGAACGTCAGCGAACTAGCACTCGGTAAGTCTCCAAAAAGGATGAGAAAGATATATGATGCATAACAGGTACAAAATGAAATATAATATGGCATATATAGCATAACAGGTAATAAGTGTGTGTGAGTGAGATGAGGTATGTGTCTTAATAGATCTCTACAAGATAATGTAACTAATGTAAGTGTGAATGTCAACCAATCTCAATAGTATTATCAAACCCAAGGCTATCATCCAGGGGCAAAGAATCGCGGGTCTAAAAGTAATCGGGACTTCAATTATTATTGAAGTATTCCAAACCCAACAGACTATCGTCCAGGAGTTTAGAAACACGGGCCCTTATTAGTGAATTCATAATGTACCGTTTTAGCCCGATACCACAGCAGTATGATTTGTACCGTTTTAGCCCGGTACCACAGCAACATGATTTGTATTAATGGGACTCATGAGATTCCGTTGGATTTATACTCAAAATACCCCAACACCCCGCGTATACTAGATTATAGTTAAACTCACAAGTCTTGTCTGAATCCATGAATACATTAATTTCTCAAGATTGAGTTCATATCAAGATCAAGTATTCATGTCACGTTTCAAGTATTCATGTCAAGTTCAAATATTCATGTCATGATGTATTCATGGTTCGGGTGAAATCAAGTCTAGCATTTAAATGGATTATTTCAAATATATAATATCTAATTATATCTTCATGTACATACAACAATTTATTAATCAAGATAAACAAGGTATACATGTTCGAATAGCATGAAATGAGTTAAGTATATTATTCAAGTAACGACCATAAACAATGTTGTAAAGAAGTGTTGTGTAAGACTGTTCTCCGCCGAAAGACGCGACCGGGACATTGGAACGTCTGGCCAGAATTTTGGGGGCAGATGGTATTTGGTTTATCTGTCCACCTCTTCGAAGATGCCAAGTTGATTTATGGCACCATGTATCGGAGGTTTAGACAGATGCGGCCGTTGTAGCAGACTTCGTCAGATTCCCCCTCGTATAAGAGGGGTTTTTGATTGTGGGGACGCTCTTCCCTGCAGGCGCAAGTCCCTGCAGTTAATTATGCTACCACATAGCGGTAACCACTTTCTTCTTCTCCAAATGGTCACTTCGTGTCGTGTGTGTGTTTGTTTTATTTTTGGTTGTCCGTGGATTGTATACGGAGATTAATGTGTTGTCGCCCGTAGGGCGTGGATTAGTCCAAATCCGTATTTTCTTAGATTTGGGTTTGGGTTGGTTTAAGGATTGTTAATTTTGTTTTAGATTAAGATCAACTTAAACGTTTGTTGAGGATACGTTAGTCTAATCTCAAACTAAGATCTACTCAACATGATTTGAAGATCATTTAGATCCAACGAAAGAGCATTTGAACTCTATCGTTTTAGTTTAGGTACGTTGCGGTCCATTATTAGTTTTAGGACATTGTGGTCCATCGGGTTTAAAGACATCATAGTCTGGTTTAAAGACGTCATAGTCTGTGAGGTTTAAAGACATCATAGTCTGTATGGTTTTGGTTTAACCGTTTGGGGATGCGCCAAAAGTTATTGGTTATTGGGACCCTCCATTTCTCTGAAGATGTTGAAGAATTACAACGACATGTATCAGAGATATGAAGAGATGTACACTTGAACCAATGTTGATTGGGAGATCTGTAGTCAGGTTTGGGACTAAGACCAATTAAAAAATATTGTGAGCACATGGGCTTGGTTGATCTGAATTAAGGACTTGGGGCCAACTTAAGCTCAGTCCACTCAATTTTGAATCTTTGTTTGGCCTCAGTCCTTTTTTGTTCAACAATGCTGAGCATTCATTTGGGTTCTGACACCCCTCTTCCTTTTTGTTTTACTTGTATTCTTTTATATGAAGTGTTAAACACTTAGCTCCCTGCGGTGCTTGCGTGTGGACACGTGAGGCGCCTTCAAGATATGAGCGCTGCTTTTGGATATATTTCTCTCCATACGAGTGCTGAGCAATTGTTTCATTAAATGGTTGCGTGCGGACACGTGGGGTATTATCCAAATATAAGCGCTGCATTTGGGCTCATTCCCTTTTCTGTATAAGTGCTAAGCACTTTTAGAGGGCCACGTGGGATCACGTGAGGCGTCACAAAAGTGATAACTGATTCTGGGGTTTATACCCTTTCTCTTTTGGAAGTGCTAAGCACTTTTTTAATGGGGTCACGTAGGATCACACGACCTGATCTTAGTTGTTCTCTTTCATTCATCAAGGATGCTCACGTGGGAGCACGTGATCGGCCATTATCATGTTGGGTGCTAACCTTTTTACGTGCATGGAGATCTTGAGTTTTTAAGACTTTCAAGCCCATTGTTTTGTAAGAATTAAATTCTTAGGACTTAATTTGTTTCTCTTAGATTTGGGATCTCTATGGCAGAATCTCCTCGATGAGAATTAAATTCTTAACTTGTGAGGAGATCTGCTTCTGCAGATCTTTCACCATAAGGAGGAACTAAGTTCTATATGAAGGGTTAAACCCTTGTTTTATCAGAGGAATTAAATTCCTATGTACTTTTTGGGAGAATTAAATACTCTGAATTTAGATCTTCCCCTAGGTTTTGGATCTGCATGGCAGGATCTCCCCGATAAGAATTAAATTCTCAACTTGTGGGGAGATCTGCTTTTGCAAATCTCAACCAAAAGAAGAACTAAGTTGTTTTTAGAAGAGTTAAACTCTTATGGAAGTGAAAAGGAGATGAGATATTCTCTGTGTTTCGCTTCTTCTCTTACCTAGAGTTTCTTTTTCTCCTTTAAGTGGCCTTCTTCTCTCGGGAGAATTAAATTCTCTAAACTTACGAGGGGGTTTTCTCACTCTCTTTTTTTCTCCCTTTTTCTCTTTGTCTCCTTCCCTTTCTGTATATCCCCTTTTTTGTGTCTCTTGGCTTCTATTTATAGGAGAAAGAGGGGAATCAATTTGTTTAGAAAATCTCTCATTGAGAGATTTTGATTGATTTTCTAATCAACCAACATGATCCTTTAGATTACTCGATGAATTTTATTTACCGTTGGATTTTTAATCCAAGGACTTCTGTTTTACAGAAAATATTTCTTTTGTTGTTATTAACAAGTTTATGAAGATATTTCCTTACACAGAATTTTTCTGTAGATTGGTGATTTTTAATCACCATTGGATTTTTAATCCAACGGCGCTCTGTCTTACAGAGCGCAATCTTTCTTATTTAGAAAGATCCAAGGAAATATTTTCCAAATAAGGCTTTTGGTCCCTTTTAATTAGAATTTACTTCTATCGGTTCAGAAGGCATAGGAGTCTATCACGTGTAGCACGTGACCCTACCAAATTAAGCCCACAAAAAGGTGTCACATGCTATCACGTAAGTATTTTTTTTGTCCAATTGTTTGCTTTATTCAGATGCATATATACTTTGTCTATAGCGGTCACGTGTCTGCACATGAGGCCAAATTTTGGCTTAGTTTTTTCAAGCGCAGCGCCTATCACGTGTGGGCACGTGATGTTTCACTTGGGGACTTTTTCCCGTTGCTTTATTTATTTCTTTATTTTCCGTAAGAGAACAAAGACTAATCAACCAAGTCAATCAATTTTATAATATAAACAGAAATATAGATCTATGTGTTTTATGCGCGTGAGTTCCGGTCTCGCCTAAATACGACTGCCGGTTTGGGAGATATACCCGTTTTCATATCATCGAGCAAAACAGATCAGAATCTGTTCAGCACCGTCATATATTTTTAAAACACAGTTTGAGTCGATTTCTACCGGGTTTCAGATTATAAAAATTATTAGAAAATTATAGGTCTTTCGATATACTTATCCAAAATACTAAGATTCGCGTGATTTGGATTTCTGGAGCTCTAGTTACGATTATTTTAATATCAGCAGTTTAAAACAGAAATTCAAATTTGTGGACAGTAACTATATGTTATATTGCAAAGCCTGTATAGGGTTGTTTTATTTTTTTCTAAGTAATCTAATATACAGGAAATTATAGCTCTATCGATTGTACATCTACACATCTAAATTTTGTCACGAACGGATATCGGGAGTTTGAGTTATATCCTATTTAAAAACAGTGTGCGAATCAGGACAGATTCTGTATAGATTCGTCGCTTAATATTGTAATACAGTTTTATATATTTTACGTCGGTTTTCAGTAAGAACTTAAAACTAAAAAATCTATATCATTCGATGTAGATATTCAAAACATCTTAAACCACTTAATTTGGATATCAGTATACCAAGTTATGTGCCTTAGAAATTGACCGATAATTGCAGTTATCTGTTTTACGAAAGGTGAATAAAAACGATGCAATTCCTAAACCGTTATGTGATTTGATCTGAAATTTTTATAACATGTACAAAAATATATATTCTATCATATGTAAATTTCCTGAAATTTACAGAAGTGAGAATTAATTTGTAAAAATTATTTTAGAGATAAAGGTTTTGTAAGATCGTATTTGAAAATGATAAATCTAAGTTATTTATTTATAATTTTATTTTCTTGTATGCAAACTAAATATAAATAATTAAAATTTCAGTGATAAATAACATGAATTAATATATGTGAAGCAGACATATGATCCGGTCATGATTAACCGTCTAAAACAATGGTACTTAATATGTTATCAATAATTGCATGCAAGATTTTATAACTAAACATATATGGCTTATTCCAACCATTTTTTAGTTTAACAAAAAACTTTATTATTGGACTAACTAGTTATCTCAAGATTCGGCATGACGGAGGCATGGTAAGAGGGGACTTACATGTACAAGCCAGTATCGTCACCGAACTTGTCTATCCGACGATAGCTCCGTGTTACTAGCGAGACTTTCTTGAAAGTTTCTTTGTGCTCTTCTTCTAAAACTCTAGATGAAAAGGGAGATAGAAAAATGTGTGGAAGGAAAAAAAAGATGAGGACAAATAAAAATGGTATAACGGTGAGTTATCTCTAATAATATATGCATTCAACATAGAAATTAAAAAAGAAATGAAAAGTCACCATTCATTTTGGGAATGAAGGTCTTATTTGTAAGTTATGAGAAAGATAAAAATTGATAAAAAAAAATAATTGCAAGAATAGAGATTTGAACATGTGACTTATGGAACAACAATACAAGGACTTAACTAATGAGCTACAAAATTGTTCATGCACATATTTAACAAGAATTAAATACATGTCGTACCTTGAAAAAAAAAGTGAGCTTAGAAAGAAAAAAAAAAGAAATCAAATGGAATTGTCTTGGCTTGAGTTTTGGGTTTTGAAAAATTATAGAATGAATAAAATAGATGAAATGATAAAATAATATATTTATTAGAAAACAAAATATACCAAAAATAAATAATTGCAATATTTTATTACAAAAATGATACGTGAAGGTATAGAAATTTTAGCGTTATTACAGTTATGTACCGATTTTTAAATGATATATATGTATCTTTATTTAATTAAGTGAGAATAAGATAATGTGTATTGAATAACGGTATAAACGTTTTTAACCAAAATACAGTTTTTAACTTGCAACACACGGAGTTTAAGTTAATAAACTTATGAGACTTGTACATATCGATGTATGTTGTCTGGTGCCCTGTAGGGAGAAATGTTGGTACTCTTATTTCATTTTGTTTTAACTATGGGTTTTCTGATTTTAGACATGCATTCGTTGAAATGCAAGGTCCAAAAATTTTGAGAAATTCATAAGGTGTTAGAATAAAGTAGAGCACCAAATGTTGAAAGTGTCAAAATTTTTCAAAATGATCGAAAATATAGTCCCGAGAACCCGGTACCCTTTCTGAAAAACTTAATGTATATATATAACTAATACTTGACACTCATACGTACCTCTTACATAGGACATACGTGCAGAACACACATCTATTACTTTTTTGTACCTTACCTTTATGGAATGTCTTATTAAGTTTAACTCGCTGACGGATATTCCTTTTCTTCTATTTTCTTCTATAATGTTCGTTAGATGTGGATGAGTAACGAGTCGAAGATGAAAAAGTTGAGGCTATTGCGGAAGACTACACGGGGCTAACTATATATTACTAGGACTAGTTCTCTTTCCATTCTTTAACGCCCACATGTTTAGGGCATGATTTCATAGATTCTATGTAACGAAACTCTTGTTTATGACGCTGTGATGTAATAAGTTTTAAGTTGATGCATATATGCTTAGGGTTTTATTTACTGGTTTGGTACATTAACTGCATATTCTTTTTATGCGTTTAATGTAACTATTCGAGCTAGGTCCCTCCCTCAATATACTTAGGTTGCGGACCAAGTCGCGTCTTGTCACCATACTTTGAAAAGCGGGGTGTAACAGCAATCCTGAACCTAATAAGACTAAATGACAATAAATCTAAACCTACTAACATATCTAAATTATATATCTTAGCAAACTAAATAATTATTTTCCTAGAAAGGAGACTAAATAAAATCCAACACTAAATTGCCAAACCAATCAAACTAATCCTAAAAAGGAAAAATAAATCTAATGTTTCTATAACTTAAACTAAAATATAAAGTAAATTAAACCCTAAATACGGCGAATTCCCTCCTCCTGCGTTACATCTCCTGTCACAAAACAAAAACCGTACAGCTACGTTAATTTCTTTGATCCCTCATTTTAATTCCCACCAAAACTAATTTATTTATCTTTTCTCCATGGATTTCGATACTTCAAAAACTTTCCAGACATACTGTTCAAAAACTTTACAACATGATTCTTTTCAATAGGATGTCGGAGTCCATTAAAATAACCGAATCAACTCCCGTCGACGTCCTCTATACGGGCAAACCAATTACCCAACCTGAAACGACCCGATCCAAACCCAATCCGTCCACGGTTCAGCTAAACGAACGCCGACAGGGTATCAAAAATGACAAGTAACAACTAAAACAGGTCATCCTTCATCCTCTGTATCATTGTACCAAATAAACACTAGCACAATCACATGTATAACAAAAATGGAGCCCATACATAAAAACCTGAGCTTGAGTGTTCCACTTGACATCATTCAACTTTCATGGATCTATCTCAATACCCACGGAAGTCTAACTATAATTGAGATAGAGTAAAGACACAATTAATGGAAAGATATCTTTCTTCTTTCCTCTCAAAAACAACAATGTGATCCACTTGCACATGGCAAATCAGTTAGGTCCAAGTCTCAAACGTATATCAATCTATAATTATCTCGTTACCCACTTGCAAACCGATCCGAGTTTTTTAAAAACGGGAACTCTCGGTCTTCGATATATTTGAAATATCCGATCCGTTCAAGTTGATCATCCTACCCTTAAATGTGCGTGTATGAAAAATTGAAGGATTTAAAGGTCTCTAATATATGCATCAGATGAAGTTTATGTTGCATAATCGAAAAGCGTTCATTTTTGCACCCATCAGATGAAATTTATGTTGCATTATCGAAAGACGTTCATTTTTGTACCCATCGATTCATATTTTAGAGGTCTTTAGATCCATTAATTTTTCATACACGTATATTTGAGGGCAGGGTGATCAAACTTGAACGGATCGGATCAATCAGATATGTCGTAGACCAAGAGTTCCAGTTTTTAACAAACACAGACAGGTTTGCAATGGATCACTCCCATATATATATATATATATATATATATATATATATATATATATATATATATATATATATATATATATATATATAGAGAGAGAGAGAGAGAGAGAGAGGGGGGGGGGAATAATAGAGGAAAGAGGGCATAGAAAGGAATCTCCATCTATGGCGTCGAAAAAATACGCCCTTCATCATGTTTTTCGACGATCGGAATCCATCATCTTCATCGTTATCATCTAAGATGTGGGTATACCAAATTTCATGTGATTCTACAACTTTTTCACCGTTAATTTAGGAATGTAAAAAGTTATGTTGTCGGTAAACCGTTAATTTTGAACCCACTAAATCAACAATGAAAAGGTTGTTTAATCACATGAAATTTGGTGTATCCGTATCTTAGATGATAACGATGAAGATGATGGGTGCCGATCGTCGGAAAAAATGAGGGAGGATGTAATTTTTTGACACTATAGAAAGCAATTCCCTTCAATGGCCTATTTCCTCTATTATTATTATTATATATATAATAGAGGAAAGAGTCCTTAGGAGGCTTTTTGCATTATGCGGTGGCAAAAAGTACGCTTTCCATCATTCAGTCGATGGTCGGCATCCTCCAACTTGATATACATCCTCTAATTTGTCGATACACCAAATTTCATATGTTTACAGCACTATTTCACCGTTGATTTAGCAATGTAAAAGTTCTATTATTGGTAAACCATTAATTTTGTACCCGCTAAATCAACGGTGAAATAGTGTTGTAATCATATGAAATTTGGTGTATCGACAAATTAGAGGATGAATATCAAGTTAGAAAGTGCAGATCGTCGAATAAAATGGTGGGGGTGTACTTTTTGCCACCACCTAACGCAAAAGGCCTCAGAGAGCTTCCTTACACCATTATTCTCATATATATATATATATATATATATATATATATATATATATGCGCATGTCTGAGTGAGAACCCACATGAGAGAATTATGAATTACTGGAACAATGCAGGTTTTGAGATTGGTTATGATTTTTCCTTTTTTCCTTTTGTGAGAATGATATCGCCTAAATGCATGCATGATAGTTTTTGATGCCTTAGAATGCCGAGAGAACATTTGAGGGATGTTTTTCCCTGGGCGAATTTACGAATCTATGAACTATATATTCTGCCATTGATTTCTCGCATATCATAAAAGAGTAATGTAGGTTACAGATAAGAAGATTATATGTTGGAACTCTGATATTAACGAGGGAATGGATTTAATGATCGTACATACGGGTGTGATCCTGTCGGATTCGAAACTGTTTTTTTTCCTGCTCGATCTAGCCTATTCCTGAACCTGGAATAACTCCATGATGTAAAAATAAATAAAACTTGGGTAAATGCCCGGAGAAAAAACAGTTAGATAGATAGATAGATAGATAGATAGGAGTGATCCATTAATGCAAACCGGTCCACGTTTTTTAAAACCGGGAACTCTCGGTCTACGACATATTTGAACGATCCGATCTGTTCAAATTGATCGCCCTACCCTCAAATATACGTGTATGAAAAATCAAAAGATTTAAAAGCCCCCAACATATGCATCGGATGAAGTTTATGTTGCATGATTGAAAGACGTTCATTTTTGCACCTATATCGATGAATGTGTTAGAGGTTTTTAAATCCTTTAATTTTTTTCATGCACATATATTTGAGGGTATAGTGATCAACTTGAATGGATCGGATCGTTAAAACATGACGTAGAGTGGGAGTTCCCAATTTTAAAAAACGCGGATTGGTTTGCAATGGATCACTCTTATAGAGAGAGAAGGAGAGAGAGAGAAAGAATAATGGAGGAAAGATCCCATAGGAGGGAATTTACTCCTATGGCGTCGAAAAAGTACGCCGTCCATCGTGTTTTCCGATGATCGGCACTCATCATCTCCATCGTTATCATCTAAGATATGAGTATGCCAAATTTCATGTGATTATACAACTTTTTCACCGTTGAATTAGTGGGTTCAAAATTAACAGTTACCGACAATAGAACTTTTTACATTACTAAATCAACGGTGAAAAAGTTGTAGAATCACATAAAATTTGGTGTACCCACATCTTAGATGATAACGATGAAGATGGTGGATTCCGATCGTCGGAAAAATCGACGTAGGATGTACTTTTTCGACGCCATAGGAGGAAATTCCCTCCTATGGCATTTTTCCTCCATTATTCTCATATATATATATATGAGGTTAATGGAGGAAAGAGGCCTTCCTCCTATGGCGTTGAAAAAATAAACCCTCCTTTATTTTTTCCAACGATCGGCACCCACCGTTTTCATCATTATCATTTAAGAGGTGGATATACTAAATTTCATGTAATTCTACAACTTTTTCACCATTAATTTAATGGGTTCAAAATTAACGGTTTACCGATAATAGAACTTTTTACATTGCTAAATCAACGGTGAAAAAGTTGTAGAATCACATGCAATTTGGTGTACCCACATCTTAGATGATAACGATGAAGATCGTGGGTGCCAATCGGCGAAAAAAATGAGGGGTGTATTTTTTTGACGCCATAGGAGGAACTTCCCTCCTATAGCATCTTTCCTCCATTACTCTCTCTCTCTCTCTCTCTCTCTCTATATATATATATATATATATATATATGATGGAGGAAAGATACCATAGGAGGTAATTTCCTCCTATGGTGTCGATAAAATACAATCTCCATCGTGTTTTCCGAGGATCGGCACCTATCATCTTCATCGTTATCATCTAAGATTTAGGTACGCCAAATTTCATGTGATTATACAACTTTTTCACCGCTGATTTAGTGGGTTCAAAATTAACGGTCTACCGACAATATAACTTTTTACATTGCTAAATCAACGGTGAAAAGGTTGTAGAATCACATGAAATTTGGTGTACACATATCTTAAATGATGACGATGAAGATGGTGGATTCCGATCGTCGGAAAACAAGATGGAGGACGTATTTTTTCGACGCCATAGGAGGAAATTCCCTCCAATGGTCCCTTTTCTCTATTATTCTATGCCCTCCATCTTTTTTTCCGACGATCGGAATCCACCATCTTCATTGTTATCATCTAAGATACGGGTACACCAAATTTCATGTGATTCTACAACCTTTTCACCGCTGATTTAGTGGGTTCAAAATTAACGGTTTACCGACAATAGAGCGTTTTACATTGCTAAATCAACCGTTAAAAAGTTGTAGAATCACATAAAATTTGGTATACCCACATCTTAGATGATAACGATGAAGATGGTGGGTGCTGATCGTCGGAAAAAATAAAAGAGTGTATTTTTTCGACGCCACATTATTCTCTCTCTCGATATGTATATATATGTAGAGATTAATGGAGGAAGGAGGCCATAGGAGGGGTCGAAAAAATACCCCATCCACCAATTTTTCCGACGATCGGCCCCCATCATCTTCATCGTCATCATTTAAGATGTGGGTACACCAAATTTCATGTGATTCTACAACTTTTTCACCGTTGATTTAGTGGGTTCAAAATTCCTCCTATGGCATCTTTTCTCCATTATTCTCATATATGTTGTCGGGGGCGGAGCCCGCAAGCGACGCGTACACAATACAACTTGGGTGCCCATTCTAACCCAAAAGCCCGAGCTATTAGATAGAGGTCCAAGTTACATTATATACACATCAACTTCCCCTTAAACTCCCGATGTGGGACTATACGAGTCACAAACTCAACAATCCCGAGCTTGACTCGTATCGTACATACCCGCCTGCACCGTTGTAGGTGGCATACAACATCGGCGGTATACATACCAGGCTTACAGGCGCTTCAACTCCCAGTGGGAAGCCGTTGTACTCACAACCTTTCTCATATATGTTGTCGGGGGCGGAGCCCGCAAGCGACGCGTACACGATACAACTTGGGTGCTCATTCTAACCCAAAAGCCCGAGCTATTAGATAGAGGTCCAAGTTACATTATATACACATCAACTTCCCCTTAAACTCCCGATGTGGGACTATACGAGTCACAAACTCAACAATCCCGAGCTTGACTCGTATCGTACATACCCGCCTGCACCGTTGTAGGTGGCATACAACATCGGCGGTATACATACCAGGCTTACAGGCGCTTCAACTCCCAGTGGGAAGCCGTTGTACTCACAACCTTTCTCATATATGTTGTCGGGGGCGGAGCCCGCAAGCGACGCGTACACGATACAACTTGGGTGCTCATTCTAACCCAAAAGCCCGAGCTACATTATATACACATCAACTTCCCCTTAAACTCCCGATGTGGGACTATACGAGTCACAAACTCAACAATCCCGAGCTTGACTCGTATCGTACATACCCGCCTGCACCGTTGTAGGTGGCATACAACATCGGCGGTATACATACCAGGCTTACAGGCGCTTCAACTCCCAGTGGGAAGCCGTTGTACTCACAACCTTTCTCATATATGTTGTCGGGGGCGGAGCCCGCAAGCGACGCGTACACGATACAACTTGGGTGCTCATTCTAACCCAAAAGCCCGAGCTACATTATATACACATCAACTTCCCCTTAAACTCCCGATGTGGGACTATACGAGTCACAAACTCAACAATCCCGAGCTTGACTCGTATATCGTACATACCCGCCTGCACCGTTGTAGGTGGCATACAACATCGGTGGTATACATACCAGGCTTACAGGCGCTTCAACTCCCAGTGGGAAGCCGTTGTACTCACAACCTTTCTTCAGTGATGTACAACACTGGTGTTCAACATAAGCACTCAACCCATATATGTTGTCGGGGGCGGAGCCCGCAAGCGACGCGTACACGATACAACTTGGGTGCTCATTCTAACCCAAAAGCCCGAGCTACATTATATACACATCAACTTCCCCTTAAACTCCCGATGTGGGACTATACGAGTCACAAACTCAACAATCCCGAGCTTGACTCGTATATCGTACATACCCGCCTGCACCGTTGTAGGTGGCATACAACATCGGTGGTATACATACCAGGCTTACAGGCGCTTCAACTCCCAGTGGGAAGCCGTTGTACTCACAACCTTTCTTCAGTGATGTACAACACTGGTGTTCAACATAAGCACTCAACCCATACCCGACATCAATAATTTTTTCTTCGCTCCACCCCTCTCGGACGGAGCCCGCAAGCGACGCGTACACAACACAACTTGGGTGCCCATTCTAACCCAAAAGCCCGAGCTATTAGGTAGAGGTCCAAGTTACATTATATACACATCAACTTCCCCTTAAACTCCCGATGTGGGACTATACAAGTCACAAACTCAACATATGAATATATGGGGATAAAGGGTCTTGTGTCCTGAGCTCGTAAACCCAAACCCCCCCCCCCTCCCCCACCCCACACACAGTGTTGATTGGATCAAGGCCTAAGTTTTGTGTCACTGGTGCAGCGGTGCTTGTCCAGGCACAAAGGAGATTTGACTCAGTAGGTCATGAGCAGATCGGGCATTATATTGAGTAGATAACTCTCTCGTCTTAACCCAAATTCAAAATTTAAAAATAATGGTTATCTAGAAAGAAAAAGATAAGGTAAAATAGCTACCAACACCATGTATATGATCTCAAAGAGAGATTATAGAACTGCCTAATTAAAAGAAGAGGATCGATACTGTAAATAATTGATCTCGGCTAGTGTGAACCGGCAAAACCTCTTTACAGTTAAGCCGGTGATTTGAGGTTCAAAGACAGGAAGATACTTCATATATGCATGCGAGAACACAAGTTCTAAATAAAAACGAAGAAAATGCTAAAATTAATTAATTAAAATTTAAGTCCCAATTCTCCTTCCTAGTTAAAACAGTTGAGATATCTCTATTATCTCTATTATATTACGGGTCTTCAATTTTAAAATTGATTTGAAGATTTGGATCTCTATTTGCAAGAGAAATTCATCGGAAAAATATTTTTAAAATCCAATCTGAAATTGTAACCGCAACAAACTACATACACGTCTTCCAATAACCCACTCCACAAATTTCTCTCTGTAACCAACTCTATACAGATTTTTTTAATTAATTGCACTTAACGTGCAACACATGTGCAAAACACTAGTTATATATTAGTTATATATTAGGCCCCAACAATAATGTGCTATATATATTACCGTAATTAACAACTGGGCTTCATGGGTTTGTTTTGATTACTTAGCTCGTGTTTAAAACATTAGCTCATGATATATAAATCGTGATTATTTATTTGTTTTTTTTCTCAATGAACTGGGGAAGAGCGCAGTGAATTATATTGAAAGCAAAGTAGTTGGGCTTTTAGCCCATACTAAAAACCAGAAAACCTAAGTATATATACACTTTTATTCAAGGATTTCTCTCGTTACAATTTCTCTTCTCTCTCCCTCTCAGTTTCCAGAGATCTTCTCATCTCGTTCTCTCTTCACAGCTCCAAGTTCTTTAGCTAAAATTCTCAGGTAAGCATAAAAAGTTCACTTTTGCATGTAGCTTTGTAGATTTGCTGGCTTATCTCTAAGATCCTTGATCTTCTCTTCCAAAAAACAAAACTTCGAATCTGAGATATTTGTGTAGAACACAGCACAAGCTAAACTAAAAAACCATTTTTATACTTTAGCACAGAAAAATCTTTTCAAAGCAGCTCCCTGAGATCTTTGATCTCCACTGTTAACTCATCAAAACTTAGCATTTTTCTTTTTTTAATCTCCATGATTCCTCAATATAATCGACCAAGGTAAGTCCCAGCTAAGGGGAAAAGGTACTTCTTACCAAAATCTTGTATCTTCATGTGAATTTAAATTAGCAGATTTGAACTTTTGATCTTCGACTAACTCAAAATTCAAACTTTGAGAAATTTTATAGCTTTTTTCAAGAAAATGTTAGGAATATGTATGCCCTAGAGGTCATTATTGTATATTATAGTAGATGCTTGGACATATATATAAAAGACTTTCTTATTCGACATGATAGTATGCTATCTGGTTGCTCTTTATCTTAACATGTACACTTATTTTAGTTTACTATCTCTTTGATACATGTTGATAAAGCCCTTAGGATGAAGGCTTGACTACCAGGACTATGATATAAATCATACTAGTGGGGCTTGTGTAGTATGCAAGCACATCCTTTAACAGTTCCTAGTCGAGAGAGTATCGAGACAGCGCATCGATATTCCAGAATAGACTAGTGTATACGTTTCTTGATCCTGTATGGAGTAATGGTTGATCCCACAATCATTGGTGTTTGACATCAAAGATTGTACGCAGGTGCTCATTGGAGAATGGGTACACCGAACAGGACACGCCGAGAACTCATAGATGGTACCAAACCTATCGTTAGATAGCAGTTCTCTGGTGACACTTGTACAGGTTAGTCTGTAGATCCGAGATCGTCATAGTGTCTCATGTGGTTCTCACTGTGCTTTGATTTTCTTTCTACCACGGCTCAAAGGAGTCGTGCAAACATGTGGATTTTGGGTACAGTCCCGAGTCACATGGAGTCAGTGAGCAATAGGAGGAGTTTCGTCTCTCCCGTTATTGGGAGTTGATGTTACGCTATAATCGATTGGCTATAACAGCAAGTTCCTGGCCATGGCTGATGAGATTTACCGGTAAGTGTTATCAGTAGTTTCTCGAAAGGTTATAGGCCATATATCGGCATGATTTATCAAGTTATTGAAGTCTGATGATTTCACCCCAGACTCAATATACGACATATCAGACGAAGAGACCGGACTGTACGGTAAGTGTTGCTTATAAGCTCTACGGGAATTTGGACAAGTTTGCTTGTTGATCTTCTATTCGTTCAGTACCTGAGTAACCGTTACGTCCAGCTAGTACCGCTGACGGTTTGTGGGTATCTGATGTGATCATTATCTATTGTTGGCGTATTGACGAGTCTTTAAAGTCCCGCATAAAGGTTTCCTAGCTCAAGTGAAACGAAATAGGGCACGTATGGAGATATGTGCGGGAGCTTGATTAAATACGATTATATGATACCGTATTCTAATCTAACGATATTTAATATCAACCAGGTTATATGTGATATAACCGGATTATTGAATCAAATGTTGTTTCAATGATTTGATTAATATATGTGTGTGTGATATTGGCCGGTTATATATGATATAACCGGATTATTGAATCAAGTGTTGATTTAATAACTAATATTGAATATTAGCCGGCTATATGTGATATAACCGGATTATTAAATCAAGTGTTGATTTAATAATTTGATATTAGCCGGATTATATATGATATAACCGGATTATTTAATCAAGTGTTGGTTTAATAATTTGATATATATTTATATATTTGATATATATATATATATATATATATATATTAACTAATATTAAGCCCACTTAAGATTTTCTTCTCTTTATATATATATATATATATATATATATTGTATCATGGTTGATGATATATAGAACTAGAATATACGAGAATCACACATGAAGAAAAGATGAGAAGTTTATATTTATGAATAAAACAAAATGAACAATGAGTCGTGGTTTGGATGCTTGGAGAAGCCATGACTCACTTTCTTATTGTCTTATACATTGATATTTATCTTTATCATTCTCATTTTATTTCTAAGCTCATGGTTCATTCTCGCTCTCATCCATGTTCATCTTCTTTCTCTTTTCACTAATTTTCTTGAGTTGAGAAAAGAAAAGAGAAAGAAAACAATTCTAGCGAGCAAATCTCCTACCTCATCAACCTACACTAATCTAGTCCATTAGTTTAGGTTGTTAACTTCACTAATATCTTGATTAGTGAAGTGTGAGCTTGAGTGAGAGACTTCAACGTGAATCAACTTCGGCAACGAAGACAACAAGCAAGTTCGATCTTTTCTTCAAGTGGAGTCAAAGAAGAGTTCTAGAAACTACTACTTGGAGCTTTAGAAATGAAGGATCGGTCTACAAAAGTTGTAAACTCTCTTCACTTAGTTTAGATCTTGTATGCTTAACTTAAAAACCCTAATTCTTTAGTTTGATTATTGTTTAGTATGCTTAGACCCTTAGATTTTTTAAAATTGTATACTTGATACTCATATAAACCTAGTAGACGTGCTAAGACACACTTTCATGGTATCAGAGCTAAGTTAGAGGCTTAGAATTGCATTAGACGAAGTTAAAGTGTTCGATTGAAATTTTAAACACGGATTTAGGTAGTTTCTGCCCATTTTTTCAAACGTTGAAATTTTCACAATTAATAATGCTCAGAAAATTCAGCAGACTTTTCTATGGAGGTATATGAAATACGAGCCCCGAACTCCACAAGATGGCCATGGAACCGCCGCCTTTACTATGTGTTGGCCGCGGTTTCGCGGTTCATTTGTAGTGTTAGGAGTCGTGTTTTCTTGTACTGCTTCATTTTTACATTTTGGGTTGTTTAGACATTTCTAATAAGGCTCAAGTGGTTGAGCTCTCTGTGAATTGCTGTTGTTTGAAATATCGATCGAAATGTTTAACGTCGTCTAGATTGCTATAGTTATGTGATGCAATTTTTGGAATCTACATTGATTAGTTTTGCGAAAACTAGTTAACGAAATGTAAATCTCGCATTTTAGTCTCAAATGATAGATTGTCACGGAGTTTGGATTTGGATCGAAACTCCGTCGTAATCCCGTATCGTACGCGAATATTCGCCGGGAGACTAGTAGATAGCCACGCCCCTTTGCCTCGACCAAGTGACTATAGGAGAACCCCGTGGCTAAGCGCATCCATTCAGATGCTCGCGGCCGCGGTGTTCCGCCCATGTGCACTTCGTTGACGGCCTCGAGGGTACGACCATCCACTAAAGTTCCCGACGAGCATTCGGTCTTTTAATTGGGAATCTTGTTGAATTGCCCGACTTAATTTTTGAAAAGTGTTTTCAATTCGAGACTTAAATGCAAGGTTTATAAGGTTAGACATGAAATTCGGAATATGTGATAATCCGGGTTTATGATGTCTAAAGATGATGCGGATTCTAATTATTGTAGTTTTCATTTCTTTTCTGCGACCGTAAGTGTAATATGTAACAGTATCCCCGATCTCGTTGCTATACGACAACGATATTAGAGATACGCATATTTACTTACGTTAATGACATGTGATGTTATTGTGTTGCTATTGATATGTTATATTGGATCGCTGTGATTGAATAGCCGGGGGTTTTATGTGAGATGGGAGTTTTTCAATTTTCATTCATGTAAATATTTGTATGTAATATTCTTTTATTAGGACACTTTCCGGGTTGAGGTTGTTGTCTTCAATTGATATATACTATTTACTTTTCCGCATTAGGATAGACCCAATGCGCGGAGCACAAGTAACCGGGTTCTAGAGTCTAGTGGGAGGCCATCTTGAGGAGTCGAGATCGGTCGCCTAACTCTAGTATTGGCAGGGTTGATTGTCGCTCTCGTAGGGGTCTAGGGGTGTGGGCTTGGTTATTCATCACGACCGTGGAATCCGTGATTTTCATTGCTGGATTAATCTAAAACACGGACCTCCTAGTATACCATATATTTCATATATATGTTTCTGCTGTTTCTGTGATGTAATCATATAACCGCGTGAGACGAATGCTACTTATATATATGATATACTAATAGACACTATATATGTTTGCATCCGTGCTAGTCCTGACTCCGCCCCTGCCGTAAGTTAAGTAACCTTACGGTGAAGACCCGGGTCCCTGTGGCAAATACGGATGACATATGTGTGTTTTATTTTCGTTTCTTCTGTGATATTTAGGGAACATAAATGATGGGACGTCATTAATATGATTAATGAAAAGAAAAGTGTAAATCCCCAGTTCCTTGTATATAATTTTTCCCATTTTCCCTAATTTTTTCCTATTATTTGCATTTTTTATATTTTTATTAGTTTATTTATTATTTTTTCTAAACTAAAACCCTTTCCCAAACCCGACTCGACCTGTTACCCTCCACTCTTCTTCTTTTTCTTCACTTTTCCCGCCTTTTCTAACATCCCTCTCCTCCTTCCTCACGACCGTCGCCTCGTGACCCGCGCCCACCTCCACGACGACCCAGCCCTCGTCGCCCCAACGTCCCGAGAAACCCTCGCCTCCTCCCCCTCTCTCGCAACAGCTCCCTCACCGCTCTCTCAAATCTCTCTCTCTTTCTCCATCTCTCTCATTCCATCACTCTCATTTTTCCCTTGCCACCATCACCTTCCTCTGCGACCACCAAGCACTTTTCGCCGATGAGCCTGAGTCCACCGCACCCATCGCTAAGCACCCACCATCGTCGCCGAGGCCATTACCACATCACCACCGCCACCGCGACCCACCTCGTCGCCGCAACCACCGGAGCCATCGCCATCGCCTCCTCCTTCCAAGCACCACCGAGTTCCCCCCTAAACCATCAACGAGCTTCAACCGCCGACGAGCAGAGCACCTCGCCGTCATCGTCGCTGCCGTCCAAACCAACCTCCACAGTAGGCAACCCACAGTGAACATCTGTGCCATCTCATACCCACTCCCCATGCTACCTCGTACCCACTCCTCGTGCCCCTTCGTACCCACCCTCTGTGTCACGCCACGCCCGCCTCCGTACCACCTGTGCCCGAGTCCAGTGCATCCACCGTGCCCACTCCCGCACCAGCATCGCGTCCAGTACCGTGTCGCGCCATGCCACTCCCGCACCACGCACCGAGCCAAGACCACGTCCACTACCGTATCATGCCATCATCGCCACCGCGTCCAGTGTCGGGTCATCGCGCACGCACCACGCACTGTGTCCAGCATTATATCGTCTCGTGTGTCGAGACGAATTCTATATATGGTGTCACTTCTATGTCAGCGACCGAAGACAAGTGAAATCTTACTTGCTTTAACATGCTATGTATTTAGATCTCTAAATTCATATTAACATTATACTAATTCATTTATTGTGAATCTGTGTTACGTAGTATACCATCACATATATTTTGTATGGCATCGTCGTATTAAATCTAAAGAGTTAGTTTTGAGCATAAACGGATCTAAACACGTCATGTTAATATCGCGTAGAAGTTGTAAATATTAGATACCGTTTTCACGGGTTAGGCAAAACCAAATTTAATTCGAAAATTCTCGATATTGTATTGTTAATTTGAGGTAGAGAACTGAACTTAAACCCCGTCGATCATGCTCAAACCTTTTATCCATATTTCCTTTTGCTGCTTAAGAATGTCCCGTAGAAGACTGAACCCTAAATGACGAAGTATCGCACGTGTAACGACGCCCTAAAGAAGCGACGTCAATTCTGCTTTTACTGTACATGTCGAGATATTAAATTTAATATAAAATTAGATACATGTCGGAATGTAATGTTCTACGGCTTATATCGAAGCCGACTCGATAATATAGATCCCTCTATAGTTTATTTTTCGATACCGATAGACCACAACAATGAGAACAAACTGGGAATGCGGCTCTAGACTACAGTCCGGGGCAGCATTACACGAAGATACCTGAACTTAAGCGCCTGCAAGTCTCTACGGAAAACTGAAAATATGCAGAATCCTATATCGTCGCATAGACAATTTAGTTAGCTAACATATGGTTCTGGTCTCGTTCAGTTTTATTGTCGTTTGGTATTTTGTTTATATTTTAGATTGTCGACGTGTTATGCAGTTTCTGCAATGACATTTTTACACCTTCACACTAAACAGGACATATCTTCTAGCACAGAAAGGCTATCATTGATCCGCTTGATGCGTTGGAAACCTAACAGATATAACTATGTTTTATTCAACTGAGGCAACATCTGAATCTAAACACAATCCCTAATAAACTGCACATGAAGTTGAACTTTCAGTTCTGAAACTGGAATTCCAGCAACTGATCGCTGATTTAAAATGATTATAAATCGTTAACCTGAACTCCTATTGACATGAAACTAATTTTACCGCTTAGATAATCAAGTATACTTCGTACGTCTTTTATATTGTTTGTTCGATTCTATACGTGTGATTTATGGTGAATTTTGCAAGTCATATGGCATTGGCTGTCATAATTTAGTAAACATTTGTTTAATGCATTTCTACCTTATTTTGTATTGCTTTATACCAGTGCGAAGTGATTGTTTACATTGAGACCTAGCGACTGACATGCATTGTCGAACGTGAGTGGTATTGGATTAGTTGTAGCATGCACGTCAGCGATAAGTGATTGATTAGTGAAAGTGAACAATACAGCGAAAATGAGTAAGACCGTGATTTGACGTGTGCTAATATACAATTAATCCTATACTCATAGTTAGTGAGACCTGGGGAATAGGGAAATCAAGGTTAAATTGAACTCGTATTTAGCGAGTTACAGTGACTTAGAGGATGATCATTCGATATTAGTGATATATACACGCACACATTAGATCGTGGGTCTAGCGGCACGGCTGCAGGGTTATGTCCCGGGCAACAGTGGACCGTAGTCTCGGGCATGCACGAGACCCTTGTTATACACGGGCATCATTTCCATTAATTGATTTCATTGACTTAGTGACTGATAAGTAGTGACATTCGCGTTGCCTGGTTTACTGACATGATACTTACATCGCGTTGTTCATATTCAAATGATATTCATTATTCTCATGTTTCTGTATTTTGTCGCACCTTGCATGTTTAATAACATTGTACCCATTATATATATTTATTATTATATGTGTCGCCCTAACGACCTGAGTGTGCATGCTCAGAGGACGAAGTAGATCCAGCTAAGGAGCAAGACCTGCCATTCGAGATCGTGGAGGTCTAAACCGCAACATTAGCGTCATCCCTTTTGCTATAAAAACATTGTTACTTTGTTGGTTAATTATTTCTTTCATGCAAATAAATGTATCTTGAACTCTTATATTTTAATGTAATAAAGTTGTGAAATGTGATTTGCTTTACTCTAGTACTGTGTTTACTGACTACCATGTAATGCAAGAAATCGAAGTGTGACTACGGCGGGATTATTTTCTGATTACAGGAGCATGGTTGGCCTAGTCACTCCTCACGTTCCATATTTTGGGAAGCGGGACGTGACAAAAAGAAACCTAAAAGATGTAGAATCAAATTTTTCAAAAAGGTAACTCTAGTTCTTGCCTTGCATAGCGGTATTCCATTATGAATATCCTGCATCTCATTCGATGAAGAAAGAGCCTAGATCTCTTCACCGGGAATGACCTCTTTAGTAAAACTAGCATATGCTGCAACCCATTCGGTTTGTTTTGAAAACTACTTGATTCTAAAGTGGAGCTTAAACTACTCATTTTCAAATCACTAGATTCTACAACGATATCAAGTTCATTATGCTAAAGGTTTTCTTCAAAACCAGTCATAGCCCTCCGTCATTTCAGATAGGTACTATTTAGTATCCGTGCTGCGTTTTTTGACCTTATCAAGACGTAGTGTTTGGTAGCTGTTTTGTGCTTTTCTGCCGCATGTTGATGCGATTGGTTATGGTAGTCGTACGGCCTTGTTGACCTTGTCAAGGGTCGTGCCGGTGGGTTTAATTCAATCACGAAATGACGGGTTGAACTTGACTTGCAGTTTATGTTTGTTGGCCTTGTCAAGGTCATAAACCGTATGGGGTAAAAACGGATATTGGGAATTTGAAATGTTGAAATTTGTAATGAGATTGCATACCTTATATATGAGATAGTTGGATCCCGATACCCACCGCGAGTAAGTGTTGCTCCTGAGAGAGTTTTTCACTTTACAATTAGCTAATCCAGTAGGTGTCTAAGAAAAGTGTTAACGGGGTTATGCCCCTGCGGAAACGAGGTCATTTAATTAGTTCCATGCGAAAGCACGGGAAGACTCCCTCGGAGTACCAATACCTGCTTGGCTGACCGATTAGAGAACTTGTAGAGTGTAATTAATCCCAGCTAATCTTACTTTTTAGGGTTTGAAGGAAGATTTGATAAAAACAGTAGAAGCCATCATGATTAGATAAGATTAACCAGTCTAATTTTGCAAGAGCGCACGCTCAAGTGTTTTTTTCTCTCTCTCCAGGTAGCGATCACGTCACGCCTTAATCAAGATAATAATTGGATGCATTGACCAAACCTGTTTATTATATTATGATGGGGAACGTTGGTTCCGCCCTATCTTATGAGAACTGTCATAAGTCTAATTAAGGGATAGGGGAATACAAGGATTTCAACGCAACCCGAAAGAAGAAAGAGCGTTTTGATGCATCTTCTTCGGGTGTGTTGGTTATTGAGAACTGTATCTCAGTCTGCTCTACGTCCTGTGTATTAGATACCGGATCAGGATCCCATATTTATAATCTGTTATAAGGGTTAAAGAGAAGTAGAGAACTGGGAAAGGATGATGTCTCTCAGAGTAGAGAATGGAGCAATTGTTGCTACCAAAGCTGTCGGCAAATATCACCACGTATTACCAAATGGTAATACATTGATTTTGAATGACTGTTATTTCGTACCGTCGATGATGTGCAATATAATATCCGTTTCTTTATTAGATAAAGAAGAATATAACTTTGCATTAGAGAAAAATGTTATGAATATTTTCCTAAATCAAGTGTTGATTGGGTTTGGTACGTTATATAATGGTATATACGTTCTAAATCAAAATACAGTTCTAAATATACAAAACACACACAAGAAGAAAAGTTCAGAAATGAACGAAGCCTTCTTATAGCACTGTAGACTTGGTCATATCAATGCGACAAGACTAACTAAGCCGTATAAAGATGAATGTTTGAATCCGTTCGAATTTACATTTTATGAAACTTGTCATGAAACTTGTTAGTCATGTCTCAAAAGAAAGATAACCAAAACTCCGTTTATTGAACACAGAGAAAGAGCTACTGAACTCTTAGGACTGATACATAGTGATGTATGCGGTCCTATGTCTACACATGCCAGGAATGGTTTCTCGTACTTCATTACATTCACCAATGATCTCTCAAGATTCGGACATGTGTTCCTGTTGAAACACAAATCTGAAACTTTTGAGAAATTCAAGAAATATAAGAGCGAAGTAAAGAACCAGACGGGCAAAAGTATTAAGATCATTCGATCTGATCGAGGAGGTCAATACTTGAGCATGGATTCCGAGATTATTTAAAAGAGAATGGGATTCTCTTTCAGCTTACTCGCTTAATACACCACAGCACAATGGAGTATCGGAGCTGAGGAATCGCACCCTATTAGATATGGTGCGCTATATGATGAGTATTGCTGAGTTACCTATTTCCTTTTGGAGTTGTGCACTTGAGACAGCTGCATACCTATTGAATCAACTTCGATTAAAATCTGTGCCTAAAACAACATATGATATATGGAGTGGAAAAGACCATATCTTAAACGAGTTAAAATATGGAGTTGTCCGACCTATGTTAAAAAACAGAATCTGGACAAGCTTGAAGCACGATCGGTTCTTTGCAGTTTGTGGGATATCCAAAGAATCCACATGGATATCTATTCTACCAGAGTGAGGAACAAAAAGTGTTTGTTGCTCAACATGCCACCTTTTTATAAAAGGAATTTCTTGTAAAAGAAATTAGTGGTAATGAGATAGAGCTGGAAGAAGTTCTAGATACACAAATTACAACTGAAGATTTGGTAGAACCGGAGGATTCGATAGCCCTAGACGAACCTCGGCCACTCCGTAGATCTAGTAGAGTTTCTCATCCACCTGAGAGATACTACGGTTTTCTCATAGACGGTGAGAGCGAGGATTGCATCATGGAAGATGATGACCCAACCAGTTTCGAGCAGACCGTCACAAGTGGGAACTCTGTGAAATGGCTGGATGCTATGCGATTTGATATGGAATCCATGTACACCAACAAAGTATGTACTTTAGAAGTTGCTCCTGAAGGGGTAAAACCCATTGGGAGCAAGTGTATTTTTAAGAAGAAAATTGGTGTAGATGAAAAGGTTGAGACCTTCAAAGCTAGACTTGTAGAAAAAGATTTTCGTCAACGACCAGGTGACGACTATGAAGAAACCTTTTCTTCAGTGGCTATGCTTAAGTCAATCAGGATCCTACTTGACATTGCTGCATACCATGACTATGAAATCTGGCAGATGGACGTCAATACCGCTTTTCTAAATGGTGATTTAGAAGAGAGCGCGTATATGACACAGCTAGAGGGCTTCGTAGACAGTGGGAGCAGCGGAAATGTGTGCAAACTGCTTAAATCAATTTACAGATTAAAGCAGTCATCGCGGAGCTGGAACATCTGTTTTGATGTAGCAGTCAAAGAGTTTGACTTCATCAAAAATGTAGATGAGCCATGTATATATAAAAAGGTTATAGAGAGTTAGGTCGTATTCTTCGTATTGTACGTGGATGACATACTCTTGAAAGGAAATGATGTTCCTATGCTGCATTCGGTCAAACTCTTCCTATCACAAAAGTTCTTCATGAAAGATCTGGGTGATACCTCCTACATCCTGAGGATAAAGATCTATAGAGATAGATCTAAAAGGATGTTGGAATTGTCCCAATCCAGATACATAGACACCATACTAAAGAGCTTTAGTATGGAAGATTCTAAGCGTGGTAATTTACTCGCTTGTTTAGGATTCACTCTCCAAAGAGATGTCTCCCAAGACTGATTAGGAGAGGGCTCGCATGAATGTGATACCCTATGGTTCTGCAGTTGGGTCTATCATGTACGCGATGTTATGCACCAGACCGGATGTAGCTTACGCATTTAGTGTGGTAAGTATGTATCAATCAGACCCATGGGAGAAGCACTGGATAGCTGTGAAGAACATTCTTAAGTACTTGAGAAGGACTAAAGAGATGTTCTTGGTGTATGGTAATGGAGAACTCCATGTGGAGTTCTTTACCGATTCGAGCTTCTAGAGTGATGAGGACAACAACAAGTCTGTCTCGGGTTTTGTCTTCACCCTCAATGGAGGGGCGGTATGTTGGAAGAGTTCCAAGCAAGATACCGTTGCAGACTCGACGATGGAGGCAGAATACATCGCTGCTAACGATGCTGCCAAAGAGGCTGTCTGGATGAAGAAGTTCATTGTTGAACTTGGTGTGGTTCCATCCATTGTGGATCCAATACCCTTGTATTGTGATAACAATAGAGTTGCGGCTTTGGCCAAGGAACCCCGGTCCCATCAGCGATCCAGACATATTCTGAGGCGGTATCACCTAATCCGGGAGATAGTTGATCGTCGAGACATCGAGGTCAGAAGAGTAGATATGGAGGACAACACGGCGGATCCACTCACGAAGGCCCTCCCTCAGACATAGTTTGAGAGACTTTTTGGGATGTTGGGTATGCGATACTACAACAACTGGTTTTAGTGGAAGTGGGAGATTGTTAGGAATATGTATGTCTTAGAGACCATTATTGTATATTATAGTGGATGCTTGGACATATATATAGAGGACTTTCTTGCTCGACATGATAATATACTATCTGGTTCCTCTTTATCTTAACATGTACATTTGTTTTAATTTACTGTCTTTTTTATACATGTTGCCAAGACTATGATGCAGATCATACTAGTGGGGCTTGTGTAGTCCGCAAGCACATCTTTTAACAATTACTAGTCGAGTGAGTATCGAGACAGGGCATCGATGTTTCAGAGTAGACTAGTGTGTACATTTCTTGACCATGTATGGGACGATGGTGGGATCCAGAGTTCCTCCTGCACTTCTTCATTTCTCAAAACTGCTCCTCCTGCACTTAAATTGACTGGGATCCATAGTTCCATCAGCATTTAGTTTATATTTTCCTTTTGAAGGCTTCTCCCGAGAAGCAATGATTATTTTTTGATATACTTTGTCCACCATCATCTGCTCATAGATACCCAACTTCACATATATCTGTGAACTCATTTTGCCTTCCATAGAAATTAGTGTTGCTGAAGCTAAAATTTTTACATCTGCCATAACCTGAAACCAGGCAGTACAATCTGTAAGTCATACCAAAAATTGAATATGTCTTCAATTGCAACAAAATCATCTACTTTTTTCCCAGTATTAAAGTATTAAATAACGCATGCATGGAATTCTAAATATTAGCTGATGCTTCACTGGTAATGAATAGATGCTCTCTGTCTTCTTCTTTTGATTTGCTGCAACATGAACATTTACTTGAAATTTTGAAACCCAAGCATCTGATATTTTAGTCAAGAGTCAAAGCATTTCTAAATAGTTTCCAACTAAATATTATAATATTTTTTGGAAGAATTTTTAGCTCCAGAAATCTGGTTTTATTATCTAACTGTTTATTCTATCTAATGAATTGCCATGCTGATTTAAGTGTAAAATTTCCAGAACTTGAAGGCTTCCATATCATTTTATCTGGATTCTGATTGATACAATAATTTTTGCATTTAATCTCAGAAATAATACCAGATTATATATCCTCTTGAATTTTTGAGAAATTCCATCTACTTTCAGACTGGTAGCTATTGACGGGAACTGCATCTTTGAGATGATCTAAAAACAATTTCTAAAGCATATCTCCATGCCATGTATCAGCCCAGAAATCAATGTCCAATAATTTATTTGGATAAAGAATTAATGGCATGCATATAATGGTAGATATTCTTCCAAGTAGCAGAACCCGTAGAATTATATGCATCTCTTGAAGAATTCATATACTTTGCATGCATAAAATTGGCCCACAAACTATCAATTTTCAGAAACTTCCAAGATTTCTTCATATTGTAAGCCTCAGCTACCTCACTATGTAGCCTGATATTAAAACCTCCTTCAGTTTTAGGCTTACATATTTTCTCCCAAAATACCCAATGGTGATGATTTTGACTATCACAATAATTCCAGAAAAATTTAGCATACTTGAAAGTAATTCTTTTTATTACTGAGTTTGGATGGTTGCTGTCACGTCCTGCTTCCCAAGATATGAGAGCGGAGACGCGGCGAGGCCTGCAACGTAGCTATACCGAGAGCGAGAACTCTACTTGATACAGCTATGCTAAGCGTAAAGTAATGCATGAGTATACAAAAGCAAATAAAGAAAAGTATCTTTATTCATTAACCAACTTTTATTACAAACGATAACCAGAGTAAAAATATACAATAGGATCCAAAGAGTACAAATAATACAATAGTGATGCAATATAAAAGATACCGAAATGGAAACTCTACGGGTCTTGAGCGTTTCACAGTTCCGAAGCGCACTCCGATAACTTTGTCTGGTCCTGCAAATCAAGCTATCTAACCGGGAACACAATTCCCGGGGTGTCAGAACACCCACAAGCATAAAATATAGGCAGGGGAATACGATGCACGTAATAACAATAAATCATGGTAATATATGAAACAGGTAAACGAAAGTACGGGAAATCATGCATATGAGGTAATGTGAAAACACGTGTTGTAAATGAATAAGAATGCAGAAGGGTAAACATGCAGGAAGTACCAATGCAGGTAAACAAAATGTCAAACTGGATGTCAATAATAGATACAGGACAGTGCCAATCTATAGGTCAATCTGGAAGTGAAGTCATTCGAGCATTAGTCTAAGGGTTGAATCAGATCAAACATGGTGTGAATTGATGAAATTGACTGATAGAAGTACTTGTATCCTTATGGTATCCCACGACTAGCTGGAAATAGTATGAGCAGGATGCTCGTACCTGGAGCGGCAACAGTGATATGAATCAATGCAGTAGCGTAAACATCCTCGAAAGGCGTTCCATGACTACGATAGAGATTTGTCTAGCGTGAATATAACCCGAGTGTACAGGTATTTCCACCCTTCAGTTCCCCAATAAACAAGTTCAAATATGATCACAATCCAAGATGCTGACTAATCCATATCTCATAAAGAAAGGGAGGTAAAGTAACATGGGTGTACAGTGCATGATATCATGTGAGTATAGTGGTGAACATCAATAGGTATCTACTAAGTATTGTAATCGTTTTAGTTTGTTAAATAAGGGTATCGGGCTTTTTTGAATATTCCATTTAGGCCACGAAACAATAGCAGCGGGAGTGAATAGTACTCATTTCACTCCCCGGACCATGGTCAATAAATAGGGGAATCCAAGACCTGTATACGACCTTTCCTAATAAAAGTACCTAGCCCTATTTTATTCAGAGATTACGGATTAGCGTTAGCGCGTAGTTTATCTAGGCATGGAATTTCAGTAGTGATATCAAGTCACATCCACATAAACGGAGTTATCAACAGTATCAGGTCACATCCACAAAACAAAGTTATCAATAGTATATGGTATTTTATTGTAAAACATGGAATACGGAAAGTAGGGGTATATCAGTGTAGACAAGGTTTCACGAAGGTTTAAGGTATTTAAGTGAAAGTATAACCTGGGAAAGTTCATGGTATTTTAGGGACATGTGTATGGTGTCTTATTTCCGGCTCCCCGAGGCTCAAGAGATAAGATGCCACGGACTCGTGGGCACGGTTCAAGAAACATTCAATAAAAATGACTTTTAAAAGAATGGAGGAGCCGCAGTTTTAAAATATAAATATTTACGGAAAATTCTGGCAGCACATCCTCTGTATTTTCTAAAGCTTCCAAATTAGGATACAATAAAAATATTGAAAAACGATTATAGAATATAACAGAACCCCACACGAGCGATAACAACCATATAAAGAGTTGTACTCGGCAAACAATCCAAATCCAACCTGTCTCACATGTGTACACATGATGTTAGAACAAGGAAGTAATTAACGGTAACGCAATTCAATCAATCTCACGCATGCAAAATAAATAGAGGCTGAGGGTGTCATGTGTCGAGTGTCGTGCGAATAAATGAGCTAATAGATAACATGAATTTCTAAGCAAGCTAGTGTAGTGATGAATTAAGAGTGTTCGAATACCATGATTAACATAAACACATATATTTCTATATGAACTATATAGTGTTAATTAATGACTTTGTAATTAATAAACATATCTCAAAAATAATACATAATGCAAGTTAGATACACAGTAAATGAATTATTTACTACTATACCTGTGCACACCTTAATGATTAGTATATTGTGTTGAATTACTATATACTGTAACAGCATATGATTACGGATAGTATAGTGATGAATCACAGTGTGAGAAGAAAATATTTAAAGGTATAGTAAATATGGCAAGAGGAGTGATAGCAGTATTGTTCATGTAAGCAGTATCATAATTTGTTCGTTTGTTTGCATAAAGTATATATGTTAAAACTATGAAAAGTCTTTAATAAACATAGGTAAAGCATACATTGTATAGTTAATTAGTTCATACTACAATTATATCAGTAGTAAATATCTAAGCAGTGGCACTTGTAGAGTAATATTTATAAATTTGTCACAAATAATAAAACAAATTAAAGTTAAATATAACACAGGATTAAACATTATTATTATTTTGAAATTAGTATGCAACATTCATTGTAATGCTACAAACACTACTACAATAAGGGGTTGCCCCAACGTATATAGGAATTCGTAGGGGCAACTTTTTATTACCCCTACGGATTAATCCGTATGGCCATTGGTTTGCTCCTACGGTGTCCGTCGTAAGGACATAAATAAATTAAAAAATATTAAAATGTAATCTTTTATTTGGCCCTAAAAAGCCGCAAAAGAAAGACCTACGGATTAATCCGTAGGGTACAAAAGGTTATTTATAAAAAAAATAAAACAAGTAATTTCCCATTGTTCCTAAATTCTCACAAACTCTCCCGCGATCGATCACCCGCGCGTCTCCTCCACTCTCTCGTCACCACTCTCGTCCCCAAAATTTCCCACCGTCGCCACTACACTCTCGTCGTCGTTGGCATCACAGTATCACCGCGAGCTGTCGACCTCTTTGTCGCCGCCACAGTCTCGTCGAGCTCCATCCCCGGCCTCCTCCACCTCGTCGAGCTCTTTGTCGCTGGCAAAACTACTACTGAGGTGAGTTAATTTCCATTTTGAACTTATAATTATATTTTTTTTGACATAATTGTTATTGTTGTTGATTTTAGGGTTAGGGTTAAGGTTTTAGCCGGGTTAATTGGGGGTTAATTAGGGTTAGGGTAAGGGTTAATTGGGTAGGGTAGGGTTAGAGTTCGGTTGATGTTTAGGGTTAGGGTTAGTTTGTGTTAATTAGGTAAAATAGGGTTGGTGATGATTAGGGGTTGTTAAGGTTAATTAGGGCTAATTTTGGTTTGGGCTAGGGTTAATTTGGGTTAATTAGGTTAAATAGAGTGTATTTGTGTTAGGGAGTTTATTAGGGTTAATTAGGGTTAATTAGGTTAATTGGGTTAATTATGAATAATTTGAATTAGGGTGAGAATTAGGGTTAATTAGGGTTAGGGTTTAGAGTGCACTAGTTTCTTCAGTAGGATACTCGATGATAACGTAAACGTACAGCTTTATCGTAAACGTAAGAAAACTTTATCCTAAACTAAAAACTTCGAACCCTTAAAATCGAAATGTAAATTTAAAAACTATTCAAGTTAAATGTTCAAGTTAAAACCAATATATGATACTCGATGATAATATGAAACTTTAATACTCATCGATACTCATTTGTGAAAATTAAAGCGCGATTTAGTCCCCGTCTATCAGTTAACATACGTTCGATATTCATCATGACATAAAACTATACGAAAGTTGTTAAATATCGGACGGTATAGTTCGGTCCTAACAACCATCGTGTAGTCTATGTGACGAGAAGATTCAATCGTATGATAACTGATAGATTTGTCCAGTGTGGACAAGTTAGGAATACATAAAGCAAACACATGCATTCACTTGTGTTTTCATTCGTTTCGAGTTATTTTGTCGGTACTTTTCCGCTGGTTCTACGTGTACAAAGATAGATTAGATGTTCATTTTAACGTTGTTTCACAGTATTGAAATGATTATGTAATACCCAGTTTCTTTTGTATCCAATTATCCATATATTCCTAATAACAATTTTCCCTATATTTTTCCATTTAATTTTTCCAAATATATTTAATCCAATTATTTTCTACTAACCCTAATATCCTATTTCTAACCCTAATCCTATTTTTTTCTTGGGCCAAAGCCCAAACCCAACTCTCCTCTTCTCTTTCTCTTTCTCCCTAGCCCAGTCCTACTCCCTAACACTCCCGACCCGACACCCTAGCGACTCGACCCACTCCTCACTCTCTTCTTCCTCTTCCCTTCGCGTTCCCTTCTTCCCACTCATTTCCCCATGACCCGCTCTCTCGCCCCTCCCTCGCAACTTCCTCCAACGTAGCCCGCTCCTCGCGCTCACGCCACGAGACCCGCGCCCACATCCCCACGACCTGCTCCTCTCAACAGCTACCCTATGACCCTCTCGCCGACTCCCCCATCTCCCTCGCGCTACCCCACGCCTCGCTCCCTCTCTCCTCACAACTCAACCCCACTGCCACCTCACCATCACCATCTTCCCCAGCACCTCATCCCACCACTGAGCTCGATCTCCATCTCTCTCTCCCTCTCTCTCTCTCTCTCTATCAACCTTCTGCTCACCGCCGTCGGCCATACGACCGCTTCTACTGTGCCCACCTCGAGCTCCTCCCACTCTCATCACTACCATCTCCACCGTCATCCCCCTTCCTCCACTAACCTAGCACCGTACCAAACCCGACCAGCACCGCTAAACCCATTGCCAACAACCGTGCTTCCCCAGTAACCTTCGCTACTATCTCGCCGGCACATCCTCACGACTGACACCAAACGCCTCCAGCTTCTCCAACAACTGCCACCGTCGACCATCCTCTCTACTACAACCATCACCTCTTTTTCCTCACTGCACACCTTGCACCACCTCTGCCACCCATCGCCGCCGACCAGCTTTCGCCGTCAGTAGCCCTCTGGATCACCGCTCTTCCATCAACACCACCATCCTCACGAACCCAACCACTGCCTTCACTTCCTCCTATCGCTAACATACCCGAACCTATCATTCCAACCCCCACGAACCGTTGCTGACGCCTGCAACCACCCACCACCAGAGCTCATATCGACCACCATCGTCTCGTGACGCCGACGAGTCTCCTCTCCAGCTCTTCTCCGACCCCCACTACACCCCAAGCCCCGCACCAAGCCGCCACGACATCCGCCGACGACTCCACTGCACCGCCGAACTTCTCCCGAGCTCAGGCCATCACCGCGGCCACCACCAGCGTGACCCCCACCGACGAGCTACCCGAGCTCAGCTACTTCCAACGGAGCTCCGAGCACAACCACCATCAACAACTCAACTCCGGCACACCCCTTCAATGACCGAGAACACCTCCTGCCTTCGACCCAGCACCGAACCCAACACCCTCGTTCCCTGTACCCTCACCTGAGCTTCGACCCCCGTCGCATCCGCGCCTCGCCGACCTCGCCGCGACGGGCACCCAGCCGCCTACCTCAGCCGACCTCGCCAGAGCCAGAGCCCACTGCCTCCAGCCATCACCTCCTCACTGCCGCCGCTGCCTGTGCTGTGCCGTGCTTGTGGTCGTGCCTCCGCCGTGATCGTGTCCGTGTGATCGCCGTCGTTGCGCCGTCGCCAGGCAAGTTTTGGAACTTGCATATCATGCTAATTATGCATAACCATAATTATATATCAACGCCGTAATTTTATTGACGAATTTTAATAAATAGCGTATCATATTTGGTTGTATTGAACCGAACCCAAATTCATGTCTAATATCCCGTAGCAATGTTGTATAAAATTTTACATGATTTTAATCTTGTTTAATCGGTGATTAAAATGGGCATTTCGTTTGTTACCTAGATAAATAATCTAGATGTTCGACACGAAACCCTAAACGAAAACCCTATTTAAAATGGCAGAATTTGTGACCAATAAATCCCTTTTCTGATAATGAATGTCGTGTAGGGAATTGAGTTAAAAATAGCTAGATTATACCTTTGTAATGTTGCCCAAAAAGACGACGTTAAATCTGAAAATCGCCGTGCATATCACGTTGTAAAATTAATAGTAAATTAGATATAACTCGTTTCGTGACTTGCTCGGGCTCGTTACGAAGCAGACTGGATAGTCTGTAAATCTCTAATAATTCTTACTGAATATTGTTTTGTTATGATGTTGAATACTGAGGCGATTCGCGGCCCTGAACTGCAGTCCGGGGCAGCGTTCGTTTTGGATACCTGACTTTGGAACACTTGTATACCTCTTCTTTAAACTGAAAATGCGCGGAGCCTCATATGGTCGCGTAGATAATTTAGTTAGCTAACACCTGAAACTGGTCTCGTGCGGTTTCACTGTCATTTGATATTTAATTTGCATTTTAACGTACCTAGGTGTTCTGCAGTTCCTGCAGTGACTCCTCTTGCATAGCTACACTAGACGTGGAATAACTTTTAATATAGAACTGCTATTGATAATCCGTTTGATCCGTTAGAAACATAACAGAAAAATCTACAATTAGTTGAACTGTAGCGTCGCCTAATTATGATCCCAACTGGGAGTAAAAAGTGTTACGAAATGGACTTCCAATTTAGAAATTGGATTTGCAGCAGTGAACACTTAAAATGAAATGGCCATAACTAGCGAACCTGAAACCCGATTGACGCGAAACCAATTTTGATGGCTAGATAATTAAACATACTGCCTACCCCTTTTACATTGTTTCGCTAAATTCTGCACGTATGTTTTATAGTAAATTTTACAAGTGGTATGGCACTGGCTGCTATGTTTTATTCGTATTATAATTAATTGCATTTTCATCATATCATGTAGCGGTTATATCCTCATTGAATAGTGGTCATGAAGCATTGATAACCTAGTGATCGTGTACATTACCCAGTGATAGATATTAGTGTTTGGATTGTGACAAGTACGTTAGTGTTAAAGCGTGACTGAGTAGTGAAAGTGACGCGTACTTGTACACAATCAGCGAACCCGGCTAATTTATTGCATTGTCGACGTCTATGGGATATATATAAGTGTAACTATAACTGAAATGGGACGGTTATGGAGCACTTATATTAGTGTCATAGGTAAGGCGTCGAACACTGTCCATTTATCTTGGGTACCAGTCGAGACATGCTTGATGGAGATCTGGTCTCCAGTTCTCGCATAGACTTGTCATGGACCGGCCAGTATTTGAGTTTATGGTCGGTATTTGATGCAGACCGTGGGTGTGGGGTAGTTTGAATGTGAGTTCAACGGAATCTCGAGAGTCCCATTGCCGGCATATACCGTGATTTTGGGAGTTATATGGATGGTGTTACTGATTATTATCATGCGTGATTCGGGCCCGTGTTCCCTTGCCCCTGAGGCCCTACCCTTGGGTTGGGGATACTCCTGCGTGGTTGACTCTCACACTTGGACTGACGATAGGTTTAGCGACCTGGACAGTGAGACTTAGAGACTGATAGGTTTAGTGACATGGTCATGCATTGTTTACTGATTCGATATGCCTGCATTAGTGTTCACATATACCGGTTACTTCATGCTCATGTCATTACTCCATGCTTACTGTTTCATATTCATCATTATTGCACGTGTTTACATATGTATTTATATTTATTGCTATTGTGTCGCTCTGATGACCTGAGTATGCATGCTCAGTTTGAGAAGTGGACTTAGCTTGGATCAGGACCTGGCGTACCTCGAGGATTTGGCGGACATCTAGATCAGCCACGCCAGTGCCGTCTTTCCTTGATTTCTATGTGGTTAGTTTTTGTATCTGTTTTGGCAGTATTTAGTGACTGCATTTCTTATTACCTGTGCATTGATTTATGATTACCACGTCTTGCTAGAAGCCGAAGTGTGATTACGGCAGGATATTTTCTCGACCGTAGGAGCATGGCTAGCCTTGTCACCCTCGTATTCCGTATTTTGGGAATCGGAGCATGACATGGTTTTGTTGGTATCATAGCCAGGTTTAGTTTGGGATTACAGTTTCCGACTAGGGCTTGACAATTTAAGCCACCCTTTCGGTTTAAATTGTAAACTTGTCATCCTTGACCTTGATTCATATAGCGTATTCTGCTACATATTTTGATCTTAGCCGGTAGAATTTTGGGTAACTTGGCAGAGTTATGTGGTTGTAATTATGAACTGCAGCATAGTTACAATACTGTACTCTGTTTGGGGAACTTGGGGTTCTACCTTCGATTCCTTTTTCGATTGAACGTTACTGTATCACATAATCTTGTTTTGATCATCAAATCTCTATCTCCGTTTATACCTTATATCGTTCCCGAGTTTTCAGATCTATTTTACATTTTCATCCTTATACTTTTCCTATTGATCCTACACCTGCTTGCGTTTCTTATCGGACCCGTTGCATTCCCACGTCTTCGTTCCTTCAAAGTTATCGTATCGCGTTGCATATTTTAAGCTCTTATCCGAGTGGCGCAGCAGAAGCTACAACCTGGCTTCCAACGACTCTTCTTCCGCCTCCACTCTCCGGAATCAGGCCGCCGAGATTTTGGGTGTATTGCAAGGCTTAAAGGAAGCCCAGGAGCGAACAAACGATCTCTTAGCTGAAGGACTAAGAAGGCAAACAACTCGAACACCAGCGGGAGCCCCCAATCGTAAGGGAATCCCTGTTAGACGAAGAGGTGGCGTGCAGATGAAGCACCCATTTGGTTCTCAGCAACAGAAGCAGCGGGGAGACCAATGTTGTGGTTATTGCAAGAGACCAGGACACTTTCAGAGGGACTGTCGCCAGGCCAAAAGGCAGTGCCTGATTTGTGGATCCGACGAGCATCTTGTCAATGGTTGCCCTAGAAGGAAGGAGCTGCAAGGTGGAGATTCGTCAACGCCCTCCAAATCTGCTTGAGCGACTTAGTTGTTTTCGTACCTTAAACTTCGAGGACGGCACGGACCCAGCACAAGATTCAAACTTGTCTCACGAGATTGCAGAGATCTAGTTATCGACGCAGAGTTATCACCTTTCCTGCTTTCAATAAAGATATTGTTACCCTATCTAGTAGTTGTTTCCTTTCGTTTAAAATCTTGTATCTGTTGAACTTCTTAGCTTGTATGCAATAAAGTTGTGGATTGTGACTAACTACTTTTATTGATTCACTATATTTAGACCCTAAAACTTAGTCGACATCTTGGTTCATCACCGCACCCCCGACTCTCTTTTGATTAGCTTGTATCTTGCCGCATACCCCGTCTGAAATTGTCGATCCTATACTCCTTGTTAACTTATATCTCCATCTGATTTTGAATCCGATTTCATCCTTTATCTTCATATCATTCTGGACAACCCAAATTCCTTCTCACATTTCTTCAATTTCGGGTGCTTGCTCATGGGGTTGCTCTTTAATATATATACTGCAATCCATTCTCTGACTAGTGAACTGTATATTACCAGTGTTATTTTTCATTGATATAATTATAATTAGTATAATTACGATTTTAAATTTTAGAGTTTTGCATATTCATGGTAAGTTAGATTTTCATTATGTGCTAATAAGTAATTTTAGTTTTACTTACTGTCCCTAAGTTCTCTACTATTTCCAAGCTTTTAAATTGTTTTGATTTACATTATATATTTTATTTTTCTAGTGAATTTTTCGTACTAATATTTTCATTTTACATGTCACTTTCGTTGTTTTCATTACTAGCTCGCTTATTTTTCGTTTTATTTTTTGACACTTTTACCTTATACGTATTCTAAAGTTATTTTGTACATGTTTGAATTGTGGTTTCGCCAAAGTAGTTTCAATTCTTAAGGCTTAACAGCCAATCCTTCACTATTGTTTATCATTGTTATTCTATTTTTTCTTGTATTACATATATAGTTTATCATTACAAATAGTTATGCCTTATGCTTATTTTTGCCTATTCTTTTAGCTGCACCTTTTCCTATATATAGATCTTTGATTTTCATTTAGTTGCTTTTGCGTAAATCGCTATATAGTAGTATTTGATTTTGTGGCTTTTCGCATAGTATTTTATAACTTATCGTTTATTTTAAATTTCGAGAACGAAATTTTATATAAGTGCGGTATGATGTAATACCCAGTTTCTTTTGTATCCAATTATCCATATTTTCCTAATAACAATTTTCCCATATTTTCCCATTTAATTTTTCCAAATATATTTAATCCAATTATTTTCTACTAACCCTAATATCCTATCTCTAACCTTAATTCTATTTCTTTTTGTCTTGGGCCAAAGCCCAAACCCAACTCTCCTCTTCTCTTTCTCCTTCTCCCCAGCCCAGGCCCACTCCTTAACACTCCCGACCCGACCCGACACCCTAGCGACCCGACCCGCTCTCCACTCTCTTCTTCCTCTTCCCTTCGCGTTCCCTTCTTCCCGCTCAACTCCCTATGACCCGCTCCTATCTCGCCCCTCCTTCGCAACTTCCTCCAACGTGCCCCGCTTCTCGCGCTCACGCCACAAGACCCGCACCCACTTCCCCACGACCCGCTCCTCTCAACAGCTACCCCATGACCCTTTCGCCGACTGCCCCATCTCCCTCGTGCTACCCAACGCCTCACTCCCTCTCTCCTCACAACTCAACCCCACAGCACCCACTGCCACCTCGCCATCACCATCTTCCCCAGCACCTCATCCCACCACCGAGCTCGATCTCCATCTCTCTCTCTCCCTCTGTCAACCTTCTGCTCACCGCCGCCGGTCATACGATCGCTTCTACTGTGCCCACCTCGAGCTCCTCCCACTCCCATCGCTACCATCTCCACCGTCATCTCCCTTCCTCCACTAACCTAGCACCGTACCAAACTCGACCAGCACCGCTGAACCCATTGCCAACAACCGTGCTTCCCCAGTCACCTTCGTTGCTATCTCGCCGGCATATCCTCACGACTGAGACCAAATACCTCTAGCTTCTCCAACAACTGCCACCGTCGACCATCCTCTCCACTCCAACCATCACCTATTTTTCCTTACTGCACACCTTGCACTACCTCTGCCACCCATCGCCGCCGACCAGCTCTCGCCGTCAGTAGCCCTCTGGACCACCGCTCTTCCATCAACACCACCATCCTCATGAGTCCAACGACTGCCTCCACTTCCTCCTATCGCCAACATACCCGAACCTATCATTCCAACCCCCATGAACCGTTTCCGACGTCTGCAATCACCCACCACCGGAGCTCATATCGACCACCACCGTCTCGTGACGCCGACGAGTCTCCTCTCCAGCTCTTCTCCGACCCCCACTGCACCCCGCACCAAGCCCCCACGACATCCGCTGATGACTCCACTGCACCGCCGAACTTCTCCCGAGCTCGGGCCATCACCGCGGCCACCACCAGCGTGACCCCAGCCGACGAGCTACCCGAGCTCAGCTACCTCCAACAGAGCTCCGAGCACAACCACCATTAACAACTCAACTCCGGCACACCCCCTCAATAACCGAGAATACATCCTGCCTTCGACCCAGCACCGAACCCAACACCCTCGTTCCCTGTACCCTCACCTGAGCTCCGACCCCCGTCGCCTCCGCGCCTCGCCGACCTCGCCGCGACGAGCACCCAGCCGCCTACTTTAGCCGACCTCGCCAGAGCCAGAGCCCACTGCCTCCAACCATCACCTCCTCACTGCCACCGCCGCTGCCTGTGCTGTGCCGTGCTTGTGGTCGTGCCTCCACCGTGATCGTGTTCGTGCGATCGCCGTCGTTGCGCCGTTGCCAGGCAAGTTTTGGAACTTGCTTATCATGCTAATTATGCATAACCATAATTATATATCAACGCCGTAATTTTATTGACGAAATTTAATAAATAGCGTATCATATTTGATTGTACTGAACCGAACCCAAATTCGTGTCTAATATCTCGTAGCAATGTTGTATAAAATTTTATAGGATTTTAATCTTGTTTAATCGGTGATTAAAATGGGCATTTCGTTTGTTACCTAGATAAATAACCTAGATGTTCGACACGAAACCCTAAACGAAAACCCTATTTAAAATGGCAGAATTTGTGACCAATAAATCCCTTTTCTGATAATGAATGTCGTGTAGAGAATTGAGTTAAAAATAGCTAGATTATACCTTTGTAATGTTGCCTAAAAAGGTGACGTTAAATCTGGAAATCGCCGTGCATATCACGTTGTAAAATTAATAGTAAATTAGATATAACTCGTTTCGTGACTTGCTCGGGCTCGTTACGAAGCAGACTGAATAATCTGTAAACCTCTAATAATTCTTACTGAATATTGTTTTGTTATGATGTTGAATACTGAGGCGATTCACGGCCCTGAACTGCAGTCCGGGGCAGCGTTCGTTTTGGATACCTGGCTTTGGAACACTTGTATACCCATTCTTTAAACTGAAAATGCGCGGAGCCCTATATGGTCGCGTAGATAATTTAGTTAGCCAACACCTGAAACTGGTCCCGTGCGGTTTCACTGTCATTTGATATTTAATTTTCATTTTAACGTACCTAGGTGTTCTGCAGTTTCTGTAGTGCCTCCTCTTGCATAGCTACACTAGACAGGGCATAACTTTTAATACCGAACTGCTATTGATAATTCGTTTGATGCGTTAGAAACATAACAGAAAAATCTATAATTAGTTGAACTGTAGCGTCGCCTAATTATGATCCCAACTGGGAGTAAAACGTGTTACGAAACGGACTTCCAATTCAGAAATTGGATTTCCAGCAGTGAACACTTAAAATGAAATGGCCATAACTAGCGAACATGAAACCCGATTGACGCGAAACCAATTTTGATGGCTGGATAATTAAACATACTGCTTACCCCTTTTATAGTGTTTCGCTAAATTCTGCACGCATGTTTTATAGTAAATTTTACAAGTGGTATAACACTGGCTGCTATGTTTTATTCGTATTATAATTAATTGCATTTTCATCATATCATATAATGGTTATATCCTCATTGAATAGTGGTCATGAAGTATTGATAACCTAGTGATCGTGTACATTACCCAATGATAGATATTAGTGTTTGGATTGTGGCAAGTTAGTGTTAAAGCGTGACTGAGTAGTGAAAGTGACGCATACTTGTACACAATCAGCGAACCCAGCTAATTTATTACATTGTCGACGTCTATGGGACATATATAAGTGTAACTATAACTGAAATGGGACGGTTATGGAGCACTTATATTAGTGTCATAGGTATGTCATAGGTAAGGCGTCGAACACTGTCTATTTATCTTGGGTACCAGTCGAGACATGCTTAATGGAGATCCGGTGTCCAGTTCTCGCGTAGACTTGTCATGGACCGGCCAGTATTTGGGTTTATGGTCGGTATTTGATGCCGACCGTGGGTGTGGGGTAGTTTGAGTATGAGTTCAACGGAATCTCGGGAGTCTCATTGTCGGCATATACCGTGATTTTGGAAGTTGTATGGATGGTGTTACTGATTATTATTGTGCGTGATTCGGGCCCGTGTTCCCTTGCCTCTGGGGCCCTACCCTTGGATTGGGGATACTCCTGCGTGGTTGACTCTCACACTTGGACTGACGATAGGTTTAGCGACCTGGACTGTGAGACTTAGAGACTGATAGGTTTAGTGACATGGTTATGCATTGTTTACTGATTCAATATACCTGTTTTAGTGTTCACATGTACCGGTTACTTCATGCTTATGTCATTACTCCATGCTTACTGTTTCATATTCATCATTATTGCACGTGTTTACATATGTATTTATATTTATTGCTATTGTGTCGCTCTGATGACCTGAGTATGCATGCTCAGTTTGAGAAGTGGACTTAGCTTGGATTAGGACCTGACGTACCTCGAGGATTTGGCGGACATCTAGATCAGCCACGTCAGTGCCGTCTTTCCTTGATTTCTATCTGGTTAGTTTTTGTATTTGTTTTGGTAGTATCTAGTGACTGCATTTCTCATTACCTGTGCATTGATTTCTGATTACCACGTAATGCTAGAAGCCGAAGTTTGACTACGACAGGATATTTTCTCGACCGTAGGAGCATGGTTGGCCTTGTCATCCCTCGTATTCCGTATTTTGGAAAGCGGGGCGTGATAGATTATCTATTCTATTTCTGTGTGCTCGGAGAACAACGGGGAGGTGCTGCTGAAATTTACTCGAAACAGATGAAAGCATAAGCGAATGAGTGTCTGTTCTATACATTTTTAATGGGATAGAAGCCTTACCCCCGACAGCCGAAACACACATATACAACACGAATACACAACAAATGCACACATAACAAACGCACACGCAAAGCACATACACACTAACAACGCTACAGTTAAGCGAAATCATAAATTGAAACACATACACAGAATACAATTCATACTTGAGTATCTTCAAATCTAACTTTGTTTATCGATAATTTATTCTTTTCAACGACAAATTTGCCTCTATGGATTTTCTTCTTTGTCAGTAACCATCATGTTCTTGGATTTCTCAATATAGTCACCATAACCTACAATTTATATGTTATACAGTCTAACATGGCCCATAAATACATCAGAGTTAAGGACTGGATGTACGTGGATTGGCAATAACGCATACAATCTAAATTTGTCGCAGGAGTTGCCGCTTTCATTGAATTTGCACGCACACATAATAAGATCGTGTTAGAGAAGATTCTCTGTCCGTGCGATAGATATGGGAATAAGTTCTGACAGAAAGTAGAAATCGTAGAGCTTCACATCGTTAAACATGGTTTTACCAGAATTTATACAACTTGGCTATATCACGGGGAAAGATAAGAAGAAGACGGTAATGCAACAGAAGAAGAAGACGATAACTTCTTTCCAGGAGAAGAAATGGAGGATATGGTAGAGGCTGCCCCAGGTGATAGTATTCCTACCGAAGATGGCATTCCTTCCGGTCAAGGACCGCGTGTGGATAAGTATGAAAAGTCCATGAATGATGCTAGAAGACCAATTTATGAGAATGCAAAGTATTCCACCCTATCATGGTTCGTCCAACTTTTCCACGTCCAACTTTTCCAGATTAAATGCCTAAATGGATGGAGCAACAAAACATTCACGATACTTCTGAAGTTCCTGAAAGATTCTATGCCCTTGGGAAATAACGTGCCCGACAGCTGGTATGGAGCCCAGAAAATGATGTCTGATTTGGGTCTGAAGTGTGAGAAGATTCATGCATGTCCTAAAGATTATGTGTTGTACCGGAAAGAGAATTCAGATTTGAAAGAGTGTCCAACATGCAGAGAGGCCAGATATAAACCGAAAGAATCTAATAAGAAGCCCGATATACCTGTTAAGATAGCACAATACTTTCTCATAACACAGAGACTGCAGAGGCTATTCAGGTGCAAGAAAACAGCCGAGACAATGATTTGGCATCACCGTGCTGCTCCAACTGAAATGGAAAAATGAGTCATCCAAAAGATTCACCGGCATGGAAGAATTTCGATAGGAGACACGAAATATTCAGTAGTGATCCTCGCAATGTCAGGCTCGGACTCGCTAGTGATGACTTCTGTCCATTCAATTATATAGCTGGAAGCCACAGCACATGGCCCGTTGTAATGATAGTTTATAATCTGTCGTCTTGGTTGGTTATGAATCAATCCTACTTTATGATGCATTTTCTTATTGATGGACCAAACTCACAGGGAAACAATATCGACGTCTATCTCCGATCTCTAATCGATGAGTTAAAATCTTTATTCATTGATGGTGTAGAGACTTACGATGCAAACACAGATACAACGTTCACACTGCGTGCGGCTTAATGTGGACAATTAATGACTTTCCTACGTATGAAATGCTATCAGGTTGGTCCGTACATGGTTACAAAGCATGCCCTTATTGCCATCAATATAAAACATCGAAATGGTTGAATTTTAGCAGGAAGGTTTGTTATTGCGGTCATCGGCGTTTCCTGCCACTAGACCATCCCTACAGGTTAGACGCTGCTCACTTTAATGGTCATCAGGAGCTTCTTGGGTCTCCAGCCTCATTGTCTGGAAAGGACATAACTGCTCAATGGGATGGTTACAATAATGTGACCTTCGGGATAGATGCGGCAAAATAGGTCAAACCACTCTACTGGAACAAATTAAACATTTTCTACGAGCTTCCGTACTAGTCAACAAATTTAGTGCGTCATTGTCTGAACGTCATGCATATAGAAAAGGGAATATCCGAGCACGTACTCAACTTACTTCTTTATAAAGACGGAAAATCGAAAGACAACCTCCGTACTCGGATAGATCTTCAGGACTGGGAAATTAGACCTAAATTGCATTCTAAACTGATAGCGGGTAAACCGGGCAAGTTTGTACTTCCTAATGCCGTGTATCATATGTCACAACCGGAGAAAAAAAGGTTCTTGCAGGTATTGCATAATTTGAAAGTTCTCACAGGTTTCTCAGAATCATTTAGCAAGAAGATAAAAATTGTGAAAGGCAAGATCGATGGGCTGAAAAGTCATGATCACCATGTTATTATGGAGCACATTTTCCTATTAGCCCTCAGGACTTACCTTTCTGAATCGGTTGGTCTAATAATCAATGACTTTTGTTGCTTTTTTAGAGAATTATGTGCTAAAACCCTGGATGTTGTGACGCTGGAGAATTTTGAAAATTCTATTTCATTGATACTTTGCAAGTTTGAGCGTATTTTCTCACCGTCATTTTTCGATATCATAATACACCTGATGGTTCATCTTGCAACCGAGGCTAAGTTAGCCAGACCGGTACAATATCGATGTATGTATTGCGTCGAAAGGTACGTGGAATTTTTCGTTTCACGCAATTTGTAAAATTATTGTCCTATATACCCGTATTTATTTATTTAACATATTTTTCTTTAAGTACCTCTACACTCTAAAAAAGTATATACGCAATAGAAATCGACCAGAGAGTTCTATCATGCAAGATTATCTTCTAGATGAAGTAACCAAATTTTGTTCCCGCTATCTGGACGAGAACATTGAGACGAAACTTAACCGGCCTCGGAGAATTCAGGACGGGCCATATGGTAAAACTGATTATAAAAGAATAGACAATATGTTTATCAACAATATATATCAGTTTATCCTCCTCAATAGCGTATGTCTTGAACAAATTAGAGAATAAGTTTTTTGGATTAATTGTTATATTTGTGTTTGTGTGTATATAAAATGATATAATATTAATGTCATAATTTATTGATGAGAACAGAATTCATATTAATGAGGTACGTGAAAGGCATCCGGATTGGAATGATGAACGATTGGAAAAATATCATCAGGATAATTTTTGCGATTGGGTTGCAGATCATGTAAGTTCAAATAACATGTTATTGCTATCAGTTTTAATCTAAACTTATATCGTTATGTATTTGTCGTAAAATTTGTTTTGTCAGATCCACGATCCGAACTTGTTTGCATCATTAGATAGAGATTCAAAATGTTTAGCTCGGTTTCCTAGCATGGATGTTGCATATTGTAAAGGATTCGGTGTCCTTGGATACAAATTTGAACTTAGGGACATAGAAACATCTCGAACCACTCTGAATAGTGGGATTGCGACGGTAGGATCGGATGGTATGATTTATTATGGATACTTAAATTGCATACTTGGTATCTAATATCCCAGACAATCAGAACCGTTTTATATATTTCAGTGTACTTGGTACGATACACGAACCGATACGGATAATTGGAGAAACAATCTCGGGACTTGGAAAGATGAATATGGATTAACTAGTGTGAACACACTTCGATTTTACGGTCAGGACGATCCATTTATCTTTCCGAACCAAGCGTTCCAAGTATACTACTCACAGTGCTTGAAGCATCCGGGATGGAGTGTCGTATGCCGTTGGAAACCCAGGGATGTTTACGATGTCCCAGAATTCGAAGATCGTATGGAGGATAGTGATGAGGATGAAGAAGAGAGAAGACTTGGAGTGCTCCGACCGTCTGTTTCAAAAGACGGATTGTCTTCGGCTGATCGTGAAATTACGTGGGTTGGAAATGATATCGATAATGAAATCCAAGTAGATATGTCTAATGCGTCCACGAAACGAAAAAGGTTATCAGCAATGTTATATTAACACTTCACATTTCTACGATCTATACATATATTGCATGCATATGTAATGATTGTACTCTTATCTAGATTTGATGACGACAACCGGAGCAGCGAAGGGCAGAAAGAGCACCAGCCGCGGCAGCGACAGAGGCAGAGTGGTTCTGCCGCCTAGAAAGCTGCGTAGGGAGCTTCATAGGGCCGGTCTTGCACCCCGATCGGTATCCCCTTCGGATGACTCCTTCCGTGTGGAGTTTGCCACACCTCCAGGTATATTTGCACACATATTCATTTTGAATGTAATATTATAGATATACACGCATATTTATTTCAAAATTACTTATATAGTCAAGTTTGACTGTCTTTTGGTGGTGCGTCCACATCAGAGGCAGAGGCCACTACCGCACCTGCAGGTATGTTATGTTTATATATCGTATAGTGTATGCATATTGATTTAGAATGTTATATCATAAATACACACACATTTTTTTTGCTCTTACTTAGATAATCATTTTTTGATTGTCTAGCAGTAAGTGGTGCCTCCACATCTCGAACAGAGGCCACCACCGCACCTGCGAGTATGCTTATATATCCTATATTGCATGCATATTGATTTAGAATGTTATATTATTGATAAACACATTCTTTTTGCAATTACTTATATAATCTATTTTTAATTGTCTAATTATAGGTGGTGCGTCCACATCTGGCGCAGAGGCCATTCCAGCCACTTCCGTACCCTCCGCTCAGTCTGCAGGTTAGCATGAATAAATATAAAATATTTATTCATTTTACATATCTTCTAAGAATAAACATGAACTTCAAGTAATTTTATCATCAATGTTTATTTTCTAGTTGGAGGGGATGCGTCCATGTCCGGGTCACCGGCTGTTCCTCACCGGAGGAATTATCGTCCCGCTCGTGCTACTGCCTGGGCCTGCTGCTGTCGCCGAAGGTATATATCGCACTTCAATTTTCGTTAATCTTTAATTTCTTAATACCACTTTGTCTTAATACTGCTTTTCTTGATATTTCTTGTAGATGCAGGACAGCCCCATCCCAAGAGGGGGACTCGAGGGCCAAATCAGTCCCACAGGCCGAGGCCCGATAGAGCTAGGGAGCATCATTCCCCCTCTTCTTTACCCCCGATTATCGCTATACCGGCGATTATGCCGAAAGATTCGGCCGGTATATGGGGATGAGAGCCGCATCCTAAAGAAGTATCCACTTCACGTTGAGTGGGGCTATCAGCACCGGCGCTTATTTGCCCTCTTCTGGGATCATGCTCGGGTATTAATATATATTTTCATTTGACTTATCCAATATATTTATTATTATTTAACACTTGTAATTTAAATACATTATTTTTTTTATTTGCGGTTGGATTACGACTTTCAGTCTATACCCGACCCTGATCACCATGAGAGAGTGCTCGATCTTCACACTCTGTACCAGGGCCTGATGAAGAACATGCAATGAAAGGTCCGATACATTAGGAACGAGCTGAAGATCGACTGCTATTTCCTATGGATGGCGACCCCCGAGGCAGAGAGAGCAATTCTCCTACATACTCTGGCCTTTGCGAGAGTCGATGTAGATAAATGGTCTCTCTAGTGCCAATTTGTCGACTCTCGGCGCAAACAGCTTTGTAATTTAAATGTAATTCATTATTTAATATATAATTTATTTTTTTTGTGTTGCTTAATTAGAAAACTAAATCTAAATGCGTTAGTGCAGATACGGGCCGATCAAAATAAGAAGAATAGGAAGTCGGCAAAGAGAGATCGCCCCACTTATACAGGTGGCTCGAGGAACATTACTCGTGCCATGAAGCCATCGGTAAATTACAATAGATCTATTTTGATATAATGTAATATTAAGAGTTATTTTATAGTATATGTAAATTTTTGGCGAATTACAGAGAGCTCAGACCCTGGTGCAGGGTGGTACACCGAGCGTGCTGACCGCGTATCTTGCCGTCCATGGCATCTCGACAGATTCTGCCACGGGCGAGCTTCGATTCCCCGACACCGCTGCCCAGGAGTGTTACGTAAGTGTTAATATTTATTCTAATAAGTTTGAAATTTTTGTTTTTAAAAGTTCAAATTTAAATGATATACTTATATTTTAATGGTTAATGTGGGTAGGAGCGGGTGGTGAAGCAGGCGGAGGCATCGGAGATCGATTTTACTTGACAGACCGATCCGATGCTACTGACCCCAGTCCTAGACGCTACACACGAAGGGCACCACGGAGATTGGGAAAGAGGCCGGGGACTGAGTCCTAGCAGGGCCCATATAAGGTTGGACTCCACTCCGGCGGTTACTTCCCCTACCCCCGTGAGCGACGTCTAGAGTATGATATTGCCGTCTTGAAGACCACTGTCGAGGAGTTGAAGGAGATGGTACGTATACTACTTAATAGTAAAATATTATATCACATTATAGATAGTAACATATGTAATATTAGTAGCCTGAGCTTATTTAGTTGTAGACTTAGTTTTGATTAATCATACTTACATAAAACTATCTAATTAAAATAAACTACGGTTTTCCAAACTAAATACCCAAACGAGACATAAGTCCCTAAGTATTCTTAGATTGGGGTTTTGCAATAACCTGATAATGAAACGAATTCGATTAAAATCTAATACACCGTTTTTACTCATTTATTACAAACAAAATTTAACAGATGCGACAGGCTATTTCAGCTGCGGCTCCACATGCATCTCCTTCGGCTACGGCTCCGCAAGTCACTATTTCTGCTGCGGTTGCGCAGACCACTCCTGCAGCTCTATAGCCCGCTCAGACTCCCGCACAGTCCGCTCCTTCATTAGTCGAGTTTTTGACGACTCAGGACTGCACCGAGGAGCAGATGCGTCAGATTACGGCATTTATCAAAGATGGAGGAGCTGGACCGAGCTAAGGCGGCTTTTTTTTATATTTTTGAGGATGTGTGTACTTATCTGATACATATTGTATATATTTTGGACGATATCGGTGGTTGTTTGCTTGTTCATGATGATTTAGATTGATATCGTATTCTGTTTATTTATTTCTTTTATATATTATGCGTGAGATGTTGATTATGAATATTTCTGTATTTGGTTATATGATGTATATATTATTGTGCACAGGACGGGGGGAAAACAGGAAGCCCCTTTTTAAAAAAAACTGATATTTTGTCTCTACGGATTAATCCATAGGTGCAATGTTTGCCTCTATACAGTTCACCGTAAGGACAAAATATCGGGATATCTGATATTTTGTCCCTATGGACTCAGTAACATGGGTAAAATTTGCCCCTACGAATTAATCCGTAGGGGCATTTATCAGGCCCTACGGATAAATCCGCAGACCTAACGGATAAATCCGTAAGGGTAAGTATTTTATTTTATAAACCAATACTTTAAATAAAGATTATGTGTAGGGGCAATTATTACTCCATAGGGGCATGTTTAGGGCAAAAACTTACACCTGCGGTCTTTGCACCTACGGGAAAATTTTATGTCCTTATGGACATATCTGTAGGGGCAGTGGCTTGTCCCTACGTGAAAGGATATTTAGCACTCCTTCAGAAGTGAGTGGTACATTTGTAGCATTATCATTAATATAGGTATAATTGTTCAATATTAACTTGCATAGTAAACTATAGTAAAAATCATGATAATGCTAGCAAATCATACTTGCTGTGTTTGTGTATATTTATTTATTTATTTGGAACTACTATAAAAAACACTTGACAATAACTATGATTATAAAGTTTGCTACGTAGTAACAACAAAAACTAATGAAAACTGATCAATAGCAAATGCTGCTATATAAAAATAACACATACAAAATAAAAATACTATAACCAAGAGAAATTAAGTTGTGCCAATTTCTCAGACTTAGGCAAGCAAGTTATAGACACTTCCCTCGGGATCGACGGGTACGCAGCTCGGGGTGAGACCGTGAGAAAACGGCGGAAAGCTCGTTGAGGCAATTCACCGAACATTTGGCGCGAAACGTTGGTACATCGTCGGATTGAAGTGGCGGCGGTGGGGTCCGATCACGGGCTTGGCTTGGCTTGATGCAAGTGGTGCTCCGCCAAAGGGGGTTCTCGGCTTGATGGGTTGTTGCAGAGGAGGACGAAGGAGAAGAGGGGCCTAGGCTTCATGCTTGGAGGCTCGGTTTGATGATGAAACCTAGCAGTGGGTTCTCGTGGAGGGGCCCGGTGGAGCAAGGGGAGAAGGAGGGAGCAGACGAGGGCACGACGGTGAGGAAGACCTCGGCGGTGGCCGACGGAAGGAGACGCGAAGGTGGAGGGGTCGCGGTGACGGGATTCGATGCAGGAGGTGAGATTAGGGGGTGAGGAGGCAGAGGATGGTGATGGTGGAGAGAGGGATGGTGAGATCGAGGGAGAGGCTCGGTTGAGTGAGTGAGAAAATTGATGAGAGAGAGGGAAAGGATTGGTGAGCGAGAGAGAGGTAGACCAAGAGGAGAGAGGAGGGGATTAGATTAGGGTTAGGTAGAGTTAATAAAGACAATTTTTTTTAAGTAAACCAATTTAAAATAATAATTATAAAAAAACCACTTTAAAAAATAATTACAAAAGGAGACAACTTTCTGCCACGTAATCATCACGTCAGCGCCAGCTCACCATGGGCGCTGGCGTCAATTAAAAGGAAAGAAAAACTTTGGGACGCAATTTGAAAGTGCTCCTACTACATTTGTATGGGACGCAGTTTCAAACTGCGCCCAATACAATTGTAGTGGAGACATTTTTAAACTGAGCTCATTACATTTGTATGAGATGCATTTTCAAATTATACCTCATACAAATATAAATGGGTGCACTTTGATTTCAAACTGCGCCCCCTATAAATGTAATGGACGCAGTTTCAAACTGCGCCCATTAATAAAAGCAAAATAATATGAATCGTTGTCATTGTTGGGACTTTGTTTGTCTTTGGGCGCGGTTGCAAACTGCGTCCCAAAAAGAAACACACTCATTCACATGCCTGTGTTTTTCTATGGCACAGTTTGAAGGTGCGTCCCAAAAGGAAATACAATAATTCACAGGTATGTGTTTTTCTGGGCCGCAGTTGCAAACTACGTCCCAAAAAAGAAACATACTTATTCACGGGTCTGTGTTTTTCTGTGGCGCAGTTAGAAAGTGCGCCCTAAAAGGAAACACAATTATTTACGGGTATATGTTTTTCTAGGGTGCAGGTGCAAACTCTGCCCCAAAAATACACATACCTGTGAATGATTGTACTAATTATATTAAGAGTTCAATATTTTCCTCTCTATCTCGAATTTCACTCTCTGTGCCGAGCTCTCTCACACTCTCTCAGATCTCATCGACATCGCATTCTCTGTCTTTCTCCCTCTCAGTTCTTAGTCTCTCTCTCAATGTCGGGATCTTTATCTGCAGGATTGCCATCAATCGATGAATATAAGAGGTAAATCCCTTACACCGTGGTGAAATCTGTATATATAATGATAGACTACTCTGGTTACGATGGCATTCTCAAACGATTACGAGGTGGTATGAACTGGCCGATGAAGATCGATTGTGAAATCCAGCAGCTTTTGCACTTAGCCGTATTGGGTGCGCTCCCGTCTTCTCCTGAAGAAGTAACCCATGACCACCACGGGGAAGCAAATCGTCGTCTCCACTTCTTTCATTCTATGGGTCTTCTTTCATGTCGCAATATCGAGTACTTCGCAAACTCTCTTTACCGCATCTTTATGCATCATCGAACTTTGAACCACCTCGAACTCACTCGAGATTCCACGGTAGGTGATGAGGATATTGATGCAATTACAGAGCGGATTAATTTTGTTGTTACGGAGCTAAGTAACGTAGAGGATTTATTTTTGAAATTTTAGTGATGAATTATAGTGTTGTTACTGTTCTTGCTATCTATTTTGTTCGCATCATTCTCGTGTAGGTGTACCGTGTGTGTGTAATATATCGTGTATGAACACGTGTTTGTGTAAAAGAGAATCAACGTTTGAATTAAAATGAATTAAAATGTTGTTTTGTAAAGAAATAATCGGGGGAAATCGGACAGCACCTCTTTCGTAAATTTTGAATAAAATTCATGTACAAACATAGTAAAATAATAACATTCACAGACAGAGCCAACTCAACGCCCAAACGGCAGAGACTCAACGCCCAAACGGCGGAGACACGATCCACGCACAATATACGACGCCCAAACGGCGAAGAACAATAAACTGAAAACAATAAACAATGTAAAATAAATAACGAATTCATCGCAACACAATACAACACAAACACTCCGTGCAATCTAACGAAGTTGTCGCACCATCCCTGATGTCCTCCTCTTTGCTACAGGACGTCGAGGCTGTGACGGTCCGGGTTTGTCGGCGGCAGGTGGCTGAGACGGATCTGGCTGTGATGGTCCATGCTTGTACTCATCGGGATGCTGAGACGGCTCCGGCTGTGTCCGTCTACATCTTGTTAGTGCATACGTGATAGAAATGGTATGTGCGGACACAGTTGGTAGAGGTACGGGTGGTGCACGGACGAGTGGCAGAAGCACAGGTGGTGGAGGTACGGCTGTTGCAGGGACGGGTGGCAAAGACACGGGTGGCGGAGGCACGGCCGGTGGACATGTGAATCTGTGCCTCATCATCACACTCCTGATTAGGAACTTGATGTTCATAAAACAGCCCGCTGAGTCCCTGGTGCCACTAATACCCTCATCAGCTATATCCTCTAACGCGTAAATGGTTTGGACCTATATTGATGGTAAATAAGATAATGAATTTCATAAAAATAAGATTTTAGTTTTAAAAGATTTGATATAAATTTACCAAATTTCTCTCTTTTGGTCCTCGATGCGTATATGGGGTAGGCGGAGGGGTGGCTGTGATGACGAATCTGCGAGTAATCATCCAATACCAGGAAATATACTAATTTATCAGTATACTTGGCTGTATCTTATCGGCTATGTGGTGTACCCGATCGTGTCATCGACCTATCCAAATTTGATACTCCACGAGCCAAGCATCCCAACTAGCGCTCCACTCTGTCGCGGTGTCTGCTCCACCGTGCCTAGTATGTGCTGCCTCAAACCGAACCGGCGAAGGACACGGTCTAGCACGTGCATTTGAATAATATCACTATAGACGATCGGCGTCCGTTCACGCCAGAAGCCGGAGCCTGCCGAGCATAATGGATGCAGAGTGCTTATCAGGTAATGTGTGTACGGGGTCTATGTAACAACCCCAAATTTCCTATACAAATTTTTTTCAAATATTTTTTTCAAAATCAATAAGGAGTATTTTAGCCTGAGCACAAGATATAAGTAATTATTTTGCTTTTTAATTACAAGTTAAAAGAATGTAATAACTCCATTTTTAGTGTACAAAAATTTACTTTAAAATTAATGTAAACTTGGAGTATTTACTTTTGCTGCTATCACTTTAAGCAATTAAATAGTTCCATAATTACAAGAAGGAGCTTGTGGCTCATTGGCAATACCTTGCACTGCTAAACCAAGCCACCGGAGTTCAAATCCCATACCCCACATTATATTTAATATTGATTTTTTTAAAAACCTTTAGAATACCAAGGGTTTACACGTGCATATCTCACAAAAACCCCATTATACCAAAAAATATAACATTGACAGAGATTAGATGAACCGTCGGGGGGGATCCCAGCCGCCTGACTCAGCCGGGAATCGGCCTAATCGGCCTTAACTCGGCCGACTCAGTCCTCTGACCGAGTCATGGCCGAGTCACGGCCGAGTCAGCCGATTCCGGCGACGGCCCCAACATGAAAATTGTGTCTTTTCACATTCCCTACACACCTGCAAAATTTTAGCCTCAGACCATTTCCAGAACTCTTTTAAAACCCCAATTACTCCACTTTTAATATATTTTTATTACATTTTATCACATTTTTTATTTTAAACTTTTCATCTACCCTAACCCTATAAATACCAACCCTACACACTACCCTCTCACCCCAAACTCTGAGCTAATAAATAACCTTTGAGCTAATAAAAAATATCTAGGCCAAGCCAATTAAGGACTGTCGCACCCATTAGGACAGAGGAAGGTTGTGGGCATTCAGTCGTTTATCTAAACCTGACTTTGTGGTGTCTAGGCTAGACAAGTGAGAAAGGTGACTTTAAAAGGCCCTTCTCACGGTGATTCGTGAACGGATCCCTCCTTTCTTCACTTGTACTTACCTGGCCACAATTGGCGGTGAAGAGGCGATTTGAGATATCTCACAACTTGTTGCTTTGGACCAGTTATGAACAGTCTAGTTGACGCAGGAGACCCTAGAACATAGAATACGGAAAACGACACTTTTTCATTTAAATACCATAATTAATAAAACCGTTTTCCTTAATGATTAGTATTTATACAAATCTTTGCAAAGCGCCGCTACAACCCATTTTGGGGAACCCGTTCGGGATGATGCGGATTATCGCACATCCTCGGGCTTATTAGTGCGAGATTCAGACCTCCGCAAGGAATATTCGGTCTCGAAAGATTTAAAATACGACATCTTAAGAAAATGAGATTTTTAGAATATAAAATATATATATATATATAAATTATTTTCGTATAAATATAGGTATAATTATCATTAAAATACCTATTTTGTTATAATATAAATATTCCATATTTTTCTAAAAATCACAGAATCATTTTACACTAAAATACCACAAATTCCACATAAACCAATATCACAAATAAATACCTTTTATTATGGAATTAGGATATTTTCACTAGAAATATCATGATATAAAATATACATTTATTACAACTCTAAAGACGAATAATAACTACTTGGGGTGTATTTTGAAAAGTATATAAAAGTATTTTTTACATATAACCCCCTCAAGTTCTATAAATTACACTAAGAACCCTAGTAAATATAGGTTTAAGCGGGACCAATCTCTTAAGCCTCAGGGAGCCGGAGAAGTGGGTGCTTGCCTATCTAAGGTAGACACCTTAACAACGGTGTTATCAATATGGTAATCGTCTTTGAAAAAGACACGAAAGGTTACCGATAACATCAAAACAATCAGGACTTCAATTTACTTTTCTAATTGTCTGACTCAGATGAATCTCATTATAATCTGACTTGAATATGATTTAAGTACAATTTACATACTACAATCTACAATTTACAATCTACAATATTCTGACTCAACATGAATCCCTATATTCAATACATTCAATCTACATTGACCGAACCGAACCATGGATATACATCCATTTACATGATTCTCCAGATATTGCATTTACATGATTATACAGTTACATCCGTTTACTGATATCATGGTTTTGGTCAGTCATCCAACTATACAATCTATAATACAAGACAATACAAGTTGCAATACAACACAAACAATACAATCAAGACATCGCGGGGTTTAAAGGGTAGATTGGTACGAAAGGTGTTAGAAGTGGCACGAGAAGGCAACCATAAGACACCTAACCTATATTCCGTTGCTGTTGTACCGTGGTCCAACGGTTCCTTGAGTTTCTGATACCTTAGTCTCCGGGGCAAGTGAGACTCCTCTCGTATACACCGGCATCCTTCTGTACCAAGTTACAAACAACAGCGTTAACACTAAATACAACAATATAACAATATAATACAACTGTAAAAGCTACTCTCTCTCTCTCTCTCTTACTCTATGTCTATTCTATTTCTCCTCTTATCTTTGGGACTTACCGAGCGATCTGTTCACTGACGACATTCTCTTTTTTTCTTCTTTGAATGTCGTCAGGTGATTTGGACCCGTCAGAGATCGAGCCCACTATTGAAGACTTGGACCAGTTCAGTGAAGACCCCGAGCTCTAGTCATTGTACACTTTCCATTCAGTACTTTCATTTCTGTTATGCCATTGTTTAGGCATTGCTTTTTATTCAGTTGTATTTACTTTTCATGCATTGTACAAAAGAATGTGAATAAATAAAGTTGTTGTTTTATTATATCTTGTCTCTTGTGATTTTACTTTTATATTGCTTAGATACGCTTAGCGTATTTACTTCAGAGTAGATACGTAGCGGACCAGTCGCGTCCCCTTCGCCGTATACCGGAAAGCGGGGCGTGACAGTCTATGTAACTGTTGCCTCCTCCATGACATCGAACTCATTGCGGTAGAAGCGAAGACTGCGATCCGTTGTCACATCCCATGACCTGGGCACATTCCACCTGCATAGAGATTACACACAAGTTAATATTCCAAAAGAAACTTGAAATTTGAAATATGCGTATAGTTTTAATTACTTGCTGGCATCCATATGACTTTTGGCCATCTAAAGCGAACTGTGTCATAATGGCCGGAGGACCAATAAAGAGATATGTCCTTGACCATATCTGAAATACAATATGATAGAATTGCGTTTTACATTGAATATCAATTTAATTACGCAAAATTAGTATAATGTGGTTTTAAGTATTGTATACCTGAAGAAACGTCAAACAACCCCAAAATTATTCTGCTCCATCAATGCAGCCATTCTCAACTCGCTGTAGAAGAATGACAAAACTGCACTCCCCCACGATAAAGTGGCAAACTGGTCGAGATCTGCTAAAAGAGGCAGCCACACAAGACTAACTCTGCTCTTGCTCCTATCCGGGAACAAGCGAACCCCTATCTGATATAAAATGTAGGCTCGTGCGTGCTGCTCGATCGCCGCGGGGGTAGCATCCATGGCAGGTTCAGCACTAAACGCCTCCCGCAGCCAACTCAAGTTAATGCTACTGCCTCTCCTTTGCCCAATAGGCGGAATCCTATCCAACAAGTCGGGACATAAGTTTGACCAATCGTCGTTGTACTCTAGAGCAATCACCTCTCAGTCTATACGCAAACCAAGCAACACAGCGATGTCCTAAAAGGTGATAGTCATCTCACCAACTCTAAAATGATATGTGCAGATCTCTGCTCTCCATCTATTTACCAAAACCGTAATCAAGGCTCTATCCAGACGTACATACTCTAATCTGGATAGAAGATGAAAGCCTGCCATTGCAACTCAGCCTGCACACGGACATCTCCAGCTGGGATCCGGCTGCTCTGGACTAAGTGGTCAACGCATGTGATCACCTGATCACTCTGCCAATTACCAAAAAGAGGACTTGTTTCAGTAACATATAAATAACATATGTAATTAAAGAAAACAAAATTACATAGTTTTACCTGTACTACTGCGGCATTGGCCGACCTGTAGTCAGCCTGCATGTACAGAACACTCGTATCTATAGGTCCAGGATCCATAAGTATATCTGCACAATGAAAAGGTCAAGTTATATTGTCTTTGAAAAAATTAGCAAGTATAACAAAGAACATATGTGTGCGTGTATGTGTGTGTAAATGTGTATTTGTTTTGTGTTTGGACGTGTGTGTGAATGTATGTGTATATGCATGTGTGTGCATTTCAAAATTTAGAGGATGATTACCAATGGCGACGTGGGGCTGGAAGATTTTTGCATCGTGCCTTGTTATAACCCTACTCATTGCAGATTCTGCATCTATTTTGCCTATGTCCTTCTCGTGAATCATCCATAACACGTTTGATACGAGTAGAACGTGGTTGTAACACCCTAGTTCATTTATACCAGTTCTGTTTTGGGTATTTCTTTATCTATGGATATTTCTTGATTTATTACTGTTATGGGTGTGAATAGTGTAATTGGTATCTGTGTTTGCATCCGACCCGACCCGCATGCTGGAAACCCGTCTTGATTCCTGTTTTGGATTTATCCCTGCTAGTGCGGAGGATCCGTACACTTTCATGTTGTATATCCTGTATACCTACATTATATCTGACATCTGCATTTTTTCAATATGACATATAAAGTCAAATAAAATATTTTTAAAATATCTAGCATGGCCTATATCATACCCCTAACCCTGTTGTAGCATCCGTACATCATGTTCTCGTCCCGTTCAGTGAAACGGACTCGTTTGGATCGCTACGTGCACGCTGCGTGCATCCGTTCTTGGGGGTATGCATTTTCGTTACCCGGATATATTATTTTGGTTTTGATTAATACGTATATTATCTATATTTTCAAACCGTAATTTTAAACCTAACCCAGACGTGTTTTGGACTATTTTTGTATTAGCCAAAATCTCAATTATAATCAATATTATATCCTTACGATTTTTAAACTGTTAAAATTATATTCCTTATATTTTATTTCGTTTTAAATATTTTAAAAGATTTTTTTAATACTATCCTAACAACTAATCTCACCGGCCTCTCTCTTTCTCTTACTATATATAATTATTAATTCTTTTACCCATACTATTTCTAAAAACCCACGTTCTTTAACCACGTCTTCTTCACTGTTTCTCTCTCTCTCTCTCTCTCTCTCTCCGAGGAATGTAGCGGAGATCAGAAGTTTTCTTGGACTTGCTGGATATTACAGAAGATTCGTGGAGAATTTTGTTCGATTGGCTGAGCCTTTGACCAAGCTTACGCAGAAGGAAGTACCGTTCGTTTGGACGGATAGTTATGCGTCAGCTTTTGAGGTGTTGAAGCAAAGATTGACAACCGCTCCTATTTTGACCATACCAGACGGTTCCGGAGGATTGTTTATTCACAGCGACGTATCTGGGAAAGACTTGGGATGTGTTCTTATACAGCACGGGAAGGTTATAGCCTACGCATCACGACAGTTGAAGACTCATAAGAAGAATTACCCAACTCATTATTTGGAGCTAGCAGTTGTGATTTTCGCTTTGAAGATTTAGAGACACTACTTATTAGACGAAAGGGTCAAAGTGTTCACCAATCACAAAAACCTAAAGTATGTGTTCACGCAGAAAGAGCTTAACATGAGGCAGCGTGGATGGTTAGAGCTGATGGCTGACTATGATCTCGATCTCATGTACCATCCGGGGAAAGTAAATGTAGTGCCGGATGCGCCTAGTCGGTTGCCAGCAATTCGGATGTTGACTGCATAGAAGGAGCCTATCAATGATTTTCGGAGATTCGAGTTGGAGATCGTGTTACCGCATTCTTCAGGACAGTTGATGCAGCTGCAAGTATAGTCGTCCTTGATCGATAATATTAAAGCAGCGCGGTCACAGGATCCAAAATTGCAGAAGTTTCGGGAACAGGTAGAAGCGGGACTTCGAACGGACTTGTTGATTCATGAAGATGGTTCGTTGCGATATGGTAGCCGTTTGTGTGTGCCGAAAGGAGATATTCGTGAAGAAGTTATGAAAGAGGCGCACAGTTCCACATATTCCGTACATCCAGGAGGCACGGAGATGTACCGTGATCTACGACAACAATTCTAGTGGGAAGGCATGAAAAGGGAGATTGCTCGTTTTGTAGCGATGTGCTTTGTGTGTCAGCAAGTCAAGGATGAACATCAAAGAGTAGCTGGTTTATTGCAACCACTTTCGATTCCTCAGTGGAAGTAGGAACATATAACCATGGATTTCGTGACAGCTTTACTGCGGAGTCCAAAGGGCAACAATGCAGTTTGAGTGATTGTTGATCGATTGATCAAGGAAGCTCATTTCATACCGTTTTGAGTTGGTCAGTCGATGGAAGCGTTAGCAGAGCGGTACATGCAGGAGATTATGAGATTGCATGGAGTACCTGTGAGTATTGTTTCCGATCGTGATACCCGATTCTTATCGCACTTCTGGAGGAGTTTATAGGAAAGTTTGGGGACGCGATTGAAGTTTAGCACTGCTTATCATCTCCAGATAGATGACCAGTCAGAAAAAAAAGATCCAAACTCTTGAAAATATGTTGAGAGCTTGCATGTTAGACTTCAAGGGTTCGTGGAAGGATCATCTACACTTGGTGGAGTTCTCGTATAATAACAGCTTCCAGACGACTATTCAGATGGCTCCATTCGAAGCGATGTATGGTCGTAAATGTTGCTCACCGGTTTGTTGGGACGATGTTGGAGAATGAAGATTGTTGGGACCAGATCTTGTCGTGTAAACAGTGGAGAAGGTTATTACTATCCGGAATCACATGAAGGCAGCACAAGATCGGCAGAAGAGTTGGACCGATACATCGAGAAGACCTCTAAAGTTCATTGTTGGTGATCTTGTATTCTTGAAGATATCACCGACTAGAGGAGTGATTCGTTTTGGGAATCGAGGCAAGCTTAGTTCTCGATACGTGGGTCCTTTTGACATCATTGAGCGTGTTGGAGAAGTAGCTTATCGACTGGCGTTACCACCATCTTTGGCGAGTGTTCATGACGTGTTTCATGTATCTCAACTCCGTAAATATGTTCGAGATGAAACTCACGTGCTAGATCATTCGGAGTTCACTGTAAGGGAGGACTTGAACTATGATGAACGACCGATGTCGATTGTTGATCAAAGAGAAAAGGTCCTCAAGAACAAGCTTATCCCTCTCGTACTTGTTTCATGGGGGAATCGCTCGCATGGAGAATCGACTTGGGAACAAGAAGACGAGATTCGACAGAAGTTTCCACACCTCTTCTCGTAGATTCATGTTTGTTTGTCTTTTCTTGTTCCGAGAATTTCGAGGACGAAATTCTTTTGTAATTGGGTATAATGTAACACCCCAGTTCATTTATACCAGTTCTGTTTTGGGTATTTCTTTATCTATGGATATTTCTTGATTTATTACTGTTATGTATGCGAATAGTGTAATTGGTATCTGTGTTTACATCCGATCCGACCGGCATGCTGGAAACCCGTCTTGATTCCTGTTTTGGATTTATCCCTGCTAGTGCGGAGGATCCGTACACTTTCATGTTGTATATCCTGTATACCTACATTATATCTGACATCTGCATTTTTTCAATATGACATATAAAGTCAAATAAAATATTTTTAAAATATCTAGTATGGCCTGTATCATACCCCTAACCCTGTTGTAGCATCCGTACATCGTGTTCTCGTCCCGTTCAGTGAAACGGACTCGTTTGGATCGCTACGTGCACGCTGCGTGCATCCGTTCTTGGGGGTATACATTTTCGTTACCCGGATATCGTATTTTGGTTTTGATTAATACGTATATTATCCATATTTTCAAACTGTAATTTTAAACCCGGCCCAAACGTGTTTTGGACTATTTTTATATTAGCCAAAATCTCAATTATAATCAATATTATATCCTTACGATTTTTAAAATGTTAAAATTATATTCGTTATATTTTATTTCATTTTAAATATTTTAAAAGATTTTTTTAATACTATCCTAACAACTAATCTCACCGGCCTCTCTCTCTCTTTCTCTCTTACTATATATAATTATTAATTCTTTTACCCATACTATTTCTAAAAACCCACGTTCTTTAACCACGTCTTCTTCACTGTTTCTCTCTCTCTCTCTCTCTCTCCCCCCTCCCACTTCGTCTCGTTCCTGCCTCGCGAAAACCCTAGCCATCGCTCGCACTCGTCGCCGTCGACCTCCATCGTCGACCTTACCTCTTCTCCTTCTCCCCTTCTCCTCTCCTCCTCGCTCTCATCCCAGGGCTTTTCCCTGGATCAAAACCCTGCACCTCGCCTGCACCTCGCCTGCACCCTCACCGGAGCTCCGACCCCCGTTGGCCTCACACCTCGCCACCAATTCTCCCTCATCACCTTTCCTCCTCCTCACCAACACCCTCGAGCCAACCCCGGCGATCCCCTGCACACCCGACCAACTCCAGAAAATCCTCACTATCATCGCCGTGGATCTCGCCATTGACGGACCATCGTCGACGTCACCCCCTCGCTTCTTCTCTGATCCCAAAGCACCAAACCCTAAAGAACAACCTTCATCTTCTTCTCTGTCTTCTTCTTCTTTTCTTTACTTCTTGATTTCGCGTTTCCCGGTGATCGCTGGAGCCGTGCCCGTCGCCGACGATCTGAGCAACCCAGTAGATGTTCTCGTGCAGCGTGGTCACTTTCTTGCATTGCTTGGTTCTGTTCTGTACGCGAGCGTGTGCATCGCGACATTTACCGACACCGTACGCGGCGTACGCACCCCATCGTGAGATCCGATCAGGCAAGTTTATCTTGATACATGCTATGATATATATATTGCATCCATATGAATAAAAATATCACATATTTACTGAATCGTGCATCATATGTTACAGTTTTATAGTCTTACAATACCCGTTCGCAACCGTACAGTTTATTACATATTTCGTCGCATGCAAGTTTATCTTGCTACATTGCATACTATTATATTTACATCCATATGAATAAAAATATCACATGTTTACTGTATTGTACATCCATGTTACTGTTTCACTGTTTTCGGATAGTCGTTCGTATCGTATCATTTATCACATATATAGTCGCATGCAAGTTTATCTTTCTATATGCTATGATACATATTTTGCAACCATATTAATAATAATATTACATGTTTAGTGCATTGTACATCCCCTGTTACCGTCTTACTGTTTTACGATGTCCGTTTGCATCCGTACAATTTATTACATATCTAGTCTCACGCAATTTTATCATGTTGCAAGATATGCAACGTATTTTACATCTATAAGTATAGAATTATTACATGTTCATTGCAGTTCACATCCATGTTACAATTTTACCATTTTTCCAATATTCGTTCGTATCCGTGTTATTGATTATATATCTAATTGCATGCCATGTCATATTATATCATGTTACCGTTAAATTAGCACCCCATGCTTGATACTGTGCATCTCATGTAATCATGGAGTTGTAGATGTAATTCCTGATAGATACTGTGCATCCGTACTTTTATCATGCATCCGTACTTGCTGCAGTTTTATTATGAGTATCCTTTGATATACTGTGCACCACCTGACATTCCTGATACACTACTTGACCTGATACTTGGATCTTGTTACTAATGCCGACAATCCTGACTTATTGTCCCGATGGACGTATCCTGTTGTCTATTCAGACAAACCTGTACCTACTTGATCTTGTGTTGGCACTAACTTCATATTTATCAATACCTGACTTGAACACATAACCTTGGGGGTAACGGGAAATCAATGATGAAACCTGACTTGTAACTCAACAGTTCGATGCTTATACTGATCAGTTTTGAGGGCTAGGCCAGTCCTGAGATGATGCTACTGACATCATTCGTCTGTACATGTTCCCTGTTTTGTGCTTAGCGGCATGTCTCGGATTCAGCCCGAGAGTCTTGACCGTGGTCCCGGGCATGCATGGGATACTATTGAGTTACATCGACGATTCCATTAAATTGATTTCAAAGACTTGAGAGTAGATAACCCAGTAATATAGTTAGATTACTCACTGCACTTCACCTGCACGTATACACTTTACTATTCCATATCCGTGTTTACCTGTTATATTCATGGTACTGTTCATACCCATGCCTGCATATCGTGTTACCTCCTGGTTATATTTTATTGTTTGATATTATGACGCACTGGCGTCTGGGTTTTGCATGGCCCAGATCATCTGTCTCTTTCGCAGGCTGACCAGGAGTATTTCAGCCGACAGGCCGATCAGTGAGGAGCATATTAGTGTTTAGCTTAGTCTAGTTTCTTTCCGTACTTTCATTTCCTGATGTGAGCCCGTATTTGGGACGTACTTTCCAGATGTTATTGATTATTGGATTTATTGCTTCCGCACATTTATATTTCTTGACTCGTTTATTCTGGCAGATGGACATGTATTAGATAGTTTTATTTTATTTCTACTGTTCTTGATATCTTATGAACAATCGTAATGTGGCTGTGGAGGGATGTTTTCTAGCCACAGGTAGCATGGTTGGCTCTGTCACGGCCGATCTTAGCACACTCTGGGAAGCGGGGCATGACAGTGGTCATCCTGCTTGTCTCCTACCGATAGGTGGTAATATAATTGGACTGTTGTATGCCTCCCAATGTCGGCTATCAGGTACAGGATGGAACAACGGGGCATAAGCAGGTTTGTATTTTGGGACAGAATACCATTTCGAAGTAAGATCGTGATGTGAAATGTTTCTCCGGCCCTCTGCTCGTGTGCATGCTGAAATTATATGTGAATAAGGCAACTTTTACAACTTAGGAATATTGCACGTACAACTGCAGTTCCTACCATCGATTACTACGCCATAATTTTTTCCATCTTTGTTAGTCACCTGCCATTCGGGCTGGCTGAACATTGGTATCCCTCTTTGTTATTAATTTTTCGAATTTAGGACATAACTTTGTCGTCCACTCTTGTCCCGCCTGATGTCGTGCAAAGAAGTATTTGTTCGTCCTGTAAAATGTATGTCCTACTTAGAGCTGAATAGGCAAAGATCGAGATCTTTTTAAGACCCCGTTAAAGTTTTCTGAAGTATTCGTAGTCATCATGCAAAATCGTCCACCACCATCTTTCAAAAGAGCCCATCTTTTTTCTTCACTTTTTAGACTACTTTTAATCCAAGTATAGACATATATGTTTAAGTTCCTCTCTCAGCTCTCTATAGGTCAGGTCATCTGGTACATGCAATTTGAGAGAACAAACTCTATAAAGTTTTGCCACTAAATCCAGCAATTGAGAAGTTGTCTCTGATATGTCGCATACAATAACGATGACTATGAGGTTCTGGCCATGATTTTTGTAGTGTAGTCGAAATTCCTTTCATCCAGTCAGATATGAAAGTAATGTGCCTTCCTCGCACGGATGGAATGTAGAGATGAATGCAAGTAATGAACCACTCCCAATTTTCGGTGGTTTCACCTTCAACTATAGCATATGCCAAAAGATAAAAGTATCATTTGCATCGGCACCGGTAGGAATGAGCAAAGTTCTTTTGTATCTGCCGTATAAATGGGTCCCATCAATACTGAGAACGGGACGACAATAAGCAAAACCATCAATGGTCGGTCCGAATGCCCAAAATACACCACTAAATATTCCTATTCCTTCTGTATTTAAAATGTTGGTTATTATCTTGAAGACAGTCTCATGATTAGTAGATTTAATGGCGGCAAGATATCGTGGAAAATGTTCATACGAATCTTTCCAATCTCCGTATATTTTAGACAATACCATGTTCAACGCATTACATACCTTCATATAATTTATTTCAATGAATAATGTATTTTTTATAAGCACTTGAATCGTTTTGGGGGTCAAATCGACATCCACTTTCGCAAAAGGCAATATCCTGTAATATATGAATGTAGAAGTGACATGTTTATGATTTGAGTTCACTACAGGATTCACACAAGTATGATTACCCGCATACTTCTTTATCTACCAGAATCTTGTCGGTGATTTCTTTGAGATATATGCATAAAGTCTCCACGAGCAGTTCGCGTCTGTTTTACAAACGACGACGTACTTGGTCGTGTTAATCTTGATCGGTTTAAAAGAAACTCCGTATTTAATTGACTAAACGCTGAATGCCTGAATTAACTTCTCCTTGTTCTCAAACATATCGTCGACCTTCAACCCATTTTCAATACCGACTGCCGAAAGCCTATCCGGATGAAAGTTGATATTCTCCATTACTGATGTAGATAACATGTGAGCATCTGTCATATTATCGGCAAGTGGATCTTCAAACTCAACGAAGTCATTATTAACATATGAATTAGTAATCCATTGCCTATCATTCTCATCAGCAAGGATATGTGCAATTTGCATGCTATCTTGTGCTTGAATCTCGTCCTCATCACTAGCATCATCATCATCACTTTCATCTCCATTATGTTCCAACACCGCAGGATCCGTAGCAGGTATATCGGTTGGATGTACGGAACCAACATTGGGGACTTGCATGGTATTTGATGTTCCAGCTTCATACCGACGAAATCCCGACTTATCGTCTGCAAACGATGTCCATCCCGTATTGTATTCCATATTGTATGGCTGCATGTGCTCGGTATTTTGGGGCATAATATTGAAGCCGAAGCTTGGCGTTGGCATGCAATTAAAACCGAAGTTTAGTGGTGACGTGCAATTATAACCGGGCGGTGATACATAAGAACTGCACACAAATTTATGAATATTTAATAACTATAGCATATCTCTACTATCAATAAATAGTGATCCGCTAAAAGTATATACGGTATAAAGATATGCAAGGTAATACTTCGTAAATTACCAATTCACTGGCGTCCTGCTTGATGTGCCTTCACTTATGTAAGTTTGATCTATATACTATTCATCATTGGTGGGAGACATAAATCCGGTAGAATCGGCATTCATATTGAGCATGCATGTCATTTCTCCTTGTGGGTATTGATCGGATGTTTGAAAAGAAGGATCAAGCACTTCAGAATAAGGTTTAGGCAGTTGAGCGAACGTCAATATCTCCTTCTTCACAAACAGCTCGATCGATTTCGATGCAAGCATGACTTGTGTATTCTCATCATTGGATACTTCAATGGCGGTATATTCATGCCCCGTCGGCCATTTGCATATTAAAAAGATATTGAACTCTAACAGATTGATTTTGGTAGCTTTGTACACTATTTGGCATAGCTCATTGTATGTGCTAGACTTCTTGACTCTAGTCATCTTAGTTTTTCCATCGACATATTCAGGAATATTATTTTTTCCAATCATTAATTGGCCACCGAAATAAAAAAACTAGATGGATGTAATTATCCACCATTTTTCCACCTGGCAGAAATATTGACACATTTTGAGAGTTCTCATTAAACAATCTGTTAATTTATCTTCACAATTATACTCAACAAATTACAATAAAATCCATATTTATAGCATGTAACAAGCTGCAAGAACTTGTATCTTATTCATTGATTCGTCACAAGCAAAATCGGGGAAAACCCCTAATATATATCCAATTTGTTCAAATTGCTTACCCAATACGAAATTTTAACCACATTTTTTAAAAATTATTTTTAAATAAAATTAGGGTTTAGCAAACCTTCGAGATGCTCACAGTGGGAATGACAATGGCAAGAATGAAGGTGATTGTTCGTTCTTGAATTTCCACCTAAATCTGTACAAACGAGAGACTGTGAGATCGATAAAACTGAGTGGGTGAAAGAGATGAGAAAGAAAGCCAGAGGGAGAGAGAACAGAGAAGGACCGGGGGAGGTCGGAGGAGGGAAAAGAGATGGCTCGGGGGGGAGGTAGGGAGAGGTCGGAGGAGGGAATGGACGGAGAAAGAGAGAGAAAGAGTGAGAGAGCAGAGAGAGAAAGAGAGAATACCAGATCAAGAGAGAGCGCCCGGGAGAGAGAGATGAAAGAGTGTTAAGAAAGAAATGAGGAAAATTAGTGTTAGATTGATATAAGGAGGGGAATGGACGCAATTTCAAAGTGCACCCGATTATTTTGGGCTAAAATATTTGGGTACAGTTTGAAACTGCGCCCATTACATTTGTAATGGGCACAGTTTGAAACTGCGCCTATTTACATTTGTATGGGACACAGTTTTCAAATGCGTCCCTGATGATGCTCGGTACTGAAAACTCCCCAGATCATGACACGTGGCAGATGACGTGTCCCAAGGCTTATGGGAAAGGAGCAAGAACGATACATTGAAGGCATACCTCGGGCCTTCGACCAGAGGATGCTCTCGACCTTCGATGACCTCCCAGAACACTCCTGCGCTCGTACTACAAACAACCATTGGATCACATCCGAGCCTCCTGCATGCTGAGCTCCCTCAGCCTTCCTAGCACGCCACCGAGCTAACACGGAACCAAGCTTGCCCGGCCTCCGAGCCTCCCACCGAGCAAAGCTTCCTCGGTCTCATCGACCGACCCAGGACACAGGTTGTAGGCGTCCCCGCCATGGCTCCACGAATCTCGCCATACGCGAGATATTCGTCGCCCCACGATCCCGCATTCCACGCCATCGTGTTCCCCCGTTATCGGGCATATCTCTCCATTAATAGAGGATCCCGCCATTCATGCAGGTGCGACTCCAAGGGCGTAACGGCCGGTGTAAATCTCGCACCCGCCAGCCCATGGCTGCTACTATATAAACCCCCTCTCAGACGACTCAGGTAAGGGGACTCTGATCCAATAGGCCGTTACTCTGCCCAAATATCTCAACTAACTTGATCGTCGGAGGGTCCACGGTGGTACAACCACCCCGGGACTTCCTTGCAGGTAGCACGGCTTCATCCTAAATCAAGCACACTGAGATCCATACGCTTCAGGAGGCAACCCTCCAATCCAATCTCAGCCATCCATCAACACTCGCTGCAGAATAATGGAAGACAACATCTGAAGGAGATCAAGACCTCCATCAGTTGGCGCCGTCTGTGGGAACTCGAAAATTCCACTCAACGAAAGTTAATCTTCTGATCTCGAAGTTATGGCGGGTAATCACCACGACGATCCAAGCACTAGCCACCGCCCTCCTCACAACGGGGGCGCGGACGGATCTCCTCCTCCCTCAAATGCCGTTCACGCCTTGTCTGCACGGATCGACAAGCTCTGTCACGCCCCGCTTCCCAGAGTGCGCTAAGATCGGCACGTGACAGAGCCAACCATGCAACCTGTGGATAGGAAAGATCCTTCCACAGTCACATTATGGCTGTTTAGAGATATCAAGAACAGTAAAATAAACTAAACTATCTAATACATGTCCATAAGCCAGAATAAACGAGTCATGAAATAAATGTTGCGGAAGCAAAAGATTCAAGTACAATAATGATCTGGAATGTACGTCCCATAATACAGGCTCACATCAGGAATAAAATACTGAAAGGAAAGCTAAACTAAACTAATAGCAGGTCCTCACTGCTCGCCCTGTTGATCCAAATATTCCTGGACAGCCTGCGATAAGGATAAGGGATCTGGGCCATGCAAAACCCAGACGTCAGTGTGTCATAATATCAATAATTCTAAGCAAGCAGGGTGTAATGAAATATGCAGGCATGAATAATAACAAGTTATCAGGAAATAAGTAGTAACATGAATATAAATTAGTGAACAAGATATATTATAGGTGAGGTGCAGTGAGTAGTCTAAACTGTGCTATAGGGTTATCTACTCTAAAGTTATTTGAAATCAATTAATGTAATCTTCATCGTAACCCATCGGTCTATGCCTCGTTCATTTCCCACAGGACCACGGTACAATATATAATAGACTGTGAGTCTATGTCCCGTTCATACTCCACGGGACCACGGTACAGGATGTAATAGCCCTTTGAGTTACGTTCAGTTACAATCTTGATTTCCCCATACCCCCAAGGTTATGTGTGTAAGTCAGGTATTGATAAATCAGGAGCTAATGCCAACACATGATCAAGTAGGTACAGGTTTGTCTAAATAGACACAGGATATGTCCGTAGGGACAACAGGTCAAGATTGTTGGCATTAGTAACAAGATCAGGTAATAAGTCAAGTAGTAATATATCAGGTCATGTCAGGTAGTGCACATGTATCAAGTCATGTCAAATAGGGTATCAGGTCAAGTCAGGTAGTGCATAGGTAACAAATGGGTAATCATAATCAACTGTAGTAAGTATGAATGCACGAAATCAAATATAACAATACAATGAAATAATGTAACATGGTAGGTATAAAATCAATGGATGCACAATTATCGATTAGGGTTTCATTTATAGTTCTAATACTAATTAGGATGCACTTTATTAAACATGGGGTGTTACAACAACAATATTAGGTTATTAATGAGATCTGTAGATGCAACTATATGCATTCTATATGATATGGATTCAAACGGATATCGTATACCCGTAAAATGATAAACTGGTAATTACGGAAAGTACATTTTAAATAATATGAACTGTTATACTAAACAAGATGCAATATATTATAGTATAATAAGTAACAATACAGGTTTTCATGCTCTAGATCTAAAATGATATGAATGGATCTATATGGACATCGTAAAACTGTAAAACAAGAACTTGGGATGCACGATTTGAAATCCAAGTATTATATTTGTTAAAATAGATGTATATAAAGTAATGTAGCATGTATTAAGATTGAATTGCATGCCCTAGATCTTGAAATGTATTATATGAATGTAAACGGACATCGAATAAATCGATAAAACCGAAAACAATAATGTGGATTGCAAAATTAACCATTTTTAAGTATTATATTTCAAATAGATATAGATTATGGTATTATAGCATGTAGCAAAATTAACTTGCCTAGACGGAACGTGAAACGGATATGTACGGTACGTCCCATGTCGGCGAAATGTCGCGACGCGCGCACGGTACAGCGTCGATCCCGGCTCCGGCGAACTACGGAAAACAGAAAATAAGAATCAAAGAAAAGAAAAGAAAGAGGAAGAAGAAGAAGAGAGGGAAGGAAGGCTTACTGGATTGTGCACTGTGTTTGCAGAGAGGTGATGGTGTCGACGGCAGTGAACGGAGCTCCAGTGAAGAGGGTTGGTTGTTAGTGTTTCGGTTAGGGTTTGGGGTTGGTTTTTTTGTTGCTGGGGTGTGCAGGGTGTGTGCAGGGGTCTGATGAAGGAGAATAGAACAGAGGAGAGAGGGAAAGAAGAGGAAGGGGATGGCGACGAGATAAGGTGGTCAGCGGCGACGAGGTGAGGTGGTGGTGATGGGTGTTCTCGGGTGCAATGAGTGCAGGGGAGAAGGCAGTTGGCGAAGGAGGAAGAGGAGGCTCTGAGGGAGGCTCGGTGAGGTGAGGATGTACTGAGGGTATTAGGGTTAGGGTTTCGAGAGTTGGGATGAAGGAGGAAAGGAGCTCGGGGTTTTTAAAGAGGGGAGGAAGACGGGGATGCGGGAGTTAGTTAAGGGAGGTGAGCATAGTGCTCGGGGGGTGACGAGATCCAGGTTATCCGCGAGAGGAGAGAGAGAGGGCTCGCGAGAGGAGAGAGATAGAGAGAGAAGAGAAAGAAAGTTGGAGTGTAGCTGGGAGAGAGAAATAGAGAAGAGAGAGAGAGATCTGCGTGGGTGAATGAGAGAGAGAGAAGAGTGTGGGGTCGCTGGTCAGAAGGGGAAAGAGAGAGAGAAGAGTAGGCTGTTAGTTTAGAAGTTAGGATTTTAATTTGATTTTCTTAAAAAAGATTTGGTTAGTTATAGGAATTAACTGTTAACGAAAATTTAAATATTAAATAATTTGAATTTTAGCGGGATACAAAAATATTCCAAAACGCGTCCGGGTCAGGTCTAAAATTTCAATTTTAAAATATGAAAAATATATGCGACGACCAAATTTCAAAATGAATGCTCAGGTAACGAAAATGCATACCCCCATGATTGGATGCACGTACGTGCGCGTAGCCATCCAAATACGTCCATTTCACTGAACGGGACGAGAACAAGATGTGCGGATCTACCACACGGTTAGGGTATCATGCAGGCAATGTTATGTATTTTTTAAATTATTTTCTATGGCTTAAAATGTTATATAGTAAAAGATGCGATGCCAATGCCAGTATGCAGTATTCATGAAAATGCACGTGTCTATGTAACAAATCAGGATAATTCATAAATATGAATCAAATAAGTTTCAAGCAAGCGGGTCGGGTCGAATGCAATGTAAAATGTAAAAAAATACCATTCGCACCCAAAATACGATAAATCAGTAAAATACCATAATTAAGGAAATACAGGAACTGGAATTGGTATAAATGAACTAGGGTGTTACATTATACCCAACTACAAAAAAGAATTTCGTCCTCGAAATTCCAAGAATAAAGAAAGATAAACAATCAAGAAACTACAAGAATAGTTGTGGAAACTTCTGTCGGATTTCGTCTCCTCGTTCCCAAGTCGATTCTCCATGCGAGTTATTTCCCCAAGAAACAAGTACGATAGGGATAACCTTGTTCTTAAGGACCTTTTCTCTTCGATCCACAATCGATATCGGTCGTTTTTCAAGGGTCAAATCCTCTCTTACAGTCAACTCCGAATGATCCAGCACGTGTGTTTCATCTCGAACATACTTACGGAGTTGAGATATATGAAACACGTCATGAACATTCACCAAAGATTGTGGTAAAGCCAATCGATAAGCCACTTCTCCAACACGCTCCAAAATCTTGAAAGGCCCTACGAATCGAGGACTAAGCTTACCTCGACTCCCAAAACGAATCACTTCTCTAGTAGGTGATATCTTCAAGAACACAAGATCACCAACAGCGAACTCTAGAGGTCTTCTCGATGTATCGGCCCAACTCTTCTGTCGGTCTTGTGCTGCTTTCATCTGATTCCGGATAGTATTAACCTTCTCAACTGTTTGCACGATCACATCCGGTCCCAACAATCTTCGTTCTCCAATATCATCCCAACAAAAGGGTGAACGACACTTGCGACCATACAACGCTTCTTATGGAGCCATCTGAATAGTTGCCTGAAAGCTGTTGTTGTAAGAAAACTCCACCAAATGTAGATGATCCTTCCATGAACCTTTGAAGTCTAACATGCAAGCTCTCAACATATCTTCAAGAGTTTGGATCGTTCTCTCCTACTGGCCATCTGTCTGAGGATGATAAGCTGTGCTAAACTTCAATCGAGTCCCCAAACTTTCCTGTAAGCTTCTCCAGAAGTGCGACAAAAATCGGGTATCACGATCAGAAACGATGCTCACAGGTACTCCATGCAATCTTACAATTTCCTACATGTACCATTCTGCTAATGTCTCCGTTGACTGACCAACTCGAAATGGTATAAAATGAGCTGCCTTAGTCAATTGATCAACAATCACCCAAACTGCATTGTTGCCCTTTGGACTCCGCGGTAAAGCTGTCACGAAATCCGTGGTTATATGTTCCCACTTCCATTGAGGAATCGGAAGTGGTTGCAATAAACCAATAACCCTTTGATATTCAGCCTTAACTTGCTGACACACCAAGCACTTCGCTACAAAGCGGGCAATCTCTCGTTTCATACCTTCCCACCAGAAATGCTGTCGAACATCACGGTACATCTTCGTGCCTCCTGGATGCACTGTGCGCCTCCTTCATAACTTCTTCACGAATGTCTCCTTTTGGCACACACAAATGGCTACCATATCGCAACGAACCATCTTCGTGAATCAACAGGTCCGTTCGAAGTCCAGCTTCAACTTGTTCTCGAAACTTTTGCAATCTAGGGTCCTGTGACTGCGCTGCTTTAATATTATCGATTAATGACGACTGTACTTGCAGCTGCATCAACTGTCCCGAAGAATGTGGTAGCACGATCTCCAGCTCGAATCTTCGAAAGTCTTCAATAAGTTCCTTCTTTGCAGTCAACATCCGAATTGCTAGCAACCGACTAAGCGCATCCGGCACAACATTAACTTTCCCCGGATGGTACTTAAGATCAAGATCATAGTCAGCCATCAGCTCCAACCATCTACAATGCCCCATGTTGAGCTCTTTCTGTGTGAACACGTACTTCAGGCTTTTGTGATCGGTGAATACTTCGACCCTTTCGCCCAATAAGTAGTGTCTCCAAATCTTCAGAGCGAAAATCACTGCTGCTAGCTCCAAATCATGAGTTGGGTAATTCTTCTTATGGGTCTTCAACTGTCTCGATGCGTAAGCTATAACCTTCCCATGCTGCATCAAAACACATCCCAATCCTTTCCCAGATGCATCGTTGTAAATCAACAATCCTCCAGAACTGTCCGGTACGGTCAGGATAGGAGCGGTTGTCAATATCTGCTTCAACGCCTCAAAAGCTGACGCACATCTATCCGTCCATACGAACGGTACTTCTTTACACGTAAGCTTGGTCAAAGGCTCAGCTAAGCGAGCAAAATTCTCCACGAACCTTCTGTAGTATCATGCGAGTCCAAGAAAACTTCTCATCTCAGCTACGTTCTTCGGAATCGACCAATCTTGAACTGCTGCAATCTTCTCAGAATCAACGGCGATTCCACTTCCAGATACGACATGCCCCAAAAACTTCACTTCTTCAAGCCAAAACTCGCACTTGCTCATCTTTGCATATAATCTTTCTTGCCTCAATGTCTGCAGTGCGATCTTCAAGTGTTCTGCATGCTCTTCAATGCCCCTTGAGTAGACCAGAATATCATCGATGAACACCACAATAAACTGGTCCAAGAACGGTGAGAAGATTCGGTTCATCAAGTCCATGAATATCGCTGGTGCATTCATGACTCCGAATGGCATCACTAAATATTCATAATGGCCATACCGAGTTCGGAACGCAGTTTTGCAAATATTCTCTGGTTTAACTCGGACCTGATGATATCCGAATCGCAAATCCAGCTTCGAGAATACCCTCGCGCCATTAAGTTGCTCGAATAATTCGCCAATGCGAGAGATCGGGTACTTGTTCTTAATAGTCACCCAGTTTAATTCTCGATAGTCGATGCACATCCTTCGTGTGCCATCTTTCTTCTTTACTAGAAGAACTGGAGCTCCCCAAGGTGAATTACTGCTACAAATCCAACCCTTCTCAAGTAATTCGGTAACCTGCTTCTTGACTTCTTCCAACTCCACTGGTGCCATTGGGTAGTACGCCTTTAAGACTGGCGCTGCACCAGGAACAAGATCGATCGCAAACTCCACATCTCGTTTTGATGGTAAACCCGAGATGTCCTCAAACACGTCCATGAAATCTCGAACTACAGCTGGCGTTTCTTCCTTATCAACTTCCATCGACGAAAGAACATTATTTGTCGGCCTAGCCCTAAACTCGACTGGCCCGACAGAACTGCTACCTCCAGTGAAAACAAACTCCGGATGTCCGGGAATCTGGAAAATCACTTTCTTTGCCCTACAATCAATGTGAGCGTGGAAAGTGCCGAGAAAATCCATTCCCAAGACAACTTCATAACTGCTGGTATCTATCACCAAGAAATCCGCGAATAACTCCTGTCCGCAAATAACAACTGTACAATCCTTACATTCTCTACTAGCTATGATCTTCCCATTCCCAGTGTGTATGTCCCAACAACTAGATAGGGTCGTGCAAGTAATCGAGTGTGTAGTAATAAACTTGGACGACATAAAACAATGGGATGCACCAGAATCGAATAACGCTAATGCGGGGAAATCATGAACAAGTAGGATACCTGAAACGACGTCCTCTGAAGCCTTGGCTTCTTCAGCCGTCAGGGTAAATGCTCGAGCTTGATTGGGTCCCTGAGTCAACTGCTTCTGTCCCTGAAATGGTTTCTGCGGTGGCCTCTGAACATCAACCTTCAGACGAAGCTTCGACGAACAAGTATCAACGGTATGATCAGCTGATCCACAAACAAGGCAAAGTCCAAGTCTTTTTCGACAATATTTCCAGAAATGACCCGATCGTTGGCAGAAGTCGCAAAATGTTCTTCCTTTCTGCACAATTGCGACGGGCTTCTTCATAGGTACAACACCATGTCTATTCACCAGAATACCTCTGCGGACATGTGCTCGGTTTGGTGCAAACACTGGCTTCCGTACTGCCACTGCCTGCTGCTGCGTACCTCCATTCTTCATAGATAGGCTCTGCTGCTCTCGGGACGCTGTAAGTACTTGTGAGAAAGTGGTCAAACCCAGAGATATAATTTGCCTCTGGATGTCCACGTCCAAACTGCGCATGAACCTCCTTACCCTATCAGCATCATTGGCAACCAAAGGTCCAGCAAATCTACTCAGCCGGGTCCACTCCGCTGCATGTGCATCCACGGGTGCGCCGTTATGCTTCAAGCCGATGAATCTTTCTTTCATTTCCTCCCGTGCTGTCTGCGGGAAGAACTTCTCCAAGAAACTCTTCGAAAAATCTGCCCAACTGATCGGCTTGGGTAAGCGGATCTCTTCCACAAGCTACCATTCATGGGCATAGTCTACCAATTGGATGCGTACTACATCCACTCTCTTGTCCTCTGGAATCTGTGCCGCAACGAGCAAATTCTCCGTATCAACCAGCCACTGCTCCGCTGGCAACGGCTCCTCCAGACCAGTAAAGACGAACGGACCAAGTCTCCTAAAATCCGCCACGATACCTACATGCTCAACTGGTTTAGCCACAACATTGTTCACAGATTGCTGAATGGTCCATAAACCTTCCTGGAACACTTCAGCCTGCTGCTGGTTCAGCCTGGTCTGTCGTTTCTGTTCCCCCAGCATGCCATGAATCACTCCGAGTAAGGCGGCGTCATCCACACGCCTCTGGTACGTCTTCAGATTTCTGTCCGCCATGATTCTGAAGCCAAAACACCGAAGAGGATTAGAAAGATAACAAGATTCGATAAACGGGATACAAGAAGGAAGATAGTTAAGGATTCAAGGATGGCAAGATGGTAGTAAGGCAGGACATGTTCCTAGTTACGAGTATTCTGATTCGTGTATTGGGTTCAATACCCAACTACAAAAAGAATTAAACCCGACTAATCCTAAATCCTACGGCTCTGATACCAAACAAACCCTGTCACGCCCCGCTTCCTAGAGTGCGCTAAGATCGGTACGTGACAGAGCCAACCATACAACCTGTGGATAGGAAAGATCCTTCCACAGTCACATTACGGCTGTTTAGAGATATCAAGAACAGTAAAATAAACTAAACTATCTAATACATGTCCATAAGCCAGAATAAACGAGTCATGAAATAAATGCCGCGGAAGCAAAAGATTCAAGTACAATAAAGATCTGGAATGTACGTCCCATAATACAGACTCACATCAGGAATAAAATACTGAAAGGAAAGCTAAACTAAACTAATAACAGGTCCTCACTGCTCGCCCTGTTGATCCAAATATTCCTGGACAGCCTGCAATAAGGATAAGGGATCTGGGCCATGCAAAACCCAGACGTCGGTGCGTCATAATATCAATAATTCTAAGCAAACAGGGTGTAATGAAATATGCAGGTATGAACAATAACAAGTTATCAGGAAATAAGTAGTAACATGAATATAGATCAGTGAATAGGATATATTATAGGTGAGGTGCAGTGAGTAGTCTAAACTGTGCTATAGGGTTATCTACTCTAAAGTTATTTGAAATCAATTAATGTAATCTTCATCGTAACCCATCGGTCTATGCCCCGTTCATTCCCCACGGGACCACGGTACAATATATAATAGATTGTGAGTCTATGTCCCGTTATACCCTACGGGACCACGGTACAGGATGTAATAGCCCTTTGAGTTACGTTCAGTTACAATCTTGATTTCCCCATACCCCCAAGGTTAAGTGTGTAAGTCAGGTATTGATAAATCGGAAGCTAATGTAGGGTTCCTAGGCACATCAAGGGGTTGTCACAAGGCATCAACCATGCCAAACAAAAATTTTACATGTGCCGAAGAACTCTAATACGGATCGTTGGCTAGAGTTTAGGCGAAAAAGAAGCAACTAGTTATCAACATAACTAAAGAGTGAATGAAAATACAACCTTTGTAGTTTCTTTGCTCCACCTCCATAGCTCCATGACGATGTCCCTTCGCTTCGATCGTCGGATCCCGGACTCCGGTGATGGTTTCGTCGGAGAAATAATCGGGCTAAGTCGAAGACTACGATGCCGAAGAAGATCTACGTCGAGGCAACTCAAACTCGAGCTCCGCCTTCACCAAGTCAAGAAACTTGTGAAGACAACACCCTCTTCAACAAGGCAAGTTGTAGAGAATGAAGAAAGAGGAGGTGGGTTGACTTTAGATTTTGTTTTCTCACTCATTTGATAAGGTTGCCATTAATGGAAGAGAGTTTTTCTTCTTCTTGATGAAGAAGAAGAAGAAGCATGAAAAACATAAGTCTCATTTTTCCATATGAAGAATAATATGATATGTATCATAATGGCAACCATAGTTAGTTGTAGAGATGGAACCATGGTTGGATGTATGGTTGGGTCAAAGTCAAGAGACAAAATGGTGTAAGCTTCAAAGCTTCATCAATTTCATGAAGGATAAAAAAATAGCCACCATTTTATTCTTGCCCCCCACTATGAATAACAAATGAAATAAATAGATAAGGTTGAGAAAACCCCAACCATTATACAACCATGGTTTGATCTTTACATAAACACAAGTAAGCATGTATCATCAAACATGATACAATCAAGTGCACATGAAAGTATATCACATATACAATGTGCACATCAAGTGAGAAAATCCATCTTAAGTGAACTAATATTAGTTAATGTAAAGTAATATATCAAATATATAATTATACATTAAATCATTAAATCAACACTTGATTTAACGATCCGGTCATATCTCATATAACCGACTAATATGAATAGTAACATCTTATCGAATCAACACTTGATCCGATAACCCGGCTATATCACATATAACCGATCAATGTTACAAATCGCGAGAATAGAATCCAGTATCTCATACTGGTATTATTCTCGTCCCAGCACATATCTCATATGCGCTCCTATTTCATTTTGCTCGAGCCAGGAAACCTCTGTGTAGGACTCTAAAGACTCGTCAATACGCCGGTAACAGGTGATGATCATATCAAACACCCACAAGCCGCAAGCGGTCTGCCAAACGTAACGGCCACTCGGGTATTGAGCGATCAGAAGATCGACGAGCTAGCCCGCTCACACTCCTGTGAATCCAACCAGCAACACTTACCATACAGTCCGGTCTGTTCGTCTGATATGTCGCATATCAAGTCTAGGGGTGGTAGGCGTCAGACCCCAATAACCGATAAGTCGTGCCGATGTGAGGCTCATAACGGGTCGAGAAACTACTGGTAACACTTACCAGCAAATCTCTAAATCAGCCCTGGCCAGGGACTTCCCTGTTACGGCCAATCAAGCACAGCGCAACATCAACCCCCAATACCGGGAGAGACGAAACCCCTCCTATCGCTCATTGCCTCCATGCGACTCGGGACTGCCCCCAAAGACCACCGTTTTGCACGCCCTCATGGACGTGGTAAGGTGGAGATCAAAAGACAGTGGGAGTCACACAAGACTCTATGACGATCTCGGGTCTACAGACTAACCTGTACAAGTGTCACCTGAGAACTGCCATCTGACGTGAGGTATAATACCATCTGGGAGTTCTCGGCGAGTCCGTCCAGTGTACCCAGTCTCCACTGAGCACCCGTATACCATCTCTGATGTCAAACACCAATGGATATGGGATCATCCATCGCCCATCTCATGGGTCGAGAAGTGTATACGCTAGTCTACACTGGTATATCGATGCCCCGTCTCGATACACCCACGACTAGGGACCTTGAAGGATGTACTTATGGACTACCATGTCCCCACTAGTATGATCTACATCATAGTCCAGGTAGTCAAGTACACATCCTAAGGGCTTTACCAACATGTAACTATATAGGCAGTTTAAAGAGACAAGTGTACATGTTAAGATAAAGAGCAACCAGATAGCATACTATCATGTCGAGCAAGAAAGTCATCTCTATATATGACCAAGCATCCAATATAATATACATCATATGTACAATACTGGCCTCTAGGGCATACATACAACTAACAATCTCCCACTTGCACTAGGGCCAGCTGCTATAGTATCGCATACCAAGCATCCCAAAGAGTCTCTCAAACTGTATCTGGGGAATAGCCTTCGTGAGTGGATCCGCTGTGTTATTCTTCGTATCAACTCTCCTGACCTCGATCTCCCGGCGATCAACTATCTCCCGGATCAGGTGATACCGCCTCAGAATGTGTCTGGATCGTTGATGGGACCTGGGTTCCTTGGCCAAAGCCACCGCTCCATTGTTATCGCAATACAAAGGTATTGGATTCTCAATGGATGGAACCACTCCAAGTTCAGTAATGAACTTCTTGACCCAGACAGCCTCTTTGGCAGCATCGTTGGCAGCGATGTATTCAGCCTCCATCGTCGAGTCTGCCACGGTTTCTTGCTTGGAACTCTTCCAGCTAACCGCCCCTCCGTAAAGGGTAAAGACAAATCCCGACTGCGACTTAAAGTCGTCCTTATCACTCTGGAAGCTCGAATCGGTAAAGGACTCCACTTGGAGTTCTCCGTTACCATACACCAAGAGCATCTCTTTAGTCCTTCGCAAGTACTTGAGAATGCTCTTCACAGCTGTCCAGTGATTCTCTCCAGGATCAGCTTGATACCTGCTCACTACACTTAGTGAGTATGCTACATCGGGTCTGGTACATAGCATCGCGTACATGATAGAGCCTACAGCCGAAGCATAGGGTATCCCTTGCATGCGAGCTCTCTCCAAATCAGTCTTGGGAGACATCTCTTTGGAGAGAGTGACTCCAGAGATCGTGGGTAAGTTCCCACGCTTGGATTCTTCCATACTAAACCTCTTTAGTAAAGTGTCAATGTACCTGGATTGGGACAATCCCAATATCCGTTTGGATCTATCTCTATAGATCCTCATTCCCAATATGCAGGAGGCATCACCAAGATCTTTCATTGAGAATCTTTGTGATAAGAAGAGCTTGACCGATTGCAGCATAGGAATATCATTTCCTATCAAGAGTATGTCGTCCACGTACAATACGAGGAAGACAACCTTACTCTCTGCCACCTTCTTGTAAATACAAGGTTCATCTGGGTTTTTGACGAAATCAAACTCTTTGATAACGACGTCAAAGCAGATGTTCCAACTCCGCGATGCTTGCTTTAATCCATAAATGGATTTAAGCAGCTTGCACACCTTCCCGCTGCTCCCACTGTCTACGAAGCCCTCTGGCTGAGTCATGTACACGCACTCTTCTAAATCACCATTTAGAAAGGCGGTCTTAACATCCATTTGCCAGATTTCGTAGTCATGATATGCAGCGATGGCAAGCATGATCCGGATGGATTTAAGCATAGCCACTGGAGAAAAGGTTTCGTCATAGTCCACACCTGGTCTTTGACGAAAACCCTTTGCAACAAGTCTAGCTTTGAAAGTCTCCACTTTCCCATCTACACCAAGTTTCTTCTTGAAGATCCACTTGCTCCCAATGGGTTTTACCCCTTCAGGAGCAACTTCCAAAGTCCACACTTTGTTGGTGTACATGGATTCCATCTCGGACCGCATAGCATCCAGCCATTTCACTGAGTCCCTACTCGTGATGGCTTGCTCGAAGCTAGTTGGGTCATCATCCTCCATGATGCAATCCTCGCTCCCACCATCCATGAGAAAACCGTAGTATCTCTCAGGTTGGTGAGGAACCCTACTAGATCGGCGGAGAGGCTGGGGTTCATCGGGTACTATTGAATCCTCTGGTTCTACCAAGTCTTCTGTTATAGTTTGTGTTGCTGGAACTTCTTCCAGTTCTACCTCAATGCCACTTGTCTGTTTCATAAGAAAACTCTTTTCTAAGAATGTGGCATGTCGAGAAACAAACACTTTTTGTTCCTCGGGATGGTAGAAGATATACCCTTGTGAATTCTTGGGATATCCTACAAACTTACATAAGACTGATCTTGCCTCGAGTTTGTCCGGATTCTGTCTTTTGACATAGGCTGGACAACCCCATATCTTAATGTAATTAAGATGTGGTCTCTTCCCTTTCCATATCTCATATGGAGTGGTAGGCACTGATTTGGTAGGAACTCTATTCAATAGGTCCATGGCTGTCTCAAGCGCATATCCCCAAAAGGAAATAGGTAACTCAGCTGTGCTCATCATAGAGCGCACCATATCTAATAGGGTGCGGTTTCTCCGTTCTGATACACCGTTGTGCTGTGGTGTATATGGAGGAGTCAGCTGAGAGAGAATCCCATTCTCTTTTAGGAAGTCCAGGAATTCATTGCTCAAGTATTCACCTCCTCGATCAGATCGAAGGATTTTAATACTTTTTCCGGTTTGGTTCTCAACTTCTTGTTTATATTCTCTAAATTTCTCAAAAGCTTCTGATTTGTGTTTCATCAGGAACACATATCCGAATCTAGAGAGATCGTCAGTGAATGTAATGAAGTACGAAGAACCATCCCTGGCATGTGTAGACATTGGACCGCATACATCACTATGTATCAGTCCCAAGAGTTCAGCAACTCTTTCTCCGTGTCCCGTAAACGGAGTCTTGGTCATCTTGCCTTTGAGACATGACTGGCAAGTGTCATAAGATGAAAATTCAAACGGATTCAAATATCCATCTTTATGCAACTTAGCTAGTCGTGTCGCATTGATGTGACCTAGTCTACAATGCCACAAGAAGGATTCGTTGAGTTCAGAACTCTTCCTCTTGTGTGTGTTTGTTATGCTCAGAACTGTTGATTGATTTAGAACATAAATGCCATTGCACAACGTGCCTGATCCAACCAACTTTTGGTTACGGAAAATGTTCATAACATTGTCCTGTAATACAAAATTATATCCCTCTTTACTTAATAAAGAAACCGATATAATGTTGCATATCAGGTTCGGCATGTAATAGCATTCGTTCAGAACCAATGTATTACCAGTTGGTAATTCAAGGTGATATTCCCCGACAGTCTTAGCTGCAACAATTGCACCATTTCCAACTCTAATGTCTTTATCACCTTCTCCGAGTTCTCTACCTTTTCTAAGCCCATGTAACTGATTACATATATGGGATCCTGACCCGGTATCTAATACCCAGGACGTAGAGCAAATGGAGAAACAGTTCTCAGTAACGAACACACCCGAAGAAAATGCATCAACATGTACTTTCTTCAATCGGGTGGCATGGGAATCCTGGTATTCCCCTATATCCTGTTCATTCCTATAACTCTTATAAGAATCAACGTTCCCCAGCACAGTATAACATGTGGGTTTGGTCAATACATCCATATTATTATCTTGATTAAGGCATAAAATGGTCGCTACCTGGAGAGAGAGAGAAGAAAACACTTTAGCGTATGCTCTTGCAAGATCAGATTGGTTTTTATCTTATCTAATCAGGATGGCTCCCACTGCTTTTTATCAAATCTTCCTTCAAACCCTAAAAGGAAAGACTAGCCGGGATTAATTACACACTACAAGTTCGCCAATCTTTCAGCCAGGCCAGTGTCGGTACTTTGAAGGAGGTCCCCCGTGCTTTCGCACGAACCTAATTAATGTAAACCTCGTTTTCCCAGAGGCGTAACCTCGTTAACACCTTTCTTGACACCTACTTGATCGGCTAATTGCAATGTGCAAAACTCTCCCAGGAGTAACTCTTACTCGCAGTGAGTATCGGGATCCAACTATCTCATAGAAGGTATGCAATCTCATTGCAAATTTCAACACTTGAAATTCCCGATAAGATTTTGCCCCTTAGCGTTCTATGACCTTGACGCATGCCAAACAACCCATAGTCCGCTAATCAAGTTCAACCCGTACAATTCGTGATCGAATTAAACCCACCCGTACGACCCTTGACGCATGCCAAACAACGCCGTACGAATAGCTTAATCCCATCGCATCTCATGCTACAGATAAGTAATAATAAGCTACCGTACACTACGCCTTGACGCATGCCAAACAACCGTAGTACGAATACTGAGTATTACATATCTGAATTGACGGAGGGCTACGCAGGTTTTTTCTGAAAACCATGAGCGTAATGAACTTGATATCGTTTGTAGAATCAAATGAAGTTTTAAAATGGATTGATTTTGAGGCTTTTCTAGTTTTGCTAAAGGGGTCACTCCCGGTGAAGGGATCGTCGGCCCTTTCCTCGTCGACTGAGGTGCGGGATATATCACATATATCACTGTGCAAAGCAAAAACTCCTAAAAGCAATCAAAAACAAACCGAGTGTGTAGCATCTGCCAGTTGTTGCTAAAGGAGTCACTCCCGGTGAAGGGATCTCGGTCCTTTCCTTATCGAATAAGGTGCAGGATATATCACATATACCGCTGTGCAAAGCAAGAACTGTAGCTACCTGTTTTAATTTTGAAATTCGATTCCACAACATCTTTAGGTTTCTTTTCTTTCATTAATCTCATTAATGAAGTCCCATCAATTAAGTCACCTAAACATCGCAGATAAATACGACGTACACTTATGCCATCCGCATTCGCCTCGATGTCCCCTCGTGCACCGTTAGGTTAGGTGACTAACGGCAGAGCGGGGCAGGGCTAGCGTGGATGTAAAACATAAGTAACGTCTATATAATATATCATATATACTATATACTGTATCTATCACAGAACATCACATGATCACATCACAGATATCGCAGCAGAAGAATCAAATGAAATATTGGATATACTAGGACGTCCGTGTTTTCAATACGAGCCAGTACAAAACACGGATTCCACGGTCGTGATGAATAGCCAAACCCACACCCCTAGACCCCTACGAGAGCGGCAAGCAACCCTACCAATTCTAGAGTTAGGAGACCCGGACTCGACTCCTCGAGTTGGTCTCTTACTGGACTCCAGAACCCGGTTACTTGTGCCCTCCTCCTTGGGTCTATCCTAGTGCGGAAAAGTAAATAATATACAAAAGGTGACATCTTCCGCAACATGGAAGTGCCCCAAATAAAAGAATATTACATACAAGTTTTTACATGAATGAAAATGAAAAACACTCATCTCACATAAAAAAAAACCCCCCGGCTATTCAAACACGACGATCCAATATAACATATCCAGCAACACATAACATCACATGTCATCAACGTAAGTAAATATGCATACCCCAATTATCGTTGACGTATAGCAACGAAACCGGCGATATCAACATACTACACTTACGGTCACAGAAAAGAAAGTGTAAAACTACAACAGTTGGAATCCGCAACCTGTTTAGACATCTCATGCCTAATCAAATGAAATACTTAGACATCACATGCCTAACAATTATAAACCCCGTATTTTAGTCTCATTATCGAAAACACTTTTCAATATCAAGTCGGGCAATTCAACAAGATTCCCGAAAGTCTGATCGAATGCTCGTCGCAAACTTTAGTAGGCGGCCGCACCCCCGACGCCGTCGACAAAGTGCACCAAGGCGGAACACCGCTACCGGGAGCACCCGAACGGATGCTTTCGGCGACGGGGTTCTCCTACAGTCACTTGGTCGGGGCTATGGAGTGAGGCTGTCTATTAAGTTTATCCGGCGAGTATCCGCGTACAGTACGTGATTGCGACGGACTTTTGATCGCATCAAAATTCCGTGGCAACCGATCAAGTGAGACTAAACTGCTATGTTTATAACATTCATTCGGTTATCTCATAACCCTTTGTGAATTCCAATTGTTGTATCCCATTCCAGATAAATAGAAAATGTTAAACTTTCCGATCGAACATTCGAACACCCAAGTTTTCCCGAAACTGCTCAACACATGAAACAAGTTTAAAAACATCCGGTTCATGCCTCAGTACCAACGGTCCAGCCGTAGAAGGGTCAAGCCAACGCCTCACATGTGGCACGCCATACCGCCCCAAACCCGAAGGTTCAAAGGGCAGTTCAAGACGGTCACATAATCGAGTTATGGTTTGTTGTCTTCTAGAGGGTCCATCGCGTTACTTGCACTACTTAGAATGTCTTTAAACCACGGAAAAATCCAACATTTGGAAATTTCCCAACAGGGGAAAAATTGGGTATTTTTATCCGGTCGAACTTTTCAACATGTTCAAAAATTATCCGGAAAACACATAGACAGAATTAGACTTTCCGATCGAAACAACGACCCCCAAATACAACTCAGAAAAACTCAACTCTTGAGTTCAGATTAAAATATTCCAGGAAAATGAGCACTGCGCAATAGGAGTTACTGTTCAAAATTGACACGTGTCGCGATCTTGTTGGCCGCGGAAGAGCCGCACAAGGCCTACTTGTGCGGCGCTTCCGCCGCACTTTTGATGAATCAGGGTACCAAATTTCACAGTAATTCTTAAAAAAGCCTGCTTGTTTTTCTGGATATTTTTAATTCCCAAAAATCAACAGTTTTGAAAAAAGTACAGAGAGCGATTTTGCAATGGGATTTCGGTTCGATCGGATTTCTAACTCCATCCACGGATCGCCTAAGGCTCTAGCTAGGCTCTGATACCACTGTAGGGTTCCTAGGCACATCAAGGGGTTGTCACAAGGCATCAACCATGCCAAACAAAAGTTTTACATGTGCCGAAGAACTCTAATACGGATCGTTGGCTAGAGTTTAGGCGAAAAAGAAGCAACTAGTTATCAACATAACTAAAGAGTGAATGAAAATACAACCTTTGTAGTTTCTTTGCTCCACCTCCATAGCTCCATGACGATGTCCCTTCGCTTCGATCGTCGGATCCCGGACTCCGGTGATGGTTTCGTCGGAGAAATAATCGGGCTAAGTCGAAGACTACGATGCCGAAGAAGATCTACGTCGAGGCAACTCAAACTCGAGCTCCGCCTTCACCAAGTCAAGAAACTTGTGAAGACAACACCCTCTTCAACAAGACAAGTTGTAGAGAATGAAGAAAGAGGAGGTGGGTTGACTTTAGATTTTGTTTTCTCACTCATTTGATAAGGTTGCCATTAATGGAAGAGAGTTTTTCTTCTTCTTGATGAAGAAGAAGAAGAAGCATGAAAAACATAAGTCTCATTTTTCCATATGAAGAATAATATGATATGTATCATAATGGCAACCATAGTTAGTTGTAGAGATGGAACCATGGTTGGATGTATGGTTGGGTCAAAGTCAAGAGACAAAATGGTGTAAGCTTCAAAGCTTCATCAATTTCATGATGGATAAAAAAATTGCCACCATTTTATTCTTGCCCCCCACTATGAATAACAAATGAAATAAATAGATAAGGTTGAGAAAACCCCAACCATTATACAACCATGGTTTGATCTTTACATAAACACAAGTAAGCATGTATCATCAAACATGATACAATCAAGTGCACATGAAAGTATATCACATATACAATGTGCACATCAAGTGAGAAAATCCATCTTAAGTGAACTAATATTAGTTAATGTAAAGTAATATATCAAATATATAATTATACATTAAATCATTAAATCAACACTTGATTTAACGATCCGGTCATATCTCATATAACCGACTAATATGAATAGTAACATCTTATCGAATCAACACTTGATCCGATAACCCGGCTATATCACATATAACCGATCAATGTTACAAATCGCGAGAATAGAATCCAGTATCTCATACTGGTATTATTTTCGTCCCTGCACATATCTCATATGCGCTCCTATTTCATTTTGCTCGAGCCAGGAAACCTCTGTGTAGGACTCTAAAGACTCGTCAATACGCCGGTAGCAGGTGATGATCATATCAAACACCCACAAGCCGCAAGCGGTCTGCCAAACGTAACGGCCACTCGGGTATTGAGCGATCAGAAGATCGACGAGCTAGCCCGCTCACACTCCTGTGAATCCAACCAGCAACACTTACCATACAGTCCGGTCTGTTCGTCTGATATGTCGCATATCAAGTCTAGGGGTGGTAGGCGTCAGACCCCAATAACCGATAAGTCGTGCCGATGTGAGGCTCATAACGGGTCGAGAAACTACTGGTAACACTTACCAGCAAATCTCTAAATCAGCCCTGGCCAGGGACTTCCCTGTTACGGCCAATCAAGCACAGCGCAACATCAACCCCCAATACCGGGAGAGACGAAACCCCTCCTATCGCTCATTGCCTCCATGCGACTCGGGACTGCCCCTAAAGACCACCGTTTTGCACGCCCTCATGGACGTGGTAAGGTGGAGATCAAAGGACAGTGGGAGTCACACAAGACTCTATGACGATCTCGGGTCTACAGACTAACCTGTACAAGTGTCACCTGAGAACTGCCATCTGACGTGAGGTATAATACCATCTGGGAGTTCTCGGCGAGTCCGTCCAGTGTACCCAGTCTCCACTGAGCACCCGTATACCATCTCTGATGTCAAACACCAATGGATATGGGATCATCCATCGCCCATCTCATGGGTCGAGAAGTGTATACGCTAGTCTACACTGGTATATCGATGCCCCGTCTCGATACACCCACGACTAGGGACCTTGAAGGATGTACTTATGGACTACCATGTCCCCACTAGTATGATCTACATCATAGTCCAGGTAGTCAAGTACACATCCTAAGGGCTTTACCAACATGTAACTATATAGGCAGTTTAAAGAGACAAGTGTACATGTTAAGATAAAGAGCAACCAGATAGCATACTATCATGTCGAGCAAGAAAGTCATCTCTATATATGACCAAGCATCCAATATAATATACATCATATGTACAATACTGGCCTCTAGGGCATACATACAACTAACAATCTCCCACTTGCACTAGGGCCAGCTGCTATAGTATCGCATACCAAGCATCCCAAAGAGTCTCTCAAACTGTATCTGGGGAATAGCCTTCGTGAGTGGATCCGCTGTGTTATTCTTCGTATCAACTCTCCTGACCTCGATCTCCCGGCGATCAACTATCTCCCGGATCAGGTGATACCGCCTCAGAATGTGTCTGGATCGTTGATGGGACCTGGGTTCCTTGGCCAAAGCCACCGCTCCATTGTTATCGCAATACAAAGGTATTGGATTCTCAATGGATGGAACCACTCCAAGTTCAGTAATGAACTTCTTGACCCAGACAGCCTCTTTGGCAGCATCGTTGGCAGCGATGTATTCAGCCTCCATCGTCGAGTCTGCCACGGTTTCTTGCTTGGAACTCTTCCAGCTAACCGCCCCTCCGTAAAGGGTAAAGACAAATCCCGACTGCGACTTAGAGTCGTCCTTATCACTCTGGAAGCTCGAATCGGTAAAGGACTCCACTTGGAGTTCTCCGTTACCATACACCAAGAGCATCTCTTTAGTCCTTCGCAAGTACTTGAGAATGCTCTTCACAGCTGTCCAGTGATTCTCTCCAGGATCAGCTTGATACCTGCTCACTACACTTAGTGAGTATGCTACATCGGGTCTGGTACATAGCATCGCGTACATGATAGAGCCTACAGCCGAAGCATAGGGTATCCCTTGCATGCGAGCTCTCTCCAAATCAGTCTTGGGAGACATCTCTTTGGAGAGAGTGACTCCAGAGATCGTGGGTAAGTTCCCACGCTTGGATTCTTCCATACTAAACCTCTTTAGTACGGTGTCAATGTACCTGGATTGGGACAATCCCAATATCCGTTTGGATCTATCTCTATAGATCCTCATTCCCAATATGCAGGAGGCATCACCAAGATCTTTCATTGAGAATCTTTGTGATAAGAAGAGCTTGACCGATTGCAGCATAGGAAGTTCATTTCCTATCAAGAGTATGTCGTCCACGTACAATACGAGGAAGACAACCTTACTCTCTGCCACCTTCTTGTAAATACAAGGTTCATCTGGGTTTTTGACGAAATCAAACTCTTTGATAACGACGTCAAAGCAGATGTTCCAACTCCGCGATGCTTGCTTTAATCCATAAATGGATTTAAGCAGCTTGCACACCTTCCCGCTGCTCCCACTGTCTACGAAGCCCTCTGGCTGAGTCATGTACACGCACTCTTCTAAATCACCATTTAGAAAGGCGGTCTTAACATCCATTTGCCAGATTTCGTAGTCATGATATGCAGCGATGGCAAGCATGATCCGGATGGATTTAAGCATAGCCACTGGAGAAAAGGTTTCGTCATAGTCCACACCTGGTCTTTGACGAAAACCCTTTGCAACAAGTCTAGCTTTGAAAGTCTCCACTTTCCCATCTACACCAAGTTTCTTCTTGAAGATCCACTTGCTCCCAATGGGTTTTACCCCTTCAGGAGCAACTTCCAAAGTCCACACTTTGTTGGTGTACATGGATTCCATCTCGGACCGCATAGCATCCAGCCATTTCACTGAGTCCCTACTCGTGATGGCTTGCTCGAAGCTAGTTGGGTCATCATCCTCCATGATGCAATCCTCGCTCCCACCATCCATGAGAAAACCGTAGTATCTCTCAGGTTGGCGAGGAACCCTACTAGATCGGCGGAGAGGCTGGGGTTCATCGGGTACTATTGAATCCTCTGGTTCTACCAAGTCTTCTGTTATAGTTTGTGTTGCTGGAACTTCTTCCAGTTCTACCTCAATGCCACTTGTCTGTTTCATAAGAAAACTCTTTTCTAAGAATGTGGCATGTCGAGAAACAAACACTTTTTGTTCCTCGGGATGGTAGAAGATATACCCTTGTGAATTCTTGGGATATCCTACAAACTTACATAAGACTGATCTTGCCTCGAGTTTGTCCGGATTCTGTCTTTTGACATAGGCTGGACAACCCCATATCTTAATGTAATTAAGATGTGGTCTCTTCCCTTTCCATATCTCATATGGAGTGGTAGGCACTGATTTGGTAGGAACTCTATTCAATAGGTCCATGGCTGTCTCAAGCGCATATCCCCAAAAGGAAATAGGTAACTCAGCTGTGCTCAACATAGAGCGCACCATATCTAATAGGGTGCGGTTTCTCCGTTCTGATACACCGTTGTGCTGTGGTGTATATGGAGGAGTCAGCTGAGAGAGAATCCCATTCTCTTTTAGGAAGTCCAGGAATTCATTGCTCAAGTATTCACCTCCTCGATCAGATCGAAGGATTTTAATACTTTTTCCGGTTTGGTTCTCAACTTCTTGTTTATATTCTCTAAATTTCTCAAAAGCTTCTGATTTGTGTTTCATCAGGAACACATATCCGAATCTAGAGAGATCGTCAGTGAATGTAATGAAGTACGAAGAACCATCCCTGGCATGTGTAGACATTGGACCGCATACATCACTATGTATCAGTCCCAAGAGTTCAGCAACTCTTTCTCCGTGTCCCGTAAACGGAGTCTTGGTCATCTTGCCTTTGAGACATGACTGGCAAGTGTCATAAGATGAAAATTCAAACGGATTCAAATATCCATCTTTATGCAACTTAGCTAGTCGTGTCGCATTGATGTGACCTAGTCTACAATGCCACAAGAAGGATTCGTTGAGTTCAGAACTCTTCCTCTTGTGTGTGTTTGTTATGCTCAGAACTGTTGATTGATTTAGAACATAAATGCCATTGCACAACGTGCCTGATCCAACCAACTTTTGGTTACGGAAAATGTTCATAACATTGTCCTGTAATACAAAATTATATCCCTCTTTACTTAATAAAGAAACCGATATAATGTTGCATATCAGGTTCGGCATGTAATAGCATTCGTTCAGAACCAATGTATTACCAGTTGGTAATTCAAGGTGATATTCCCCGACAGTCTTAGCTGCAACAATTGCACCATTTCCAACTCTAATGTCTTTATCACCTTCTCCGAGTTCTCTACCTTTTCTAAGCCCATGTAACTGATTACATATATGGGATCCTGACCCGGTATCTAATACCCAGGACGTAGAGCAAATGGAGAAACAGTTCTCAGTAACGAACACACCCGAAGAAAATGCATCAACATGTACTTTCTTCAATCGGGTGGCATGGGAATCCTGGTATTCCCCTATATCCTGTTCATTCCTATAACTCTTATAAGAATCAACGTTCCCCAGCACAGTATAACATGTGGGTTTGGTCAATACATCCATATTATTATCTTGATTAAGGCATAAAATGGTCGCTACCTGGAGAGAGAGAGAAGAAAACACTTTAGCGTATGCTCTTGCAAGATCAGATTGGTTTTTATCTTATCTAATCAGGATGGCTCCCACTGTTTTTTATCAAATCTTCCTTCAAACCCTAAAAGGAAAGACTAGCCGTAGTAAGTATGAATACATGTGGGGTAAGTATGCCATTGCACAGGTAACAAATGGGTAATCATAATCAACTGTAGTAAGTATGAATACATGAAATCAAATATAACAATACAATGAAATAATACAACATGGTAGGTATAAAATCAATGGATGCACAATTATCGATTAGGGTTTCATTTATAGTTCTACTACTAATTAGGATGCACTTTATTAAACATGTGGGGTTGCAACAACAATATTAGGTTATTAATGAGATCTGTAGATGCAGCTATATGCATTCTATATGATATGGATGCAAACGGATATCGTATACCCGTAAAATGATAAACTGGTAATTACGGAAAGTACATTTTAAATAATATGAACTGTTATACTAAACTGGATGCAATATATTATAGTATAATAAGTAACAATACAGGTTTTCATGCTCTAGATCTAAAATGATATGAATGGATCTATATGGACATTGTAAAACTATTAAACAAGAACTTGGGATGCACGATTTGAAATCCAAGTATTATATTTGTTAAAATAGATATATATAAAGTAATGTAGCATGTATTAAGATTGAATTGCATGCCCTAGATCTTGAAATGTATTATATGAATGTAAACGGACATCGAATAAATCGATAAAACTGAAAACAATAATGTGGATTGCAAAATTAACCATTTTGAAGTATTATATTTCAAATAGATATAGATTATGGTATTATAACATGTAGCAAGATTAACTTGCCTAGACTGAACGTGAAACGGATATGTACGGTAAGCCCCATATTGGCGAAATGTCGTGACGCGCGCACGGTACACGGAACGGGTCCAAATAACGCACGAGGGTGATCACGCGGGTAAGGTACATCTTCTGGATCGTCGGCGTCGATCCTGGCTCCGGCGAACTACGGAAAACAGAGAATAAGAATCAAAGAAAAGAAAAGAAAAGAAAAGAAAGAGGAAGAAGAAGAAGAGAGGGAAGGAAGGCTTACTAGATTGTGCACTGTGTTTGCAGAGAGGTGATGGTGTCGACGGCAGTGAACGGAGCTCCGGTGAAAAGGGTTGGTTGTTAGGGTTTCGGTTAGGGTTTGGAGTTGGTTTTTTTGTTGCTGGGGTATGCAGGGTGTGTGCAGGGGTCTGATGAAGGAGAAGAGAACATAGGAGAGAGGGAAAGAAGAGGAAAGGGATGGCGATGAGATGAGGTGGTCGGCGGCGACGAGGTGAGGTGGTGGTGATGGGTGTTCTCGGGTGCAATGAGTGCAAGGGAGAAGGCAGATGGCGAAGGAGGAAGAGGAGGCTCTGAAGGAGGCTCGGTGAGGTGAGGATGTACTGAGGGTATTAGGGTTAGGGTTTCGAGAGTTGGGATGAAGGAGGAAAGGAGCTCGGGGTTTTTAAAGAGGGGAGGAAGACGAGGATGGGGGAGTTAGTTAAGGGAGGTGAGCATAGTGCTCGGGGGGTGACGCGATCCAGGTTATCCGCGAGAGGAGAGAGAGGGCTCGCGAGAGGAGAGAGATAGAGAGAGGAGAAAGAAAGTTGGAGTGTAGCGAAGAGAGAGAAAGAGAGAAGAGAGAGAGAAAGAGAGAAGAGAGAGAGAGATCTGCGTGGAGTGTGGGGTCGCAAGTCAGAAGGGGAAAGAGAGAGAGAAGAGTAGGCTGTTAGTTTAGGAGTTAGGATTTTAATTTGATTTTCTTAAAAAAGATTTTGTTGGTTATAAGAATTAACTGTTAACGAAAATTTAAATATTAAATAATTTGAATTTTGGCGGGATACAAAAATATTCCAAAACGTGTCCGGGTCGGGTCTAAAATTTCAATTTTAAAATATGAAAAATATATGCGACGACCAAATTTCAAAATGAATGCTCAGATAACGAAAATGCATACCCCCAAGATTGGATGCACGTATGTGCGCGTGGCCATCCAAACACGTCCGTTTCACTGAACGGGTCGAGAACAAGATGCGCGGATGCTACCACACGGTTAGGGTATCATGCAGGCCATGTTATGTATTTTTTAAATTGTTTTCTATGGCTTAAAATGTTATATGGTAAAAGATGCGATGCCAGATAAAATGCCAGTATGCAGTATTCATGAAAATGCACGTATCTATGTAACAAGTCAGGATAATTCATAAATATGAAACAAACAAGTTTCAAGCAAGCGGGTCGGGTCGAATGCAATGTAAAATGTAAAAAAAATACCATTCGCACCCAAAATACGATAAATCAGTAAAATACCATAATTAAGGAAATACGGGAATTGGAATTGGTATAAATGAACTAGGGTGTTACAAGCTCGCGTCCATCGTAGATGCTCTCGTCCATGTCTAGACTGCTGGGCAAGCCACATAGGTCGCCGTTCCTCCACCTCGGGACCGGAACCTCCACAGAGGGGGAGAAGACACTGCCCACGCTGGCGCGACTGAGCAGCGCCTCGCTATTTCTGGCAGCCATAAATCCCCCATGGAGACCAACTCAATGACCCGCTGGGCGCCTCACAGCTCCACGCCAAGGTCTCATGAAGTAGCACCCCGCCCTGAGGCTATCACACTCATGTCCCTCCCGAGGAGGTGTCAGTCAGCTCGCCTGCTCCCAGGCATGGCCGGCGCCCTCTCCCTCGACAGGATCGCGCAAATGGGACTCACCACGGTTGCTCGAGGACAATCTCGCAAGGGGACCTGCGGAACCTCATAGAACGGAACCGAAACCGCGGCCAGGCACAGGCCGCCAGCAGCATGGGGCATAAATCTGAGTATGCCGAATCCTTGGGATACCACGACAGACTCGATGCCCTCGAAAAGAAGATCGAGGGTATACATCGGGAGAGTCGTCCTTCAAGCGACAGGGCTAGATATGCCGCTGACTCGCTTACGAGGCCCTTCACTGAAGAGCTGCTCGCTGTCCACGTCTCCTCCAGGAACATGCCCCCGAAGGTATACCTCTTCGACGGAAAGTCCGATCCAAAAGACCATTTGGACGCGTTCACGGCAGGGATGAGCTTCCAGGACAACTCTGACGCCACACAATGTCGTGCATTCCCTGCCACTCTCATCCGCTTTGGACGAGACTGGTTCCGAGAACTCACGCCACGCTCTATCTCTATCTTCGATGAGCTGGCCACCCAGTTCCTCGGCCACTTCATCGGGAACAGACGGCAGATGCGGACCGTCGATCATCTCTTCACTATAAAGAGCGGGGACAAGGAATCCTTCAAAGAATACGTCACCCGCTTCTACAACGCTCTCCTTGAGGTCCTAGAGCACTGGGACGAGACGGTCATCACTGCCCTTAGGTCAGGTCTTAGGAACAAGGAGTGGCTCCGCTCCTTTGCATTAGCGCAACCTAAGACCATGGCCAAGGTAAAAGCCTGGACCAAACGAGAGATCCAGCTCGAGTCCAAAGTGAACACGAACCTACCTCGGACAGACCAGACCGATCAGAAGAAGAGGGCAAGAGAGGATAAAAAGAAGATTGAGCGGCCTAAGCTGTAACACCCGAGCCCAATACTACTAATTTCTGTTACCAGTTGAGCATTAGATATTACTCATTTCATTTAGCTTGCCTGTTTGACACTTACCGTGAAATTTTATCTGGCAAAGTCATTTCAGCATATAAAAAATTTTAGCACCTAAAATAAAATTAAAAATATCCATCTTGGCCTACTCGACACCCCTAGCCGCGTGGTAGCGTCCGTGCATCGAGTTCTCATCCCGTTCAGTGAAACGGGCGAGTTTGGACGGCTACGCGCGTGTACAGGTGTCCGACTTGGGGGTATACTTTTTAATCATAAAACATTTCATTTTAAAATTTGGAACCCGCTTAAAATCCTATTATTTAAATTTCAAATTTTTGGACCCAACCCGGGCGCGATTTGGAAATGTTTCATTTAGCGCCAAAATCCCAAATTAATAAAATATTCGAAACCATATTATATTCTTAAATCTTACTGTTAATTTGAGATTTAAAAATCTATTAAATCTCTTTAATATTTCTTTTAAAACCTCTCAGCCAATCACGGGGTTCTTAACCCCGTGGGCCCCGTCCTTAATTCCTCTCTCTCTCTACCTTTCTCTATCTCTCTCTCTCTCTCTAACTCTCTCTCTCTCTCTCTCTTCCCTATATATATACTCTTCCCCCTTCATATTTTTCCAGAACGCGAAAGTAAAACCCACCGTGAACCCTAACCCTAGCCGCCCTCACTGTCGCCGCCGCAGCCCCGACGCCGGCGCCAGCGTCACCATCGCCCTCGCCTCCGCCTCCTCTTCCCAACCTCAACATCTCCTTCCTTCTCCCCTGTGCGCCCTGTGCAGCCGCAACCCCTGCAGAGTTCGCTGCGGCCGCCTGCTCGCCGGCGGCCCTCGTCGTCGCCACCCGTGCCATCACCAGCGCCCTCCTCATCACCTGAGCACTCCAGTACCCCGGCCACCTCCTCCTTCTCTTCTTTCCGAGCACACCCTGCACTTTCCCCGACGCCAACCCACCACCCATCGCCTGCAACCTCACCCTTGCCGGAAACCCATCACCACCGACCACCCGTTATCTCCTCGCCTCCCAGCAAACCCCCAAAACGCCAACACCACCTCTACCGACCGATTTTGCACCTTCCCCGATCACCTCTACCGAAGCCCTTCTCATTGTTGTCACCGTCGCGGCTTGAACCGTCGGTGATCTTGACGGCACCGATCGCCTCACTGCCGGGTTGCCGAGAGAGCATCCATCTCTGTCCAGATCATCCCGAGCCCTTGCTGTTATCGTGTCGCGTAAGTTCGCGCCTCCGTTCTCGTGTTCGTCGTTTCGTCGAGGCAAGTATTCGATACTTGCTACATGCTATTGCTACTTTATAACTTGTCTTAATATTCATGTGTGGTTTAATGATATATTATTTAGTAAATCACCTTACATACCTTGCTTCATGTTTAACCCTAGTAGCATGTCAAATAAATTATTTCCTGATAAACCCGTACATGATAGATTGCATTTGATTCACTGCTATGATGCTTTATTTCCAGTTTAGTTTATCAAATATGCATAACCGGCTAAATTACAATTGCATTCTTTAAACAGATTATACTTGTCGTGGCATTCTTGGAACACTCAATATATTATTAACCTGATTACAGCAGTTACGTTCACCGTCCTGTATTCACGTGATATTGACACTATCTATTTAACACAATTGAAAATTGTACAGCTAGATAATAAATCCGATTATTGTTTAACCCGTTGATTTGAACATGATGCTGCTTATATATCTGTTTGTGAGCATACCCACGATATCGTTACATATTGATTGACATTGTCACACATGGTATTTATATGATACATCTGCCATGGTACCGTTTACTATTGACTTGACCTGATGTACCATGACCTGACCTGTTACCTGATCTCGTGCCTAATGCCAACAAACCTGACATGTAGTCCTCATGGACCATTCCTGCTGTCTATCCAGACAAACCTGTTGTTACCTGATCCTGTGTTGGCATTAGTTCTTGATTACTGAATACCTGACCAGACACATATAACTTGGGGGTATGGGGAAATCAAAGGTGAACCTGACTTGTAACTCGACAGTTCATTACCTGTTCGAGTGTACACATTCCTGTTTTGTGCCTAGCGGCATGTCTCGGTTTCGGCCGAGAATATTGTGGCCGTGATCCCGGGTATATACGGGATACTATCGAGTGTACACATTCCTGTTTTGTGCCTAGCGGCATGTCTCGGCTGCAGCCGAGAATATTGTGGCCGTGATCCCGGGTATGTACGGGATACTATTGAGTTATATCGACGATTCATCAAATTGATTTCAAAGACTTTAGACTAGGGAACCCGATAGAACTGTTTAGTTACCCACTGCACATTACCCTGCACCGCTTGTTTCACATTATTGCGTTATTCATGTTTAGTTCTGCATTGCCTATTACACTGTTCATATTATATTACTTGTTGACTTGACGCGCTGACGTCTGGGTTTTGCATGGCCCAGATTCTATACCACTGTCGCAGTCCGAGCAGGAGTACTTCAGCCAGCAGGCTGAGCTGTGAGTTCAGTAGTAGTTAGTTTTATTTCCTGCATTTATTTCCTGATGTGAGCCCGCATTATGGGACACACTTTTCAGTTATTTGTATTGGATCATTTGCTTCCGCATTTATTTATTATTGACTCCTGTTATTCTGGATTATGGACATGTTTTAGATAGTTTTATCTTGTTCTTGATATCTCTACAGCCGTAATGTGACTGTGGATGGATACTTCCTACCCACAGGTAGCATGGTTGGCTATGTCATGTGCCCAATCTAGCGTACACTGGGAAGCGGGGCGTGACATGGTTCTTTTGGTATCAGATCCATAGGATAGTCGGGTTGATTCTTTTGTAGTTGGGTATTGTACCCAATACACGAATCAGAATACCCGTATTTAGGAAACATGTCCTGCCACCTTGACCGTTTTACCATTCTTGAATCACATTCTTCCTGATTATATCTTTTACGATGTGCAAACTTCCTTTGCATATCGATTCGAAAACCTGATTCCTTGTTATCTCTAGGACTTAGGCGACTTGGATGGAGTTATGTAATTGTGGCTATGATACCGCGGCATAGTTACAATGCGGTACTCTATTTAAGTATCTTGGAGTTCTAGCCTTGATCTATATTCAGAATCTATCATCATGCTAATGTTGGGTGTTTTGAGTTCAGGAATATGGCCGGTAAGAATTTGAAGACGTACCAAGGCGTGTGGACGAAGCCGCCATGCTTGGAGTGATAAGGGGAATGCTGGAGAATCAAAGGAAACAGACCGAGCGGATCCAGCAGCAAGCGGACTCGTTTCAGGAAGGTTTGCAGATCGTTCAGCAGTCTGTGAACAATGTTGGAGCTAAGCCAGTTGACCGAGTAGGGACAGTAGAAGATTTCAGACGTTTGGGTCCGTATATATTTACTGGATTGGAGAAGCCGTTGCCAATAGAGCAGTGGCTAGTTGACACAGAGAATTTGCTTATTGCGGCACAGATTCCAGATGAGAAAGAGTTGATGTGGTACGTATTCAGTTAGTGGATTACGCCCGAGAATGGTGGCTTGTAGAAGAGAACCGTTTGCCCAAGCCGATCAAGTGGGCGGATTTTTTCGAAGAGTTTCCTGGAGAAGTTCTTCCCGCGGACTGCACGGGAGGAAATGGAAGAGAAGTTCATCGGACTAAAGCAGAAGGAAGCACCCGTAGATGTGCATGCAGCAGAATGGATGAGACTCGATAGTTTCGCTGGACCTTTAGTTGCCAACGATGCAGACAGGGCACGGAGGTTCATCCGTAGCCTGGACGTGGACATCCAGAGGCAGATTGTCTCCCTGGGTTTGACCACTTTCTCATAAGTGCTTGCGGCAGTCGAGAGCAGCAGAGTTTATCTGGGATGAAGGGGAGTTTTTCTGTCGGGCCAGTCGAGTTTAGGGCTAGGCCGACAAATAATATTCTTGCATCAATGGAAGTGATGAAAGTGAAGAGCCGGCTGTTGTTCGTGATTTTATGGACGTGTTTGAAGATATATCGGGTTTACCGCCAAAGCGAGACGTGGAGTTCGCAATTGATCTTATTCCTGGGACAGCGCCAGTATCCGAAGTGTATTATCCAATGGCGCCAGTAGAATTGGAAGAAGTCAAGAAACAGGTTGCAGAATTTCTTGAAAATGGTTGGATTCGAAGCAGTAACTCGCCTTGGGGAGCTCCAGTTCTTCTAGTAAAGAAGAAGGATGGCACAAGAAGGATGTGCATCGACTATCGAGAATTAAACCGGGTGACTATTAAGAACAACCTATCCCTCGCATTGGAGAACTTTTTGAGCAGCTTAGTGGCGCGAGGGTATTCTCGAAGCTGGATTTGCGATCCGGATATCATCAGTTCCGAGTGAAAACAGAAGATATTTGCAAGACGGCGTTCCGAACTCGGTATGGACATTACGAGTACTTAGTGATGCCCTTCGGAGTAACGAATGCGCCGGCAGTATTCATGGACTTGATGAACCGAATCTTTTCACCGTTCTTGGACCAGTTTATCGTGGTATTCATTGAGGATATTCTGGTTTACTCGAAGAGTTTTGAGGAGCATGCTGAGCATTTGAAGATCGCACTGCAGATGTTGAGACAGGAGAAATTATATGCGAAGATGAGTAAGTGCGAATTTTGGCTGGAAGAAGTGAAATTTCTGGGGCATGTTGTGTCGGGCGATGGAATCGCCGTTGATCCCGAAAAGATTGCAGCAGTCGAAATTGGCCGATTCCAAAGAATGTAGCTGAGATAAGAAGTTTCCTTGGATTAGCCGGATACTACAGGAGATTTGTGGAGAACTTCACTCGTTTGGCTGAGCCGATGACCAAGCTTACGCGCAAGGAGGTACCTTTTGTATGGACGGATAAATGTGCGTTAGCTTTTGAGACGTTGAAGCAGAAGTTGATAACCGCCCCAATTCTGACCGTGCCAGACAATTCCGGAGGATTGGTGATTCACAGCGACGCATCTGGGAAAGGATTGGGATGTGTTTTGATGCAGCATGGGAGGGTCGTAGCATACGCATCAAGACAACTGAAGCCCCATGAGAAGAATTATCCAACTCATGACTTGGAACTTGCGGCTGTGATCTTCGCTTTGAAGATTTGGAGACACTACCTTTTGGGCGAGAGAGTCAAAGTTTTTACAGATCACAAGAGTTTGAAGTATGTGTTCACTCAGAAGGAGTTGAATATGAGGCAGCGTAGATGGTTGGAGCTGATAGCCGACTACGACCTTGATCTTAAGTACCATCCGGGAAAGGTTAACGTCGTGCCGGATACGCTTAGTCGGTTACCAGCAATTCAGGTGTTAACTACGCAGAGGGAGATCATTGCAGATTTTCGAAGATTTGACTTGGAAGTTGTGCTACCGCGTTCTACGGGACAGTTGATGCAATTGCAAGTACAGTCGTCTTTAATTGAGAAAATTAAAGCAGCACAATCGCAGGATCCTAGACTGCAAAAGTTTCGAGAGCAGGTTGAAGCCGGACTACGAACAGATTTACTGGTCCACGAAGATGGTTCGTTGAGGTATGGTAGCCGTTTGTGTGTGCCAAAGGGGGATGTTCGTGAAGAGCTTATGAAGGAGGCACACAGTTCAGCTTATTCTATACATCCAGGAGGCACAAAGATGTACCGTGATATTCGACAGCATTTCTGGTGGGAATGCATGAAACGGGAGATTGCTCGCTTCGTGGCTAAGTGCTTGGTGTGTCAGCAAGTCAAGGCTGAACACCAAAGGGTTGCTGGTTTGTTTCAACCACTTCCGATTCCTCAGTGGAATTGGGAACATATAACCATGGATTTCGTGACGGCTTTACCGCGGAGTCCAAAGGGCAACAATGCAGTATGGGTGATTGTTGATCGATTGACCAAGGCAGCTCACTTTATTCCTTTCCGGGTTGGTCAATCAACGGAGACTTTGGCAGAGCGGTACATGCAGGAGATTGTAAGATTACATGGCGTACCGGTGAGCATCGTGTCCGATCGGGGCACTCGGTTCTTATCACACTTCTGGAGGAGTTTACAGGAAAGTTTGGGGACTCGATTGAAGTTTAGAACAGCTTATCATCCTCAAACTGATGGTCAGTCGGAGAGAACGATCCAAACTCTTGAAGACATGTTGAGAGCATGCATGTTGGACTTTAAGAGTTCGTGGGAGGATCATCTACACTTGGTGGAGTTTTCTTACAACAATAGTTTCCAAGCAACTATTCAGATGGCTCCGTTTGAAGCTTTGTATGGTCGTAAGTGCCGTTCACCTGTTTGTTGGGATGATATTGGTGAACGAAGATTATTGGGACCAGATTTGGTGGTGCAGACAGTTGAGAAGGTTAACACTATCAGAAAGCATATGAAGGCAGCTCAAGATAGACAGAAGAGTTGGGCTGACACGTCAAGAAGACCTCTAGAGTTCGCCGTGGGTGATTTGGTATTCTTGAAGATATCACCGACTAGAGGGGTGATTCGCTTTGGGAGTCGAGGAAAGCTTAGTCCTCGATTTGTTGGACCTTTTGAGGTATTGGAGCATGTTGGAGAGGTAGCATACCGTTTGGCGTTACCACAGTCCTTGGCAGGTGTGCACGACGTGTTTCACGTATCTCAACTACGAAGGTATGTTCGAGATAAAACACACGTCTTGGATCATTCGGAGTTAACAGTACGGGAAGACCTAACTTTTGAGGAGCGACCGGTTGAAATCATGGATCGAAGGGAAAAGGTTCTTAAGAACAAGGTTATCCCCCTTGTGCTTGTTTCTTGGGGTAATCGATCGCATGGGGAGTCCACTTGGGAACGAGAAGATGAGATCCGGCAGAAGTTTCCTCACCTTTTTTCTGTAGTTTTCTATCTTGTATTCTTGGAATTTCGAGGACGAAATTCTTTTGTAGTTGGGTATAATGTAACACCCGAGCCCAATACTACTAATTTCTGTTACAAGTTGAGCATTAGATATTACTCATTTCATTTAGCTTACCTGTTTGACACTTACCGTGAAATTTTATCTGGCAAAGTCATTTCTGCATATAAAAAATTTTAGCACCTAAAATAAAATTAAAAATATCCATCTTGGCCTACTCGACACCCCTAGCCGCGTGGTAGCGTCCGTGCATCGAGTTCTCGTCCCGTTCAGTGAAACGGGCGAGTTTGGACGGCTACGCGCGTGTTCAGGTGTCCGACTTGGGGGTATGCTTTTTAATCATAAAACATTTCATTTTAAAATTTGGAACCCGCTTAAAATCCTATTATTTAAATTTCAAATTTTTGGACCCAACCCGGGCGCGATTTGGAAATGTTTCATTTAGCGCCAAAATCCCAAATTAATAAAATATTCGAAACCATATTATATTCTTAAATCTTACTGTTAATTTGAGATTTAAAAATCTATTAAATCTCTTTAATATTTCTTTTAAAACCTCTCAGCCAATCACGGGGTTCTTAACCCCGTGGGCCCCGTCCTTAATTCCTCTCTCTCTCTACCTTTCTCTATCTCTCTCTCTCTCTCTAACTCTCTCTCTCTCTTCCCTATATATATACTCTTCCCCCTTCATATTTTTCCAGAACGCGAAAGTAAAACCCACCGTGAACCCTAACCCTAGCCGCCCTCACCGTCGCCGCCGCAGCCCCGACGCCGGCGCCAGCGTCACCATCGCCCTCGCCTCCGCCTCCTCTTCCCAACTTCAACATCTCCTTCCTTGCGCCCTGTGCGCCCTGTGCAGCCGCAACCCCTGCAGAGTTCGCTGCGGCCGCCTGCTCGCCGGCAGCCCTCGTCGTCGCCACCCGTGCCATCACCGGCGCCCTCCTCATCACCTGAGCACTCCAGTACCCCGGCCACCTCCTCCTTCTCTTCTTTCCGAGCACACCCTGCATTTTCCCCGACGCCAACCCACCACCCATCGCCTGCAACCTCACCCTCGCCGGAAACCCATCACCACCGACCACCCGTCATCTCCTCGCCTCCCAGCAAACCCCCAGAACGCCAACACCACCTCTACCGACCGATTTTGCACCTTCCTCGATCACCTCTACCGAAGCCCTTCTCGTTGTTGTCACCGTCGCGGCTTGAACCGCCGGTGATCTTGACGGCACCGATCGCCTCGCTGCCGGGTTGCCGAGAGAGCATCCATCTCTGTCCAGATCATCCCGAGCCCTTGCTGTTATCATGTTGCGTGGGTTCGCGCCTCCGTTCTCGTGTTCGTCGTTTCTTCGAGGCAAGTATTCGATACTTGCTACATGCTATTGCTACTTTATAACTTGTCTTAATATTCATGTGTAGTTTAATGATATATTATTTAGTAAATCACCTTACATACCTTGCTTCATGTTTAACCCTAGTAGCATGTCAAATAAATTATTTCCTGATAAACCCGTACATGATAGATTGCATTTGATTCACTGCTATGATGCTTTATTTCCAGTTTAGTTTATCAAATATGCATAACCGGCTAAATTACAATTGCATTCTTTAAACAGATTATACTTGTCGTGGCATTCTTGGAACACTCAATATATTATTAACCTGATTACAGCAGTTACGTTCACCGTCCTGTATTCACGTGATATTGACACTATCTATTTAACACAATTGAAAATTGTACAGCTAGATAATAAATCCGATTATTGTTTAACGCGTTGATTTGAACATGATGCTGCTTATATATATGTTTGTGAGCACACCCACGATATCGTTACATATTGATTGACATTGTCACACATGGTATTTATATGATACATCTGCCATGGTACCGTTTACTATTGACTTGACCTGATGTACCATGACCTGACCTGTTACCTGATCTCGTGCCTAATGCCAACAAACCTGACATGTAGTCCTCATGGACCATTCCTGCTGTCTATCCAGACAAACCTGTTGTTACCTGATCCTGTGTTGGCATTAGTTCTTGATTACTGAATACCTGACCTGACACATATAACTTGGGGGTATGGGGAAATCAAAGGTGAACCTGACTTGTAACTCGACAGTTCATTACCTGTTCGAGTGTATACATTCCTGTTTTGTGCCTAGCGGCATGTCTCGGTTTCGGCCGAGAATATTGTGGCCGTGATCCCGGGTATGTACGGGATACTATCGAGTGTACACATTCCTGTTTTGTGCCTAGCGGCATGTCTCGGCTGCAGCCGAGAATATTGTGGACGTGATCCCGGGTATGTACGGGATACTATTGAGTTATATCGACGATTCATCAAATTGATTTCAAAGACTTTAGACTAGGGAACCCGATAGAACTGTTTAGTTACCCACTGCACATTACCCTGCACCGCTTGTTTCACATTATTGCGTTATTCATGTTTAGTTCTGCATTGCCTATTACACTGTTCATATTATATTACTTGTTGACTTGACGCGCTGACGTCTGGGTTTTGCATGGCCCAGATTCTATACTACTGTCGCAGTCCGAGCAGGAGTACTTCAGCCAGCAGGCTGAGCTGTGAGTTCGGTAGTAGTTAGTTTTATTTCCTGCATTTATTTCCTGATGTGAGCCCGCATTATGGGACACACTTTTCAGTTATTTGTATTGGATCATTTGCTTCCGCATTTATTTATTATTGACTCCTGTTATTCTGGATTATGGACATGCTTTAGATAGTTTTATCTTGTTCTTGATATCTCTACATCCGTAGTGTGACTGTGGATGGATAATTCCTACCCACAGGTAGCATGGTTGGCTATGTCACGTGCCCAATCTAGCGTACACTGGGAAGCGGGGCGTGACATAAGCCCTACTCCCCAAAGTTCCAGGAGTATATACCCCGCTCAACATCTCCCAGACAGAACTGTTGGGGGAGGCAAAGGGCGAGAGATTCTTCAAACCCCCCGGTCACAAATAGGGCGGCCAAACGTACTCAAGGCCCCTATTGCGCTTTCCACAGGTCGCAGGGACACCCCACCGAGAACTGTAAACAGCTCCGCGACTACATCGAGGAGTTGATTCGCTCGGGACACTTGGCAAGATACTTGCGGGACAAGCGACAGGCCGACCGAGAGCAAGATCACCATCCCCCTCCCGACGAGTTGACGATCGTCCAAATCATGGTCTTATCAGCGGGGGGTGCGCCTGGGGCTGACGAGACATGGCACCCCTTGCCGGTCGAAAGGACTAGCAGCCAACCCAGGAAGAGGGTCATAGCAGCTGAGCCTATCATCTTTACTGATGAGGACCTCCACGGGATATCCCTACCTCACAACGACCCCCTGGTGATTACAGCACGGGTCCACCGTTATGAAGTGCAAAGGATATTGGTCGACTCGGGAAGCTCGGCAGACATCTTCTTCTACGACTGCTTCCTGCGTATGGGGCTTACCCCGTCGGACCTGAGGCCGGCCGTCCACATCCTGTCGAGGTTCACCAACCACTCCATCGCGGCAGAAGGGGTGGTCACCCTCCTACTTAACATCGGGGAGGCAGGCCGCACGCGTACCGTGCCTGTGGAGTTCATCATCGCCAGAATTCCATTGGCCTATAATATCCTCCTGGGGCGCCCAACGCTAAATTCCCTCCGGGCCCAGATATCGACCTATCACCTAGCAATCAAGTTTCCACACGACCAAGGAGGGATAGGTCGGGCCTACGGGAACCAGTAAACCACGAAGATTAGATTCACAGCGACATCTATGCCCGAAGAGAGAAACGATGACCTCGAAAGCACGGATGATTTCAGGGGGTCTTTGGCTACTCGGGACGAACATAAAGAGATCCGAGGAGCCCCGGTGGAGCCGCTAACGGAGGTTCCCCTCGTCAAGGGGGACAATGAACGAACCGTCCAAATCGGGTCACTCTTAACAGGGGACCGGCGCGACGACCTGGTCGACTTCCTCAGAGGGAACTCGGACGTGTTCGCTTGGGCACCCGCCGACATGCCCGGGATCGACCCCAAAGTGATATCCCACAAGCTCGGGGTCAACCCGACGGTCCGACCTGTCAGGAAAAAGAAATGAAGCTTCACTCCGATCAAACAAAAGGCGATCGAGGACAAGGTTGACAGGTTGCTCGCAGCCAACTTCATTCGAAATGTTTCCTACTCAGAATGGCTAGCAAATGTGGTAATGGTCAAGAAGGCAAACGGGAAGTGGTGCATGTGCGTCGGCTTCACCGATCTCAACAAGGCCTGCCCGAAAGACAACTATCCCCTCCTTAGGATAAATCGGCTCGTCGACAGCGCGGCAGGCCATAAGTTACTCAGCTTCATGGATGCTTTCTCCGGCTAAAACCAGATTCGTATGAATCCGACAAACGAAGAACTCACCGCATTCACAACGGACCGGGGGGTATACTGCTATAAAGCGATGCCCTTTGGCCTCAAAATCGCCGGAGCTACATACCAATGCCTGGTCAACAGGATGTTCAAACCACAAATTGGGAGGAACATGGAGGTTTACGTCGACGACATGCTCGTTAAATTGACCTCGTCAGAGGAGCACGCCAAAGATCTCGGCGAAACTTTCGACGTCCTCCGCAAATACAAAATGAAGCTGAATCCCACCAAGTGCGCGTTTGGGGTCACTGGTGGAAAGTTCCTCGGATTCATGGTTACCTACAGAGGAATCGAGGCTAACCCGGAGAAAATCAGCGCCATCCTCAACATGGCCGTGCCAAAGACCAACGTCAAAATCATGCGGCTCACGGGGAGGGTAGCCGTCCTGAGTCGTTTCATGTCAAGATCCGGGAAAAAGTGCCTCCCATTCTTCAAAGCCCTGAGGAAAATCCCAAGATTCGAATGGTCGAAAAAGTGTCAGATCGCTTTCGAACAATTGAAAATGCACCTGGCGACTCCTCCACTGCTCACCCGACCAGTTGAAGGAGACGAGCTATCGTTGTATCTAGCGATGTCTGATCAAGCTGCAGGCTCGGTGCTTATCCTAGAGGTCGAAGGAGTCCAGAGGCCGGTCTACTATGTAAGCCACGTCTTTAAGGACGCGGAAATCAGGTACCTGGCCATAGAGAAGATTTTCCTGGCGCGTATAGTGGCCTCAAGGAAACTACGACATTATTTCCAGGCACACACCATCCTTGTTCTCACCGAGCGCCCTTTAGGGGCTATTCTCGCCTCCCCCGAGTCTTCCGGTCGTTTGGAGAAGTGGAGGTGGGAGTTGTCCTAATTTGACATCAAGTACCGCCTGAGGCAGGCTATCAAGGCACAGGTCTTGGCCGATTTCATCGTCGAATGCACTATCCCCAACAAAGAGGCAGCGTCCGTGCCGGCCCCCGGATCTCAACCTTCGATCGAAAAGGGGCCCGACTCCATTCCCGACTGGGTCCTTTACATTGACGGGTCATCTACCGAGGAAGGCTGTGGTGTCGGCCTCATCATTCGGGGCCCGAACGAGGCAGAGATGGAGTATTATTTGAAACTCGGGTTCAAAGCCTCAAACAACGCAGCGGAGTACGAGGCTCTGCTCGCTGGACTGCGGATCGCCTCCAGAGTGTGGTTGAAGATGATCCGGATCTGTAGTGACTCCACTCTGGTCATCGGCCAAGTGACCAGCCGTTTCGAAGCACGGGAGCCCCTGATGGTGAAGTACTTAGCCGAGGTAAGAAGGCTGCGAAAGGACTTCGGCGAAGTTCAAGTGGAGCAGATCCCCCGGCACCTAAACGCCTAGGTCGACGCCCTAAGCAAGCTAGCTTCTTCCTACACGGCCAACAACAAGAGAAATATCCTCTTCGAGGTCTTGCCACGGCCCAGCGTGGAAGACATAGCGACATCGCTCCAAGTTTACATGGCCCGGGAAGAGGGCCAAGATTGGAGGATACCCATCGTGGAATTCTTGAAGGAGGGTACGCTCCCCGGAGATTGTGGGGAGGCCCGCCGCCTCCAAGCCAAATCCCTCCATTTCGTCTGGAGCAATGGGAACCTCTATAAGAAATCCTTCACTCTACCCCTGCCCCGGTGCGTCGACCCCCATAAAGCCGACTATGTCCTCGGTGAGGTCCATGAAGGGGTCAGCGGGGCACATCAAGGGGCTTGCACCTTAGTCTAGAAGACGCTCCTTCAAGGATACTATTGTCCGACCATCTAGCATGATGTTCAGAAGTTCGTCAGAAGGTGCAAGAGTTACCAACTCCACGGCAGCATACCCCGCCTTCCGGCTACCGAACTGACTACCTTGACCTCCCCATGTCCGTTTGCCCGGTGGGGAATGGACATGATAGGCCAACTCCCTACAGGTACGGGCGGGCACAAATACATCCTCGTCGCAGTGGACTACTTTACAAAGTGGATCAAGGTCGTTCCCATCAGAAAACCAGACGCTACCATGACCATCAAGTTCCTGCAGAACAACGTAATATTCCGGTTTGGGATCCCGAGGTGTATCATCATCAACCATGGGACGAATTTCGAAAACGAAAGAGTTAAAGGATTCTGCAGCGAATACCATATACTGATGAAGTTCATCGCAATCACGCACCCCCAGAGCAACGGGCAGGCCGGGGTCGCTAACAGGGACGTCATTCGAGGACTTCAAGCTTGCCTGGAAGGACGACAGGGCAGTTGGGTCGACAAATTACCCCGGGTCTTATGGGCCTTGCACACATTGAAGAAGACCCCCACCGGAGAGACCCCTTCAGCCTCTGCTACGGCACCGAGGCGATGGTCCCAGCAGAGATCGGGCTGCCCAGTTACAGGGTCGAGCTCTTCGACGATGAAGCAAATACCTCGGCCCTCCGAACTAATTTGGACGTCTTACTGGAGAAACGGGACCGGGCACAGATAAGAACTGCCGCTTACCAACGACAGACTGCCCGCTACTACAACGCTCGGGTCAAGCATCGTGCCTTTAAGACCGGAGATTTGGTCCTAAGGCGGAACGAGTTTGTTGATCAGGGCAAATTGCATAAGTTTTCTCCGAAGTGGGAGGGCCCCTTCCGCGTCTCCGGAATCTTACCCGGCGGGGCTTATCTCTTACAAGACGTGGTAGGTCGCAAGTTCCCATGGCCCTACAACGCCAAGAAGCTCAAGTTGTACCTTTGAAAAGTATACCTACAAGTACATGTTTATTCTTTGATAAAACGATGTAAACTTTTTCAAGTCTTTTTCTAAATAAGAAGAAAACTTCTCCTATGTGTTTCCCTCTTCCTCGTTTCAAAGATTGTCACGCCCCGCTTCCCAGAGTACGCTAAATTGGGCACGTGACATAGCCAACCATGCTACCTGTGGGTAGGAAGTATCCATCCACAGTCACATTACGGCTGTAGAGATATCAAGAACAAAATAAAACTATCTAATACATGTCCATAATCCAAGATAACATGAGTCAAGAATAATAAAATGCGGAAGCAAAAGATCCAATACAAAATAACTGGAATGTATGTCCCATAATGCGGGCTCACATCAGGAATAAAATGCAGGAAATAAAGAACTAACTACTACCGACACCTCACAGCTCAGCCTGCTGGCTGAAGTACTCATGCTCGGACTGCAGCAACGGTACAGAATCTGGGCCATGCAAAACCCAGACGTCAGCGCGTCATGTCATCAAGTAATAAAATATAAACAGGGTACAGGCAATGCAAATATAAACATGAATGAAAAGCAGGTGTCACAGTAATATAAATCAGGCAGTGCAGGGTAGGGTGCAGTGAATAAACTAAACTGTTCTATTGGGTTTTCTACTCTAAAGTCTTTGAAATCAATTTGATGAATCATCGATGAAACTCAATAGTATCCCGTGCGTGCCCGGGACCACGGTCAAGATTCTCGGGCTGAATCTGAGACGTGCCGCTAGGCAGTAAAAGGTAGCATGTACAGATGAGTGATGTCAGCATCATCACTCCGGGGCTGGCCTAGCCCATAAGACTGATCAGAACAGGTATCGAACTGTTGAGTTACAAGTCAGGTTTCATCATTGATTTTCCCATACCCCTAAGTTATGTATGTCAAGTCAGGTATTCAGTAATCAAGAACTAATGCCAACACAGGATCAGGTAAGAGCAGGTTTGTCTGGATAGACAACAGGAACAGTCCGTGAGGACTACATGTCAGGTTTGTTGGCATTAGACACAAGATCAAGTAACGGGTCAAGCCATGGTACATCAGGTCAAGTCAAGTAGTGTACGGTACCATGTCGGGTCAATCAATATGTGTGTAGCAAGTCAGGCCAGGGTGTAAAAGATAACATGTGGGCGCTCATACATCAAACTAACATGATTATGGTTATAAATGAACAAGCATGAGTAATATCAGCACAATAAACCAGATCAGGTGATATGATAAGCAATTAGGTACTGATTAAATTATAACGATGCATGGTTATCACTTTGCGTTTAAGGGATGGTGTCACATTACTTAACTATAGCATAACTAAAATGGATGTTTACTCATGTTATCAGGTATTAGGAAATTTTAGGGATGCAATGATATATCAATATGTTCACTGGATGAAATCTTAGCTAAAACAGGTTAAAATGCACATGAGTGTCCGATGGAGCAAAACTATATAAAGAACACCATAGGTCGTGTCAATAGTTAGAATGTGATTTAAATATATAAATGTGGTTACCGGGTTTAATAAAGTAAATGCACACGGTAGGTTTCAAGTTTGGAAAATAAATGATATAATGCGACATCGAGCATGAAAAAGGGAAATCATGGTACTAAGGTTAGACTACGGGTTTAATGAGCCATAAAATGTATATGTAATATATTAATTACCATGTAGCAAGTTTTACTTGCCTCGACGGGTCGCGAAACGGAAAACGGAACATTACGCGTCGGCGGGGAAAAATCACAACGCGCGCACGGTTCACGGAATGAACCCAAACGACGAACAGTGGAGTCACACGGGTCAGGGGTCCTCGCTGGGTCGTCGGGAAACGTCGTCGGCGCGGTCGGATTCCGGCCAAACACAAAACAGTAAACCTCAAAATATTCAAGAATGCATGAAATAAAAGAAAAGAGAAGATTAAGAAGGAAGAAGAGAAAGAGGATGGAGAAAGGGTGCTCACGTTGATCTGTAGATGGGTTGTGATCGTCGACTGTGTTGACGGAGCTCCGGTGAACTGTCTGCAGGAGCCAATCGGCCAACACAGAACCGGAAAGAATAAGAGAAGGGAAGAGGAAGGAAGAAGGAGGAAGAAGGGGTGTGAAAGCTCACCGCTACGTTGATCTGGAATGGTGGACGGCAACGAGATCCCTCCTGTGGTCGTCGCGGTGAGGAGACGTGCAAGCCTCGGCTGTGCACACCGGCGCTCGACGCGCGCACAGGAAACGGGGAAGGAGAGGTGAGAGTGGAGGTGAGGTGACGAGCTGCGACGAACGGCGATGGTCGCGTCGGCACTAGGGCAACGGCGAGAGAAGACGGCAGCTAGGGTTTTCAAGGGGGTGGGTTTTCGCTTCTGTAAAAAAATAAAGAGGAAGAGAAATATAAAGGAAAGAGAGAAAGAGAGATTCGCGGGGAGGAGAGAGAGGGATACGAGAGGAGAGAGAAGAGGAGAGAGATAGAGAGAGGGTGAGAGATCGAGAGGAGAGAGAAAGCGAGAGGAGAAAAAAAATTGGCTTCTAGCGCCAGAGAGAGAGAGAGAGAGAAGAGAGAGGAAGAGAAAGGAAAGGAGAGAGAGAGGGAGAGACGGTGGGGCCCGGGTTAAAACGTTTTGGATTGGCTGAGAAGATAAAAAGAGAAGAGAGATAAATGAGAGATGGGGCCCAGTGAACGAAAATGAAGAATTCTGATTGGTTGATGAGAAAAATGAAGGGATGGTGGAAAATCTGTGCAGTTAAAGAGAAATTGTAAAAGATTTAAAATCGTTTTTGGAAAATCTTATGAACTGGCAAGGAAATTAGAATTTAATTTAAAATTTTAAATAATTGAAATTTTAGCGGGATGCAAAATATTTCCGAATTGCGCCCGGGTCGGGTCCAAAATTTTGGATTTGAAATACGAAAATTATTGGCGGGTTCCAAAAATTAAAATGAAGGATTTTATAATTAAAAAGCATACCCCCAAGAACGGACGCACGTACGTGCGTGTAGCCGTCCAAACACGTCCGTTTCACTGAACGGGACGAGAACACGATGCAAGGACGCTACCACAGGGTTAGGGGTGCCGAGCAGGCCATGACAAGTATTTTTAATTTAATTTTAGATGAGTTAAATTGTTATATGCAGAATATGAATTGTCGGGGTAAATTACAACTAGCAACAGTCAAGCAAGATAAATGAAATAAATACCACACACTACACATACGGTAACTGAAATTTGTAGAACTGGACTCAGTTGTTACATTATACCCAACTACAAAAAGAATTTCGTCCTCGAAATTCCAAGAACACAAAAGATAGACGACCGACAAACTACAAGAAAAGATGGGGAAACTTCTGCCGAACTTCATCTTTTCGTTCCCAAGTGGACTCTCCATGTGAGCGATTACCCCAAGAAACAAGTACAAGAGGGATAACCTTATTCTTCAGAACCTTTTCCCTTCGATCCACGATTTCAACCGGTCACTCCTCAAAAGTCATGTCTTCTCATACCGTCTGCTCCGAATGATCCAACACATGTGTTTCATCTCGAACATACTTACGGAGTTGAGATATGTGAAACTCATCGTGCACGCCAAACGATACGCTACCTCACCAACACGCTCCAAGATCTCAAAGGGTCCAACGAATCGAGGACTGAGCTTTCCTCGACTTCCAAAACGAATCACCCCTCTAGTCGGTGATATCTTCAAGAATACCAAATCACCCACGGCGAACTCTAGAGGTCTTCTCGACGTATCTGCCCAACTCTTCTGTCTTTCTTGAGCTGCTTTCATATGATTTCTGATAGTGTTAACTTTTTCTACTGTCTGCACAACCAAATCTGGTCCCAACAATCTTCATTCACCGACGTCGTCCCAACAAACAGGTGAACGACACTTATGACCATACAAAGCTTCAAATGGGGCCATCTGAATAGTTGCCTGGAAACTGTTGTTGTAAGAAAACTCCACCAAATGTAGATGATCCTCCCAAGAACCCTTGAAGTCCAACATACATACTCTCAACATATCTTCAAGAGTTTGGATCGTTCTATCGGACTGACCATCAGTTTGAGGATGATAAGCTGTGCTAAACTTCAATCGAGTCCCCAAACTTTCCTGGAAACTCCTCCAGAAGTGTGATAAGAACCGAGTGTCCTGATCGGACACAATGCTCACCGGTACTCCATGCAATCTTACAATCTCCTGCATGTACCGCTCCGCCAAAGTTTCTGTTGATTGACCAACCCGAAAAGGAATAAAATGAGCTGCCTTGGTCAAACGATCAACAATCACCCATACTGCATTGTTGCCTTTTGGACTCCGCGGTAGATCTGTCACGAAATCCATGGTTATATGCTCCCACTTCCACTGAGGAATTGGAAGTGGTTGCAACAAACCAGCAACCCTTTGATGTTCAGCCTTAACTTGCTGACACACCAAGCACTTCGCCACAAAGTGAGCGATCTCCCGCGTCATGCCTTCCCACCAGAATGCTGTCGTAAGTCTCGGTACATCTTCGTGCCTCCTGGATGTACGGAATAAGCTGAACTGTGTGCCTCCTTCATAAGCTCTTCGCGAATATCTCCCTTAGGCACACACAAACGGCTACCATACCTCAACGAACCATCTTCGTGGATCAATAAATCTGTTCGTAGTCCGGCTTCAACCTGTTCTCAAAACTTTTGCAATCTAGGATCCTGCGATTGCGCTGCCTTAATATTCTCGATCAGCGACGAATGTACCTGCAGCTGCATCAACTGTCCCGAAGAATGCGGTAGCACAACCTCCAAATCAAATCTTCGAAAGTCTTCAATGAGATCCTTCTGTGCAGTCAACATCTGAATTGCTGGTAACCGACTGAGCGCATCCGGCACGACATTAACTTTCCCCGGATGGTACTTAAGATCAAGATCGTAGTCAGCCATCAGCTCCAACCATCTGCGTTGCCTCATATTGAGCTCCTTCTGCGTGAACACATACTTCAAGCTCTTATGATCAGTAAAAACTTCGACCCTTTCACCCAAAAGGTAGTGTCTCCAAATCTTCAAAGCGAAAATCACAGCCGCAAGCTCCAAGTCGTGAGTTAGGTAATTCTTCTCATGGGTCTTCAACTGTCTTGATGCGTACGCTACAACCTTCCCATGCTGCATCAAAACACATCCCAATTCTTTCCCAGATGCGTCGCTGTGAATCACCAATCCTCCGGAATTGTCTGGCACGGTCAAAATAGGGGCGGTTATCAATTTCTGCTTCAACGTCTCAAAAGCCGACGCACATCTATCCGTCCACACAAAAGGTACCTCCTTGCGCGTAAGCTTGGTTAACGGCTCTGCCAGACGAGCAAAGTTCTCCACAAATTTTCTGTAATACCCGGCGAGTCCAAGGAAACTTCTTATCTCCGCAACATTCTTTGGAATCGGCCAATCTCGAACTGCTGCAATCTTTTCTGGATCGACGGCGATTCCATCGCCAGACACAACATGCCCCAAAAACTTTACTTCTTCGAGCCAAAACTCGCACTTGCTCATCTTCGCATATAACTTCTCCTGTCTCAACGTCTGCAGTGCGATCTTCAAATGTTCTGCATGCTCTTCAAAACTCTTCGAATACACCAGAATATCGTCAATGAACACCACAATAAACTGGTCCAAGAATGGTGAAAAGATTCGGTTCATAAAGTCCATGAATATCGCCGGTGCATTCGTTACTCCGAAGGGCATCACTAAGTACTCGTAATGTCCATACCGAGTCCGGAACGCTGTCTTGCAAATATCTTCTTCTTTCACTCGGACCTGATGATATCCGGATCGCAAATCCAGCTTTGAGAATACCCTCGCGCTACTAAGCCGCTCAAAAAGTTCGCCAATGCGAGGGATCGGGTACTTGTTCTTAATAGTCACCCGGTTTAATTCTCGATAGTCGATGCACATCCTTCTTGTGCCATCCTTCTTCTTGACTAAAGAACTGGAGCTCCCCAAGGCGAGTTACTGCTTCGAATCCAACCCTTCTCAAGCAATTCAGCAACCTGTTTCTTGACTTCTTCCAACTCCACTGGTGCCATTGGATAATACGCTTTAGATACTGGCGCTGCACCAGGAATAAGGTCAATTGCGAACTCCACGTCTCGCTTCGGCGATAATCCCGATATATCTTCAAACACGTCCATAAAATCGCGAACAACGGCTGGCTCATCACTCTTATCAACCATCATTGATGCAAGAATATTAGTTGTCGGCCTAGCCCTAAACTCGACTGGCCCGACAGAACTGCTTCCTCCAGTGAAGGTAAACTCGGGATGTCCGGGAATCTTGAAAATTACTTTCTTTTCACTACAATCAATATTAGCGTGGAAAGTGCCGAGAAAATCCATTCCCAAGACGACTTCATATCTGCCCGTATCAATCACCAAAAAATCTGCAAAAAGCTCCCGTCCGCAAACAACAACTGTACAATCTTTACATTCCCTACTAGACATGATTTTCCCATTCCCAGTGTGTATGTCCCAGAAACTAGACAGGGTCGTGCAAGTAATCGAGTGTGTAGCTATAAACTTGGACGACATAAAACAATGGGATGCACCAGAATCAAATAACGCTAATGCGGGAAAACGATGAACGAGTAGAATACCTGAAACAACTTCTCCTGGCGCCTTAGCTTCCTCAGCCGTCAAGGTAAAAGCTCGAGCCTGATTAGGTCCTTGAGTCAGCTGCTTCTGTCCCTGGAACAGTTTCTGCGGAGGCTTCTGAATATCATCCCTTGTGCGAAGCTTCGACGGACAAGAATTAACAGTGTGATCTACCGCTCCACAAACCAAACAGAGTCCCTGCCTCCTTCGACAATCCTTTTGCACGTGGCCAGGTAAATGACAGTAGTCATAAATCACGCTCCTTCTTCGATCAACGACAACAGGCTTCTTCATCGGTGTTACACCACGGCGGTCCACTGAAATACTTCTGCGACCATGGGCTCGGTTTGGTACAAATGCCGCCTTCCTTACCGCAACTGCTGTCTGCTGTGAACTCCCAATCTTCCCAGATAAGTTATGATGTTCTCGTGCTACCGTAAGTACCTGTGAGAAAGTGGTCAAACCCAGGGAGACAATCTGCCTCTGGATGTCCACATCCAAACTGCGCATGAACCTCCGTGCCCTGTCTGCATCGTTGGCAACTAAAGGTCCAACGAATCTACTGAGCCGTGTCCACTCAGCTGCATGTACATCTATGGCCGCACCATTCTGCTTCAGACTGATGAACTTCTCTTCCATTTCCTCCCGTGCAGTCCGCGGGAAGAACTTCTCCAGGAAACTCTTCGAAAAATCCGCCCACTTGATCGGCTTGGGCAAGCGGGTCTCATCCACAAGCCACCATTCACGGGCGTAGTCCACTAACTGAATGCGCACCACATCCACCCTTTTATCTTCTGGGATCTGCGCCGCAATAAGTAAGTTCTCCATGTCAACTAGCCACTGTTCCGCTGGCAATGGCTCCTCCAAACCTGTAAAGACAGACGGACCCAAACGCTGGAAATCTGCTACGGTCCCCACACGATCTACTGGTCTGGCCCCAACATTGTTCACGGACTGCTGAACGGTCTGCAATCCTTGCTGAAACGATTCAGCTTGCTGCTGGATCAGCTCGGTCTGTCTCTTTTGATTCTCCAGCATTCCCCGTATCACTCCAAGCATGGCGGCTTCGTCAACACGCCTTTGGTACGGCTTCAGATTCTTGCCTGCCATACTCCTGATATCAAAACGCTCAAGATTAGCATGATAACAAATTTACAATATAGATCAAGGCTATAACTCCAAGTTACTTAAATAGAGTACCGCATTGTAATTATGCCGCGGTATCATAGCTACAATTATATAACTCCACCCAAGTCGCCTAAGTCCTAGAGATAACAAGGAATCAGGTTTCGATTCGATATGCAAAGGAAGTTTGCACATCGTAAAAGATATAATCAGGAAGAACTTGATTCAAGAACGGTAAAACGGCAAGGTTGCAGGACATGTTTCCTAAACATGGGTATTCTGATTCGTGTATTGGGTACAATACCCAACTACAAAAAAGAATCAACCCGACAAACCTTTGGCTCTGATACCAAAAGAACCATGTCATGCCCCGCTTCCCAGAGTACGATAAATTGGGCACGTGACATAGCCAACCATGCTACCTGTGGGTAGGAAGTATCCATCCACAGTCATATTACGGCTGTAGAGATATCAAGAACAAAATAAAACTATCTAATACATGTACATAAGCCAAGATAACATGAGTCAAGAATAATAAAATGCCGAAGCAAAAGATCCAATACAAAATAACTGGAATGTATGTCCCATAATGCGGGCTCACATCAGGAATAAAATACAGGAAATAAAGAACTAACTACTACCGACACCTCACAGCTCAGCCTGCTGGCTGAAGTACTCCTGCTCGGACTGCAGCAACAGTACAGAATCTGGGCCATGCAAAACCCAGACGTCAGCGCGTCATGTCATCAAGTAATAAAATATAAACAGGGTACAGGCAATGCAAATATAAACATGAATGAAAAGCAGGTGTCACAGTAATATAAATCAGGCAGTGCAGGGTAGGGTGCAGTGAATAAACTAAACTGTTCTATTGGGTTTTCTACTCTAAAGTCTTTGAAATCAATTTGATGAATCATCGATGTAACTCAATAGTATCCCGTGCGTGCCCGGGACCACGGTCAAGATTCTCGGGCTGAATCCGAGACGTGCCGCTAGGCAGTAAAAGGTAACATGTACAGATGAGTGATGTCAGCATCATCACTCCGGGGCTGGCCTAGCCCGTAAGACTGATCAGAACAGGTATCGAACTGTTGAGTTACAAGTCAGGTTTCATCATTGATTTCCCCATACCCCCAAGTTATGTATGTCAAGCCAGGTATTCAGTAATCAAGAACTAATGCCAACACAGGATCAGGTAAGAGCAGGTTTGTCTGGATAGACAACAGGAACGGTCCGTGAGGACTACATGTCAGGTTTGTTGGCATTAGACACAAGATCAAGTAACGGGTCAAGCCATGGTACATCAGGTCAAGTCAAGTAGTGTACGGTACCATGTCGGGTCAATCAATATGTGTGTAGCAAGTCAGGCCAGGGTGTAAAAGATAACATGTGGGCGCTCATAAATCAAACTAACATGATTATGGTTATAAATGAACAAGCATGAGTAATATCAGCACAATAAACCAGATCAGGTGATATGATAAGCAATTAGGTACTGATTAAATTATAACGATGCATGGTCATCACTTTGAGTTTAAGGGATGGTGTCACATTACTTAACTATAGCATAACTAAAATGGATGTTTACTCATGTTATCAGGTATTAAGAAATTTTAGGGATGCAATGATATATCAATATGTTCACTGGATGAAATCTTAGCTAAAACAGGTTAAAATGCACATGAGTGTCCGATGGAGCAAAACTATATAGAGAACACCATAGGCCGTGTCAATAGTTAGAATGTGATTTAAATATATAAATGTGGTTACTGGGTTTAATAAAGTAAATGCACACGGTAGGTTTCAAGTTTGGAAAATAAATGATATATTGCGATATCGAGCATGAAAAAGGGAAATCATGGTACTAAGGTTAGACTACGGGTTTAATGAGCCATAAAATGTATATGTAATATATTAATTACCATGTAGCAAGTTTTACTTGCCTCGAAGGGTCGCGAAATGGAACGTTACGCGTCGGCGGGGAAAAATCACGACGCGCGCACGGTTCACGGAATGAACCCAAACGACGAACAGTGGAGTCACACGGGTCAGGGGTCCTCGCTGGGTCGTTGGGAAGCATCGCCGGCGCGGTCGGATTCCGGCCAAACACAAAACAGTAAACATCAAAATATTCAAGAATGCATGAAATAAAAGAAAAGAGAAGATTAAGAAGGAAGAAGAGAAAGAGGATGGAGAAAGGGTGCTCACATTGATCTGTAGATGGGTTGTGATCGTCGACTGTGTTGACGGAGCTCCGGTGAACTGCCTGCAAGAGCCAATCGGCCAACACAGAACCAGAAAGAATAAGAGAAGGGAAGAGGAAGGAAGAAGGGGGAAGAAGGGATGTGAAAGCTCACCGCTACGTTGATCTGGAACGGTGGACGGCAACGAGATCCCTCCGGTGGTCGTCGCGGTGAGGAGACGTGCAAGCCTTGGCTGTGCACACCGGCGCTCGACGTGCGCACAGGAAACGGGGAAGGAGAGGTGAGAGTGGAGGTGAGGGTGACGAGCTGCGATGAACGGCGATGGTCGCGTCGGCACTAGGGCAACGGTGAGAGAAGACGGCAGCTAGGGTTTTCAAGGGGGTGGGTTTTCGCTTCTGTAAAAAAATAAAGAGGAAGAGAAATATAAAGGAAAGAGAAAAAGAGAGATTCGCGGGGAGGGGAGAGAGAGGGATACGAGAGGAGAGAGATAGAGAGAGGGTGAGAGATCGAGAGGAGAAAGAAAGCGAGAGGAGAAAGAAAATTGGCTTCTAGCGCCAGAGAGAGAGAGAGAGAGAAGAGAGAGAGGAAGAGAAAAGAAAGGAGAGAGGGAGGGAGAGACGGTGGGGCCCGGGTTAAAATGTTTTGGATTGGCTGAGATGATAAAAAGAGAAGAGAGATAAAGGAGAGATGAGGCCCAGTGAACGAAAATGAAGAATTCTGATTGGTTGATGAGAAAAATGAAGGGATAGTGGAAAATCTGTGCAGTTAAAGAGAAATTGTAAAAGATTTAAAATCGTTTTTGGAAAATCTTATGAACTGGCAAGGACATTAGAATTTAATTCAAAATTTTAAATAATTGAAATTTTAGCGGGATGCAAAATATTTCCGAATTGCGCCCGGGTCGGGTCTAAAATTTTGGATTTGAAATACGAAAATTATTGGCGGGTTCCAAAAATTAAAATGAAGAATTTTATAATTAAAAAGCATACCCCCAAGAACGGACGCACGTACGTGCGCGTAGCCGTCCAAACACGTCTGTTTCACTGAACGGGACGAGAACACGATGCAAGAATGCTACCACAGGGTTAGGGGTGCCGAGCAGGCCATGACAAGTATTTTTAATTTAATTTTAGATGACTTAAATTGTTATAGCAGAATATGAATTGTCGGGGTAAATTACAACTAGCAACAGTCAAGCAAGATAAATGAAATAAATACCACACACTACACATACGGTAACTGAAATTTTTAGAACTGGACTCGGTTGTTACAAAGACCACGGATTTCAATTCGTGAAAATACTCAAATGCACTCAGAAGAAAAAACAGGAAACATGAGAACGTCGCAAAAAGGGAGCTTTATTTACTTATAAAAAGATATTGTGGGCTCCCAGCCTTACATATAAAAAAAATTATTACAACAGAGGGGTAACGGGGTCAAGGAAATACTCCTGATGATACTCCGAGGGGATCTCTGCCAGCCGAGCCTTGGCCTCTGCAACCCTCTCCTGCTGATGCTATACGTGAACCCGGGATGCCATGGGAGGGCCGGGCGCTCCACCAGCCGAGCCTTGGCTCACGATCTGTTTCTTTTGGAAGCACTCCAAAATGGGGCCACAGATCGGTCATGCCTGGTCTTCGAGATGATGCCAATGACGTAAATCGTACGGACCTTGTCGAGGGCCTCGTCCAGCAGCTCCTCAGCAAGGGGTTGTACAAACCCGGGGACCTCCTCCAAATTGTGTACATCAACAATTGGAGGAGGGGCGACCGGCGAGGGAGTAGACGGACGATGTGATCCTCGAGGTGCTGGACCACTCCTCGGTACCTCTCCTCGGAAATGGACTGGTCGTATAGATAGATGTCATCGGGAGTAATGATCTTTTCGATCGCATAGATACGCCCGGCCATCTCGAAAAAGCAATACTGAAAAGTTGGCATATCCTTCTCTATTTATAGCCTCCACATAATCCCCAAGGGTCCAAATTTGCGTGCGCATGGGCGCGAATCAAGGGATTCGATCAATTCTTCAAATACCGTACCGCCACGTGGCGGGCATCCCGTATTTCTCGGCGAAACAAAGTTGAAACGACACGGATCTTGGAACGCCTCGCCTCACCTATGCGTTTTTGCAGCATGCTGCCCGCGACGGTCACTCTTCCCGATATTCACACACTCGGGAAGGTCGGGAAACGCCTCACAAAATCGAGCAACATCCCTGCTTGGTCTATCTATAGCTGGTAGTTTACTACCCACCGATGCCAAGGATCAAAGCCCTCATCAAGAGGCCACCGAGCAGCTACCCTGCTCGGTCCGTCCTACCCACCGATGCCAAGGATCAAAGCCCTCATCAAGAGGCCACCGAGCAGCTACCCTGCTCGGTCCGTCCTTAGCGGGTAACCTCTTACCCATCTACACTAAGGATCAAATCTCTCATCAAGAGGCCACCAAGCAGCTACCCTGCTCGGTCCATCCTTAGCGGGTAACCTCTTACCCATCTACACTAAGGATCAAAGCCCTCACCAAGAGGCCACCGAGCAGCTACCCTGCTCGGTCAATCCATGGCTGGTAGTTTACTACCCACCGACGCCAAGGATCGAAGCCCTCCTCAAAAGGACACCAAGCAGCTGCCCTGCTCGGTCAATCCTTAGTGGGTAACTTCTTACCCATCTACACTAAGAATCAAAGCCCTCACCAAGAGGCCACCGAGCAGCTTCACTGCTCGGTCCATCCTTAGCGGGTAACTTCTTACCCATCTACGCTAAGGATCAAAGCCATCGCCAAGAGGCCACCGAGCAGCTGCCCTACTCGGTCCATCCATGGCTGGTAGTCTACTACCCACCGATGCTAAGGATCGAAGCTCTCGTCAAGAGGCCACCGAGCAGCTTTTCTGCTCGGACCATCCTTAGTGGGTAACTTCTTACCCATCTACTCTAAGGATCAAAGTACTCGCCAAGAGGCCACCGAGCAGCTTCCCTGCTCGGACCATCCTTAGTGGGTAACTTCTTATCCATCTACGCTTAGGATCAAAGCCCTCGCCAAGAGGTCACCGAGCAGCTACCATGCTCGGTCCATCCATGGCTGGTAGTCTACTACCCACCGACGCCAAGGATCGAAGCCCTCGTCAAGAGGCCACCGAGCAACTTCCCTGCTCGGACCATCCTTAGTGGGTAACTTCTTACCCATCTATGTTAAGGATCAAAGCCCTCGCCAAGAGGCCACCGAGCAGCTACCATGCTCGGTCCATCCATGGATGGTAGTCTACTACCCACCGACACCAAGGATCGAAGCCCTCGTCAAGAGGCCCCCGAGCAGCTTCCCTGCTCGGTCTATCCATAGCGGGTAATTTCTTACCCATCTACGCTAAGGATCAAAACCCTCGCTGAGAGGCCGCCGAGCAGCTTCCCTGCTCGGTCCATTCTTAGTGGGTAACTCCCTACCTATCTGTGCTAAGGGTCAGAAGTTCTCAACCTCGGCGACGCCGACCAATCTTAAAAGTGATGGTCGCCGATCCAATTCGACGTATCTTCAACGAGCGATCGTCACCTCGACTTCGGGACCACAAGGACGCCGATCTTACACCGGCCTTTGTACACTTCAAATAATTGGATTTAACTCGATGTGCGATCGCCAACTAAAGGACCTGCCACCGACCTAGCGTTCATCAGGCGAGCAAAATGAAGACATTACCACGAAATGAAAACATTGCGACATAAATTTCTGCAAAAGGTCTTTATTCACAACTGGAGGGTTTTTACAACGGTATTGTGGGCTCCTCAGCCTCACAAAAACACCTGGAGGCTTACAAAATCCCAAAACAAAAAATATAGTAAGAAGGCAGGGAGATTCAGGCCTCGGGGCCGGGGAGGACCTCGACGTGCTCCACGGCAGCGTCGGGAGCCGGGGTGGCGACTTGAGGGTCGGCGCCCACAGCAGGAGCTTCGGAACTGCGAGACGGGGTGACCGACTTCTCCTCAATGCCCCCACCAGGGGCCTTCGCCCAGCGACGCTTCCGGCGGTATCCCCCTGCACCTCACCCTTGAGGGGGTACTCAAGCCGGAGCTTGTCGTCGGGAAACTCCGGCATCAGCGCCTTGACGGCGTCGAGGGTATCATGCCAGACGAAGGCCGAGGTGTCAGCGAGATCGGCGTAGAATTAGTGCGACGTCCTGTAGCTCTCCACCGCCTTTGCAGCCCGGAGGTCGGCGCGCGTCATCCCTTCCTTCAGCGCCTTGTTTTCCCTTTTAAGGGTGTCCCGCGTCTTCTTCAGAGTGGCGGCGAGCACCCTAACATCCTCCAACTTGGCCTCAACGATCTTCTTGGACTCCATCAAAACTCGGATGGACTCCCGGCAGTTGGCGTTCACCCCCTCCTCGGCAGCCACCCGGTTTTCGAGGGCGACGATCTTCTCCCTCGCCTGACACAGCTCCCGGCTCAGGCTCTCCTCCCGCGAGGAAGACTAGCCCGCTATCTGCAGCGTCAGGGCGATTTTCTTATGCTCCATGTTGGCGATGAGGGCGCAGTGTTGGAGGACCTAAGGAAATCGAAAGGAGGGGTTAAAAAGGTATCCGATCCTGCCAACAAAAAGGCTTAATGAAAACCAGGACGGGATGCGGACACTAACCTGCACGGCCTCCTGAGCTATGGCCGCGATTTGGGCCTTGAGGGTCTCCCAGGGGATTCTGCCCACAGCCGACCGCTCCATCTCAGAGAGCAAGCTATCGGCGACGGAAACCTCTGAGGGAACCTCGTAGCGAAGATCCCCCTCGATAGGGGAAGACGGGGCTCGGGACGCCGTCCTCTTGCGCCGCTTGAGGGGGGCCATGGGAGGGTCGGCCTCATCCGCCAACTCCAGGACCTGGGGTTCCTGCTTCGGAGCATGTTTATGGCTCTCCCCGTGGCTGGTCTCCAGAGCCCGGGGAGTAATGGAACGCCTAGCCGAAGCGGCCGCCGACAGGGCCGAGCTCGCAGCGAGGCGTAACGGGCCGGCACCTCCAGCCTTCCTCCCTTTCTTCTCAGCCATGGTGGCCCGAAATTTAGATCGGTCCATCGGTTCTGCAAAAAAGGCGAAAATACAAAGAGGGGTTAGCAATACCAGAAAGAATAGAAGAGTGCACATGTTTAAACAGGTCGCCTAAGCTCCAAACTTACCCGCAAACTGAGCGGGGCTGAGCCCGGCCCAACTGAGGGCCTGCTCGAACAGCAACACATCGGCCCGTTGGACGGGCTCCCACGTCGACACTGCCCTCGCGTCAGGATCGGACGACGCCCTCACCCGTGGGCAGTTGGCCATGTGCCACTGGACAAGCACAGGACAATCCTCACCCTCGGGTGGCCCGACAAACAAGAACTTCTCCTTCCATTCATGAATAGAAGAAGGTACTGCTACAACCCCTGACCCGGCCGCCCCTCCTCTATGTTTTCTTAAAGAAACGTATACCCAGCTAGGCTCGTCCTTACGAGTGCCGGGTGATTTTTGTAGCAGATGGAGGAAAGGAGAAGGTTCAGACTGAAAGGGATCTCCTGCAGTCTCAACCGGACCAGGAACCCCAGGAGAATCCTCCACGAGTTCGGCACTAGCTGGCCCGGGGCTAATTGAAAGCAATGCAGTGCCGCACTCACCTCGGGGGAGAAGGGCAGACGCATTCCAGCCCAAAAGTCTTCCAAGTACAAGGCAATCTCCTTACCCCGTACCTGGTCTGCCCTCTCTCCCTTCCCGGCCAAGCGAAGCGAGTAGCCGGGGGGAATGTGGAAGCGAGCTCGGATTGTGGTGAGCTCGTCCACATGCCTCAGGAGGGAAGGCACGTCATGGACACTCCTGACACGCGCTTTGGGGACCGTCCCTGCCGCGCGACCCCGGGTGGCATGACTAACCCTAACTCCTTAGAGGGATTCTGACTCGGACGAGGAAGAGAAGGAAGCAGAGGAAGACTCTCTAGACTCTTCATCTACTATCTCAACAAACTCTCCAGAGGAAGACATCTAACCTGAGCAAATGAAGGAGACGTCCGAGAAAAGAACGCAAGAAATCCGACCTAAAGGGAAGAGCGTCGAACTAACACACGCAACGATGAGGAGATTATAGCAAAGTGTGGACCCCGAGGGGGGTCCCACCTTTATTTAAAGAATTCGGCAAGCACATCCAACGGTGCCGATCGATTCCCGCCAAAACAGACGCTTCGCGTTCGACGGCATCAACTTTCCACGTGTCACAAGAGCATTGGACGCGTTTCTTCAAGCGCCAAGGACACCGGCGGCCTGTCACGTCGGCCAACCAGCGCCAGACGCGTGGCTTGACGCCTCAACGAACGTACGACCGAATCGGCGCTTCCTTTTTAATGCACGATCTCTTCTTTGATCTGATGACGTCATCAAAAAATACGACTGATTGCCCGGGAATCCACGTTGACGATATCTTCAAATAAGAACTTAGCCCGGGTGACCGATCAGACCACTCTCGACCCGACCCATAAATAGGTCGGGACGAGAGTGGGGGGCTAATGATGATGCTCGGTAATGAAAACTCCCCAGATAATGACACGTGGCAGATGACGTGTCCCAAGGCTTAAGGGAAAGGAGCAAGAACGGTACATTGAAGGCATACCCCGGGCCTTCGACCCGAGGATGCTCTCGACCTTCGATGACCTCCCAGAACACTCCTGCGCTCGTCCTACAAACAACCATTGTCTCACCTCCGAGCTTCATGTACGCTGAGCTCCCTCAGCCTTCCTGAAACGCCACCGAGCTAACACGGAACCAAGCTTGCTCAGCCTCCCGCTCGCCTCCGAGCCTCCCGCCGAGCTAAGCTTCTTCGGTCTCATCGACCGACCCAGGACACAGGTTGTAGGCGTCCTCGCCATGGCTCCGCGAATCTCGCCATACGCGAGATATCTGCCACCCCACGATCCCGCGTTCCACGCCACCGCGTTCTCCCGTTAACGGGCGTATCTCGCCATTAATAGAGGATCCCGCCATTCGCGCAGGCGCGACTCCAAGCGCGTAACGGCCGGTGTAAATCTCGTACCCGCCAGCCCATGGTTGCCACTATATAAACCCCCTCACAGACGACTCGGGTAAGGGGACTCTGATCCAATAGGCCGTTACTCTGTCTAAATATCTCGACTAACTTGATCATCGGAGGGTCCACGGTGGTACAACTACCCTGGGACTTCCTTGCAGGTAGCTCGGCTTCATCCCAAATCAAGCACACTGAGATCCACACGCTTCAGGAGGCAACCCTCCAATCCAATCTCAGCCATCCATCAACGCTCGCTACAGATCAACAGAAGAAAACATCTGAAGGAGATCAAGACCTCCATCAGTCCCATACAAATGTAATGAACGCAGTTTAAAAATGCGCCTATCACAAATGTATTGGACGTAGTTTAAAACTGCATCCCATACAAATGTAGTGAGCGCAGTTTCAAACCGCGCCCCTAAATTTTTTTTCTTTGATTGACGTCAGCGCCTACATGGCAGAAAGTGGCTTTTTTATAATTATTTTTGAAAGTGGCTTTTTTATAATTATTATTTTATATTGGTTTACTCTAAAAAAATTGTCCGTTAAAAAAGGAATGAGTTTTGAAATTGATTTGGAAAAAAAAACAAACCAATTAATAATAAATAATGAATTTAATAACAATAATAACAATTTATTAATAACCATTAAAACCAACGTAATTAATGACAATTAATAACCATCAATACATATTAATAGCAATCGGTACCGAATTAATCATCATTAATAAAAAACCAAAAACTGTTTTGGTTTAAAATAAAAGGAAATGAGTTTTAGGCTTGGACCGTTTAGGTGGTTAATAAATCATTTTTTTAAAAATAATTATGTTTCTAAAATCCACTTACTAAAATAAATATTCAAAAATATTAAAAATCATATCTAAATTTAGAATTACTTAAACCAAACTTTTCCATCAAAAGAAATACTAAAACAGGTACGAAAATACTAAAGAAAATAATATGAAAATTTTATTAATGTATAGACAAAACGTAGACGTTACAGTTGCATGAAGATAAAATATGCACTGGCATAGATATCAAAACATGATTTATTAAAGTACATCTTCCAGGCAACAGATAATAATCTGTTCTGCCAACAATGCAACTTTACATTGATCTTCTCTATCAGAGGCTCAAAATATCTTATTTTGCTTCTGCTTGGAAAAACTGGAGCTCCAAGATATATCAAAGGCCAGGTCCCTTTGTTAATTTCGATTAATGACTGGATGGAAGAACTAGTAGATTGAGGACCGTTTTTTTGTACATAGAAAGCACTCTTCTGCTTGTTAATATTCTGACCAGAAATTCCTTCATAAGTATGTAGAAAATCAAATTACCTTTTCAAACTATTTTTGCCGCCATTTATGAAAATCAAAGTATCATCAGCATATAGCAGGTGAGTAATACAAAAAGATTTGGTTCTACGTATGGTATAAGCTTTCTTTCTGTATTTAAGCAAGTTATGCCTCTGCTAAGATATTCTGAAGCTATGATAAAGAGAGCATGAGATAAGGGATTACCTTGTCTTATTCCTCTAGTCCCCTACAAATATCCGCCCAGTTGCCCATTCATATTTATAGAAAAGAATTGAGCTGCCAAGCATCCTTTTACTAGATTCACAAACTCTATAGAAAACCCAAAAGCTGCCATGATTTGAAATATATAGCTACGTTCTAATCTGTCAAATGCCTTCTCCATGTCCAATTAAGGATAATATTGTGGCCCCTTGACTTCTTACAAATATCTCGAGTAACTTCTTGAACCAAAGCTATGTTCTCAGAAATTTCTCTGCCTTTAACAAAATCCCCCTGAGCTTGAGATATAATTTTTGGTAGAATAACAGCCAACCTGTTGGATAAAATTTTAGTAAAGATTTTATAAAGAAAGTTACAAAGACTGATGGGCCTGAAATCTGTAATCTTGGAGCAGCTTTTTTTTATTTAGGAATGAGGCATATTACTGTTGAATTCACTGCTTTAAGCATTACACCATTATTGAAAAAATGAGTCACATCTTCATACAGTTCATGTTGGATGATATCCCAAGCAAAGATATAAAATTTGCCATTAAACCAATCTGGGCCGAGAGCACTATCCTGATCCATATTTTGCACAGTATCTTTAATGTCTTCCATGCATTGAATAGCAGTCAGCATACTAATATCTGAGCTTATAAGTATCTGTGGAATAATATCAGACAGATCAGTATTAAAATCCTTTTTCTGAGTAGTAAAATGATTTACAACCATATCAACAAGCTCCTGTTGGTCTTCAATCCAGGTGTCATCATTATTCCATAGTTTTGATATTTTCCCTGCACAGTTCTTCACATTAACACAAACATGAAAATTTTTGGTATTTCTATCACCTTCTTTCAACCATTTAATTTTGGACTTTTGCCTCCAGAAAATTTTCTCCTGTTGCAATATATTCTCAAAATCTGCTTTAGCTTTCCAAAGATCTGAAAAACCGTCTTCTGAACGCTGATCATAAAAAATTTGCCGCTTCTGATCTATAAATTTTCTCTGCTTTTTCCATCTTTTCATACAAGTTACCAAATGAATTTTTATTCCACTCTTTTAATGTATGTTTCAGCCTTTTAAGCTTATATGGGAATTTGTGAATAGGATCCATATGAACTGTAACCTTTTTGTTTCGGCACTCTTTTCCTGTTACCAGATAATTTTCATCAGTACTCCACATGTTCTGGAATCGAAATGGCTTAGGAAATGACTTCACTTCTGGGTAAATATAAGTAACGGGAACATGATCAGAGCATCCTACTGGAAGATGGTTTATTTGACTACTTGTGTACTTTGCTATCCAAGTTTGTTTCACATATTGCCCCATACATGAGTAAAGCCAGTTGAGGAGGCTATGTTTTTAGTTTTGGAAAACTCAACTAGAGGTTCCATTACACAAATCGCTTGCAACTTTTGATTTTTCCTCAGCATACCAATCCTTTGCTGTGTTTGGGGATTAGCTATTCCTCTAATATTTCAAAAACAAATGTTAAACATTTGCCAATCATCAAAGAATTTTTTTGGGGCTCTATAAACCCTTAAACCAGATCTTTTAGTAAGAGAAACTTGACTTTGTCATCTATGCCTTGTTTTTCTGATAATATCCTCTGAATTTAAAGTAATCTTGAAATTTAAAAATTCCTCAGTCAATATAATTTCTTTACCTTCTTTTATAAACTGCTCCTTTTCAGACATCGTGTTTTCAAAAGTAAAGCTAGGATACCGAGCCACCATATTAGATGAGCTACCTTCTTCAGCAATGTTAATTCCTTTTTTTTGTGTATAACTTCACATGGTTTGGCTTGAGATAACGGTTGAACACCAACGTTTGTAATTTCTGCTGATTTGGATTGTGCACTCTTCGATATAATAGTTTCCGGCATATCTGACTCAGATTCTTCAATTCTTTTACAGACAGTGTTGTCTATAGAATCTTCCAAATTCATGAACTCAATAGATTTATTAATCTATGAATATGACCCCTTTTCCAAATCCTTATATCTCTCAACCTCATAACACTCTGCTACTGCAGGTAAAGTTAATACCTCGGCAATTATAATATCAGAAACAAAATGTTCTTCAACTGCAGGTAAATTTGACTTCTCAACTTCAATATCTGCAGAAACATCAGTAGTCTCTTTGTCTGGAATCATTTTCTTTTTCCACTGTTGTGTCCATCTCTGTTTAGCAGGAGCTTCATTGTATTCTTCAATTTGAGCTGCAGTTATCCTTTTTTGAGTGTTCTTTCTGCATTTTCCTTTATCATGCCCTTGCTTATGACAATGAGTATAATATTCCGATATCGGATATAAATCGTGCTTATGATATTTAATTAAATTATCGAAAACAAGAACCTAATTCTTTCCGTTGTTTATCCGTGGTTGAATGGCTTATTGAAGCTGTTAAAACTCCGACACAAATATAAGGTTGAAGATGCTCTTTATATGTAGCCTTAATCAACAAATGGCTTCATGGGCCTATGTCCCCATTTTCAACAATTACGATTAAGTACAAAAAATAATATTTAAAATGGAAAAGGAATCAATGGTGAGGGATGCGTCGCGGTAATGAGTTGTCCCAGCGAGTACCCTACACGTGTCGGTCAAACGCCACAAATCCACCGGCTATTGCCGATCCACTCCCCCCCCTCGTGTACGAATTCCTTTCCGAGGGGGCATTGTCGATCCTATCCTTGCTCTGAAGCCCTAATCGGTTTCATAACGATTCCCTCTCTCGAATAAAATCCCCAAATTTCGATTCGAATTCGTGAAATTAGGGTTTCGAACGCCTAAAATTTCGTTGTTTTACGGCGGGTCTCCGATGGATACGTCGGTGTCGGCGGTGTCGGCGGGGGCGATGAGGGAGGCGGCGGATTGGTGGCAGGAGGTGAATAACTCGGCGGTTTGGCAGGATCGGATCTTTCACGCGCTCGCCGCTTTGTTCGGAATCGTTTCCGTTGTTGCTCTGGTAAATCTTTTCGTTGTTCCTTTTTGGATTTTTGTATGTTAGGGTTTCGAATTTAGAAGAAAATTTATGTTTATGCGTTTCATCTGTTAACCCTAACATGAGATGATACAAGAATTTTTGTGGAACTTAGGATTGAAAATATACGACAAGCTAAAACAGTTGATTTGGAAATCTAAAGATGGTCAAAGTCATCGAGAAGAAGAAAATTCTTCATTTAGGAGGTAAGGGACTTGATGCTTACCAAACGATCCGAAACTTTGCAAAACCCCATTTTTACGAAACCGTGGTTTGCATACATGCAAAATGCAGTTTCATTATTACTTAAAAGAAACCGGGGTCTTGGAAATCTTGTTGCCAAACTAAACCTAAAAGTTGCTCACCTACAATACATAAAAGGAGGTCGTAGGAATCTACCAATGAAGCAAGTGGATAGGGTGTGAAAGATGTTTGTTTCACATGCGGATACTTCAATACTTGTGTACATACCAAAATCATCATTATATGCTACAAAATTGAGAAACCTGATTAATGGATTCCATATAACCGCGAGGGTTATCACTTGCTTATAGTTTATTATAGTTGAAAATTTGAATATTTGCTTTTATTTAATCATCTTATTTTGTTAATTTAAGAGCGGATACTGACTAACTTATATGAGCTTGAATTCGTATCTTGTAACGTTTGAGTAAAGCGTGGCTTAATCTTTCTACTCTTTAGAGTGTGTTGTTGTTTGTTGAAGACACATATGCTATTTCCTTATTGCTCCGTATTATATGTGTCTTATTTCCTTGGCATGTCCAGGCTAGGGCAAACAATTCTAGGCTTGAAAATATTGTTAATTCATATTAGAGTTGATTTATTGGAGTTAACCAAACACATATATGTGCAGGTCCAACTGGTTAGAATCGAATGCAGAGTTCCTGAGTATGGTTGGACCACACAGAAAGTCTTTCATTTCTTGAATTTTGTGGTGAATGCCGGTTTGTATCCCATATTTATACCGTATTGTCTCCCTTGATATTGTACACAGTGCTTGCTTGTTATTTTTATTATTTTTGGGATAATTGCAGTTCGCTCGATTATCTTTGTATTCCGTCGGGATGTGCAACAGATTAAGCCTGAGGTTTGATTCCTTAGTGTTTCTTTCTTATATGGAGCATCCTTCTTGAGTTCCATATTATCTTAAAGCTTTGTCACCTTTCTTTTCGTTCAGATCTTTCAACATCTTCTTCTTGATATGCCAAGCCTTCTGTTCTTCACAACCTATGCCCTATTGGTTTTGTTTTGGGCAGAAATATATTATCAGGTGATTCTCTTGGTAAATGATCTGTTGCTTTTAGTTGCAGTCAGACGGATGATTAAGTTTTTTTCTTCCCTGACTTGAAATATTTGACAGGCACGTGCAGTATCCACTGATGGGTTGAGGCCGAGCTTCTATATCATAAATGGTACGGTGTATGCTATACAGGTAAAGGTTGCCCTGAAAGCAATTCTGCTGAGCTTTTACTACTTGTATCTTGTTTTTAAGAGTTGAAGTTAATTTGCATAAAATTGTGGGGTCACATATATAGTGTTTTGTCATTTTTTGTGGGCATTGCAACTGTATATCTAAAGAAAAACAGATGTCATGCAGCAGAAAAGATGTGTGGTCTTACTATGATAGTCTAGGTTCCTATGTTTTTGCTAGCACTTCAGTTTGCTCCATTGTTTTCAAGCTAGCTGTATAAGTAATTTTTTTTCTTTGAAAGCTCTCATAATTGATGTGGTGGGTAGAAGTTTAGCAATCTAAAATAAAATGACAAACTACCCCACAAGCTGGAATCTGGGTGTTGTTGAATCGGCAAAATCATATGACGCTGGTAGCCTGGTAGGCCTTTCAAGTTGTCGACAGTGCCGTGTTTTCTACTTTGTAGACTAAAGTGTTTTGCTACATGTTTTTTTTAATGATGATGGACAAACTCTGCGAACAGTTGTTTAAATGTGGGATTGTAAAGTAAATTTTGGAAAGCTTAATGTGAAGACATTTTAAAAGCTGTAGACATGGAAACTTGCATCTTTCAGATCCTAAATTTCTGTGTCAAGTGATTAAAGAAATGGTTTATGAGGAAGTGTTAAGCAGGTTAAATGACAGGTAAATGGGCTTTGACTTTGTTGAGCTTCAAAGCTCCTTTGCAATTCAATTAACTTTCCTTACTATGGCTCCAAAGGTTTGTGCAGAGGATGTGCCGCAATTAAAGAACAAATAGGTGCACAATGAAAACAAAAACTTGTGATGATGCGACAATTTAACTATTATAGAAAGTCTCAATATATACCCTATAATCCGGAAAACCTGTATAACATGCATACTGCGACAATTGAAGTATGATGTGAGCAAAAAATTGATGTAACCATATAATAGATGAAGCATATTGATTATGAATCGTATTAAATTGTTCGACTTTGTTCACAATTTAGGTAATTTCAATTTTAGAGATTCACTGATGTACGAAAGAGGGTGCCTAGATCTATTAATACCCGGCATGTACTCAGTATTTTGAAAGATTAGAATATTGAATTAATTAGCATCGAGCTTTCGCAAACTCAATTCAAGAATTCACACAACCACATACCCGATAATCATGAGATCAGAAATGTGAGTGGATTTGGTTGGAACAGGCTTTCACCAGGTCAGGACCAAAACAGGTGGCGTCTACTATGTGAGGAGTCTGGAGGCGGGCTTCAGAAACGGTGTAGATTTGTATGTGTGTGTGTGTGTGTGTGTGTGTGTGAGAGAGAGAGAGAGAGAGAGAGAGAGAGATGATATCTCGATGGGACATTGAATCGTGCATATTTAATGGGTTAGCTATTTACGGAAGATTGCTCTTTATTGTTTTAACATTATAACTGCCGAGGAGAATATTCAGTTTACTGCCATTACTTCATCCACAGTCTGTCTACCTTAAATTTTGTCATGGTGATCCTACCTTTGGATTGGATCCAGCTGTGTAACTCTTTCTTTTTTTCCTTCTTTCTTACAGCTAGCACTATGGCTGCTTTTATGGTGGAAGCCCATTCAAGCTATGGTTGTCCTATCAAAGATATTCTTTGCAGGTTAGTTTAAAGCGCACTGATAATTTGTTGATATTCTTGATGTATATGGTTCTGTAGTTGGGGGTTCACATACATTGGGTGCATTTTGGCAGGTGTCTCATTATTTGCTGCCCTTGGGTTTCTTCTCTATGGAGGGAGGTAAGCAATTGATGATCATGTCTCTAACTTCTAGTGGATTGTCACATGCAGACCATTATTGAAACCATTCCTTTTGTAGCAATACTTGTCCTCATGGAGTCATGGAGGTGAAACTTGTGCTAATGAATGTAGTTGTTCCAGCAAATTACAATCCTGAAGTTTCTTACCTATGTTTCCTGTTTGCTCTACAATCTTTAGGTTTTCTTGCAAAATTCTTTGCTTGCTACAAAAACTAATCCGCTTTGATGTATGAGTAGCTAAACATATTTTTATTAGTTCTTACATCTCCTTTTGTTGTCTGTTTCCTCGAAATCAAATGTTTAGGTTTTCACATTTTTCTGTAAACTCATCCATGATAACTTTTGCATATTGGATTCGTTGCATCTGCAAAGTATCACATTGCAGTATTGTGTACAGGATGATGACTGATAATGGATGCAACTAGAGATATTGGTTGTTCCTAGACATCATTGAATCATTATGCTCCATAAGAATATTGGATTCTGTATGCCTTTTGAACAATCCACTATAGACAATAGAATTATTAAGGCACATGTGTCATACCCTATTCCCGATGGAAAATTTTTGTGGGCGAAAATATCGAAATACCTGATATAGGACCATATTTATACTGTCAAAATTTTAGAATGGCTGAGAAGTCACATGGCAGATATATTTCCAGTTTATGGTTGGTGTCAATTTATGTTTTTGATATTTTTTTTGGGTCCATGGTCTCTATCTATGTTGGGTTCTTTCCCCGTCTTTTATTTGAACTCCCGCTGCCTCTGCTTACTGTAGCCTTCTCAAACCTCTTGCAAACGCCAGTGCGTTATTAAATCTAAGCCCTGAACTCCTCTGCCTTTGACATGACGGTTTCTCACCGTGTCCTTACTAGGTTTTATACCATGCATGTGTCAACAATCCCCTTGTCCGGTTTACCTTAATACCAATATTGCCTCACAGCACTGGACATTTGAATTACTCTGCTAGACATAGACTGCAATTGTTAATGTTTTATGTTTCTTGATGGATGTTATTTTCCATTTGTAGGTTATTTCTGATGTTGCAACGGTTTCCTGTTGAATCCAAAGGGAGGCGCAAAAAGTTACAGGAGGTACTTCTGCATGTTTATGATTGCATGTGTGTGTGTGTGTGTGTGTGGTTTTTTAAAGATTGTTGTTTATATGGGTATTTTGTATTTTGCTTCTTGTATAGGTTGGTTATGTGACTACCATATGCTTCTCTTGTTTTTTGGTGAGATGTGTGATGGTAAGCATATGATTTCTGAAGCTTGGCTGTAATGAATCCCACACACACATCATTTGGATATTTTACCTTATTCGTCGATATATTCTGCAATAACTTTGTTGTTTTGTTACATAGATGTTCTTCAATGCATTTGATAAAGCAGCGAATCTTGATGTTCTGAACCATCCAATCCTCAATTTCTTATACTACATGGTATGGACCACTCCTTATTCATCATCTGAAACTTCAATATAGTAAATTGATACCACCATGAGCAGCAATCATAATATTAATTGGTTCTGCATACTTTTAGTTATATGAGGCATGTTTTGATTGTTCCTAACAAACCAAGAATAACACCCTCCTGCAAATTTTAATTTATGTCCAATCAATTGATATATCTGTTATGTTTGCAGCTGGTGGAAATACTTCCCTCGTCTCTAGTTCTTTTCATCCTGAGGAAATTACCCCCTAAGCGTGGAATCACACAATATCACCCAATCCGTTAATTTCGGGACAATAGTCTGTTTCTGTTTGATTCCGTTCTCTCCTGAAGGAGTATATATACTCTGTGATACAGGAATCATAGAAGCAGCAGAAAACAAAATGGCCTCAGGCATGCCAGAGTGTTTTTTAAAGTTTGTTCTAGCAGAGCCTGTAGATCTGGATAACCTGTCATGTGTTGTAAGTCGTGTATGATATTCTCTCACAGCGACGATACTAACTGTTTGTGGCCTAACCTTGTAATGTACATCATAATGATATCCACGCATTTGATTGTTGAAGAATTCATCTTCTAGTTACATTCTTATTACACCGTCAAGTTCTTAGGTTTCTTGTGTGCTCGCCTTTTCTTTTCCTGCTTTCAAAGAGAGCTGTATGTTTCGATCGTTAGGGGCAAAATGTTCATCTTTTATTATCCCAGCCGACCTCTAACAGGCGATGCATGACTTTTAAGGAATCATGTCAGAAAGTTTTTGGTTTTCAGAAACATTAGAAAGACCTAGCAACATTAAAATAGGTTTTAGAGGTGATCATCTTTGCAAAATAAGCTCAAGATTCCATGTTTAGCTGCATCGGATTTGATTCGAAGATTGGCCAGATTGGATTTATCACAGCTGCCCAGGATGAGAATGGTTCACTAGCCAGAGCACATATAAGATCATATGTTCCTTTTCAATTTACATTTTGCACCTCTGTAAAGCGGTTTTAGAGATGATGATATAATAAAAATATAAAGATAATAGGGGGAAAATACTATTTTTTCCCCATGTGATTCATTCATGCCTCTTTCAACCATAAATGTGTGTGTGTGGGGGTGGGTGGGTGCGGGGGGGGGGGGGGGGGAGGGGCATGGCCATGTCTTATGGGATCCACATAAAAAATTATTTATCATCATGAAATAGCTCCCAAGCCCATCTTCCGTCCAATCAAACACATTAAATTTAGGGTAAGTTGTTGAACCTCCCGGCCCTTTTAAAACTTATCAAAAAATCCCCAGGTCTTTACCACTTAGTACAAAAAACCCTAGGCGATGAAGAATTCTCCGAGATGCTAAAAGCTATTTATATTTTAGCATATCCAAGAAATACCCTTGCCTTACCCATGTGTAATACATGACAGCTGCCATTTCATGGCAATAAAGTAGCAGTTCACTTACCTGTAATATCTGCGGGGTTACCTGTAACATCTATTCTATATTGATTTTTGCTTAAAGCACTAAGCATTAAATGTTCCTACCAATCATTTTCCCCTCCAAATTCACTACTTTCCTACCAAAAATCCAATTTGTTACCAGAACTAGAATTATATATTTCATTTTCTCCATTATCAATTATCTTCTCTCACTTAAACCACTTAGATTTTACATGCAACTTTTTTAGATGTTACAGTCAAATGATTAGATGTTACAGGCAACTGTTTAGATGTTGTAAGCAACTGTTTAGATGTTACATGTAACTTTGTAGATATTACAAGCAGGTGGTTAGATATTACATGCAACTATTTAGATGCTGCAAGCAACTTTGTAAATATTACATGCAACTTTTTTAGATATTACGGGCAAGTGGTTAAATATTACGGGCAACTATTTAGATGTTGCAGGTAACTACTTAGATGTTACAGACAACTTTATAGATATTACAGACAAGTGGTTAGATATTACAAGCAACTGTTTAGATGTTGTAGGCAACTGCTTAAATGGTACAGGTAACTTTGTAGATATTAGAGGCAAATGGTTAGATATTATAGGCTTTTTGGAGTTTTTTTTTTTTTGAAATTGTTTGTTTGAAAGAATACGGAATTATGGGACTAAAATTTACAAGCACAATCACAATCACAAAATGCACAAACACACCTAGAGCTTGGGTCACCTAGGTCAGACAGCTGGAAAAAGTTCCTTCGAGTTTGTATATAACCATACAATAGTTTTATCCAATGGCAGTGGACGTTCGTAGTGATACGAAATGTTCCGGAGAAAAAGAGTAAAAGTAGGAGTGGCAATGAGATATGCAACTCACAGTATTTACATTATATCTGCGACCGTGAATGTCATTTGATCGGTAGATCCTGTCTAATTGCTATAGCTCTTTTAGACGGATTTGCGAACGTGACATTCACGTTGATGTTCTGTTAGATGTTACAGGTAACTGCTTATTACATGCAACTTTGTAGATATTACAGGCAACTTTTTTAGAGATTACAGGCAAGTGGTTAGATATTACAGGCAACTGTTTAGATGTTGCAGGTAACTACTTAAATGTTACAGGCAAGTTTGTAGATATTACAGACAACTGGTTAGATGTTACATGCAATTTTTTTAGATGTTACAGGCAAAAATCTATAATAATAATAATCATGAATAACACACTCCACACTATCGGCCAATATCAGCGAAATAAAAGTATATCAATACATCTCCGAATAAACACACAAAATGTTTAAACTTAAAACAAAGAATATTAAGACTTTTGTTGAGTTTTCGGCGGCGACAATAGAATTTACCCATTTAATATCGACCGTCACTGCTCCAAAAAATTTCCCTCCAGCGCATCCACTACGTCCTGGCTCTCAATCAGACGCCATGCAATATAAATGGAAAATCATACTCACTTTAAGGATTGCTGATGATATTGCCCACTAGTTGCATGCCATAGATACCGACAACGGCGCCAACGGTGGCAAAAAGCGTGTAAACCTATAATATACACAACCAAAGAAAAACAAAGTTTCATATTGTCTAAAGCAAATGAGAGAAGGCCTATTTAAAGTAAAATAATCAAAAAGAGTATGATCGAGACAAAATATCAAAAATACTTGATGGGTCGAGAATTGTTACCTTAGAGCTCAACTATCTTTGAAATGAGGAAGAAACCATTAAAGATGCATATTATTAAGGTAGAGATAAAATGAAAGAAAAAGAAAATTCAAATGTTCAAGCGTACAGTAAAATACTTCCTTTATCTTCTTGATGTTTTTTTTTCTTGGGTTCAAAGCAAATGAAAGGAGGAGAAGGCGGCCATGGGGCGGCGACTATGGACTGAGGGAAATTTAGCAGAAGTTTTCACTTTTTCTTTTTGGGCGGCAATAAGACGGCGGTGATCAAGAAGGAAGAAGAGACGACGAAAATTTAGCGGAAGTTTTTCACTCTCTATTTTGGGTGAAAATGAGGTGGCAACGATCGAGATGGAGAAGGAGAAAGCGGCATTGGAGTGGCGGCGAAAGTCGTCGACAGTTATGGCAGCGGACGCCGGAGGTGGTAGGGAGGGTTCATGAGAATGAGAGAGGGATGGGCGAAATTTTGAAGAGGTGGCTATTTTGAGAAGAATGACATTTTCGTCACTCTCTCACTAACAAAAGCATGCCTGATTTACGTGAGGCCCAAGCGTTTTCCCACAAAATTTTGGAACTGTAGGCCCTTTCTTAGTATTTCAAAAATACTAACATTACCAAACTAGGCCTAATTATCAGAGGTAAGCCAAATTCCACAACAAACAAGAGCTTTTTTTGAAGAGAATGCCGACACCGATTATTTGGCTAATGCTGGAGCTTTGGACGATGATGCCAGATATAACCAAACAATACTTCTGAACGTTTTATTGCAATTGGTCCGCAATGACCAAAATGGTGCTTCTTTCTGATAGCTTAAAGAAGCTTTTTGTGCCCTAATAAACTAGAGTCTTTGTTTGCCTGTAGAGCTCGATTATCCATATATTCTGATATCTCAACAACGAAAGGAAACTGCAGTTAAATCAAGAACAACGAGCCAAGTCTCCCAACTTGGGTAAGGGTTAGCTCTTAATTTATACTCCCTCTATTCACAATTACTTGTCATTTTAGATTTTTGCACGGCAATTAAGATATGATTGAAAGTCTATTTGAAAGAAATATTATAATATTGTCATCCCAGTAAATTTTCCTAATTACCCTCATATTAGATGAATGTTGTCTTATCATCTTCTTAAATTTTCTTTGGAGCCTTGCATCAATGTTTTTTAAATGAGGTTAGTTTAGATGTTTTACAAAAACAAAATAATAAATACGGTGAGAAATTCTATACCATTCATAACTATATCATAAAAGAACAAGTAATTTAGGACAAAAAATACTCATGTGTGATTGTGAATAGAGGGAGGGAGTAGTATTTCTTTATTATTTTATTCATTGGTTATTGTTTTTTCATGCTTCTTTCTTCGTTAAATCTTTGAAATTTAAACAAGCCACTATATGAAATCTGAGCTGAGTTCTCATTTTTATTTTTCTTATCGATTTTAAGTTGGATGTGAATGGTGATCCCACCACATATATGATTGCCCAAGATCTGGTAAAGGTGAAAATGTAGTTTAAACCGCGCTACTTAGAAGGATATGGACAATCTTGTCTTGTGATACAAAGTAAAAGAGTGTAGAAGCCAGAGGCCTGAGGTTCCATTCCTGCTCACATCGTGTAATCTGCGCTTTCTTTGTATTTATGTCAATGCTTCCAATGTCCTGTAGGGCCTGTTTATTTAATGTTCACATACGTAACTAAAATGAACTAAAACGCACTGGGTTAGACAATTACCCGTCAAATTTTGTTTGCTTTGCAAGATTGTATTTGTTAGTGGCGACGATGGGGAAGAGATTGAGAGCTTGGGAGACGTAGGGATTCAAATCGTTGAGAAGAACAATGGAGCAGAAATGCTTGCGGACTTTGTTGCTTATAAAAGGCCCTCCAATGCTTGATACCGGGATATTAGAAAAACTTCCTTATCTTCAAGTGTTGGTTCTTAATGGACCAGGGATCGACAATGTCCCAGTTAATTTCCTTGGGTAATTTAAAGCACCTGAGGCTCCTCGATCTTGACTGTCCGTGATATCAAAGCTACCGGATTCCCTGGCTTTTCTCACAAATCTACAGATCTTGAACCTGGCAGGTCCTTGCACATTCTTCCCAAAGGCATTACACACCATTGTTGAATCCAAGGCGCCTTGGTATTAGAGATACACCATTGAGTTATATGCCGAAAGGAATGGAGAAATTAGAACAACGAAACAACCTCGAGGGATTTGTTGGAGGGGATGACCAAGAAAAGCCGGCAATATATATATATATATATATATATATATATATATATATATATATATATAGAGAGAGAGAGAGAGAGAGAGAGAGAGAGAGAGAGTAATGGAGGAAAGATGCCATAGGAGTGAATTTCCTTCTATGGCGTCGAAAAAATACGCGCTCCCTCATTTTTTTCGACGATCGGCACCCATCATCTTCATCGTAATCATCTAAGATGTGGATACACCAAATTTCATGTGATTCAATAATTTTTTCACCGTTGATTTAGGGGATTCAAAATTAACGGTGAAAGTATTGAAGAATCACACGAAATTTGGTGTACCTACATCTTAGATGATAACGATGAAGATGGTGGGTGCCGATCGTCGGAAAAAATGAGGGAGGAGGTATTTTTTCGACGCCATAAGAGGAAATTCCCTCCCATGGCCTCTTTTAAATACCCCTCCCTCATTTTTTCCTAATGAGGAAAGAGGCCATATGAGGGAATTTTCTCCTATGGCGTCGAAAAAATACCTCCCTCTTCTCGTTATCCTAAACCTGTAAGTCCCCATTTCTATCTTCTTTTTTTATTCTAAAAATACGGATTTACAAAACCCGACGGAATCGGAATAAATCCGATTTCCGATTCGGTTTTCTTTATAAAACTTCACTTCTCGTTAATACAATTATGCTTAAACTCTCTCATGTTGACTATTAAACACTAATCAACCAAATTGATCAAGTTTCTTATCACAAAACAATTGCTATTTCATATTACCACATTTTTCATGTAAATACCACATAGTTTCAATTCCACTTTTAATATCATAAAACTTACTATACCTTTAAGTAGATCACGAGGTACTGACCTACCTTCTCACACACTCATATGCAACATAGCACAATACCCTTGGGAACATAGAATACGGGAAAACGACACAATTTCATTTTAATACCATAATTAATAAAACCGTTTTTCCTTAATGATTAGCATTTATACAATTTTTTGCAAAGCGCCGCTACAACCCATTTTGGGGAACCCGTTTGGGATAGTGCAGATTATCGCACATCCTCGGGTTTAGTAGTGCGAGATTCAGACCTTCGCAAGAAGCATTCGGTCTCGAAAGATTTAAAATACGATATCTTAAGAAAACGAGATTTCTAGAATATTACATATATACAAAAATTATTTTCATATAAATATATGTATATATAACATAAAAATATCTATTTTGAAGTATTATAAATATTCCACATTTTTTCTAAGAATATCACAGGAATCAATTTTACACTAAAATACCATGAATTCCATATAAACCAATATTACAAATAAATACCATTTATTATGAAAATAGGATATTTCTACTAGAAATATCACAATATAAAATTTATATTCATTATAATTCTAAAGACGATTAATAAATACTTGGGGTGTATTTTGAAAAGTATATAAAAATATTTTTACATAAAACCCCCTCAAGTTCTATAATTTACCATAAGGACCCTAGTAAATATAGGTTTAAGCGGGACCAATCTCTTGAGCCTCAGGGAGCCGGAGAAGTGGATGATTGCCTATCTAAGGTAGGCAACTTAACAACGGTGTTATCAATACGGTAATCGTCTTCGAAAAAGACATAAATCCTGCCGCCCATGTGCAGCGGTTACCGATAATATCAAAACAATCAGGACTTCAATTTACCTTTCTAATTGTCTGACTCAGTTTGAGTCTCATTATAATCTGACTTGAATATGATTCAAGTACAATCTATAATCTACAATCTACAATCTTCAATATTATAATTCAACATGAATCCATGAATTCAATTATCAATCTATACAACTTGACCGAACCGAACCATGGATATACATTCCATTTACATGGTTCTCCAGTTATTCCATTTACATGATTTTACGGTTACATCTGTTTACTGATATCATGGTTTCGGTCAGTCATCCAATTATACAATCAATATGTAAGACCCGAGTTCATTTATACCAATTCCAGTTCTCGTATTTCTTTATTCGTGGTATTTCTTGATTTAACGTATTTTGGGTGCGAGTGGTATTTTTACACTTTACATTGCATTCGACTCGACCCGCTTGCTTGAAACTTGTTTGATTCATATTTATGAATCACCCTGACATGTTATGTAGACTTGTGCATTTTCAACTTTATCACATACTGGCATTTTATCTGGTATGGCACCTTTTACCGTATAACATTTTAAATCACGTAAAATATTTTTAAAAATATATTTCATAGCCTGCATGAGACCCCTAACCCCGTGGTAGCGTCCGCACATCTTGTTCTCGTCCCGTTCAGTGAAACGGACGTGTTTGGATGGCTACGCGCACGTACGTGCATCCGTTGTTGGGGGTATGCATTTTTGTTACCTGGGCATTCGTTTTGAATTTTGGAAATCGCATATATTTTTCATATTTTGAATCTAAATTTTAGACCCGACCCGGACGTGTTTTGGACTATTTTTGTATTACCCTAAAACCTCAATTACCATCAATATTTTATTCCCTAAAACTTTACTGTTAAAAAGAATATATTCCTTAAACCTAAATAGTTTAGAATAGTTTTAAAAGATTTTAACAGACTCAACTCTCTCTCTCTAACTGAATATTATATATATATATATATTATTTTACCTATTAATAAACCCTCATACTGCATCTCTCTCTCTCTCTTTCCTTTTCTCCCTCTTTTCTGCCTTGTGGCCCCACCGCAGTCTCTCTCTCTCCTCTTTCTCTTCTCTCTCTCTCCCCCTCCCTCTCTCTCTTCTTTTTCTCTCCTCTCGAACCCTCTCTCACTCCTCTCGCGATTACTGTTTCTTCCTCGAATCGCGTCACCGCTGAGGGATCTCGTCACCTCCCTCTTCTTTCCTTCTTTCTTTTGAACCCATGCACCTCGCGACGAGATCACAGAAAACCCATACCCTAGCCTCGTCGCCGTCGTCGCCTCACCCCCGCGACCACCATCTCCTCCACCTTTCTCTCCTCTCCTCATCTCTTCCTCCTCGTCATCTCCTTCTCATTCCTCCTTTCCCCGAGCCTGCAAACCCCACAGAACCCATCACCGCCATCCTCACCTCCATCGCCGCCGATCACATCGTCATCGCCAACACCTCCTTCTCTCCTCATCTCACTCATTCTCCAAGAACCCACCTGCACAACACCCAAGCCAACATCAGCCGACCCAAACCCTAACAACCAACCCTCTTCACCAGAGCTCCGTCGACGCCGTCGACACCCTCGCAACCTTCTCCCAACCCCAGTGAGCTACCTCTTCTTTCTCCTTCATCCTCTTCTTCTTTTCTTTCTTTCTTTCTTCTTTTCTTTCCTTTGCTTTCTTTTGATGTTCTCTGTCCTTGTTTGGATCGCCGGAGCCGGTAGCGCCGCCGACGATCACGACGACCCAGCAAGCATCGCTGACCAGTGTGATCCCCTTGTGCGTTGTTTGGACTCGTTCCGTGTACCGTGCGCGCGTCGCGACTTTTCTCGCCGACATGTGACGCTCCGTACACCGTATCGCGGTCCGCCGAGACAAGTAAAACTTGCTACATGCTATTATATTATTCTATACATATTTAATTTCATGATTAAACCTATAAATTAAAACTAAGGCTATTAGTTTCCATTTTACATTTCGATGTCCGGTTATATCATTTTAGATTTACAACTTGAATCCTATCATGTTGCATTCTGTCTTACTATACGTAGTACTTACATCCGTGTTTAAATCACATAATAATTATTTACATAGCCCATAGTACCCTTTTAGATAGTTTATAATGTTTCAAACAACCGTTTGCATCCATCTCGTCTAGTATACATATTATTGCATAAATAGATCACTTGAACATATAATATTAAAATATTCACAATCCACATTTGATAAAGTGTAGTTTAATTAGTATTGGAATTTAAACTTTAACCCTAATCATAACTGTGCATCTATATACCTTAATCTGTACCTGATTGCATTTCACATTACAATGTTCCAGTTTACTGTTCTATTAGTACCACATGCTTGTTTTGTATACACATGCTTATGTTTGTTGATTATGAGCACCCACATGATATCTTGTGCACCCTGACATGACTTGTTACACCTACTACTTGACACGACATGGTACCGTGCACCTCTCGACATGATATGATACTTATATACTACCTGGCTTGATCTGATGTACCATGGCTTTACCTGTTACCTGATCTTATGTCTAATGCCAACAAACCTGACCTGTTGTCCTTACGGACAGTTCCTGTTGTCTATCCAGACAAACCTGTACCTGCCTGATCCTGTGTTGGCATTAGCTCTTGATTATTTAATACCTGACTTGAGCACATATAACTTGGGGGTATGGGAAAATCAATGATGAAACATGACTTGTAACTCGACAGTTCTCTACCTTTTCTGATCAGTCTTACGGGCTAGGCCAGCCCCGGGGTTATGCTGCTGACATCACTCGTCATTACCTACTACCCTTTTTACTGCCTTGCGGCACGTCTCGGATTCAGCCCGAGAGTCATAGACCGTGATCCTGGGCACGCACGGGATACTATTGAGTTACATCGATGATTCATCATATTGATTTCAAAGACTTGAGAGTAGTTATTTCCCATACCCCCAAGTTATATGTGCTCAAGTCAGGTATTAAATAATCAAGAGCTAGGCCTTTTCTGATCAGTCTTACGGGCTAGGCCAACCCCGGGGTTATGCTGCTGACATCACTCGTCATTACCTACTACCCTTTTTACTGCCTTGCGGCACGTCTCGGATTCAGCCCGAGAGTCATAGACCGTGATCCTGGGCACGCACGGGATACTATTGAGTTACATCGATGATTCATCATATTGATTTCAAAGACTTGAGAGTAGTTAACCCAATAGACCAGTATAGATTACTCACTGCACACTACCTTTCACTGCCCTGATTTATATTGCTGTTACACCTGCTTTACCTTTATGATCATATTTGCATGTCTTGCTACCCTGTTTATATATTATTGGTTGATTGTCACGCCCCACCCCCAATACAGAGAGTATTGTCCGCTTTGGACGAAACCGCACGGTTTTTCCCTTTAGAGCGAACCGGACTGTCACGCCCCACCCCCAATACAGAGAGTATTGTCCGCTTTGGACGAAACCACACGGTTTTTCCCTTTTGAGCGAACCGGACCCGACCAGGGGCCACTTCCCAGGAGGTCACCCATCCCAAGACTTCCCTGGCCCGAGCACGCTTAACTACGGAGTTCTCAAGCTCCTGTAGTTCCGGTTCACTTAAAAGACGCCTCTGTATTGAAGAGTGGTATCATTCCATTTATAGTACAGATCTGCCCCCTTTCGGAATGTATTCCGAAGAGTCCCCATTGTTCTACAGTGGGTCCCACGGACTCAAGAGGTGTCCCCCACGGATTCAAGAGGTGGCCCCCGCCCACTTAACACGACACTTGGCGTGGCACTTTGTTCCGTGTGGCACTTTGCTCCGTGAGCAAGAACCGGGTTCCGACATTCTCCCCACTTTTGAACAACGGTTCGTCCTCGAACTACAGACCTACTATTGAGGGACCATCTCTGATACCATTCTGTCACGCCCCCCTTTCGGAATACATTCCGAAAGGGGGGCGTGACATTGATGTTATGACGCGATGACATCTGGGTTTTGCATGGCCCAGATCCTCTACCTTGGTTGCAGACTGATCAGGAGCATTGCCGCTGTTAGACCGAGCGGTGATGATCCTGTTGGTATCCAGTTTTACTTTCCAGGTGTTTTATTTATTGGATCTTTTGCTTCCGCATATTATTATTTCTTGACTCGTTTATTATGGCTTATGGACATGTACTGGATAGTTTAGTTTACTTTCCTGTTCTTGATATCTCTACAGCCGTAATGTGACTGTGGAAGGATTTTTCCTATCCACAGGTAGCATGGTTGGCTATGTCACGTGCTTATCTTAGCGCACTCTGGGAAGCGGGGCGCGACATAATATAATTTACAATATAAACAAAACATCTCGGGGTTTAAGGGGTAGATTGGTACGGAAGGTGTTAAAAGTGGCACGAGACAGTAAGATTAAGACACCTAACCTATATTCCGTTGCTGTTGTACCGTGGCTAAACGGTTCCTTGTACATTCCGTTTGCCCTGATCTCTACCATATAGAGACCCCTCTCGTATACACTCGCATCCTTCTATACCAAGCTACAAACAACAATGTTAACACAACATTACAACAATAAAATACAACTTTAAAAGATACCTCTTATTCTGTCTATTTCTCCCTTATCTTTGGGACTTACCGAGCGACCTGTTCGCTGACGACATTCTCTTTCTTTCTTCTTTGAATGTCGTCAGGCGATCTGGACACTTCAGAGATCGAGCCCACTGCTGAAGACCTGGACCAGTTCAGTGAAGACCCCGAGCTCTAGTCATTGTACACTTTCCATTCAGTACTTTTCATTTCTGTTATGCCATTGTTTAGGCATTGCTTTATTTCAGTTGTATTCACTTCCATGCATTGTACAAAAAGAATGTAATAAATAAAGTTGTTGTTTTTATTATATCTTGTCTCTTGTACTTTACTTTTATATTGCTTAGATACGCTTAGCGTATTTACTTCACATTAAATACGTAGCGGCCGCGTCGCGTCCTCTGCCCGTATACCGGGAAGCGGAGCGTGATAGATTTTGTTGGTGGCACATGCAGGTCAGAGCTGTATAGAACCATACTATGCAGTTCTGTTCTGCGTGAACAACCTAAGCAATATAACACAAGAACCAGCAACTAAAACATTCTTTACAGTTCATGTTCCTTGAATCTTATCATTTCATGTATTTTGAATCTGTCATAACCCAAATTTTTCTTCAAGGTTATGGATTCCCCGAACAACACCAGCACCAATGTCAACAACACACCTCCATCACTACCACTCACACCTGCCGTCCCTGCTTTGATCAACGAGCAGACGGTTCTGCTTGAGGCAATCTGAAGCCTCGTAGAGGGGCAACGGCAACAGACTGCTCTTTTAATGAACCGTCCCGAGGCAGAAGCACCTGGGGTGAAGCAATTCAGGGTTTTGCACCCCAAACAGTTCTCAGAAAAGGAGAGCCCACTGGAAGCTGAGGAATGGGCTCAGAGTATCGAAGATGATCTGGCAGCGGCACAAGTGCCAGAATTAGCTTGGGTTCGTGTTGCAAAATTACAGCTTACGGACAATGCACAAAACTGGTGGAAGGCGGAAGAAAGCCGTCTTGAACAACCCATCGAATGGAAGACTTTCCGTGACATATTCGATGCTAAGTACTTCCCTGAGACTGCCAGGTTCGACATGGAACAGCAGTTCATCCATCTGCAACAAGGTTCGATGTGGACCAAGTCAGTAGATGAGTATGTCGCTGAGTTCACCATGCTCGGTCGGTAAGATATGTCTCAATAATTCGAATTTTTATATATCACATATTACATAGCTAACACAATATTTTTAACAGATTTGCGGCACACCTGATACCGACGGATGAGATCAGAGCCCGTCGATTTCAACAAGGTTTGGATTCGGAGACCATGCTGCACTGGCCACAGGAGATTTTCCGACTTATGAATCGGCTCTGAAAGCTGCCCGCCGTTATGAGGCAGGGGTAAAGGCGAGAGGAAGACCTCAATTTGCTGGATTTAAGCGCCCTGCCAACCAGATGGCAGGAGGAGCCTCATCCATGCCACCTTTTGTGCCAAGGCGACCCGGAGTGCCGAACCATCGTCCCAGCCCAGCCTTTTGTACCTACTGCAAGAGAACTGGACATATGATGAAAGACTGCCGGTGAGCCAACCATCTTTGCTTAGTCTGCGGCTCAGCTACTCATGATATTGGGTCCTGTCCCCAAAGACAAAACCCAGTTGCTGCACCCAAGCCAGCAATTACCTATCCGCAGCGACCAGCCTTCAGGCACCTGCTCCAAGACTTGCACTACCTGCACCACCCAGAGGACCACAAGCTGCACCACCACCTCGTCAGTTCCATCAAGCTCAAAGGAATGTTCCGAGGAATGCTCCTCAGGCCAGGAGGAATGTACCAAGGCGCCAGGCTTTCACGATGACCGTGGAAGAAGCTGAGGCCACTGGCCAAGTTATCACTGGTAAACTTTTCTTCTCAAACCTTTCTTTTCAGCCTTGCTACTTATCTACATACATTTCCCTATACCTAAAGCAAATCCCACATACTTAGGTACAATCTTAGTATCCTCAATACCTACACTAGCACTGTTCGATATTGGAGCATCTCACTGCTTTATGTCGCAACGGTTCGTCCGAACCCATACGATTCCAGTCACACCGCTTGTATCCAGCTGGAATGTCAGTTCAGAAAATGGCGTTCTAAAGGCAACAATGGGATACAGATTGTGTCCAGTAGTCGTCTGCAGCAGAGAATTTTATGCTGATTTCAAAGTGCTGGACATACCGAACTTCGATGTGGTTTTAGGTATGGATTGGCTTGGAACTTTTTATGCTACCATCGACTGTCGTCAAAGAAGGGTAGTATTCGAGATTCCAGATCATCCGGTCTTTTATTTCAAAAGCGGAGACCGTACACTAGAGCCAAGTACATACAAAGCGAAGCCAAGGGAAGCAGTAGTTGCAGCAGCTCAAGCGGAGGAAGAATCAAGACCAGATGTGATTCGAGAGTTCGACGATGTATTTCCTGACGATATATCAGGTTTGCCTCCCGATCGAGCTCTTGAATTCAACATTGATTTAGTACCAAGAGCACAACCGGTGATCAAAGCACCTTATCGACTAAGTCCGGAAAGGTTGAAGGAAGTCCGAACACAGTTGGACGAATTACTGGCGAAAGGATGGATTTGTCCCAGCACTTCAAGTTGGGGATCACCTGTACTACTTGTGAAGAAGAAGGAAGGTTCATACAGAATGTGCATCGATTACAGAGCCTTGAACGAAGTCACTATAAAGAACAAGTATCCACTCCCGCGCATCGACGATTTATTCGATCAGCTAAATGGATCTTGTGTTTTCTCTAAATTGGATCTTCGTTCGGGTTATCATCAAGTGAAGGTCAAGGAAGCTGATATTCATAAAACAGCTTTCAGAACTCGCTATGGACATTACGAATTTCTAGTGATGCCATTTGGAGTAACCAACGCACCAGCAATATTCATGAACCTAATGAATCAAGTTTTCCGGGAGTACTTAGACAAGTTTGTTGTCATCTTCATCGACGACATCCTAGTGTATTCTAAAAGTCGGAAAGAGCATGCCGAGCACCTACGAATTGTCCTGAAAACTCTTCGTCAACATCAGTTATATGCCAAGTACAGCAAGTGAGAGTTTTGACTAAATCAAGTTGGTTTTCTTGGACATATCGTATCAGGAGAAGGAATCTCTGTGGATCCAGCGAAAGTTTCAGCAGTTAGCGAATGGCCTACACCAAAATCAGTGAAGGACATTCAGAGTTTCTTGGGTCTAGCTGGATATTACAGAAGGTTCATTGAAGGCTTTTCAAAGATAGCAACACCCCTGACCAAGCTCACACGTAAAGATGAAGAATTTGTGTGGTCAGAAGCATGCGAACTAGCTTTCGTAGAACTCAAGTCAAGGTTGACATCAGCGCCTATTCTCGTCATACCAGATCAATCTGGAGGATTCGAAGTGTATTGCGATGCATCCGGTAAGGGATTAGGATGTGTTCTACATCAGCACGGTAAAGTTGTGGCTTATGCTTCAAGACAGCTGAAGATTCATGAGCGCAATTATCCGACGCATGATCTGGAGTTGGCAGCCGTCATCTTTGCTCTCAAGATTGTAGGGTTCCTAGGCACTCTTGTGAGGGTTCATAAGGCATCAAACATGCCCGAATAAAATTTTAGACGTGCCGAACAACCCAAAGCCGAGATCTTTGCTAAATTATTAGGGTTTAACATGCAAGTAAAAATCTTTACTACTAAGTGTGAGGGATTACAACCTTTGTAGTCCGCTCCTTCGCTTCACAAGCTCCGAGTAGAAGTCCCTTCGCCACGATCCACGATCTCCCGGACTGAAGAGAGGCTCCACGACTCGAACGATCCATGATAGCTTGTCGTATTCCTTTTCTCCGATGATCTACGTCGAAGTTGCAATAGCTCAAGCTCTCTCACTCTAATGAGGTGAACACCCTAATCTAATGGGCTAGATTAGATGAGAATGATGGTATTTATGTTTTCTTTTTATATCATTTTCTCACAAGAAATCATCACAAAAGAAATTACAAGTGAGCTCTCTCAAAAACTCAAGAGAGAAGAAGATGAAGAATAATGAGATAATTCCTTTTTTGATGAATAGTAGATAAGAATATATGTTTTATTATGGAACCATGGTCAAGGATGAGAGGCTTAACCTATGTAGAGAATAAACTAGAGCTAGGGTTTGGTTAGGTTAAGAATGAGTCATGGATAAGTATCAACCATAATATCTTAACCAAGACAAAAGGAAATCCTTCTAGAATGAACAAGAAGGAGCTAACCCTAATCTCTTTTTATCATCCCTAAACATGTTTCATAATAAATCATATCATGTCACAATAATATATATCGCATATATATTATATATTTGCAACAAAAGAAAATAATACAATTAACATATATCGCATATATATCAATGTATTAATCCAGTGAGAAAATGAAATAATAAAGCGAGCTAATATTAGATAATGTAATACAATATATCATATATATCATTATACATTAAATTATCGAATCAACACTTGATCCGACGATCCGGCTATATCGAATATAACCGACTAATATATTATGTACCGATTCATCGAATCAACACTTGATCCGATGTCCCGGTTCATATCTAAATATCATGAGAATATAGTATGGTATCACATATCGCATTATCCTCGGTCCTGCGCATATCTCATATGTGCCTCTACTCCGTTTTGCCTGAGCCAAGAAACCTCTGTGTAGGACTCTAAAGAATCTTCAATACGCCGGTAGCAGGTGATGATCATATCAAACACCCACAAGCTGCAAGCGGTCAGCTAAACGTAACAGCCACCCAGGTATTGAGCGATCAGAAGATCAACAAGCTAGCTTGTCTGTTCTCCTGTGAATCCAATCAGTAACACTCCCGTACAGTCCGGTCTGTTCGTCTGATATGTCGCATATCAAGTCTAGGGGTGGTATACGTCAGACCCCAGTAACCGATAAGTCGTGTCGATGTGAGGCTCATAACAGGTCGAGAAACTACTGGTAACACTTACCAGTATATCTCTATATCAGCCCTGGCTAGGGACTTCCAGTTATAGCCAATCGAACACAGCACAACATCAACTCCCTATACCGGGAGAGACGAATCCCCTCCTATCGCTCATTGCCTCCATGTGATTCGGGACTGTACCCAAAAGCCACCGTTTTGCACGCCCTCTTGGACGTGGTAAGGTGGAAATCAAAGCACAGTGAGGATCACACAAGACCTATGACGATCTCGGGTCTACAGACTACCCTGTACCAGTGTCACCGGAGAACTGCCATCTGACGTGTGGTATATCACCATCTGGGAGTTCTCGGCGAGTCTGTCCAGTGTACCCAGTCTCCACTGAGCACCCGTACACCATCCTTGATGTCAAACACCGATGGATATGGGATCATCCATCGCCCATCATATGGGTCAAGATGCGTATACGCTAGTCCACTCTGGTGTATCGATGCCATGTCTCGATATACCCTCGACTAGGAACAGTTATAGGATGTACTCATCGACTACCATGGCCCCACTAGTATGATCTCATTATAGTCTCAGTAGTCGAGTACAGATCCTAAGGGCTTTATCAACATGTGAGAGAAAGACAGTAAACCAATACAAGTCAACTGTTTACCCCAATCAGAGCAAAGCTCTGTTCAAATTCCAAGGCGGGAAACGAAGCAACGCTTCTGTTTCCCCAATAAGAGCAAAGCTCTGTATTGAAAATTAAAATTAAAATAAATGAAGCAACGCTTCAGATCCCCTGCGCTGCGCACAGAGCACCACGTGTCAAAATCAGACACACCAGCGCAGGGAGCGCAGCGCCCAAGGTAGCGTACTCCATCAGAGCAAAGCTCTGCAAAAAAAAAAAAAAATTCAGCTGCACGACACGTGTCAGCGCAGATGCGCAAGTGCAGCGCGACACGTGTCACGCTCTGGAGCATTTGCGCCAAGCAGAATTAAAATTCTGAGAAATCTTTTCTATTCTTGTTAAAACAAGAAAATTTTCTTCTGTAAAACAGAGGCCTTCGGATCAAAGATCCAACGGTGGGGAAAATTCCCCAAATCACTCAGAGAATGATCTCTTTAACAAACTTTAACTAATTTATGGGCACTATAAAAAGGACCCTAGATCTCAATTCAAAGGCATCAACATTTCTTGAAAAATCAAGAGCTTCAAACAGAGAGAACTCTAAGAAAAATTTCAAGAAAAAGGTAAAAACCTTCATAAGAGAGAAGAAATTTCTTCTAATAGATCATTGATCTAAAAATAAGATCAATGATCTTCACATAATAAACAGTGCTTTGCACTTCTTATGAACCACTGGTTCTTTAAAAACAAGAAAACAACGAAATAAAAATAGTGCTTTGCACTTTTATGAACCTCTGGTTCTTGGAACAAAAAGAAAAAAACTTATTTTTCCTTGATCTAGAAATCAAATAGTACTTTGCACTTTTATGAACCTTTGGTTCTTGAAATAAAAAGAAAAACTTGTTTTTCTTTGATCTAAATTAGATCAGGAAATCAAATAGTGCTTTGCACTTCTTTTATGAACCTTTGGTTCCTGAAATAAAAAGAAAAACTTGTTTTTCTTTGATCTAAATTAGATCAAGAAATCAAATAGTGCTTTGCACTTCTTTTATGAACTATTGGTTCTTGAATCTAAAAGATTCTCAAATTAATAGTGCTTTGCACTTATAAATCTGCACTGTTGCGCTCTTGGGTTGGCGCAAGCCACCAGAGAGCGCCATGTGTCAGAATCTGAACCAGTTGCGCTACGCGCTTTTGAAATAGAGCTTTGCTCTTTGAAATTGGCGCAACTCACCAGAGCGCGCCACGTGTCAGCAGCGCAAGCGCAGCGCACTGCGCTGCTTGACACGTGTCATCATCATAAGCGCTTGCGCTCTTTGATAGGCGCAAAGCGTCTGAAAATGCAATGCATTTTCTCTGTTAAAAGGGCCAGGCCCAAGTCAAAATGACCTAACATGCCAAAATAAATTGCAAGGCAATAAATGGGCAGAGCCCAAATAAATTGATGCTTTGCATCCTTTATACAAGGGCAGAGCCCAAATAAAATTGATGCCTTGCATCATTGCTAAAAGAACAGAGCCCAAAACAAATTGATGCTCTGCATCCTTTCTGGGCAAAGCCTAAATAAAAAAAAAGAAAAAGAAATGCAATGCAAAAGCAAATAAAATGTTGAACATTTTCAATTGGACTTAGCCCAATTTTGGCCGTAAGTCCTTAAATTAAATTGACTGAGCACGACTGCTCTTTTAAATTAATTTATATCCGGATCGAGGGTACATCTCCGAGCTCCTCTGACACTTATCGTTGTAATCCTTCAACGACGTCAGAGAGGTGACGGGTCCCGACGACCACATACGTCAATATGGACTGCGGGGTCCTTAAACTCGTGGACCGAAACGTCCTTAAACTAATATCGGACCGAAACGTCCTTAAACTAATATCGGACCGAAACGTCCTTAAACTAATATCGGACCGAAACGTCCTTAAACTAACGGTGGACCACTATGTCCTTAAACTGGTATTGGACCACCATGTCCCTAAACTGGCACAATAGAGCCCAAATGCTCTTTTGTCGGATCTAAACGATCCCGTTAAGTCGATTTTAGTCCCAAACTGGACTAACGTATCCTTAACAACCGTTTAAGTTGATCTTAGCCTCAAATATGGCTAACGCATTCTTAAACCTTCAAACAGACTTTAGTCCCAAATTGGACTATAAATTCCCCCAATCAACTTTGGCTCAAGGGTACATCTCTGAACTCCTCTGACATTTTTCGTTGTAATCCCTCAACATCGTCAGAGAGGTGACGGGTCCCGACGACCATACATGCAATGGACCACCATATCCCTAAACTGGAACAATAGAGCCCAAACGCTCTTTTGTCGGATCTAAACGATCCCGTTAAGTTGATCTTAGTCTAAAATTGGACTAACGTATCCTTAACAAACGATTAAGTTGATCTTAGCCTCAAATATGGCTAACGTGTCCTTAAATCAAAGCTTCAAACAAACTTTAGTCCCAAATTGGACTATAGATCTCTCAACCAACTTTGGTTCAAGGGTACATCTCTGAACTCCTCTGATATTTGTCGTTGTAATCCTTCAACGTCGTCAGAGAGGTGACGGGTCCTGACAACCACACATTAATACGGACTGTGGGGTCCTTAAACTCATGGACTTATGCGTCCTTAAACCAATATCCGCCCCCAAAATGGGAATGTTGGACCATTATGTCCCTAAACTGGAACAATAGAGCTCAAACGCTCTTTTGTCGGATATAAACGATCCCGTTAAGTTGATCTTAGTCTCAAACTGGACTAACGTATCCTTAACGAACGTTTAAGTTGATCTTAGCCGCAACGCGACTAACGCATCCTTAAACTAAAAACACCAAACCCAAATCTAAGTAAATACGGATTTGGACTAATCTACGTCCTACAGGCGACGACATTACTCAGTCTCCGTATACAATCCACGGGCAATCACAAACAAAACAAACACCCACGACACGAAGTGAAATTCTGGAGAAGGAGAAAGTTGTTACCGCGAAGCGGTAGCGTAATTAACTGCAGGGGCTTGCGCCTGCAGGGAAGAGCGTCCCCACAATCAAAAACCCCTCAAGCGAGGGGGAATCTGACGAAGTCTGCTACATCGGTCGCATCCGTCTAAACCTCCGATACACAGTGCCATAAATCAACTTGGCATTTTTGGAGAGGTGGACGGATAGCACCAATTAGCATCTGCCCCGAACCTCAGGCACAGACGCCCTAACGTCTCGGCCGCCGTTCGGAGGGGAACAGATTCTGGCACGCCCGGTGGGACCTCTTCCTCTTTCCACTCCACACTTCGTGTGTCGTGTTCGCGAACAAATCGCGGTTTGCTGTGATTGCCTGTGGATTCAAGGTACTAAGATTTGGTGTCTTGCTTTATGCAGAAAACAGAAAATCAATGGCTTCGAACTGCACCGCCCGCAGCGATAACTCTCGCTCCGTCATTGCTGGAGGAGTGACTTATGGGCCCCAAGCGGCCTCCCTTTTCAAAATACCGGTGGAGCAGGTGGCTCAAGCCACCACTGGACTATTTTTTGGGACCATGCTCCCACCAATGAGCTTCAACGCCCCAATGACATTGCAAGAAGCTCCAAAGAAGTCGGTCTTCGATCGACTTACCACTGCCGCGACCCCTCTCAACGGGTCGTCCAACTCCACTGCTTCAGTTTTTAACGGACTAGGCCAGAGCTCTAACAGGCTCACGAAGAAGCCTGCCATACCAGAAGGCGTTATCCCGAAGCGGATAGCCATTCCAACTCCCGTTCCTGGCAAAATCACCAAGGTTGCTTCCCATGTTCAGAAGTCCACTTCTGACAAGTTGGCCGTCCCCGTTCAACGGACGTCGATCTTTAAAAAGCCGGTACCAGTATATTCTGACCAACACAGGGGGCATGAGGAGGTCACCCCTATAGCTGAAACAACTCCATCAGCACGACATGCCCGACGTCGCTACTGGCGCCGAGTGAGGAAGGCTGGGGGCAACTTCCCCTCTGGCTCAAGCCACCACTGGACTATTTTTTGGGACCATGCTCCCACCAATGAGCTTCAACGCCCCAATGACATTGCAAGAAGCTCCAAAGAAGTCGGTCTTTGATCGACTTACCACTGCCGCGACCCCTCTCAACGGGTCGTCCAACTCCACTGCTTCAGTTTTTAACGGACTAGGCCAGAGCTCTAACAGGCTCACGAAGAAGCCTGCCATACCAGAAGGCGTTATCCCGAAGCGGATAGCCATTCCAACTCCCGTTCCTGGCAAAATCACCAAGGTTGCTTCCCATGTTCAGAAGTCCGCTTCTGACAAGTTGGCCGTCCCCGTTCAACGGACGTCGATCTTTAAAAAGCTGGTACCAGTATATTCTGACCAACACAGGAGGCATGAGGAGGTCACCCCTATAGCTGAAACAACTCCATCAGCACGACATGCCCGACGTCGCTACTGGCGCCGAGTGAGGAAGGCTGGGGGCAACTTCCTCTCTGGATTTACTCCTCCAGCTCCAACGGTGGGGATCGATACTGCTGTTCCAATCGGGAACAGCTTTGAATTGCTGAATACGGTGCGCAGAAACTCTTCTACTGCAATGTTGAAACGAACTCCTTCAGCTGCGAAGAGTACTCCAGAGAAAAAGCTAGAACAGCCCCCTCAACGGCTGTCCTCTAAAATTTACAGAGTCTGGCGACAGGTCCAGGAGTCAGTGATTGATGAAAACTATCTCCGCCAACGTAAAAAAAAATGAAGGTTCGGCAAGAGAAGGATTACTCCGTCAAGCCCTAAAAACCAATAGTTACCCGGGTGCCCATTACAACGGCCCCCTTAACTCCAATCACTCAGAAGAAAAGGAGGCCGCAAAAAGCCCCTGTGAACATGGCGAAGCATAAAAGCGCTGAACACAAACGCCCCAAATCTGGGGGCATGGTGGTGCACACTGTTTATATGGCTTCTGGAAAGGAGGAAAGCCGCACTTCTACGGGCCACCGACCGCTCACCCGATCCGTGACGAAACCCAGGAGCAACAACAAAAGCTTTAGGAAATGATGACTACAATGGCTGCACTCACTGAGCCAAAAGAAAGCTCTGAAACGTCTTCGGATGAGCGTCAAGAACAAGAAACCGACGCTGACTTTTTACGCAGAGTCCTCGAAAAGAGGGACAAAGAAGCTGCAGAGCAAGCGGCTAACATAAAACAGATGGCGCTCCTCTTCCAAGATATGGTAGGGATGATGTTACAGCCGGACCCTCCTGCTAAAGATCCTCCGATCGTCTTTGAAGACGACATGAGAGAAACGTCAAATCCTCCACCGGCTCTGTCAACAGCCAAGGAGGAGGCAATCACCAAAGCTGACCTGGACGAATATATAGCTCAGCAGATCCGGGTTCATCAGGCGAATGAAGCGGCTGGGCAAATTGCTAGAACCGGACGACCGTATCCGAGCTGGTACGACCAAATCAGTTACCCGCCGGGATATACGATCCCTAAATTCCACGTATATAAAGGGACAGGGAATCCGCATCAGCATGTCGCTCAATTCAGGGCCTTATGCGGCAATACTGGAGGCGATGACAAGTTGTTGCTACGCCAATTCGTCGGCAGCTTAGCAGAAACAACCTTTTAATGGTATTCAGAATTACCTAACGACTCTGTCAAAACATTTGCGGAGATGGAGCTGCTGTTTACACAAAGATTCGCGAGTGCTAGTGAACGCACCCCGATAACAGCACTAATAAATGCCAGAATAAGGCCTGGCGAAACGTGGGTCCAATACGCAACACGATGGCGAAACCTATGGTCGAAATGCGAACAATGCATAGAAGAGGCACCTGCGGTAGGCATGTTTGTGGGCACTCTCGATCCGCAAGCGGCCATCTCCCAGTTCATGATGTTTTTCAAGCCGACCACCTTCCAGGCCTTGATTGACAAGCTGGCCCAAATGGACCAGATGGGCCATAGGCCTTCTTCTTCAAAGACAGAGCCTTGGAATGAAAAGGGAAAAGGGAAGGCAACCTTCGTTGCCAATACTCAACAATGGTCGAACAGCTCAAAGCCGGTCGTTCGCCAAAACAACGTGCGCCCACGCCCATCCCTCGAAGAGAGGCTGGGACGTCCTTACTCGTTTCCGCAGAATAAAATGAGAAGACTGTTTGAGCTGGCAGTGCGCAACAGACTCATTAATCTGCCGAGTCCAAAGCGTCTGTCGCAGCCAGACGATCTCAATAATCCCGATTACTGCCCTTACCACCAAACGGTAAGTCACCCGATCGAAGATTGTTTTGTCTTTAAGGGATGGATCGAGGATCAGTACCTACAAGGCAAGTTCGCGCTGTCGGAAAACTGGAAGGTAAACCCACCACAGCCGCACTCTCCAAAGAAGACGGACACGCCCGGGGCAGCTTGTTCTTTAGTCAAGGATGAAAAAGATGGAGAAAACTCATCAGATGAATCTGAAGACTACGTAGTGACTTGTCATGTAATTTCTCACTCACTGGCAGATGATGAAGAAGCTTCTTGCGCTGAGAAACCAATGGTGAACCCCGAACCGGAAATTCTACAGCCATCAGACGAGCTGATCGATGTCTTCCTAAATGAAATTCGTCTGAAAGCAAAAGCCAATCAAGAGTATGAAATGGCCATACTGGAAAGAGCCAAGGCATTCCCGTCAAATCAAAAACCATCCACTGCGGATAAAAACAAATTCAAGACGAGGAAAAGGTTCGCCAAAGCTTTATCAGTAGGAATGAAGCTACCGCCCTCTGAAGAAAATACTCTCGCTAAGGTAGAGATGCACCCTAACTTCTGTTTATATCATCAGAAGATCATACATCCTACCGAAGACTGCGAATCTTTTAACTATTGGTGGCAAGGGTATGTCTCTCAAAAGCAACACTTCGACATGACAAAATGTGAAGCTCGTAGACATCAGAAAAATGTGATAGATGAGCACAAAAGAGCCGCCGACGATTGTCATACGGCCGACTCTAAGGTATCGCAAATTATCACCTTTGAAAGCGACTCTGACGAAGAAGCTATCCCCAACTTTTCCCTCGGGGAACCTATTTCGAAAATAAAGGAATTGAGAAGCTGCGATAACGTTCAGCCATGTAATCGCACGCTATTCGAAAAAAATCTCGGCCCCGTAAACAAGGGACCGAACAAAAAGAATAAAGGAAAAGAAAAAACGGCCCTCGTCGCCAGCGCTCAACAACAATCAGGTGACCCTAGACCGGTTGCTCACCAAAGCAACAAGCGGCAACCCCTCCTGGAAAAGTTGAAACGTCCTTACTCATTTCCGCAAGATAAAATAAGGGGACTGTTCGAGCTGGCAGTGTGCGATAGACTCATCAATTTGCCGAGTCCAAAACGTCCGTTGCGACCAGGCGATGTTAATAATCTTAATTATTGCCCTTACCATCAAACGGTAGGTCATCTGATCGAGGATTGCTACGTCTTCAAGAACTGGGTTGAAGACCAATACCAACAGGGCAAGTTCGCGTTGTCCGAAAATTGGAAGGTGAACCCGCCACAACCGCATGCTCCGAGAAAGATGGGTACGCCGGGGGCATCATGCTCGGTCATAGAGAAAGCCCCGCGGACCGAAACGTCCTTAAACTAGATGTTCGCCTCAAATACGGCGACGGCGGACCGAAACGTCCTTAAACTAACAACGGACCGAGATGTCCTTAAATTAATGATGGACCGCAATGTCCTAAAACTTGCAAATGACCGAAACGTCTTTAAACTACTACCGCAGCATTCTCAGGCTGACGAGAATATAAAAAAATAAAAAAAATAAACGGTATGTCCATAAGCAAAATGGGCACGGATGAAAGCCCGAAAGGGCTCCGTGAGTAAAAACAGCAGGGCTATCGGCGAGTGTTTGTGAAAACCTGAAAAGGCGCAATCTCGTTAGAAAAAATAAGAAGAATAAAATTAATTAAAAAAAAAACAAAAACGGTATGTCCATAAGCAAAAATGGGCACGGATGAAAACCCGAAAGGGCTCCGTGAGTAAAAACAACAGGGCTACCGGCGAGTGTTCATGAAAACCCGAAAGGGCGCGACCTCGTTAATAAAAAAAAAGAGAAGAAGAAAATAAAAAGAAAAAAAAACGGTATGTCCATAAGCAAAACGGGCATGGATGAAAAGCCGAAAGGGCTCCGTGAGTAAAAACAGCAGGACTACCGGCGAGTGTTTGTGAAAACCCGAAAGGGCGCAATCTCGTTAAAAGACACTTACAGGGCCCCCTCGACCTCGTAAGGAGAAACCACCCGCGTGAGATCCTTACGACTCACAAGGGAGCAACACACTCAGGGATCCCCACGATTCCTAAGGAGAAAATACACTTGCGAGATCCTCACGACTCGTAAGGAGAACTCTCTTATGGGACCCTCACGGCTCATAGGATTTGAAAGTCTTAAGTTACAGAGACCTAAACCTGTGCTTAAGCAACCCCCACAACTTTCTATATTGCCCTACAAGTGGCTCAATATTGACCCTTGTATACAATCCACGGGCGCGAATAAACATTTCCCTAACCGAGTCCCATCCATGACTAGGGATATGTTCGCACGGCAAACAACCCTTGTGAGTCCTCTCGACTCATAAGGAGAAAACACTCTTGTAAGATCCTTACGACTTATAAGAGAACATATACTTAGGAGCACCCACGATTCCTAAGGAGAAAACGCACCTGCGAGATCTTCACGACTCGTAGGGAGAAACACCTTTATGAGACCCTTACGGCTCATGAAGTTAAAAGCCTTAGTCGACAGGATCCTAACCCTGTTTGCTAAGCCACCTTTGTTCGACATCGACAGAGGCAAATGATGATTCGCTCCTGGTAATATCCCAGTGGTAGCGATGCTGATGCCCAAAACGGTATCAAATTCTAAGTCCTTTTACGGCAAATGATGATTCGCTCCTGGCAATATTCCGGTCGCAGCGATGCTGATGCTAAGATTGGTATCAGATCCCAAATCCCACACTCGCGATAAAAAAAAATCAGCGAGCCAAAAATGCATATGAAATAGCCGAAATGATAGGGCAACTTGCAATAAAAAGCAGCAAGTAAAAATGTATGCATGCAAAATAGCCGAAATGATTGGGCAACTCGCAATAAAAAGCAGCGAGTGAAAACAAAATAAACAGCCGAAATGATTGGGCACCGCGAAAAATAGCCGAAATGATTGGGCAATCGCGACCTTCGCGATATAAAAGCTGAAATGATAGAGCATCGCGGAAATAAAATTAAAAAAAAATGAATGAAACTTTGGCCCTACAGGTTAGATCACATCGATTCCTGTATACAATCCAGGGGCGCAGATAAAGAGGGAACCATACCTTCCCAACAGGCTCCATCAGAAAGCGAAGCCAAATCTCGACGGTTCATAGACAACCTAGAGACAATCTCGACATTTGTCGCAATATTACAGACATAATGTCAACAAATGAAGCAAACGAAGATCCCGAGCTTCAGGGTCTCGACGTCAACATCAACAACTTAGAGATCACCAACGGCGTTTCTCCTCACTCCAACTAGATGCAGACATGACGTCAACAACCGACCTCAGAATCGCAACGAAACGGAACCATGACAAAGTCTCTAGTTCCAAATCTCAATGGCCACATCTGCAGCCTGGAGACCAACAACGGTGTGCCTCCTCATTCCAGCAGGACACAGATATTACACCATCAAGCGGAGCGATGGCAAAATCCCAGTTTCACCTCAGTATTCGTCTCGATACAGTAGACGCAATGTCAACAACAGCGTTCCTCCGCAGTCCAGCTGGAGGCAGATGCAACGTCAACAAAAGACCTCACGGTCGAAACAAAGCGGAGTAACGGCAAAATCCCATCTCCACCTTAGCATTCATCTCGTTACAGCAGACGCAATGTCAACAACGACGTTCCTTCGCAGTCCAGTAGGGTGTACATGCAAAGTTAACAAAAGACCCCATGGTCGAAACCAAGCGGAGTGACGGCAAAATCCCAGCTCCACCTCAGCATTCGTTTCAATACACCAGACGCAGTGTGAGCAAATGAAGCGAAGGCCAAATTCCTAGCTTCAAGGTCTTAACGGCAAGTCATATAAAGCCTGAAAGACCACCGGAGATCATCTCACATGGAGTGGTCACCTCCTCGACGTTCGTTTCGATACAGCAGACGAGTTGTCACCCCAGCGTTCTTCCTCCAGCAGGGATTCAGACGTGACAAAGCAAACGAAGCGAAGGCCACATTCCTAGCTTCAACGTCTTTACGGTAACTCACATAAAACCGGAAAGACAATCGGAGATCATCTCGCACCAGCACAGAGTGGTCACCACCTTGACGTTCGTCTCGATACAACAGACGAAATGTTAACCCCAGCGTTCGTCCTCCAACAGGATTTGGACACACCAAAGCAAACGAAGCGAAGGCCACATTCCTAGCTTCGACGTCTTGATGGTAACTCATATAAAACCGGAAAGACAATCGGAGATCATCTCGCACCAGCACAGAATGGTCACCACCTCGACGTCCGTTTCAATACAGCAGACGAGATGTCACCCCAATGTTCGTCTCGACACAGCATACGCAACGTCATTAAACGAATGGAGCCACGGCGAAATCCCTAGTTCCAAACCTCGACGGTTCACCAGCAACCTAGAGACAACCTCGACGTCCGTCTCGATACAGTAGACGAGATGTCACCCCAATGTTCGTCTCGACACAGCAGGCGCAACGTCATTAAACGAATGGAGCCACGGCAAAATCCCTAGTTCCAAACCTCGGCGGTTCACTAGCAACCTAGAGACAACCTCGACGTCCGTCTCGATACAGCAGACGAGATGTCACCCCAACGTTCGTCTCGACACAGCAGACGCAACGTCATCAAACAAATAGAGCCACGGCAAAATCCCTAGTTCCCACCGCAACATTCGTCTCGATACAGCAGACGCAATGCCAGCAAACGAAGCAAAGGCCAAATTCCTAGCTTCAGGGTCTTGACGGCAACTCATATAAAGCCCGAAAGACTATCGGAGATCATCCCCACACCAGCGCGGAGTGGTTATGACTCATCGGGGCTCACCAAAATAAGCCTAACCTCAAGTAAAAAGCAACATGGCAAATTCCTAACGCTTGCTCTTCCGACGGTCAAACTGCCAAGGAGGATTGCTTGAAGACGTCTTGTCCAACCCCCGAAGGGATCAGAGACACGGCAGTCGCAGGGCTACTCGAACAGCACGATTGCCTATCGAGGACTATATCAGCTTATGCGATGGTACGATGGCCAAAACCCTAAGTACCACCAACCTTAACGGGCTTCTGTCGTAAAGAGCAGAGGTTAAATGCGACGTTAAGATGTTCTTGCGAGAAACGCTCGATTCGTCTCAACTTGCGGAAAAAATTGTTGAGGCGGCTCGACTCGTGAGATAAAGCCTTAGGCAGTGGGCATAAAAGAAGCCTGTTTCCTAAGCACTGGGACCCTGCAAGTTGGCCCAAAACGGTCTCTTGCATACCATCCACGGGTCTCACTCTCCAACATCGAACTTCGACAAAGAGGGCAACAACCGTTTACAAGTCCTCTCGACTCGTAAGAGGGAAAAATTCTCTTGTAGGATCCTTACAACTTACGAGAGAAAACCATACTTAGGAATCTTCACGATTCCTAAGGAGAAAAACCCACCTACGAGATCCTCTCGATCCGTAGGGAGAAAAGTCTCTATGAGACCCTCACGGCTCATAGAGTTGAAAAGTCTTAGGCAGCAGATCTGAACCTGCGGCCTAAGCCCTCGCTATCTCGTGAAGAAATCAAGAAGCTTACTCTATTACCTGCTAATTGTGGCGACATGCTGAGAAAGAGGAAAAGCAACAGAAAGAGCATCCGATTTACATTTGATCAAGCGTTTAAGACACATTCATTCATGCATGGGCAAAAAGACTCAGGACAAAAGATATATAATAAAGACAAGCTGGGATATAAAAAAAAATTTCCATTAATATTGCCCGAAGTTCTTACAGTCATAAAAACAATAAACGAAAGTTACAATGGAATAACCTCAGATCCAGGGCATGGATTGAGGAATTCAAAAGCGACCCTATCTATGACTTTCCAAGCCTCGCGGACCATCCTAGTGTGCTTCCTTTCGCGAGCACAAGCGTCAGGGTCCCTCCCGGTGTCTTCCACCCTCCGATAAGCAGCGAGTATGGCAGACTGTTGAAAGATCTCATGTAAGAGGTCAATAAGACTGTCTCGCCGTCTCTTCGAGATAAAGTTCAATACGTACACAGAGTGCACCTTGTCCTCAGCGGCATCCAACGCCCTAAGCGGCATGCCGGAACAGAATAGGGGAAGCGCTTCCCAGATAGCTCCCACGATAAGTTTAAGAAGAGAGGAACGTCGGGGAAGCAGTGAACCATTTTATGCGTCGAAGCGACTCATTATTTCAGCACACTCCTCGTTTGTGAACTCCCGATTTTGAGAGCGGCCAAGTCGGCGGATGTCCTCATGAGAGGTGATCTCGTTAAGAGCATACATGTGGGCGTTCATTGTTCCTGTGAAAGAGGATCAACAGAATTATCAGAAAGACTGATTAAGCAAAACGATATAATGCACTGAGGAATAAAATGCCATCTTTAAGTTCCAAGATCCATGAAGAATTCTTAAGAGTTCTTCTATATGATTTGGGAGGAGCAAAGCTCCATTAATGAATTAAGAAAATCCAAGGAAAATCTTTCAGAGAGCAGAGCTTTATGGAACCCTAGTAGGGTCCCCTTTAGTTCTCTTTAGATCCTTTTAAGACCTGTAGAGCAAAGCTCTGCTAAGTGAAACCCTAAATAGGTTTCCTTTAGATCAGGGATCTATTGAGAGCGAGGCTCTATCAATGAAAATTAATTTAATTTAATTTAATCCAAATTAAAATTTTCACCTAAAAGTTTTAAGAGTTTAACTCTTAAAGTTCTTGAAAATAAAGAGCAGGGCTCTGAGTTCTGAAAGTAAAATTTTAGAGATGAGAATAATCTAAGGGACCAAAGGTCCTATTTATAGGCATCAAGTGCCCTTTCAGCTTCCAAGGGATGGCGCGACGGCCCGGAGTCTGCCACCGCTGCACTCACGTTAGGAGGCCACGTAAACGCAACGGTGGGGGGGCATTTGTTTACCCCAATCAGAGCAAAGCTCTGTTCAAATTCCAAGACGGGAAACGAAGCAACGCTTCTGTTTCCCCAATAAGAGCAAAGCTCTATATTGAAAATTAAAATTAAAATAAATGAAGTAACGCTTCAGATCCCCTGCGCTGCGCACAGAGCGCCACGTGTCAAAATCAGACAAACCAGTGCAGGGAGCGCAGCGCCCAAGGTAGCGTACTCCATCAGAGCAAAGCTCTGCAAAAAAAAAAAAAAAAAAAAAAAAATTCAGCTGCGCGACACGTGTCAGCGCAGATGCACAAGCGCAGCGCGACACGTGTCACGCTCTGGAGCATTTGCGCCAAGCAGAATTAAAATTCTGAGAAATCTTTTCTATTCTTGTTAAAACAAGAAAATTTTCTTCTGTAAAACAGAGGCCTTCGGATCAAAGATCCAACGGTGGGGAAAATTCCCCAAATCACTCAGAGAATGATCTCTTTAACAAACTTTAACTAATTTATGGGCACTATAAAAAGGACCCTAGACCTCAATTCAAAGGCATCAATATTTCTTGAAAAATCAAGAGCTTCAAACAGAGAGAACTCTGAGAAAAATTTCAAGAAAAAGGTAAAAACCTTCATAAGAGAGAAGAAATTTTTTCTAATAGATCATTGATCTAAAAACAAGATCAATGATCTTCACATAATAAACAGTGTTTTGCACTTCTTATGAACCATTGGTTCTTTAAAAACAAGAAAACAACGAAATAAAAATAGTGCTTTGCACTTTTATGAACCTCTGGTTCTTGGAACAAAAAGAAAAAAACTTATTTTTCCTTGATCTAGAAATCAAATAGTGCTTTGCACTTTTATGAACCTTTGGTTCTTGAAATAAAAAGAAAAACTTGTTTTTCTTTGATCTAAATTAGATCAGGAAATCAAATAGTGCTTTGCACTTCTTTTATGAACCTTTGGTTCTTGAAATACAAAGAAAAACTTGTTTTTCTTTGATCTAAATTAGATCAAGAAATCAAATAGTGCTTTGCACTTCTTTTATGAACTATTGGTTCTTGAATCTAAAAGATTCTCAAATTAATAGTGCTTTGCACTTATAAATCTGCACTGTTGCGCTCTTGGGTTGGCGCAAGCCACCAGAGAGCGCCACGTATCAGCATCTGAACCAGTTGCGCTACGCGCTTTTGAAATAGAGCTTTGCTCTCTGAAATTGGCGCAACTCACCAGAGCGCGCCACGTGTCAGCAACGCAAGCGCAGCGCACTGCGCTGCTTGACACGTGTCATCATCATAAGCGCTTGCGCTCTTTGATTGGCGCAAAGCGCCTGAAAATGCAATGCATTTTCTCTGTTAAAAGGGCCAGGCCCAAGTCAAAATGACCGAACAGGCCAAAATAAATTGCAAGGCAATAAATGGGCAGAGCCCAAATAAATTGATGCTTTGCATCCTTTATACAAGGGCAGAGCCCAAATAAAATTGATGCCTTGCATCATTCCTAAAAGAACAGAGCCCAAAACAAATTGATGCTCTGCGTCCTTTCTGGGCAAAGCCTAAATAAAAATAAAAAAAAAGAAATGCAATGCAAAAGCAAATAAAATGTTGAACATTTTCAATTGGACTTAGCCCAATTTTGGCCGTAAGTCCTTAAATTAAATTGACTGAGCACGACTGCTCTTTTAAATTAATTTATATCCGGTTCGAGGGTACATCTCTGAGCTCCTCTGACACTTATCGTTGTAATCCTTCAACGACGTCAGAGAGGTGACGGGTCCCGACGACCACATACGTCAATATGGACTGCGGGGTCCTTAAACTCGTGGACCGAAACGTCCTTAAACTAATATCGGACCGAAACGTCCTTAAACTAACGGTGGACCACTATGTCCTTAAACTGGTATTGGACCACCATGTCCCTAAACTGGCACAATAGAGCCCAAATGCTCTTTTGTCGGATCTAAACGATCCCGTTAAGTCGATTTTAGTCCCAAACTGGACTAACGTATCCTTAACAACCGTTTAAGTTGATCTTAGCCTCAATTATGGCTAACGCATCCTTAAACCTTCAAACAGACTTTAGTCCCAAATTGGACTATAAATTCCCCCAATCAACTTTGGCTCAAGGGTACATCTCTGAACTCCTCTGACATTTGTCGTTGTAATCCCTCAACGTCGTCAGAGAGGTGACGGGTCCCGACGACCATACATGCAATGGACCACCATATCCCTAAACTGGAACAATAGAGCCCAAACGCTCTTTTGTCGGATCTAAACGATCCCGTTAAGTTGATCTTAGTCTCAAATTGGACTAACGTATCCTTAACAAACGATTAAGTTAATCTTAGCCTCAAATATGGCTAACGTGTCCTTAAATCAAAGCTTCATACAAACTTTAGTCCCAAATTGGACTATAGATCTCTCAACCAACTTTGGTTCAAGGGTACATCTCTGAACTCCTCTGATATTTGTCGTTGTAATCCTTCAACGTCGTCAGAGAGGTGACGGGTCCTGACAACCACACATTAATACGGACTGTGGGGTCCTTAAACTCATGGACTTATGCGTCCTTAAACCAATATCCGCCCCCAAAATCGGAATGTTAGACCACTATGTCCCTAAACTGGAACAATAGAGCCCAAACACTCTTTTGTCGGATCTAAACGATCCCGTTAAGTTGATCTTAGTCTCAAACTGGACTAACGTATCCTTAACGAACGTTTAAGTTGATCTTAGCCGCAACGCGACTAACGCATCCTTAAACTAAAAACACCAAACCCAAATCTAAGTAAATACGGATTTGGACTAATCCACGTCCTACGGACGACGACATTACTCAGTCTCCGTATACAATCCACGGGCAATCACAAACAAAACAAACACCCACGACACGAAGTGAAATTCTGGAGAAGGAGAAAGTTGTTACCGCGAAGCGGTAGCGTAATTAACTGCAGGGGCTTGCGCCTGCAGGGAAGAGCGTCCCCACAATCAAAAACCCCTCAAGTGAGGGGGAATCTGACGAAGCCTGCTACATCGGTCGCATCCGTCTAAACCTCCGATACACAGTGCCATAAATCAACTTGGCATTTTCGGAGAGGTGGACGGATAGCACCAATTAGCATCTACCCTGAACCTCAGGCACAGACGCCCTAACGTCTCGGCCGCCGTTCGGAGGGGAACATCAACATGTTAAGATAAAGTGAAACCAAATAGCATACTATCATGACGAGCAAGAAAGTCCTCTCTGTATATATCCAAGCATCCATCATAATATACATCATATGTACAACAATGGCCTCTAGGGCATATACATAACTAACAAAGATTTGGCACCATTATCTACTTGGTAAACGAGTGAACATATACACAGATCACAAGAGCCTAAAATATGTGTTTACTCAGAAGGAGTTGAATATGGGGCAGAGAAGATGGTTAGAACTCATGGCGGACTTTGACATCAACTTGCAATATCACCCAGGGAAGGTGAATGTGGTTCCAGATGCTCTTAGTCGCCAACCTTTATCGATGAATCTCATCGCTCAGTGGAAGCTTCAACAAGACTTGCATCAGATGGAGATTGAAGTAGTCATGCCAGGTAATGCTTCAAGTTTGATGATTTTACAAGTTCAATCAACCATTGTCAATCAGATCAAAGCAGCTCAAGCAAGTGATGCTAAGTTGCAAAAGATCAGAGAACAAGTGGAGAATGGACTCGAAACAGACTTCATCATCCATGAAGACGGATCTTTGAGATACAGCAACAGATTGTGTGTACCAAAAGGTCCTGTTCGGGAAGAGTTAATGAAAGAAGCGCACAACTCTCCCTATTCAGTACACCCTGGAGGCACAAAAACGTACAAAGATCTACGTCAGAATTATTGGTGGCATGGAATGAAGCGTAAAGTAGCCAGAAGCGTCACAAAATGCTTGGTGTGTCAGCAAGTAAAGGCTGAACATCACAGGACAGCTGAACTACTTCAACCATTACCAATCCCAGAATGGAAGTGGCAACACATCACGATGGATTTTGTGACTGCTCTTTCTCGCAGCACAAAGGGTAACGATGCCGTATGGGTCATTGTGGATCGACTCACAAAGTCGGCTCACTTCATCCCATTTCGAGTTGGCTAATCAACTAAGACAATAGCAAAGAAGTACATGGAGGTAATAATCTATTTAAAGATTTAAACTCTTCATAATGTACTATTTCTGATACCCATGAACTCATACAGGAAATTGTAAGACTTCATGGAGTACCGGTCTGCATTGTCTCCGATCGTGACACTAGGTTCCGATCCCAATTTTGGCAGAGTCTGCAAGCAAGCTTGGGAACAAGTCTGAATTTCAGCACGGCTTATCATCCACAAACAGATTGTCAGTTTGAGCGAACTATTCAGATCTTGGAGGATATGCTCAGAGCGTGTATGTTAGACTTCAAAAGATCGTGGGAAGATCATCTACATCTTGTGGAGTTCTCGTACAACAACAACTACCAAGCAAGTATAGGAATGGCACCTTTTGCAGCGCTCTATGGAAGGAAGTGTCGATCGCCATTAAGTTAGGACGACATCGGAGATATAGAACTTCCCGGACCAGAGATGATAGTAGCGACTGTTGATGTGGTTCGTACTATTAGGGAAAGGATGCGCATAGCCCAAGATCGACAGAAGCACTGGGCTGATGCAAAGAGACATCACTTGGAGTTCCAGCCAGGAGATCACGGATTCTTGAAGATATCTCCGAACCACGGAGTGATCCGATTTGAAAGGCGGGATAAGCTAAGTCCGAGATACATTGGACCTATCGACATACTCGAACGAGTCGGTGAAGTGGCATACCGCTTAGCGCTTCACCCTCATTGGAAGGAGTGCATAATGTGTCCCACATATCCCAACTCAGAAGGTATGTGAGTGACCCAAGCCATGTTCTCAATCATTCCGAGCTCACTATACTTCCCGACTTATCTTGTGAGCAACAACCTGTGGAAATCCTGGACTGGAAAGTGAAGACACATCGAAACAAGGAAGTTAAATTGGTTCGAGTGATGTGGAGGAAAGACACTCCAGGAGAGTCCACTTGGGAAAGGGAAGATGAAATGCGTGCAAGATATCCTCACATCTTTGTAGACTAGTCCTCAAATAAAAGTTGTAAATTTCAGCTCACATCTTTGTAGACTAGTCCTCAAATAAAAGTTGTAAATTTCGAGAACGAAATTTTTGTAAGGAGGGTAGACTGTAACAACTCCATTTTTAGTGTACAAAAATTTGCTTTAAATTGAATGTATACTTGGAGTATTTACTTTTGTTGTTACCACTTTAAGTATTTATTTCACTCCATAATTACAAGAAGGAGCTTGTAGCTCATTGGTAATACTTTGCACTGTTGAACCAAGCCACCAGAGTTCAAATCCCATACCCCACATTATTTTTAATATTATTTTTGTTTTAAATTTTTAGAAGTCCAACAGTCAACACGTGATAACTCCAAATTTTCCCACTACCCATGAAAAACTGAATATACCAGAGCCTACATCAGGCGACCCCCCACATTCTGAGCCCCCGACTCGGCCGAGTCGGCCGGCGGACCGGCCGACTCGGGCCAGTGCCGCCGGCCTGACTCGGCTGGTCGGCCTAGTAGTCAATACAGAAATTTTGTCTCTTGGGCTTCTCATACCCCCTGCGCACTTTATTTCCCTAGATCATTTCCAGAGAGCCCATTAACCCTCATTTACTCCATTTTTAATACATTTTTCATACATTTTTATATTTTTTAAAATTAAAACTCTTCATCTATCCTAACCCTAACCTAACCCTATAAATACCACCCCTACCCTCTACCCTCTCACCCCAAATTCTGAGCCAACTCTCAAAAATTTCCAACAAAAACTTGTGTACTTTGAAATCGAGCACGAAGCGAAGCTACGACGAATTTTCCGGCGAACTTCCGACGATCATTCTAGGAGCTCACGGCGATGAGGCGACGAAGCGACGCACCGGCGACTCCTCCCGTTCCACCTCCCTCTCCTTGTTGTCCTAAACCCGTAAGTCCCCATTTCTATCTTCCTTTTCTATTCTGAAAATACAGATTTACAAAACCCGACGGAATCGGAATAAATCCGATTTCCGATTCGGTTTTCTTTATAAAACTTCACTTCTCGTTAATAAAATTATACTTAAACTCTCTCATGTTGACTATTAAACACTAATCAACCAAATTGATCAAGTTTCTTATCACAAAACAATTGCTATTTCATATTACCGCATTTTTCATGTAAATACCACATAGTTTCAATTCCACCTTTAACATCATAAAACTTGATATACCTTTAAGTAGATCACGAGGTAATGACTTACCTCCTCACACATTCATATGCAACATAGCACAATACCCTTGGAAACATAGAATACGGGAAAACGACACAATTTCATTTTAATACTATAATTAATAAAACCGCTTTCCTTAATGAATAACATTTATACAAATCTTTGCAAAGCGCCGCTACAACCCATTTTGGAGAACCCGTTCGGGATGGTGCGGATTATCGCACATCCTCGGGCTTAGCAGTGCGAGATTCAGACCTCCGCAAGGAGTATTCGGTCTCGAAAGATTTAAAATACGACATCTTAAGAAAACGAGATTTCTAGAATATTACATATATACAAAAATTATTTTCATATAAATATATGTATATGTAACATAAAAATATCTATTTTGAAGTATTATAAATATTCCACCTTTTCTCTAAAAATATCGCAAGAATCAATTTTACACTAAAATACCATGAATTCCATATAAACCAATATTACAAATAAATACCATTTATTATGAAAATAGGATATTTCCACTAGAAATATCACAATATAAAATTTACATTCATTACAACTCTAAAGACGATTAATAAATACTTGGAGTATATTTTGGAAAGTATATAAAAGTATTTTTACATAAAACCCCCTCAAGTTCTATAATTTACCCTAAGGACCCTAGTAAATATAGGTTTAAGTGGGACCAATCTCTTGAGCCTCAGGGAGCCGGAGAAGTGGGTGCTTGCCTATATAAGGTAGGCAACTTAACAACAGTGTTATCAATACGGTAATCGTCTTTGAAAAAGACACAAATCCTGCCGCCCATGTGCAGCGGTTACCGATAATATCAAAACAATCAGAACTTCAATTTACCTTTCTAATTGTCTGACTCAGTTTGAGTCTCATTATAATCTGACTTGAATATGATTCAAGTACAATTTACAATCTACAATCTACAATTTTCAATATTACAATTCAACATGAATTCATGAATCCAATTATCAATCTATACAACTTGACTGAACCGAAACATGGATATACATTCCATTTACATGATTCTCCAGTTATTCCATTTACATGATTCTACGGTTACATCCGTTTACTGATATCATGGTTTCGGTCAGTTATCCAATTATACAATCAATACAATTTACAATACAAACAAGACATCTCGGGGTTTAAGGGGTAGATTGGTACGGAAGGTGTTAAAAGTGGCATGAGACGGTAAGATTAAGACACCTAACCTATATTCCGTTGCTGTTGTACCGTGGCTTAACGGTTCCTTGTACATTCCGTTTGCCCTGGTCTCTAGCATATAGAGACCCCTCTCGTATACACTGGTATCTTTCTGTACCAAGCTACAAACAACAGCGTTAATACAATATTACAACAATAAAATACAACCTTAAAAGATACCTCTTATTCTGTCTATTTCTGCCTTATCTTTGGGACTTACCGAGCGACCTGTTCGCTGATGACATTTTCTTTCTTTCTTCTTTGAATGTCGTCAGGTGATCTGGACACTTCAGAGATCGAGCCCACTGCTGAAGACTTGGACCAGTTCAGTGAAAACCCCGAGCTCTAGTCATTGTACACTTTCCATTCAGTACTTTTCATTTCTGTTATGCCATTGTTTAGGCATTGCTTTATTTCAGTTGTATTCACTTTCCATGCATTGTACAGAAAGAATGTGAATAAATAAAGTTGCTGTTTTTATTATATCTTGTCTCATGTACTTTACTTTTATATTGCTTAGATACCCTTAGCGTGTTTACTTCACAGTAAATATGTAGCGGTCTCGTCGCGTCCTCTGCCAGTATACCGGGAAGCGGGGCGTGACAATCGGCACCCACCATCTTCATCGTTATCATCTAAAATGTGGGTACATGTTTAGTTGATAAAACTGCACATTTTTTATTACATTTTTCCTACTATTTCTATATTAGAAAAGGCGTTTATTATAATATATGATACATATGAAGGTCTATCTGTAAAAATACTATTTTTCATGTGTTGATATATTATAAGTAACATTTGGTAGGAAAATGTATGCAAAGATACCATTGACCAAATCTTAATGGTGAAATTAATATCTCAATAAAACAAAACACTACTAATATTATTTGTTGAGATTGTGCAGAATTTTTCAGGGCTAAAAATCAAGAGAATCAAAGTTGTTAAAGCAAACCTGTCTAATTAAAAAAGCAGATTAAAGAAATCAAGTCTGGCAGTAATTACGAGAAGATTTTCAGCTTCTGAGATTCAAAAGATAACCACGTGGCAATATAGATGAAGCCCCAGAAAAATCCCCAAACGATCCTACTGTTTGGCCGCGGATCCGCGGCCAAACCCCCTATTGGCCGTGGATCCGCTGCGTGCCAGAGAGTTCAGAAGGTGGGATTTTTTCTATTGGATCATAACTAGTTGCTTCCAAATTTAGAAGCTAGATTTCTGGCTTTGGGACTATAAATAAAGACCGAGAGTCTCTTGGAAAAATTATCAAGTCGACGAGATCACGAAGTCCAAGACGGCTCACACATCCAGGCTGATCATAAACTGTTCATCTACCTCCTTAGAAGAGATCGAGAAGCAAACTAGTATTTGTAATCATTTTCTAAGGAAACAATGTGTAATGAGTTTTGTTGATTAATAAAGGTAGCTCTTTTTCTTATTCTATTTCTTTGTAGTTTTAATATGATTTCTCTCTCCATCTCTTTTTCTCCCAACATGCACGAGTAATTCTCCGCTTGTTAGGGTTCGTAGGATTAGGGTAGGTTAATGGATGATGAAAATACCTAAACTCTTTTTACGTCCTATAAAGTTTATAAACTTTATCAAAAGAATCATTAACATCCTAATCGGGCGCGCTACCAATTCATTGTTAGTCTCGACCGCGATTAGAGATTAGATTAATGATTGTTATGGTAAAGGCTAGATATGAACGGAGTTCCGTGTCGAGATAGGGATTAAGAGTGGGATTCCTTTTCTCTCCAGAAACCCTAATCTACATGCATCACTGTCGTTCTAGTTTTAAATCTATTAAAGGATAGAAAGAGTAATTTTTAATTAATCATCCATAACTACTAAATCCTAATGAACTCTACAAGCCCTCTTCTTATATAAACTTACATCCGTAATTAATCTAGATCTATATTTTGCATCCGTGTTTAACGTAGATCTAGATCCTACAACCATTCTACAACATTCTTATTTCTTCCTCTTCTTTTTCTCAACACATCTAAAGTAAGAATAAAAGGTTCAACGTTTCCCAGAGGACGACCCGTACTCATCTCGGTTTAGCTACGCGCGACACCGTTATTGATTGCGGTTATTCTACAAACACCTTTTCATATCAATCAGTACACCAAATTTCGTGTGATTCTACAATCCTTTCACTGTTGATTTAGTGGGTTCAAAATTAACGGTTAACCGACAATAGAACTTTTTACATTGCTAAATCAACGGTGAAAAAGTTGTAGAATCACATGAAATTTTGTGTACCCACATTTTAGAAAATAAATATGGAAGTGATGTATGCCGATCGTCGAAAAAAATTATGGAGCATGTATTTTTCCGACGTCATAGAAGAAAATTCTCTCATATGGCATCTTTCCTCCATTATTCTCTCTCTCTCTTTATATATATATGAGGTTAATGGAAGGAAGGTGCCATAGGAGGGAATTTTCTTCTATGGCGTCGGAAAATTACATGCTCTATAATTTTTTTCGACGATCGGCATACATTAATTCCATATTTATTCTCTAAGATGTGGATACACCAAATTTCATGTGATTATACCATTTTTTCACCGTTGATTTAGTTGGTGCAAAATTAATGGTTTACCGACAATAGAACTTTTTACATTACTAAATCAACGGTGAAAAAATGGTATAATCACATGAAATTTGGTGTATATACATCTTATATGATAACGATGACGATGATGGGTGCCGATTGTCCGAAAAAATGGTAGAGGTTGTATTTTTTCGACGCCATAGGAGTAAATTCCCTCTTTCCTCCATTGTTCTCTCTTTCTCTCTCTCTATATATAGCAAGGAACCGTTTAGCTATATATGTAACCAATCTCTTGAGGTTCATGAGTAGCGAGATGCAGCAAAGCACATAGCCTTGATAATTATCAATGTGGTTAAACCCGGCCCCAGAAGAAGCAGGATGTAGAGGTATATATGCATATGATTAGTCTCAAAACTTGTAAAATTAACAATTAATTTTTGTTATTATTGTCTGTTTAAACCAGCTGAAAGGTTGAACTTACTGACCGAGTTTTCATATACCTCTGAAACTTTCTCATCAACTTTTCAGATTTGTTAATTGTCGAAGAGTGAATAATCCGGGTATTTAATTTCTTCATTGTTTTCAACTTTTGAAGTGCTGAGGAGAAAATTTAGTTTACTACCATTACTTCTTTCCTTTCGTACAGCTAGCGCTATGGTTGCTTTTATGGTGGAAGTCCATTCATGCTTTGGTCGTCAAATCCTATCAAAGATATATATTCTTTGCAGGTTAGTTTAAATCACATTGTAGTTTATTGATGCTCTTCGTTGAATATGGTTCTGTATAGTTGGGGGTCCACAACATCATATAAACGAGGAAAACTGTTTTGAGTTTTTTAAAATATAGTGATTTTTGTGTGCTATAAGAAGCAAAACATCGAAAAAGTAAAAAAAAAAAAAAAGAAAATTTTGATATTTTTGAAAAGTTCGTGATTTTTGTGCGCTATATATGTTGCAAGCAAAATATAAAAAAATCGAATAAAATAGAAAATATTGAGATTTTTGAAAATTCCGCGATTTGCATTGTCATGTAAAATATTAAAAATTTGAAGAAAATATTTTTTTGGATTTAAAAAAAAAATCACGATTTTCGTGTGCAATAGAAAGCAAAATATCGAAAGTTTGAAGAAAACAATTTTTTTGGGGATTTTTGAAATTATCACGATTTTCATATGCTGCAAACAAAATATTAATAAACCGAAAACACAAATTTTTTTGAGATTCTTGAAAATTTCATGATTTTCGTAAGCTCATACAAAATATTTAATAGCCATAGAAAATTTTCGCAATTTTTATGTGTTATATACCAAGCAAAATATTGGAATATCGAAGAAAACAGAAAAGCTTGATATTTTTGAAAATTACGTAATCATTGGTAGCATGTGAAATATTATGAATTTTGAAGAAACAAAATAATTTTGGAATCTTTGTAAGCTTTTTAATTGTCACGTGCTATGCAAACTGTTAAAAAGAATCGAAGGAAAAAGAAAATTTTATGATTTTTATGTGCTATATCATGGAAAATATTGAAAATCGAAGAAAACAACAAATATTTTATTTTTTAAAATCTTATGATTTTCTTATGCTATAACAAACAATTGTCACGCCCCGCTTTCCAAAATACGGAATACGGGAGGCAGCTAGGCCAGCCATGCTCCTACGGTCAGGAAATAATCCCGCCATAGTCACATTTCGGTTTCTAACGTTAAATAGTAATCAGTAGTCACGGCATAGAAGTAAGGAAACACAACCCTGGTTTATTACATCAACTGTCAATGTTTACAATTTATAAGAGTCCAACTGAAAAGAAAACTATTAACCGAGTACAAATACAAGGTTGATTTATGGAAAACGGTAAAAGTGCTGAAGGTACGACCGTCTAAATTTCTGCGAGCTCGAATGGTAGATTTGACTCCTAAGCTGGGTCCTCTCCAAGTTCTGAGCATGCATACTCAGGTCGTCAGAGCGACGCAATAGCAACAATATGATAACAATAATGAGGCATGAAAATAAAAAGTAATAACAGTGGAGACAGTAAATGCAGGTAATCAATATATCAATATCGATGCAGTATATAAGCTATGTTCTTATTGGTCTTTAGGTCAATTTAAAATCGAATTGCGGAAAGGAGTGATCATGTTTAACAAGGGTCTCGTACGTACCCGAGACTACGGCTCACTGTTGCCCGGGACATAGCCCTGTCAACCGGACCGCTAAGTCCACACCTTATATATATATATATATATATATATATATATATATATATATAAGAGTCGATATTCGAATGATCGTCCTCTAAATCGTTGTCCCACTAAATACAAGTTTCTTTCCACTTTGACTTCCCTTTTTTCTCCAGGTTTCAAAAACTGTAAGTATAAGATAGTTGTGCACGAGTACACATCAATATCACTGCTTTATTCACTATTGACTGTACTGTTCACTATCATAAATCGTTCATTTTTCTCTGGCGTACTCTATCCAACTAATCCGATACCACTCATGTTCGACGATGCAATATCCACTAAGATTCGATAAGGGCGCTCGTTCTTACTAAAGGGATCACGGTCGGGTAGATATATGAATTATGCCGCTAAACAAATCATATGCAATATTAGTCATTACGCGTCTTAAGGATTTAGAAAAAAATCACATTAAATCGTACGATCATAATTAAGCAAAATGACACAGTAGGGATATAAAGAAAACTAAATTAGCAAACCAGAGAAATTGGTTTCAAGTCAAACGGGTTTCGGGTTTGTGAATTACGGCCATTTCATTTTAGGTGTTCTCTACTGAAAATTCATTTCCGAACTAAAAGTCCATTTCGTAACACACTCTTCACCCTGTTGGGATCACAATTAGGCAACACTACAGTTGAGTTATATTTATATATATTAATTAGGTTTCTAACGCACTAGACGGATCGACAATATCCGTTATGTGCTGGGAGATATGCACTGTTTAATATTATGGTATACGTTCTGTCCCTGCCTGGGACTGCAGTACGTAACGATGATTTAAAATATAATTGAAATAGCAAACGACGGTAAAAACGAACGAGTTCACCACCTATAGTTAGATAACATGTTAATCTTCACAACGGTATATGGTTCCGCATAATATCATTTTCATACATAGTTATAAAAACATTTTAATTCAGGTGTCAACAAGCAGTACTACTCTGGACTACAGTCCAGAGACGCATCCCCGAATAGTTTTCGTAATCGTGTTATAACAGTATAGAAATCTAAATTACTGGGGGTTCTAGGGTGTCTAGTCGGCTTTTATATGAGCCTTCGAACACTGCATTATAATACGTATCCAAATTACTATTATTTTCACGAGTTAGATGTACGTGAAATTTCAGATTTGGTGGATCTAACTGGGGTGACATTTCATGGTATTAGGGTCCGTATTTTCGACCCAACTTTCTACGTATCTCCCATTATCCCTAAAAAAATTTGGTAACCATAATTTTCGCCACACTAGATTGGTTTTTCATACAAGATACGTATCGAACACTTAATATAGACATTCGGCATCAACAAAACACACGTTTCCTTAGATTTCTTGAAACGGGTTGTTATCTCTACGATTTTCACGTGATATCAACCCGTCATAACTCCTAGTCCGGCTCTACTCAGATTACCATGTCACGAGATTCGTTATACCACATTCAAGCATGTAAACACCTATATATAAAACATATCGATATGGTTGCACTTATTTGTGTATCTAGTCCTAATGTGATTTCCTTATACTGTAGCATGAAAACAAGTGAAGATTTTCACTTACCTGGAAATAGCGGTGACACAGTAGCGGTCTGCAGCCCGGTGACGGCACGACACGACAAGTTTTGGCCTTGGTTCGAGCACGATGTGGCTATGGTGGAGCGCTTGGTTGATGGAAACGGTTGTTGGGTACGTAGCAAGGGTCTCAGGACCGGCGGACGATGGAGACAGTGACCGGAGCTGTAGTGGACATGGTGGCTGGCGATGATGAGGACGAGGGCAACCCAGGGGCTCGTGGGTCGTGAGGTGAAGAGGAAGGAGACAGGGTTGGCGACAAGAAGATGTGGGGAGCTCGGGCGTTTAGCAGACAGGGAGAGGGGTCATCGACGGTTGGGGATGCCGCCGAGGGGTTATCTCGGGGTTGCAAGGCGCGTGGGTAAAGGTGGCCGGAGGAAGAGGTTGAAAGGCAAGGGAGGGGCTCGGGTTAAAGGCAGTAGGGTCACGGGGGGCTCGGCGTTCGTCAACAACGAGGAGGCCCATGTGGTATGAAGAGGTCGGTTAGCTCCGGTGGAAGTCGGGGGAGTTGGTAGGTGGAGGTGACGAGGAGAGAGCTCGCCGGCAGCACTCGGGGAGGAGGTGCGGACGGGAGAGGGGCTCGGTCGTGGCCGGCGCCGATGTGGGGGTTGGCCGGGATTCGGTGACGGAGGTGGGGCCGGGTGAGGAAGGAGGGAGGAAGAGGGAGAGGGAGTGAGAGGGGGTGAGAGAAGAGAGAGAGTGAGAGAGAGAATTAAAATTTAATTAAAAGAAATAAATTTGTATTAATTATGATTAATCTGAGAATAAAGGAATTTAATGGGGAAGAGATTTGAGTGTTAAAATGGAGTTATGGGGATTGAATAAGAATGAGTTTTGAATTTGAAAAGAAGGGGAAAAGACTGTTGTGGAGAGGGAGGGGTTTGGGTTAGGCCTTGGGCTTAAGAAAAAGAAGGAAAAGAAAGGGAAAAAGAGTTTTGGGCTTGGGTTAGGGAACTTGGTCTAGGGAAAACCGTGTGGGTAAAAATATAGGTTAGGTTTTTGAAAATAAATCAAATAAATAAAAATATAAATGGATAATTTATTTAGGATAGCATTTTATTTAAATATGGGTATTGGCGTATAAAGGGGACTAGGCATTATATCATACTACCCTTACAAAAATTTTGTCCTCGAAATTAAAGAACGAAAATAAGGAAGCACCAATATAAACAGCTACTCGAACAGATGTGGGAACCGCGAACGGATATCCTCTTCGCGTTTCCAGATAGATTCTCCAGGGGAACGACTACCCCAAGATACACGAACCAGCGGAATAACCTTATTTTTCAGCACCTTTTTTGTACGATCGAGTATAATAGTAGGCTGCTCCACGTACGATGAGTCGATACCCAGAGTCAACTCCGAATGATCGAGGAGATGACTATCGTCTCGAACGTAGTGCCGTAACCGTCATACATGAAATGTGTTGTGCATGCCAGCTAACGATGGGTGTAAGGCAAGCCAATAATCCACCTCCCCTATTCGCTCTAGCACTTCGAACGGTCCGATAAATCGGGAATTGAGTTTCCCACGACTCCCAAATCGGATAACTCCACGGGTAGGTGAAATCTTCAGGAACACATGATCACCGACTTCAAACTCTAACGATCTCCTGCTGGTATCTGCCCAACTCTTCTGTCGGTCCTGAGCAGTCTTAATGCGCTGTCTGATCATCTAAACTTTGTCTACCGTCTAAACTATAAGTTTGGAACCCAGTAATCTTCGTTCACCAACGTCATCCCAACAAACAGGGGATCGACATTCCCTTCTATAAAGTGCTTCGAATGGAACCATTTAGATGCTAGTTTGAAAACTGTTGTTATAAGAAATGTCACGCCCTGCTTCCCAAAATATGTAAACACGGCACGTGACAGAACCAACCATGCTACCTGTGATTAGAAATCATCCCTCCACAGTCACATTACGGCTGTCAATCGGATATCAAGAACAGTAAAATATAATCTAGCTAACACATGTTCATCTGCCACAATAAATAAAATCAAGAGATGCATATAGCGGAAACGAATCAAGATCTAATAAAACAATAGTATATGAATCACGTCCCAATATGGGCTCACATCAATAGAAATAAAACTGCTAAAATAAATAAACTAAGAGTCTTTAAACTAAATAGCTAGCTCCTCATTGCTCGGCTTGATTGCTAAAGTACTCATGATCTGCCTGCGATAAAGGTGGAAGAATTGGGCCATGCAAACCCAGACGTCAGTGCGTCATAATATCAAAATACTAGTAATAACCGTGATATGATGCTATGATAAAACATAAATGTAAATAAATAACACAGATATAAATAGTGAGCTATATGTATGTGATGTGTATCCTAAAGTCTGTGCGTCTAGATTATCTATTCTAGAAGTTTTTGAAATCAATTAATGTAATCCTCATCGTATCTCAACGATATATATCCCTTTCATTCTCCAGGGGATGACGGTACAATGATTTATTCCGTAACGCCCGGAATCACGGAAAATAATAATAATATCCTTCTGAGTTACGTTTTTGTTACATTCTTGATTTCCCCTTTTCCCCCCGGTTTTGTGTTCAAGTCAAGTATTGATGATATAAATCTAATGCCAACACATGATCAATCAGGTACAGGTCTTGTCTATAAAGACAGCAAGTCACGCCCGTCAAGTCAATAAATCAGGATTGTTGGCATTAGCAATAATGTTCAAGTAACAAGTCTGGTAATATGTCGTGAACATGTCATGTAATGTATATTAACCAAGATAGATACCAATGTAAAACTGTAATCAATATCGAAACACGATAAACACAACTAATACCAGGATGCATATGTATTTATCTGTAATAATTGTTATACGTCCATTACCATGTATGATGCAATCTAGATAACATATTGAACTGATATAGTAGTATAATAATATCGTAATGTTCCGGAATGCAGCTAGATAAACTATTATCAGTACGGATACAGACAGATACTATAAAACTGTAAATAGATAATTTCTGCTGAATAGTAAAACGCATGCACTATAATTTATCAAATAGATATTGATATAATAACATAGTATGTTGCAAGTTTAGAACTTGCCTGATCGGATCTTACGTCGAGATACGGATATCACGTCCCGATGTTAGAATACGTCACGATGCAACTTACACGTGCATGATGTTTCCCGATTTAAAATCAGGAAAGCTTCTGGGAAAAGCTTCAAAAAGGGGCCACGTGCTTACGCGTGACCAGCAGTCACGTGTTGACACGTGACATATAAAAGCAGCGGAAAAGGGCACATTGGTTCCCTGATCAAGTCAAGGAAAAGGCTTCAGAGGAGGTCACGTGTTCCCACGTGACCAGGGTCACGTGTTGGCACGCGACGTTCAAAGCAGCAGACTCGCTCTCCAATTGAACCAAGGAAAAAGGCGCCAAACAAGGGTCACGTGCTCACACGTGACCAGGGGTCACGTGGTAGCACGTGATGGCTAAGCAGCAGAAGAAGGCAGAGTCCAAAAGAAGAAAAAGGCTCGTTCCGAGAGAGTCATGTGTCCACACGTGACCATGGATCACGTGGTCACACGTGACCGGCTTTCAAAGCCCATTTGGCTAACAGAATTAAATTCTGAAAGAGATTCAAATCTTTCCAAAGGAAAGCAATTATTTGGAACCGATCAAATTAAAGATCCAGAGATGATTAAATATCATCTATCTATGGAAAATCTCGAGTTTGGAAAGATTTCCCCTTTAAATCTAACAGAAATTACAATGGAGAATCCCCGGATCTGAAATCCAATGGTGAATAAAATTCACCTAATAATCCAAGGGTCAAAAACGAATGATGGATGCAAACCAAATCTCTTAATGAAGATTCATCGAAAACTGATTGATTCGGCGGCTTCTCTTATAAATAGGAGCCAAGACACACAAAAGAGATAGACACGCAGAGGGAGAAAAAAGGAGAGAGCCTTGATACTTTGAAGAATTTGGAGCTTCTGCAAAAAGAAAACCCTAGGTAAGAAAGGGAAGGCTTCCTGAAAGAAGGAGAATTTAATTATCAACAGAGTTTAACTCTAACAAAATAAAAAACAGAAGAACATATTTCTTCTCTCTTTGATAGAGGATCTGCAAAGTGCACATCTCCCCTTTAGGTTGAGAATTTAATTCTCAATGGGTTGAGATCCTGCCATGCAGATCCAAAACATGGAGAGGGAATGGAAAAACGAGAATTTAATTCTCACAGAACTATAGGAATTTAATTCCTCCAAGATAAAAGTAGGGCTTGACCCTGTGTTATGGGAATTTAATTCCTTCGGAACAGAGAGAAACAGGGTTTAACCCTAATTAAGAATTTAGTTCTGTTGAGACAACGGGAATTCAATTCCCTTAAATCATAATTTAACAGGGACTGGAAGTTTAATTCCTTAAAAAGCTTTTATTAGGGTTTAACCCTATTCAAACGAGGAATTTAATTCCTACAGAAGATTCAGGATTCGATTCTACTCCAGAATATAAGTCTTCAAAAGGAAGTAGGAATTTAATTCCTTTGAAAATTAAAGCTCGAGGAATTTAATTCCTGAAAGATCAACAGATTCTCTAAACAATTTACATGGAGGCAAGGTCACGTGCCACCACGTGACCCCCTCAAAAGATCTACAGAAAGCCCTTTGAGGCAGTCCCCCACGTGACCCATGTGACCCTTGACAGAAGCTATAATACATAGGCATATGAATGCCCGTCACGTGATGGCACGTGATGCTCTGAAAGATGCAGCAATCTCAGCAGAATAAATGAAGGGAGGGCGCTCTCACGTGTCGCCACGTGACCCCTCTTGCTTTAGTGTTTAACACTAAGTTGGAACTCCTGAATCCAGTGTTAAAACACTGTTGGGCCGTAGTGTTCAACACTAATCAAAGAACTTTATTTGCAGTGTTCAAACACTGACTACCTTAGTGTTTAACACTAATCTGAGAGCTTTGTTGCCAATGCTTGATACTGATCTGTTTTAGTGTTTAACACCAATCTGAAAGCCATGTTGCTGGTGTTTAACACCAATTATCTTTTAGTGTTAAACACTAACTTGTCAACCTCATTACCAGTGTTCAACACTGATTGCTCTGAAGTGTTTAACACTAGACTTTGGCCCAATTGGCTAAAGGGATAGAGGCAAAGCCTCTCCCTCAATGGACCAACAAGAAGTCAATATTCCAGACATGATAGGACTTAGCCCAAGCTGGCCATAAGTCCTCAATTCGTAATTAACTGGGCCAATGGGCTCATAATATAATTAATGGGTCTTGATCCCAAATTGGGCCAAGGACTATTTAATCCATTCCGGTTCTAGGGTACATCTCTTCACTCCTTTGATACTTGGCATTGTAATCCCTCAATGTCTTCAAAGAGGTGACGGGTCCCGACGACCACCCATGATATGGACTGTGGGGTCCTTAAACCCATGTCTAATGCAAAATTCCTGGTTATGTGGAACGTGGATAATGTCACTCTTTGACCCCACGGAAAACGCCCAGAGCGGAGCCTGGTCCTCGCCGAGCACGGCAGTGAACCCGTGTGAAGCATCCAGAGCACATACCGGACTGTGGAGTCCTTAAACCCATGGACTATGACGTCCTTAACCTTGACCGAGATGTCTTAAAACTAACCATGGACCGCAATGTCCTTAAACTACCCATGGACCGCAATGTCCTTAAACTACCCATGGACCGCAATGTCCTTAAACTAGAACAATAGAGCCCAGCATGCTCTTTTGTCGGATCTAAACGGTCCCGTTTAAGTTGATCTTAGCCTCAAAGATGGTTAACGTATCCTTAAACCTTCAAACAGATCGGACTATGAATCCCCCAAATTAACTTTGACTCAAGGGTACATCTCTGAACTCCTCTGACATCCGTCGTTGTAATCCTTCAACGTCGTCAGAGAGGTGACGGGTCCCGACGGCCATATATACGATGGACCACTATGTCCCGAAACTGGAACAATGGAGCCCAAACGCTCTTTTGTCGGATCTAAACGATCCTGTTAAGTTGATCTTAGTCTCAAATCGGACTAACGTATCCTTAACAAACGTTTGAGTTGATCTTAGCCTCGAGTATGGCTGACGTATCCTCAAACCAAACCCCCAAACCCAAATCTAAGATAAACACGGATTTGGACTGGTCCACGCCCTACGGGCGACGACATAACTCAGTCTCCGTAAACAATCTACGGGCAACAAAACACAAAACAAACATCCACGACACGAAGTGACCAGCTGGAGAAGGAGAAAGTTGTTACCGCGATGCGGTAGCGTAATTAACTGCAGGGGCTTGCGCCTGCAGGGAAGAGCGTCCCCACAATCAAAAACCCCTCAAACGAGGGGGAATCTGACGAAGTCTGCTACATCGGACGCATCCGTCTAAACCCCCGATGCATGGTGCCATAAACAACTTGGCATCTTCGGAGAGGTGGACGGATATCACCAATTAGCATCTGCCCCGAACCTCAGGCTCGGACGCCCGAGTCCAGGCCGCCGTTCGGAGGGGAACAGATTCTGGCACGCCCGGTGGGACCTTTTCCTCTTTCCACTCCACACTTCGTGTGTCGTGATTCGCGAACCAATCACGGTTCGCTAATGGTTGCCCTTGGGTTTCAAGATACTAAGAATTGGTGTCTTGCTTATTGCAGAAAGCAAAGGATCGATGGCTTCTACTTCTGTGAAATCCTCCAACTGCTCAGACTGCAATTGCGACCAACGCTTTACCTCGCCAGGAGGTATAGCCTATGGACCCCAAGCTGCTTCGTTATTCACAATGCCGGTGGACCAGGTGACTCAGGCCACTACCGGATTGTTCTTTGGGACTATACTCCCACCAACAAGCTTCGCGGCGCCGGTACTGACAAAGGAAGCTCTCAAGAAATCAGTCTTTGATCGTCTTACCCCTGCCGCGGCTCCTCTCAACGAATCGCCCAACGTCAGTGCCTCGGTCTTCTCTAGATTGGGCCGGAAATCCTGCGAACTCATCATAGGGCCTACAATCTCAGAGGAGGCTACTTCTAAGAAAGTGACCGGTCCTGCTCCTGAAGACATCAAAGCGACTTCCCCTGCCACAAAGTCTGTCTTTTCAAGATTGACGGCTCCAGCTCCCGCTCCTGCTATCCAAAAGACGTCGGTCTTTGACAGGCTAACACCAACAACAACCCCCCACCCACACAGGGGGCAAGACAAAACCATTCTTACCGCTGACCCAACGCCGTCCGCTCGACACGCTCGACGTCGCCATTGGCGCCGAGTAAGGAAGGCTGGGGGCAACTCCCCCTCTGGGTTGACTCCATCGGCCCCGGTGGCAGAAGTTAATGCTGCTGTTCCAACTGGGAACAGCTTCGAAATGCTAAATAAGGTGCGAAGAAATTCTCCTACTGCAGTGCTGAAGAGGTCTCCTCCCCCGTTAAAAAAGGTTGTGGAAATGGAATCAGAACAGCCCCAATCTCCTCAACGGCTGTCTCCCAAAATCTATAAGGTTTGGCGGCAGGCCCGACACTCGATCATCGATCCAAACTCCTCTCGCTAGCACAAGAAGCTGAAAATCCAACCGGAAGCTGGTCACCAGGCTGAACCCCAAAAGGCTGTCGGGACGCCCACTTCAACGCCCCCCTCAACCTCCATGGCGCATAAAAGGAGGAGGCCAGAGAAGACCCCCCAACGTGCAACGACGGCTAAAAGCACTGAGCCCAGACGCCCTAAGTCTGGGGGCATGATGGTCCACACCATATACATGGCCTCTGGAAAGGAGGAGAGCCGCACTTCTACAGGCCACCGACCACTTACCCGATCCGTGACGAAAGCCCAGGAGCAGCAACAAAAGCTCCAAGAAATGATGAGTGCTATGGCCGCACTTACCGGGCCAAAAGAAAGCCCAGAAACATCCTCAGACGCGCGCCAAGAAGAAGAAACCGACGCTGAATTCCTTCGCCGGATACTGGAGAAAAAGGACAAAGAGGCTGCTGAACAAGCAGCCAACATACAACGTATGGACCTTCTCTTCCAAGATATGATAGGAATGATGATCCAGCAGGACTTTCCCGTCGAATATCCCCCAATCGTTCTTGAAGACGACCGAGGAGAAACGTCGAATCCACTGCCGGCCCTCTCAACGGCCAAGGAGGAGGCAATCTCTAAGGCGGACTTGGCTGACTACATAGCCCAGCAAATCCGGGTCCATCATGCGACTGAGGCAGCTGGTCAAGTCGTGAAAACGGGGCGGCCGTATCCAAGCTGGTACGACCAAATCAAATACCCGCAAGGCTATACGATACCAAAATTCCACGTGTACAAGTGGACCGGCAATCCCCATCAACATGTCGCCCAGTTCCGGGCCCTCTGCGGTAACACCGGCGGTGATGATAAACTGTTGCTCCGCCAGTTCGTAGGTAGCTTATCAGAAACAGCGTTCGAATGGTATTCGGAACTCCCGAACGATTCTATCAAAACGTTCGCTGAAATGGAGTTGTTATTCACTCAGCGATTCGCAAGCGCCAGCGAGCGCACTCCAATAACTGCTTTGATTAACGCCAGGGTCAAACCAGGCGAAACCTGGGTCTAGTATGCTATACGCTGGCGGAACTTGTGGTCGAGATGCGAGCAACGCATTGAGGAGGCACCCGCAGTGGGCATGTTCGTGGGAACCCTAGACCCCCACGCAACTATCTCCCAGTTTATGATGTTCTTTAAGCCAACCACGTTCCAGGCTTTAATCGACAAGTTGGCTCAGATGGACCAGATGGGTCATAGACCACCTCCCCCGAAGTCGGAACCTCGGAATGACAAGGGTAAAGGAAGGGCAACCTTTGTCGCGAATGCCCAACAGCAACCTAACGCCCCGAAACCGGCAGATCAACTGGAAGAAAGACGCCGGTATTATAACGAGAAAATGAAACGTCCCTACTCGTTCCCACGGGACAAGACGAAACGGTTATTCGAGCTGGCAATACGTAACAGACTTATAAACCTACCAAATCCAAGGCGACCGCCGCAACCCACCGAGGTGAACAACCCTAGCTATTGCCCTTACCATCAAACGATACGTCATCCGATTGAAGATTGCTTCGTCTTCAAAGGATGGATTGAAGATCAATACCTCCAGGGGAAGTTTGTACTGTCCGAGAAGTGGAAGGTGAGCCCACCACAGCCGCATACTCCTAAGAAAGCAGATACATTGTGGGCAACCTTCTCCTTTATTGAAGAAGCTCCATGGGAGGTCGTGCTATCAACGAAAACCAAAAGAATGCTGAGAGACCTTCATGCATGCCCTGCGATCGAATGGAAAGACCCTCTTGAACCTCAAATTATCGAGGGGATGTTGAAGCCCCGCACAACTACGAAGGCTCGTGATAATGGCCCAAATACTCACGCCCAACCGTCAAAATCTTCGAAGAAAAAGAGAAAGAAATCCAAGAAGCCCGCGAAGCTTGGAAACGAGCACACGAACTTGCAGAAGCAAATCGACGCGCTGGAAGAGTACAATCAAAAGGCGCGAACTCCTGTCACACTGCAAGAGTTCCTCAACCACATCTTTCAAGAGGGAGATGATGAAGAGAGCTCGTCGGACGAATCCGAAGAGTACGTGGCGAGTTGTAACGTGATCTCCCACTCTTTTACCGATGATGAGGAAACTCCTAGCACTAAGAAGCTGGAGGCAGAACCTGAGCGTGCGTGGCTGACAAATGAAATGATCAATGCCTTTCTAGACGAAATTTGCCTAAAAAGTAAAGCGGATCAGGAGCGTGAGGTGGCAACGTCAGAAGGAACCAAATGCAGGCGACTGAATGAAAGAGTTGAACTACCCCCGCCAGATCAAAAGGCATCCGAAGTAGACAAGAAGATATTCAAGACGAGGAAAAGGTTTGCCAAAGCCATGTCAATGGGAATGAAGCTACCACCCTCGGAAGGAAATGCACACGATGGGGCGGAGAGGCACCCTAATTATTGCGCATATCATCGGAGAATCTCACACCCCACGGAGGAGTGCGACGCCTTTAAGGTATGGTGGCAAGGATATGTTACTCGACAACAACATTTTAAGCGCATGAAACGCAAGAGCCGTAGGGAGCGAAGAAGTACTATCGAAGGGCACAACAGAGCTACTGGCAACTGTTACATGGTTAACGCCGGGGGGTCACAAGTTCTCACCTTTGGGAGCGACTCTGATGAAGAAATGGCTCTGGGCCCTCTCTTTAAAGAATCCGTTTTAGGAAAAGAGGAGGAATCGGAGGCCTGCGAGAACATCCAGCTGCGCAATCGCACACTCCCAGAAAAGAATCTCGGGCCCGTAATTAGAAAAGACAAGGGAAAGGAAAAGGTCACTGAAGATATCACTTTAGATGACCAAGTTATGAAAGAACTGGCTGCCAAAGACCCTCCTAGGAGGAGTAAAGTGGACTATAACATTCTCGCGCACCTAAGGAAGCTACCTTCTCAGCTTAGCATTCTCGATGCCCTCCTATTATCAAAAGAAGCGCGAGACTCACTAATTCAGGCGTTGCAAGAACCAGAACAATTCCAAGCCTTCCTCGCCACTGAAAAGATGAAGGATGAACTGGAGGAAGTGCATACGGCCGATATCACTTTCGGTGATGAAGACCTCCTTCTCGGGACGTGCGACCATAACCGTCCCCTATATGTCTCCGGATACTGCCATGATATCAAGATAGGCAAGATCCTGGTGGATAATGGATCCTCTGTCAACCTCCTTAATGTTCGGGTGTTGAAGGAAATTTGCATGAGTGTGCAACATCTCGCTCGTGACAAAATTACTATCTTCGGTTTCGATTCACAATCGTCACGGACTCTCGGATCTGTGATACTAACATTACGCTTTGGACTTCTCGTCACAGACATCAAATTCCATGTCATTGACGCCAAGACCTGCTACAACGCCTTGCTCGGCCGTCCTTGGCTACACGAGTACAACATCATCCCTTCTACACAACATCAGTGTATGAAGTACTTTAAAGATGGTTTCGAGTACACCGCAACAGGAGAGTTAAACCCATTTTCCGTGAACGAAGTCCGCAAATACGAAGACGCGAAGTACTTTTTGCCAGATTTTGAGGATACAGAAAGGTGTCGCAACCCGGAGAACAAAGCCGCCGCCACCATCCCTGTTTTCGGGAGCGATACCGAAGAAGAGGAAGAGATAGTTTATGCGGGGCCATCTCAACGCAACAACCTGGGGACGCCTGCCCCCATGTTGGTCTTCGGAAGTGATTCAGAAGATGAAGTTAATGCCGTATTCTCCAATCGGCTGTCAATACAAGCACCCCCTGGCGATGACCATAGTTTGCAAATCACCATGGTACCGCGAGAACATTACAAGGATCTCGACACGCTTCAAGCTCACAATGTGCAGGACCTGCAAACATTTTACGTCCCTCCCAGGCAAAGGGGTGAGAAGGTGATCCTATTCTACCGATCCTCAGAGTCGAAAATAAAGAAAGAGATCTGGCATGGCGCGAATGCTACGCCTGACAGACTCCAACCCATCCGTCTGCCTAGATACTATACAAATGGATTAAAAAAGCTATTGAAGCGCCAAGGAGTACCCTTAAAACAGACTGTTCGGCAGGCTCGGTTCTACAACAAGATTTGGGATGTCCCCGGGACTCAACGCAAATTGCCCAACGGGAAAATGGAAACACTCGGGCTTGGATACGCGAGAGCGGGAAAACGGGAACGGGTCCACAGTAACTACGCCATATACACCTTTGATGAAGAGGAGGACGCCCTGTCAGGAGATGCCAACCCCTCATCAAAATTACACCCCGCGATCGAAGCGCCGAGTCCGTCATTTGAAGAACGAACGGACAAGCCTATCAGGAAAATGGGTCCGAAAGCTCAGGAAAACCACAACCGCGAAATGGCCATCTACGAGAAGGCCAGGACGCAACGTCTATTTCAACAGGCCCCAAAAGACAAAGACGCTCATCTTTGTCAACCCGTCATACGAAAGGCCCGGTGCGGAGACGGAAATAAATTAAGAAGTGGGAAGAGGAGCCGACAACAACGACGCAAGATTAGAGGGTTACGGGTACTGCGCGGCTCGGATTCGTCCCTCATGGAGAAGATGAGTCGAGCGTACTCCTTCCCCCGAGACAAGACGGAGAAGTTACTCAAGCTCGCCTTAAAACATCAAATGATCGCGCTTCCAGAGTCTAGACACCCTGAGCAAGCTAACAAGGCTTCTCGTTTGAGCTATTACTCTTATCACCGAGCCATAGGACATCCTACCGAAGACTGCTTCACCTTCAAGAACTGGGTCGAGGACCAGTACCAACGGGGCAGATTCGCTTTATCCAACGGCTGGAGGGTAACGCCGCCCCAAAAGCATGAACCCAAGGCCGCAAGAGCAGAACCGGATCCACCTCAGTCATGGGAGCGGATTCGCACCTGTTATGCGATTACGATATTAAAAGAAGAGTGCGAGAACATAGATGACCTTCCCCGGTGCTTTGAGAACATCGATGATGAGGTGATCTCAGAATTTCCGCCCGCTCCGAAAGAACTGGAAGATGGTATACATACTACTGCAGATAACCTCAGGAAGATTGAGTTGGGATCGGCAGATGACCCACGACCGACATTTGTCAGCGAGCTACTCTCTGAAGAAAAGGTGGCCGCGTTAAAGAACGTGCTTCTACGGCATATAGACTGCTTCGCATGGAACTACTCTGAGATGCCAGGATTAGATCCGGAGGTTGCCGTGCATAAATTAGCAATATCCCCAGATATCAAGCCAGTCAAGCAAGCTCCAAGAAGGATGCGACTCGAGCTTGAGATGAGCATCAACGCCGAAGTCAAGAAGCTGATCGATTCTGGATTTATTCAAGAAGTCCAATATCCCGATTGGATCGCCAATATCGTCCCGGTAATGAAAAAGAATGGGACAGTACGCATATGTGTGGATTTCAGGGATCTCAATAAAGCCTGTCCAAAGGATGATTTCCCAGTACCGGTAACCGAGCTGATGATAGATAACACGTCCACTCACGAGGTTTTCTCCTTTATGGACGGTTCGTCAGGATACAATCAAATAAAGATGCATCCCGAAGACCAGAAGCACACCGCTTTCCGGACCCCTTTGGGGATATTCTGCTACAGGGTTATGCCCTTTGGTCTAAAGAACGCGGGCGCTACCTATCAAAGGGCCATGACAAAGATCTTCGACGACCTCATACATGACATCGTCGAGTGCTATATCGATGACCTCGTAGTAAAGAGCATGTCATACGAAGATCATTTAAAGCATCTGGAGACTGTATTTCAACGCCTTCGGCAATATAACTTGAAAATGAATCCCCTCAAATGCGCGTTTGGAGTCTCCTCGGGCAAATTCCTGGGATTCATCGTTCGACACCGAGGAATTGAAATAGATCCATCAAAGATTAAAGCGATCATGGAAATGCCTCCGCCAAGAACCCTCAAACAGTTGTGGTCTCTCCAAGGGAAGCTCGCATACATCCGGCGATTTATCGCCAATTTTTCAGGCAAATGCCGTCCTTACAGCCACCTGATGAAAAAGGGAACTCCATTCGTTTGGGATCACAAATGCCAAGGTGCACTAGACGAGATCAAGCAGTACCTGCAGAACCCTCCGGTGTTGGTCGCACCGGTCAAAGGAAAACCCCTCATTCTTTATACAACCTCCCTCGAAGGTTCCTTGGGCGCATTATGGGCGCAAGAGAACGATCAGGGAAAAGAGAGAGCACTCGACTACTTAAGTCGGGTTCTGCTGGGGGCAGAAAGCAACTACTCTCCCATTGAAAAAAATTGCTTGGCATTAATCTTCGCAATAACAAAGCTCAGGCACTATGCGTTGGCGCATGAAGTCCGTCTCATTTCAAAGATAGACCCCCTTAAATACTTAATGTCGAAAGCCATATTGACGGGACGACTCGCTAAGTGGGCCCTACTCTTGATGGAGTTCTCGGTAACGTATCAACCTCTCAAGGCAGTAAAAGGCCAAGCCATTGCCGATTTCCTCGCCGAGCACCCGATACCGGCCGATTCTCCTTTGAACTGTGATTTGCCAGACGAGCATGCATTTGATGCGATTGGCGGCAGTAGCACCTGATGGGAACTCTATTTCGATGGAGCGTCCTCCATAAAGAAACAGAAGCAAGGTATCCCAATGATCAAATCGGGGATAGGCATCATCTTTGCAACTCCACAAGGAGGGATAATGCGCTTCGCCTTCTCCTTAACAGAGCCGAGGACAAACAATGAAGCTGAATACGAAGCTCTGATAGCAGGCCTCGAAATCGCCATCGACCTGGGAATTGAAGACCTCCTTATATACGGGGATTCTCAACTGGTTGTTAGTCAAGTAAATGGTGATTACCAAACGTGCAAACCGGAGTTGGTGAGGTACGGCGAAAAGGTGCAACAACTATTGATCCAAATTCCCTCCTATACTTTGGAGAATATACCGCGCGCGGAAAACAGTAAGGCAGACGCGTTAGCCAAACTTGCTAAAGAACTGGCGGACGAAAACCTCGATGATGTAAGAATCGTGGTACAAAGCCGTCGAGTTCTTGCTCCGGCAGAAATACCTCCGGAATTATATAAAGAAAAGGGAGCGACTGAGCAGACGACCCTACAAATAAAAGACCATGAAAAGGCCGAGGACTGGAGGGAAGTCTTCATAAACTACTTTAGGTCCCACCGAATGCCCAAAGAAGCATCCTCAAGACATCAGCTCATGAAACGAGCTCTATCTTTCTCGTTCGTCAACGATACTCTGTACAAAAGATCGTTTGATTCTCTATGGCTGAGATGCTTAGGACCTGACGAAGCAGAAAGAGTTATTCAGGAAGTTCACGACGGACTTTGCGGTTCTCACCAAGCAGGCCCAAAGATGAAGTTAAAAATTAAACGGATGGGCTACTACTGGCCCACGATGATCCAGGACTGTCTCAAGTATGCGAAGCAATGCCACTCGTGCCAGATCCACGGAGACTTTATCCACCAACATCCGAATCCACTACACCCAACGGTGGCTAGTTGGCCATTCGAAATGTGGGGGACCGACATAGTCGGCCCCATCGAGCCAGCATCATCCCGGGGACATCGTTTTATCCTGGCGACGACTGATTACTTCTCCAAATGGGCAGAAGCAATACCACTGAGGGAAGTAAAGACGGAGAATATCCTCCATTTCTTCAAGACGCACGTCATCTATCGGTTCGGAACCCCACGGCGGATTATCTCCGATAATGGGCCAGCCTACAGAAGCCATAAGATTAGCCGCTTCGCGCAGCAGCACAATATAGACTGGAGATATTCTTCAGTTTACAACCCACGAGCTAACGGTCTGGCCGAGGCCTTCAATAAGACCTTGACGAAGATCATAAAAAAGACCGTTTCCCGGAATAAGAGAGACTGGCACGAAAGGCTGCAAGAAGCCCTTTAGGCTTATCGAACTACATTCAAGACGGCCACGAACACAACGCCGTACGCGTTGGTATTTGGGACAGAAGCAGTGCTCCCCCTCGAGATAGAGTTACCCTCTCTACGAGTGGCAGTCCACCACGAGCTGACGGAAGAAGAAAATGCTCACCTTCGGCTTGAGGAGCTTGATGCCCTCGACGAAACCCGGCTCATAGCGCAACAACATCTAGAAGCCTACAAAGCAAAGATGACGCGCTCGTACGAAAGATTGACCAGGCCGAGGACATTCCGCCAAGGCGAACTCGTTTTAGTGGTCAAAAGACCTATGATCCCCAATCGTGCCAAGCGGGGGAAATTTGAGCCAAACTACGAAGGCCCTTACATCATAGACAAGGTCTATCAAGGTGGAGCCTATCTACTCATGGACATGCACGGTGAAAGGCCTTTCAGGCCAATAAACGGCCGCTTCTTAAAGAAATACTATGCTTAATGAGCTACAGCCTGGGTCAATGATAGATGACGACGACTATGTCCGCTCGCTATCTTCCTAGGCTCAGACTTTACAAGCAGCAGCCGGCCTTCCCATAACGATGGACCGAAACGTCCTTAAACTAACACCGGACCGAAACGTCCTTAAACTAACGACGGACCGAAACGTCCTTAAACTAACGACGGACCGAAACGTCCTTAAACTAACGACGGACCGAAACGTCCTTAAACTAACGACGGACCGAAACGTCCCTAAAACTACTACCGCAGCATCCTTAGGCTGACGAGATAAAAAAAAAGAGAAAAAGAGAATAAAAAACGGTGCGTCCACGAGAAAAACGGGCACGGATGAAAACCCGAAAGGGCTCCGTGAGTAAAAACAGCAGGACTACCGGCGAGTATTTGTGAAAACCCGAAAGGGCGCAACCTCGTTAAAAGACACTTATAGGGTCCTCTCGACCTTGTAAGGAGAAACCACCTGCGTGAGATCCTTACGACTCACAAAGGAGCAACACTCTTAGGGGTCCTCACGATTCCTAAGGAGAAAATGCACTTGCGAGATCCTTACGACTCGTAAGGAGAATTCACTTGTGGGACCCTCACGGCTCATAAGATTTGAAAGTCTTAAGTTACAGAAACCTAAACCTGTTCTTAAGCAAATCCTCCACAACCTTCGATATTGCCCTACAAGGGGCTTAATACTGACCCTTGTATACAATCCACGGGCGCGAATAAATATTTCCCCAGCAAAGTCCAACCCTTGTAGGTCCTCTCGACCCATAAGGAGAAAGCCCTCTTGTAGGATCCTTACGACTTACAGAGGAGCGCACACTTAGGAATCCTCACGATCCCTAAGGAGAAAATACACCTGCAAGATCCTCACGACTTGTAGGGAGAAATACCTTTGTGAGACCCTTACGGCTCATAAAGTCAAAAGCCTCGGTCGACAGGACCATTAACCCTGTTTGCTGAGCCACCTTTGCTCATCATCGACAAAGGCAAATGATGATTCGCTCCTGGCCACATTCCAGTTGTAGCGGTGCTGATGTCGAAATCGATGTCTAAAATCCGAGCTTGCGGCGAAAAAAGCTAGCAAGCCACACATGCCTACAAAACAGCCGAAATGATGGGGCAACTTGCAGTAAAAAGCAGCAAGTAAAAATGTATGCATGAAAAATAGCCGAAATGATGGGGCAACTCGCAATAAAAAGCAGCGAGTAGAAAATAAATAAATAGCCGAAATGATTGGGCACCGCGAAAAATAGCCGAAATGATGGGGCAGTCGCGACCTTCGCGATATAAAAGCTGAAATGATAGAGCATCGCGGAAAAAGAAATAAAATAAAAGTGAAATCCTCGCCCTACAGGTGATGTTACATCTACCTCTGTATACAATCCAGGGGCGCAAACAAAGAAGGGATCATACTCCTTCCCCAGGTTTCATCATAAGGAGAAGCCAAATCTCGGCGGTTCACAGATCGCCTAGAGATCATCTCGACGTCCGTCTCATGGCAGCAGACACAACATCAAGCGAAACGGAATAGCGGAAACTCCCAGTTCCATGGCTCGGTGGTATACATATCGCCAACAGTCAAACCTCCATCCCGTGAAATGCGGATACAATCAGCAAAAATTCCTGGTTACGTGGAACGCCGATAATGTCACTCTTTGACCCCGTTGAAAACGTCCAGAGCGGAGCCTAGTCCTCGCCTAACGCGGCAGTGAACCCGTGTGAAGCATCTAGTGCAAAATTCCTGGTCACGTGGAACGCGGATAATGTCACTCTTTGACCCCGTGGAAAACGTCCAGAGCGGATCCTGGTCCTCGCAGAGCACGGCAGTGAACCCGTGTGAAGCATCCAGAGCGGAGCCTAGTCCTCGCCGAGCGCGGCAGTGAACCCGTGTGAAGCATCTAGTGCAAAATTCCTGGTTACGTGGAACGCGGATAACGTCACTCTTTGACCCCGTGGAAAACGTCCAGAGCGGATCCTGGTCCTCGTAGAGCACGGCAATGAACCCGTGTGAAGCATCCAGAGCGGAGCCTAGTCCTCGCCGAGCGCAGCAGTGAACCCGTGTGAAGCATCTAGTGCAAAATTCCTGGTTACGTGGAACGCGGATAACGTCACTCTTTGACCCTGTGGAAAACGTCCAGAGCGGATCCTGGTCCTCGCAGAGCACGGCAGTGAACCCGTGTGAAGCATCAAGAGCGGAGCCTAGTCCTCGCTTAACGCGGCAGTGAACCCGTGTGAAGCATCTAGCGCAAAATTCCTGGTTACGTGGAACGCGGATAATGTCACTCTGACCCCATGGAGTGGCGGTGCTGACGAGGGCAAACGGTGGAGAGGGGTGATGGGTTAGGCTTCTGGGTTTTGCTCGCGACGTGAGGAAGAAAGAAAGAGGGAGGAGAGAGAGAGGTGGGGTGAGGGTTTTTTTATAAATTATTAATATATATTATGTTATATATATAGTGTATAGAGAGAAGGGGGATTAGAGAGAGAAACACAGAGAGAGACAGAGGGGGAGAGAGAGTTATATTTTATATTAATATTATATATATATATATATATATATATATATAGTTAACGGTTTTAGTTATATAGAATATTATATATATATATATATATGATTTTATAGCTAATACCATATTGCTCCGAATATTACCCGTAACCATCCAAAAACCTAGTTTTTAAATATGGAGAATATATGTAAAAGTTTAAACTATAATGCGATGTCCTGTCAATAAAAATGTATACCCCTAAGTACGGATCTTCGTAAATGTACGTAGCGATCCAAACAAGTCTGTTTTAACAATTTGACATGAACATGATATATGGATGCAACCACATGGTATAGGGTACGATGACGTGCAAGGCTAGATATTAAAATATGTCAATTGATTTATATTTTGTATTATTAAAAGATATGTGAAATATATTATATGTGTGTATTATATCTAGATTTGCACGGATACTCTGTACTAGCAAATATTTGATATAAGTTTGAACCATGGTGGTTTTCAAACATGCGGGTCGGGTCGGATAATAACCATAGCTGCTAAATGTACTATCCGTAACCCAAACAACAATAATAATCAAGAATTTTGCCGCAAAATTTGAAATACCCCAGAATAAATATAGTATAAATGCACTAGGGGGTTACAAGAAAACTCCACCAGATGAAGGTGATCCTCCCAAAAAACCTGAAAGTCTAGCATGTATGCCCTCAACATGTCCTCTAGCGTCTGAATAGTACGTTTGGATTATTCTTCCGTCTGTGGATGGTAAGCCGTGTTGTAACGACTCTGTTTTAATGTACATAAATTTTTTAAAGTTAATATACAAATGGAGTATTTGTAAGTCCTGAGCACAAATTATAAATTTGTTTTGCTTTTGAACAGCAAGAAAGCACTTGTAGTTTATTGGTAAAGCCTTACACTGCTGTGACGCTGCCCCTGTGTTCGAATCCCCTCAACCACATAATATTTTTGCTGAATTTTCTTTTAAACTTTTTGGAAGCCCAAAAGTTTACACGTGCAAAACACGCAAAAATAAAAAGTCTTAGAAATCAAACATGTGCACCGAGCAATATGAAGCGACTAGGACACATGGCAGCAATCCAAGCACCCACACCCCAACAATGGCTAGCGAGATCATCATTAGGGCCGGCGCCGCTGGTCCCTCCCGTCCTAAATACTTCAATTTTTTCACCCTAACACCCCTTGGCCTCCCCCACTAACCCTAGTCTGTTTGATTTTCCTGCACATTTCCAGAGAATTAAAATGAGCCTTAAAACCAAATTTTAATGCATTTTTAATTCACATTTCAATACCCTAAATCCTAATTTCTCCTATAAATACCACCCTACACCATAGCCCTCCTTATTCAGAAATCTTTTGTCAAAACTCTCTAAATTTTCCAAGTCCAAGAAGTTGTATAAGTGGAGTTAGCCAAGGTCGAAATTCCGGCTACATTTTGGGACAAATACGGCGACGACGCGACTCCACGACGCCTTCAAAATATTCATCTACCTCCCCCCTCTATAATCAATCGGTAAGTCCCATCTCCCCTCCTACACTTCTAATCTAAAACACCCCTTCTCAAAACTCGTCGGAAGCAGAGTTATTCCGACTTCCGATTCTTATTTCTTTAAAAACTCAACTTTTCTTAAACAACAAATTAACCATCTCTTATTATATTGTTTAATAAATATAAAACAACATTTACAATAAGCTTCAATTCAAAATAATATGTATTGCAACTTTTATTTCATTTTTTACGGTAAAAAATATCAAGTTTACATACGACATTATTTTATCGTTTTGCTTATATTACCCTTAGAAAACTCATGAGGTAATGACCTACCTCATCATAACACTCATCTTGACATAGCACGATGGTTTTTGTAACAATTTTTGTGGGACAAAATACAATTTACATTAAAATACCTTAAACTATCAAAACCCGTATTCTTTAAATTGTTTTAATTAATTCCTTGCAAATAAGCCTCTATGTCACGCCCCGCTTCCCAGTGTACGGCGAAGGGGACGCGACGAGGCCCGCTACGTATATACTCAGAAGTACATACGCTAAGCGTATCTAAGCAATATAAAAGTAAATCACAAGAGATAAGAGATATAGAAATAACAGCAACTTTATTAATAACATTCTTTTGTACAATGCATGAAAAGTAAATACAACTGAAATGGAAAGCGATGCCTAAACAGTGGCATAACAGCAAATGAAAATACTTAAAAGAACAAGGTACAATATCTAGAGCTCGGGATCTTCGTGAAACTGCTCCAAGTCTTCACCGGTGGGCTCGATCTCTGCTGGGTCCAAAGCACCTGACGACATTCAAAGAAGAAAGAAATAGAATGTCGTCAGCGAACAGGTCGCTCGGTAAGTCCCAAAGATAAGGGAGAAATAGACAGAAAGTAAGAAAGAGAGAGAGAGAGAGAGATTTTAATGTTGTATTATAATATTGTAATATTGTATTAACGTTGTTGTTTGTAGCCTGGTACAGAAGATGCCAGTGTATACGAGGGGAGTCCCACTTACACCGGGGACCTTGGTAACCTGTAGTATAAGGCTCCGTCGATAATACCACGGAACAACGGCATGGATGTAATTACGTCTTAAGTGACCACCTCGTGCCACCTTTAACATATTCCGTACCAGTCTACCCCTTAAACCCCGTAGTGTTATGATTGTATTGTAGTATTGTATTGTATAAGTTGGATGACTGATCAAAACCATGATATCAGTAAACATGTTGTAACTGCATAATCAGGTAAATGGAATAACGGAATAATGGATGTATATCCATGGTTTGGTTCAGTCAAGTTGTAATGATTGTTAACAGGATTCTGGGATTCATGTATTCATATTGAGTTGGAATATTAAAGAATATAGAATGATTTGAATCATATTCAAGTCAGAAATAGTCAGACTCAAACCCGAGTCAGACTAAAAGAAATGCAAGTCGAAGTTCTATATTTGTTAGGGTCCTTATTGTAAATTATAAAACTTGAGGGGGTTTTATGTAAAAAGTTCTTTTGTATAGTTTTCAAGATACACTTCAAGTATTTATTATTCGTTTTTATAGTTATAATGAGTGTAAATTTTATTTGTGTTATTCTAGTGAATATATCCTAATAAAAGTATTAATTTATAATATTGATTTATTTGAAATTCATGGTATTTTAATGTAACTTTTAATCTTGTAATTTTTAGGAAAATGTGGAAACTTAATCTTATAACAAAATTGGTGTTTAAATGTTAAATATACATATGTTTATACAAGAATAATTTTTAATAAATATTTTATTTTCCAAAAATCTTATTTTCATAAATGTCGTATTCTAAACCTTTCGAGACCGAATGCTCCTTGCGGAGGTCTGAATCTCGTACTACTAAGCCCGAGGGTGCACGATAAACTGTACTATCCCTAACGGGTTCCCCAAAGGTGGGTTGTAGTGGCGCTTTGCAAAGATTTAATAAATACTAATCATTTAGAAAACGGTTTTATAAAGATAAGGTATTTATTTGTAAAAGGTGTAAATTTCCGTATTTTAGATTCTAGGGTTTCCTAAGCCAACTAGCCTATTTCTAAAGGGTCTAAACAACAAGTCATTAGAAGTCTCAAATCGCCTCTTCACCGCCAATTGCGGCCAGGTAAGTGCCAGGTAAGTGGAAGGCTCTCCACTATAAGTAGTGGCCCTAATTAAGTAACCACTTGCCTTAGACACACTTGCCTAGACACCACAAAGTCAGGTTTAGATAAACGATCGATGTCCATGACATATCGTATTTTCCTATTAAAAGATTTTGTTTTAAAATTGTAAACAACTTAGAACTTTTAGAAAAGGTTTATAAAGAAAATGGTATTTTAATGAAAAGTCTTGTATTATCGTATTCTAAGTTTTGATGATATCAATTAGGGTTGTATTTGCGTGTGTGTGGAGGTGGGTCATTGCCTCGTGATCTACGTTAAAGTATAGCAATTGTTAAGGGTTAAATGTGATAACTAAACATGGTGGTATTTAAGTGCGAAAATACGGTGTTTTGCAAAAGTTATCATTTCATTGTGAAAACTTATTCAAATTGATTTTTACAAGTTTAATGGTCAAGATAAAGATATTTAGGAATGGTTGAATTGATTAGAAGAAGAAAAATAAACATTATGGTATTTAAGTTACGATATTGCAAAAGTTATCATTTCATGTGAGAAACTTTATCCAAATTAGTTGTTATGTGATTAATAGTCAACATGAATAAGTTTAAGTATTATGAAATTGGTGACAAGTGAGATTTTATAGAAAACCGAATCGGAAATCGGTTTGTTCCGATTTCCGTCGGGTTTGTTAAGTCGTATTTTACTTGAAAGAAAAGAAAGATAGAAAGAGGGGGACTTACGGGTTTTGGACACGTTAGAGAGTGAGAGGGAGGTAGAGGGTTTGCCGGGCGTCGAATCGTCGTGAATAGGTCCTAGTACGATCGCCGGGATTCGCCGTCGATTTCGGCAGCGCTTCGCCTTTCGCTCGTTTTCTAATGTACCGAGTTCTCTTGAGATTTTTAGAGAGTGGACTTAGGAATGTAGGGTGAGAGGGTAGAGGGCAGGGGTGTTTATATAGGGTTAGGCTGGGGTTAGGGTTTTAATTAAAAAAAATAAAAAATATATAAAAACATTAAAAAATCATTAAATTTTGAAATAAAAGTGATTTATTGAGAATCTGGTAACCGATCAAAGATTTTAAAGTATGCAGGGGGAATGACCAGGTCAACACGGAGAAATTCCGTGTTGACGACTCGGCCGTCCGGCCAAGTCCGACCGGCGGCGCCGGCCCGAGTCGGCCGGTCCGCCGGCCGACTCGGCCGAGTCGGGGTACCGTCGGATGGGGAATCTCATGGGGGGAATTTTGGTATATTTAACTTTTTGGGTTCAGTATAAATTTTGAGAGTTATGACGATTTGACCGTTGACTTTCCAAAAATTTAAAACAAAATAATTATAAAAATAATGTGGGGCAGGGGATTTGAACTCTGGTGGCTTGGTTCAGCAATGCAAGGTATTACCAATAAGCTACAAGCTCCTTCTTGTAATTATTGTGGTATTTAATTACTTAAACTGATAGCAGCAAGAATAAATACTCCTAGTATACATTAAATTTAAAGTAATTTCTTGTACACTAAAAATGGAGTTATTGCATTCTTGTAGCTTGTAATTAAAAACAAAATAATTACCTATATCTTGTGCTCATGCTAAAATACCCCTTTGTGGATTTTAGAGAAAAAAAATATTTGAAAAATTTTGGTGTAGAAAAATAGGGTTGTTACATTCTACCCTCCTTATAAAAATTTCGTCCTCGAAATTTGTAAAAGGAAAGTGTAACAGTTTGGTGACAGAACTAAAGATTGTAAAGAAGTTTTGGTCAAAGTTGTGAGGGAGTTACCTGGGCTACCTTGGTTCACAGTTTCAGGTTCTATGGCTGTTAAGGTGAAAGCCTATCGCCGTGGCACGTTCCTCCTAGCTGGAGGCATATTCCCCTGTACTCGAGGCATATTTCTCAGTGCCTGATGGAATTGGAGATTTGGCTGAGCAGAGAATCTAAATGGGGGTGGTGCTGGGAGTGCAGGACGAGTTTCAGGAGCTTGGATAGCTGGCTGCTGCAGGTAGTTGGCGGGTGTGTGTGCTGGGTTGCGTCTATAAGGACAGTTTTCAATTCCGTGATTGGACGCGCCACAAACCAAACATAGGCCTTTTGCGCGTCTACAGTCCTTCCACAAGTGTCCTTCCCTCTTGCAATAAAAGCAAAAATCGGGTCTTGACCGATCCTTAACTTCTTCCAGTCTTCTGAGTTCAACAGCTGGCCTTGAAGAGGCCCCTCCTGCCAATTGAGTGGCAGGACGTTTCACTCCTGCAGACTGAGGTCTGCCCCTTGCCTTTATCACTGCTTCATAGCTGCGGGCAGCTTCCAGAGCATCTTCATGAGTCAGAAATTTTCCCGTAGCTAGAGCAGCCTGAATCTCCGTGTCCAGTCCTTGTTGAAAGCGACGGGCTCTGATCTCGTCCATCGGTATCAAGTGTGCTGCGAATCGGCTTAACATGGTGAATTCAGCGTCGTATTTATCTACTGATTTATCCCACATCGATCCTTGTTGTAGATGAATGAATTGCTGCTCCATTGCAAACCTGGCAGTCGCTGGAAAGTATTTCGCGTCGAACTTCTCGCGAAAAGTCTTCCATTCAATCGGCTGTACCAGACGGCTTTCTTCCGCCTTCCACCAGTTGCGAGCATTATCCGTGAGCTGTAGTTTTGCTACACGGACCCAAGCGATGTCTGGCACTTGAGCTGCTGCCAGATCGTCTTCGATGCCATGTGCCCATTCCTCAGCTTCGAGTGGGCTCCCCTTTCCTGAGAACTGCTTCGGATGTAAAGCCCTGAATTGCTTTACTCCCGGTGCGTCGGTCTCAGGACGGTTCAGAAGTTGTTGCTGTCCCTCAAGAAGGCTGCGGATTGCCTCAAGTAGCACTGTTTGCTCGGTGGGTGGTGCAGCAACAGCTGGTGCGAGAGGTAGTGCTGGAGGGGTGTTGTTGACGTTGGTGCTGGTGTTGTTCGGGGAATCCATAACCCTGAAGAAAAATTTGGGTTAGGACAGATTCAAATGATAAGATTCAAGGAATATGAAATTGTAAGATTCAAGGAACATGAATTGTAAAGAATGTTTTAGTTGCTGGTTCTTGTGTTATATTTCTTAGGTTGTTCACGCAGACCAGAACTGCATGATAGGGATTTATACAGCTCTGACCTGCATGGGCCATCAACAAAACCTGTCACGCCCCGCTTCCCGGTGTACGACGAAGGGGACGCGACGAGGCCCGCTACGTATATACTCAGAAGTACATACGCTAAGTGTATCTAAGAAATATAAAAGTAAATCACAAGAGAGAAGAGATATAGAAATAACATCAACTTTATTAATAACATTCTTTTGTACAATGCATGAAAAGTAAATACAACTAAAATGGAAAGCGATGCCTAAACAGTGGCATAACAGGAAATGAAAATACTGAAAAGAACAAGGTACAATATCTAGAGCTCGGGATCTTCATGAAACTGCTCCAAGTCTTCACCGGTGGGCTCGATCTCTGCTGGGTCCAAAGCACCTGACGACATTCAAAGAAGAAAGAAATAGAATGTCGTCAGCGAACAGGTCGCTCGGTAAGTCCCAAAGATAAGGGAGAAATAGACAGAGAGTAAGAAAGAGAGAGAGAGAGAGAGAGAGCTTTTAATGTTGTATTATAATATTGTAATATTGTATTAACGTTGTTGTTTGTAGCCTGGTACAGAAGATGCCAGTGTATACGAGGGGAGTCCCACTTACACCGGGGACCTTGGTAACCTGTAGTACAAGGCTCCGTCGATAATACCACGGAACAACGGCATGGATGTAATTACGTCTTAAGTGACCACCTCGTGCCACCTTTAACATATTCCGTACCAGTCTACCCCTTAAACCCCGTAGTGTTATGATTGTATTGTAGTATTGTATTGTATAAGTTGGATGACTGATCAAAACCATGATATCAGTAAACATGTTGTAACTGCATAATCAGGTAAATGGAATAACGGAATAATGGATGTATATCCATGGTTTGGTTCAGTCAAGTTGTAATGATTGTTAACAGGATTCTGGGATTCATGTATTCATATTGAGTTGGAATATTAAAGAATATAGAATGACTTGAATCATATTCAAGTCAAAAATAGTCAGACTCAAACCCGAGTCAGACTAAAAGAAATGCAAGTCGAAGTTCTATATTTGTTAGGGTCCTTATTGTAAATTATAAAACTTGAGGGGGTTTTATGTAAAAAGTTCTTTTGTATAGTTTTCAAGATACACTTCAAGTATTTATTATTCGTCTTTATAGTTATAATGAGTGTAAATTTTATTTGTGTTATTCTAGTGAATATATCCTAATAAAAGTATTAATTTATAATATTGATTTATTTGAAATTCATGGTATTTTAATGTAACTTTTAATCTTGTAATTTTTAGGAAAATATGGAAACTTTATCTTATAACAAAATAGGTGTTTAAATGTTAAATATACATATGTTTATACAAGAATAATTTTTAATAAATATTTTATTTTCCAAAAATCTTATTTTCATAAATGTCGTATTCTAAACCTTTCGAGACCGAATGCTTCTTGCGGAGGTCTGAATCTCGCACTACTAAGCCCGAGGGTGCACGATAAACCGTACTATCCCTAACGGGTTCCCCAAAGATGGATTGTAGTGGCGCTTTACAAAGATTTAATAAATACTAATTATTTAGAAAACGGTTTTATAAAGATAAGGTATTTATTTGTAAAAGGTGTAAATTTCCGTATTTTAGATTCTAGGGTTTCCTAAGCCAACTAGCCTATTTCTAAAGGGTCTAAATGACAAGTCATTGCACTACTACAAATAAGGGTTTCCCCTACGGATTTATCCGTAGGGGCAACCCACTGTCCCTACGGAGATATGCGTAGGGGCGAAAAAATACCCCGTAGGTGCAAAGGCCGCAGGTGCAAGTTGAAGCCTTGAACTTGCCCCTACGAGCAAATTCTTGCCCGTACGGATTTCTGTGTAGGTCCTGTTGCCCCTACGGAGTAGGCCGTAGGGTAAAAAAAGTTATATTATTTACGGGTTTTTTTAATATATTAAATGTACCTACGGACATAACCGTAGGGCCATGTACTACCCCCTACGGATATCTACGTAGGTACCTATCCGTAGGGGCAAAATATCAGGATTTCTGATATTTTGCCCCTACGGATAACGCCGTAGGGGCGAGGCTGTGGCCCCTATGAATATGTCCGTAAGGGCACTCCCAACCCTCTGGTACTGAAATCAGGGGGGAAATATCAGTTACTGCTGATATTTTGCCCCTACGGATATAGCCGTAGGGGCAACATGTGTACCTACGAATTAATCCGTAGGTACATATTATCTATTTTTTTTAAAAAAAGGGCTGCCTGATTTTTTCCCGCCCTGTGCACAATAATATATACATCAATCAAATATAAAATTAATCATCACACAACATATATCGCAGTATTCATAATCACATCTCACGCATATATATAATATACAAAAGAAACCCAAAAACTGAATATGATATAAATATAAACCAATATCAATATCGTTTCAAAATGTAGTACAATGTATATGATATAAATAAATACATGTTTCAAAAAATAAGAACCAAAAAGCTACCCTAGTTCAGTCCAGCTCCACCTCTGAATAACGATAGAATAACGCGCACCTGCTCCTCGGTCAATAAACTCTGCAATTCGGCGCGAGCGGGGGTCTGAGCGGCCTGTGGAGCTGGCGATGTGGTCTGCGCAGCCGCCGTCGAGGTAGTCGCTTGCGGAGCCGCGACTGCGGGAGTCTGAGCGGGCGGTGGAGCTATAGGAGCTGTCTGCGGAACCGCAGCCGATGTAGTGGCTTGCGGAGCCGCCACCGAAGGAGATGCATGTGGAGGCTCGGCCGATGTACCCTGTCGTGTATGGACCTAACGTGTGTAATAAGCGTGTAAGAACTGTGTATTATTCGAATTCGTATCATTATTAAGTTATTTCGAAACCCCGTTTGGATATCTAGTTTGTTGTTTATTTTAATTACATCTGTATGTATGATTAATCAAACTTAAGTCTAAAATTAAATAAGCTCAAGCTACGTACTAATTATGGATATGTTGATATCTATATAATATGACATGATATTTTACTATAAAGTACTATACATACCAGCATCTCCTTCAACTCCTGAACGGTGGCCCTCAAGCTCTCCAGTTCCTGATGGATATGTCGGTCACTGGAGATGGAGGAAGTAACCGTCGGGGTGGAGTCCAACCTCATATGGGCCCTGCTAGGGCCCAGTCCCCGGCCTCTCTCCCAACCTCCGTGGTGCCCTCCGTGTGCGGCGTCCAGAACTGGGGTCAGCAGCCTCGGATCGCTCTGTCCGGTAAAATCGATCCCCGAGGCCTGGGCCTGCTCAACCACCCGCTCCTACACCCACATTAAGCAGTAAAGTATAAGTATAAAATTTAAACTTGAACCTTCCAAAACTAAAATTTCAAATTTGGGTAGAAAAAATATTAAAACTTACGCAGTACTCCTGGGTAGCGACGTCGGGATATCGAAGCTCGCCCGTGGCGGGATCTGTCGAGGTGCCGTGGACGGCAAGATATGCGGACAGCACGCTCGGTGTACCACCTGACGCCACGGTCCGAGATGTCTGCAATATTAGAAAGTAACTCTTAATATTGGAAATATTAGAAAATAACTCTTAATATTGCAGAATATCATAAAGGTCGGTATATTGTAATTTACCGATAACTCCATGGCTCGAGTAATGTTCCTCGAGCCACCTGTGTAAGTGGGGCAACCCCTCTTCGCCGACTTCCCGTTCTCTGTATTCTGAGCGGCATGTTTCTGCACAACGCATTAACATTTAGTTTTCTAATTAAGGAACACAAAGAAATAAATTATAACATAAATAATGAATTACATTTAAAATACATACATGTTTGCGTTGGGAGTCGAAATAAGCGCACAATAGAGGCCATGTCTCTACGTCGACTCTCGCAAATGCCGGAGTAGATAGGAGGGCCGCTCTCTCTTCCTCGGGGGTTGCCATCCACAGGGAGTAGCAGTCGGCCTTCAGCTCATTCCTGTTGTATCGAACCTTGGCCTGCATGTTCTTCATCAGGCCATTGTACAGAGCATGAAGGTCGAGCACCCTCCCCGGATGATCAGGGTCGGCTACAGGCTGAAAATCGTAATCCAACTGAAAATACAAAAAAAACATTGTTATTAGATTGCAAGTGTTAATAATAAATATATTGGATAGATCAAATGAAAATATATATTAATACATACCCGAGCCTGATCAAAGAAGAGGGCGGATGAGCGCTGGTGCTGCTCGCCCCACTCAACGTGAAGTGGATAGTTCTTCACGAGCCGGCTCTCGTCCCCCATATACCGGCCGAACCTCTCGGCATGAGGACCGGTATAGCGATAGTCAAGGGTAAAAAAAGGGGGAATGCTGCCTCCCCCCTAGCTCTGTCAGGCCTCAGCCTATGGGACTGATTCGGGCCTCGAGTCCCCCTCTGGGGATGGGGAGGCCCTGCGTCTGCACGAAATATCAAGACAATCAATAATAAGACAAAGTTGTATTAAGAAATCAAGGTTAAACGAAAATTCAAGTGTGATATATACCTCCGGTGACTATCGCACGAGCCTGGGCCCGGGCAGCAGCACGAGCGGGACGATAGTTCCTCCGGTGAGGAACAACCGGGGTCCCGGATGCGGACGCATCCCCTCCAACTAGAAAATAAATATCGACGCTAAATTTCCATGAAGTTCATATTTATTCTATAGAGCATATGTAAAATGAATAAATATTTTAAATTTATTCATACTAACCTGCAGACGATGCGGAGGGTATGGAAGCGGCAGGAGTGGCCCCTGCGGAAGATGTGGACGCACCACCTATAATTAGACAATTAAAAATAAATTATATAAGTAATTGCAAAAAGAATGTGTAGATCAATAATATAACGTTCTAAATCATTATGCATGCACTATAGGATATATAAACATACCCGCAGGTGCGGTGGTGTCACCACCTACAGTTAGACAATAATAAAAATTGCTAAGTAAGAGCAAAAGGAATGTGTGTATTTATGATATAGCATTCTAAATCAATATACATGCACTATATGATATATAAACATACCTGGAGGAGCGGGAGTGGCCTCTGTCCCAGATGTGGACGCATCACCAACAACTAGACAATCAAACATTGACAATATAAGTAATTTTGACATAAATAGGCATGAATATCTATAATATTACATTCAAAATGGATATGCGTGCAGTATACCTGGAGATGTGGCAAAATCCACACGGAAGGAGGCATCCGAAGGGGTCTCCGATCTGGGTGCAAGACCGGCCCTCTGAAGCTCCCTACGGAGCTCTCCGGGCGGCAGAACCGCTCTGCCTCTGCCGCGGCTGGAGCTCCTGCCGCCCCTCGCTGCTCCCGACATCGTCATCAAATCTAGATAAACGATTCGTGGACGCATTAGACAATCATTAAAAGTATTGACTATATATGTATAGAGCGTAAAATGTGAAGTAATAATATAACATTACTGATAACCATTTTCGTTTCGTGGGCGCATTATACATATCTACTTGGATTTCATCGTCGATGTCATTTCTAACCCACGTAACTTCATGATCGGTCGAAGACAACCCGTCCTTCGCAACAGACGGTCGGAGCACTTTAAGCCTTCTCTCTTCTTCGTCCTCATCGCTGTCCTCGTATTCTGGGACATCGTAGACATCTCTGGGTTTCCATCGGCATACAACACTCCATCCCGGATGCTTCAAACACTGTGAGTAGTATACTTGGAACGCTTGGTTCGGAAAGATAAACGGATCGTCCTGACCGTAAAATCGAAGTGTGTTCACACTGGTCAATCCATATTCATCTTTCCAAGTCCCAAGATTGCTTCTCCACCTGTCCGTATCGGTTCGCGGATCGTACCAAGTACACTGGAATATATAAAAGGGTTCTGATCGTCCGGGATAGTGGATGCCGAGTATACAATTTAAGTACCCATAGTAAATCACACCGTCCGATCCTACCGTCGCAATCCCACTATTCTGAGTGGTTCTAGATGTTTCTATGTCCTTAACTTCGAATTTGTATCCAAGGACACCAAATCCTTTGTAATATGCAACCTCCATACTAGGAAATTGAGCTAAACATCTTGAATCACTCTCAAATGATGCAGACAAGTTCGGATCGTGGATCTAACAAAAAATTTTTTACGACAAATACATAACGATACAAGTTTAGATTAAAACTGATAGCAATAAAATGTTATTCGAATAACATACATGATCTGTGACCCAATCACAAAAATTATCCTGATGGTATTTTTCCAAACGTTCTTCGTTCCAATCAGGATGCCCCTCACGTACCTCGTTAAAATGAATTCTGTTTTCGACAAATAATTATGACATTAATATTATATCATTTCATACACACACAAACACAGATATAACAATTAATCCAAAAAAACTCACTCTCTAATTTGTTCAAGACATGCGCAATTAAGCAAGATAAACCGGTATATCTTGTTGATAAACATAGTGTCTACCCTCTTATACTCGGCTTTACCATATGGCCCGTCATGAATTCTTCGTGGTCGGTTAAGCCTTGTCTCAATGTTCTCGTCCAGATAGCGGGAACAAAATGTAGTTGCTTCATCAAGAAGATAACCTTGCATGATAGAACCCTCTGGTCGATTTTTATTGCGTATATACTTCTTAAGAGTGTAGAGGTACCTAATGAAAATATGTTGAATAAATAAATACGGGCATACAGGACAACAATAAATTTATAAATTGCGCGAAACGAAAAATTACACGTACCTCTCGACGGGATACATCCATCGATATTGTACCGGTCCAGCTAACTTCGCCTCAGTTGCAAGATGAACCATCAAGTGTATTATGATATCGAAGAATGACGGTGGGAAAATACGCTCAAACTTGCAAAGTATCAACGCAATAGAATTTTCTAGTTTATCTAGCGTCGCAACCTCCAGTGTTTTAGCACACAACTCCCTGAAAAAACAACATAGGTCGTTGATTACTAGACCAACCGAGTCGGGGAGAGAAGTCCTGAGGGCTAATGGAAGAAGGTGCTCCACGATAACATGGTGATCATGACTTTTCAGCCCATCGATCTTGCCCTTCACAATTTTTATTTTCTTGCTGAATGATCCTGAGAAACCTGTGGGGACATTCAAATCATGCAACACCTGCAGGAATCTTTTCTTCTCTGGTTGTGACATATGATAAGCGGCATTGGGAAGTACAAACTTGCCCGGTTTACCCGCTACCGGTCTAGGGTGCAATTCACTTCTTATTCCCCACTCTTGTAGATCCATCCGAGCATTCATGTTGTCTTTCGATTTCCCGTCTTTACAAAGAAGCAAGTTAAGTATGTGCTCTGATACTCCCTTCTCTATATGCATGACGTCCAGACAATGACGCACTGAATTTGTAGACCAGTACGGAAGCTCGAAGAAAATGCTTAACTTGTTCCAATATTGTGGTTTGACCTGTTTCGTCGGATCCATCCCGAAGGTCACGTTATTGTAACCATCCCATTTAGCAGTCACGTCCTCTCCGGACAATGGGGATGGAGGTCTAAGAAGCTCCTGATGACCATCAAAGTGAACCGTATCTAACCTATAGGGGTGGTCTGGAGGCAGGAAACGTCGATGTCCGCAATAACAAACCTTCATGCTAAAATTCAAGAATTTTGATGTTGTGTGTTCATGGCAATGAGGACATGCTTTGTGACCATGTACGGACCAACCTGATAGCATTCCATACGCAGGAAAGTCATTAATTGTCCACATTAAAGCCGCACGCAGTATGAAGGTTGTATTTGTGTTTGAATCATATGTCTCTACACCATCAATGAACAAAGATTTCAACTCCTCGATCAGAGGTCGGAGATAGACGTCGATATTGTCCCCCGGTGAGTTTGGTCCGTCGATAAGAAGAGGCATCATAAAGTATGATTGGTCCATAGCCAACCAAGGCGACAGATTATAAATTATCATTACAACGGGCCATGTGCTGTGACTTCCAGCCATATAGTTGAATGGACAGAAGCCATCAGTAGCCAGTCCGAGCCGGACATTGCGAGGATCGCTACTGAATATTGCGTGCCTCCTATCGAAATCCTTCCATGCCGGTGAATCTCTTGGATGGCTCATTTTTCCATTTTCGCTTGGATGAGCACGGTGATGCCAAATCATTGCCTCGGCTATTTTCTTGCATCTGAATAGCCTCTGTAGCCTCTGTGTTATGGGAAAGTATCGTGCTATCTTCACAGGTATATCAGGCTTCTTATCAGAATCTTTCGGCTTATACCTGGCCTCTCCGCATGTTGGACACTCTTTCAAATCTGAATTCTCTTTCCGGTACAACACGCAATTTTTAGGACATGCTTGAATCTTCTCGCACTTTAGACCCAAATCAGACATCATTTTCTGGGCTTCGTACCAGCTGTCGGGCACATTATTTCCCGGAGGCATAGAATCTTTCAAGAACGAAAGAAGCATTGTAAATGACTTGTTGCTCCATCCATTTAGGCACTTAATCTGGAAAAGTTGGACGAACCATGAGAGGGTGGAATACTTCGCATTCTCATAAATTGGTTTCCTAGCATCATTCATGAAATTTTCATATTTATCCGCACGCGGTCCTTGACCGGAAGGAATGTCATCTTCGGTAAGAATAGATTCACCTAGGGCAGCCTCTACCATATCCTCCATTTCTTCTGATGGAAATAAATTTCCGTCTCCTGCCGCATTATCGTGTTCTCCTTCTTCTTCTGCCGCAGTACTGCATTCTTCTCCTTCCCCGTGATATTTCCAAGTTGTATAAAGTCTAGTAAACCCATGTTTTACAATATGAAGCTCTGCCAATTCTACCTTCTGCCAGTACTTATTGCCACATCTATCGCACGGACAAAGAATCTTCTCTATTATGATCTTATTATGTGCGCGTGCAAATTCAATGAAAGCAGCAACTCCTGCGACAAACTTAGGTTGCATACGTTGTTTATGAGTATGAGTATCGATGGGAATATGAAGGTTTCATATTATCATATATCGGTTTTAACTTGAACATCTCGAATCGCTCTCTAATTATACGTTTGTTGTGTATTCTTGTTGTATGTGTGTGTTCCGGCTGTCGGGGGTAGGCTTCTATCTCATTAAGAATGTATAGAGCGAACGCCCATCACTTGTGCTTTCAACCGTTTCGAGTAAATTTCGGCAGCACCTCCCCGCTGTTCTCCGAGTACACTGTAATAGAATAGATAATCATTTCAAAGCTGTGAAACAACGTTGAAATGAACATCTAATCTATCTTTGTATACGGAGAACCAGCGGAAAGGTACCGACGAAATATCTCGAAATGGATGAAAACACAAGTGAATGAAGGCGTTTGCTTTATACATTCTTAACCTGTCCACATGGGACAAATCTATGGGTTACCATACGATTGAATTTTCTCGTCGCGTAGACTATACGACGGTTGTTAGTATCGAGCTATACTGTCCGATATTTAACAACCTTCGTATAGTTCTAGGTCACGACGAGCATCGCACGTATGTTAACCGATAGACGGGGACTAAGTGGCGCTTTTAGTTTTATATATGAGTATCGATAAGAATATGAAGGTTTCATATTATCATCGAGTATCGGTTTTAACTTGAACATCTCGAATCGCTCTCTAATTATGTGTTTGTTGTGTATTCTTGTTGTATGTGTATGTTCCGGCTGTCGGGGGTAGGCTTCTATCCCATTAAGAATGTATAAAGCGAACGCCCATCACTTGTGCTTTCAACCGTTTCGAGTAAATTTCGGCAGCACCTCCCCGCTGTTCTCCGAGTACACTGTAATAGAATAGATATTCATTTCAAAGCTGTGAAACAACGTTGAAATGAACATCTAATCTATCTTTGTACACGGAGAACCAGCGGAAAGGTACCGACGAAATATCTCGAAACGGATGAAAATACAAGTGAATGAAGGCGTTTGCTTTATACATTCTTAACTTGTCCACACGGGACAAATCTATGGGTTACCATACGATTGAATTTTCTCGTCGCGTAGACTATACGACGGTTGTTAGTATCGAGCTATACTGTCCGATATTTAACAACCTTCGTATAGTTCTAGGTCACGACGAGCGTCGCACGTATGTTAACCGATAGACGGGGACTAAGTGGCACTTTTAGTTTCATATATGAGTATCGATGAGAATATGAAGGTTTCATATTATCATCGAGTATCGGTTTTAACTTGAACATCTCTAATCGCTCTCTAATTATGTGTTTGTTGTGTATTCTTGTTGTATGTGTGTGTTCCGGCTGTCGAGGGTAGGCTTCTATCCCATTAAGAATGTATAGAGCGAACGCCCATCACTTGTGCTTTCAACCATTTCGAGTAAATTTCGGCAGCACCTCCCCGCTGTTCTCCGAGTACACTGTAATAGAATAGATAATCATTTCAAAGCTGTGAAACAACGTTGAAATGAACATCTAATCTATCTTTGTACACGGAGAACCAACGGAAATGTACCGACGAAATATCTCGAAACGGATGAAAACACAAGTGAATGAAGGCGTTTGCTTTATACATTCTTAACTTGTCCACACGGGACAAATCTATGGGTTACCATACGATTGAATTTTCTCATCGCGTAGACTATACGACGGTTGTTAGTACCGAGCTATACCGTCCGATATTTAACAACCTTCGTATAGTTCTATGTTACGACGAGCATCGCACGTATGTTAACCGATAGACGGGGACTAAGTGGCGCTTTTAGTTTCATATATGAGTATCGATGGGAATATGAAGGTTTCATATTATCATCGAGTATCATATATTGGTTTTAACCTGAACAGCTCGAATCGCTCTTTAATTATGCGTTTGTTGTGCATTCGTGTTGTATGTGTAACATGATTTTAAACCATTGAGATCAAGATTTGAGAAATTTTATAAGTGGCCGTTAACATGATAACAATCATCTCTTCTTATCGGTCCATATCTGAATTCTAAAGGGCAGTATATTTGCTATTAAAAGATCATGTTCAACTCTAAAGCAAGGGAAAAACAGAGGAATATAGATCTATTAAAGTCAAGCCATAAAGCTAATCACATATTTACAACATTGCAAATACATTAACGCAAAACATAGTTATGATGCTTCAAAAGAATCAATTATCAAGGATGAAGAGAGCTTGTGATAAAGTAATCAAATTTAGCTTTTGCATTAAAATGGTTTATGATAAAACTTTTAAGATCCTTCAAGAAAGTTATGGCACTGTGAGGTTCCACAACCTATCATAACCAATCGCAAATTTTCATGGTTCTTTACTTGTATAAGACTTGTACTTCTATGAGGCGGAGTAAATAAATTTGTCGAGAGCTCGTGATGCATGTGTAATGATAGAATCCAACAAAAATTATTCTCATGTACTAATAATAGCATCCCAATTGCAACTTTTTTATTCAATAAGATAACACATTTGCAAGAGTGCATCATTTACATTATGTTTTACTCCCTCCAGGGCCACCAAAATATACGGTATCTATAGGATGGCTATTGTCAATGGAGTAACAGTCGGGTCTAACTTGGCCAATTTGAAAATCATTATCTCGTTGTTTATATAGATTACCGCTATTGTTTGTAAATCGTATATTGCTTATATATGCTAAGCCTCCCGCTGCAAAACGGCCGCTCTCCATTGGCGCACTCAGTTCACCATTGTTAAAGCTCACTACTCCAATATTGATACGGGTTAATCTCTTGAAGAGAGTTTTTGGCCAATATCCCTAACCCTAACCGAACCCTACCCCAGCCCCAGCCCAGCCCCAGCCCCAGTCCCAACCCCAGCCCCAGCCCCAGCCCAACCGAGCCCTAGCCCCAGCCCCAGCCCAGCCCCAACCCCAACCCCAACCCCAACCCCAACCAAACCCTAGCCCCAGCCCCAGCCCAGCCCCAACCCTAACCCCAACCAAACCCTAGCCCCAGCCCCAGCCTAGCCCCAGCCCCAGCCCCAGCCCCAACCCCAACCGAACCCCACAACCTAACCCTAATCCTAACCCTAACCGAACCCGACCGATGCCAACGCCGACGCCGATGACCTCACCCCTACCCGAACCTGGCCTGAACCCTAGACTACGTCAAAATTAAAAATTATTTAAGAATTACTTAGAAGCGTGCGCGCGGTGGAGGAGACGGTAGAAATTGGTGGTCGCCGACGATCGTCGAAGGTGGCGACGAGGCGCGGGAAGTCGACGAAGGTGTGGGGAAGACCGACGAAGCTGGCGCAGGCTCGCGAGCGCGGTGACGACGGAAGGCGGGAACAGGCGACGAGATCGCGGGAGGTCGAGAGAGAAATTTAGGAACGAGATGAATATAATTTTTCTGTGCTTTTTTTATTATTAATAACCTATGTAGATGCCCCTACGGACATAACCGTAGGTACCCGGCTTGCGGCTCCGTAGAGCCAAAGGGAAAATTAGAACGTGAAGCACCGTAGGGACAACGATATGGCCCTACAGATAAATCCGTAGGGACAAGAAATATTTGCCCCTATGGATTTCTGGGTCTGTAGGGGGAACCCCATATTGTAGTAGTGTTAGAAGCCTCAAATCGCCTCTTCACCGTCAATTGCGGCCAGGTAAGTGCCAGGTAAGTGGGAGGCTCTCCACTATAAGTAGTGGCCCTAATTAAGTAACCACTTGCCTTAGACACACTTGCCTAGACACCACAAAGTCAGGTTTAGATAAACGATTGATGTCCATGACATATCATATTTTCCTATTGAAAGATTTTGTTTTAAAATTGTAAACAACTTAGAACTTTTAGAAAAGGTTTATAATAATGAAAAGTCTTGTATTATCGTATTCTAAGTTTTGATGATATCAATTAGGGTTGTATTTGCGTGTGTGTGGAGGTAGGTCATTACCTCGTGATCTACGTTAAGATATAGCAATTGTTAAGGGTTAAATGTGATAACTAAACATGGTGGTATTTAAGTGCGAAAATACGGTGTTTTGCAAAAGTTATCATTTCATGTGTGAAAACTTATTCAAATTGATTTTTACAAGTTTAATGGTCAAGATAAAGATGTTTAGGAATGGTTGAATTGATTAGAAGAAGAAAAATAAACATTATGGTATTTAAGTGAAAAAGAATACGATATTGCAAAAGTTATCATTTCATGTGAGAAACTTTATCCAAATTGGTTGTTATGTGATTAATAGTCAACATGAATAAGTTTAAGTATTATGGAATTGGTGACAAGTGAGATTTTATAGAAAACCGAATCGGAAATCAGTTTGTTCCGATTTCCGTCGGGTTTGTTAAGTCGTATTTTACTTGAGAGAAAAGAAAGATAGAAAGAGGGGGACTTACGGGTTTTGGACACGTTAGAGAGTGAGAGGGAGATAGAGGGTTTGCCGAGCGTCGAATCGTCGTGAATAGGTCCTAGTACGATCGCCGGGATTTGCCGTTGATTTCGGCAGCGCTTCGCATTTCGCTCGTTTTCTAATGTGCCGAGTTCTCTTGAGATTTTTAGAGAGTGGACTTAGGAATGTAGGGTGAGAGGGTAGAGGGTAGGGGTGTTTATATAGGGTTAGGCTAGGGTTAGGGTTTTAATTAAAAAAAATATTTAAAAATATATAAAAACATTAAAAAATCATTAAATTTTGAAATAAAAGTGATTTATTGAGAATCTGGTAACTGATCAAAGATTTTAAAGTATGCAGGGGGAATGACCAGGTCAACACGGAGAAATTCCGTGTTGACGACTCGGCCGTCCGGCCGAGTCCGGCCGGCGGCGCCGGCCCGAGTCGGGCCGAGTCAGGGTACCGTCGGGTGGGGAATCTCATGGGGGGAATTTTGGTATATTTAACTTTTTGGGTTCAGTATAAATTTTGAGAGTTATGACGGTTTGACTGTTGACTTTCCAAAAATTTAAAACAAAATAATTATAAAAATAATGTGGGGCAGGGGATTTGAACTCTGGTGGCTTGGTTCAGCAATGCAAAGTATTACCAATAAGCTACAAGCTCCTTCTTGTAATTATTGTGGTATTTAATTACTTAAACTGATAGCAACAAGAATAAATACTCCTAGTATACATTAAATTTAAAGTAATTTCTTGTACACTAAAAATGGAGTTATTATATTCTTGTAGCTTGTAATTAAAACAAAATAATTACCTATATCTTGTGCTCATGCTAAAATACCCCTTTGTGGATTTTAGAAAAAAAAAATATTTGAAAAATTTTGGTGTAGAAAAATAGGGTTGTTACACTCTACAACCCATTTGGGGGAACCCGATCGGGATGGTGCGGGTTATCGCACGTCCTCGGGGATAGTAGAGCGAGATGTAGACCTCCTCACGGAGCATACGATTTCGATGGAATTTTTATTACAATTTCTAAGAAAACGTGATTTCTATTTATATAAATTCTTTTTTTAATAATTATATATATATATAATAAAAATATCTATTTTAAATATATAATATAATCTATGTTTTCTAATCAAAGAAAAGAATCACAAAAGTTCATGAAAATACCATCAAGAATCGATACAAGTCAATTTACATGAAAATACCATATACTATTCAAGTTAGATTTATATCTACTAGAATATATCATCACTGTTAAAATTACATCTATAAAAACCCTAAAGACGATAATTAAATACTTGAGGTGTATTTTAAAAATATATCAAAACTAATTTTCATAAAACCCCCTCAAGTTATATTAAATTACAATAAGGACCCTAGTAAATATAGGTTTAAGCGGGACCAGTTCTCTTGAGTCTCAGGAAGCTGGAGAATTTAGATGCTTGCCTATTTAAGGTAGAGAACTAAAAATGGGATTATCAATACGGTAATTGGCTTGGAAAAAGTCACAAATCCTGTCGTCCATATGCAGCACTTACTGATAACTCCAAAACTAATTCAGGACTTCAATTCGTTTTAAAGTGTCTGACTCAGACAGAGTCTCAGTTTAATCTGAAATCAATCCATCCTTGAATACAATTCAAGTACAACTCCAATTCAACATGAATCCATTTATACCAGAATATAATCAATATCAACATGACTTGACCGAATCGAACTATAGATATACTCTATTTACAGGACCAGCCGTTTATATCATTTCCGTTTACATGAACTACTAATATCATGGTTTCGGCAAGTCCTACATCTATTAAACAAAACAATACAAAATACATTACGGGGTTTTAAAAGGGTAGACTGGTACGGAATGTGTTAGAAGCGGCACGAGACGGTCACTTTAATACACCTAGCCTGAATATCTGTTGCTGTTGTTCCGTGGCATAACGGTTTCTTGTGCTCCGTATACCTTAGTCCACGGAATAGTTGGACTCCTCTCGTATATACTGGCATATTCTGTACCAACCTACAAACAATTGTGTTAACATAACAATCAAACAATTTACCAGTTATATACTCTTATCTGTCTACTCTACTTCTATCTTTTTTTGGAACTTACCGAGCGATTGTTCGCTGATGACATTCCTTTTTCTCTTCTTTCATTGGAATGTTGTCAGGTGGATCCGACTCACTAGAGATAGAGCCCAGTGCTGACGACTTGGAGCAGTTCACAGAAGACCCCGAGCTTTAGACACTTGTATATATTTTTCTTTTCAGTTTATGCCATTGTTTAGGCATTGCTTTCCATTCTTATATTTACAGTTTCAGTTGTATTGTAAAGAAATGTTTAATAAATAAAAGTTATTGTTCAATTACATCTCTTGTCATTTTCTTGTGTACTTTATCATATTGCTTATTTACGTTTAGCGTGTTTGCTTCTAAGTAAATACGTAGCGGGCTAGTCACGTCTCCTTACCGTACACCGGGAAGCGGGGTATGACACGTGCTGAACTTGAGACATGTACCCAGACTCTCCTATAAGCTCTTACAGAAGTGCGAAACGAATCTGGTGTCTCTATCGGATACTTTGCTGACCGTAACTCCATGAAGTCGCACTACCTCCTGCATGTACTTTCCCACAAGCGAATCTGTTGAATGTTCCATTCGGAAGGTATAAAGTGTGTTGCTTTCGTAAGACCGTTGATTGTTACGAAAAAGTGTGTTTGTAGTTTAACTGCAATCAGAACGGTGTCGCGTGTAGCTAGACCGAGGTGAGTACGGGTCGTCCTCAGGGAAACGTTGAATGTTTTACTCTTACTTTAGATGTGTTGAAAAAGAAAGGAGGAATAAAGAATTTTATAGAATGGTTTCTAGATCTACGTTAATCAAGAATGTAAAATATAGATCTAGATTATTTTAGAGACTTAGATAATATAATAAGAAGGCTTGTAGGGTTCGTTAGGATTGAAATTTACATATAAAGATAAGAACCATAAAAGAAAGGCCTTGAAAAGAAGAGTTTCCAACTATACTAGCTTTTCAGTTGTCATGAGTCCTATCTTAATAGTCATGAAAAAATGTTAGAAATCACATCATCTCTCAATAAAACATCGTCATTATTCTTCATTCCTACCTTTCATCCAAACATTGATCATATAACCCCACGTGTGTGTAAAGAACATCCCTACACTCGGAGAATTCAATTCAAGCTATCATACTCTTGTCCATCTACCTTAGTACTTTTTAATTTAATGAATATTAAGATTTGCTCACACATTTTCATGCGACCGTTAATACTTCTTGAGGTACTAACAGACCGATTACTCGTGTGCTTGCTGATTAGGTGATAATATTTTCCTCGTCTTGCACCACCTAAGGCTTAGCAGTGACTCCCAGACCAGTTGGCCTTAGGGCACTAGGTGAAGAGGCACCCTCGCTATATTTTTTATTGCTGCCTTGGCGATAACAAAACCAGTGTTCATTTTTTTCTTTTCACCATCTTTATATTTTCTTCATTTTTTTCACTTCCTTCATACTTTGGTTTTTAGACAAGAGCATTTCAAGGTATCCCTACTATCCGAGTTTCAAGACGTGTGTAAGTGCCTATAGTAGGGTATCAACATTCAAATGTTTGGCTTTCAGAATAGAAACTATTTTTCAGACTTATTTTTATCCTTATATTAGTGACTTCCTTCATCTTACTAACCCTTGGGACAACAGCTCATAACTACTTATTACTAGTTCGTTTAAGAAACTTTTAATTTTCTTGGTTTTCTATTCCTATCTTTTGGATGTAATTTTTCACTTTCTACTCTTTTGTTATAAAAGAATTTTTTTTTAAAAATTTTTGAAAATGTTGTGCTTATGCAAAATATGATGCAAATTGATGTGTAAATAAGCACAAACCTCCCCCAAACCTGTTTACAGCAGTGTCCTCACTGATGTCATCCGTTAAGCTCAAAAAACCTGTAGACTTAGGAGGAAATTATTAATGGGGGAAAGAATATATGAAAGTGAAAATCCTCCCCCAAACATATTTTAGGCTCACAATTTTGTAAAAATCATTTTCTTTCAAGAGCCAAAATATACCACCCCTCCCCCAAACTTGAGTTAAACAATTTTAATCTTTTAAAATCACTTGAGGGGGTCAAGGTTATTGGTCAATGCCAAGTTTTGCAAAGACCGAAGGTCAACACCAACCATTCAAAAATTTTATCGATGAAGCACCAAGGTTAGTGGAAGAACATGTCACCTTTTGACGTGAAGAAGTGGGGAGGTGACAAGAGGTGTATTGGAAAATGATTGCGTCTCAATTTGGAGAGACGACACAGTGATAATAATGATGGATTTCTCGTATTATCCTGATTGTCCAAAAGAAAGGGTGGAGGTCCAATTTCTTCATCTTGGATTTGATTTATCTCAACACCCGTGTCTTGTAAAAATGCGAGCTCATCAGCGAAAATTTCCTCAAAGCTTTCATCGATACCCCAAAAAATAATGTCATCAGAAAAAATGGGGTGATCGTCAGACTCAATATAAAGTTCCTCATTAGATGTTGACCCGGACAACTCGGTGGAAGAGTAAATGGTTGGGTCAAACAACAACATATGAAAAGAGTCTGTATCATGAGGTTGATCAAATTCGCTGCTGTCGACATCCATTAATTCGACAGAACACATATGAGCATAGGGTTCGAAGGGTTCACTTCCCAACTTGTAAATGTTAAGCTCAATTGACTTCTTTCCAAAGGATAGGGTCATAGAGCCGTTTCTACAATTAATTACTGCGTTGGAAGTGGCCAAAAAGGGTCGACCGAGTATCACCGGGATTTGATTGCGTGGGTTTGCCACAGGTTGTGTATCAATAACGATAAAGTCCACAGGAAATATGAATTCCTCGACTTTGATTAACACATCCTCTAGCTCATCCCTAGGTTGGGTGATAGGTCGATCGGCCATCTGAAGAGTGCAATGCACAGGTTTTAACTCTCCGATCCCTAATTGCTCATACACAGAATACGGAAGCAAGTTAACACTAGCACCAAGATCGAGTAGAGCACGATTGATATTTTTACCCCCAATGGAAATAGAAATTGTAGGACTTCCGGGGTCCTTTCGTTTCTTGGGTAGTTGTTGTGTAAAAGCAGTGCTCACATTACTCGCAAGGAAAACTTTTTTACGTACTTGAACTTTTCACTTCCTAGTGCACAAGTCCTTTAAGATTTTCGCATATGACGGAACTTGTTGAATAGCATCTAGGAGAGGAATGTTTATGTTAACTTGCTTAAAAATTTCCACAATCTTCTCTATTTGTGGACTTGGTCTGTTGCCCCTCAACCTGTTTGGATAAGGTGCTTGATCAATAAGTTTTGGGTCCAACGTTTGTGGAGAAGACTGTGGGGATGGATTCGATCCCAAAACTGGAGTGGGAATCGAATTAGATAGATTTGGTGAAATGGGCGAAGGGTTCGAGCCTTGGGGAAAATGGAGAATAGGCTCGGATGAAGGTGGGAGACTAGACGAATTAGGGGAAGAAGAAGAAGCTGGGGTATCATTGGTGTCACTATCATCACACTGCTCACCCACTCGGTCATTCAGCACTTTTCCCGATCTCAACGTGGTAACAACACTCACATTATAACTTTGTGAGTGGCCAAGATTAGGTATGGGTTGAGATGGGAGTTTCCCTTTCTCTCTCGCACTCATTGCGGCGTTTAACTGTGCGATTTGGTTTTCTATTGATTTGATACTCTCACCATGGGAGGAGGAGTTTTTCGTTAGGGTATCAATAGAAGACCTCATCTCAGCCGAAATTTGCATGGATCTTTTCATGAACATATCCAAAGTTTGTGCAAGTGAGTTGTCAGTACCGGCCACTTGTGGTGTAGAAATGTTGGCCGGATTTTGGAAATTCTGTGACCGAAAGGGGGGCTAATTCTGTGGTTGTGGTTGCTGTGGAGGAGGTCTTTGATAATTGCTCTGTTGGTTTTGATTCCAAGCAAAGTTAGGATGATTCCTCCATCCTTGATTATATATGGAAGAATAAGGATCGTTTCTAGGTCGCTGCTGAAAAGCAGCATTAGCTTGAAACGATGCATTCATAGGACATTCTTCCGTTAAGTGTGAAGGATCCGAACAGCAACCACAGACGGTCTTAGGAAGCGTGACCTGATTTAGGGAGAATGATGAGAACTTGCTTTCAATAGCATCGAGTTTCTTCTGTATCACTGCCATTTTGGTTTTTACTGCGATAGAAACATCGAGCTGGTGAATACCTCCCTTAGTTGAAGGTGGTCTTACGCTTTCCCACTGCAACATGTGTTCAGCAAGGTCTTTCAGATATTTCCAAGCTTCACCGTCATCTTTAAACATGAAATTGCATTGACACATTGTTTCAAGCATCTGCTTTGTTGCTGGATTAATGCCCTCATATATAATCCGACATAAATCCCATCTTTTGATTCCATGATGAGGACGTTGGACAAGCAAATCCTTGAAACGTTCAAAGCACTTCCAAAATGGTTCGTTGGGAAGCTGGGCGAACTGGTTGATCTCGCTTCTAACACGGGCAGTCTTATGGTTTGGGTAAAATTTCTTAAGAAATGCTATGACGAATTCATCCCAATTAGTGATAGAGTGTGCGGCAGTATTATAAAGGCATTTTTCTGCCAAGTCGCACAGTGTGAATGGGAGAAGACGTAAGCGCATAGCATCTAAAGTCAATTGTGAAGTACCCATCATTGCGCATACGTTCTCGAATTTGGTGATAAAAATGTACGCGTCTTCCGACTCAAGCCCGTGAAATTTGGGCAGCAGATTGATGTAGTGGGGTTTAATTTCGAAATTATCCCCGTTAGGTGGTGGAAGAGATAGACAGGTAGGAAGAGGACCACGGATAGGATATCATCTCTCTTGGAGAGAGATGCGCGGTGGATTCTGCGCACCTCCGGGCGGTGGCAGCGTGGTGTTATACTCTGATGGAGTGCCGTCCATCTCGGTCGATGTGGTGTGTGGTGGGGGAAAAGAAGATGAAGAAGTACCGCCTTCGGCGTCGATAGCAGGAACGCAGACAAGACGGGCACTAGGATCCCGTGTCCAGCCGAGCATGCACTAAGCGGGTTTAGTGCAAGTGGCAGCGTGTGTGTGATTTAAAATTGGCTTGTTTTGAAAAGTGGGACTCAAGACAAATCTGTTGGAGATAGTGCCCTCATAGACAATTATTGGATCACAAGTACGTGATTGCAATGATTGCGGAGGACCTATACCGGTAGGACAGTCTTACTCGAGATGATAGTATGCTATCTGGTTTGCCTTTATCAGTCGTGTACATGATCATGTGACTGATTACATGTTACACTTTGATAGAGCCCTTAGGATCTTGCTTTACTACCAACAGTATGATGGCGATCATATACGTGAGAATTGGGTAGTTTATATGCATATCCTTAATTGTGGTCCCTAGTCGTGGGAGTTTCGAGACAGGGCATCGATACTCCGGAGTAGACTAGTGTGTACAGTCGAGACCCCGACGAGGGGCGGTGGCCGGTCTCACAAGCCACTGGTGTCAGTTGGATCACCTAAGATGTATACAGGTGCTCATTGGGTTATGAGTACACTGGACAGGACTCGCCGGGAATCTGCTAGTTAGTACTATACATATCGTCATATAGCAGTTCCCTGGTGACATGTGTACAGGTTAGTTCATCGACCTAAGGTCGTCATTTGTCTCGTGTGAGTTCCCATTGTGCTTTGATTTCTACCATACCACGGCTCAAAGGAGTCGTGCAAACAGGTAGCTTTTGGGTACAGTCCCGAGCCATATGGAGGCACATGAGCGGATCGGCAGGGGATTCGTCTCTCCCGGTATTGTGGGCGAGGTCGTGCTGTGTCTAGGAGAGCCATTACACGAAGTCCATGGCCATGGCAGGAGATTTACTGGTAGGTACTCCAGTAGTATCTCAGGGTGTTATTGGGCTTCACTCCGACACGACTTATACTGCTATTGGGGGTCTGACGTTACTAGCCCCCTAAGCAGATATGCGATACTCATAGAAGAACGGACCGGACTGTATATACATTGTCACTGTTAGGCTCAGTAGGGTTTCCAGATGAGTTCGCTCATCGGCCTCCCTTGAGGTCAGTCCATGGGCAGCCGTTACGCATTGCTAGTGCCGCTGACGGTTTGTGGTTAAACCCACTGCCAGGGTACTGACGAGTCATTAGAGTCCCCCACAGACAGTTTCCCAAGTTCGGGCGAAACGTTGTAGAGGCCGTATGGTTTTATGGCTGGGTTCGGAAAATGTACGTGCGTTTACGCACGTGTTATTTTTCGGGCAGATGATACTGGTCGGCTTTGGTTTAAGCCGGATCCGAGTATTATATTGAGTAGGTATAATATCTTTGTCTCAGTTGCATTTGTATTCGGTCGTAATACAAATGCGGGTATATTTATACAGTTTCGGGGTTATCCTGAAAGTCGTTTCAGGATCACTTTTGGAAGTTGCCAGTTTCCAGTTTTCTATCAGCCGTCTTTTAACATTCAGTTAAAGATGGATTTATCTTTTCTTGGATGAGAGTGAGTCATGCTTCTAGAAGGTTCTAGAAGGTTTTAGAAAATGGTGACAAGGATTGTGACTCATGCTTTGATTTCAACCATTCTTGTTTTCCTTAAGATATTCTTTTGTGTTCACATATGATATTTTGTTCTTAAGGTTACTCTCCCCTCTCCTACACTCACCCCCCCACTCCTATAAGTGGCCGACCCCCCTCCTCTCTCTCACACACTTGTTGTTTCACTTGAAAAGATTATGATAGATTTTTGGGGTGTATGGAATTCACAGCTCATTTCATTCCATCACCCGATTCCCTCGGCAACTTCATTAACCGATCGTCCACGGACTTGGACGAAGTGAGACAAAGTCATCTACTCATTCTCTACATCATTCTTGGTCATCTCTTTTAGCAAACTTGACGATCGAGTTGCCTCAAGTCAGAGGCGGGAGCCCGTTTAAAGAATCGTCGACGTGGTGCCACCTCGACGAGAAGATCGGAGATCGACGAGATCGGAGCAGCCGCAACGGAGCGTGGGATGATGGTTAAAGAACGAAGGACTCGGACCGTTCGGTATAACCTTTCTACACTCTTTACAGTTTGTTAGTTTAGCAATAATGGCAGATCCGGGTTAAAGTATACGATAGCGCCAGTTAAAAAGTATTTGTTCCGCATTTGGCGTCTGTAGACTGCCGGGGCGCTAACGTAGACTTACAGTGGTATCAGAGCCTCACCATTTTGCTATACTAACTTGTGCTAACGCGTTTAAAATATCGATCGAACCGGAAATCAAAAACTGCAAAATCCAAGCTTGACAGTTTCTGTCGATTTTAAAAGGGTTCCAAAATTAATTTTACACATCACAGAAAATTCAGCAGGCTTTTATAAGAACACCGACAAAATTTGGGCTCGTGATTCCTCTAAGCCGCCGCGGAAACGCGGCCAAACCCATGGTTTAGCCGCGCATCCGCGGCCACTTGGTGAGATCATGCTCCCAAATTTGTACTGTGTGTTCTCCTCTGGAAATTGGGGTTTTTGGTATATATCGTTTGGGCCCAGGTTTTGTTACTGTTCTACAGTTGTTCGTGGGGCCCACTTTGTGATATTTTGTCGATCGAAATTTAAACACGTTAGTTTACAGTGCTTACATTATATCTCCGACCGGGAATGTCATTTGATCGGTAAACCGCGTCCGATTGCTATAGTTCTTTTAGACGGGTTTGCGAACGTGACATTCGCGTTGATGTTCTGTGTTGTGCTGTGATGTTGCGGATTTGTCGTGGTGGATAGCAGTGTGCAATGGTAGTACAATTTGAGTTTATTTGTACATTTGATATTGCGGGGCGAGCGTCCAACTTGTGGACTGCCGTCACTGCCTGTTGTATAATATTCTTTTGGGGCACGACCAGGTTGCGGTCGATGTACCTACTGTACTAGGTTTTGCCCCGCGACGGAGTGCACGGATAGCCGGGTTCTGGAGGGCAACGGGTCCGCATCTCATGGCTTTGAGAGGCAGAGGGGTCCCACTCTAGAATTGGCAGACTATTCGCCGCACTCGTAGGGGGTACAGGTTGACCCAAGGAGGGGTGCCCAAGATTACCGGATTCCGTGAAGTGCTGGGTGGTCCATTCACTATGCTGTAGGGGGCTGCCTCGCTTCAGGTTTTGGCGGGTAACTTGCCGCACCCGTAGGGGTCTAGGTTTCATTGCATAGGCTATCCACACGACAGGGGAACGTCGGGTTTCAGCAGCGGCTCTGTGAAACCCGGGGATCCCAGATTAACTGTATTGTTCTGTGATGCTTATTACTTTTCTGTAATGTTGCATATTATCGCGCCTGGAGCGATTATTGTATATTGGTTTATATACTATTAGATGTTGTATATGTTTTACACCCGCGCTAGTCCAGTCCCCGCTCTGTCTTTAGTTAAGTAACCTAACGGGTGATGACGGGACCCAGTGACGAATGCGGATGGCATATACGTACATTTTATTTTCGTTCTTTTCTGGTGTGATTAAATGATGGGACTGCGTTGATTCTGATCAATGCAAAGTATAACAAACCTGTTTACAGTTGTTGGAACAAATTTAAAAAGTGTTATTGCAAAGACGTTTTCTTTTGTTATGCATAGCGGTATTCAGTGGAATATCCTGCACCTCATTCGACGGGGCAAGGGCCGATATCCCTTCACCGGGACTGACCCCTTGGGCAGAAGTTTGCGTCAGCGTAATAACTTCACTATAGTCGATTACAAGTTGCTTTGCATAGCGGTATTCAGTGGAATATCCTGCACCTCATTCCACGAGGAAAGAGCCGAGATCCCTTTACCGGGAGTGACCTCTTTAGCAAAAGGTTTTCGCCACTATATTTTAAAAAGCTATCAGGTTCCTTCAGCGATATCAAGTTCACTACGTTAAAGGTTTTTCGCCAAAAACCAGCCGTAGCCCTCCGTCGTTTCTTATGGATGGTCAGTAGTATTCAAGCTATGTTTGTTGGCATACGTCAAGGCATAGTGTTTGGTAGCTGCTGGGTATTCATTTGTTGCATAGATAGATGAGTTGGTTTGGGACAGTCGTATTACCTTGTTGGCATACGTCAAGGGTATGTACGGGTGGGTTCAAATTAACAAGATAATGACGGGCAGAACTTGACATGTGACTTATGATTTGTTGACATACGCCAAGGTCATAAGAGCATGGGGCAAAAATCATATCGGGAGTTTCTAAAGAAACTGAAACTTGCCAAGTATGCGCATACCATCTGGAGTATGAGTAACGTGGATGCATTCCATCACGTTATCATGCGATGAGAGTTGGATCCCGATTCCCACTGATGAGTTGGTTTACTCTTTGGGTGATCCCGATTGATTCTTCTTTAGGTTTGGAGGAGAATTTGACAGGACAGCGGGAGGTTTCCGGATTAGATAAAGTGATGACCATTCTGATCTAGGTTAGAGTGCACGCAGAGTGTTTCTTTTCTCTCTCTCTCTTTGGCAGCGACCTTTGACCGACCCTAGACTTTGACTCAGTGACTAGGTTGACCGAACCTTCTTAACATACTGGCTTTTGGATTGTCTATGTTGCATAAGTCATTGCCACTCCTTCTTTTACCCTTTGAATTTCTCAGAACACCCGTATTACTACGGATATCCACTTCCATTGGATAGATCCATCGTATGGTTATATACGAACTCGAAGGGACTTCTTCGAGGATGGATCTAGGTTCAGGAGAAATAGAATTGGTTTATTCAGTTGTCTTTTATTATCACCTTCTCTCAGGTTGCGAGAGCTCCTTGGTTTAGGAGAGTACACCTATTACGCTTATTGGATAGTCTTATTCCAAACCATAGGCTGGTGCCGAAAGGTAGGGAATGAAGAAAACCAATTAGCCTAAGTAAGGTGTGCAGAAGGTAATATGTAAAGACAAAATAAAGGGATTAGAAAGAGGGCAAAGTAAATTGCGACTGTTATCATTCACGACCAAAACCGCGTACTTCATCGCCACTCCTATTTCACCTTTAAAAGAATAAGGTATTATTCAGTTGTCTTTTATCATCACCTTCTCTCAAGATATGAGTACTCCTTGGTTTAGGAAGGTACACCTATTATGCTTACTGGATAGTCTTCTTCCAAACCATAGGCTGGTGCCGAACGGTAGGGAAGGAAGAAAACCATTTAGCCTAACGATGGTGTACAGAAGGTAACGACTAAAGACAAATAAAGGGATTTGGAGAGATGGCAATAAAATATACGGTTGAAGTCATGAATTGGATTATGGAAGAGGCATTGCTATGAATACCAGGATACCCCTACGAAACATTTTCATGTTTCAGTGCATTGTTAAAGGAAAACTGTTTTCCCGATTGGATACTTACTCCAAGGGTATGTATTTACCAGGTTTCATTCTCATATCTGTATGGTTTTACAGATGATGTGCAGGAGTAAGTTATTGGGAATTAGGGTATTATCCTCATTATATTGGAATTCGTTGTAATTGGTGATATTTGAGGAAATCGCCAGGGTACAATTTTCAACCTACGACGCACAGGTTTTGAGTTGTTTAAACTCAGCGGACTTATACAGAGTATTGTATGTTGTCCAAGTGTCCATCAGGACAAAGGGGTAGGTCCTCGTACTATGTTCTGTTTACTTATGACTTCTCTAGTATTTAGACAAGTGTTTCGTAGAAATACAAGGTCTAAGTTTTGAGAAGTTGTGGGTATAAAAATAAAGTAGAGAACCAGGTATCACAAGTATCGGGATTCTTCAAAGAGATCGAAGATGTAGATTCTTGTGATTGGTATTCAGATGATAGTGATGGTTTTGAGAAACGTGTTTCTCTTTCAGGTTGCTCATAATTGGATGGATTCCTAAGTTGAGTAATGCTGATTAGCCTCTTTCCATTAAGTTGATATGCACTGGAGACAGCTGCATGATTTGAATCTGGTTCCAATTAAATAAGTGCCAAAGTTTCTATATTGGATATAGAATAGTTCGTACCTTAAAAGATGTTAAGGTACGGGGAGTTGTCCAGCTTATGCTTAAAACCAGACTCTGGATAACTCAGGGCACGTTTCTGTAATGGCTGTTTGTGGGTTGACCCTGGCTATGACGAGGGTTGATATTCTACCATTTGGAAGATCAATAGTGATATTGTTCTTAACTCGCCACAGTTTTAGTAAAATAGATCTTTTTCAGAAAACAGTAGTGGGAGTATGGTAGAACTGGAAGTGATTCCAGAACCACGAACGATTACGGAAAATTTAATAGGACATATATATTCAATCAGGTTTGACATTCCAATAGCCACTCCGCAGATATGGTGGGTAACCTCAGACACCCGAGAGGTACTTTGGTAGCCTCAAGGACGGTGACAGGGAGGTTCTTATCTACCAAGACTTGACACTACTGTTGTTCCAGGCTATGAGACCCGGTAGGAGGGTTGTCGTAGTCAGTGGGAGCATCGGAAGCATAGTGGGCAAGTAGCTTATATCTATTTATAGACTTGAGCAGTTATAGCGGAGATAGATCATCTAATTTTGATATGACAGTCATGGTTTTGACTTCAATCAGAATAGGGGATGGATCTGTTAAAGAAGGTAGTAGGGTGTGATGTCATGGTATCAGGATGACATACACAGAGTAGGAAGTAAAATTCCTATACTACGATCGGTTGAACTGTGGTCGTCACACAGTTGTTTCTCCAGACAAGATATGGATATAATATTTGACATTCTGGTTTCTAGATCTATGGTTTTAGATCTAGATTTGGGTAGTTTCCCAATGTGGGTACTTTGACAGATATTCTAATGGTTTTTAGAATAGTTGACTCCTAGCACGGTGGTGTACCTGCAGATGATGGAGTCACCCTCTCTAAAGGTGTCTTACGGACTAAAGGGGAGAGGGATATGCATGATTGGCAGATCACTTGCTTAGGCAATTGAGTCAATCGTGAGATGTCAAGTACCACACCAGATGTTGTTTTTGCACTAGATGCAATAAGTTTGTATTAATCCAATCCTGGAGAAACATAAGGAAGCAGTTTTAGAACATAAGTACATGTTCTACGGATTTGATGACGGCAGCCTCCTTCGGGAGACGGTTATCATTCCAAGCTTCAAAGGTGACATGGTTGACAGAGTGATTGTCAGAGTTATAGTTTTCCCTCTGACGAAGAGGGACGGTATTATGGACAGGTGGTTCAAGAGGATACTGTGGGTGGCATGGTGCCGGATACTGATTAGGTTCAGTGATCGATACAGTCTAAGAAGTTTGGATTTGGAGTTCATTTATGAACTAGGTCCCATCAGATATCCAGACATATTCTAAGACAGATATTACTCGTTTCGGGAGATGGCTTTCTCCGCGAATTTGAGATTAAGAGAGATATAGAAAGAAACTTCTAGGCGGATCCACTCACTAAGGCTATTTCTCGAACACAATAGTTTTACAAACGGGCTTTGTGATACTGATTAGTAGAGGAGTTGGATGTTCGGTTTCACACGGGCTGTGAGTAGTCGACATCGCAATAATTAGCCTTCAGTGCAAGTGGGAGATTGTTGGAGATAGTGCCCTCATAGACAATTATTGGATCACAAGTACGTGATTGCAATGATTGCGGAGGACCTATACCGGTAGGACAGTCTTACTCGAGATGATAGTATGCTATCTGGTTTGCCTTTATCAGTCGTGTACATGATCATGTGACTGATTACATGTTACACTTTGATAGAGCCCTTAGGATCTTGCTTTACTACCAACAGTATGATGGTGATCATATACGTGAGAGTTGGGTAGTTTATATGCATATCCTTAATTGTGGTCCCTAGTCGTGGGAGTTTCGAGACAGGGCATCGATACTCCGGAGTAGACTAGTGTGTACAGTCGAGACCCCGACGAGGGGCGGTGGCCGGTCTCACAAGCCACTGGTGTCAGTTGGATCACCTAAGATGTATACAGGTGCTCATTGGGTTATGAGTACACCGGACAGGACTCGCCGGGAATCTGCTAGTTAGTACTATACATATCGTCAGATAGCAGTTCCCTGGTGACATGTGTACAGGTTAGTTCATCGACCTGAGGTCGTCATTTGTCTCGTGTGAGTTCCCACTGTGCTTTGATTTCTACCCTACCACGGCTCAAAGGAGTCGTGCAAACAGGTAGCTTTTGGGTACAGTCCCGAGCCATATGGAGGCACGTGAGCGGATCGGCAGGGGATTCGTCTCTCCCGGTATTGGGGGCGAGGTCGTGCTGTGTCTAGGAGAGCCATTACACGAAGTCCATGGCCATGGCAGGAGATTTACTGGTAGGTACTCCAGTAGTATCTCAGGGTGTTATTGGGCTTCACTCCGACACGACTTATACTGCTATTGGGGGTCTGACGTTACTAGCCCCCTAGGAAGATATGCGATACTCTTAGACGAACGGACCGGACTGTATATACATTGTCACTGTTAGGCTCAGTAGGGTTTCCGGATGAGTTCGCTCATCGGCCTCCCTTGAGGTCAGTCCATGGGCAGCCGTTACGCATTGCTAGTGCCGCTGACGGTTTGTGGTTAAACCCACTGCCAGGGTACTGACGAGTCATTAGAGTCCCCCACAGACAGTTTCCCAAGTTTGGGCGAAACGTTGTAGAGGCCGTATGGTTTTATGGCTGGGTTCGGAAAATGTACGTGCGTTTACGCACGTGTTATTTTTTGGGCAAATGATACTGGTCGGCTTTGGTTTAAGCCGGATCCGAGTATTATATTGAGTAAGTATAATATCTTTGTCTCAGTTGCATTTGTATTCGGTCGTAATACAAATGCGGGTATATTTATACAGTTTCGGGGTTATCCTGAAAGTCGTTTCAGGATCACTTTTGGAAGTTGCCGGTTTCCAGTTTTCTATCAGCCGTCTTTTAATATTCAGTTAAAGACGGATTTATCTTTTCTTGGATGAGAGTGAGTCATGCTTCTAGAAGGTTCTAGAAGGTTTTAGAAAATGGTGACAAGGATTGTGACTCATGCTTTGATTTCAACCATTCTTGTTTTCCTTAAGATATTCTTTTGTGTTCACATATGATATTTTGTTCTTAAGGTTACTCTCCCCTCTCCTACACCCCCCCACTCCTATAAGTGGCCGGCCCCCCTCCTCTCTCTCACACACTTGTTGTTTCACTTGAAAAGATTATGATAGATTTTTGGGGTGTATGGAATTCACAGCTCATTTCATTCCATCACCCGATTCCCTCGGCAACTTCATTAACCGATCGTCCACGGACTTGGACGAAGTGAGACAAAGTCATCTACTCATTCTCTACATCATTCTTGGTCGTCTCTTTTAGCAAAGTTGACGATCGAGTTGCCTCAAGTCAGAGGCGGGAGCCCGTTTAAAGAATCGTCGACGTGGTGCCACCTCGACGAGAAGATCGGAGATCGACGAGATCGGAGCAGCCGCAACGGAGCGTGAGATGATGGTTAAAGAACGAAGGACTCGGATCGTTCGGTATAACCTTTCTACACTCTTTACAGTTTGTTAGTTTAGCAATAATGGCAGATCCGGGTTAAAGTATACGATAGCGCCAGTTAAAAAGTATTTGTTCCGCATTTGGTGTCTGTAGACTGCCGGGGCGCTAACGTAGACTTACAAAATCTCCCTAAGATGCACAAGCAACCATAGAACTAAGGTCACCTAGGTCCAGTCTCTAGACCGCTCCTAGACTTTCAAAGGACAAGCCGCAGGATCAATCCTCTACCGCCTCCGTACTACCCTTGTAGCCAGGTAAGTGCCAGGTAAGTGGGAAGGAACCACAGTAGTGGACCTAATTAAAAACCACTAGCCTTTGACACACTTGCCTAGGCACTACAAAAGTAATGCGGGTAAACGATAGATTACCCACGACCTTCCTCTGTCCTTATTGAGCGCGACAGTCCTTAGAGTCTGGTCTAGATATTTTTTAAATTAATGAAGGGTTGATCTATATGCTCGGTTTGTGATTTGTGGGGCTTAGGAAGGGTGATGAAATCCCCACCTAATCTTGATTTGGTCTTTGCCCCTTAGAAATCCGTATTAAATATGCAAAACAAAACCAATCACAAAACTTTTGCAAAAAGATTTTTGAGCGGCGCAATTTTGCAAAGAATCCTGCAGAAAATAGATTTTATTGGATTTGAGGAGAGAGAGAAGGAGTTAAGAAAGATACCAGAGAATTATGTGGCGTTGATCCCTCTAAACTGCCGCGTTTCCGCCGCAGTAGGTGCCTTTATGCCGCGGTTCCGCCGCATGGCAGAAGGAACAGTTGATGAAATTTTTTGTATAGCCTTCCGTGCTCCTCTGGATCTCTAAAAATGTCTCTATTTCCTGTTCTCCTTAAGTCTGTGACTCCAGATCTCCTTGCAAAAATTCACGCACGAATCGTTAAATATGCAATTTTCAGTTTTTTGTTAATAATGATATGACTCGTCTAAGAATTCAACATAAATAGTAAAAATAAAAATTACGCACGTATCCCCGGCAACGGCGCCATTTGATTGTTACGAAAAAGCGTGTTTGTAGTTTAACCGCAATCAGGACGGTGTCGCGTGTAGCTAGACCGAGGTGAGTACGGGTCGTCCTCAGGGAAACGTTGAATGTTTTACTCTTACTTTAGATGTGTTGAAAAAGAGAGGAGGAATAAAGAATTTTATAGAATGGTTTCTAGATCTACGTTAATCAAGAATGTAAAATATAGATCTAGATTATTTTAGAGACTTAGATAATATAATAAGAAGGCTTGCAGGGTTCGTTAGGATTTAGTTGTTATGGACGATTAATTAAAAGTTACCATTTTTATCCATTAATATATTTAGAACTAGAACGACGGTGATGCGTGTAGATTAGGGTTTCTGGAAGGAAAAGAAATCCCACTCTTAACCCTTATCTCGATACGGAACTCCGTTCATATCTAGCCTTTACCAAAACAATCATTAATCTAATCTCTAATCGCGGTCGGAACTAGCAAAGAATTGCTAGCGCGCCCGATTAGGATGTTAATGATTCTTTTGATAAAGTTCCTAAACTTTATACGACTTAAAAAGGGTTTAGTTATTTTCATCGTCCATTAGCCTACCCTAATCCTACGAACCCTAACAAGCGGAGAATTACTCGCGCATGTTGGGAGAAGAAGATGAAAAGAAAGAGAGGGAAAACATAATGTAAAAAAAAAAGAATTAAATAAAACAACTACCTTTATTAATCAACTTGAACAATCTACACTTTGATTCCTTAGAAAATGATTACAAAGACTAGTTTGCTTCTCGATCTCTTCCAAGGAGGTAGACGAACAGTTGATGATCAGCCTGGATGCGTGAGCCGTCTTGGACTTCGTGATCTCTTCGGCTTGATCACTTTTCCAAGAGGCTCTCGATGCCCTTTTATAGTGCAAAGCCAGAATCTTCTTGTTGAAAACTTGGTAAAATTCTTCATAGATTCATGACAAGAAATCTCATGCTCTAACACCCTAGAATTGCGGAGGATCCGCGGCCCAAGGGGGGGTTTGGCCGCGGATCCGCGCTCAAAGGTTGAGATCTCTCGACTGGAATTTTTGGGCTTGCATCTTGTGACATGTGGCAATCCTAGGCACCTTCAGAATTCAAAAATCTTTTCTCGGTTGCTTCCAGACTTGGTCTTCAAGTTTTGCTTCTTAATTTGGCAAGTTTTCTTCAACAACTTGATTTGTTTGATAAATTCTGCATAACAACTTGGAAAATTCTGCACAATAATCTCAAATAATATTTAGTAGGCTTATTTCTACTAGGATTTGTTCAATGGATTTATTTGCATACATTTTCCTACCAAATACTAATTAAAATATAATAACACATGGAAAATAGTGCTTTTACACATAAACCCTCATATGTATAATATATTATAATAAAGTTCTTTTTTAATATGAAAATGGTAGGAAAAATGTAATACAAATGTACAGTTTTATCAACTGAACAACCGTCGACGATAACTGTCACGCCCCGCTTTCCAGAGTGCGCTAAGATCGGCACGTGACAGAGCCAACCATGCTACCTGTGGCTAGAAAACATCCCTCCACAGTCACATTACGGCTGTCTATAAGATATCAAGAACAATAAAATGAAAATAAACTATCTAGTACATATCTATATGCCAGAATAAACGAGTCAAGAAAAATATGCGGAAGCAATAAATCCAGTAAACAATAACATCTAGAAAGTACGTCCCAAATACGGGCTCACATCAGGAAATGAAAATACGGAAATAAAACTAAACCAAGCTAGATACTAACAAGATCCTCACCGCTTGGCCTGTCGGCTGAAGTACTCCAGGTCGGCCTGTGAAACAGATAAAGGATATGGGCCATGCAAAACCCAGACGTCAGTGCGTCATAATATCAATAATAATAAGCAACCAGGATGTAACGAGATATGCAGGCATGAATTATAAATAGTAACATGAATGTAATAAGTAAACATGGATATAGAACAGTGAAGTTTATTGTTCCCCTCTGAAAGACGGCGACGACGCAGGGACGTCTTGCCTGAGATTCGGGGCAGATGCTATATGGTTTTATCCGTCTACCTCTCCGAAGATGCCAAGTTGATTTATGGCACCGTGTATCGGAGGTTTAGACGAATGCGGCCGATGTAGCAGACTTCGTCAGATTCCCCCTCGCTAAAGAGGTTTTTGATTGTGGGGACGCTCTTCCCTGCAGGCGCAAACCCCTGCAGTTAATTACACTACCGCATCGCGGTAACAACTTTCTCCTTCTCCAGAATTACTTCGTGTCGTGGGTGTTTGTTTTGTTTGTGGTTGCCCGTGGATTGTATACGGAGACTATTTATTTCGTCGCCCGTAGGACGTGGATTAGTCCAAATCCGTACTTTCTTAGATTTGGGTTTTGGGTTTTGGTTTAAGGATACGTTAGCCATATTTGAGGCTAAGATCAACTTAAACGTTTGTTAAGGATACGTTAGTCTAATTTCCAGACTAAGATCTACTTAACGGGATCGTCTAGATCCATTTCCAGTTTAGGGACATGGTGGTCCATTTAATATATGGCCGTCGGGACCCGTCACCTCTCTGAAGACGTTGAAGGATTACAACGACATGTGTCAGAGGAGTTCGGAGATGTACCCTTGAACCAAAGTTTATTGGGGGTCTTATAGTCCAATTTGGTACTAAAGTCTGTTTGAATGTTTAAGGATACGTTAGCCATATTTGAGTCTAAGATCAACTTAAACGGGATCGTTTAGATCCAACAAAAGAGCGTTTGGGGGCTCTATTGTTCCAGTTTAGGGACGTAGTGGTCCATAGGTAGTTTAGGGACATTGCGGTCCAATACCAGTTTAAGGACATAGTGGTCCAATGCCAGTTTAAGGACATAGTGGTCCATAAAATGTATGGCTGTCGGGACCCATCACCTCTCTGAAGACGTTGAAGGATTACAACGACAAATATCAGAGGAGTTCAGATATGTACCCTTGAACCAATGAGTTGGTTGAAAGAGCATATGTGCTCAGTTCAAGATGATTTGAGGACTTATGGCCAATTTGGGCTAAGTCCAATTATGTTTGAAATATTGGCCCTTTGGGCCATTAGACATTTGTCTGGGTTCAGCCCCCATCATTCAGCAGTGCTAAACAGAGGTTTGGGGGCTCTGACAACATTTTGTCTTTGATTTCCTCAATTTTGAGATTCAATTGGAGGAGGGACTTTTGCCTCTGAAAAATTAGCCAATTTGGCTAAAAGTAGTGTTAAACACCAGAGAACAACAGTGTTAAACACTGGAGGTAGAACTCTCAAATTAGTGTTAAACACTAAAAGACAATCAGTGTTAAACACTGGAAATATAATCTTTAATTTAGTGTTAAACACAAGAAACAATCAGTGTTAAACACTGGAAATATAATCCCCAAATTAGTGTTAAACACTAATGACAGAGGGGTCACGTGTGGACACGTGAGAGCGCCCAAAAGGGGGGACCAGATCTCTTTTCTTCGTTCTGCAATTAAGTGTTAAACACTTTTCAATTCCTGGCCATCACGTGTGGGCACGTGATAAGCATCCATCCATTGGATATTAAAGGGATTTGTTTAGGGGTCACGTGGGGACACGTGAGGGCGCCCTAAATGTGGAGCCAGATCTCCTTTGTTTTACCCTCAAATCTGCGAATAAGTGTTAAGCACTTTTCATTTTTATTTCAAGCATCACGTGTTGACACGTGATGGGGATTTATGCGCTGACTGCTAAAACGTTTGCTAAGGGGTCACGTGGTAACACGTGAGAGCGCCCAAAGCCTCCATTTCCTTTGCTTTTTCTTTCTGCGTTTTGGGAGTCACGTGGGAGCACGTGAGGCATTGCCTCAAAGCTTCTTTTCTTCAGGGATCTTTTCAAGGGTCACGTGGGGGCACGTGACCCTAGTACTTTTCATGAACAGAGATCTTTTAAGTCTTCTTTTTTAAGAATTAAATTCTCTGTAGGGTTAAACCCTAATTTTGATTTTGGAGGAATTAAATTCCTATTTTGAAAGAATTAAATTCTTATTTAGGATAAAACCCTGATTTCTTTTTAAAGGAATTAAATTCCCAGATATGTAAAAGAATTAAATTCTTGATTAGGGTTAAACCCTAGTTTTTTTTTAGGAGAATTAAATTCTCAAACCTCAATTCCCCTTCTAAGTTTAGGATCTGCATTGCAGGATCTCGACCCGATGAGAATTAAATTCTCAACTTATGGGGAGATGTGCTCTGTGCAGATCTTCAACCAGAAGAAGAACTAAGTTCTTTTTTGTATAAGAGTTAAACTCTTGGATTTTGAGAATTAAATTCTCTGTTTGAAGTTGATCTTTTTCCCTTTTCTCACTTAGGGTTTTCTTTGTTGAGAATTAAATTCTCCTTTCTTTTCTTCCCTCTTGAGAATTAAATTCTCCTCTCTCTGTTTTTCTCTCCCAAAAAGGTCGATGCCCCCTCTTCTTTTCTTGGCTTCTATTTATAGGAGAAGGAAAAGAATCAAATTGTTTAGTGAATCTTTCATTGAAAGATTTGATTTGTTTTCATAATTAATATGATCGTTTAGATCATTCAGTGAATTTTATTCACCGTTGGATTTTAAATCCAAAAGATATTCTGTTTGTTATTTTCGGTGAGATTTCGGGGAATCTTTCCTTGTCTAAGATTTTCCCATAAATTGGTGATTTTTAATCACCCTTGGATCTTTAATCCAACGGTCCCCAGAATCCTTTTCCATTTGGAAAGATTTAGAGAAATTTAGAATTTTAATTCTATTTGGAAAGATTTAAATGATCTTTTTCAGAATTTAATTCTGTTGAACAGCAAGGCTTTTACAGCCAGTTACGTGTTGCCACGTGACCTTTGATCACGTGTGAGAACGTGACCTCCCATGAATGGGCTCCTCTTCTGCGCTCTGTCCTTTGCCACTGCTTTAACCATCACGTGTCAACACGTGACCAATGGTCACGTGTGAGCACGTGATACCTCATTGAGATAATTCCTGATTTTTAATCAGGGAACAGCGCAATGCACATTTGCTCATAACGTTTGATCCCGGATGAATTATGAAGCACATAATATATCAAATCGAAGGGTTTTTCGAGATGCTTCCAATACCATCAGAATTTATCTGTTTCTTATTCGGGAGTTTGTCAAAAAACAGCCCGGAAGATACTGGTTCGCATTTCCTTAAACGTATCGCTACCATTTGATACCTTGAGCTCTTTTGCGCAGAAATTTTTGGCGGGAACAAATCCCCCCCACTACTTTGCCCATGTAAGTATGTACGTAGGTGAAGTAGTGCAAAGTTATGAGTAGCCATGGAATTGAGGGCTTAGGAGACAAGTTTAGGGTCCTTGTAGCCTAAGACTTTTCAACTTTATGAGCCGTGAGGGTCTCACAAAGACTTTTCTCCCTACGGATCGAGAGGATCTCGTAGGTGTATTTTCTCCTTAGGGGTCGTGAGGACTCCTAAGTGTGTTTTCTCTTATAAGTCGTAAGGATCTTATAAGAGAATTTATCCCTCTTACGAGTCGAGAGGACCCGTAAGCGGTTGTTTCCCTCCTTGTCGAGATTCGACTTTGGAGAGTGAGACCCGTGGATAGTATGCAAGAGACCGTTTTGGGCCGACTTGCAGGGTCCCAGTGCTTAGGAAACAGGTTTCTTAATTCCTGTTGCCTAAGGCTTTTCCTCACGAGTCGAGACGAATCGAGCAGTTCTCGCAAAGACATCAATTTCCTCACGAGTCGAGACGAATCGAGCATTTCTCGCAAGAATATCCTAACGTCACAGTTAACCTCTGCTCTTTATGACAGAAGTCCGTTAGGGTCTGTGGTACTTAGGGTTTTGGCCATCGTACCGTCGTATCAGCTGATATATTCCTCGATAGGCAATCATGCTGTTCGAGTAGCCCTGTGACTGCCGTGTCTCTGATCCCTTCGGGGGCTGGACAAGACGTCTTCAAGCAATCCTCCTTGGCAGTTTGACCGTCGGAAGAGGAAGCGTTAGGAATTTTGCCATGCCGCTTTTTACTTGAGGTTAGGCTCATTTTGGAGAGCCCCGATGAGTCATAACCACTCCGCGCTGGTGTTGGATGATCTCTGATAGTCTTTCAGGCTTTATATAACTTGCCGTTAAGACCCTGAAGCTAGGAATTTAGCCTTTGCTTCATTTGCTGGCATCGTGTCTGCTGTATCGAGACGAATATCGCGGTTGTCTCTAGGTTGCTGATGAACCGTCGAGGTTTGGAACCATAGATTTTTCCGTGACTCCTTTTGGTGATGTTGCGTCTGCTGTGTCGAGACGAACGTCGAGGTGGTCACCACTCCGCACTGGTGCGAGATAATCTCCGATTGTCTTTCAGGCTTTATATGACTTGCCGTTAAGACGCATGAAGCTAGGAATTTGGCCTTTGCTTCGTTTGCTGGCATCGCGTCTGCTGTATCGAGACGAATGTCGCGGTTGTCTCTAGGTTGCTGGTGAACCGTCAAGGTTTGGAACCAGGGATTTTACCGTGACTCCTTTTGGTGATGATGTTGTGTCTGCTGTGTCGAGACGAACGTCGAAGTGGTGACCATTCCGCACTGGTGTGAGATGATCTCCAGTTGTCTTTCAGGCTTTATATGACTTGCCGTTAAGACCTTGAAGCTAGGAATTTGGCATTCGCTTCATTTGCTGGCATCGCGTCTACTGTATCGAGACGAATGTCACGGTTGTCTCTAGGTTGCTGGTGAACCATCGAGGTTTGGAACCAGGGATTTTGCCGTGACTCCTTTTGGTGATGTTGCGTCTGCTGTGTCGAGACGAACGTCGAGGTGGTGACCACTCCGCACTGGTGCGAGATAATCTCCGATTGTCTTTCAGACTTTATATGACTTGCCGTTAAGACGCATGAAGCTAGGAATTTGGCTTTTACTTCATTTGCTGGCATCGCGTCTGCTGTATCGAGATGAATGTCGCGGTTGTCTCTAGGTTTCTGGTGAACCGTCGAGGTTTGGAACCAGGGATTTTGCCATGACTCCTTTTGGTGATGATGTTGCGTCTGCTGTGTCGAGACGAACGTCGAAGTGGTGACCATTCCGCACTGGTGTGAGATGATCTCCGGTTGTCTTTCAGGCTTTATATGACTTGCCGTTAAGACGCATGAAGCTAGGAATTTAGCCCTTGCTTCGTTTGCTGGCATCGCGTCTGCTGTATCGAGACGAATGTCGTGGTTGTCTCTAGGTTGCTGGTGAACCGTCGAGGTCTGGAACTAGGGATTTTGTCGTGGCTCCTTTTGGTGATGTCGCGTCTACTGTGTCGAGACGAACGTTGAGGTGGTGACCACTCCACGCTGGTGCGAGATGATCTCCAATTGTCTTTCAGGCTTTATATGACTTGCCGTTAAGACCCTGAAGCTAGGAATTTGGCCTTCACTTCGTTCGGTTTGGCGCGTCCGAATCCTGCTGGAGGAAGAACACTGGGGCGACATTTCATCTGCTGTATCGAGACGATCGTCGAGGTGGTGACCACTCCGCGCTGGTGCGAGATGATCTCCGAATGTCTTTCAGGTTTTATATGAGTTACCGTCAAGACCCTGAAGCTAGGAATTTGGCCTTCGCTTCGTTCGCTTTGACTGTAAAGTCCTTTGTTGGCGTTGCGTCTGCATCCTGCTGGACTGCGGAGGAACACCGTCGTTGACATCTCGTCTGCTGTATCGAGACGAATGCTGAGGTGAAGCTGGGATTTTGTCGTCGCTCCGCTTTGTTTCGACCGTAAGGTCTTTTGTTGATGTTGCATCTGTATCCTGCTGGACTGCGAAGGAACGCCGTTGTTAACATCTCGTCTGCTGTATCGAGACGAATGCTGAGGTGAAGCTGGGATTTTGTCGTCGCTCCGCTTGATAGTGTAGCATCTATTTCGTTGTTGGTCTCCAGGCTGTAGATGTGGCCATTGAGATTTGGAACTAGGGACTATGTCGTGGCTCCGTTTGATGGCGTAGCATCTATGTCCTGCTGGAATGAGAAGGCCCACCGTTGTTGGTCTCCAGGCTGTAGATGTGGCCATTGAGATTTGGAACTAGGGACTTTGCCATGGTTCCATTTCGTTGCGACTCTGAGGTCAGTTGTTGACGTCACGCCTGCATCTGGTTGGAGTGAGGAGGAACGCCGTTGGTGATCTCTAAGTTGTCGATGTTGACGCCGAGGCCCTGAAGCTAGGGATCTTCCCCTACTTCATTTGTTGATATTGTGTCTGCAATATTGCGGAAAATGTCGAGGTTGTCTCTAGGTTGTCTATGAACCGTCAAGATTTGGCTTCGCTTTCTGGTGGAGCCTGTTGGGAAGGTATGGTTCCCTCTTTGTTTGTGCCCCTGGATTGTATACAGGGATCGATGTGATCTCACCTGTAGGGCATAAATTTTATTTTTATTTTATTTCTTTTTCCACGATGCTCTATCATTTCAGCTTTTATATCACGAAGGTCGCGATTGTCCAATCATTTCGGCTATTTTTCGCGGTGCCCAATCATTTCGGCTATTTATTTTGTTTTTACTCGCTGTTTTTTATTGCGAGTTGCCCAATCATTTCAGCTATTTTGCATGCATACATTTTTACTTGCTGCTTTTTATTACAAGTTGCCCCATCATTTCGGCTATTTTGTATGCATGCATGGCTCGCTGATTTTTTTTTATCGCGAATGTGGAACTTGGAATCTGACGCCAATCTCAGCATCAGCATCGCTACAACTGGAATATTATCAGGAGCGAATCATCATTTGCCGTGAAAGGGCTTGGAATTTGATATCGGTTTTAGGCATCAGCATCGCTACAACTGGGATATTGCCACGAGCGAATCATCATTTGCCTCTGTCGATGTTGAACAAAGGTGGCTTAGTAAACAGGGTTAAGGGTCATGTCGACTAAGGCTTTTGACTTCATGAGCCGTAAGGGTCTCACAAAGGTATTTCTCCCTACAAGTCATGAGGATCGTGTAGGTGTGTTTTCTCCTTTGGAATCGTGAGGATTCCTAAGTGCATGTTCCCCTGTAAATCGTAAGGATCTTACAAAAGGGTTTTCTCCTTATAAGTCGAAAGCACTTATAAGGGTTGTTCACCATATGGACATATCCCTAGTCGCGGGTGGGACTTTGTTAGGGAAATGTTTATTCGCGCCCATGGATTGTATACAAGGGTCAGTATCGAGCCGCTTGTAGGGCAGTATCGGAGGTTGTGGGGGTTGCTTAAGAACAGGTTCAGGTCTCTGTAACTTAAGACTTTTGAATCTTATAAGCCGTGAGGGTCCCATAAGAGAGTTCTCCTTACGAGTCGTGAGGATCTCGCAAGTGTATTTTCTCCTTAGGAATCGTGGGGACTCCTAAGTGTGTTGCTCCTTTGTGAGTCGTAAGGATCTCACGCGGGTGGTTTCTCCTTACAAGGTCGAGAGGACCCTGTAAGTGTCTTTTAACGAGGTTGCGCCCTTTCGGGTTTTCACAAACACTCGCCGGTAGTCCTGCTGTTTTTACTCACGGAGCCCTTTCGGGTTTTCATCCGTGCCCTTTTTGCTTATGGACATACCGTTTTTTTTATTCTTTTTTCTAACGAGGTCGCGCCCTTTCTGGTTTTCACAAACACTCGTCGGTAGCCCTGCTGTTTTTACTCACGGAGCCCTTTCGGGTTTTCATCCGTGCCCATTTTGCTTATGGACATACCGTTTTTTTGTTTTTTTTTTATCTTTTATCTATTTTTTTATTCTCTTTTTATTTTCTAACGAGTTTGCGCCCTCTCGGGTTTTCACAAGACTCGCCGGTAGCCCTGCTGTTTTTACTCACGGAGCCCTTTCGGGTTTTCATCCGTGCCCATTTTGCTTATGGACATACCGTTTTTCTTTTGCTTTTTTTTTAACACGTCAGCCTGAGGATGCTGCGGGCTGGTAGTAGTTTAACGACGTTTCGGTCATTTGCAAGTTTTAGGACATTGCGGTCCACCGTCGCCGTATTTGAGGCGAATATCTAGTTTACTGACTTTTCGGTCTATGGGGCTTTCCCTATGAATGAGCATGATTCCCCTGGCATATCCATCTTTCTCGAAGCGTGTGGTTGTGGCGGGCTCACCTTCCAGTTTTCGGACAGCGTGAACTTGCCCTGTTGGTATTGGTCTTCAACCCAGTTTTTGAAGATGTAGCAATTTTCGATCAGATGGCCCAATACTTGGTGGTAAGGGCAGTAATTAGGATTGTTAACCTCATTCAGTTGTAGCTGGCATTTCGGCTCCTGTAGAGTGATAAGCCCGCCGCGTACTGCTAATTCGAACAGCTTCCTTGTTTCGTCCCGGGGAAACGAGTAAGGACGTTTCAACTTTTCATAGAGAGGTTGCCGCTTGTTGTTTTGGCAACAACCGTTCTAGGGCCACTCGACTGTTGTTGAATGTTGGGGACGAAGGCCGTTTTTCCCTTTCCTTTATCCTTTTTGTTCGAACCGTTGCTTTCGGGTCCGAGATTTTTTCCGGGTATCGTGCAATTGCAAGGCTGAATGCTCTCGCAACTCCTCAATTCTTTCGTTTTAGAGATGGATTCCTTGAAGAGAGGGCCGAGGGCTACTTTTTTGTCGGAGTCGCTCTCGAAGGTGAGAACTCGCGGTCCCTCGGAGTCGGCTATATGACAGTGTTCGGCGGCTCTTTTGCGCTCATATATCGCATTTTTCCGATGTCTACGAGTTTCACACTTTGTCCTGTCGAAGTGTTGCTTTTGAGCGACATACCCTTGCCACCAACAGTTAAAGAATTCGCAGTCTTCGGTAGGATGTATGATCTTCTGATGATATAAACAGAAGTTAGGGTGCATCTCTACCTCAGCGAGAGTATTTTCTTCATAGGGCAGTAGCTTCATTCCTACTGATAGAGCTTTGGTGAACATTTTCCTCATCTTGAATTTGTTTTTATCCGCAGTGGATGGCTTTTGATTTGACGGGAATGCTTTGGCTCTTTCCAGTATGGCCATCTCACGCTCTTGATTGGCTTTTGCTTTCAGACGAATTTCATTTAGGAAGACATCGATCAACTCGTCTGATGGCAGTAGAATCTCTGGCTCAGGGTTCGCCCTTGGTTTCTCAGCGCAAGGAGCCTCTTCATCATCCTTCAGTCAATGAGAAATCACATGAAAAGTCGCTACGTAGTCTTTGGATTCATCTGATGAATTTTCTCCATCGTTTTCGTCCTCGACGAAAGAACAAGCTGCCCCCGGCGTGTCCCTCTTCTTTGGAGAGTGCGGCTGTGGTGTGTTTACCTTCCAGTTTCCCGACAGCGCGAACTTGCCTTGTAGGTACTGATCCTCGATCCATCCCTTAAAGACGAAGCAATCCTTGATCGGGTGACTTACCGTTTGGTGGTAAGGGCAATAATTGGGATTATTGAGATCGCCTGGCTGCAACGGACGTTTTGGACTCGGCAAATTGATGAGTCTGTTACGCACTGCCAGCTCGAACAGCCTTCTCGTTTTTTTCTGAGGAAACGAGTAAGGACGTCTTAGTCTCTCCTCAAGGGATGGGCACGGACGCATATTGTTTCGACGGACAACCGGCTTTGAGTTGCTCGGCTGTTGTTGAGTGTTGGCAACGACAATCGCTTTCCCTTTTCCTTTCTCATTTTGAGAGTCCGGCTTTGGAGGAGACGGTTTATGTCCCATCTGATCCATTTGGGCCAACTTGTCGATCAAGGCCTGGAAAGTAGTTGGCTTGAAGAACACCATGAATTGGGAGATGGTTGCTTGCGGATCCAGAGTTCCCACAAACATGCCCACTACCGGCGCTTCTTCGATGCTATGCTCGCATTTTAACCATAGGTTCCGCCATCATGTTGCGTATTGGACCCACGTTTCGCCGGGCCTTATCCTGGCGTTGATCAATGCGGTGATCGGGGTGCGCTCGCTGGCGCTTGCAAATCTTTGTGTAAACAGTAGCTCCATCTCCGCAAATGTTTTGACAGAGTCGTTAGGTAGCTCCAAATACCATTCAAAGGCTGTTTCCGCTAGGCTGCCGACGAACTGGCGAAGCAACAGTTTGTCGTCGCCTCGCGTGTTGCCGTATAAGGCTCTGAATTGAGAGACGTGCTGATGCGGATTTCCCGTCCCCTTATATACGTAGAATTTAGGGATCGTATATCCCGGCGGGTACCTTATTTGGTCATACCAGCCTGGATAGGGTCGTCCGGTCTTAACAATTTGGTCGGCCGCTTCATTCGCATGGTGAGCATGTATTTGCTGAGCGATATAATCATCGAGCATGGCTTTAGAGATGGTGTCCTCCTTGGCTGCTGAAAGAGCCGGAAGGGGATTCGATGTCTCCTCTCTGTCGTCTTCGATAATTATCGGGGGGTCTTCAGCTGGCGGTTTCGGCTGTAACATCATCCCAGCCATGTCTTGGAACAGCAGAGCCATTCGTTTTATATTGGCTGCCTGTTCCGTAGCCTCTTTTTCTTTCCTCTCGAGCATTCTTCGGAGGAACTCAGTGTCAGTCTCTTGTTCTTGACGCTGCTCTGAGGTCTCTGGGCTTTCTTTCGGCCCAGTGAGTGCGGCCATGGCTGTCAGCATTTCCTGAAGTTTCTGCTGCTGTTGCTCCTAAGCTTTCGTTATCGATCGGGTAAGCGGTCGATGACCCGTAGAAGCGCGGCTTTCTTCTTTTCCGGAAGCCATATAAACGGTATGTATTACCATACCCCCAGACTTGGGGCGTTTAAGTTCAGCGTCCTTGCGGTTCGCCGTGGTCACAGGGGCTTTCTCTGGCCTCCTTCTCTTTTGAGCAGTTGAAGTCGAGGGGGCCGTTGCAGTGGGCACCCAAATAGCTGTTGCTTTTTGTGGCTTGACGGAGTAATCCTTCTCCTGCCGAACCTTCATCTTTTTCTGTTGGCGGAAATAGTTTTCATCAATCATCGACTCTCGAACCTGTCGCCAGACTTTGTAAATTTTAGAGGACAGCCGTTGAGGGGGCTGCTCTAGCTTCTTCTCTGGAGTACTCTCCACAGGTGAAGGAGTTCGTTTCAACACCGCAGTAGGAGAGTTTCTGCGCACCGTGTTCAACAATTCAAAGTTGTTCCCCGTTGGAACAACAGCCTCGATCCCCACCATCGGAGCTGGTGGCGTAAATCTAGAGGGGGAGTTGCCCCCAGCCTTCCTTACTCGGCACCAGTAGCGACGTCGAGCGTGTCGTGCGGATAGGGTTGGTTCAGCCGTAGGGGTGACCTCCTCATGCCCCCTGTGTTGGTCAAAATTTGTTAGTACCAGCCTTTTAAAGACCGACGTCCGTTGAATAGGGACGGCCAACCTATCAAAAGCGGACTTCCGAGTAGGGGAAGCAACCTTGGAAATTTTGCCTGGAACGGGAGCAGGAATGGCTATCCGCTTCGAGATAACGCCTTCTGGTAGTGCAGGCTTCTTCATGGGCCCGTTGGAGCTCTGGCCTAGTCCGTTAAAAACTGAGACAGTGGGGTTGGGCGACCCGTTGAGAGGGACCGCGGCAGTGGTAAGTCGATCAAAGACCGACTTCTTTGGAGCTTCTTGCAACGTCGTTGGGGCATCGAAGCTCATGGATGGGAGCATGGTCCCAAAGAATAGTTCAGTGGTGGCTTGAGTTACCTGCTCCACTGGCATCTCGAAAAGGGAGGCCGCTTGGGGCCCATAAGTCACTCCTTTAGCAGGGACAGAGCGAGAGTTGCAGTTGCAGGTAGTGCAGTTTGAAGCTATTGTTCTTCTGTTTTCTGCACGGAGCAAGACACCAAATCTAAGTACCTTGAATCCATAGGCAACCACAGCAAACCGCGATTTGTTCGCGAACACGACACATGAAGTGTGGAGTGGAAAGAGGAAGAGGTCCCACCGGGCGTGCCAGAATCTGTTCCCCTCCGAAAGTCGGCGACGACGCAAGGACGTCTTGCCTGAGATTCGGGGCAGATGCTATATGGTTTTATCCGTCTACCTCTCCGAAGATGCCAAGTTGATTTATGGCACCGTGTATCGGAGGTTTAGACGGATGCGGCCGATGTAGCAGACTTCGTCAGATTCCCCCTCGCTAGAGGGGTTTTTGATTGTAGGGACGCTCTTCCCTGCAGGCGCAAGCCCCTGCAGTTAATTACGCTACCGCATCGCGGTAACAAATTTCTCCTTCTCCAGAATTTCACTTCGTGTCGTGGGTGTTTGTTTTGTTTGTGGTTGCCCGTGGATTGTATACGGAGACTATTTATTCCGTCGCCCGTAGGACGTGGATTAGTCCAAATCCGTACTTTCTTAGATTTGGGTTTTGGGTTTTGGTTTAAGGATACGTTAGCCATATTTGAGGCTAAGATCAATTTAAACGTTTGTTAAGGATACGTTAATCTAATTTCCAGACTAAGATCTACTTAACGGGATCGTCTAGATCCATTTCCAGTTTAGGGACATGGTGGTCCATTTAATATATGGCCGTCGGAACCTGTCACCTCTCTGACGACGTTGAAGGATTACAACGACATGTGTCAGAGGAGTTCGGAGATGTACCCTTGAACCAAAGTTTATTGGGGGTCTTATAGTCCAATTTGGGACTAAAGTCTGTTTGAATGTTTAAGGATACGTTAGCCATATTTGAGGCTAAGATCAACTTAAACGGGATCGTTTAGATCCAACAAAAGAGCGTTTGGGGGCTCTATTGTTCCAGTTTAGGGACGTAGTGGTCCATAGGTAGTTTAGAGACATTGCGGTCCAATACCAGTTTAAGGACATAGTGGTCCAATGCCAGTTTAAGGACATAGTGGTCCATAAAATGTATGGCTGTCGGGACCCATCACCTCTCTGAAGACGTTGAAGGATTACAACGACAAATATCAGAGGAGTTCAGATATGTACCCTTGAACCAATGAGTTGGTTGAAAGAGCATATGTGCTCAGTTCAAGATGATTTGAGGACTTATGGCCAATTTGGGCTAAGTCCAATTATGTTTGAAATATTGGCCCTTTGGGCCATTAGACATTTGTCTGGGTTCAGCCCCCATCATTCAGCAGTGCTAAACAGAGGTTTGGGGGCTCTGACAACATTTTGTCTTTGATTTCCTCAATTTTGAGATTCAATTGGAGGAGGGACTTTTGCCTCTGAAAAATTAATCAATTTGGCTAAAAGTATTGTTAAACACTAAAGAACAACAGTGTTAAACACTGGAGGTAGAACTCTCAAATTAGTGTTAAACACTAAAAGACAATCAGTGTTAAACACTGGAAATATAATCTTTAATTTAGTGTTAAACACTAGAAACAATCAGTGTTAAACACTGGAAATATAATCCCCAAATTAGTGTTAAACACTAAAGACAGAGGGGTCACGTGTGGACACGTGAGAGCGCCCAAAAGGGGGACCAGATCTCTTTTCTTCGTTCTGCAATTAAGTGTTAAACACTTTTCATTTCCTGGCCATCACGTGTGGGCACGTGATAAGCATCCATCCATTGGATATTAAAGGGATTTGTTTAGGGGTCACGTGGGGACACGTGAGGGCGTCCTAAATGTGGAGCCAGATCTCTTTTGTTTTACCCTCAAATCTGCGAATAAGTGTTAAGCACTTTTCATTTTTATTTCGAGCATCACGTGTTGACACGTGATGGGGATTTATGCGCTGACTGCTAAAACGTTTGCTAAGGGGTCACGTGGTAACACGTGAGAGCGCCCAAAGCCTCCATTTCCTTTGCTTTTTCTTTCTGTGTTATGGGAGTCACGTGGGAGCACGTGAGGCATTGCCTCAAAGCTTCTTTTCTTCAGGGATCTTTTCAAGGGTCACGTAGGGGCACGTGACCCTAGTTCTTTTCATGAACAGAGATCTTTTAAGTCTCCTTTTTTAAGAATTAAATTCTCTGTAGGGTTAAACCCTAATTTTGATTTTGGAGGAATTAAATTCCTATTGTGAAAGAATTAAATTCTTATTTAGGATAAAACCCTGATTTCTTTTTAAAGGAATTAAATTCCCAGATATGTAAAAGAATTAAATTCTTGATTAGGGTTAAACCTTAGTTTTGTTTTAGGAGAATTAAATTCTCAAAACTCAATTCCCTTTCTAAGTTTAGGATCTGCATGGCAGGATCTCGACTCGATGAGAATTAAATTCTCAACTTATGGGAAGATGTGCTCTGTGCAGATTTTCAACTAGAAGAAGAACTAAGTTCTTTTTTGTATAAGAGTTAAACTCTTGGATTTTGAGAATTAAATTCTCTGTTTGAAGTTGATCTTTTTCCCTTTTCTCACCTAGGATTTTCTTTGTTGAGAATTAAATTCTCCTTTCTTTTCTTCCCTCTTGAGAATTAAATTCTCCTCTCTCTGTTTTTCTCTCCAAAAAAGGTCGATGCCCCCTCTTCTTTTCTTGGCTTCTATTTATAGGAGAAGGAAAAGAATCAAATTGTTTAGTGAATCTTTCATTGAAAGATTTGATTTGTTTTCATAATTAATATGATCCTTTAGATCATTCGGTGAATTTTATTCACCGTTGGATTTTAAATCCAAAAGATATTCTGTTTGTTATTTTCGGTGAGATTTCGGGGAATCTTTCCTTGTCTAAGATTTTTCCATAAATTGGTGATTTTTAATCACCCTTGGATCTTTAATCCAACGGTCCCCATAATCCTTTTCCATTTGGAAAGATTTAGAGAAATTTAGAATTTTAATTCTATTTGGAAAGATTTAAATGATCTTTTTCATAATTTAATTCTATTGAACAGCAAGGCTTTTACAGCCAGTCATGTGTTGCCACGTGACTTTTGATCACGTGCGAGCACGTGACCCCCGGTCACGTGCGAGCACGTGACCCCCTGAATGGGCTCCTCTTCTGCGCTCTGTCCTTTGCCGCTGCTTTAACCATCACGTGTCAACACGTGACCATTGGTTACGTGTGAGCACGTGATACATCATTGAGATAATTCCTGATTTTTAATCAGGGAACAGCGCATAGCACATTTGCTCATAACTATTGATCCCGGATGAATTATGAAGCCCATAATATATCAAATCGAAGGGTTTTTCGATATGCTTCCAATACCATCAGAATTTATCTGTTTCTCATTTGGAAGTTTGTCAAAAAATAGCCCGGAAGATACTGGTTCGCATTTCCTTAAGCGTATCGCTACCATTTGATACCTTGGGCTCTTTTACGCAGAAATTTTTGGCGGGAACATGTATCAGTGTATGTGACGTGCGGTGATCAATCTAATCTGTGCTACCGGGTTATCTATTCTAAAGTTTATTTGAAATCAATTAGTGTACTCCTCCATGCAACTCAAAAGAATATGTCTCGTTATCCTCCGGGACCACGGATCAGGTAGTGGGAGTCACGAATGACTCTGTCCCGTTATCCCCCGGACCACGGATCAAGTAAGACTCACGAATGATTCTGTCCCGTTATCCCCCGGGACCATGGATTAAGTAATACCCTTTTAAGCTACACTTCAGTTACACTTTTGATTTCCCCATACCCCCAAGGTTATGTGTTCAAGTCAGGTATTGATAATCTGGGGCTAATGCCAACACAGGATCAAGCAGGTACAGGTTTGTCTATGTAGACAACAGGATACGTCCGTCAGGATGACAAGTCAGGATTGTCGGCATTAGGAACAGGATCAGGTATCAAGTCAAGCAGTGGTATATCAAGTCATGTCAGGTAGTGCACATGTATCAAACGGATGCTCATAATAAAACTGTAGCAAGTACGGATGCACGATAAAAGTACAGATGCACAGTAAAACACGGATGCACAAATATCTATCAGGGATTTCATCTGCAACTCCATGACTACGTAGGATGCACATTATCAAGTATGGAGTGCTAATGCAACAGTAATATAAATTAATATGACATGGCATGCAACTAGATATATAATAAATTGTACGGATGCGAACGGATATCGGGAAAACGGTAAAACTGTAACATGGATGCACAATACAATAAATATGCAATATTTTTATTTATATAGATACAAGTATAATAATATAGCATGTAGCAAGATAAACTTGCATGCGACTAGATACGTAAATAATGGTATGGATACGTGCGGGTATTAAAACTGTAAAACTGCGATGCAGTAAACATGTGATATTTTTATTCATATGAATTTAAATGTATTAGCATAGCATGTAGCAAGGTAAATTTGCATGCAACTAGATATGTAAATAACGGTATGGATGCATACGGGTATTGTAAAATTGTAAAACTGTAACATATAATGCATAATACAATGAATATTTAATATTATTATTAATATGGATGTAAATATAATAACATAGCATGTAGTAAGATAAACTTGCATGCAACTAGATATATAATAAATGATACAGATGCGAACGGATATCGGAATACGGTAAAACTGTAACATGGATGCACAATACCATAAACATGCAATATTTTTATTAATATAGATGCGAGTATAATAATATAGCCTGTATCAAGCTACTTGCATGCAACCAGATATATAATTAATGATATGGATGCGTATGGATATCCAAAAACAGTAAAACAATAATATAGATGTACAATGCAGTCAACATGTGATATTTTTATTCATATGGATACAAAATATGTATCATAGCATGTAGCAAGTTAAACTTGCATGCGACTAGATATGTAATAAATGATACGGATGCGAACGGATATTGTAAAACTGTAAAACTGTAACATAGAATGTACAATGCAATGAATATTTAATATTATTATTAATATGGATGCAAATATAATACATATCATGTAGCAAGATAAACTTGCATGCGACTAGATATGTAATAAACTGTACGGATGCAAACGGATATTGTAAAACTGTAAAACTGTAACATTGGATGCATAACTAAACAATATGTAATATTATTATTCGTAAGAATGCAAAATATAGTATTATAGCATGTAGCAAGATAAACTTGCCTTATCGGATCTCCAAACGGGGTGCGTACGCCGCGTACGATGTCGGTAACTGTCGCGATGCACACGCGGTGTACAGAACTGAACCAGGCAAAGCAAGAACACGACCACGCTGGCTGGGAACGTCCACTAGGTCACCCGGAACGGCGGCGGCGGCACGGCTCCGGCGATGATTGGAAAACAAGAAACAAGAAGAAGAAAAGAGAAGGAGAAGTAGAAGAAGAAGAAGAAGAAGAAGAAGAAGTTTTGTGTTCTGGGTTTGGATGTACTGGGATCAGAAAGGAAGGCGAGGGGGTGACATCGACTATGGTGTCGACGGCGAGGATTCAGGCCAGGGTTTTCCGGCGACGGGGCAGTGGGGTTTCTGGGTTTCTTGGGGTCGGGTTCTTGTGCAGGGAGTGAGTCGAGGATGGTGGTGGTGGTGTCAGGAGTTGAAGGGGGAGGCAAGGAGACGGAGGTGGTGATGCGGATGACAGGGTATGTCACGCCCCACTTCCCAATGTACGGGCAGAGCACGCGACGAGGCCGCTACGTATTTATTGTGAAGTAAATACGCTAAGCGTGTCTAAGCAATATAAAAGTAAAAGCACAAGAGACAAGATATAATAAAACAGCAACTTTATTTATTCACATTCTTTCCGTACAATGCATGGAAAAGTAAATACATGAAATAAAGCGATGCCTAAACAATGGCATAACAGAAATGAAAAGTACTGAATGGAAAGTGTATAATGAACTAGAGCTCAGAGCTCGGGGTCTTCACTGAATTGGTCCAAGTCTTCACTGGTGGGCTCGATCTTTGACGTGTCCAGATCACCTAACGACATTCAAAGAAGAAAGAAAGAGAATGTCATCAGCGAACAGATCGCTCGGTAAGTCCCAAAGGTAAGGGAGAAGTAGAATAGACAGAGAGTAAGAGAGAGAGAGAGAGTAGCTTTTAATGTTGTATTATATTATTATAATGTTGTATTTAGTGTTAACGCTGTTATTTGTAGTTTGGTACAGAAGGATGCCAGTGTATACGAGAGGAGTCTCTATATGCTAGAGACTAGGGCAAATGGAGGTACAAGGTTCCGTTATACAACCCAGAACAACGGCAATTGGATTCATGTTAGGTGTCTTAATCTTGCAGTCTCGTGCCCACTTTTAACACCTTCCGTACCATTCTACCCCTTAAACCCCATGTTATCTTGATTGTATAGTTGTATTGTATTGTCCTGTATTGTACACTGTATAGATTGTATAATTGGATGACTGACCGAAACCATGATATCAGTAAACGGATGTAACTGAAGAATCATGGATGTAAGTGTATAATCATGTAAATGGAATGTATATCCATGGTTCGGTTCAGTCAAGTTGATAGATTGAATATATGGAATATTAGATTCATGGATTCGTGTTGAATTGTAATATTGTAAATTGTAGATTGTAGATTGTACACTGTAGATTGTAGATTGTACACTGTAGATTGTAGATTGTACTTGAATTATATTCAAGTCAGATTATAATGAGACTCAAACTGAGTCAGAAAATTAGAAAAGTAAATTGAACTCCTGATTGTTTTGATGTTATCGGCAACCGCTGCACATGGGCAGCAGGATTTGTTTCTTTTTCAAAGACGATTACCGTATTGATAACACCGTTGTTAAGTTGTCTACCTTAGATAGGCAAGCACCCATATCTCCGGCTCCCTGAGGCTCAAGAGACCGGTCCCGCTTAAACCTACGTTTACTAGGGTCTTTAGGGTAATTTATAGAACTTGAGGGAGGTTTATGTAAAAATACTTTTATATACTTTTCAAAATACACCCCAAGTATTTATTATTCGTCTTTAGAATTGTAATGAATGTAAATTTTATATTGTGATATTTCTAGTGAAAATATCCTAATTTCATAAATAAAGGTATTTATTTATAATATTGATTTGTAAGGAGTTCATGGTATTTTAGTGTAAAATAATTTTTGTGATATTTTTAGAAAAAAGCGGAATATTTATATTATTACAAAATAGATATTTTAAGGATATATATATGTATATTTATGTGAAAATAATTTTTAATATATATAATATTTCTAGAAATCTTATTTTCTTTAGATTTTCGTATTTTAAATCTTTCGAGACCGAATGCTCCTTGCGGAGGTCTGCATCTCACACTACTAAGCCCGAGGATGTGCGATAATCCGCACCATCCCGAACGGGTTTCCCAAATGGGTTGTAGCGGCACTTTGCAAAGATTTGTATAAATACTAATTATTAAGAAAAAACGGTTTTATTAATTATGGTATTTATTTGTAAAGATGTCGATTTCCCGTATTCTATGTTCCCGAGAGTATTGTGCTATATTTCATATGAGTGTGTGAGGAGTGTTGGGGTCAAAACTTGCACCCCGGTTGACCGAGTTAAAGTCAAGGTCAACCCCAAGCCAGGTGGGTCCAAGCCCAGGTCAAGCGGGCCCATGCCCAAGCCGAGCCCGCGGCCAAGCCTCCCTATGCCAATAACAAAATCATGTAATAAATAATTTTTATGTAATTTTTTATGCATGAATGGGCATAAAGCCAAATTTTTGTAAAGCCCATGGCTTATGTGCAAAAAGAAATGGCGCATGAGCCATCGGATGGGCAAAATGCCATTTTGTAAAGCCCAAGGGGCAATGTGTAAATGTGTAAGCCTATAAGAGGCAACATGATGAAAATATCTAATATACTTTTTCATTCCCCAAAAAACTAGGGTTCTTTGTGCCTCCTGCTCCTTCTCCAAGGTTCTAAACCTTCTCATTTCTTTTGAATTAAATCAAGAGTTTTACTCTTTCTTTTCCAAAACTAAGTAGTTTTCCACCACAAAACCCACAAAGTGGAACTCAGATCTCCCATCAGATCTCAAAAAGGAGAGATTTTTAAAAACTCCTACTTCTTGGTCTTCAAGATTCGGCCAACAAAGAAAGAAGAAGAAGACCCATCTCCAGAAACCCAACTTTGAGGAAGAACTAGGGCTCAAGGGGAGAAGCCCTTCATCAGCTTCAAAACATCTTAGGAGTTTAACTTCTCACACACACACACACACACACACACACACACAAAATAATAAGTGCTCCTTTCTGAGAGTACAACTCCCGTTGCAGGGACCAAGTCCCTTTTGCTGCTCGAGCGCCCACGTGCTGACACGTGGTGCGCTAGCGCTCTTGCGCACAAAGCGCTAGCGCCCGAGCGCCCACGTGCTGACACGCGGTACGCTAGCGCTCAAAGCGCTAGCGCTCTTTCGCTCAGAGCGCTAGCGCTCTTGCGCTCAGAGCGAGCGCCCATGTGCTGACACGTTGTGCGCTAGCGCTAGCGCTTTTGCGTTCCGAGCGCTAGCGTCCGAGCGCCCACGTGCTGACACGTGGTGCGCTAGCGCTCACAGCGCTAGCTCTCTTGCGCTCAGAGCGGTAGCGCCAGAGCGCCCACGTGCTGATACGTGGTAAGCTAGCGCTCTTGCGCTCAAAGCGCTGGCGCTGGCCCCGGCCCCACGCATCCTTTGGATGCCTTTCCCTTTTTATATATATATATATATATATACATATATATATACACACACATATGTATACATATATAAACACACACATATACTCCACGACACTGTCCTCCGTTAGAAAAAAATTTCTAACAGGGCACTGTCCCGCACCCCGTAAGGGGGCTGCTAGCCCCCTTGACCCCCAGCCCGCTATCCGGGTAGCGGGACCCCCGTAAAAACTCTGCGGGGCCCCCGATATATCCAAAACCCCTTCAAAACACAACACTGCACATTGAGTTCGCATGACCAGTTTAACCCATTAATCGGAGGTTCTCTCGCTCCAAAGGCGAGGGGTAATTAACGGTAGCTTAGTCTGCGGCTGCCGGAAATTTGGATCCCCACAATCAATAAACCCCAGCCTACCCTAGGCAGGGGGAATCTGTAATGCGCCGGACAAGCGCGCGCATATTCCCATCTCAATGGGGTGACGAAAAACACCCTACAGATTCTAGCACGCCCGGTGGGACCAATCTCTCCTCCCATATTTCGGGTTAAATGTTCATGCGAGCTCAATCAATGTACATATCGATTGTCTATACTGAAATCTTGTTTCCATTTGCTGGTTAACGACTTTCAATTGCCATCTTCGAACGCAAGTCGGTATTTGAAAGACTTTCCTTGGCCCCAGGTGGGGGAAAGGCCATGAACACCGACAAAGTGATAAGGCATTTCGGGCAAGCTCCAGCGGTGCCCCTGGCAACTGTTCAATCGGGTATCTTCTCTAAGCTCCCCGTCAAATGACCACTAAGTCGTTAAACTGGAAACAGATGACCTCCAAGTCGTAAAACTAGAAACAGATGACCTCTAAGTCGTTAAACTGAAAACAGATGACCACTATGTCGTTAAACTGGGAACAGATGACCTCCAAGTCGTTAAATTGGAAACATATGACCTCTAAGTCGTTAAACTGGAAACAGATGACCTCTACGTCTTTAAACTGGAAACAGATGATCTCTAAGTTGTTAAACTAGAAACAGTAGACCTCTAAGTCTTTAAACTGGAAACATATGACCACTAAGTCGTTAGACTGGAAACAGATGACCTCTAAGTCGTTAAACTAGAAACAACTGATCACCACGTCGTTAAACTGAGAACAACAGACCACCAAGTCTTTAAACTGGGAATAATCGACCACCACGTCATTAAACTGGGAATGTAAAAAAATATATATATGTAAATAAACAAAAAAATTTGTAAATAAAAGAAAAATAAAGAAAAGCCGAAATGATAGGGCAACTCGCAATAAAAATCAGCGAGTAAAATAAAGATGAAAATAAAGCCGAAATGATGGGGCAACCGCGAATAAAAGCCGAAATGATGGGGCAATCGCAATCTTCGCGATAAGAAAAGATGAAATGATAGAGCGATCGCGGTAAAACAAAAAAAAACATAAAAAAAACAACGGCGAATGATGAGTCGCTCCTGGTACCATATTCCAGTGCAGCGATGCAGACGCTAACCAAAATCCAATTTCCCGAAATTCTTCCGGCCCTACGGTTAGTCCCCAAATTGACTACCGTATACAATCCACGGGCTCAAATAATTCTCATCACACTCATGCTCCACCGTAATCACCAGTTACGCGGCTGGTCTCTGCCCTTGGAATTATGGTCCATTAGGAAGACCCACTCATGTGTCCTCACGATGCATGAGGAGAACAAACCTTCGTAGGATCCTTACGATTCACAAAGGAAAAACACACTTAGGGGTCCTCACGACGCCTAAGGAGAAAATGCACCTATGAGATCCTTACGACTCGTAGGGAGAAAATGCTTTTATGGGACCCTTACGACCCATAAAATTGAAAAGCCTTAGGTGATAGGGATCTAAACCTGTCTCCTAAGCCATCGCTCCTCATTCCCCAAATGGCGAATGATGAGTCGCTCCTGGTACCATATTCCAGTGCAGCGATGTAGACGCCAACCAAATTCCAAATCCCATACCCCAACGGCGAATGCTGAGTCGCTCCTGGTACCATATTCCAATGCAGCGATACAGACGCCAACAAAGTCCCGAAATTTTTCCGGCCCTACGGTCTGGATCATACATCCTGCAAAACCGTATACAATCCACGGGCGTAAAACAATCTCAATCTCTCTCAAGTCCTACCGGTGATGCCACATTCAAAGTCCCACCAAAAAAAATAATAATAATAAAAAAACGGTATGTCCACAAGCAAGATGGGCACGGATGAAACCCGAAAGGGCTCCGTGAGTAAAAACAGCAGGACTGCCGATGAGTTTGTGAAAACACGAAAGGGTGCAAACTCGTGAGAAAAGAGATGAAATACACTCGCAAAGTCCTCTCGTCTTTGTGAGGAGAAAATTCCCGCGTGAAAAAAGAGATGAAATGCACTCGCAAAGCCCAAAGCGCTAGCGCCCGAGCGCCCACGTGCTGACACGTGGTGCGCTAGCGCTCTTGCGCTCAAAGCGCTGGCGCTGGCCCTACGCATCCTTTGGATGCCTTTCCCCTTTTATATATATACATATGTATACATATACACACACACATATACTCTACGACACTGTCCTCCGTTAGGAAAAAAAAATTCTAACGGGGCACTGCCCCGCACCCCACAAGGGGGGCGTTAGCCCCCTTGACCCCCAGCCCGCTATCCGAGTAGCGGGACCCCCGTAAAAACTCAGCGGGGCCCTCGATATATCCAAAACCCCTTCAAACACAACACTGCACATTGAGTTCGCATGACCAGTTTAACCCGTCAATCGGAGGTTCTCTTGCTCCAAAGGTGAGGGGTAATTAACGGCAGCTTAGTCCGCGGCTGCCGGAGATTTGGATCCCCACAATCAATAAACCCCAGCCTACCATAGGCAGGGGGAATCTGTAATGCGCCTGACAAGCGCGCGCGTATTCCCATCTCAATAGGGTGAAGAAAAACACCCTACAAGGAGGTAGGGCATTATCTCGTGATCTACTTAAAGGTATAGCAAGTTTAATGGTTTAAATGTAGAAATGAAACAATGTGGTATTTAAATGAAAAATACGGTAAAATGAAACAGCAATTACTTTATGATATGAAACTTGATCAATATGGTTGATTAGTGTTTAATGGTCAATATGAATTGGTTTAAGCATGATTGTATTAAAGAAAAGTGAAGTTTTATAAAGAAATCGAATCAGAAATCGGATTTGTTCCGATTTCGTCGGGTTTTGTAATTTCGTATTTTAGAATAAGAATAGCGAAGATAGAATTGGGACTTACGGGTTTAGGACAACAAAGAGAGGGAGATTGATCAGGAGGAGTCGTCGGTGCGTCGTTTTGTCGCCGGGAGTTCCTACGGTCGTCGCCGGAAAATCCGCCGCAGAATTCGCTGGAGCTTCGCCTTTCGCTTACTTCGATTGCACACAAGGGTTTCTAGTGATTTCTTGAGAGTTGGCTCAGAGTTTTAGGGTGACGGGGTAGAGTGCAGGGGTGGTATTTATAGGGTTAGGCTAGGGTTAGGATAGATGAAGAGTTTAAATTAAAAAAATGTAAAAAATATATGAAAATTCATAAAAATGGAGTAAAAGAGGTATTAAAAGCTCTCTGGAAACGATCTGAGTAATTGGAGTGTGCAGGGGGATTTAGAATATGAAGAGACACAACATTGAAGAAGGGAACTCGGCCGTCCGGCCGAGTCCGGCCAGAGTCGAAGGTCAGGGAGGTGGGGGGACGTCTGGTGTAGCCTCTGGTATATTTAGTTTTCCTAGGGTAGTAGGGTTTTTAGAAGTTATCACGTGTTGACTGTTGGACTTCTAAAAAATTCAAAACAATATAATATCAAAAATAATGTGGGGTATGGGATTTGAACTCTGGTGGCTTGGTTCAGCAGTGCAAGGTATTACCAATGAGCTACAAGCTCTTGCTTGTAATTAAATTGCTAATTAATTACTTGTGTCTTGTGCTCAGGCAATAAATACCCCTTTATGGATTTTGAAAAATTTTGTACAAAATGTTGTATAGGAAATTTGGGTTGTTGCATTCTACCCTCCTTATAAAAATTTCGTCCTCAAAATTTGTAAAAGGAAAGTGTAACAGATTCAAGAAAAGTTTGGTGACTGAAGTACAGATAGTGTATGAAAAATAATAAGGTGGTGCAAGGGTTTAAAAAAAATGTGAAAGAGTCTTACTAGTGTTACCTTGGTCAACTGTCTTGGCTTCTATGGCTGCTAAGGTGTTACAAGATATTAGAAGTACATGATAGTATATGAAAAATGTGTGAAGGAATGAAAGGATGCGAAGGTTTTGGTAAGATTGTAAAAGAGGTGAGGGAATTTTGGGTTAGGATGGATTCAAAGTTTATGAAATTGTAAAATTTAAGGAACATGATTGTAAAGAATATTTTAATTGCTGGTTCTTGTGTTATATTCTTAGGTTGTTCACGCAGAACAGAACTGCATAGTATGGTTCTATACAGCTCTGACCTGCATGGGCCGCCAACAAAACCTGTCACGCCCCGCTTCCCAATGTACGGGCAGAGGACGTGACGAGGCCGCCACGTATTTACTGTGAAGTAAATACGCTAAGCGTATCTAAGCAATATAAAAGTAAAAGCACAAGAGACAAGATATAATAAAACATCAACTTTATTTATTCACATTCTTTCTGTACAATGCATGGAAAAGTAAATATATGAAATAAAGCGATGCCTAAATAATGGCATAACAGAAATGAAAAATACTGAATGGAAAGTGTACAATGAACTAGAGCTCGGGGTCTTCACTGAATTGGTCCAAATCTTCACTGGTGGGCTCGATCTCTGACGTGTCCAGATCACCTAACGACATTCAAAGAAGAAAGAAAGAGAATGTCGTCAGCGAACAGATCGCTCGGTAAATCCCAAAAATAAGGGAGAAGTAGAATAGACAGAGAGTGAGAGAGAGAGAGAGAGTAGCTTTTAATGTTGTATTATATTATTATAATGTTGTATTTAGTGTTAACGCTGTTTTTTGTAGCTTGGTACAGAAAGATGCCAGTGTATACGAAAGGAGTCTCTATATGCTAGAGACTGGGGCAAATGGAAATACAAGATTCCGTTATACAACCCGGAACAACGGAAATTGGATTCATGTTAGGTGTCTTAATCTTGCAGTCTCTTGCCACTTTTAACACATTCCGTACTAGTCTACCCCTTAAACCCCGTGTTATCTTGATTGTATAGTTGTATTGTATTGTACACTGTATAGATTGCATAATTGGATGACTGACCGAAACCATGATATCAGTAAACGGATGTAACAGGAGAATCATAGATGTAACTGTATAATCATGTAAATTGAATATATATCTATGGTTCGGTTCAGTCAAGTTGATAGATTGAATATATGGAATAATGGATTCATGGATTCATGTTGAATTGTAATATTGTAAATTATAGATTGTAGAATGTAGACTGTAGATTGTAGACTGTACTTGAATCATATTCAAGTCAGATTATAATGAGACTCAAACTGAGTCAGACAATTAGAAAAGTAAATTGAAGTCCTGATTGTTTTGATGTTATCGGTAACCGCTGCACATGGGCGGCAGGATTTGTGTCTTTTTCAAAGACGATTACCGTATTGATAACGTCATTGTTAAGTTGTCTACCTTAGATAGGCAAGCACCCATATCTCCGGCTCCCTGAGGCTCAAGAGACCGGTCCCGCTTAAACCTAAGTTTACTAGGGTCTTTAGGGTAATTTATAGAACTTGAGGGGGTTTTATGTAAAAATACTTTTATATACTTTTCAAAATACACCCCAAGTATTTATTATTCGTCTTTAGAGTTGTAATGAATGTAGATTTTATATTGTGATATTTCTAGTGAAAATATCCTAATTTCATAAATAAAGGTATTTATTTGTAATATTGATTTGTAGGGAATTCATGGTATTTTAGTGTAAAATGATTCTTGTGATATTTTTAGAAAAAAGTGAAATATTTATATTATTACAAAATAGATATTTTAAGGATATATATATATATATTTATATGAAAATAATTTTTAATATATATAATATTTCTAGAAATCTCATTTTCTTTAGATTTTCGTATTTTAAATCTTTCGAGACCGAATACTCTTTGCGGAGGTCTGCATCTCGCACTACTAAGCCCGAGGATGTGCGATAATCCGCACCATTCTAAACGGGTTCCCCAAATGGGTTGTAGCGGCGCTTTGCAAAGATTTGTATAAATACTAATCATTAAGGAAAAACGGTTTTATTAATTATGGTATTTATTTGTAAAGATGTCGATTTCTCGTATTCTATGTTCCTGAGGGTATTGTGCTTTGTTAAATATGAGTGTGTGAGGAGGTAGGTCATTACTTCGTGATCTACTTAAAGGTATAGCAAGTTTAATGGTTTAAATATAGAAATGAAACTATGTGGTGTTTAAATAAAAAAATACGGTAAAATGAAATATCAATTACTTTATGATATGAAACTTGATCAATATGGTTGATTAGTGTTTAATAGTCAACATGAATTGGTTTAAGCATGATTGTATTAAAGAAAAGTGAAGTTTTATAAAAAAAAAATCGAATCGGAAATTGGATTTGTTCCGATTTCGTCGGGTTTTGTAATTCCATATTTTAGAATAAGAATAGCGAAGATAGAATTGGGACTTATGGGTTTAGTACAATAAAGAGAGGGAGATGGATCGGGAGGAGTCGCCGGTGCGTCGTTTCGTCGCCGGGAGTTCCTACGATTGTCGCCGGAAAATCCGCCGGAGCTTCGCCTTTCGCTCACTTCGATTGCACACAAGGGTTTCTAGTGATTTCTTGAGAGTTGGCTCAGAGTTTTAGGGTGAGGGGGTAGAGTGTAGGGGTGATATTTATAGGGTTAGGCTAGGGTTAGGGTAGATGAAGAGTTTAAATAAAAAAATGTAAAAAATATATGAAAATTCATAAAAATGGAGTAAAATAGGTATTAAAAGCTCTCTGGAAACGATCTGAGTAATTGGAGTGTGCAGGGGGTTTAGAATACGAAGTGACACAACATTGAAGAAGGGAACTTGGCCGTCCGGCCGAGTCCGGCCTGCGGCGTCTGCCTGAGTCGGCCGGTCCGCCGGCCGACTCGGCCGAGTCGGAGGTCAGGGAGGTGGGGGTCGTCTGGTGTAGCCTCTGGTATATTTAGTTTTCCTAGGGTAGTAGGGTTTTTGGAAGTTATCACGTGTTTACTATTAGACTTCTAAAAAATTCAAAACAAAATAATATTAAAAATAATGTAAGGTATGAGATTTGAACTCTAGTGGCATGGTTCAGCAGTGCAAGGTATTACCAATGAGCTACAAGCTCTTGCTTGTAATTAAATTGCTAATTAATTACTTGTTGTGCTCAGGCAATAAATACCCCTTTATGGATTTTGAAAATTTTTGTACAAAAAGTTGTATAGGAAATTTAGGGTTGTTACAGGGTACGGCCGTCGAAGAGGTCTCCGGCGCCGGTACATGATGTGGGGTTTTCTGCAGTTGTGGGTCTTGGTGCTCGGGGTTTGGTGTCGGGGTTTGAAGGGAAGGTGAAGATGAGGTCGAGGAGAAGGAGAGGGAATGCAGGCGAAGGTGGTGACGACAAGGGGACGAGGGTGAAGGTGGTGGCTGGATTCGGCATGGGTGCTCGGTGATGGGTTCGTCGCGGGGATGTTGGTTGTTGCGGGAGATGAGAGAGGAAGAAGAGGGTGGGGTGATGGAGATAAGGACGTGGTGACGAGGGGGTCGGCGAAGATTACTACGACGGCGAAGGTGAAGGCGTGGGTTGGGTTTGTCGCAACGAAGGAAAGAAAGAAGTGAGGAAGGGAGAGGGAGAAAGAGGCTCTGTTTATGGGGTTGGGTTAAAAATATGATATTAATTACACTATTCACACCCAAACAACAATAAATCAAGAAATAACCATAAATAAAGAAATACCCAAAGAACTGGTATAAATGAATTAGGGTGTTACAATAACCCAGACGGCGTTGTTGTCTCTCGGACTCCATGGTAAGGCATTCACGAAATCCATAGTGATGTGCTCCTATTTCCACTCGGATATCGGAAGCGGTTGTAACAATCCAGCTGTGCTCCGGTGTTCCGTCTTTGCTTGTTGGCATACGAAGCACTTGGATACAAACCGTGCAATCTCCCACTTCATCCTGTTCTACCAATAGTGCTGCCTCAGATCTCGGTACATCTTCGTGCTTTCCGGATGCACTGAATATGTTGAACTGTGAGTATGAGCTAGTACTTCTTCTCGAACACTACCCTTGGGAACGCAGAGTCTGCTACCGAATCTCAAAGAACCGTCTCGATATATGAGCAAATCCGTCCTCAACCCGGCTTCCACCTGTTCTTTGAACTTCTGCACTCGAGAATCATCAGCCTGTGCAGCCTTAAAACGATCTACAAGAGAAGTCTGCACCTGTAGTTGCCAAAGCTGCCCGGTTGCACTTGGTGTAACAACTTCTAGTTCGAGCTTCTGAAAGTCTTCAATGATGCTCCTCTGACTGGTCAACATCATGACCGCTGGCTTGCGATTGAGAGTATCGGGTACGACATTTACTTTCCCCGGATGGTACTATAAGTCTAAGTCATAGTCCGCCATTAGTTCTAACCATCGGCGTTGCCTCATATTCAATTTCTTCTGAGTGAACACGTATTTCAGACTCTTGTGATCCGTGTACACTTCCACATTTTCGCCCAATAAGTAATGTCTCCAGATTTTCAAGGCGAAAACCACTGCAGCTAACTCCAAGTCGTGAGTTGGGTAGTTCTTCTCATGATTCTTCAGCTGTCGTGAGGCATAAGCAACTACTCGACCGTGCTGCATCAAAACACAGCCTAAACCTTTACCTGAAGTATCGCTGTGTATCACCAAACCACCCGAATTATCTGGTATTGTAAGAATATGAGTCGTGGTCAACTTTTGTTTCAGCAACTCAAAAGTCTGTGTACATTCCTCTGGCCACATGTAAGGCACTTCCTTCCGTATTAGCTTTGTCAAGGGTTCAGCAACTCGTGCAAAGTCCTGAAAAAAATGCCGATAATATCCTTCCAATCCCAGAAAACTTCTGATCTCGGCCACTAATTTCGGTGTCGGCCAATCCCTAACAGATTCTATCTTCACTGGGTCTACTGAAATGCCTTCGCCCGAAACAATGTGTCCCAAGAACTGCACTTTATCGAGCCAGAACTCGCACTTGCTCAGTTTTACGTATAGCTTCTCTTCCCGTAGAATTTGTAGTACAGTTCGCAAATGTTCGACGTGCTCCTATCAAGTCTTAGAGTAAACCAGTATGCTATCGATGAATGCCATGAAAAACGTGTCCAAGTATTTTGCAAAAACTCTATTCATCAGATCCATGAATATTACTAGAGCATTGGTAACACCGAACAGCATCACACAAAACTCATAATGCCCATATCGGGTCCGGAAAGCCGTTTTGCATACATCTTCGGCTGTTACTTTCATATGGTGATAACCCTAATGAAGATCCAGCTTCGAAAACACCTTGGAACCCCCAATTGATCAAATAGGTCGTCGATGCGCAGAATGAGGTACTTGTTCTTTATCGTTACTCTGTTCAGCTCACAGTAGTCTATACATCCGCAGCGATCCAACATTCTTCTTCACTAATAAAACCGGTGCACCCCATGGAGACGCGCTTGGGGCAAATAAATCCCTTCTCTAGAAGATCTCCAATTTGCTTCTTCAATTATGCCAGTTCAACTGGCGCCATTCTGTACGGTGCCCGAGAAACCGGTGATGTACCTAGAATCAGGTCGATTGAGAATCACAAGATGCGAGGAGGTGGTAGACCTGGTAAATCTCTAGGGAACACATCAAGGAAGTCCCGAACGATCTTTGGCGCTGGGTTCTCATCAATCTCTATAGCCGTCAATACCCTCGTCTTAGCTTTATACTTGGCTGGATCCAAAGATTCGCTTCCGCCTTCGAAAAAAAACTCATGGTGATTGGGGATGCGGAAAGTTACATTCCCAGCTCGGCAATCAATGATTTCATGGAATGTACTCATCAAATCCATCCCAAGAATTGCGTCGTAGCTTCCTATCCTGATTAAAAGAAAATTCGCATAAAATTCCCTGACGCACACTGTAACTGGACAAGATCTACATTCTCAACTAGACACTATAATACCATTACCCGTATGTATTTCCCTTCTCTTGGTCAATGGTTCATGAAGTATGGAGTAAGTGTCGACGAAATATGGAGATATGAAACAATGTGATACTCCTGAATCAAATAGTACTCTAGCTGGCGTGGAATGAACGTGTAGAGTACCTGTAACAACTTCACCTGAGGCCTCTGCCTGCTCGACGGTCAAGGCGAAAGCCCGTCCCTGACCGTGACCTAGGTTGGTCTTCCTCTGCTCCAATGACCTCTACCGCTACGATCCAGATCCCCCCTGTAACTCTATTCACTGAGGGCAACCACTAACCCTTTGCTGACTGGATCCGCAAATCAAACATTGTCCCTTGGCACGGCGACGGTCCTTCTGGGTATGCCCGTCCCTGTGATAGTAACCGCTGACTAAAGCTTTCCTCTGTTGTTGTTGCTGGGGCATGAAGGGACGCTTCATCTATATCATCCCTGGCCTGTGAACTTTCATGAACCCTCGAGACGATGTATACGTACGTGTCGGGATAACTGGGGGCCTCCTGTCACTCGAGCTGGGGCCCTTGAATTTATTGATAATTTTCTCCTGAATTCGTGCAACGTTGAGCATCTGTGCGAAGGTCTGCAACTCGAGAGACGCAATCAACTGCTGCAGCTCAAAGTCAAGTCCTTGCAAGAAACGTCTAGCCCTGGTGGCCTCTGAAACGACCATATAGGGAGCGAATCGGCTCAGACAGTTGAACTCTGCCACATATACATCAATGGGGCGGCTGTTTTGCTTCAGCAAGATAAATCTTTCTTTCATTTCTGTTCTGGCGGTGGAGGGGAAGTGGTGGTCCAAGAAGCATTCTTTGAACTTACTCCATTCAATCGGTCCATCAAGTCTGCTCTTTTCGATAGACCACTAAGCACGGGCTTCGTCTTCCAGCTGGATCTTTATCACGTTCACTTTCTCTATATCTGGGACCCTTGCGGCTATCAGTAAATTTTCTACATTGACTAGCCATTGCTTGGCTTCAAGTGGTTCGGTTAACCCTGTAAACACACCCGGGTGTAGCCTCCGAAAATCCAATATCGTGCCAGCTCTGGCAGGTGTAGCTGGTGCAGTGGCACCCTCGAGGCGGTAATGAGAGCTGAGAATCCTCCTAATGCGGTAATTACCCGGATACCCTCGGTAGGTAGGCCAGTCTTCCTCATTTGGGCTTCTGCGAGAGTCGTCAGTGCGTTCAGGATCCTCTCTGTGCGATCTTTAGAACTAGAGTCCGAGGAGAGGTCGTTTGGAGAAGTCATGTCGCTGGAAGATAGATGAAAGGATATGATTAGATACAAAAATGAAAGTAAAATATAGTAAAGTGAAAACAACATAATAAAGCGTGGTTCTGTTATCCCTTTACACTAAGCCTGGCGCTCTGATACCAACAAAACCATGTTACGCCCCGCTTCCTAAACTATGGAATACAGAGCGGTTACTTTATTTACGACACACTTCTCTTTAAACAGATCAATCAAATAGTTCAACTATAGTTCAACTATATCATGTACAAATCATTATAAACTTTAGCAAAATAAATGTTAACATCCTTATCGGGCGCGCTACCGATGTATTGATAGTCTCGACCACGATTTGAGATTAGATTAACACTTGTTTTGTTAGGGGCTAGACATGAATAGAGATCAATGCAAGGACAAGGGTTAGGAGTGGGGAAACCCTAGTTTCTTCTAAAAGAACTCTAATCTACATCTCTCTTGTGGTGTCTAAGAAAGTGTGACTAAGAAAAGTGGTTACTTAATTAGGCCCGCTATTTTCGGTGATTCGTATAGCGAATACCTCCCACTTACCTGGCACTTACCTGGCCACAAGAGCGATAAATATGTCATTTGATTGATCTGTTTAAAAAGTGTGTCGTAAATAAAATAACCGCAATCAGGACGGTGTCGCTAGTTGCTAACTGCGATGAGTACGGGTCGTCAGCAGGAAAATGTGAACCTTTTTCTTATTTTAGACGAGTTGATTGAAAGATGGATTGATTGGTTGTGGATCTATTTTAATACGGATATAGATTTTATAAAGAAGAGGCCTGTAGGGTTCATAGGACTCAGTAGTAATGGATGATTAATTAAAAATGACTCATTTTATCTTTTAATAGTTTAAAACTAGATCGATAGTGATAAATGTAGATTAGGGTTCTTTTGGAAGAAACTAGGATTTCCCCACTCTTAACCCCTATCCTTGCATTGATCTCTATTCATGTCTGTTTCCCCCAATCAGAGCAAACCTCTGTTTGAATTTCAAAAATTCAAAAATTGAAGCAACGCTTCAGATCCTTTGCGCTGCGCGCAGAGCGCTACGTGTCAAAAACAGACACGCCAGCGCAAGGGGCGCTGCGCCCAAGGCAGCGCACCCCAATCAGAGCAAGGCTCTGTTTTAAAATTCAAATTTTAAATAATAAAGGAAGCAACGCTTCAGATAACTTGCGCTCTGCGCTGCGCGCCATGTGTCAGCGCAGTTGCGCTGCGCTCTGCACTGCGCGACACGTGTCAGCGCAGTTGCGCTGCGCGACACGTGTCAGCGCAGTTGCGCTGCGCGACACGTGTCAGGCGCAGGTGCACTTACGCCAAAACTTAAATAATAAATTATTTAATTAATCAGAATTAAAATTCTAGAAAGATCTTTTTTATCTTCTTAAAATAAGAAGATTATCTTCTGTAAAACAGCGGCCTTAGGATTAAAGATCCAACGGTGGGGAAATATCCCCGAATCAATCAGAGAAAGACCTCTGTAACAAACTCAACAAACCAATTGGCCCTATATAAAGGCCCCTAGACTTCAAGTCTCATACAGACAGAGAAAGAGAAAAAAGAGAGAACTCTGAAAGAATTTAGAAGAGCATCTTCTTCAAGGTAAAGAACTTGATTCTTGAAGAACAGAGATGAAATCATCTCAAAAGAAGAATTTCTTCTAAAAAGATCAAGGATCAAGATCTTCAACATAAAAAGAAAAGATGAAAAAAAGATCCAATCACAAAAATTAAAGAAGTAATTTACTTCATCCCTAGATCTTTTGATCTATATAAAGGCATTGCATATTGATGAGAATCAGAACCATTGGTTCTTGAATCTTGATATAGAACCTCTTTAGAACAAGAAAAAACTTGTTTCTTTGATCTAAAATTGATCAAGATGCGCTCTGCGCTATTGGACAGTGCCCTGCACCCTTAATTTGTGCTGTTGCGCTTTTTGGACTGGCGCAAGTCACCAGAAAGCGCCACGTGTCAATCTGCGCCTTGCGCTCACAAAATATAGCGCACTGCGCTCTCGGATTAGCGCAAGTCACCAGAGTGCGCCACGTGTCAGCAGCGCACTGGCGCAGCGCACTGCGCTAACAGACTTGCGCTCACCGGAGCGTGACATGTGTCACCTCCACATGCGCTGGCGTCTTGCGCTCCTTAATTGGCGCAAAGCGCCTGACAAGCCACGTGGCGCATTGTCAGATCATTAAATGCAATGCATTATTAAGAAAGGGCAGAACCCAATTAAAAGTCTAACAGACCAATTTAGATGCTGTGCATCATTAAAAAAAGGGGCAGAGCACAATTAAAGGGCCTAACAGACCTAATAAAAATGTTGTGCATTATTAAGAAGGGGCAGAGCCCAATTAAAAGGTCTAAATAAACCAAAACAAATGCTGTGCATTGTTTAAAAAGGGCAGAGCCCAAGCAAAGGCCTAACAGGCCTAATATAAGTGAAATGTTATACATTTTCAACTGGACTTAACCCAATTATGGCCGTAAGTCCTCAAATTAAATTGAACTGAGCACAACTGCTCTCCCAAATCAATTTACACCCGGTTCAAGGGTACATCTCTGAACTCCTCTGATATTTGTCGTTGTAATCCTTCAACGTCGTCAGAGAGGTGACGGGTCCCGACAACCACACATTGCTACGGAATGTGGGGTCCTTAAACTCATGGACTATGATGTCCCTAAACCAATATTCATCCCCAAACTGGGAATGTTGGACCACCAAGTCCTTAAACTGGAAATAGAGCCCCCAAATGCTCCTTTGTCGGATCTAAACGATCCCGTTAAGTTGATCTTAGTCTCAAATTAGACTTATGTATCCTTAACGAACGTTTAAGTTGATCTTAGCCTCAAATATGGCTAACGTATCCTTAAACCAAAACCCCAAACCCAAATCTAAGAAAATACGGATTTGGACTAATCAACGTCCTACGGATGACAACATAAATTAGTCTCCGTATACGATCCACGGGCAACCACAAACAAAACAAACACCCACGACATGAAGTGACCAGCTGGAGAAGGAGAAAGTTGTTACCGCGATGCGGTAACGTAATTAACTGCAGGGGCTTGCGCCTACAGGGAAGAGCGTCCCCACAATCAAAAACCCCTCAAGCGAGGGGGAAATCTGACGAAGTCTGCTATATCGGACGCATCCGTTTAAACCTTCGATACACGGTGCCATAAATCAACTTGGTATCTTCGGAGAGGTGGACGGATAGCACCAAATAGTATCTGCCCCGAATCTCAGGCAAGACGAACCTACGCGGTCGCATCTCCGTGATTCGGAGGGGAACAGATTCTAGCACGCCCGGTGGGACCTTTTCCTCTTTCCACTCCACACTTCGTGTGTCGTGTTCGCGAACCAATCGCGGTTTGTTAATGGTTGCTCTCGGGTTTCAAATTACTAAGATTCGGTCTCTTGCTTGGCGCAGAAAGCAAACAGCAATGGCGTTCAACTGCACTAACTACAACTGCAACTCTCGCTCCGTCCCGTCCGGAGGAGTGACTTACGGGCCTCAAGCGACCTCCATCTTCGCTATGCCTGTGGAACAAGTGACTCAGGCTACCACCGGTCTGTTTTTCGGGACCATGCTCCCGCCAGTGAACATTAATGTCCCGCTGCCTCAGGAGGCGCAAAAGAAGTCGGTCTTCGATCGGCTTGCTACTAACACGGCCCCTCTCAGCGGGTCGTCCAATTCCAACTCCTCGGTCTTCACCAGGCTGAACTCGAGCTCCAAAGGGCCTACCAAGAAGCCCATAAGACCTGAAGTGGCCATCCCAAAGAAGATAGCCATCCCCGCTCCTGAAGTCGTCAAGGCGGCTTCTCCTTCCAGAGGGTCGGTCTTTGCGAGGCTGACTGCTCCCGTTCCCGCTCCCGCTTAGAAATCTGTTTTTGACCGGCTGGACACGGTTTCTCAACGGACGTCAGTCTTCAAGAGGCTGACACCCGCGACAGCCTCCCACCTGAATGAGGGGCAAGACAAAGCCGTCGTTGAACCAATCCCAATAACTCGTCACGCCCGACGTCGCTACTGGCACCGGATAAGGAAGGCTGGGGGCAACTCCCCCTCTAGGCTAACTCCACCAGCTCCAACGGTGGAAATTAATGTCGTTGTTCCAACCGGGAACAGCTTTGAGCTGTTGAACAGGGTATGCAGGAATTCGCCTACTGTCGTACTAAAAAGATCTCCGCCACCGGTAGAGACCGTCTTAGAAACAAAGCCGGAGCAGTCTCCTCAACGGCTGTCTTCCAAAGTCTACAAGATTTGTCGACGAGTCTGGGAATCGGTGATTGATCCGAATTTCTCCCATCAGCACAAGAAGTTGAAGGTCCGACAGGAAGAAAACCGTCATGTTAAGCCACAAAAGACGACGGCCACCTGGGTGCCCACAGCAACGGCCCCCTCAACTTCGATGGCCCACAAGAGAAGGAGGCCGGAGAAGATCCCTGTGCCGGCGATAAAAGCCAAAAACACTGAACCCAAACGCCCTAAGTCTGGGGGCATGATCGTCCATACCATTTACATGGCGTCTGGGAAGGAAGATAGCTGCGCTTCGATGGGCCACCGACCGCTCACCCGATCCATCATAAGGGCCCAGGAACAGCAGCAGCAGAAGCTCCAGGAGATGTTGATTGCGATGGCCGCACTCACCGGACCAAAAGAAAGCCCGGAGACATCATCAGAGCAACGTCGCGAACACGAAACTGATACTGAGTTCCTTCGTAGAATGCTTGAAAGAAAGGACAAGGAGGCTGCAGAGCAAGCGGCCAATATAAAGCAGATGGCTCTCCTATTTCAAGACATGGTCGGGATGATGATCCAGCCGGATCCCCCAGCCGAAGATCCTCCGATTATCCTTGAAGATGACAGAGGAGAAACGTCAAATCCACCGCCGGCTCTTTCAACAGCCAAGGAGGAGACAATTTCCAAAGCTGCCCTAGATGACTACATTGCTCAACAAATATGAGTTCACCAGGCAACTGGGGTAGCCAGTCAAGTTGTCAAAATACGGGCGACCATATCCGAGCTGGTATGATCAGATCGGGTACCCGCCGAGCTACACGATCCCAAAATTCCATGTTTACAAGGGGACAGGCAATCTCCATCAACATGTTGCCCAGTTCAGGGCTCTTTATGGCAACACCGGCGGCGATGATAAGCTCCTGCTTCGCCAATTCGTCGGTAGCTTATCGGAGACGGCGTTTGAAGGGTACTCCGGGCTTTCGAACGACTCCGTCAAAACTTTCGCTAAAATGGAGTTGTTGTTTACCCAGCGTTTCGCAAGCGCCAGCGAGCGTACTCCAATAACAGCTTTGATCAATGCAAGAGTAAAGCCGGGCAAAACTTGGGTTCAATATGCAATCCGATGGCGGAACTTGTGGTCAAAATGCGAACAACGCATCGAGGAAGCGCCAGCGGTGGGCATGTTCATGAGCACCTTAGATCCTCATGCAACTATATCACAGTTCATGATGTTCTTTAAACCAACCACGTTCCAGGCCTTGATCGACAAATTAGACCAAATGGACCAGATGGGCCATAGACCGTCTCCTCCAAAGCCGGATTCTCCAAATGAGAAGGGGAAAGGAAAAGCGATCGTCGTCGCTAATGCTCAACAACAGCCGAGCAACTTGAAGCCGGTTGTCCGTCAAAACAATATGCGTCCACGCCTATCCCTCGAGGAGAGGCTAGGACGCCCTTACTCGTTTCCCCAAGATAAAATGAGAAGACTGTTCGAGCTGGCAGTGCGTAACAGACTCATCAATTTGCCGGATCAAAACGTCCGTTGCAGCCAAACGACGTCAATGATCCCAATTACTGCCCCAACCACCGAGTATTGGGTCATCCGATCGAAGATTGCTACGTCTTCAAAAACTGGATTGAAGACCAATACCAACAAGGCAAGTTCGCGTTATCCGAAAAATGGAAGGTGAACCCGCCGCAACCTCATACCCCTAAAAAGGTGAATATGCCGGGGGCAACATGCTCCCTTGTTAAAGAAGCCCCATGGGAGGTCGTTCTTTCAGCCAAAACCAAAAGGATGCTGAATGATCTCCAAACATGCCCGGTGATCAGGTGGAAGAAACCGTTGGAACCTCAGATCATTGAAGCGATGCTGAAGCCGCGCCTAACTCCAAAGATTGGTGGTGATGGCCCAAGCACTCACACCCAGCCGTCAAAATCTTCAAAGAAGAAGAAGAAGAAATCCAAAAAGCCCGTGAAGCCTGGCGACAAGCGCACGGACTTACAAAAATAGATCGACGCGCTGGAAGAGTACAATCAAAAGGCACGGACTCCTACCACACTCCAAGAGTTCCTCAGCCACGTCCTTCAGGAGGAAGATAAGGGAGAGAGCTCGTCAGATGAATCCGAGGAATGCGTGGAAAGTTATCATATGATCTCTCATTCGTTTATAGATGATGAGAAAACTCCTTGCACTGAGAAGCTGGGGGCAGATCCTAAACCGGAACTTCTGGGGCCATCAGATGAAACAATTGATGCATTCCTCAACGAACCTCTCTTGAAAAGTAAAGCTGATCGGAAGCGTGAGACGGCCATATTTGAAAGAGCCAAGCGCCGGCGACTAGATGAAAGAGTTGAGATACCCCTGCCAGATCAAAGTACATCCACCGCAAATAAAAGCAAGTTCAAGACGAGGAAAAGGTTTGCTAAAGCCATATCAATGGGGATGAAGCTACCACCCTCTGAAGGAAACATTGCCGACGAAGCGGAAATGCACCCTTCCTACTGCTTATATCATCGAAAGATTTCGCACCCCACCGAAGAGTGCAAAGCTTTTAATAGATGGAGGCAGGGGTATGTTGTTCACCGGCAACATTTTAAGCGGGAGAAGCGCAAAACTCGTCGGGAGCGGAAAAGTACGACTGAGGAGCTTAGAAGAACCACAGGCGATTGTCGCATGGTTAACGCCGGGGAAGTGCAAGTGCTCACATTCGGGAGTGACTCTGATGAGAAAATGGCTCTTAGCCATCTCTTTAAAGAGTCCGCCTCGGGAAAAGAGGAAGAGCCGAAGGCCTGCGAAAATATCTGGCTGCGTAATCGTACGCTACCCGAAAAGAATCTCGGACCCTCAAATAAAAAAGATAAGGGAAAAGAAAAGGTCTCTGAGGATATCGCCCTAGATGACCAAGTCATGGAAGAGCTGACAGCCAAGGACCCGCCAAAGAAGAATAAGGTGGACTACAACGTTCTGGCGCACTTGAGGAAGCTGCCCTCGCAACTCAGTATTCTCGATGCCCTCTTACTATCAAAAGAAGCAAGAGATTCATTGATCAAAGCGCTATAGGAGCCCGAGCAATTCCAAGCTTTCCTCACTGAAGAAAAGATGAAGGATGAGTTGGAAGAAGTGCACACAGCCGATGTCACCTTCGGCGACGAAGACCTCCTCCTTGGGACGTGCGAACACAACCGTTCCCTTTATGTCTCAGGGTACTGCCATGATATAAAGATAGGCAAAATCTTGGTTGACAATGGGTCTTCCGTCAATCTCCTCAATGTACGGGTATTGAAGGAAATCTGCATGAGTGTCCAGCACCTCGCTCGGGATAAAATCACCATCTCCAGGTTCGACTCTCAATCATCAAGGACTCTCGGGTCTGTGATACCGACATTACGCTTTGGGCTACCTGTCACGGACATTAAATTTCACGTCATAGACGCCAAGACATGCTATAATGCTTTGACCGGCCGACCCTGGTTACACGAGTACAACATCATCCCTTCTACACAGCATCAGTGTATGAAATATTTTAAGGATGGTCTCGAGTATACCGTGACGGGAGAGTTGAACCCATTCTCCGTGAACGAAGTCCGCAAATGTGAAGATGCAAAATACTTCTTACCGGATTTCGAGGACACAGAGAGATGTCACAAACCGGAGAACAAAGCTATCACCACCATTCCAGTCTTCGGGAGTGATACCGAGGAGGAAGAAGTGATGGTTTATTCAGTTCTACCCCAACACAACAAGCCAGGACCGTCCGCTCCCATGTTGATCTTTGCCAGTGACTCGGAAGATGAGATCCATGTTATATTTTCCGCTCGACCTTCAATACAAACTGTCGCTGATGAAGAGCAAAGTTTGCAAGTTGCCATGGTTCCGCCTAAACATCATAAAGAACTAGATGCGCTCGATACCTACAGTGTGGAAGAGCTGCAGACGTTCTATGTCCCTCCCAGGAGAGAAGGCGAAAAGGTGATTCTATTCTACCGCTCAGGGGAAACCAAAGTGGAGAAAGAAATCTGGTATGACGCGGATCCTACACTTGATAGGCTTCAGCCCATCCGTCTGCCTAGATATTATACAGAAGGCTTGAAAAGGCTGTTGAAGCGTCAGGGGATACCCTTCAAACAGACCGCTCGAAAAGCCAAGTTCTATGACAGGTTCTGGAACGTTCCCGGAACTCAGCACAAGTTGCCTAATGGGAGGATGGAAACAATCAGGCTTGGATACATTCGATCCAAGAAACGGGAGCTCCTCAGTGACTCCTATGTTGTACATGACTTTGATGAAGAAGGAGATGCTCAATGGGAGAGTGTTAATCCTGAACCAGAAAAAGTCCCCGACGTAAAAATGCCCAGTCCGTCGTTCGAAGAACAAATGGACAAGCTTATAAGGGAAGCTGGTCAAAAAGTCCGAGACGACCACAACCGCGAAATGGCCATCTATGAGAAAGCCAGGACACAACGCCTTCTCTAACAGGCTGCAAAAGACGAAAATGGCGCTCCCTGCCAACCTATTGTAAAAAAGGCCCGACGCCGAGGCAGAAACAAGTCAAAAAGTGAAAAAGGCATTCAACAACGACAAAGCGGGAACAAGAAGCCACGCAGTCGGGAATCGAGCGGTCCGGATTTGTCCCTTATGAAGAAGATGAGTCGAGCATACTCTTTTCCTCAAGACAAGACAAAGAAGATACTTGACCTAGCTATAAAACACCAAATGCTTACACTGCCGGAGTCTAAACACCCCGAACAAGCAGGCGAAGTCTCACACCCGAACTATTGCTCTTATCACAGGGTAATAGGACACCCTCTCGAAGACTGCTTCACATTCAAGAATTGGGTCGAAAATCAGTATCAGCTCGGCAAGTTCGCTCTTTCTGACAGCTGGAAGGTAACACCGCCACAGAAGCATGAACCCAAAGCCACGAGAGCAAAATCTGATCCACATCGGTCTTAGAAGCGAGCTCGTACTTGTCATATGATAACAATATCAAAAGAAGAGCCTGAGAATATGGATGACCTTCCTTGGTGCTTTGAAAACAGCGATGACGAGGTGATCTCAGAATTTCCACCAGCGCCGAAAGAGCTGGAAGATGGAATACACACCACTGCAGATAACCTCAAGAAAATTGAGTTGGGGACGGCGAACGACCCGCGACCGACATTTGTTAGTGAGCTGTTGTCTGAAGAGAGGGTGGCTGTGCTAAAAGACGTGCTTATGCAGCATAGAGATTGCTTCGCGCGGAACTATTCCGAGATGCCAGGATTAGATCCAGAGATTGTTGTCCACAAATTGGCAATATCCCCGGACGTCAAGCCAGTCAAACAAGCACCGAGAAGAATGCGGCTCGAGATTGAGATGAGCATCAACGCCGAGGTCAAGAAGCTAATCGACTCTGGCTTCATTTAAGAGGTTCAGTATCCTGACTGGATTGTCAACATCGTCCCGGTGATGAAGAAAAATGGGACGGTGCGCATATGTGTAGACTTTCGAGATCTCAATAAAGCCTGCCCGAAGGACGATTTCCCAGTGCCAATCATCGAGCTGATGATAGATAACACGTCCACTCACGAGCTTTTCTCCTTCATGGACGGCTCATCAGGATATAATCAGATAAAGATGCATCCCGAAGACCAGAAGCACACCGCTTTCCGGACCCCTTTGGGTATATGCTGTTACAAGGTGATGCCCTTCGCTCTAAAGAACGCCGGTGCCACCTATCAAAGGGCCATTACAAAGATCTTCGATGACCTTATACATGAAATCGTTGAATGTTATATCGACGACCTCGTGGTTAAGAGCAAATCATACGTGGAGCATTTAGAGCATCTAAAGACCGTATTTCAACGCCTTCGACAATACAACTTGAAGATGAACCCTCTCAAGTGCGCATTCGGAGTTTCCTCGGGCAAATTCCTAGGATTCATAGTCCGACACCGAGGTATCGAGATAGATCCGTCAAAGATCAAGGCGATCATGGAAATGCCTCCGCCAAAGACTCTTAAGCAATTGCGATCTCTCCAAGGGAAGCTCGCGTATATCCGGCGATTTATAGCCAATCTTTCAGGCAAGTGTCGTCCTTATAGTCATCTGATGAAGAAGGGAACCCCGTTCATCTGGGATCACAAATGCCAACACGTACTGGATGAAATCAAGCAGTATCTGCAGAACCCGCCAGTGCTGGCTGCTCCGGTCAAGGAAAAGCCTCTCATTCTTTATACAACCGCCCTTGAAGGTTCCTTAGGTGCATTATGGGCATAAGAGAATGACCAAGGGAAAGAAAGAGCTCTCTATTACTTAAGTCGAGTTCTCCTGGGGGCAGAAAGCAACTATTCCCCCATTGAAAAACACTGTCTGGCGTTGATCTTCGCGATAACAAAACTCAGGCACTATGCATTGGCACATAAAATCCGTCTCATATCGATGGTGGACCCTCTCAAATATTTGATGTCAAAGGCCATACTGACAGGTCGGCTCACTAAATGGGCCATGCTCCTGATGGAGTTCTCAATAACTTATCAACCTCTTAAGGCAATGAAAGGCCAGGCCATCGCCGACCTCCTCGCTGAGCATCCGATACCGGCCGATTCCCCTTTGAATTACGAACTGCCAGACGAACATGCGTTTGATGCGATCGACGGTAGTGATACCCGATGGGAACTCTATTTTGATGGAGCGTCTTCCATGAAGAAGCGCAAACAGAGCACCCCTATAATCAAATCGGGAATAGGCCTTATCTTCGTGACCCCGCAAAGAGGGATAATGCGATTCGCCTTCTCCTTGACAGAGCCAAGGACGAACAATGAAGCTGAATACGAAGCTTTGATAGCAGGCCTCGAGATCGCCATCGACATGGGGATTGAAAACCTCCTCATATACGGAGATTCCCAACTGGTCGTCAGTCAGGTAAATGGCGACTACCAAACATGCAAACCCGAACTGGTGAAATATGGCGAGAGAGTACAGCAACCGCTGACTCAAATTCCCTCCTATATGCTGGAAAGCATACCGTGTGCAGAAAATAGCAAAGCGGATGCACTAGCTAAGCTCGCTAAAGAACTGGCCGACGAGAACCTCGATGACGTAAGAATCGTGGTACAAAGTCGTCGGGTGCTCGCCCCAGCTGAAATATCTCCGGAATCATCCGAAAAAAGGGAGCAACTGAGCAAATGGCTATGCAAATAAAAGACCAGGAAAAGGCTGAGGATTGGAGAGAAGCCTATATAGACTACTTCAAATCCCGTCGAACACCTGAAGATGCGTCCTCAAGACATCAGCTTATGGAACGAGCTCTGTCTTTCACCTTCGTCAATGATACTCTGTACAAGAGGTCGTTTGATTCTCTGTGGTTGAGATGTCTGGGACCTGAAGAGGCGAAAAGAGTCGTCCAAGAAGTTCACGATGGACTCTGCGGTTCTCACCAAGCAGGCCCAAAGATGAAGTTGAAGATCAAACGGATGGGTTACTACTGTCCCACGATGATCCATGACTGCCTTGAGTATGCGAAGCAATGTCACTCGTGCCAGATTCATGGGGACTTTATCCATCAGCACCCAAATCCTCTACATCCAACAGTGGCTAGTTGGCCGTTCGAAATGTGGGGGACTGACGTAATCGGCCCCATCGAACCAGCATCGTCCAGGGGACATCGATTCATTTTGGCGATGACTGACTATTTCTCCAAATGGGCAGAAGCAGTACCGCCGAGGGAAGTGAAGACGGAGAATATCCTCTATTTCTTCAAGACGCACGTCATTTATCGGTTTGGAACTCTGCGACGGATCATCTCCGATAACGGGCCAGCCTACAGAAGCCACAAGATCAGCCGCTTCGCGCAACAACACAACATAGACTGGAGATATTTCTCAGTTTATAATCCCCGAGCTAACGGTCTAGCTGAGGCTTTCAACAAGACCTTGACGAAGATCGTGAAGAAGACGGTGTCCCGAAATAAGAAAGACTGGCACGGGAGACTGCAAGAAGCTCTCTGGGCGTATCGAACTACGTTCAAGATGGCCACGAACACAAAGCCATACGCGTTGGTATTCGGTACAGAAGCAGTACTCCCCCTCGAGATAGAATTACCCTCTCTACGAGTGGCAGTTCACTACGAGCTGACGGACGAAGAAAATGCTCACCTTCGGCTTGAGTAGCTTGATGCCCTTGATGAAACCCGGCTCATAACGCAACAAAATCTGGAGGCTTATAAAGCAAAGATGACGTGCTCCTATGAAAGATTGACTAGGCCGAGGACATTCTGCCAAGGCGAACTCGTGCTAGTGGTCAGAAGACCTATGATCCCCAATCGCGTCAAGCGGGGAAAATTCGAGCCGAACTATGAAGGCCCGTATATCATAGACAAGGTCTACCAGGGTGGAGCCTATCTACTCATGGATATGCACGGTGAAAGACCTTTCAGGCCAATAAACGGTCGCTTCCTAAAGAAATACTACGCTTAATGAGTCACAGCCTAGGTCAATGATAAATGACGACGACTATGTCCGCTCGCTATCTTCCTAAGCCCAAACTCTATAAGTAGTAGTCGGCCTTCTTCAACAACGGACCGAAACGTCCTTAAACTAATGACGGACCACCACGTCCTAAAACTAGTTGTTGACGGAGATGTCGATAAACTACGGTGGATTGCAACATCCCAAAGCCGATAAAAAAAATAAAGAAAGAAAAAACGGTATGTCCATAAGCAAAGTGGGCACGGATGAAAACCCGAATGGACTCCATGAGTAAAAACAGCAGGACTACCGGCGCGTGTTTGTGAAAACCCGAAAGGGCGCAACCTCGTTAAAAGACACTTACAGGATCCTCTCGACTTTGTAAGGAGAAACCACCCGCGTGAGATCCTTACGACTCACAAGGGAGCAACACACTTAGGGATCCCCATGATTCCTAAGGAGAAATTATACTTGCGAGATCCTCACGACTCGTAAGGAGAACTCTCTTATGGGACCCTCACGGCTCATAAGATTTGAAAGTCTTAAGTTACAGAGACCTGAACCTGTTCTTAAGCAACCCCCACAACCTTCGATATTGCCTATAAGTGGCTCAATACTGACCCTTGTATACAATCCACGGGCGCGAATAAACATTTCCCTAACAAAGTCCCACCCATGACTAGGGATATGTCTACACGGTGAACAGCCCTTGTAAGTCATCTCGACTTATAAGGAGAAAACACCCATTTGTAATATCCTTACGACTTATAAGGGAACGTACACTCAGGAATCTTCATGATTCCTAAGGAGAAAACACACTAACGAGATCCTCACGACTTATAGGGAGAAATACTTTTGTGAGACCCTTACGGCTCATGAAGTTAAAATCCTTGGTCGACAGGATCCTAACCCTGTTTACTAAGCCACCTTTGTTTGGCATCGACAGAGGCAAATGATGATTCGCTCCTGGCAATATTCCAGTTGTAGCGGTGCTGATGCCGAAATCGGTGTCTAATCCCAAACTTGCGGCGAAAAGCTAACAAGCCACACATGCATACGAAATAGCCGAAATGATGGGGCAACTTGCAAATAAAAATCAGCAAGTAAAAAAAAATATGCATGCAAAATAGCCGAAATGATGGGGCAACTCGCAATAAAAAGCAGCGAGTGAAAATAAAATAAATAGCCGAAATGATTGGGCACCGCGAAAAATAGCCGAAATGATTGGGCAATCGCGACCTTCGCGATATAAAAGCTGAAATGATAGAGCATCGCGGAAAGAAATAAAATAAAAAATATAATAAATAAAATCTATGCCCTACAGGCAACATCATAGCAATACCTGTATACAATCCAGGGGCACAAACAAAGAAGGAAACACATCTTCCCTCCCCATGCTCCATCAAACAACGGAGCCAAGTCTTGACGGCAACTCATATAAAATCGGAAAAACAATCAGAGATCATCTCACACCAGCATAGAGTGATCACTACCTCAACGTTTGTCTCGACACAACAGACGAGATGTCACTACAGCGTCCTTCCTCCAACAGGATTCGGAAACACCAAAGCAAACGAAGCGAAGGCCAAATTCCTAGCTTCAGGGTCTTGACGGTAACTCATATAAAATCGGAAAGACCATCGGAGATCATCTTACACCAGCATAGAGTGATCACTACCTCTACATTCGTCTCGATACAGCAGACGAGATGTCACCACAGCATTCTTCCTCCAGCAGGGTTCAGACGCGACAACAACAACGGAGCCACGGCAAAATCCCTAGTTCCAAACCTCGACGGTTCACCAACAACCTAGAGACAACCGCGGCATTCGTCTCGATACAGCAGACGCAATGCCAGTAAACGAAGCGAAGGCCAAATTCCTAGCTTCAGGGTCTTAACGGCAAGTCATATAAAGCCTGAAAGACCATCGGAGATCATCCCATGCCAGCGCGGAGTGGTTATGACTCATCGGGGCTCTCCAAAATGAGCCTAACCTCAAGTAAAAAGCGGCATTGCAAAATTCCTAACGCTTGCTCTTCCGACGGTCAAACTGCCTAGGAGGATTACTTGAAGACGTCTTGTCCAGCCCCCGAAGGGATCAGAGACACGGCAATCACAAGGCTACTCGAACAGCAAGATTTCCTATCGAGGAATACATCAGCCAATGCGACGGTACAACGGACAAAACCTAGTACCGCAGACCCTAACGGACTTCTGCCGTAAAGAACAGAGGTTAATTATGACGTTAGGATATTTTTGCGAGAACTGCTCGATTCGTCTCTACTCGTGAGGAAATTAGTGTCTTTGCGAGAACTTCTCGATTCGTCTCAACTTGTGAGATAAAGCCTTAGGCAGCGGGGATTAAAAAAAAACCCTGTTTCCTAAGCACTGGGACCCTGCAAGTCGGTCCAAAATGAACTCTTGCATACTATTCATGGGTCACACTCTCCAAAGTCGAATCTCGACAAGGAGGGAAACAACCGCTTACGAGTCCTCTCGACTCGTAAGAGGGAAAAATTCTCTTATAAGATCCTTACGACTTATAAGAGAAAACGCACTTAGGAATCCTCACGATTCCTAAGGAGAAAATACACCTACGGGATCCTCTCGATTCGTAGGGAGAAAATTCTCTATGAGACCCTCACGACTCATAGAGTTGAAAAGTCTTAGGCAGCAGATCTGAACCTGCCTCCTAAGCCATCACTACCTCTTGAAGAAGCCAAGACAGGATGCTCACTCTATCATCTGTCGACCATGTTTACTAAGGTAACATGCTGATAATAAAAGAAAGGAGAAAGCAGAGAAATGACACAAGACATTGTGAAGAATGTATATCTTTTATTCATGAATTCGATCGAGTACAAAATACATGGTGTTAAAGAATAAAAGAAACAAATACATCTTATTTACAATTAAAAATGATACAAAATGTTCATGGAGAAGGAAGCATCTTCAACAAATCTGCAAGTTGCTCTCGCACTTCCTTCACCGCCCACTCCTGATCGGCTGCCGCAGCCAACTCCGCTTCCACCTGGGCCCGCTGCTGCATGTAGGATGAAAGCTGCTCCTCAACTGCCTGCTGAGATGCTTCGCGACCTTGGGCATCACGCTCAACGGCATCGAGCTTCTGCTTCAGTGATAGCCCATCAGAAATACTTTACAGAAGGCCCTCGAAGATAGCCTTCACCCGGGCAGCGTTCGCGTCGACCTCAGCACGCAGTCGAGCAGACTCGCTTGAAGTCTCTTGGCATTCCCTCCTCCTTAAAGCCGCCTCTTGTTCCAAATGGTGGAAGTAAGAAGCGCTCTGCTCGATCCATGCCGCCCGTTGAGTACTCGTAGCCAAAACCTCGGGGGCAGGACGCATAAGCTCCAGCTGATGCAGGCGGACCTCGATCTCCCTGCAGTGGTTAACCCAAGACTCAACGACGCCTTCATTATGAAAATTTACAAGCGTCGCTAGTATCGGATTAACCTCCGCAGCGAAATCTACGGCGGATGTAGGGGCTTCTGCGTCGAACTCCTCGACGCATCCGCTTAGCATACTCAAACTCATTGCAACACCCTTTGAGGATGGACGCCTGGAGAACGGGCCTGCCGGCATCATGATGCGAGACTCGAAGGGGGCCAGGATCGGAACGACAGCTGAAAAAACAAAACACAATCAAATGACGGTTCAAGAAATATAGAAAGGTCATCAATGACGGAATCTACTATACCAACTGCAGCAGGTGGAAAAGCCGGGAGGACCGGTGGCGCGACTGATCCTACATCTCCTCCTTCGATCTGTAGCACTGCAATCAGGACAAGGAGAAATCAGAAACAATTCCATTATTGAAAAATGAAAGGGTATTAATTGAAAACTATACTCACCAGCGCCACTGGAGGAAGCAAGCTCCGACGGGAAGGAGAAGTGTGGGTGCAGCACCTGGTAAAGGTGATCAAAAAGCACTCCTGCAATGACGCAATAGTATAACGTCAATACATGAATTATACGGCCGAGAGATAAAACTAATGGGTTACAAATCCATACCTTCCAGCATTTGCGACGGTACGAGAGAAGGTAGAGAGGTAGCCACCGTCAAGGCAGTAACTGATGGCGCTCCCTCGAGCAATGGGGCATCAGCACTGGCCGCACCTGCGTTAAAAACAAGAGACCTGTCAGGAAGAATTGCAAAATAAAAAAGAAGGACGGTAACCCGAAATTTACCTGATGAGTCACCAGCCGAAACGGCGGCGTCACCCTCCTCCATTGACATGGGACCACCTCCCGTTGCCTCATCGCCAGACTCTACAGGAGCCGTCGTCGTGCTCGCGAGGCCGGGAGACGACGAGGGACCGTAGGCTGGGAGAGTAATGATTGGAGCGGTGCCCGACTCTTGGGAAAGAGCGGCCGGCTCGTCATTGGCAATCATGCCCATCTCACCCGCTACCCCCTTGGGTCCAGCGGTCGCGGCCGTCTCGTCCACCGCCGCCATGGGTTCATCGGTCGCAGCCGCTCCATCCGCTGCCGCCCCAGACCCGGCTGTAGCAGCCGTCTCATCCGCCGCTACCTCGGGCTCGGCATCGGCAACCTTCTCGGGCATAGTAGGCGTGACCGTCTCGTCAGCCACTAGCTCAGGCCCGGCGACTACGGCCGCACCTGAGATCGTCGCCTCGGTTTCGGCTGCTGCCTTCTCCACCGTCCCCTCAGGCTCGGCGCTCGCCGCCGCTCCTTCAGTTGGACTCGGCCCTGCAGGACAAGATGTATAAGAACCGGTAGTTTTACAACTCTTACGACAAAAGCCTCGAAAAACATTACCTGAGGTGGATTGAACGTTGGCTTCCCGAGATGCACGCGCCGCCTGTCTATGAGCAGTAGACAAGGCGACCAGGGGCTCCTCGGAAGAAGTGGCAGCGGGAATAACGGCGCTTGGGCCCGCTCCTACGGCCAAAGCAGCGCTACGCTCCTTCGCTGCGCGCCTCAATCGCTTCCTCTCCTCCCGGGCCGTCACGACGGACCTTTTGGAAGCCTCCTTCAGCAAGGCGTCGTCGTACGCATTCAGAGTTGCCTCCAGAGCCTTCAAGGAATCCATCATCGGCTTTTTGAGTCGGGTCTCTTGCGGAAATTCCAAAGAGGCCGGCCCAGGGAGAGTCCCCTCATCGGCTTGCGCAGTAGATCCCGCGGCCCCTGAAAAGAGACAAAGAAAAGATTAGATTGGCCATAAAAAGAAGAATAAAGACTCGGTGAGCCGAGACATACCAGCACCCGATAGAGTGCGTTTCATCTCTTCCTCCTGGAAGGTTTTCAGGGAAGCAGCGATGGCTTCTTCGGTAGAAATGCCTGTTTAAGAAAGGAAGAGCGTTAGTCAAAGACAATGATAAAAGTACAAAGAAATGACGAAAAATGCAACTAGTGATTACCCGATTGCGCGAGTTTGGCCAACCACGCTTCGAGCCTTGCCGATCGCTTCCGTATTCGCTTAGGCCTTCAGTGAGAGGGGCCTGAGGCTCTAAGCCGAGGACGGCATCGAGAGAAAGAACCGACTTCTTCCTCTTCTGCGCGCGAACTCCGGACGCACCCAAAATCAACTTACGTTTTGTGGGCACCTTAGGACGGCGGGTCCCGATGTCCGAACCCACGCCAGACTCGGGCGAAACTATATTCACCGTCTCCACTGGAGCACGGGGCGCTGGGGGCACGTCCGCGGTAGTATGAGGCGGCAATCCGCACGGGGGGTTCAGCACACGCGGTGGCTCAACTCCAGCATCTCTCAGCGGAGGAACGACAGGGATCCTTGGCCTTAGGGGAGCTTTGCGGTCACTGGCAGGGGGCACACCCTTGCGGTCTACTAATAACCACTTCTCTTCCCAGATGATGGCACCCATCGCGTGCGCGTACCAAGCCACGTACACATTGAGGGCCTGTGGGACGCAGCTCGGCTCGCTGATAAAGAAGTGGGAGCCCGTGTTCAGCCGCATAAAGTGGTGCAGCGCACTTTGTATCCCCTCCCTGGTGGCCGCGGGCTCTTCCAAAAACGCCTCCAGTGGGACCCCCTGGTTATAGCTTAATTGTTGGGCGAACCGATGGGGGTTGTACCTCATGAAGAGCACCAAATCGTTCTGCCTGAACACCAGGAAGCCCGGCCGGATGGAGTACAAGTGAAGAATCTCCCGGGCTTTCAGTACGGAGGCCCCATCCTTGAAAGCATAACGTAGCGCCAACACTGCCTTGGAGGTCTCCGCGCCAATGGTCATCACCTTATCCGTAAAAGAAATGCTCGCTCCGACCGTATGCAGACGAAGAAGCAACCCCCTAGCCTCCCGCGGAGACGGACTCACAATAGAGGCGCCAATTAACTGCATGACTCTCGGGAGTCTGCACTTCTCGTAGAACAAGAGCCTTTTGTGAACACCAAAAACCCCGAGCACATGCATTTCCATCCATGAGGTAAAATAGTGCATCGGGAAGTTGGCGGGTTGCACCCCCGGTTCATCCGCGTCTGCCGCCACACTGATTCCATGGTACAGGTGGGCTAACCCGGCGATTCCGATCGACAATTGTATGCCAGCCACCATCCGATGCGCTGGGTAAAAGACGAACGGCCTCATGTAGCGCGGGTGCATGGGGAGCGCGAACCAGCACAGCCATAATCCCAGAAACCCGAGAAAGAAGGTCTCCTCGTCAATGCCCGGGGCGGCGATTTCCAATAGGGGCATGATTGCGGCGTCAGGAAGGTAAAAACCCTTTTGGTCATCCTCCAGTGCTGGTCGACGATCTAAGCCGAAGCCGAAGGGGTCGTCGAGCTTGGCGAACTTTTCACTCCGCTGCGATAGAATCTTCGGTTGAAGAAAGCGGGCGATGAAATCTGCAAAACTGACTCCCCGGCCTCCCGATTCTAAGTAGAGACCTTTATACATATTCAGCACCTTCACCGGGCTTGGAAACTGGTGCTGAATAGCATTTTCCGGCGTTAGGCCCATTACCAGCGGCTTGGTGGCGAAGACGTACTCGTCAGGAGGAAGTAGCTCTTCATAATTCTCCCCCCTCACCGGCAAACCCGAAATCTCAGCGAATTCCTCCAGGGGGATGGAGACTTCCCTGTCCGACAAAAGAAAGGTATGGGTGGGGATGTTCCATTGTTCTATGAATGTCTTAACCCACCATGTCGGAGGAGCAGGATACTCGAACAATGAGACGTAGACTGCGGAGTACAGACCAATCTTCATTAAATGCGTCCTCTTCGCTGATAAGATGTACCTGGCCCACTGCAAGTACCCGGCCGGTTGTCGAGGGGTTATCCCGATGTTATAAGGTTGTCCCCAAGGGCGTGCCTCACCCTGGCATATGCGCCGCCCCAAAATGTCCACGGCTGCCGGCGGCTACACGGGGATGGCAGCAATCGAAGGCTGAAGAAGATCCTCCGAGTTCCAATTTACAACCTCCACGGCATACTTCACCGGGGGTACATCCGCATATGGGATCGATGAGATGGGCTCTGAGGGTACCGCGCACGAAAAGCTCTACCGACCCTTAACGATTTGATTGTACCATGTCCCCCATAAATGAAGATTCTTATGTTCCGGGTCATGATCTTTGATCAATGCTGAGACTTCCCTGTCTACAGGCGCTCCAGGGAATCCTCCCTCTGAACGAACAAATGGGAAAGAACGATCGAAAGACATGTCACCTGCACGAAAAAGGGCAAAAGTCAACCGTCAGTGCTATAATTTAAATTGTGACGCTTGGTACTTTAAAAATTCGTACCGCACTGCAATGCAGTGGAGAGGGGACCAAAGAGGGACCCACAAAATCCGGATGACAATGCATCAGTTAATAAGGCAGCCTCATCATTGGATGAGACTGTCAATTAATGAGGAAATCCTCAAAAGAATATTCTCATTAAATGAGAAATCCCTTGAGACAAGGAGAAAATCTCCCTTTCAGAGCAAAGCTCTGTCACAGAGTGACACTTGTCAAACTCTGGTCACAAGGGAATAAAATTCCTTAAAGAGCCTAGCTCTGTAATAATGATGGAAAAATCCATCAAAGGAAAAATTAACTCCTAAAAATTAAAGTTTGGAATCTTAAAGATCCATGAAAAACTCTTAAGAGTTCAACATCTTTAGATCAAAAGATCTATGTTTTGTCAAAGAGCAAAGCTCTGTTCATGGTTAAGAAACCCTGAAACAAATTCTTGAGAGCAAAGCTCTGTTTGTGAAACCCCAAATGGGTCTTCTTTAGATCAGAAGATCTATGAGAGCAAGGCTCTGTTGGTTAAAATTAATTTAATTTAATTTAAATTTAAATTTTTACCTAAAAGTTTTAAGAGTTTAACTCTTGGAGTTCTTGAAAACAAGAGCAAGGCTCTGAAAATAAAATTCTTGAAGATGATAATCATCTGCTGAGGACTAAGAGTCCTATTTATAGGCGCTTAAGCGTCCCTTCAACTTCTGAGTTGATCCAACGGTTTGGATCTTGCCACCGCTGCACTCACGTGTGCGCAACGTAAGCGCAACGGTGGGGGGGCATTTGTTTCCCCCAATCAGAGCAAAGCTCTGTTTGAATTTCAAAAATTCAAAAATTGAAGCAACGCTTCAGATCCTTTGCGCTGCGCGCAGAGCGCCACGTGTCAAAAACAGACACGCCAGCGCAAGGGGCGCTGCGCCCAAGGCAGTGCACCCCAATCAGAGCAAGGCTCTGTTTTAAAATTCAAATTTTAATAATAAAGGAAGTAACGCTTCAGATAACTTGCGCTCTGCGCTGCACGCCACGTGTCAGCGCAGTTGCGCTAGCGCAGTGCACTACGCGACACGTGTCAGCGCAGTTGCGCTGCGCTCTGCGCTGGCAGGTGTATTTGCGCCAAAACTTAAATAATAAATTATTTAATTAATCAGAATTAAAATTCTAGAAAGATCTTTTTAATCTTCTTAAAATAAGAAGATTATCTTCTGTAAAACAGAGGCCTTAAGATCAAAGATCCAACGGTGGCGAAATATCCCCAGATCAATCAGAGAAAAATCTCTGTAACAAACTCAACAAACCAATTGGTCCTATATAAAGGCCCCTAGACTTCAAGTCTCATACAGACAGAGAAAGAGAAAAAAAGAGAGAACTCTGAAAGAATTTAGAAGAGCATCTTCTTCAAGGTAAAGAACTTGATTCTTGAAGAACAGAGATGAAATCATCTCAAAAAAAGAATTTCTTCTAAAAAGATCAAAGATCTAAGAACAAGATCAAGATCTTCAACATAAAAAGAAAAGATCAAAAAAAGATCCAATCACAAAAAATAAAGAAGTTTACTTCATCCCTAGATCTTTTGATCTATATAAAGGCATTGCCTTTTGATGAGAATCAGAACCATTGGTTCTTGAATTTTGATGTAGAATCTCTTTAGAACAAGAAAAAACTTGTTTCTTTGATCTAAAATTGATCAAGATGCGCTCTGCGCTATTGGACAGTGCCCTGCACTCTTAATTTGCGCTGTTGCGCTTCTTGGACTGGCGCAAGTCACCAGAAAGCGCCACGTATCAATCTGCGCCTTGCGCTCACAAAATATAGCGCACTGCGCTCTCGGATTGGCGCAAGTCACCAGAGTGCGCCACGTGTCAGCAGCGTACTAGCGCAGCGCACTGGCGCAGCGCACTGGCGCAGCGCACTGCGCTAACAGACTTGCACTCACCGGAGCGTGACATGTGTCACCTCCACATACGCTGGCACCTTGCGCTCCTTAATTGGCACAAAGCGCCTAACAAGCCACGTGGTGCATTGTCAGACCATTAAATACAATGCATTATTAAGAAAGGGCAGAGCCCAATTAAAAGTCTAACAGACCAATTTAGATGTTGTGCATCATTTAAAAAAAGGGGCAGAGCCCAATTAAAGGGCCTAACAGGCCTAATAAAAATGTTGTGCATTATTAAGAAGGGGCAGAGCCCAATTAAAAGGTCTAAACAGACCAAAACAAATGTTGTGCATTGTTTAAAAAGGGCAGAGCCCAAGCAAAGGCCTAACATGCCTAATATAAGTGAAATGTTATACATTTTCAACTGGACTTAACCCAATTCTGGCCGTAAGTCCTCAAATTATATTGAACTGAGCACAACTGCTCTCCCAAATCAATTTACACCCGGTTCAAGGGTATATTTCTGAACTCCTCTGATATTTGTCGTTGTAATCCTTCAACGTCGTCAGAGAGGTGACGGGTCCCGACAACCACACATTGCTACGGACTGTGGGGTCCTTAAACTCATGGACTATGATGTCCCTAAACCAATATTCATCCCCAAAATGGGAATGTTGGACCACCATGTCCTTAAACTGGAAATAGAGCCCTCAAATGCTCCTTTGTCGGATCTAAACGATCCCGTTAAGTTGATCTTAGTCTCAAATTATACTAACGTATCCTTAACGAACGTTTAAGTTGATCTTAGTCTCAAATATGGCTAACGTATCCTTAAACCAAAACCCTAAACCCAAATATAAGAAAATACGGATTTGGACTAATCCACGTCCTACGGACGACAACATAAATTAGTCTCCGTATACGATCCACAGGCACCACAAATAAAACAAACACCCACGACACGAAGTGACCAGCTGGAGAAGGAGAAAGTTGTTACCGCGATGCGGTAACGTAATTAACTGTAGGGGCTTGCGCCTGCAGGGAAGAGCGTCCCCACAATCAAAAACCCCTCAAGCGAGGGGGAAATCTGACGAAGTCTGTTGCATCGGACGTATCCGTTTAAACCTTCGATACACGGTGCCATAAATCAACTTGGCATCTTCGGAGAGGTGGACGCATAGCACCAAATAGCATATGTCCCGAATCTCAGGCAAGATGAACCTACGCGGTCGCGTCTCCGTGATTCGGAGGGGAACAATGTCTAGCCCCTAACAAAACAAGTATTAATCAGATCTCAAATCCATTTTGAACTAAAGCTAGAATAGCCAGGATAGTGAGTAGGGGTAGAATAGCAAGCTTTTTCGTCCTGTGAGGGAAGGTCCTTTCTGTGGTTGAGACTAGTAATAAATTGGTAGCGCGCCTGATAAGGATGTTAACATTTATTTTGCTAAAGTTTATAGCCTTTAAAATGTATAAAATGAGTTGAATGATTTTATCATCCATTGATCTGCCCTAGCCTATGAACCCTAGCAAGCTAGGAATTACTCACGCATGGTGGGAGAAGAAAGGATGAAGAATAAGATCATAATGTAAGTACAGAAAGTAAGTGCAGAAATTAATTGCGAAAAGACTAATAAAAACTCTACTTTTATTAATCAACCATATCATGTACAAATCCTTTTAAAGTAGAGTACAAGAACTCTAGTTTTTGCTCTTGATCTCTATCTTGTTGGAAGTAGATGAACAGCTGATGATCAACTTGGATGCGTGGATCGTCTTGGACCTCTTGATCTTTTCGGTTGATTATTTTTCATGTGAAGCTCTCGGTCCTATTTATAGTCACAGAAACTAGAAATCCTAGATTCCATAAGTTAAGATATGCAGTCACGATCCAAGCCACCAAATATATCATCCAACGGCCACAAATCTGCCGTGGATATGTCTATTTGGCCGCCCAACTGCCGCGGTTTAGTGGGATCAGGCCATGGGATTTTCTGTGGTCTCTGGTGTTGACATTTGTAGATCTCTTCGATATCTGGATTTTGGAAAACTTACTCTGAGTCTCTACTGTTGCTAGATCTTATATTTTCCCTCAATATTTCGGCAGATTTGATTCCGATATCTTGGATCTTTTAATCTCCATATCTGAGCTAATATCTACACAATATCTCAAGTCATAGTGTTAGTAATATTTGTGATTATTTTGAGATATCATCCTAACCATTTGTATGATACAATATGTTAAGAATATTGATTAGAAATATTTGATGTGATATGCATATTTTAATTACAATATTTCATTTAAATATTATATGCATGTATTTTTCCTCATTATGTTAATTATAATGTAGAAATATATGATAATAAACTTTTCACATATAAACCCTCATATGTTCTATAATTACAATATACACATTTTAGAACTTAACAATGGTGGGGAAAATAATCATTCAAATGTGCAATATTTCATACTAATCACCCCGCTTCCTAAAATATGGAATACGGGAGACGACTAGGTCAGCCATGCTCCTACGGTCAGGAAATAATCCCGCCATAGTCATACTTCGGTTTCTAGCGTTACATGGTAATCGGTAATCATAGCATAGAAGTAAAGGAAACACAACCCTAGTTTTTTACATCAACTGTCATTGTTCACAATTTACAAGAGTCCAACTGAAAAAATTACTAACCGAGTGCGAATAAAAGGTTGATTTATGGAAAGCGATAAAACTGCTGAAGGTACGACTGTCTAAATCTCTGCAAGCTCGAACGGTAGATTTGACTCCTGAGCTGGGTCCTCTCTAAGTTCTAAGCATGCACACTCAGGTCGTCAGAGCGATACAATAACAACAATATGATAACAATAATGAGGCATGAAAATAAAAGGTAATAACAGTGGAGACGGTGAATGCAGGTAATCAATATATCAATATCGATGCAGTATATGAGTTATATTCCTATTGGTCTCTAGATCAATTTGAAATCGAATTATGGAAAGGTGTGATCATGTTTAACGAGGGTCTCGTACGTACCCGAGACTACGGTCCACTGTTACCCGGGACATAACCCTATCAGCCGGACCGCTAAGTCCACACCCAATATATATAAGACTCGATGTTCGAATGATCATCCTCTAAATCGCTGTCTTCGCTAAATACAAGTTCCTTTCCATTCCGACTTCCCCTTTTCCCCCAAATTTCAATAACTGTAAGTATGTGATAGTTGTGCACGAGTATGCATGAATATCACAGCTTTATTCATTATTCACTGTACTGTTCGCTATCACAAATCGTTTATTTTTCTCTGGCGTACTCGATCCAACTAATTCGATACCACTCACGTTCGACAATGCAATATCCACTAAGACTCAATAAGGATGCTCACTCTCGCTAAAGGGATCACAGTCGGGTAAATATGTGAATTATGCCGCTAAACAAATCATATGCAATATAAGTCATTACGCGTTTTAAGGACTTAGAAAAAATCACATTAAATCGTACGATCATAACTAAACAAAATGACATAAAAGAGGTACAAAGTAAACTTAATTAAAAAACCAACGAAATTTGTTTCAAGTCAAACGGGTTTCGGGTTTGTGAATTACGACATTTCATTTTAGGTGTTCTCTGCTGGAAATTCAGTTCCCGAACTGAAAGTCTATTTCGTAACACACTTTTCACCTTGTTAGGATCATAATTAGGTGACACTACAGTTGGGTGATATTTATATCTATTAATTAGATTTCTAACTCATTAGACGGATCGACAATATCCATTGTGTGCTGGAAGATATGTACTGTTTAAGATTAGGGTATATGTTCTGTCCCTGCCTGGGACTGCAGTATGTAACGACGATTTAAAATATAATTTAAATAGCAAACGACTGTAAAAATGAACGAAACCATCACCTATACTTAGCTAACATGTTAATCTTCGCAACGGTATAGGGTTCCGCATAATATCATTTTCATACAGAGTTATAAAAGCATTTTAATTCAGGTGTTCTAGGGTGTCGAGTCTGCTTCGATACGGGCCTTCGAACAATGCATTAAAGTATGTATCTAAATTACTATGATTTTCACGAGTTAGGTGTACGGGAAATTTCAGATTTGGTGGATCTAATTGGGGGTGACATTTCATGGTATTAGGGTCCGTATTTTCGACCCACCTTTCTACGTATCACCCATTATCCCTAAAAGAATCCAGTAACCGTAATTTTTGCCACACTAGATTGGGTTTTCATACAAGATATGTATCGAACACCTAATATAGACATTCGGTATCAAAAAACACACGTTTCCTGAGATTTCTTGAAACGGGTTGTCATCTCTATGATTTTCATGTGATATCAACCCGTCATAAGTCCTAGTCTGGCTCTACTCAGATTACCACGTCATGAGATTCGTTATACCACATTCAAGCATGTAAACACCTATATATAAAACATATCGATATGGCTGCACTTATTTGTGTATCTAGTCCTAATGTGATTTCCCTATACTGTAGCATGAAAACAAGTGAAGATTTTCACTTGCCTGGAGATGACGGCGATACAACAGCGGTCTACGGCCCAGCGACGGCACGGCAGGGCAAGTTTTCGCCTTGGCTCAAGCACGGTGCGGCTATGGTAGAGCGCTTGGTTGATGGAAACGGCTGTTGGGTACGCAGCAAGGGTCTCAGGGCTAGCGGATGATGGAGACGGCGATCGGAGCTGTGGTAGACATAGTGGCCGGCGATGATGAGGACAAGAGCAACCCAGGGCCTCGTGGGGCGTGAGGTGAGGAGGAAGGAGACGGGGCTGGCGAAGAGAAGAAGCGGGGAGCTCGGGCATTCAGAAGATGGGGAGAGTGGTAATCGATAGCTAGGGACACCGGCGAGGGGTGATCTCGGGGTTGCAAAGTGCGCGGGTGAAGGTGGACGGAGGAGGAGGTTGAAAGGTAAGGGAGGGGCTCGGGTTGGAGGCAATGGGGTCACAGAAGGCTTGGCATTCGACAACAACGAGGAGGCCCCGGTGGTGTGCGGAGGTCGGTGAGCTTCGGTGAAAGTAAAGGGAGTTGTTAGGTGGAGGTGACGAGAAGAGAGCTCGCTGGCAGCACTCGGGGAGGAGGTGCGGACGGGAGAGGGGCTCGGTCGTGGCCGGCGCCGATGTGGGGGTTGGCGGGGGTTCGATGACGGAGGTGGGGTCGGACGAGGAAGGAGGGAGGAAGAGGGAGAGGGAGTGAGAGTGAGATCGAGAAGAGAGAGTAAGTGAGAGAGAGAGAGAGAGAGTAAGTGAGAGAGAATTAAAATTAAATCAAAAAAAATAAATTTGGATTAATTTGGATTAATATGGGAATAAAGGAATTTAATGGGGAATAGATTCGAGTGTTAAAATGGAGTTATGGGGATTGAATATGAATGAGTTTTGAATTAAGGGGAAAAGACTTTTGTGGAGAGAGAGGGGTTTGGGTTAGGACTTGGCTTGGGAAAAAGTACGAAAAGAAAGAAAAAAAGAGTTTTGGGCTTTGTTTAGGGAATTGGGTTTAGAGTAAACCGTGTGGGTAAAAATATAGGTTAGGTTTTTGAAAATAAATCAAATGAATAAAAATATAAATGGAAAATTTATTTGGGACAACATTTATTTCAATACGGGTATTGGCATACAAAAGGAACTGTGTATTGTAATAATAAATTGGAAAATCGAAGAAAACAGAAACTTTGAGATTTTTAAAATTTGGACACATTCATGTGCTAGTATGCAAATTGTTGAAAATTTGTAGAAAACGATTTTTTTTGGGATCATCGTACATTTCGTGATTCTCATGTGCCATAACAAGAAAAATATTGAAAAACCGTGAAAAAAAGGAAATTTTGATATTTTTAAAATTTAGCGATTTTCGTATGCATTATAAGCTGAAGAAAAATGCCGAAGTATTTTTAAGTTAATCATCTATATATTTTACATATGAAGTTCATGAATATGAGATATTACAACTTACAAAATAATATAGCGATAAACTATTAAATGAATACGATTTTTCTTGACTTTGGACTTTGCTAGTATCATATACAATATGATATTCCTGGACATAACCAAATCACCATGCTCCATCAAGATATTGGATTCTGTATGCCTCTTGAACTATCTACTGTAAACAATACTGCTATGAAGGTACATGAGTCATACCCTATTCCGGCCCGATGGAAAAATGCCGCGGGTGAATGCGCTCGTTTTCAAGGTTTTATATCGTGTTATCTGACATAGGATCATATCCATACTGTCAAATTTTCGAAGATGCTAATTGTTTGTGGCTTAATCTTGCAATGTATATCTTCCTTGCACCCACACATTTGATTGTTTGTGAAAAGGTTATGTAGCTGTGCTGCTCAAATTTCTGCATGCATCAAGTAAGGACAACACACAGAAATGAAGAGACATAGGAAGTTGTAGGTATGACAATCTCTAGGCTCTACAATTATAATGCAAATTCGAAGAATATAGCTCATGCCCTCAATTGATTCTCTCTCTCTCTCTCTCTCTCATGATAAAAGCATTAAAGGAACTAGTAAAATCTATAAAATTTATTTTCGTACTCAAGATATCCACATTATTATGACACCTCAATCTGTTTTGATTGGCTCTTTTACATTTAGATTCAAACACTTCCTCTCCCCTTCCCATTTAGACACAAATATCGTAACCATCCCTTTTTATTTTAGAGACATCTCTAACAATTTATTCTAAACCCTCGACTATTTAAATCATTTGACATTTATATGAACCACGTAACATTCAAGGGGCATAGCGAAAAGAGAAAAAAAAATAGTAAGAAGAAACTATTCCATTTTACACAACACAAAATTGCAAAAAAATAAATAAAATAAAAAAAATGCAGAAAAGTATTTCTAGGCCCCGGACCCAAAAAATTACAGGCTTAGGTCCAAGAGGTAAAAGAAATGGCAATAGTCCATAATACATATTTTTCATGTTCTAAGGTCCCTACACTATTATTAAATACCTATAATACCATCTCCGCCTTTTCATATGTATGTCAAGTCAACCGGTCAAACTTTAGTTTTCCAACTACGACAGCTGTGTATAGTATTTTTTTGATGCGGGCCTCTTTAGGAAGCGAATCGGCGACCTCTCGCTTGTAAACCGAGCTATGTCCAATTGGACATAATTATAGTGTTGTGAGAGGAAAGTTAACAATTATGTGTGGTAGTTTGAAATTAACAGTTTGACATTTTGATTGTTGAAAAGTCCTGACACGCACATGACGGGACATGCATTATGAGTATTTAATAAATTAGTCAGAGACTTTAAAACATGTAAAAGTATATATTAGAGACTTTTGCTAAAACTTCTTAATCCCCATGACCTAAATCTACGGGTTTTTTCTCCCAGGGGCCTGGAACGATTCTTCCCCCAAAAAATTGAGCCTCTGCGCGCCAATTCCAGGCTTAACCGGTCAAAGCAATTCTTAAAGCAGCTCTCTTTCTCACCAGCAAATCATCAAACACCTTCCGATCAAAAGAAATGAAGTTCAAAGCATTCTTCACTCAAGACGGCGTCTCTCTCCTCGACAAGCGTAAGCTTTCTTCGATCTCTCTCTCCCCCTCCGCTCTCAATTTCCCCCAATTCCTCAAAACCCCTAGATTTTCCCTCAGGCTTCCTCCCCTCCGTCGACAAGATCGGCCGCACGTGCCACCTCTACCTGTCCAAAACCCACGCCGTCTTCCTCCACAACCTCCTCAACGGCGACGGCGTCCAGTCCATCGCCCAGTTCAAGAAAGACTTCCTCTTTCGAGACTACCGCATCTCCAGCATCGCCGACGACCGCATCGCCTTCGTCGTCGACGTCGCCCTCATCCATCGGGCCCTTCGCAGCGCCGTCACCATCCAGGCGCAGTCGCAGGACGAGAGCAGGGTCGATATCCAGATCAAGCTTGTGAAGAAGCTGCCGGCGGGGTCCACCAACCCGGCGCCGTATCTGACGTTCGAGACGAAGGGGGTGAGGTCGGCGGTGGTGCAGGATGTGCCCATCTCGAAACCGCTGTCGAGGGCTGAGGTTTTGCAGCTGCAGGAGGCGCTCGATGCTGCCCAAGACCTGCCTCAGGTTTGGATTGAATGCTCTAGATTTAAAAGTTATGTTTTTTCATTGTTTTAAGATTTTGAGGATTTATTTGGTTGGCTGTAGTTTGAGCTCCGTCTATGATCTCAATCAAATGGTTTATGCTCCTACATGTAGTTGGCTTGACGCACACGCACGCGCACACGCAGTCAGAGCTGCATTCTAATGTGACCAAAGATAGTATATCGGTCACTGGCTAACTATAGCAGCTTATAATGGCTAAAATTAAGGGATTCATATGGCTGAAAATAAGGGATTTATATGGTGGTGAATGGCTAACTATAGTAACGTATAATGAGAGATTCAATGCATTGTATATAATTGTAAAACTATTCTTAGCTGTAAAATATTATAAATAGAGCCTTGTATACCAAGTGAAGGCAGGGGAAAGAAATTGAAAATATTCTTCACTCTCTTTTTTCTCTTGTGTTTACTTTGTTCAAATGGTATCAGAGCCATATGATCCTTGAGTGTTAGTTATCTTGCACTCCGGATTCCATTCCGACCATCTTTTGAGTGAGCATCCGGATTCCGCCCGGCTATCATTTAGACATCTCCTTCTTGCTCATCTCTAGTTTTCTTCCTTGGGTCCTCTCATGGAGTCGCACCAGCATCATCATCTTGCCATGAAGTTAGACGGAAAGAATTACTTCCTGTGGGTATCCCACATCAGAAACTTCCTAAAAGGGCAAGACTTATGGGGCTACATCAATGGAGTTACTACAATGCCAATAGACAATGCATCCATTTTCAAGTGGATGATCAACAATGCCAAAATAAAAACTTGGATCATGGAGTCTGTTGAGAGTTCTATCGCGGTGAACTCAAGTCCACTGACCACTGCCAAAGAAATGTGGGACTACCTCTAACGCATCTACAAACAAAGCAACAAGACTTGCTTATATCGGCTTGAACAAGAGATAAATTTTTTATCACAAGAATCTCGTTGTATTCAAGAATTTTATTTTGTTATGACGAAGATTTGGAATGAAGTGGACATGATAGATTCTGATATCCCTAAAGAAGCCCTTGAAACAGTAATAAAATTACGGCAACAATCCCGATGTAGGCAATTTTTGATGAAAACGCGATCCGATCTTGAACATGTTCCTGCTGCTATTCTGACTTGTTATGTCAGTTTTAGTCTAGAAGAGATCTTACCTGAACTTATAGTTGAAGAGACTCGTTTGACGTCTCTTTCAACCGTTGGACCCACACTTGACGCAGCTCTACTTGCAAGCACATACAAAGACAAAGTTCATGACTTTAGCAAGGTTGAATGCTTCAGTTGTCATGAGATGGGGCTTCTATCATATCAACGCAAAAGAAAGAAAGGCTACAATTCTCTATTCTGTTGATATTGCAAAGCGTAAGACCATTTGACAGAAGATTGCAAGAAACACCCAATAAAGCGAAGACCTCTAAAGCCTCAATCACAACCTTCAGTATCTTCGTCCTCTGTATTTCATGTTGCTGCTTTGCCATCTCCTTCTCAGATTGATTTAAATCTCAATACCTCTACCCAGCCTTCTACTCTTTCACCAGAATTCATCCAACAAGTCATTCGAGCTCTTCATGCTTCTGGTTTTGATAAGACTTCCTCTAACTCTTGGGTTGTAGACTCTAGAGCCACCCATCACATGACAGGAAATTTAAATGTTTTTCATTCTATCATGCCATATGATAAAAATCAAAGAATATTTGTTGCAAATGGACAAACCCTTTCTATTACAAAGGTTGGTTCATTGACAATAACGCCTCCAGATTCACCATCCTGGTCATTTTCCAATGTCCTATACATCCTTAACCTTTCTACCAATTTAATTTCGGTTAGTCAGCTTGTGAAACAAAACTGTATTATCTTATTTTCTTCTTCTGGTTGTCTTATACAGGATCTGCAGACCGGAAAGGGGATTGAGAGAGGCCATAGGAAAGGGAAACTCTGTATGTTGGACTTGGGAACACCATCAAATTCACCTATTTGTTTTCTTGCTCTTTCTGACGATGAAATCAATTCCTTAAATAAATTATGGAGGCTTTGGCATTGTCGTCTTGGCCATCCACATGCTTTGAATTTGAATTCTTTATTTTTTCTGGTGTTTTGTTAGACAAACTACTATAAGTCAAAAATTATTAATAATTGTGAAGATTGCGTTCTTTCAAAATCCTCATACTTTACCATTTAGAAGGAATGAGAATCATGCTATTTCTTCCTGTAATCTTGTCCACACTGTTGTTTGGGGTCCATCCCATATTGGTTCATTATCTAGAAAACTCTACCATGTTCTTTTTGTCGATAATTGGTCATGATTCTCTTGGGTTTATTTTTTAAAACATAAATCTGAGGTTCTGCAGGTTTTCAAATACTTCCATGCAATGGTTCAAACTCAATTTGACAAGAAAATAAAAAAATTGCGCAGTGATTCGGGAGGTGATATATGTTTAACAATTTACAACATTTCTTACTGGTGGAGTCATTCATCAACGAAGCTGCCCTCACCAACCACAACAAAATGGAGTTGCAGAAAGAAAGCATAATCTATTGGAGACAGCTCGTGCTTTGTGCTTCCATGCAAAATCGCCAAAGATTTTTTGGGCTGAAAGTATCCTAACAGCAAACTTCTTGATCAATCGGCTACCATCTTTATTGATAGGAAATATTTCTCCATTGAAGAAGCTGCATGGGTACTCTCCAAATTACAATTTATTACGGATTTTTGGGTGCACTTACTTTGTCCTTCCTAGTTTTCAATGCTCCAAACTTGAAGCTAAGTCGGTGAGATGCATTTTTCTTGGATATTTTGAAACACAAAAAGGATATCGCTGCTATGATTGGGAAGCAAGACGGATGAGGATTTCTTGAAATGTCATATTCTTTGAAGATACCCTATATTTTTCTAATCCTTTTAGTTCTTTACAGTCTGTTAGCTTTACTATTTCTTTATCTTTGTTTCTAACACTTCACAGATTGAAAGCAATGAAGTTTCCCATCCTATGCCTCACCCTTCATCAACTTCGGACTCAGGTAACGCTATCTCTTCACCTTCTCCTCCACTTCGTCGGTCCACTCGTACAACTAAGCCGCCTGACCGTCTTTCGTTATTTTCCTCACTTACACCTTTATGTATTCCTCATTCCTAAAACCAGGCTACAGATAGTGCAGAATGGATCCATGCTATGAAGGAAGAACTCGAGGCTTTGGAGCTTAACCACACTTGGGACATGGTACCGGCATATCCAGATTATCCAATCATGGGATGTAAATGGGCGTATACCATCAAATTGAAGTCTGATGGTTCTTTGAATCGTTTTAAAGCTCGTCTTGTAGCACAAGGCTTCAAATAGGAGTATGGTGTGGATTATGAAGAAACTTTTGCTCCGGTTGCCGAAATGACTACAGTCCGTACTTTGATTGCTGTTGCTGCCCTTAAGAATTGGGATATTTATAAATGGACGTGAAAAATGCGTTCCTTAATGGCGATTTATCCGAAACTGTTTACATGAAACCTCATCCAGGCTACAATGTTCCTCTTCAGATGGTTTGTAAATTACGGAAGGCACTTTATGGCTTGAAACAGGCACCACGAGCTTGGTTCTCTAAACTAAAAGCTGTGTTTCAGCAAGTTAGTTACCAACAAAGTTATAATGATTATTCATTGTTTATCATCTCAACCGATAAAGGGCACATTTTGGTCTTGGTTTACGTTGACGATATTTTGATTGCTGGTGATAATCGTCAAGATATTCATGAATTCAAACAGACTCTCTAACAATCATTTCTAATGAAAGATCTTGGTATTACGGCTTATTTTCTTGGGTTAGAGATATCTAAGCACACTAACGGATATTTTTTTAGTCAGCGGAAATATGCTCAAGATCTTATTGATTTGGCTGGGCTCATAGATGCTAAAATCGTCGACAACCCTCTTGAGTTGAATGTGAAATATGGTCGTACAGATGGATATCCAATCTTCGATCCAACACTATATTGTCGACTGGTTAGAAGCTTAGTCGATCTCACTGTCATCCGTCCAGACATCGTCCACACGGTGCAGATTCTAAGTCAATTTGTTTCCGATCCTCACACATTACATTTAACAGCAGTCCACCGTATCATTCGATATCTTCGGTCCACTCCAACAATGGGATTATTCTATTTACCACTTCTAGTACCGAGTTTCGGGGTTTTTATGATGCTGATTATGCTGGATGCAAAAGACACGTAGATCTACCATGAGATATTGTATTTTCTTAGGTATTGTTATGGAAATCGAAGAAGCAACTTACTGTCACTGAAGCGGAATATCGGACGATGTCATCTGCCTGTGATGAAATTATTTGGCTCCAACGACTTTTAAAGGATTTTGGTATTCACTTAAAGGCTCCTACCTCACTATTTTGTGACAATGAAAGTGCCGTCAAGATTGCAACCAATCCAGTATTTCACGAGCGCACTAAACATATTGAGATAGATTGTCTTTTTGTCCATTAGAAATTTGAACAAGATCTCATTTTACTTCCTCATATTCCTTCTAAAGAACAACTTGCAAATTTTTTTTATAAAGTTTCAAACTAAGAAGTGCTATGATTTTTACAATGAAAAACTGATGATGACCCACCATCAGTTTGAGGGTGTGTGTGATCAGAGATAGTATATCGGTCAATGGCTAACTATAGTAGTTTATAATGGTTGGTTATACAACAACTGAGCCTTTTATTACATGATCCAACATGAGAATCACGCCGGGTCCAGCACATGAGTCCTCCGTGTCTACTCACTCCTATCGAACAATATACTTTCATTGAGGCTTTTGGCAACCATATCTTTTCGTATCACCTCCATCTATATTTTTTTCGGTCTCCCTTTCGTCCTTTTTATATTGTCTATATCGATAATATCTATTTGTCGAACCACTGCTTTCATAAGTCTGCGTTGCGCATGATTAAACCATCTTAGCCGGTTTTCCCGCATCCTCTCCTCCACAGGTGTTACACAAACTTTTGCACGAATATCCTCATTCCGCACCTTATCTTTTCTAGTGTTACCACACATCCAATGCAACATGCGTATCTCCGCTATGTGCATCTTCTGTGTATGATGCTTCTTAGGAGTCCAACATTCTGTACCATATAATAAGGCAGATCGAATAGCGCTCCGATAAAATTTCCTTTCAACCTTAACGAAAAATTACGATCGCACAAAATCCCTGTTGTATTCTTCCATTTCAACCAATCTGCATGGATCCTTTAATTAACATCGCTATCGATCTCCATCCTTTTGGATGATGGAACCTAGACATCTAAACTGATCGCTCGGTGATATCTCTGTCCTTCCAGTATTAAACCAACGTGGTCTCTACTTCTCTATTTGCTAAATTTGCAATGCATATATGCTGTCTTTGATCTGCTCAATCTGAACTATCGAGATTTCAACGTTTACCTTCATAACTCCAATTTGGTATTAACCCATGCTTTCGTCTCATTTACTAGAACAATATCATCAGCGAATAGCATATACCAAGGTATCTCATCTTGGATAGTTCTAGTAAACCCATCCATCACGATGGTAAACAGGAATGGACTTAGTGCAGATCTGTAAGCCAATTGTAATCGGAAAATCACTTGTTAAGCCGCCGCAAGTTCTGACATTTGCCACTACTCTATCGTGCATATCCTTGATTATGTCAATATACTTGATGATGACCTCTTTTTTCATCGTCCCTCATAATACCTTTCTAGGTATCTTGTCGTATGTTTTCTCTAAATCAATAAATATCATATGCAAATCTCTTCTCTTCTTTCGAAAACGCTCGGTAAGTTGACGAAGCAAATGAATAGCCTCCGTCGTTGATCGTCCAGGTATGAACTCAAACCGGTTCTTTATTATCTTAATATCATTTCTTAGCATGTGTTCAATCATTCTTTTTCAAAACTTCATGGTGTGACACACAAGTTTTATTTCAATGTAGTTTAAGCAACTTTGAATGCCGCCTTTGTTCTTGTGGATAAGTATAAATGTATTTTTCCTCCACTTATTTGGTATCTTTTTGGTTTGCCAAATCTTATTAAACAGATCCATCAGTCATTTAACGTCTATTTCTTCTAAACATCTCCAAATTTCGATAGGAATCCCGTCTGGACCAACCGCTTTTCTTGATCTCATTCTCTTCAAAACCTTTTTAACCTCTGCTATTTTTATTTTACGCATGAAATCACGGTTTATATCTTGAGATTGAATGACAAGTCCATCCAAATTCTTAGTAAAGCTATTATTGAACAATTTGTCAAAATAATCTCTCCACCTTTTCTTGATATTCTCATCTCGAACTAAAACCTTCTAATCTTCATCTTTCACACATTTTACTGTACATAAGTCTCTGGTCTTTCTTTCCTGCATCCGAGCAATCCAGTATATATTATTTTTAGTCTCCTTAGTGTCAAACTTCTCGTACATCTTCTTATAGACCTTAGTTTTAGCTTCTCGAACAGCTTTCTTAATTTCTTTTTTAACCATTTTATATTTCTCAAATCTCTCCGTATCGTTGCTTTTCTTCAAATCCTTATAAGAATCTCTCTTGATTTTAATAGTAGGCTTTACTTTTTCATTCCACCATGATGTGTCCTTAAATGTGGAGCATCACCTCTCGATTCACTAAGTAGATCTTTAGCTATCCTCTTGACACAACTAGCCATCTTTTTTCATATTCTGTCTAAATCATTTTAAGACTGCCAATCCGCCTCTTGAACTATACGATCTATAAAATTCTTTTGGTTACCTTTCTTCAGTCGCCACCACTTAATTCAAGATTCTATCTTACGTTTAATATTCTTAGGTTCTCTTCTAAATCGAAAATTTAAAACTAAAAGTCTATATTGAGTGATTACGCTCTCACTTGACACTTACTTACAGTCGATGCAACAATCTCTATCTATCCTTCTCGTTAAAAAAAGTCTATTTGGCTTGCGCTTGATCTGCTTCTAAAGGTGATAAGGTGAGACTCTCTTTTCTTAAACCAAGTGTTTGCTAAGATCAAGTCATAAGATAAGGCAAAATTTAGAATTGAGTTACCTGTTTCATTTCTTTGTCCAAAACCGAAACCTTCATGGATAGTATCAAACCCATTACGACTAGTATCTATATGTCCATTGAGATCACCACCAATAAATAACTTCTCTTCACTAGGTATTTTTTGCACAATCTCGTCTAAATCCTTCCAGAATAGATGCTTACTAGCGTCATCAAGACCTATCTGTGGTGCATAAACACTAATAATATTAAGGATCTTCCCACCTAGAATAAACTTAACCAGTAAAATTCTATCACTCTCCTAATCTCAACTACATTCTCAAGCAATCGTCTGTCTATGATTACGTCTACCCCATTACGATTTTTATCTCTACCCGTATACCAAAGTTTATAACCCTAAGACTCTATGGCTCTATCATTTTCACCTATCCACTTAGTTTCTTGCAAACACATAATACCAACTTTTCTCCTAATCACCACCTCCATTAATTTTGTTAGTCTACCCGTAAGGGAACCTATGTTTCAAGAAGCTAGACGGATCCTATAAAACCCTTACTTATTTGTCACCACACATGGGTCCGATGTAGTGCGTCGCTTCCGAACGACGACCTAGAAGCCCTTGGATACTTAACACTACACCCGGGATCCGTTATAGCATGTCGCTGAGTAGAGGACAATCTAACGATATTCTTATTATGGTTCATGTCATAGAATGTGACAAAGTTTTATTTTAGCTGTCACAAACCTACCACAACCCTCAACCTTTCTCATCTAGACTTGGGACCGGCAACGGTGAGTTTCTTATAATGGTGGGTTATAATGGCTAAAATTAAAGAATTCATATGGTTCAAAATAAGGGATTTATATGGTGGTCAATGGTTAACTATAGTAACATATAATGAGAGATTTAATGCATTGTATATAATTGTAAAACTATCCTTGTCTGTAAAATATTATAAATAGAGCCTTGTATGCCAAGTGAAGGCAGGTGAATACAACAACAACAACAACTGAGCCTTTTATCCCAAGCATAAGGGGTAGGCTACATGAACCAACATGAGAATCACGCCGGGTCCAACACATGAATTCTCTGTCTCCATTCACTTCTATCAAACAATATACTTTCATTGAGTCCTTTGGCAACCATATCATTTCGTATCACCTCCATCCATGTTTTCTTCGGTCTCCCTTTTGCCCTTTTGCCATTACCCATATCGAGAGTATCTATTCGTCGAACCGGTGCTTCCATAGGTCTGCGTCGCACATGACCAAACCATCTAAGCCGGTTTTCCCGCATCTTCTCCTCCACGGGTGCTACACCAACTTTTGCACGGATATCCTCATTTCGTACCTTGTCTTTTCTAGTGTTACCGCACATCCAACGAAGCATGCGCATCTCCGCTACGTGCATCTTCTGTGTATGATGCTTCTTAGGAGCCCAGCATTCTGTACCATATAATAAGGCAGGCCGAATAGCGCTCCGATAAAACTTCCCTTTCAATTTTAACGGAAAGTTACGATCACACAAAATCCCTGTTGCACTCCTCCATTTCAACCAACCAGCTTGGATCCTTTGATTAACATCACTATCGATCTCCCCATTCCTTTGGATGATGGAACCTAGATATCTAAACTGGTCGCTCGGTGATATCTCTTGCCCTTCCAATGTTATACCAATATGGTTTTGATTTCTCTGGCTACTAAATTTGCAGTGCATATATGCTGTCTTGGACCTGCTCAATCTGAATCCCCGAGATTCCAATGTTTGTCTCCATAATTCCAATTTGGCATTAACCCCTGCTTTCGTCTCATTTACTAGAACAATATCATCAGCGAATAGCATGTACCAAGGGACTTCATCTTGGATAGTTCTAGTAAGCTCATCCATCACGATGGTAAACAGGAAAGGACTTAATGCAGATCCTTGACATAATCAAGGATATGTACGACGGAGTAGTGACAAATGTCAGAACTTGCAAGTGAAGGCAGGTGAATGAAATTGAAAATATTCTTCTCTCTCTTTTTTCTCTTCTGTTTACTTTGCTCATATCTAACCACATAGAGAAATGTAGTTTCAACTTCTAACTTCTACCCAAAAAATGAATTTGCATGTACATGAACTTGTATTTACACCTCCAATTGCAAGCAACCCAGCACCCATAATTTGGGTTCAATATGTTTATTTTTGCTATTTATATTTGGTGTACTACCATTTCCTTTTTTTTTTTTGGAAACATGGGATGACCCTGTCCAAATAGCATTTCATTGGAAATATGAAATAATACAGAGTTATATAGTAAATTTTTTTGGGATTGACCCCCCAGTTAGGAATCAAACCTGCGGCATCTCAACTTAGGAAAATTTTGCCGCAGGGCCATGCTCCTTTGGTTAATTTGAGTGTAATGTTGTTACATGCCCCCTTGAATTCAAAGCTTTACAAGATATTGCTAGATTTTGGGATGTATCCAATAACTTCTTATATTTCAAAATGTTGCAGCATGCCCTTCTATAGTTCAAGACGCCCCGCCTCCAATATTTCTCTTACCATGCAATTTAACATTCTTAATGCATAGTAGCGAAACACCAAGAATTCTAAATATATTTTTGTAGAAAAAAACGACCTAAACACCCTTAAGCGACAACTTGTATTCCAGAGATAAGGCGCCGGGAAAGACTCGGAACCTACAAAGTTGGTAGAAGGTCTAGCTGTAATGGTTAAAGAAATAATGGGTGGTTTCTCATAGATTTTTTAGACATAGGGGAAGGGGGGTTGACTGATATATCCCCAAAATGTGTGGAGCTATCTCATATTATTTTTAGACATACCGGGTTTTTTATGCGATACACCCCAAAACATAGGATGCATTCTTGTTGGAAACTCGTGGGGTTATGTAACACCTCAAAAACCTAGAGGTGTCATGAAATTTACCCTGGAAAGTTTATCCTGTTTCCTGAGGTTCTTAGATTGAATCCAATGTAATTAGTTTCTCTGTATGCCCAGACTTTGGTGCAGGTTCCTGATCTAGCTCAGCTGCAAAACCTTGTTGACCGGCTTAAGAATGTAGGAGACTTGCTTACAGTGGCTATCACTCAGTATGGTGACCTCCATCTTCAGGTCTCCACCTCACTCATTACTGTTGGTTCCGAGTTCAGAAGGCTCAGAGTCCTTGGGGTGCACGGTATTATAGTCTCCTTGTGCTTGAGCAATCATTTAGTGGCTAAAGGAAACTTCAAATGGAGGATTATTCATCTTGTTTATTTGGTTGCAGCTGATGCTCCTCCTGGTGATCAGAATCTGAGTGCTCCGACACGCACTGATATGGCTATTCAGAGGGACGAAGCACTCTCAGTGGTATGTGATCTAGTAGTTTTCTTACTTCCTTTCTTGTCGCTTCTAGCGGCTAACTGGACTTTTACATTCCTGATTTGTGCAAACTGCAGCAGGTGAGCATGAAGCATTTGGCAAAGAGCCTGCAATGTCATTTGGCTAAGCCTGACTGTGCCTTCTATGGTAAATTTTCATGTAGAGGCAGTTTGTTTTCTAAGTACTGGCTTTTGAAAGGAGGTTTTGTTTCATAGCAGGCTTTGTGCTGTTGTAGGTATTGCTCCAAATGGTGCTTGCTTGACTATGATTTTCCAGTTCTTCATCCCAGGTACTCGGGTTACAGATAAATCTATCAGTTTTCACTGCAGGCTTCCAGTCCTTGACACCGGCACTAGTTGAAAGAAGGTGGCATGAGATTTACTTTTCTTCATCCAGAAGTTGTTTAAGTTGGTTGATGCTGCTTCCTCTTTTATTTCTCTCTTCAGTGTCTTCTTTTTTGCTTGGCAGCTCAGGGGTGTCTTAAATTGAGTAGATTCGTAAACAATTGTTGATTTCATCTATCTCAGCGGCATTCCTTCAAACTATCAATCTGAGAAATGATCGAGGATATTATTTTGTACATAAACTTATCAATATTTCTTTGGATATGTTGATGGTTCTCTGGCCTAAAATGTTCAAACTTTCAAAATTAATGAAATATATTTTAGTTACTTCAGAAATTTTGCGTCTTTTTATGATTTTACAGAACCAAATATAATGGAATTCATGCAGGTTGCAGTCTTTCAAAATCAAAGCCAGTTACTTTTATGATATTAGTCTACCCTATGTTAGTTTTGGGAAACTCAAACTCTCTTTTTGGGGGAGATAAGAAGAGGGGTAGCTGCATTGTTATATCAATATTTTGCTGGAGCATTGTTTCACTAATATTTTCCGACAGTAATGCTACCCCGTTGTAATTAAAGGGAGTTATTAATAATGCTTCGGATTGCACAACATATGTTACGGCAACATGCTTTTTCTGGCAGGATGCTTAGCCTTTTGCTATATTGGGTAAGTAACCTCCATTTGCCTTTCTGTTGCCAACCATGCATTTAAACTCCTTTTCTTGTATGAAATGGTTTGCTCTTTTGAGCATCTGTTTAGATTTTAGACCATCAGCAAAGAATCTACCAAGTCAGGAAGCAGTTGTGAAGTATATTTATTTGTTAGCAATTTGAATCTCTTAACATAATCTATTAGTAATATGTATTGTCAGCAGTAATTTTTTTGGCTCTCCTTTACAGTGAAATGAAAACTATAGAAACTATGATCTCACCACCAACAGAGGATCAGTAGGAAGTCATATAACTTGCATATTTTCTGTGTGCAGTCTTGGGGGTAGTAATTCTCCGCATGCAGGAGGTCCTTCAATAAGGTAAAGTTATCCCTGGGTAGGACTCTATTATATAACGCTTTAAGTTCCACAAGGCACAATAAAATGATAACCAATGAGCATATTTCATTTGAAGGATAATTTAGCGGGAAAAAGTTTCTTCTAATTCATAGAAATAGTCTGTTTACTTTTTGTTCTTAGTACAGGCAGGATAACATGCTATATAAATTATATGCAGATGATTTAAACATATATTAAGATCCCTCTGCTACCTAAATTATCTGTTTGGAGTGATAGAAAGAATAGTGGTGCATTGTTACATCAGTATTGTAGAAGCGATTTGTTTAACTTTCTTATTGTGCTATCTTATTGCAGCGAAAGGGAGATATTGGTATAATCGTAATAATTTGGAATTTTGGATGTATATCAGCACATTTGTGTTCGTAGCATGCAGTTTCTGATAAGCTGCTTAGTCTTTACCTATGGAAGTTGATTTTGTGACCTTCAATTCCCTTTCTGTTGCCAAGCATATATTTATGTTACCAGGCGTTAAATACTTAATATTTATAAGCAACCTCAAGCTTATATAACAGTTCCTATTAGTAATCTCCACACACACACACACACATACTCCTACAGTTGAATTAAAACTATGGGAACTATTATCGCGCTATCAACAGAGGATCGGTGGAAATTCATATAACCTGACATATTTTCTATGTGCAGGCTTGGGCATCATTCTGTATTTCTTCATGCAATATGCAGTTCGGAGGTAGACTTTTCCCAGAAGTGGACTTTATTCTTTAGTGATTTATTTTTCAGCAAAGGATACAAAATTCATAACCATAGAGCATATTGTTTATTTCATTTGAACAGTATTTAAACGGAAATGATCTTTCTAATTCCTAGCATATGCTCTGATTTAATTTTGCTTCTCAGGATAGGTTGGTAACATGCTATATTAATTACCTGCAGATGATAGAAATTTGTCAAGGCTGTGTTCTGTCACTAATCTTCAAAATATCCCAGAAGAAGTTCACAAAGGGAACCAAATAAGTCACCTGTATTGACTAGAACACCGATAATGATGTAATACAATAACTTTACTAATTTTACAAAATGCCCATTTGTATCTACAGCTACAAATATAAATATATAATACTCTATAAATAGAAGAAGTCGAAGGAAGTAATGTATCGCCGGACATCAGAGGCCATATATTAGGTAAAGACTTGGTCATGTCACAGAAAGAACAAGTACATTGCAAGTCAACTAATAATATAAGATTACTATCTTCCTGAAAATAATTACGCAACATCTGAACAATGGCACAAAATCTGCCTTTTTATGCTAACATATGATATCAAAAATAGTTATAGTAAGTATGGAACAATTGACTTTCGTCCCTCCTTTGTATGCTAACATGTGATTTAATAAAGGCAGAACCATGCAGAAAGAACAAAACCAGTCGCCCCACCAATGAAAAATGGCAACCCAAAGATGCTGTAATTTCCTTCCTCATCGCCGCCTTCAGTGTCATTAGGATCAATGAATGTAGAAACTTGACTACAAGGAAGAACAAGTTTACCACAAAGGCCCAAATTTCCTTCAAAACTATAATTTCCGTATGTTGAGAATTGGCCTGCTTCTGGAATCCTACCACTTAATATGTTGTATGCGACATTAAACTGCGATAAATAGTGAAGCATAGTGAGAGAAGAAGGTTTCTCCCCTGATAGAGCATTATGCGAGATGTCTACAATTTCCTTGGCTTATCATTTTCCCCAAGTCAACAGGAATATTTCCTGAAACATTATTCCAGCTTAAATCGAATATCTGAAGATTCATCAAGTTTCCAAACTCTGGCCAAATTGGTCCTGAGAGTTTATTGTTACTTAGATCGATTGCATGGGGTAAGCGCAATAGCAAGTCAAATGGCAATTCTTCTAAATGTTGGTTCTGCTTGATAAATGGTTGGATAAAGATCAGTGCTTTCAATTGTGTCAAGTTCATCGGTACTTCTCCTGTGAGCAAATTGTTTGAGAGATCCAGGAAGAAGAGTTTGGTGAGTGTGCCAATCCAAGAAGGAATTCCTCCAGTGAGTTGATTTCTTGACAAGTCCAATGTTCTCAAATTACCACATCCACTTAACCACCTTGGGATTGAACCAGAAATGCCGGAATTTGGAATAAGAGAAGCTTAAGGTTCTCAAATCCTGATATAGCATCTGTAGACTGTAGGCATTATTTCCCTCTTGAAGTTTGCAGCAAGTACGAGTACGGTCAAATTCTTAAATTTCTGCAGGATTTGTAAAGCATTTGAAATATTAACAAAATTATTGTTCGAAAGTGGTAAATAACCTAGAAGATTGAAGGGCCTTGAAGCTTTCAGGGATTTGTCCACCAAGTCTATTCCCATCTATGTTCATGCTCATCAGTTTGCTACATAAGGAAAGATCATCAGGAATCTTACCTTCAATCGATTGACCCCAAGATCAAGAAGACTTAAACTGTTCATTGTCGTGCAATTAAGATTTATCAGACCACTCAACATGTTATTTCTCAGGTCAAGATGCTGAAGTTTCAAACTAGAAGATAAAGGTTTAGGCAAATGGCCTTCAAGATAATTTGAGCTAGCTGAAAACTGCTTCAAATTTTTTAGTTGGCCAAAGACCTGAAAACACCGAAGAATCTGTTGCTTTAAATATCAAGATAAGCTAGTTTCGTAAGTTTTCCAATTTTCTCATTCAACCTATCTGAAATATTGTTTTCATGGAGATCTAATTGTTCCAAGTGATGTAAGCTGAACAAATCACTAGGCAAACTACCTATAAGATTGTTTGAATTGAGCAACAACTGAAGTAAAGACCGACAATTTCCAAACCCAATTGGGAATTTCCCATCAAATCTGTTTGATGAAAAGTTAAGGACTTGGAGTCCTGTTGCTCTCTCACATATACCTCCATCTACATGGCCAGAAAAATGGTTACCTCCAATACTAAATTTCATAAGCTTTGCAGACTCACTAAAATTTGGTTGGTGACCTCCCAAATTGTTGTCGGCAAGATTGACATTTTTGATAGATGGCAAGTTGATGACTGCAGGAACTGGTCCATTGAATTGGTTGTTACTGAGGTCAAGAACCTCTAAGTGTCATAACAGGAAGAGCTCCTGAGGGAGGGGGCCTCTTAGAGAGTTGAATGAGAGATTGAGAGATTTCAGTTGATCCAAACTTCCCAAATTCTGAAACTGAACCTTTCAGCTTCATGTTTCCAAGCTCTAGTCGAACAACTTGTTTGATTGGAAAATCAGGCAGAAGCTTACATTTGACCCCAACCCAGTTGCAGCAGTAGGAACCGTTCTGCCATTTCTGAAGATTTTCTGAAGCTAAACCTTCTAAAAAGGTCCTCAGCACATTCAAATCGTTCGGTCTACAAGTTTGAGCTTTAGAATGGAAACAGAGAGATAGGAACAAATACAGGATCCAACTACAGCGTTTTCTCATGTTTGAGGTTATTTATCATGTGTGGTTAGTGCCTTAGGATGCAAGACTATATACTTACAAGTTCTCGTTTTGTAAACAATTTTTATTAGCATCGAAAGAGTCAAATGACATTTTTTTTATCTTCTTTTGGTTATATAATTCATTGTTGATTACTTGTTAACTTTCAGGTGGCGGGAATTAGTTGGAAGCAGATGAAGTGGCAAAGCAGGTATGCTAATTTTAAATCTACATAAAATATGAAACAAAACTGAATGGGTGTTTTGTTGTTGTCCTTCATAATGTTGGCATAAAACAGTTCTAAATCATGTTTTGTTTGATCTGAGTGCCATCAGTCTAAGTTCTTGATTCGGAGTTTCGCAAATAGGGTGGTTTCTAAACTTTTGAATTTGACCCAGTGAGGTGTTTGGAGGAATTTGAGCTATATTGCTTTCTACAGAGCTAAAACAGAGAGAACACCGAGTTTAAGTGGCAGCGTTCGTTGTGTTCAGTTAATTTTTCCCCCTGTTAAAATTTTAAAGTTAGAAATGGAGGCTTGAGAATATATCACATGCTATGCCTTACATCAATGACATTTACCATGCAAAAATACAATTGGGATGCACTCAGTGAGGAGATGTGATGTTACTAGGTTGCATCTGTATCCAGATATGATTTTTCGGAACCGTCCGAATACGGATATATATTTATGAATTCAGATATGCATATGGATATCTGCCATACAAATAAAAGAAAATATATCATTTTTTGTAGTAATGCTTATTTAAACCATAAATATTTTTGCTCATTTTATATATGTTATACATTTAAAAGAATATTTCAACATATCGTTTCTTTGTCTTTGTTTTAAGATATGCAAAATAGGTTAGTAGCATGTATAATATATTTCTTAACATATATATTTATTCATAAAACATTCATCTGTATGTAAATTAGTCTTTATCGAATATTTTAAATACTCGGATTAAATAAGTGTTCAAATTTATTTTTGAAACATATCAACTGCATACACATTTCGGTTCTACATCTATATTTGTTTATCTTGAATCTTTTTTATTCTCATATCCGGTTTATATCCATAGCTGTCTCAATATCCGCAAAACGCATCCAATGTTTTCAAATACAGACATGACTTTTTACCGAACTATATTTGTTTCCATACCTATCACGAGACAACAAATACATATTTGGTATTGCTCATATCCGTTCCATATTCAATACAGATGTGACCTTTAGTTGTTACCTTATATGCTTGTTTTTTGGATAAATTGTCAAAAAGCCCCCGGTCTTCTCAGGAGTTGTCTAAAATCCATATTTTCGAAATTGTTGGGAAGGGCCAGTTGTTCACAATCTTTGTGAAAAAAACCTTGGGTTGTATTTCATTTAGGCCTTTATTCCCTCCAACTGATATTACAGGCAATTTTTTAGATATTACAGACAACTACTTAGAAATTACATGCAACTAGTATAAATGGGGTTTTAATTGGGCCCATGGGTTTTTTTAACAAGAGCAAAAGGACCGGGGTATTTACACGAGTTTGAAACAGGCCAGGGGCTTTTTGATAATTTATCCTTGTTTTTTATATATATTAAAACTGGGGATTAAGGGGCCTGTGACATCCATATTATTATCTCATTGCATCAGTACATAGGCAGGCTTGTTTCGAGGAGTTTGCAAAATTAGAATTCCAACTCCAAATTTTAGACTAGAGTTCAAAGTATTTTGTTTTGTTTTGTCAGTGAAGTCACTGACTTCGAACTCCTAATTTCCTACATGGCAGGGCTAAAATTAAGAGTTCGGAGTCGAGGCTTTTTAAGTAGAGTTGTCACGTGTTTTTATATAAAAAAATACTTCTCTCTGAGCTATTCTATTTATTTCCATTTTCATTCATGAACTTCTAATTTAAAGCACAACAAAGTTCTTTTGAACAAACACAAGAATTTAAAGTTTACCCCCATTTTTGTCCATGATTTCTAACTCCAAATTTTTAACTCCATGAAAATAAACAGGCCCGTAGTCTTGTTTTAGAACAACTTTTGAAAAGCTAAACCAAGTGAAAGAAAAGTGTAAGTAGAGAAAATGAAGCACCAAACTTATTTTTTGATCCTGATCCTGATCCTGATCCTGGGGAGAATAGACATGTCCAACTTTGCTATTCTTGAGGTCTTTTGGAATGTCATAATCTGGATAAGTGCAGCTGAATATTGAAATCTGCGCTACCTTAGCTAGAGTCTCTGCAATGAGATTGCTCTCCCTATTAACGATTGACCCTGGAGTTTTAGTCTGTGGGGGCATAATATGCAGCAAGGTTCAATTGGGATTTTGTCTAAAATTTTCTATTATTTTGCCATCTTTCATCGGAAGCAAACAATTTTTTTAACAAAAAACACACAAAAGGATCCATACTTAATATAATTGAAATGAAAAAATAAATATATAGATGGTGGGAATCGAATCCACGACCCTTGCTCGGTATTATCATGTACAACCATGTGCTGAAAATAATTTTGTGTTGTGTTTATGAACCCAATACATACATACCCACTCATGATATATAACTGCATCAATAGATCAAAATAGGGTCTTTTTTTTGTAACATCGTGCCTACACTGACTTATATCCCCCACCCCCACCCCAATATTTGAACATGATGAAAACCAATAACTATGAACAGTGATCTAGTATTACTAGCTAATTATTATTAAACAAAATACATATACATGATTATTGATCATATAATGAAGGTTGTCCTCAACCAAACATCTACTCATTTCCTCCCAAGTAGCCAGAATATATGAGTCTTTTTTTTATCATATTTTTTGACTTTTGTAGATCTACAGAACTCAAGCTTTTTAAATATCACTTCTTCTTCCTTTTGCCAACACTATATCTCACAGTTTATAGCCATTGATGATGCGTCCAAATAAGGCACTGTTCAATACATATGCATATAAGTTAAATTTTGTAAGCTGAGATGTTAGAATAATGCCCAACATTAATATCTCAATTATTAATACCGACACTGGCCTCTTTTGATATATTTAATTCTGGGATTGCTTAGCCTGGCCCTTATTTGTTGAATGTCACTGTTGTAGCTGCTTGTAATATAATTGATGGACTAAGGAATGTTAGCAAGTCTAATCATGGTGTGAGTCATTGGTTAAGATTGGACCTTGAAGGACAATTATTTGGGATCCAATTGACATTTGATTCAATTTTGTTTCATCTTTTTCCAAAGAATAGTATCAAAATTTCTTTTGTGGATTCCCAGGAAAGTTGAGAAAGGGGAATAACAAATGAGCGGCTTTTCTACGATTTTTCATAAAAAATAAATCAACATATTGATTCCTGTTTTCTCAATTCTTTAGGGAAAAAACGAGATAATTAAATTTCCTTCGTATGTTATTGCTAAAATGTTCTTTTCTGAATTAAAGATGTATATGAAAAGTTGGCAGCTATGTTTACGGCTTGAAAAGTGAAAAGTTAACTAAACCATTACTATATTTAATTAAAAACTTCTCGTTTAAAATTACCTTTGATACTCATTGCCTGCATCTTTCCTTCGTGGTATTCAAAACTCAAAAGTATATAGTTATTTTTAGCATGAATCTTTAAGCTTGATTTAGCGCCAGTACACGAACTTATTTTTAATTAATAATAGTAAGTCGCCAATCTTCATAAAGCAATAAAACATAATCCACCAACTTTGGTGCTTTCATATTTTGGCTTGAAAAAAACATGTAGGGTGAGGTTGTTCGGTGGTACAACCAATTAGAACGTGTCATGTGTTCATTCTTATCTTCTCCCATGTCTCTTGATTTGACTTCATTCTCGATTTAATAACATGGAGATTGTTCAATTGATTTTCACATTCGAAATCGAAACCCAATATCTTCTTTCGAAGGTAAAATAATTTCTTCTAGAAAAATAATGAAAATGGGTACTCTGGTTAGACTAAGACTTCAAAGCATCAAAAAGCAACTTTAGCCATTCTAATCATCATCATCATCATCATCAACAATCAAGTACCAGTATTCACCAATAATAAACGATGGAGCACTTTTTGGCATCCGTAGGCAGTTAATGTCTTGTACAATTCCGTATGAAAATGCCATTAGATAGACAGAGACAACACAACCCAAACTCCAAAATACCCACGTGATCCATGCCATGAATTTCTTGTGGAAATCAAAGAAAATTCACGCATGCCGCATTTTATATGGCCTTCTGTATGATTTTAAAAACACACACAACCCCCAAGCCCCCAAGCAGAAATTTAGTTATTCAACTATTTATTTAATCAGAAACAATAATATTATACATCTGCCTACATATAGTCAAAGTTCTAGTTTCGTAGAGCGATATCAATTGCACACGTCTGTAAAAATGCAAGACATTAAAGCAAGCCTCATTAAAGCTAATACCATTTCCTTTTTTTTTTCTCCAGAGCTTTCTTTCTTTGATGAAGTTCGAAATTGCCACTTTTTTTTGTAATCTTTCTATTAGTTTTAATGCAGGACACTCCTTTGACCCAAAATGCAACATTCTATGAAAATTCATCTGATAATTGTTATAGACAAATACGACATATTAGTTTGCGTAACAGCTATGCAGGTATGGAATCAGGCCTATTACTCACATCATGTTAGCTGGGTATCCTTAGTTGCGTCTTCATCATTAAATGCATAATATCTTGGATCATCAGTCATTGTGCCATCTTGACCGTAGTAATATCTTCTAAAAGAAAAGTTTTAAATCTTAAAATAATAATTGATATGGTAAAAGTGTGATTTTTTTGGTTAGATAACAACACCACACGTTTAGAATCAGTTATCGATCATATCCAGATAACTACACGTCATGATAGTCAATCACGCAATCTCGTTATTAGACTCACTAGAATTTATGCACGTGCGTTGCACGTGTTAGTTTAAAAAATTTAAGAAGAGGAAGAGAGAGAAATGTGGAGGGTTCTAGAGTCTTATTTATTTTTTAAAAAATTGGAAGAGGGTCCTCTAACCAACCCCTATATATATATTGTGTATATATATATATATATATATATATATATATATAATGGAGGAAAGAGGCCAGGAAGGAATTTTCTCTTATAGCGTCGAAAAAATACATCCTCCTTCATTTTCTCTGACGATCGGCATCCGCCATCTTCATCGTTATCATCTAAAATGTGGGTACACCAAATTTCATGTGATTCTACAACTTTTACATTGTTGATTTAGCAATGTAAAAAGTTCTACTGTCGGTAAACCGTTAATTTTGAACCCACTAAATCAACGTTGAAAAAGTTGTAGAATCACATGAAATTTGGTGTACCCACATCTTAGATGATAACGATGGAGATGATAGGTGCTGATCGTCGGAAAAAATGAGAGAGGGATGAAGATGGCGTGGAGGGCTTAAGAGGTGAGAGAGATGATGTGGAGAACTTGAGAGATGAAGATTTTTCTTCTTTTTTCTATTTTTCAAGAAAAAAGGAGAAGGATGGATCTATAACCAAGGGTATTTGCATTATATATAGAGATAATATCCTAAACTAACCGTAAGTTTAGAATATATCATTATGCCAGCTTGGCCCTTGAAACATCTTCTAAAATAAAAAGATCTAAACTTTAAAATATATAATAATTGATATAGACAACCACATCCTGTGCAGATTTCGATCATATTGAGATTTCTATCCGTCATGATAGATATCGCCAGACGCGAAATGAGATCATTATGTCAGCTTGACACGTATTAAAACGCATTTCTTCAACCCATTTTTTTCAAGAGATTGATATATATACCTTTAAAGTGAGAAAATTATTCAATGTGTTTTCTTTCTATTTGAATTTTTTCTTGGATTTTATCTGAAAATAGTAATAACAATTTTGGGAGGATGAGTGACTACCCAGTGGTGGCAACAGTGTACGGTCCTTAAAACACAGCCGGCATGGCCGTTCCCTTTCTCTGTCCTTTTTCTTTTAAGTACATCTTCTAGTGAGAGAAACTAACCAGTGAGAGGAGAGAGAAACTGAGAGAGGAGATAGAAACTGGAGAGAGATTTTTGGCAGGCAGCCGACTGAAAAAGGAAAACGACTCACTCATTCTCTTTACCGTTACAAAATCTAATTACCCTTTTTTTTCCTTTTCCTCCTCCTTAAAAAAAATAGAGAGAAAAAAGGTGAAAATTTGACGAGAGAGAGAGAGATCCAAAGGAAAAAACAAAAACCCACAATCTCTTTCAAAGAGTTTGGTGGGTGGGTGGTGGATCTTGGGTCTTCTCGGTTTGGTGAGCCTCTATTTTATTTTTTTTTAAATTTTATTTTGGTGAATTTTTCTTCATTTTTGATTTTTGGGTCGCTATCTGTTTGTTTATTTGCTTGCTTGTATTCTTTCAATAAGTTTGAATTTATATGCATTTACATGCAACGTACGTGCCCTATTCTTGATGATGATGATGATGATGATGATGGTCATTGAACACGTCTCTAGCTTTGGATTCTTGTAGATATTTATACAGTTTTCATTTCTTGGGGCTTTTTCTTTAGTTGGGTATCTTTGATTTCGCTTCTTTTTTATTGGGTTCTTTTTGGTAAAATTAATTGGGTTGTTTCAGTTGGAGAAAAAAAATGAATGGAAAGGTATCAGCAGCAAATGGTAACTGCTTTTTGTTGAACACTGGGGATAAGATTCCAGCTATTGGGCTTGGAACTTGGCAATCTGGTGGTGATGTCTGTGTCGAGGCCGTTTCGACTGCATTGAAAGCCGGCTATCGCCACATCGATTGCGCCCATTTGTACGAAAACGAAACCGAGGTCGGAAAAGCTTTGGCTCAAGCTTTTACTGGTGGTTGTGGTGGTGGTGGATTGAAAAGGGAAGATGTGTTCTTGACGTCGAAACTTTATTTTGCTACTAACTCTCATAAGAGGATCTTGAATTCGGTTAGAGTTAGTTTGAAGAATCTCGGCGTTTCGTATCTGGATCTGTATCTCGTGCATTGGAGCGAGAGCTCGGCTTTTGGAGATGCGACCGATCCCCCATGGAATTCGGTGAGTGATTATAGGCAGTTCTTGCAGCGGTTGCAACCGACATGGAAAGCGATGGAGGATCTTGTGGAGATGGGTTTGGTTCGTGCAATAGGCGTGAGCAATTTCAGTGTTCAGCAGATTAGTCAGCTGCTTGAGTTTGCGAAGATCATTCCGGCAGTTAATCAGGTGAGCTGGATATTGATTTTCATCTTTCCAAATTTAGTTAGTTAAGTAATGCTTTGAATAATTGCATGGAGAATTATGAAATAGATTTTAATGTTATGAATTATGAAATAGATTTTAATGTTATGAATTATGAAATAGATTTTAATGTTATGAATTATGAGGATCCCTTCATAGTTCGAATAAAGATTATACGCAGATCTGATTGTGTTTTTTATACTTCTTTTGTTCATTGGGGTCGGATTATGCTTGTTATTGCTATTTAGTTAGCATCACACAATGTGTTGATATGCCTCCAAGGATCTACAATGAAATTCTGGTATACTTTTGAATAGCGTTTGTGATGTAGAATTCTTAAGACGTCTGAATGGAAATTCGGCCTAATGTTGGAAAAGAAGTACTTTTTTTGCCAACTTTCGGAAGTCATGACTTTGCTACTAATGTCGTAGCGTGTAACTATGTTTAGAAAAGGAAATTTCATCCTCAATTCAACCAAGTCTATTTGTACTGATGATGCTCATAAGTGTGAATTCCCCTGATCAAAGACACGTGACGGATGACACAAGACGTCATGTTCGCACTTATGAGCACCAACTAGCATTTTGAAGTACCATGCGAAGGGGACATTTCTCGGCGCCTCATCTCCGAGATATCATCTGATCTTTGGGGAGGACTCTTCTGAGTACATTCACTATTCACCTGGCAATCAGCCAATAACTCGCCTCCGAGCTATCCTACAACTGAGCTTTCTCAGCGTTCTCGCTCGTCTCCGAGCTATCACAGAGCAGAGACTTCTTAGCTCACTTGTACGTCTTTGAGTTATCCTATATGTGAGATTCTTCAGCGTCCCTATTTGGCCTGGAGCACAGAGCCCGAACGGCCCCCATAACGGCTCCGTGTATTTCGCCACGACGAGATCTCCGCCGATCCACGTCCAGCATCCCACGCTAGTGTATCTTGCCTTTAACGGACGTATTCCGCCATCAACGAACGTATTCCGCCATCAACGCGAACATGATGCAGGTGCGTAACAGACGACGAGAATCTCGCATCGGCTTGCTCTAGACGACAGCTATATAAACACCTCTTCCAGACGACTTAGGTACGTCGAACTCAATCCAACACGCCGCTATTCTGTTTTAATATTCCTCGGCACTTGATCGTCGGAGGGTCCAATGGTGGTTTTCCATCCCGGGACTTCCCTTGCAGGTAGCTCGGCGTCAACTACATCCAACAACCTATTAAGATCCACACATTCAATTCTCATACCCAATCTCAACCATTCAACCCGCTGGCAGCAGAATCGACGGAGGACAATATCTGAGGAAGATTCCGACTTCCATCAGTTGGCGCCGTCTGTGGGAACACACCATTTTCCACCCAAAAAATTGATTTTTCGTCTTCGATTCGATGACCAGCGATCATCGCCATGACGATCCTAGCACGAGCCATCCCGTCTTCCGCAACGGAAGCAGGCGTGGTTCCATTCCTCCTCCCACCATCGTCGAAGCCTTATCGGCACGGATCCATCGATTGACAGCGATGATGGATGCGCTCGCTCATGTCCAAACTGCCAGCCACGCCCGGCAAATCGCCGCCCCTGCTTCCCAGAACGACGGCATGCACAAGACGGCAGAGGGACGCGTTTAGGTTCTTGGCCTCGCTCGTGCCAACCATGACGCCGCGGAACACCGGCATGTTAATTCCGGTAGTCGCAACCCCCATACGAGGAATAATTTCATGACTTGTTGGGCCCCGGACAGTCCAACACCAAGGTCTCGGGACCAACCTAATTATCGCTTTAACGCTCGCTGCGCGACCTCGCCCTCCGAGACGGCGTCGGTCAGAACTCCTGATTCCAGGAACGATCGACGTCACTATGATCACCGAGGCCGTGCCCATGGCGCACGTCGGGGACTACAGAGGGTTCATCCCGAGGATCTAGGGACATGATAGAACGAAGCCGAAGCCGCTCTATTGCCCAAACCCGAAGCAGAGACAGCCGACACTCCGATTATGGAGAATCCTCGAGGTACCAGCGGCGAATTGAAATCCTTGAGAAAAAGATCAAGGACATGCGACTTGCCACCCGTTCGTCCGGTGTATCGGCAAAATACTCCGCGGACTCTCTCACGAAGCCCTTTACTAAGCAGTTGCTGAAAGAGCGGGTCTCTTCCCGGAACAAGCCGTCCAAAGTTGCTCTTTTCGACAGGAAGTCCAACCCAAAAGAGCACCTAGACGCATTCACCGCGGGCATGAGCTATCAGGATAACTCGGACGTTGCTTAGTGCCGAGCATTTCCCATCACCCTCATCCGAGCAGAACGAGTTGGTTTCGCGGCCTTACCCCGCACTCGATCTCGACCTTTAAAGAATTAGCCACGCAGTTTCTCAGCCACTTCGTTGGCAACCAACGACAGAAGTGATAGGTTGACTATCTGTTCACCATCAAGTGCGAGGACAAGAAATCTTTCAAAGACTATATTTCACGTTTCTACATTGCCCTTCTCGAGATATCCGAGCACCGAGATGAGATGGTCATAACCGCCATGAGGTCTGGTCTTAGGCACAAAGAGTGGCTCCTCTCTTTTGCATTGGCGCAACCTAAGACCCTGACCGAGGTAAAGGTTTGGACCGAACGGGAAATCCAACTCGAATCCGAGATTAACGCTCACATTTTCCGAGGATACCGGATAGACCAAAGGAAAAAAGGACATGGAAGAAGACAAGAAGAAGGTTAATCGGTGGAAACCTTATAACCGAGGTTTTGCAAGTACACACCCCTCAATGTGTCGCAGGTCGAGCTGCTAGAAGAAGTAAGGAGCGAAAAATTCTTCAAACTTCCACCGATGACACGAAATTCGGGTAAACGACCCCGAGGCCCGTATTGTGCCTATCATCAGACGCAAGGGCATCCGACCGAGAATTGTAAACAGCTACGCGATTACATCGAGAAGTTGATCCGCTCTGGTCACTTGGCAAAATACCTGCGAGATAAACGTCAAATAGATAGGGGCAAGCCGACCAACTTGAAGCTGGAGAGCTGATGATCGGGCAGATCATGGTCATCATCGACTAACCCAAGTCCAAGAAACAAGGAAACCCACCAAATCCGGCCATTCAATACAGGAGAGTTTAAACTAGCCGGCGAGTAGCTTTCTGTCCGTCAAGCAAACACCATCCCTTCACTCAAGTAAATGAAGCTCAGAGGTGCCTATAGGTAACCGACCAAAGCCCTCATTACGAGACGGCCGGGTAGCTTTCTGCTTGGCCCATCCACCGTGGGTAGTTTCCTGCCTAACAATGCCGTGGATCTAAAGCCCTCATCATGAGGCCGCCGGGTAGCTTTCTCCTCAGCCCATCCACAGCGGGCAGCTTCTTTCCCAACAATGATGTGGATCCAAATCCCTCATCATGAGGCGGCCGGGTAGTTTCCTGCTCTGCCCATCCATTGTGGATAGCTTCCTGCTCAACAATGCTGTGGATCTAAAACCCTTATCACGAGACTGCCGGGTAGTTTCCTGCTCGGCCCATCCACGGTGGATAGCTTCCTGCCCAACGAAAACGTGGATCCAAAGCCCTCATAACGAGATGGCTGGATAGCTTCCTGTTCGGCCCATCCGCAGTGGGTAGCTTCCTGCCCAATAATACCGTAGATCCAAAGCCCTCATCACGAGACAACCGGGTAGCTTCCTGCTCGGTCCATCCACCGTGGGAAGCTTCCTGCCCAACGATGACGTGGATTCAAAGCTCTCATCACGAGACGGCCGGATAGTTTCCTATTCGGCCCATCCACAGTGGTTAGTTTCCTGCCCAACGAAGACGTGGATCCAAAGCTCTCATCACGAAGCGGGCGGGTAGCTTCATGCTCGGCCCATCTACAGTGGGTAACTTCTTGCCAAATGAAGACGTGAATCCAATGCCCTGATCACGAGGCAGCCGGGTAGCTTCCTGCTCGGCCCATCCGCAGTAGGTGGCTACCTGCTCAACAGCGTCGTGGATCCAAAGCTCTCACCACGAGGCGGCCGAGTAACTTCCTGTTCGGCCCATCCACCGTGGGTAGCTTCCTGCCCATGAAGATGTGGATCCAAAGCTCTCATCATGAGACGGTCGGGTAGCTTCCTGCTCGGCCCATCCATAATGGGCAGCTTCCTATCTAATAAAGACGTGGATCCAAAGCCCTCATCACAAGACGGCTAAGCAGTTTTCTGCCCGGCCCATCCGCAGCGGGTAGCTTCTTATCCAACAATATTGTGGATCCTAAGCCCTTATCACCAAAATGCTGGGTAGCTTTCTGCTCGGTCCATCCACAACGGATGGACTCCTATCCGAGCTAATGTTCGGTCTTTCAACACTTGGAAACTCGAGAACATAACAAGTCCAAATAAAAAGACGCAGGAGTGCAAGTGAACAAAGATGATCTCTGGGGCTGTGCACCCCTATTTATACCCTCAGCGAAAACTATCCTACGGCCCAGATCCTCTCCCGCCAAACGAAGCGTCGCGTCCAATGATTCACGTGACGCCACGCGACGGCCAGCTAGTAGACGCCTTCCCTTCATGCGGATCCGATCAGGCGAAGCAACGTTGCCTTAATGATGCCGTCCTATCAGCGATCAGCTGACATCATCCGAAGACGTGCTCGAAGATTAGGGCACTTAATTATCGCCATGTGAGCATGGAGATCAGGGAGACATAACCGCCGAACACCATGTTGTTTCAGGAAAAACCACCACGGAGAATTCTCGACATCAAGCTGAACAGAGAAAACCGAGTAGACCACTCTCGACCCGACCCATAAATAGATCGGAACGAGAGTGGGGGGCTAATGATGGTGCTCGTAAGTGCGGATTTTCCTGATCAAGACACGTGACGGATGACAAGTCTCTCACGTGCACCAACTAGCTCTTTGAAGTACCATACGAAAGGGACATTCCTCGGCGCCTCATCTCCGAGGTATCATTCGACCTTTTGGAAGTCATCTCCTCAGTACATTCACTATTCGCCTAGCAACCAGCCAACAGTTCGCCTCCGAACTGTTCTCCAGCTGAGCTTCCTCAGCGTCCTCGCTCATCTCCGAGCTATCACAGAGCAGAGACTTCTCAGCTCACTTGCTCGTTTTCGAGCTATCCTATATGTGAGATTCCTCAGTTACCCTATTTGGCCGGAAGAACAGAGCCCGAGCGGCCCCCATAACGGCTCTGTGTATCTCGCTACGACAAGATCTCCACCGTTCCACGTCCAGCATCCCACGCTAGCGTATCTCGTCATTAATAGACGTATCTTGCCATTAATGGGTGTATTCCGCCATCAACGCGAACACGACGCATGTGTGTAACAGATGGCGAGAATCTCGTATCGGCTCGCTCCATGCGACCGCTATATAAACCTTTCTTCCAGACGACTTAGGTACGTCGAACTCAATCCAACACGCCACTATTCTGCCTTAATATTCTTTGGCACTTACTTGATCGTCGGAGGGTCCTACGGTGGTTTCCCATCCCGAGACTTTCCTTGCAGGTAGCTCGGTGTCTACTACACCCAACAACCCATTGAGATCCACACTTTCAATACTCATATCCAATTTCAACCATTCAGCCCGCTGGCAGCAGATCGACGGAGGACAACATGGAGATTCCAACCTTCATCAGGTACCAAGTTTGATGCTAATCTGAAGGTTTTTTCGAAGAATGTATGGAGGCCCAAAAATTTAAATGGCAGATTTGATAGATTTTTGATAGTTTAGTGTATTTTTCTATTATGGAATGTTCAGGTTATTTCGTTCAAGGGTTATCTTCAATACTTCTATATTATGAGGGTTGTGTCAGGGTTATCCTATAAAAATGCTTTCTAGTGTGTAGTAACACTAGAAATGATAAGGTGTGAAATGAGCATATTCGTGTAAAGGTTGGCGTTGCCCTCGTAGAGGAGAAAATATGGAAAAATCGTCTAAAATAGTTTAGTCATATGCGACACAGACTTATGAAAGTATCCGTTCAACGAATAGATATTCTCGATTTAGGCCAAATCAAAGAGCGGAAGGGAGACTAAGAAAATATGGATGGAGACGATACAAAAAGATATGGATGCCAAAGGCCTTAATGAAAGTATATTATTCGATAGGAGTGAGTGGAGGTGGAGGATTCATATGCTCGACCCGGTGTGATTCTCATGTTGGCTCATGTAGCCGATCCCATATGCTTGGGGTAAAAGGCTCAGTTGTTGTTGTTTATCTCTTTCGTAAAAGTTACTCATCATCCAATAGAATTTCCATCTCTGTCTATAAAAATGAGATTTACCTATCTCTTCTGTTACGCTATTTAGGAAAGAAATGACACATGGGCTTGCATAAAAGTGAGATCGGAAACGTTCATCTGTCTCGGCTAATTTAATAGAAACCGGTGAATATATGGTGGCGCTTGATCTAAAATGTACAACATGTAGGATTGTAGTATATGATGAATATTGTTTTTTTTTTGAGAAAAAAGGTGGATAATTAGCCACCCTGCCACCCAATAACATTAAAAAGATTTTAATGATACATTGATAAGCCGTCAAGGCCAAAATAAACAAACATGTAGTCTACTAAGCAACTATGCTTAGGAATACAAAACAACCAACATAGGCGTCATTGGCCTCACACACGAGGACCATGCCAACCCAAAAGTACTCCCGCCTCTTATCCCCATTCAAGTCCGTGCCACATGGTCTGTCCCGCGGCCGCCGTCTTCTTCCCCGTGCTAGCTAAATCCACCTCCTCGTTCTCCTCGCTCTCCAGAGTCATGGGTGCCATTTTCCTGATTTTAAGCTTCGTCTTATCTGCAAGTAATAATGACCAGTTGAGTACCATGGATGATGTATCGAAGACGACATTGTCAACACAATTAATCTTTCTCCTAATCTTTCTCTCATTTCTTTCTTTTCAAATAACCCAAGCGACTCCCATAATAATAATGTCCCAGGTAGCCCTATTGGTCCCCCATAGATTTTCCCTCCAATTTCCCCATACGTCGGCGATCGAAGTCGGCAAAAGAAGAACGTTATTCTTGGCGCAAAAGTGCTACCAGACATCTTTGGCAAAGTTACAGTTGAAGAAGAGGTGATTTCCTGTTTCCTCATAATGTTTGCACATTTCGTAACGAGACGATCCTTGCCGCTTCCTCTTAATAAGGTTATCTCTTGTTAACACCGCCTTCCTTGCCAATGCAGTGTAGGTCAGGATTTGTTCTAATTTGTCATTTAAAATAGAGATACCAGTTGAGGATAGTCATGTTCTTACTGATTTTAGCAATGCATGCTTGAACAATTATATACAGCATGTATTCATCTTTTTCCAAGGTATTTACTAATCATAGTGTGATTAATACAACTACTTCAAACAGATGAATCAAATTTAAGAGGAATTTATTTTAGAGTCATAAATTGCTGCCTCTACATTACCCACAATAAAAATTTGTTTGGTATATGCATTTCTAGTAGAGAGACCAACAAGAATGCAGTCATAGGTTTCCTTCACCACCGTGCTCAATATGATGCTGGATCTGATGTATCTTTAAAGATCTGTCTTTGGGTTAAAACATGTCTGTATCAGATACAGAGATGAATGGTAAATTACCTCCAAGGAAAAAGGTGAATTTGGCAAGCTTTCTTGTGTATCTTGCTTTTTATGTGCTAGAATGTTGAATGCAATTACTAATGGAATTTGTTTCTAGACGTTTATTATTTTTAGGAAATTTGGATGTGTCTTGGTTGTGATGGTTTGCATGATCCATTTTGGTTACCACTTTACCTAACAGCTTAACTATTGGTAATTGGCTAGGTACCATTTCAGGTCGAACAATCCCAACACTCCCTGTTAGGTTAACTGTTCAAGTCATCATATTTTCCTTTTACATGTGAAGGACTCGATACAATTAACAAGGAATAAATATTTTTTATGTCAGAGTTTGAACCTGGATCTATTTTTCTTTGTACTCTCTTGGTGTATTTGTACCGTATTGGAGGATAAGAGTGATACAGAAATAATTTTGATGTTATCATGAACGAGGCTTAAACTAGGGCCTATTGAATTTCGGTACCCTTTGAACATGTCAATCAACAAACCAACCTATCCAGTATGTTACGATGAAGGGCTATAAGCCAACAATGTTTATCAAGCAATTTAAACATTAAAATTATTATTAATGTCATGACAGAGTCGTGATGGTCATGTGGTACTTCCAATTTTTGGTACTTTAGTTGATTTTACGGTGTGCTTAGGTCCTTGCATAATTTGTATATTATAACTGATTGAATAGTGAGCACCTACTTTTAGGTGGAGTTACATCCTTTCTGGAGGCAAGACGAACTCGTGAAGTTTTGTCAAGCATATGGCATCCATGTGTCTGCTCATACTCCCTTAGGGGTACCCGAGACGAGCAGTGGTGGCATTTCAACTATGGGTCTTGGTCTATCTGATAGTGGGTCAGAAGATGAACCTGGAACTCCTAGGATCAGATTCAGAAGGTCAAGATCAGTGCATGGACCCATGTTGAAGCTTTCTATTGTTACAGATATTGCAGAACTACATAGCAAGACACCTGAACAGGTAATTTTTTCTTCCTTTTCCATCTGGGAAAAATGCCCATGTACTTATATTAGTTATATATGTTTATGCACTTGTTATCTAAGTGTATGTTTCATTTCGCTCTTGGTTATATTTGTATTTAATGTTGGAACATAATTCCATATAGCAAATATATCATCTTATCCCCTTCTTTTAGACCTCATCATGGTTATGATAGTTTGAAGGATGCCAACTGACCATCTATGACTATGTAAAGCCCCTCTCTTGTCATAATTTTCTGAACCAGGAATATAGCAATCATTTGGAGAGAGTTTATGTAAGGTCTGACAACCGGTTATAAAACTTCATTAGATATTTTTTGGAGCGTTGCTTCATAACTGACTCCATTTGGATGAGGATGACTTCAATGACGATGATGATTATCTAAGTGTTTTCTTAAATAGAAGCTTCATTGAAACTTCTAAATAGAAGAGCAGCGTATCCAAGTGAATGCACATTTATTTCATTCCTCCTGCCACCTCTTCTTCCGTAGAAATGGTAATGGTACATGAATTTGAACCTTCTATGTACCAGGGAGTGTCACTGTAACGTAGTAACCTAGTGATAAAGCGTCTTATAGATGAGCAAGAGGTCCTGCATGCACCAGGTTACGGCCTATTATTCAAAAGAAAAAATGCACTATCACTACTGTCAGTTTAATGTCCTATAGTAGCTCATTGAAGAAAAGGATAAACTTTTTCTTAAAAAATAACTGTAGTTGCGTTTAGAACTTTTCTGGCGATGTGGAATAGGAGATGCATTAAAGACTTGGGGTTGCAGAAGGTCTTTAATGGTAGCTAGGATGACACTAGAGTGACCTAATGGGATTCTAAATGCACACCAGCTCGTCAACATAAAAAATGGGGATAGAGTCAGAGAGTTTGGATATATACATATAAGTGATTTTCTGGTGATCATCAAGGCAGAGTAAAGAAATGCTGATTGGTTTAGCACAGGAACACATGAAAATTCATTTATACAAATTTTAAATGAAGGATCATCATATCTTATAGTTAAACCGGTTGTTATTATAATTAAGTTTGTTGTTTCTTGTAACAATGTCAGCAGGCAACTCAACAATGAAAATGGATTCAGTTTAAAGTGTTGATCAACTGAATCACGCTGTTCGTAATTAGAAAACACAGACACACAAAGTTTGATGAACTATATGTGGCGTTATTTTGGTGTCAGTCTCTCGTTGCTTTCTTCCTTCTTTCAGGGGGTCATGCCCTCTCTATTTTACTGTCAACTAAAGCAGAGATTCCTCCCTTGTTACATGTTTAGGCACACAAAATTTAGATTGATTTAAGACCAGTGCAATATGACGTCTCATATCATTTATGCTACTTTGGATAAATTATCCATTAACCAGTACTTTATCCATCTAAGATATGTCGGTAAACCTGTTCCTGTCCGTTGGTGTTGCTTACTGCTAAGTTATGCATAAACCAGTATTTGGTGTTCATGAACTTGTTTGTTATTATTATTGCGTCTTACTGTTGTTTCCATCAGCATGTTTCTATCCACTAGAGTTTCTTGCTCATATTTTGGTTGACTGTGAATGATCTCTTTTTTTCCAACCCAGCATTGAGTACTTGATAATACACTGTGCTGCCACTGGGGTTGTCAGGGGGTCTTGTATCCTTTGTGATAGAATAGAAAGGAAATCCAATAGGAACATGAGTATTTGTTCTTCACTTTGGATGGGAAACATAATTCCTGTTGATAGCGCTTTTGAGGGAAATTTTTCCACCAAAATTTTTCTGTCAACATAGCTTGCTGATAAATCTACTTATGCGAAGATGTAAGCAAGAATATATGGAATGGAGATGTGCTTTTATGGGTTGTTACTAAAAATGGTAGACTGTATAGTTAGTAACACCCCCCCCCCCCCCCCCCCCCAAACAAATATTTTATGCCGGAAGTTTTATTAGTCGCAATGTTCATAGAAATGCACACTATTTAGAAGTTTTCATTTAAGGGTTAATTGCATGAAACCCTCTTCTAGTTTGGCCCGATGTGGCACTTATACCCTCTAGTGATTTGTTAGTGCAAACACCCCCTCTCATTGACAAAAACTATTAAGAACGGTTAAATTCTACTATAAACAACAAAAAATAAAGGACATAAAGTTAGAGAGGTTGAGGGGCCTGCAGTGGCCTGACATAGGTCACAATTAAAACCCTAGGGCCCGCAGTGTCCCTGTAGGTCCCTTTTGGCCGAAGTTATATTAGACATTCCAATTGTTTAGCGTAGAATTTGAGTGTTTATGAGCAAAGTGTGTGATTTGTGCTAACCAATTGCCTGAAGAATGTGATGCTATTAACTCTTCATTTACTCAGTCCAATATATAACATTGATCCATAATTGTTTTTTCCTGTAATCTGCCTGTGAATCCAACAGGTCATTTTACGCTGGGGCCTACAGCGAGGAACTAGTGTTTTACCATGTAGCCTGAAGCCCGAAAGAATAAAGAAGAACATCGATATCTTCAACTGGTCTCTCTCAGATGAGGAATGGAACCGGATGAGTACGATCGAGCCCCAGATATGCCTCTTTGGGAATTGGCCATCGGGTTCATCTGAAAGCAGTTTCCATTCCGGGCGCAATCTTCTTCAGGCGGTTCATGAGATGGAAGATGACTTTGATTCCGATTCTTGACTTAAAATGTGTTCTCTGATGAAACTTAGTGTGTTGATATCGTGCAGGATTTATATGTTTTTTCATTAAACTTCAGTGTGGATTAAAATTCGATTTACTTTGTTCGAGTTTAACAATGGTGTAGTTTGTTGTTGAGATGGATGGTTTTTTTTTAGTAGCATAAGGAAAATTTATCATGGTTGTTGCTGTATTGGTTGACAAATTTCACTTTTTATGTTTGCATACCAGTACCGAATGTTTTCTGGATGATATTACAGTGGTTAACTTGTTATCCAATCACTCACACACACACAGAATAAAGTCCTATGAAGGAATATGCCCTTTTTTTTGGCAGCTTGTGCATAAAGAATTGATTTTAAGTTCTAACCCCTAGTTGTTTATTTAATTTACATCCAACCTATTCAGTGTTGCTTTTTCTGTATGGAATTTGTTCCGGCACTGAAATTTCATGATTTTCGTGTGAAGCAAGTAAAATACTGAAAACGAACAGAAAAAGAAGATTTTTGATATTTCTAGAAATTTTGTAATTTTTGTGTAAGCAAGCGGTATATTGAAAAATGAGAGAAAATAGAATTTTTTTGATGTTACTAAAAATTGTGTTTTGCAAGCAAAATATCGAAAAACTGAAGAAAACAAAAGGTTATGGGACATTTGAAAATTTCTTTAAAAAATGAAATATTGAAAAACGAAAAACGAGAAAATTTGTGGTTTTTGTGCGCTATTATAGCAAGCTATATATTAAAAAAATAGAAGAAAACGGATAATTTTGTTATTTTTGGAAATTTTCCATTTCTTGTGTTCTACCAAAATATTAAAAAAATGAAAGAGAAAAGAGAATTTTGAAAATTAGTAAAGTTATAACAAACAAAATATTGAAAATCTAACAAAATCGAACATTCCGAGATTTTTGAAAATTTCGTTATTTTTGTGTGCTTAAGCGGAATATTGATGAGATTTCTAAAAATTTCCCATTATTTGCGTACCATAACAAGCAAAATTTTGAGAAGGCATAAACAATGAAAATTTCACAACTTTTATGTCAAGTATGCAAAATATTACAAAATAAAAGAAGACAAATTTTTTTAAGATTTCTGAAAATTTCCAGATTTTTGTATTTTCTGACAAGCAAAATATTGGAAAACTAAACAAAACCGAAAATTTTAATATTGTTGAAAATTTCACAATTTTGGTGTTCATATATAGCAAACAAAATATTAAAAAATTGAAAAAGCAAGTGTCAAAATTTAGAGATTTTCGAAGAAAAAAACAGAAGGAACAAGTTTTGTTACATTTTTGAAAACTTCGTGCTTTTCGTGTTTGCTATAACAACCAAAACTTTGAAAAAAATTTAGAAAACAAAAAAAATTAAGATTTTCTTTCATGTATTTTGTGTGGGAAACGAAATATTAAAAAGGTAAGTAAAATATTTAAAAACTAAAGAAAATTAATAATTTCAAGATTTTTGAAAATTTCATGATTTATATTTGAAATTTCGAGATATTACAAAGTAATAACAAATTTTTTTTTGAGATTTTTGAAATTTCGAGTGAGCAGCAAGTAGAATATTGAAAAACCAAACAACACTAATAACTTTGATATTTTGAAAATTTTGCAAATATAGTATGGCAAAATATAAAAGAAGGGAGGAAATTTTTGAGATTTATGAAAGTTTCACGATTTTCGTGTGCTATAACCAAACAAAATATCGAAGAACTTCATAAAACCGAATTCACGAGAATTTTTTAAAATTTCGCGATTTCCGTGTTTTATAGCAAGAAAAATGATGAAAAACAGAAGAAAAGTGAAAATTTTGAGAGTTTTTGAATCTTCCTGATTTTCCTATGCTCAAGCAAAATATTGAAAGGAAGAAACTGAAATTTTCATGAATTTTGAAAATTTCTCTTATCGTGATATATACCGTGTAAATTATTGAAAATCAGAAAAAACAAAAACGTTTGATGTTTTTGAAACTTTCACGGTTTTCGTGAAAAATATTGAAAAAATGAAAGGAAATAGGAAATTTTGTTATGACTAAAAAATTTCCTGATTTTTGTTATGTTTAATAATGTTAGGAATATGTATGTCCTAGAGGCCATTATTGTTGATATAGTGGATGCTTGAATATATATATATATATATATATATATATATATATATATATATATATATAGGACTTTCTTACTCGACATGATAGTATACTATCTGGTTACCTTTATCTTAACATGTAAACTGGTATTATTATATTGTCTGTCTCTTACATGTTGATAAAGCCCTTAGGATATGTATTTGACTACCAGGATTATGATGAGATCATACTAGTGAGATCAGGGTAGTCTGAAAGTACATCCTTTAATCGTTCCTAGTCGAGGGGATATGTCACGCCCCGCTTCCCAAAATACGGAATACGAGGGGTTGACAAGGCCAGTCATGCTCCTATGGTCCAGCTAATATCTCTCCGTAGTCACACTTCGGTTTCTAGCTTTACGTGGTAATCAGTAAACAACGCACATGTAATGAGAAATGCAGTAACTGAGACAAACAGATACAAGGAATTAACCTGATGGAGGTCAAAAGAGTGTAGCTCTGGATAGCTGATCAAGATGTCCGTGATGTACGTTTGGTCCTGGTTCAGGCTAGATCCACTCCTCACTCTGAGCATGCATACTCAGGTCGTCAAAACGACACGATAGCAATATAAACATAGGTGCAAGTGGTAACTCGTACAGTAATAATGGCTATATAATAGTAAATCAAGATAGTAGAGACATGAACATGAAGTAGCTAATGCGGGTGGCTAAAAGAGCGGGTGAACAGTAAAGCAGTAAAATAGTATGTCAGGTGTGTCAATACAGTAAGCAATGCATGCCAATGTCACTATCCCTATCAATCTGTAAGTCTTACTGTACAGGTCACTGAGCCTATCGTCAGTCCAAGTGTGAGAGCCAACCACTCGTGAGTGTCCTCCACCCAAGGGTAGGACCCAATGGCAAGGGACCACGGGCCCAAAATATAACTCACGGTAATAATCACGTAATATCCCTTTAAATCTCCATATATCTCCATATATATATGCCGGCATAGGACTCCCGAGATTCTGTTGAACTCACACTCAAACTACCCCACACCCCGTGGTCTACATCAAACGCCAACCATAACCTCGAATACCGGTCAGACCATGACAAGTCTGCGCGAGAACTGGAGACATGATCTCCATCAAGCACGTCCCGATTGATACCCAAGATAAATGGACAGTGTCTGGTGCCTTACCTGTGACACCCATATAAGTGCTTCCATAAGTGTCCCATACCACTTATAGTTACACTTATACGCGCCCCACAGACATCGACAATGCAATAAATCGATAGGGTCCATTGATTGTGTACAAGTACGTGTCACTTTCACTTATCCACTCATGCGCAAACACTAACGTACTTGCCACAATCACCACTACTACCTAACACTGGGTAATGCACATGATCACTAGGTTACCAATACAATGACATATATATGATGTGATGAGAAAACAGTATGTAAGGCATGATTAAAATGTCATATGTCGGTATCCTACTACTTGCATAATTTATCATAAATCATACATGCACAATTTAGCGAAACAATGAACATGGGATAAGTAGTATGTTTGATTATCTATCCTAAATTTAGTTTCACGTCAATCGGATTTCGGGATCACTAGATATGGCCATTTCACTTTAAGCATGCTCTGCTGGAAATCCGGTTTCAGAATCGGAAGTCCGTTTCGTAACGCAATTTAACCCTAGTTGGGATCATAATTGGGCGACGCTACAGTTGAACTATATCTAGAATTTCTAGCCAGGTTTCCACTGCAATTGGCAGATCAGTATTTTGTTACTCCAACAGAGAGTATGGCCAGAGTAGGTTAGGGGTGTAAAATCTGCTTCTGCAGAATTCAGCAAGACATGTCGATAGGATAAAATGAATTAAAAATATCAAACGGTGGAGGAAACTAGTGAAACTAGTCAAGTAAGAAAGATAATTCAATTTACTACGTAACGGTATAGGATTCCGCGCATTCTCTTACATGAGCAACGATAAACAGGGGTTTAACGATAGGAGTTAAGCTGGATTTCCATTATGGACTGCAGTCCAGAATTAAAATCCACCGCAGTTATCTCTATCATAATGTACTACAGTTTAGTGATTAATAATATTTTACAGTAGGTTAACCAGTTAGCTTCGTTACGAGCCATCAAATGCTAAAATCCGGTTCATACACAATTTAATATAAATTTTATAGTTTGGGATGTACGAGGGTTTTCAGGTTTCACAACAAACATTGGGGCGCCATTTTATATGAGCAGACGATCTTATTTTGCAAACAAACTCTTAAGGGGTATTCTCTATAATTCGGGCCATCCAAAGTTCTCTAGTACCGTCAATTTAAGAGGGTTTGTAAGTCACGATTCATATCGAACACTCACTTATAACAATTTACATGAAAGTAAGTATGGGAATTTTAGCAACTAGAAATATAATATAAGAAATAGTATGAAGCAAGTATTAAACTTGCCTGGTGACGAGTCGACAATAATACTGCAGTGGCAACAGCACGATCGCGTCGCGAACGCATCACCAGTTCATCCTTTGGAATCAGGTAAAGTAGTCCAATCTAGGTAGCTACCGTGCACTCGTTTTCATCAGCTCCGAGCTTTAGATATACCTTGATTTGATGTGAAGGAGGCAGAGGCGTTGTGATAGGAAGATAGAGATTTAGAGAGACAGAGAGAGATTTAGAGAGAGAAACAGAGAGGGAGAGAGAAAAACAGAGAGATAGAGAGGGGGAGAGAGAGAAACGGAGAGTGAGTGAGAGAGAAACAGAGAGATAGAGAGAGAAACAGAGGGATAGAGAGAGAGAGATTTCACCTGATGACGACGGGGGTCGACGGAGGCGCCGGCGAGGGCTCGGAGTCGGGAGCCGGAGAAGAGAGAGGCGATGACGAGGAGCGAGACGGGCGCGGATGATGGGTGCGGCGTGGGCTCGGTGTGCCGGGAATCTTGGTGGCGGCTGAAGGTGGAGGGGAGGCTCGATGAGGGGGTGCAATCGTCGTCGTCGTCGAGGCTCAGAAGAGCGGTCGTCGGTGGTCGTACTGGGGTGTCGACGGCGGCAGCGAGGGGAGCTCATCGGTGGTGTGAGGTGGCGTTTTGTTTTCGACGGTGGGTGAAGCTTGGTTTTGGGATGATGGAGAATAGGAAGATGATGGGGCAGAGGCGACGGTGGGGAGAGGCGGCAGTGGATGGGTTTGAGAGTTGGGAGCGAGGGATGCAGTGGGTGAGATTGAAAGGTGGTGCTGGTGTATTGGTGTGGTTGTGGTGAGAAGGCAATAGGGATCAGGGGGGTAGCTGCAGAGGGGAGCGGGTCGGGTGTGAGCACGAGAAGAGGGGAACGCGGGGGACGTTAGAGAAGGTTGCGAGGGAGAGCGAGTCGTGGGCGCGCACAGCGGGGGCTTGGTGAGCGGGATCCGTTGGCGACGTGCGGGCGGGAAAAAGGCATGGGGAGCGGGGCGTTGGCGTGGCAGGCGGCGACATGGGGAACGTGGGACGTGGGTTCGCGCGAAAGAGGCGGGAAAAGGTTTAGAACGTTGGGGGAGAAGGAGATTAAAGGAGTGGGTCGGGTCGGGTTGTGCGGGAGCTGGGCTTGGGCCAGGGAGCTTTTATTAATTAAAAAAGAGAAGTGTGGGCCGGGGGAAAAGTGGATTTGGGGTAAATCAGAAAAGAGAAAAAAAAGAAGATGGGCTAGGGTTTAGTTTTAAAGGGGAAACGGGCTGGGGATATAAAAGGGAAATTTAATTTAAAAAAGAAGGAAATGGAGTTGGGTTAATAGGGAAGGGATTTAGTTTGGAACATTTAGTAAATTGGGATTTTGCTTGGGCTGAACAAGGAAGGTGTTGGGCTAAATAGAAGGAGAAAAATAAAAGGAAAGGGAAAAGTATATAGTTTTAGGTTATGAGTTTTAATAAACTAAATTAAATAAAAGATATATAAAATGCATATATTTAAATCAGACAGACCCGGATTATATTCTGAAAAGATACAGAAAATTTGTAGAAAATTCAAGAAAATATCTGGAGACTTATTTATTAGAATAAGCTAAATATTTATAGGGGAGTGGGTATGTAAAGAGAAAATAGTAAAGGGGAAAAATGAAAAGGGTTTTAAGTAATAGAATTAGTTTTCAAAAAAGGAATTTTAAATTCTTAAAATAATTATAAGTATGAATAGGTAAATTTGTAAATGACCCTTATTTATAAAATACGGCTATTGGTCTATAAAAACTGGGTATTATATCATACCCCCCTTACAAAAATTTCGTCCTCGAAATTTAAAATAAATGATAAGCTACAAAACAACAAGCGAAAGGCTACCACATCGAATATTAACACATAATGATTTACTTAAAACAGGTGGATAAAAATTTCTTTGAAGGTCTATATATGTATAAGAATAACACAACTAAAAGGGTAAGTATAATGCCGGAAAAACTATAAGGGCAACCTATATATACAAAAGAATAAAATAGCAATAACGAATAATAACATTCGCGGCATACTAGAAAAATCGAAATCCTAAATATGTGCACACCTATATATATCAAAAGCAGCACAGCTAAAATAATAAGTATAAGGCACAATCATAATGGAATAGTGAAAGATCTGTTGGTATGTTACAAACATTTTAGAATAACGTATCAATCAAACAATTTTAGCATAACTTAGAAAGCCACATGGTGAAAATAAGAGACATAGAACAAAGTGAAATGCGCGATATAAGGTTGCGCTATTGAAAATGTGAAGAATAGTAGAGTATTTAAGATGGGTAAAACGGAAGTAGTTGATAATACACAATTTATCGATAAGTACGAAATAATGAAAACCAAACCCTTCGGATAACGAGGTCCCTAAGTGGAATAAAAGGAAGCACTACTAGTGTATAAAGGCTAGACATGGTAGGGTTACAGTAGAGTAAGGCCCACTCAAAAGATCGAGGTGCGGCACTTCCTAATCTAAGCGAAGGTCAAAAACAACAAAAGGTGCAGTAGCGAAGGACAGTAATGAATCTCAGGAGGAAAAGAAATGTATAGGGGAGACAGTCAAAGCATCACGTGAACTAACAATAGCGAACTCAGCAATTTTATTTCATTCCAGAAAATTCTAAACAAAGCATTCTCGAAAAGCGGAAGATGGCCCTAAACTATACACAGATTTATTTGGCCAAGGGAGATAACAGCTAAATCTCGTCAGTCGCGGTTGTGGAGGTTCAGCAGGTTACGGTAGGCTCGCGCGCTTAGCTAGGGGGGTCCATTTCCATAGCGCCTCGCATGGACCGCCACTGGGAGTTCTTCCGCCGCAGGGTCTTGTTCTTCCGGTCCTTCTTCCTCGGCTGGAGCTTCTTCATCGAGGTCTGCTTCCATGTGATTCTCTTCTTCTGGATCCTCTTCCATGGGATTTTCCTCCACTGGATTTTCTTCTATCAAGCCCTTCTCGGGATCTTCCTCTATCGGGTTCTCTTCAGGGTCTCCTTCCTCCTCGTCGGAATCGCCGATCATGTCAACCTCTGGGGCGGCGGCTCCTTCGTCCTCGGAATCGCTATTTTCTAAAATGACCTGGAGGCCGTTGATCTCGTCATCCGAACTCACCAGCATGCGGTCTAAGGAAACGCATGACTGTGCATCCTCATCTAGATGCGGCGCTGCTCCAAGATGGGTCATGGCCTGAAAAGAAAGAGTCATGATCAGACAGTGGAACATATTAAGAAAAATAATCAAGGATACGGAGTACAAGGAAAATATGCGGTAGGCAAGGACTGAAAAACAAAATCTAGAATACTGATGCAACGAACAGTATAAGTAAAGTGAGTGGGAAGGGAACGATACATACATCACAACTCAGAATTTTATTACATTCAGCCAACAGTTTAACGGATACAGGATCTCAAACGAAAAAAGAAATATTTACAAGGAAGTGACAACATTTTATTAAAAGTAGAAAACGTGATAACTCTTTCTTTGATTACTAGACCGCTGCATTCTCGTCACGCGAGTTGAATCCTGCGCTGGGTCCGCCCTATCCTCGAAGTTCGAACCACGAAATAACCATCACTTGACAGAAGTGGAGAGCGTGGACGAATCTCCTCCTTGTAGCTCCTTCCTTTTAGGGCAACCGTTGATAAGATGTTCGCTGGATTCGCAAATCAGGCACTACCCTTTGGCGTTGCGACAATCTCTCTGAATGTGTCCCGGCTTCTTGCAGTATCCACAACATGGAGCCTTCCGCTACTTCCATGGCTGGGGAATAAGTGGGTGTTTCATCTTCATCTCTTTTCCTTGTCTAACGGGGATTCCCTTATGATTTGAGACTTCCGCTGGTTCCTGAGTCATCTGCCTTCTTAGTCCTTCAGCTAACAGGTCGTTTGTTCGCTCCTGGGCTTCCTTCAGACCCTACAATGCATTCAGAATCTCTACGGTCCGATTCTGGGGAGTGGAGGTAGGGGGAGAGTCGTTGGAAGACATGGTCCTGAAACAACGATTTGAGGACGATATAAGGCACAAGCTATAAGAATAAAAAAATACAATATGGATTAGGCAAGGAATCAAGAGTATCGGGTGCGGTGAAATTCAAATAAGTGGAAATCAACTGTAGAACTCCAAGTCACTTAAACAGGGTACAGTATTGTGACCGTGATGCAGTTCACAATTACAACCATGTAACTCTGCTAAGTTACCCGAAACTCTAGCGGATGGATAGCAGTATACACTATGTGAATTAAGATCAAGAATAATAAGTTTACAATTTAGACCAAAGGATGTCTTAGATTGTCAAGCTCTACACGGAAACTGCAATCCCAATTGTAGCAAAACCTGGCTCTGATACCAACAAAACCATGTCACGCCCCGCTTCCCAAAATACGGAATACGGGTGGTTGACAAGGCCAGCCATGCTCCTACGGTCGAGGTAATATCTCTCCGTAGTCATACTTCGGCTTCTAGCTTTATGTGGTAATCAGTAAACAACGCGCAGGTAATGATGCAGTAACTGAGACAAACAGATACAAGGAACTAACCTGATGGATGTCAAAAGAGTGTAGCTCTGGATAGCTGATCAAAATGTCCGTGATGTACGTCTGGTCCTGGTTCAAGCTAGATCCACTTCTCACTCTGAGCATGATACTCAGGTCGTCAAAACGACACGATAGCAATATAAACATAGGTGCAAGTGGTAACTTGTACAGTAATAATGGATATATAACAGTAAATCAAGATAGTAGAGACATGAACATGAAGTAGCCAATGCGGGTGGCTAAAAGAGCGGGTGAACAGTAAAGTAGTAAAATAGTATGCCAGGTGTGTCAATACAGTAAGCAATGCATGTCAATATCACTATCCCTATCAGTCTCTAAGTCTCACTGTACAGGTCACTGAGCCTATCGTCAGTCCAAGTGTGAGAGTCAACCACTCGTGAGTGTCCTCTACCCAAGGGTAGGACCCAAGGGCAAGGGACCACGGGCCCAAAATATAACTCACGGTAATAATCACGTAATATCCCTGTAAATCTCCATATATCTCCATATATATATGCCGGCATGGGACTCCCGAGATTCTGTTGAACTCATATTCAAACTACCCCACACCCCGTGGTCTATATCAAACGCCAACCATAACCTCGAATATCGGTCGGACCATGACAAGTCTGCGCGAGAACTGGAGACAGGATCTCCATCAAGCACGTCCCGACTGATATCCAAGATAAATGGACAGTGTCTGGTGTCTTACTTGTGACACCCATACAAGTGCTTCTATAAGTGTCCCATACCACTTATAGTCACACTTATACGCACCCCACAGACGTCGACAATGCAATAAATCGATAGGGTCCACTGATTGTGTACAAGTACGTGTCACTTTCACTTATCCACTCATGCGCAAATACTAACGTACTTGCCACAATCACCACTACTACCTAACACTGGGTAATGCACATGATCACTAGGTTACCATTGCAATGACATATATATGATGTGATGGGAAAACAATATGTAAGGCATGATTAAAATGTCATATGTCGGTATCCTACTACTTTCATAATTTATTATAAATCATACATGCACAATTTAGCGAAACAATGAACAGAGGATAAGTAGTATGTTTGATTATCTATCCAGCAAATTTAGTTTCACGTCAATCGGGTTTCGGGATCACTAGATATGGCCATTTCACTTTAAGCGTGTTCTGCTGGAAATCCGGTTTCAGAATCAAAAGTCCGTTTCGTAACGCAATTTAATCCCAGTTGGGATCATAATTGGGCGACGCTACAGTTGAACTATATCTAGGATTTCTAGTCAGGTTTCCACCTCAGTATTTTGTTACTCCAACAGAGAGTTATGGCCAGAGTAGGTTAGGGGTGTAAAATCTGCTTCTGCAGAATTCAGCAAGACATGTCGATAGGATAAAATGAATTAAAAATATCAAACGGTAAAGGAAACCAGTGAAACCAGTCGAGTAAGGAAGCTAATTCAATTTTCTATGTAACGGTATAGGATTCTACACATTCTCTTACATGAGCAGCGATAAACAGGGGTTTAACGACAGGAGTTAACCTGGATTTCCATTATGGACTGCAGTCCAGAATTAAAATCCACCGCAGTTATCTCTATCATAATGTACTATAGTTCAGTGATTAATAATATTTTACAGTAGGTTAACCAGTTAGCTTCGTTATGAGCCATCAAATGCTAAAATCCAGTTCATACACAATTTAATATAAATTTTATAGTTTGGGGTGTACGAGAGTTTTCAGGTTTCACAACAAACATTGGGGCGCCATTTTATGTGAGCAGAAGATCTTATTTTGCAACCAAACTCTTAAGGGGTATTCACTATAATTCGGGCCATCCAAATTTCTCTAGTACCGTCAATTTAAGAGGGTTTGTAAGTCACGATTCATATCGAACACTCACTTATAACAATTTACATGAAAGTAAGTATGAGAATTTCAGCAACTAGAAATGTAATAGAAGAAATAGCATGAAGCAAGTATTAAACTTGCCTGGTGACGAGTCGACAATAATACTGCAGTGGCAACAACACGATTGCGTCGCGAATGCAGCACTGGTTCAGCCTTTGGAATCAGGTAAAGTAGTCCAATCTAGGTAGCTACCGTGCACTCGTTTTCATCAGCTCCGAGCTTTAGATATACCTTGATTTGATGTGAAGGAGGCAGAGGCGCTGTGAGAGGGAGAGAGAGATTTAGAAAGACGGAGAGAGATTTAGAGAGAAATTTAGAGAGAGAAACAGAGAGGGGGAGAGAGAAACAGAGAGATAGAGAGGGGGGAGAGAGAAACGGAGAGAGAGTGAGAGAGAAATATAGAGATAGAGAGAGAAACAGAGGGATAAAGAGAGAGATTTCACCTGGTGACGACGGGGGTCGACGGAGGCGCCGGCGGGGGCTCGGCGTCGGGAGCCGGAGAAGAGAGAGGCGATGACGAGGAGCGAGACGGGCGCGGATGATGGGTGCGGCGTGGGTTCGGTGTGCCGGGAATCTTGGTGGTGGCTGAAGGTGGAGGGGAGGCTCGATGAGGGGGTGCAGTCGTCGTCGTCGAGGCTCAGAAGAGCGGTCGTCGGTGGTCGTGCTGCGGTGTCGACGGCAGCAACGAGGGGAGCTCGTCGGTGGTGTGAGGTGGCGTTCTGTTTTCGGCGGTGGGTGAAGCTTGGTTTTGGGATGATGGAGAAGAGGAAGGTGATGGGGCAGAGGCGATGGTGGGGAGAGGCGGCAGTGCATGGGTTTGAGAGTTGGGAGCGAGGGATGCAGTGGGTGAGATTGAAAGGTGGTGCGGGTGTATTGGTGTGGTTGTGGTGAGAAGGCGATGGGGATCAGGGGGGTAGCTGCAGAGGGGAGCGGGTCGGGCGTGAGCACGAGAAGAGGGGAACGCGGGGGACGTTGGAGAAGGTTGCGAGGGAGAGCGAGTCGTGGGCGCGCACAGCGGGGTCGTGGCGAGCGGGAGCCGTTGGCGACGTGCGGGCGGGAAAAGGCACGAGGAGCAGGGCATTGGCGTGGCAGGCGGCGACGTGGGGAACGTAGGACGTGGGTTCGCACGAAAAAGGCGGGAAAAGGTTTAGAACGTTGGGGGAGAAGGAGATTAAAGGAGTGGGTCAGGTCGGGTTGTGCGGGAGCCGGGCTTGGGCCAGGGAGCTTTTATTAATTAAAAAAGACAAGTGTGGGCCGGGGGAAAATGGATTTGGGGTAAATCAGAAAAGAGAAAAAAAAGAAGATGGGCCAGGGTTTAGTTTTAAAGGGGAAACGGGTTGGGGATATAAAAGGGAAATTTAATTTAAAAAAATAAGGAAATGGAGTTGGGTTAATAGGGAAGGGATTTAGTTTGGAACATTTAGTAAATTGGGATTTTGCTTGGGCTGAACAAGGAAGGTGTTGGGCTAAATAGAAGGAGAAAAATAAAAGGAAAGGGAAAAGTATATAGTTTTAGGTTATGAGTTTTAATAAACTAAATTAAATAAAAGATATATAAAATGCATATATTTAAATCAGACAGACCCGGATTATATTCTGGAAAGATACAGAAAATTTGTAGAAAATTCAGGAAAATATCTGGAGACTTATTTATTAGAATAAGCTAAATATTTATAGGGGAGTGGGTATAGAAAGAGAAAATAGTAAAGGGGAAAAATGAAAAGGGTTTTAAGTAATAGAATTAGTTTTCAAAAAAGGAATTTTAGATACTTAAAATAATTATAAGTATGAATAGGTAAATTTGTAAATGACCCTTATTAATAAAATACGGCTATTGGCCTATAAAAACTGGGTATTATAGAATATTGAGACAGGACATCGATATTCCAGAATAGACTAGTGTGTACGTTTCTTGTCCCTTAGAGAGCGATGGTTAATCCCACAGCCATTGGTGTGTGACATCAAAGATTATACACATGTGCTTATTAGAGAATGGGTATACCGAACATGACTCGCCGAGAGCTCCTAATTGGTAGTATACCTATCGTAAGATAGCAGTCCTCTGGGGACACTGGTACAGGTTAGTCTGTAGACCCGAGATCGTCATAGAGTCTTATGTGGCTCCCACTATGCTTTGATTTCTTCCCTATTACGCTCAAGAGCAATTGTGTAAACAGGTGAATTTTGGGTACAGTCCCGAGTCACATGGAGGTAATGAGCGATAGGAGGGGTTTCATCTCTCCCGGTATTGGGGGTTGATGTTGTGCTATGCTCGATTGGTTATAACTGGAAGTCCCTGGCCATTGCTATTGCTGAGATTTACTGATAACAGTTATTAGTAGTTTCTCGAACCGTTATAGGCCAGACATCGGCATGACTTATCAAGTTACTGGGGTTTGACGTTTACAACCCCTAAACTCGATATGCGACATATTAGACAAAGAGACCGGACTGTACGGTAGTGTTACTTATAGGCTTCATGGAGAGTATGGACAAGCTTTCTTGTTGATCTTCATATCGCTCAATATCCGGATAGCCGTTACGTCCAGCTAGTACCGCTGACGGCTTGTAGGTGACTGATGTGATCATCACCTACTGCTGGCGTATTGACGAGTCTTTAGAGTCGCACACAGAAGTTTTCTGATTTAAGCGAAACGAAGTAGGGCACATATGTGATATGTGCGTGGGCCTGATTAGATACATGTATGTGATAACGTATTGTAATCTGGCAGTTATCTGTTATCAGTTAGGTTATATGCGATATAACCGGATTATCGAATCAAGTGTTGATTTGATAATGTGATACCTATATAAATGATATTAGTCGGTCATATGTGATATAATCGGATTATTAAATCAAGCGTTGATTTAATAATGTGATATATATTATATTTGATATAATTATATCTTAACTAATATCATTAGCTCACTAATTATTCTTCATAATATATATATGTGTATATATATATATATATATATATATATATATGTGTATATATATATGTGTGTGTGTGTGTGTGTGTGTGTGTGTGTGTATAAGCATGGCATGATTTTCTATTTTTATGAAAAATAGAAATGAGGTAGAAAATAGGAGGTATGGTGAGGCATGGCATTTTTCTTTTGTTTATTTCTCTTGACTCACTATTCATGCATGGTTGCAATTTTATATTGCAATAAACTCCATGCTTGAATGAGTGAGGATCAAGAGATTGCCATTCTATACTTCATTCACAACACTTAGCCATTTTCAAGTGTTGCTCTTATATGCTCTCTAGCTTCCATCATCTTCCTCATCATGCTTCAAGCTTCAACCCCTCACATGTGATGTGAAATATGAAGTTTGAACACAAAATAGTGAGTCTCAAACCCCCTACTTCACCATCCCACACCAAACTAGCACTTTGGTGTGGTATGTTTCTTTCACTAATAGGAGATTAGTGAAGAGGTAGCTTGGACTAGAGGGCTTCGCGTGGATCATCTTCGGCACGAAAGTCATCGGAGGAAGCTCATCCAAACTCTCAAGTGAAGCCTAGTGAAGTCGCGTGGACTACTACACGGAGGTTGTGAAGTGAAGGACTCGATCTACGAGAGTATATTCATCTTCACTTCTTTAGTTTTCATATCATCACATAGATTAAACCCTAAAATTCTAGTTAAGATTTTGGTTAGTCTAACTTAGCATCTAGAAGAATTTAAATTTAGCATGCTTAATGCAACAAAAACCTTATTGTGGTGCTAGGGTAGACCTTCAAATAAATAACAAGAAAAATATTGACAAATAGAATAAATAAATTTTATTTTGAAAATTTTCACTATTTTCACATGCTATGACAAGCAAAATGTTGAAAAAACGAAAGAAAACAGAAATTCTTGAGATTTCTGAAAATTTCATGTTCTTCTCAGACGTAGAAAGCAAAGTATTTTTAAAAAATTGAAGAAAGTAGAAATTTTTGCAATTCTTTAAAATTTCCTATATTCCTGTGCTGCTAGCTAAATTTTGAATAATGGATGAAAACATAATTTTTTTAGATTTAAGAAACTATCTTGATCCTTATGTGTTAATCAAGCAAAATATTTAAAACTGAAGAATAATGGAAATTTTGTAATTTACGTTTGCTTTATCAAACAAAATAATGAAAACGGAAAAATAGAAAATTTTGGGACTTTTGAAAATTTCTCAATTTTCCGGCGCTGCAAGCTAAATATTGAAAATTAATGAAAACCGATCCTTTAAAAAAAAATTCACGATTTTAGCGTGATACATCAAGCAAAATATTGAAAAATTGACAAAACAGAAAATTTTGAAAATTTCTTAATTTTAATTGTCGTAAGAGAAATATTGAAAAACAGAATAAAACAGAAAATTTTGGGATAAATTTCTATTTGCCGTATGATATATATAACAAGTAGAATATTGAAAATTTTGAAAAGTTCATGATATTTATGTGCAATAGCCAACTAAGTACCGAAAAACTGAAAAAATTAAAATTTTGGTGTTTTTTAAACTTTTTTGATTTTTCGGGTATATTAATCAAAATACTAAAAAACTAAAGAAAACTCGTTTCGTTTTTTTTTTTTTTTTGAAATTTCACGGTTGTGTTTTATAACAAGCAAAATATTAAATCGAAAGAAAATAGAAAATGCAGAGATTTGTGAAAATTTTACTAAGACTTGAGCCCCCTATTTTACTTTATCACACATTTTTAATCAATAGCCACTGCTAAATTTTTCTTTTTCCAAAATAAAACTTTAGTAGATATTTCCTTAAGAGAAAGTGTATATAGCTAGGATTGAGATCTTATATATTTTCACAAGAGAATCACCAGTCTATCAGATTGAGATCTTCTATATTTTTGGAATCTTCTTCTTCACTCGGCATATTAAAATTTCGAAAAAAATTGGAATGAATTATTGTATTTTTTATTTCTAGGCATTTTCAAATTTCTAATTTCTAATTTAGAACAAATTCTAGATCTATTGGTCTTTTTAATTTCTTTCTTTAAAAAAAGGAACAAAAGTTAGATATATTTATCTCCTTTAGGCATCTATTAAAGCCACAATATATGAGTTGTTGTAGAATGCAGAAAATTGTAATGTTCAATAATATAGGGTTTTATTTTTGCTCTATAAGTTTACTTTGTGTTAATTTAAATGTATGAATTGGATCCACAACATAGATTTTCTTACTGGAAAGACATGTGTAAATTTGTCAACTATATGATTCTTTTTTTTTGTTAGGAAATTAGCCCTCAACTCGAAGGTATGTTTTGGATTAGTTATGATTTTTAGATATATTCCGTCTTTTCACATGTAACCTATACTTATTATTGAAATAGGTTTCTTCGAAGCAAAATGTGTGCCAAGCACAATCAACATTTTCAACATACAATAACTTTTCTATATAAGCAAATTGTTCTCACACAATTGCATGTATAAGCTAATTCTTTTTCACTTCAAAGTGAGAGGTTGGTATAATCCTCGAGGGATCACATCCAAAACATAAAATTCATTTTGAAAATCCGTTCGCGTATCCACGGGGACTGTGCGAGTTTATTACTACATCCATAAATGGATAAGTGTGTGTGTGTTTGTAAATTGCAGTAATATACCATCAACCATAGCATTTTTTCCACTAAACTACCTCAAGTTTTTTTTAAAAATTTATTTACATAAAGTTATCTTAAAGTGCTAATTTTGAGGGTATTTTCAGTGAAAAATTCCTTTGAAACCAGCGTGTAAAGGATTTTACTGTAATACACTTTGTGGTTGTTTAGAGAAAACCCACCGAAAGTTTTTAGCTGAGTTTGGTTTAAACTTTTTTTTTGGCACTGACTCATAAGCCCTAACCTCTGCATGTAACACACACACAACACACACACACGCACACAGGGGATCCAAGAATTTTCCCCGAAAGCATTAATTTATGTCCACTTTCTTTTCTGGGTTCGTAGAATTCGAACCTCGCACTCTTCCTGAGAAGGAAAGTGCCTGTACCAGCTGAGCAATAGCTCATTGCTCTTTTTTTTAAAACTGACGCAAGAGAAAAATATTGAGACTGCAATTTATTTCTGAAGTCATAAAGTTCCCTTTTCAATCTAGAAACTTATAGAAAAAATTTCTTATTTTTTTCCCAAATTAGTTTTTCTGTTCTATTTTCATGCCCATTACTTTATTTACTTGTTATGCTACAATATTTAGTCAAATGACTTAAAAAAAACAACTTCTTCAGTAGTTGTTCTTGGATCTTGATAATATTAATTATTTATGCACAAATTAGTCAACTTGAGTAAGTAATAAAGGTTCAGTTTGGTTGTGTTTATAATTAAATTTTATATGGGAGCAGGTTAGATTTAATCATGTGAGAAAACCCATCAAGAAATTTATAAATGTTAGTTAGGTGTATCAGGTCAAGATCAGTACACCAATATGAAAAGTCTAAATCCAAGCAATTTTATATAGGGTAAATTCATAAAACACTATGGCTTATGCGATAACACTAATGAACTTTTAAAATACCATTAACCCCTTCTGAAGAGTATTTTCGTCAAAAAAAGAAAACGATCCTTTCATTTTGAATCCGTTCAGTCTACTTTCTCTCAAAACCCTGAAAATCGGTACGTGTTTTATGAAATTTTGTCCAAGCTTATTAACTAACATTTAAACGAAAAGAACGAAAAGGACCTGCCGCTTAATTTCTAGATAATGATTTTCCCTTGGTTTTTTTTTGGTTTTGTTTTCATTTCATTGTCTTGACTTTACTCAAAGAAAAAGACAATTGAAGATTGCTCAAAGTTGAAGCAGTGACAAAAAGGCTCAGCTTTGAAAGAAAAAACAACAACAAAATCCGCGTAAAAACCATCGAATATTTTATTTCATTTTTTATTTCTGTATTTTGAACATATTGGTCATGCTTTGTCTGTTTGAAGACCTCATTTTTGTTTATGTATGACCCTCAAAGATCTGGGATTTGGAAAAACAACCCCCAAAGCATATAAGTTGAATAAATAGTCTCTAATACCGAAACACCCGACGGGTGAAGGTGCAAGATGATGATTTGACCCCTTACAAATCGTGGAGGATCAGAAGCTTAGAGTGCCGGAGTGGAGCTGCTGAGAAAAACAAGTTCGGATTCACTTATGGATTTAGGGTTTTGCATGGGTTTGCATGTACGGAAACCTCGGTTTCGTAAAAATGGAGTTTTACAAAGTTTAGGATTGTTTGGTAACACGGTTCTCAAGGTTTTGTTTTAAAATAAAAAGAGAGCTGTTTGAAACTTTGCAAAATTCCAATCTTTTGGGAATTTACAAAAAAAATAAAAAATCAGGTCTCAAGCTCTTGAAACTGTTTGAAACCGTGGTTTAAGCAGTCCTATTTTGGTTGCCTGACGAACCCCGATTACAATTATTGGGGTTTAGTTTCGAAACCTCACGAAACCATGGTTTCATTGGCAACATCGGTTACAAATTTTGGAGTTTAGTCTTAAAACCTCACGAAACCATGGTTTCATAAGCTGTAACCCTGTTACCAAACGAGGCCTCGAGAGAGATGGGAACATTGGGGGTATAATTAGCCATAAATTGTCCATGTAACTACAATTAACTTATGGAGAAAACAAACAAAAGGGTCTATTAATAATTATCAGTCTTTGTGGGTCCTAATAAGAAAACCCAAGGCATTAAAAGTTTAGAGCAGACTTGCGTTGATTTGAATACCAACATAGAAATTTTTTGCCTGCTTTGTCCCATGCAGAATGATAAACTAAATTTGACATCCCTTTTCAGAAAAACCTAAGATTTTATATGAAATCCCTTCAAGTTTCATGCATGTGAATCTTGGCATTGAGCTCAAAACCTAATTATTTTCACCCATAGATTATCGATATTGGGACACACTTAACTTTCTTTCTGAATTTGCCACAAATATCGATATTGTATAGAAGCATTACACGTACAAGGTTGCTAACCGCAATAATTGATAGCTCCTGCTTTTTCTCAAGCTTAATATAGCAACATAACGAGACATAAGAAGCCTGAGAAAAGATTATCAATGAGAAAATGTAATTAGCTCTATGAACCACAGAGGAAATACAAATGCAATGAACAAATTAATTCTGCAGATTTTGATAGTGAAAAAAGAATTTCTCAACAAATTATTTTTAACGTGTACAAAGTGACTTTTGTGATGAGCAGAGTCAAAGTAGAAAGCTATAGGATCTAAACCTACATACTGCTTTCATATTGTAAGTCTTGAACAAATTATATATAATTGAGGTTTTTAAAAACGACCACGGAGCAAACAGAATGTTAGTTGTATGTATGTCCTAGAGGCCATTATTGTACACGAGATATATATTATAGTGGATGCTAGGACATATATAAGGAGGACTTTCTTGCTCGACATGATAGTACGCTATCTGGTTGCTCTTTATCTTAACATATATACTTACTGTCTCTCTGTTACATGTTGATAAAGCCCTTAGGATGAGTACTTGGCTTCCAGGATTATGATGCAGATCATACTAGTGGGGCCTGGATAGTCCATAAGTTCATCCTTCAATATTCCTAGTCGTGGGAATATCGAGACGGGGCATCAATATTCCAGAGTAGACTAGCGTATATCTTCTCGACGCATGAGATGAGCGATGGATGATCTCATATCCATTGGTGTTTAACATCAGAGATGGTATACGGATGCTCAGTGGAGACTGGGTATACTGAACGGACTCACCGAGAACTCCTAGATGGTATTATACCTCACGTTAAATAGCAGTTCTCTGGTGACACTGGTACAGATTAGTCTGTCGACCCGAGATCGTCATAGAGTCTTGTGTGTCTCCCACTGTGCTTTGATTTCCACCCTACCACGGCTTTATTGAGTCATGCAAACATGTGGTTTTTGGGTACAGTCCCGACTCACATGGAGGCAATGAGCGATAGGAGGGGATTCGTCTCTCCCGGTATTGAGGGTTGATGTTGCGCTATGCTCGATTGGTCATAACTGAAATCCCTGGCCAGGGTAGATGTGATTTACTGGTAAGTGTCATCAGTAGTTTCACGCCCGTTATGGACCTTACATCGGTATGACTTATCAAGCTACTGGGGTCTGACGTTTACCATCCATAGGTGAGATATGCGACATATCAGACGAACAGACCGGACTGTATAGTAGTGTTATTGATTGGATTCGCAGGAGTGTGAGCATACTTGCTTGTTGATCTTCTGATCGCTCAATACCCGGGTGGCCGTTACGTTTGGCAGACCGCTTGCGGCTTGTGGGTGACTGATATGATCACCGCCTACTGTCGGCGTATTGACGAGTCTTTAGAGTCCTACACAGAGGTTTTCTGGCTCAGGCGAAACGAAATAGGAGCACATATATGATATGTGCGGGACCGAGATTGATACGAGTATGTGATACCGTATTATATTCTTGCGATTTGTGATATCGGCCGGGTATATGTGATATAGCCGGGTTATCGAATCAAGTGTTGATTCGGTAAGTTGATATTATTGATATTAGTCGGTTATATGTGATATAACCGGATCATTAAATCAAATGTTAATTTAATGATTTAATGTATATTTGTATATTTGATATATGAATTTATATTGACTAATATAGCTCACTTGACTTTTTCTTTTTCTCATTTATGTATGTATTTTATATATGTGATATATATTATGTATCATGCAAGGTTATATATGCAACTTGTATGTGTAGGACTTACACCATAACCATGATATAATTTGGGTTTTATTTATCTTAAGTAATTAACAAAATTGGTTGGAAATTGTCATGGCTAGAAGCTTGGAGAAGCTTGCTAACCATTGACTAAGTCCACCAAATTTGTTTTAGTTTAAGATATTTAGTTAACCCAACCAATTATCATAACCCATGGTTAAGTCTCTATAAGGGTTAGTGATGACACAAAACTCACCATGATTGCAAATCTAACCTCATTCTTTCTCTTGTTCATTCTCATCTTCATCTTCTTCTTCACAACTCCAAAACTTTTTAGGTTTTGGATCAATGAAGAAACATTGTGAGAAAATAAAATCTAAAATGAGCCCACTTTCTATTTTATCATCCTATACACTTGCTTGGGTATTATAGGGTGTTCTCTTCACAAACTTTATGACCTAATGAAGGGTTAGTTTGAGTAGTTTGAGTCTCCTTGACGTAGATCATCTTCGGTTTCGAAGACTACGAGCAAACTTGTTCATTTCTCCGAGGAAACCCATACTAGAGTTCGGAAGATCGATGATCGCAGCGAAGGGACGTCAACACGGAGCTTTAGAAGTGAAGGACCGGTCTACAAAGGTTGTATTCCCACTTCACTACTTGTAATGTTTGATTACTTTGTTTTGTTATCCTAGTTTTCTAGTATGAATCCTTGGATGTTTGCTTAGCACCCCCTTAAAATTTTGTTGTGGCATACTTGATGCTTGCAAACCCTAGGCTAGGTGCTGAGGAAATCCCAGTATGGTATTAGAGCCTAACTAGAAATCTAGACGGTGTTAAGATAATACGAAACCGAAACAAATCCGTAAAATAGTTTCTAAAACCCTGCAGTTTTGCTCTCTGTCGAAATTTTAGAGATCTGTAAAAATTTTGCAAACAACTGCAGAGTGATGTATATGATACAAGGAGTGCACAGGAAAAATTTGGGAGCTTTTGCTCGGAAATGACCCGAGATCACCCCTCTCTGGCCGACCACTTTGGCTCTAAACAGTGCCAAATTTCTTCTGTGCACTGTACTGTAGATTGTGGGGTTTTAGGTATTGTTTGCTTAGTCCAAATTTTCATGTGATGTAAATTTTACTATAGGACTAAATTGGAGTATTTCGTAGTTGTATAATTTAGTATTGTATTAGTAACCTAGACCATGTTTAACAGTTCGAACGAATCTCAAACATCACCCCATGACCCCCTCTGAAATTTCCAAGTGTTGGAATTTTTCTAAGTTAATTATATTCAATAGTCGTGCAAGTAACTCTATGGACCCTTTAGAAGAAAAAAAACCTTAACTCAATTCTATGCCCTCGGAACCGCGACTTGAACCCTATGGTTTGCCGTAGTTACGCGGTGTCATAAGCGAGGTGTTGGTTTGACCCTTCTACGGCTGGATCATAGGTACTGTGACACGTTTTGGATACTTTAACTTCGCTCAAGTGTTGAGCTCAATGGAAGTTGTGGGGATTTGTTGATTCGATCGAAACGTTTAATATCGTCTAGTATATTGCGGCAATAATTGGAATTCACAATATTTGAATTTTATAAATCTAGCAATTTAGTCTCATTTGATCGGTTGCCACGGGATTTTAATGCGATCAAAAGTCCGTCGCAATCACGTAGCGTACGCGGATACTCGCCGGGTAACATTATTAGATGGCCACGCCCCATAGCCCCGACCAAGTGACTGTAGGAGAACCTCGTCGTCAAAAGCATCCATTTGGGTGCTCGCGGCAGCGGTGTTTCGCCTTAGTGCACTTCGTCGACGGCATCGGAAGGTGCGGCCGTCTATTAAAGTTTCCGACGAGCATTCGATCAGGATGTCGGGAATCTTGTTGAATTGCCTGACTAATTATTGGAAAGCGTTTTCAATATCGAGACTAAAATACGGGGTTTATAATTGTTAGGCATGCGATGTCTAAGGAATTCATAATGTTAGGCATGAAATCCGGAATATGAGATATTACGGGTTTATGATGTCTAAGATGGTTGCGGATTCCAACTGTTGTAGTTTTCACTTTCTTTTCTACGACCGTAAGTGTAATATGTGGGATATTGCCGGTTTCGTTGCTATACGTCAACGACAATTAGGATACGCATATTTACTTACGTTGATGACATGTGATGTTATGTGTTGCTGTGATATGTTATATTGGATCGCCGTGTTTGAATAGCCGGGGTTTTTTTTATGTGAGATGAGAGTTTTTTCATTTTTATTCATGTAAAAACTTGTATGTAACATTCTTTTATTGGGGCACTTCCGGGTTGAGGAAGATGTCACCGTTGATATATATTATTTACTTTTCCGCATTAGGATATACCCAAGGAGGGAAACACAAGTAGCCGGGTTCTAGAGTCCAGTGGGAGACCATCTCGAGATGTCGAGTTCTGGTCTCCTAACTCTAGAATTGGTAGGGTTTCTTGCTGCTCTCGTAGGGGTCTAGGGGTGTGGGTTTGGCTATTCATCACGACCGTGGAATCCGTGTTTTATACAGGCTCAATATAAAACCTGGAAATCCTAGTATATCCAATATTTCATATGTTATTTTCTGCTGCGATATCTGTGATGTGATCATTTGATATGTTGAGATAGATACTGTATATAGTATATATGATATATTATATAGACGTTGCTTATGTTTTACACCCGCTCTAGCCCGCCCCACTCTGCCGTTAGTTACCTAACCTAACGGTGCATGACGGGACATCGAGGTGAATGCGGATGTCATAAGCGTACGTTGTATTTATCTGTGATGCTTATGTAACTTAAATGATGGGACATTCATTAATGAGATTAATGAAAGAAAATAAAGCTAAAGATGTTGTGGAATCGAATTTTCAAAAAAAATGGCAGCTCTAGTTGTTGCTTTGCATAGTGGTATTCCTTGTAGAATATCCTGCACCTTATTCGATAAGGAAATAGCCAAGATCCCTTCACTGGGAGTGACCTTTTTAGCAATAACTAACAGATGCTATAACCCTCGGTTTTGTCTTTTGATTGCTTTTCTAGTTATTGCTTTGTATAGTGGTATTGTGAATATTCTGCACCTCATTCGACGAGGAAAGAGCCGAGATCCCTTCATCGGGAGTGACCTCTTTAGCGAAACTAGCAAAAGCCTCAAAAACACTCCATTTAAAATCATTTGATTCTGCAACGATATCAAGTTCAAAGCGTTAAAGGTTTTCTTAAAAACCATCCGCAATCCACCGTCATTTTAGGAAGTAGAGTACCTAGTATTCGTGCTGTGTTTGTTGACTATAGTTAAGGCACAGTGTACGGTAGCTAAGTGACGTCTTCCTAAATAGCATATGATGCGATTAGTTAGGACAGTCATATGACTTTGTTGACCATACTTAAGGGTCATGTTGGTGGGTCTAATTAATTACGAAATGATGGGTAGAACTTGACTAGTGCTTGTGATTTGTTGACCATAGTTAAGGTCATGAGCCATTAGGGGTAAAAACCATTATCGGGAGTTTCAAGTGTTGAAATTTGCAATGAGATTGCATACCTTCTATGAGATAGTTGGATCCTGATACCCATTGTGAGTAATTGTTACTCCTGGGAGAGTTTTGCACTTTACGATTAGCCGATCAAGTAGGTGTCTAGAAAGATGTCAACGGGGTTACGCCCGTGGGAAAATGAGGTTTACTTTAATTAGGTTCATGCGAAAGCACGGGGAACCTCCCTCAAACTACCGGCATTGGCCTAGCTGAAATATTGGCGAACTTGTAGGGTGTAATTAATCCCGGCTAGTCTTTCCTTTTAAGGTTTGAATGAAGATTTGATAAAAACAGTGGGAGCTGTTCCCCTCCGAAAGACACGGCGGAGACGCGATGTACGTCTGGCCTGAAATTCGGGACAGATGCTAATTGGTGCTATCCGTCCACCTTTCCGAAAATACTAAGTCGATTTATGGCACCGTGTATCAAAGGTTTAAACGGATGCGGCCGATATAGCAGACTTCGTCAGATTCCCCCTCATTCGAGGGGTTTTTGATTGTGGGGACGCTCTTCCCTGCAGGCGCAAGCCCCTGCAGTTAATTACGCTACCGCATTGCGGTAACAATTTTCTCCTTCTCCAGATGGTCATTTCGTGTCGTGGGTGTTTGTTTTGTGTTTGGTTGTCCGTGGATTGTATACGGAGACTAAGTTATGTTGTTGCTCGTAGGGCGTGGACTAATCCAAATCCGTATCTTTCTTAGATTTGGGTTTGGGGGTTTGGGTTTAAGAATACGTTAGCCTTATTTGAGACTAAGATCGACTTAAATATTTGTTAAGGATACGTTAGTCTTATTTTAGATTAAGATCAACTTAACCGGATCGTTTAGATCCGACAAGAGAGCAATTGGGCTCTGTTGTTTAGTTTAGTGATATTGCGGTCGATAATTAGTTTAAGGACATTACGGTCCATTGTTAGTTTAAGGACATGTCGGTCCGATGTTAGTTTTAAGACATCGCGGTCGAGGTTAAGGACATCATAGTCCGTGGATTTAAGGACTCCACAGTCTGTTGTTAGTTTAAAGACATCACGGTCGAGGTTAAAGACATCATAGTCCATGGGTTTAGGGACCCCACAATCCGCTGTTAGTTTTAAGACATCACGGTCGAGGTTAAGGACATCATAGTCCATGGGTTTAAGGACTCCACAGTCCGTTGTTAGTTTAAAGACATCACGGTCGAGGTTAAGGACATCATATTCCATGGGTTTAAGGACTCCACAGTCCATTGTTACTTTAAAGACATCATGGTCAAGGTTAAGGACATCATAGTCTATGGGTTTAGGGACCCCACAGTCCGTTGTTAGTTTTAAGACATCACGGTCGAGGTTAAGGACATCATAGTCCATGGGTTTAGGGACCCTACAGTCCGTTAGTTTTAAGACATTACGGTCGAAGTTAAGGACATCATAGTCCATGGGTTTAAGGACTCCACAGTCCATGAAATGTGTGGTTGTCGGGACCCTGTTCCCCTCCGAATAGGCGGCGCGACGGACGTCTTGCCTGAAATTCGGAGCAGATGCTAATTGGTGCTATCCGTCCACCTCTCCGAAGATGCCAAGTTGATTTATGGCACCGTGCATCGGAGATTTAGACGGATGAGGCCGATGTAGCAGACTTCGTCAGATTCCCCCTCGCTTGAGGGGTTTTTGATTGTGGGGACGCTCTTCCCTGCAGGCGCAAGCCCCTGCAGTTAATTACGCTACCGCATCGCTGCAACAACTTTCTCCTTATCCAGCTGGTCACTTCGTGTCATGGGTGTTTGTTTTGTTTGTGGTTGCCCGTGGATTGTATACGGAGATTAATTTATGTCGTCGCCCATAGGACGTGGATTAGTCCAAATCCGTATTTTCTTAGATTTGGGTTTGGGGTTTTGGTTTAAGGATACGTTAGCCATATTTGAGGCTAAGATCAACTTAAACGTTTGTTAAGGATACGTTAGTCCAATTTGAGACTAAGATCAACTTAATGAGATCGTTTGAATTCGACAAAAGAGCATTTAGGGGCTCTATTGTTCTAGTTTAGGGACATAGTAGTCCATCATTCCTATTTTGGGGACGAATACTGGTTTAAGGACGCATTAGTCCGTGAGTTTAAGGACGCATTAGTCTGTATCAATGTGTGGTTATCGGGACCCGTCACCTCTCTGACGACGTTGAAGGATTACAACGACATATATCAGAGGAGTTCAGAGATGTACCCTTGAACCAAAGTTGATTGGGGGATCTATAGTCCAATTTGGGACTAAAGTCTGTTTGAAGGTTTAAGGATACGTTAGCCATATTTGAGGATAAGATCAACTTAAACGGGATCATTTAGATCTGACAAAAGAGCATTTGGGGCTCTATTGTTCCAGTTTAGGGACATAGTGGTCCATTGCCAGTTTAGGGATATGGGGGTCCATGTTCCAGTTTAGGGACATAGTGGTCCAATACCAGTTTACGGACATAGTGGTCCAATAAAATGTATGGCTGTCGGGACCCATCACCTCTCTGAAAACGTTGAAGGATTACAACGATATGTATCAGAGGAGTTCAGAGATGTACTCTTGAACCAATGAGTTGGTTGAAAGAGCAGATGTGCTCAGTTCAAGATAATTTGAGGACTTATGGCCAGTTTGGGCTAAGTCCAATTATGTTTGAAATATTGGCCCTTTGGGCCATTAGACATTTGTCTGGGTTTAGCCCATCATCATTCAGCAGTGCTAAACATAGGTTTAGGGGAGCTCTGACAATATTTTGTCTTTGATTTCCTCAATTTTGAGATTCATTTGGAGGAGGGACTTTTGCCTCTGGAGAACTAGCCAATTTGGCTAAAAATAGTGTTAAACACTAAAGAACAACAGTGTTAAACATTGGAGGTAGAACTCTCAGATTAGTGTTAAACACTAAAAGACAATTAGTGTTAAACACTGGAAATATAATCTACAATTTAGTGTTAAACACTAGAAACAATCAGTGTTAAACACTGGAAATATAATCCCTAAATTAGTGTTAAACACTAAAGAAAGAGGGGTCACGTGTGGACACGTGAGAGCGCCCAAAAGTGGGACCAGATCCCTTTTCTTCGTTCTGCAATTAAGTGTTAAACACTTCTTCATCTTTTGAGCATCACGTGTTGACAGGTGATGGAGATTTATGCACTGATCATTAAAGCACTCGCTAAGGGGTCACGTGGGGACACGTGAGAGCGCCCAAAGCTCATATTTTCTTTGCTTTTTCTTTCTGTGTTTTGTAGGTCACGTGGGAGCACGTGAAGCATTGCCTCAAAGCTTTCCTCCTTCTCATTTCTGGGGATCTCTTCAGGGGTCACGTGGGGACACGCGACCTTGGTCTTTTGCATGCATGGAGATCTTTTAAGTCTCTTCATTTTATTTTGAGAATTTAATTCTCTGTAAGATTAAGAATTAAATTCTTATTTAGGGTAAAACCCTAATTTCTTTTTAAAGGAATTAAATTCCTAAATATGTAAAAAAATTAAATTCTTATATAGGGTTAAACCCCAGTTTCATTTTAGGAGGAATTAAATTCCTGTTGATCTGAGAGAATTAAATTCTCAATTAGGGTTAAACCCTAGTTCTGTTTTAGGAGAATTAAATTCTCATATAGGGTTAAACCCTAGTTTTGTTTTAGGAGAATTAAATTCTCAAAACTCAATTCCCCTTCTAAGTTTAGGATCTGCATGGCAGGATCTCGACCCGATGAGAATTAAATTCTCAACTTATGGGGAGATGTGCTCTGTGCAGATCTTCAATCAGAAGAAGAACTAAGTTCTTTTTGCAAAAGAGTTAAACTCTTAGATTTTGAGAATTAAATTCTCTTTTTTGAAGTTTTAATCCCTTTCTTTTCTTACATAGGGTTTTCTTTCTTGAGAATTAAATTCTCCTTTCTTTTCTTCCCTCTTGAGAATTAAATTCTCCTCTCTCTATTCTTCTCTCAAAAAGGTCCCCTCTCTTTTCTTTTTGGCTCCTATTTATAGGAGAAAGAAAAGAATCAATTTATTTTGTGAATTTTTCATTGAAAGATTTTAATTGATTTCATAATTAATATGATCCTTTAGATCACACAATGAATTTTATTCACCGTTGGATTTTAAATCCAAAGATATTCTGTTTGTTATTTTCGGTGAGATTTAGGGAAAATCTTTCCTTGTCCAAGATTTTTCCATAAATTGGTGATATTTAATCACCCTTAGATCTTTAATCCAACGGTCCCCATAATCCTTTTTCATTTGGAAACATTTAGAAGCTTTTAGAATTTAATTCTATTAACTGTAAGGCTTTCGAAGCCAGTCACGTGCTGGCACGTGACCCTTGGTCACGTGCGAGCACGTGACCCCCAATTGAGTCCTTTTCTCAGCGTTTATTTACGCTTCAGTTTTAACCATCACGTGTCAACGCGTGACCATTGGTCACGTGTGAGCACGTGATACCTCATTGAGGTATTTCCTTTAGCCATTTGTTTTTATTTCTGTTTTAACTATCACGTGTCAACACGTGACCATTGGTCATGTGTGAGCACGCGACACCTCATTGAGGTAATTCCTGATTTTTAATCAGGGAACAGTGCATAGCATATTTGCTCATAACTTTTGATCCCGGATGAATTACGAAGCCCATAATATATCAAATCGAAGGGTTTTTCGAGATGCTTCCAATACCATCAGAGTTTAATAGTTTCTCCTTCGGGAGTTTATCAAAATACTGGCCGGAAGATACTGGTTTGCATTTCCTTAAACGTATCGCTGCCATTTGATACCTTGGACTCTTCTGCACAGAAATTTTTGGCGGGGACAAATGCCCCCCACTACTTTGCCTACGTCAGTATATACGTGGGTGAAGTAGTGCAAAGTTATGAGTAGCCATGGAATTGAGGGCTTAGGAGACAAGTTTAGGGTCCTTGTAGCCTAAGACTTTTCAACTTTATGAGCCGCGAGGGTCTCACAAAGACTTTTCTCCCTGCGTATCGAGAGGATCTCGTAGGTGTATTTTTTCCTTAGGGGTCGTGAGGACTCCTAAGTGTGTTTTCTCTTATAATTCGTAAGGATCTTACAAGGGAATTTTCCCTCTTACGAGTCGAGAGGACCAGTAAGCGGTTGTTTCCCTCTTTGTCGAGATTCGACTTTGGAGAGTGTGACCAGTATGCAAGAGACCGTTTTGGATCGACTTGCAGGGTCCCAGTGTTTAGAAAACAGGTTTTTTAATCCTCGCTGCCTAAAGCTTTTCCTTACGAGTCGAGATGAATCGAGCATTTCTCGCAAGAATATCCTAACGTCACAGTTAACCTCTGCTCTTTACGACAGAGGTCCATTAGGGTCTGTGGTACTTAGGGTTTTGTCCGTCGTATCGCCGCATCGGCTGATGTATTACTCGATAGGAATTTTTGCTGTTCGAGTAGCCTTGCGATTGTCGTGTCTCCGATCCTTTCTGGGGCCGGACAAGACGTCTTCAAGCAATCCTCCTAGGCAGTTTGACCGTCGGAAGAGCAAGCGTTAGGAATTTTGCCATGCCGCTTTTTACTTGAGGTTAGGCTCATTTTGGAGAGCTCCGATGAGTCATAACCACTCCGCGCTGGTGTGGGATGATCTCCGATAGTCTTTCCGGCTTTATATGACTTGCCGTTAAGACCCTGAAGCTAGGAATTTGGCCTTTGCTTCGTTCGCTGGCACCGCGTCTGCTGTATCGAGACGAATGTCGCGGTTGTCTCTAGGTTGCTGGTGAACCGTCGAGGTTTGGAACCAGGGATTTTGCCGTGACTCCTTTTGGTGATCTTGCGTCTGCTGTATCGAGACGAACGTCGAGGTGGTGACTACTCCGCACTGGTGCGAGATAATCTCTGATTGTCTTTCAGGCTTTATATGACTTGCCGTTAAGACCCTGAAGCTAGGAATTTGGCCTTCGCTTCGTTTTCTTGCATTGCGTCTGCTGTATTGAGACGAATGTCATGGTTGTCTCTAGGTTGCTGGTGAACCATCGAGGTTTGGAACTAGGGATTTTTCCATGGCTCCGTTGTGTGATGTTGTGTCTACTGTGTCGAGACGAACGTCGAGGTGGTGACCACTCAACACTGGTGCGAGATAATCTCCGATTGTCTTTCAGGCTTTATATGACTTGCCGTTAAGACCATGAAGCTAGGAATTTGGCCTTTGCTTTGTTTGCTTGCGTTGCGTCTGCTGTATTGAGACGTAAGTCGTGGTTGTCTCTAGGTTGCTGGTGAACCGTCGAGGTTTGGAACTAGGGATTTTGCCGTGGCTCCTTTTGGTGATGTTGCGTCTGCTGTGTCGAGACGAACGTCGAGGTGGTGACCACTCCGCACTGGTGCAAGATAATCTCCGATTGTCTTCCAGGCTTTATATAACTTGCCGTTAAGACCCTGAAGCTAGGAATTTGGCCTTCACTTCGTTTGCTGGTATCGCGTCTGCTGTATCGAGACGAATGTCGCGGTTGTCTCTAGGTTGCTAGTGAACCGTCGAGGTTTGGAACCAGGGATTTTGCCGTGACTCCTTTTGGTGATGTTGCGTCTGCTGTGTCGAGACGAACGTCGAGGTGGTGACCACTCCGCACTGGTGCGAGATAATCTCCGATTGTCTTCCAGGATTTATATGACTTGCTGTTAAGACCCTGAAGCTAGGAATTTGGCCTTCGCTTCATTTGCTGGCATTACGTCTGCTGTATCGAGACGAATGTCGCTGTTGTCTCTAGGTTGCTGGTGAACCGTCGAGGTTTGGAACCAGGGATTTTGCCGTGACTCCTTTTGGCGATGTTGCGTCTGTTGTGTCGAGACGAACGTCGAGGTGGTGACCACTCCGCACTAGTGCGAGATAATCTCCGATTGTGTTCCAGGCTTTATATGACTTGCCGTTAAGACTCTGAAGCTAGGAATTTGGCATTCGCTTCGTTTGCTGGCATCGCGTCTGCTGTATCGAGACGAATGCTGCGGTGGTGATCACTCCGTGTTGGTGCGAGATGATCTCCGATTGTCTTTCAGGCTTTATATGACTTGCCGTCAAGACCCTGAAGCTAGGAATTTGGCCTTCGCTTCGTTTGCTGGCATCGTGTCTGCTGTATCGAGACGAATGTCGTGGTGGTGATCACTCCGTGCTGGTGCGAGATGATCTCCGATTGTCTTTTAGGCTTTATATGACTTGCCGTCAAGACCCTGAAGCTAGGAATTTGGCCTTTTGCTTCATTTACTTTGGCGCGTCCGAATCCTGCTGGGGGAAGAACGCTGGGGTGACATTTCATCTGCTGTATCGAGATGATCATCGAGGTGGTGACCACTCCGCGCTGGTGCGAGATGATCTCCGATTGTCTTTCAGGCTTTATATGACTTGCCGTCAAGACTCTGAAGCTATGAATTTGGACTTTTGCTTCATTTGATTTGGCGCGTTCGAATCCTGCTGGGGGAAGAACGCTGGGGTGACATTTCATGTGCTATATCGAGACGATCGTCGAGGTGGTGACCTCTCCGCGCTGGTGCGAGATGATCTCCGATTGTCTTTCAGGCTTTATATGACTTGCCGTCAAGACCCTAAAGCTAGGAATTTGGCCTTTTGCTTCATTTTCTTTGTCACGTCCGAATCCTGTTGGAGGAAGAACGCTGGGATGACATTTCATCTGCTGTATCGAGATGATCATCGAGGTGGTGACCACTCCGCGCTGGTGCGAGATGATCTTCGACTGTCTTTCAGGCTTTATATGACTTGCCGTCAAGACCCTGAAGCTAAGAATTTAGCCTTTTGCTTCATTTGCTTTGGCGCGTCCGAATCCTGTTGGGGGAAGAACGCTGGAGTGACATTTCATCTGCTGTATCGAGACGATCGTCAAGGTGGTGACCACTCCGTGCTGGTGCGAGATGATCTCCGATTGTCTTTAAGGCTTTATATGAGTTGCCGTCAAGACCCTGAAGCTAGGAATTTGGCTTTTTGCTTCATTTGCTTTGGCACGTCCGAACCCTGCTGGGGGAAGAACGCTGGGGTGACATCTCATTTGCTGTATCGAGACGAACGTCGAGGTGGAGCTGGGATTTTTGGCGTCACTCCACTCTGTTTTGACCGTGAGGTCTTTCGTTGACGTTGCATCTGCATCCTGTTGGACTGCGGAGGAACGCCGTCGTTGACATCTCATCTGCTGTAATGAGACGAATGCTGAGGTGGAGTTGGGATTTTGCCGCCGCTCCGCTTTGTTTTGACCGTGAGGTCTTTTGTTGACGTTGCATCTGCATCCTGCTGGACTGCGAAGGAACGCCGTCGTTGACATCTCGTCTGCTGTATCGAGACGAATGCTGAGGTGGAGCTGGGATTTTGCCGTCACTCCGCTTTGTATCGACCATGGGGTCTTTCGTTGACGTTGCATCTGCATCCTGCTGGACTGCGGAGGAACGCTGTCGTTGACATCTCGTCTGCTGTAACGAGACGAATGCTGAGATGGTCTCTAGGTTGTCTGTGAACCGTCGAGATTTGGCTTCGCTTTCTGATGGGGCCTGTTGAGAAGGTATGGTTCCCTCTTTGTTTGTGCCCCTGGATTGTATACAGGGATTGCTGTGATATCGCCTGTAGGGCAAAAAGTTTCATTCACTTTTTTTTATATTATTATTTTATTTCCGCGATGCTCTATCATTTCAGCTTTTATATCACGAAGGTCGCGATTGCCTAATCATTTCGGCTATTTTTCGCGGTACCCAATCATTTCGGCTATTTTTTTTTACTCGCTGCTTTTTATTGCGAGTTGCCCAATCATTGCGGCTGTTTTTATATGCATACATTTTTACTTACTGATTTTGTTGTAAGTTGCCCCATCATTTCGGCTATTTCATATGCATTTTTTTTGGCTCGCTGATTTTTTCTCGCGAGTATGGGATTTGGAGTCTGATACCAATCTCAGCATCAGTATCGCTGCGACTGGAATATTGCCAGGACCGAATCATCATTTTCCGTAAAAGGACTTGGAATTTGATACCGTTTTAGGCATCAACATCGCTACCACTGGGATATTACTAGGAGCGAATCATCATTTGTCTTTATCGATGTTGAACAAAGGTGGCTTAGCAGACAGGGTTAGGATCCTGTCGACTAAGGCTTATGACTTCATGAGCTGTAAGGGTCTCATAAAGGTGTTTCTCCCTACGAGTCATGAGGATCTCGCAGGTGCGTTTTCTCCTTAGGAATCGTGAGGACTCCTAAGTGTATGTTCTCTTATAAGTCGTAAGGATCTTACAAGAGTGTTTTCTCCTTATGAGTTGAGAGGACTCACAAGGGTTGTTCACCGTGCGAACATATCCCTAGTCACGGGTAGGACTTTGTTAGGGAAATGTTTATTCGCGTCCGTGGATTGTATACAAGGGTCAGTATTGAACCGCTTGTAGGGCACCATCGAAGGTTGTGGGGGTTGCTTAAGAACAGGTTCAGGTCTCTGTAAGTTAAGACTTTCAAATCTTATGAGCCGTGAGGGTCCCATAAAAGAGTTCTCCTTACGAGTCGTGAGGATCTCGTAAGCGTAATTTCTTCTTAGGAATCGTGAGGATCCCTAAGTGTGTTGCTCCCTTGTGAGTCGTAAGGATCTCATGCGGGTGGTTTCTCCTTACAAGGTCGAGAGGACCCTGTAAGTGTCTTTTAACGAGGTTGCGCCCTTTCGGGTTTTCACAAACACTCGCCGGTAGCCCTGCTGTTTTTACTCACAGAGCCCTTTCGGGTTTTCATCCGTGCCCATTTCGCTTATGGACATACCGTCTTTTTTTTTATTCTTTTTTCTAACGAGGTCGCGTCCTTTCGGGTTTTCACAAACACTCGCCGGTAGCCCTACTGTTTTTACTCACGGAGCCCTTTCGGGTTTTCATCCGTGCCCATTTCACTTATGGACATACCATTTCTTTCTTCTTTTTTTTTTATTCTTTTTTTTATTATTCTCTTTTTTTATCTCGTCAGCTTGAGGATGCTGCGGTAGTAGTTTAAGGACGTTTCGGTCTTCAGCTAGTTTTAGGACGTAGTGGTCCATCGTTAGTTTAAGGACATTTCGGTCCATATCCAGTTTTAGGAAGTAGTGGTCCGTTGTTAGTTTAACGACATTTCGGTCTATGGGGCTTTCCCTATGAATGAGCATGATGCCTCCGGCATATCCATCTTTTTCGGAGCGTGTGGTTGTGGCGGACTCACCTTCCAGTTTTCGGACAGCGTAAACTTGCCCTGTTGGTGTTGGTCTTCAACCCAGTTTTTGAAGACGTAGCAATTTTCAAGTGGGTGACCCATTACTCTGTGGTAGGGACAGTAACTGGGATCGTTAACATCGTTCAGTTGTAGTGGGTGTCTCGACTCCGGTAGAGTGATGAGCCCGTTGTGCACTGCCAGTTCGAACCGTCTCCTCGTTTTATCATGGGGAAACGAGTAAGGACGTCCCAACCTCTCCTCGAGGGACGGGCGTGGACGCATGCTGTTTTGGCAAACAACCGGCTTTAAGTTGCTCGGCTGTTGTTGAGTATTGGCGACGAAAGTTGCTTTCACTTTGCCCCCCTTTTTTTCTCCAGGCGCGTCTTCGGGATTTGCCTTAGACGATGGATTAGTGTTTGCTGCCGCCTGAGCAAGTATCTCCTGCAGCTTTTCACGTTGCAGTTGAACTTTTGTTAAGGACTGAGTTTGAGGTCGGTGACTAGTAGAAGCTCGAACTTTGTCTTTGAAATTCATCACATAGACTATGTGAACAACCATGCCCCCAGGCTTGGGGCGTTTGGAGTTTTGGCATTTGGAGCTTGCTTCGGGCACCTGAGCTTTATTGGGCCTTTTTTTTTTGAAAAGCCGCTTTGGTTTTGAGAGGAACCGCTGTATCAGGATCCTTCTTGGGGTGAGTCTCCTTCACCTACTTCCACACCTTATATATTGATGAGGAAAGTTGTCTCAGGGAGCGAACTGATTTCTGCTCTCGTGGGATCTTCGTGGGCTACAGAGATTTCTCAAATATTGTGGTAGGAAAATTTTATCTGACCCTTCGCACCAATTTGAAGCTGTTCCTGGTTGGAACAACATTCACCACTGAGGTTAAAACAGAACCATACGGAGAACTACCCCCAGCTCATTTTGTATGATGCCAATTTCGACGTCGACCATTTCTTACGGCCGGGATTTGATTAGGTTCAGGATTTTGCCGAGCCTGCCCCCTGTTTCCTTTGAGAGCTTGAATATTCTGCCCCCTGTGTCGACCTTGGTCCTTGGCATGTGCCAGTTGTTTGAGGACTGATTCCGTCGGCAAAGCTGCTGCTTGGGGAGCCCGCCTGTGGACGACAGACATCCTCTGGGTTTCCTCCATCGGTGTTGAGATACCGAGGGTGGGAGTATCGGCCCAAAGAGAAGCCCGCTGATTTTTTGAAGAGCCGGATTGCAGAGATTTAAGCCTGCAAGTGGCCCGTACTTGACTCCACCAGATATGGCAGGGCCTGAGTTGCTAAGGTGGGAGCAAACACCATTTTTCATAGAGACGAAACGCCGGCTTCAGCATCCACTCCCCTAAGGGCAACCAAAAACATACACACCGCGATTATCTGATCGCGGGAAAAACACGACACACGAAGTGTGGAGTGGAAAGAGGAAAAGGTCCCACCGGGCGTGCCAGAATCTGTTCCCCTACGAATAGGCGGCGCGACGGACGTCTTGCCTGAAATTCGGGGCAGATGCTAATTAGTGCTATCCGTCCACCTCTCCGAAGATGCCATGTTGATTTATGGCACCGTGCATCGAAGGTTTAGACGGATGCGGCCGATGTAGCAGACTTCGTCAGATTCCCCCTCGCTTGAGGGGTTTTTGATTGTGGGGACGCTCTTCTCTGCAGGCACAAGTCCCTGCAGTTAATTACGCTACCGCATCGCGGTAACAACTTTCTTCTTCTCCAGCTGGTCACTTCGTGTCGTGGGTGTTTGTTTTGTTTGTGGTTGCCCGTGGATTGTATACGGAGACTAATTTGTGTCGTCGCCCGTAGGATGTGGATTAGTCCAAATCCGTATTTTCTTAGATTTGGGTTTGGGGTTTTGGTTTAAGGATACGTTAGTCATATTTGAGGCTAAAATCAACTTAAACGTTTGTTAAGGATACGTTAGTCCAATTTGAGACTAAGATCAACTTAACGGGATCGTTTGGATCCGACAAAAGAGCATTTAGGGGCTCTATTGTTCCAGTTTAGGGACATAGTGGTCTATCATTCCCATTTTGGGGACGAATACTGGTTTAAGGACGCATTAGTCCGTGAGTTTAAGGACGCATCAGTCCGTGAGTTTAAGGACGCATTAGTCCGTATCAATGTGTGGTTGTCGGGACCCGTCACCTCTCTGACGACGTTGAAGGATTACAATGACAGATATCAGAGGAGTTCAGAGATGTACCCTTGAACCAAAGTTGATTGGGGGATTTATAGTCCAATTTGGGACTAAAGTCTGTTTGAAGGTTTAAGGATACGTTAGCCATATTTGAGGCTAAGATCAACTTAAACGGGATCGTTTAGATCCGACAAAAGAGCATTTGGGGCTCTATTGTTCCAGTTTAGGGACATAGTGGTCCATTACCAGTTTAGGGACATGGGGGTCCATGTTCTAGTTTAGGGACATAGTGGTCCAATACCAGTTTAAGGACATAGTGGTCCAATAAAATGTATGGCTGTCGGGACCCATCACCTCTCTGAAGACGTTGAAGGATTACAACGACATGTATCGGAGGAGTTCAGAGATGTACCCTTGAACCAATGAGTTGGTTGAAAGAGCAGATGTGCTCAGTTCAAGATGATTTGAGGACTTATGGCCAGTTTAGGCTAAGTCCAATTATGTTTGAAATATTGGCCCTTTGGGCCATTAGACATTTGTCTGGGTTCAGCCCATCATCATTCAGCAGTGCTAAACAGAGGTTTGGGGGGGCTCTGACAACATTTTGTCTTTGATTTCCTCAATTTTAAGATTCATTTGGAGGAGGGACTTTTGCCTCTGGAGAACTAGCCAATTTGGCTAAAAATAGTGTTAAACATTGGAGGAAGAACTCTCAGATTAGTGTTAAACACTAAAAGACAATCAGTGTTAAACACTGGAAATATAATCTTCAATTTAGTGTTAAACACTAGAAACAATCAGTGTTAAACACTGGAAATATAATCCCCAAATTAGTGTTAAACACTAAAGAAAGAGGGTGTTCCCCTCCGAAAGACGTCCAAGACTGAAGACGTCTTGCCTGAGATTCGGGGCAGATGCTATTTGGTTTTATCTGTCCACCTCTCCGAAGATGCCAAGTTGATTTATGGCACCGTGTATCGGAGGTTTAGACGGATGCGGCCGATGTAGCAGACTTTGTCAGATTCCCCCTCACTTGAGAGGTTTTTGATTGTGGGGACGCTCTTCCCTGCAGGCGCAAGCCCCTGCAGTTAATTACGCTACCGCATCGCGGTAACAACTTTCTCCTTCTCTAGAATTTCACTTCGTGACGTGGGTGTTCGTTTTGTTTGTGGTTGCCCGTGGATTGTATACGGAGACTAATTTATGTTGTCGCCCGTAGGACGTGGATTAGTCCAAATCCGTATTTTCTTAGATTTGGTTTGGGGGTTTTGGTTTAAGGATACGTTAGCCATATTTGAGGCTAAGATCGACTTAAACGTTTGTTAAGGATACGCTAGTCTAATTTCCAGACTAAGATCAACTTAACGGGATCATCTAGATCCATTTCCAGTTTAGGGACATGGTGATCCATTTAATTTATGGCCGTCGGGACCCGTCACCTCTCTGACGTCGTTGAAGGATTATAACGATAGGGGTCAGAGGAGTTCTGAGATGTATCCAGCCAAAGTTGATTGGTGGGTCAATAGTCCGATTTGGAACTAAAGTCTGTTCGAAGGTTTAAGGATACGTTAGCCATATTTGAGGCTAAGATCAACTTAAACGGGATCGTTTAGATCCGACAAAAGAGCATTTGGGACTCTATTGTTCCAGTTTAAGGACATAGTGGTCCATGCTCCAGTTTAGGGACGTGGTGGTCCATTGCCAGTTTAGGGACATGGTGGTCCATTTAATTTATGGCCGTCGGGACCCGTCACCTCTCTGACGTCATTGAAGGATTACAACGATAGGGGTCAGAGGAGTTCTGAGATGTACCCTTGAGCCAAAGTTGATTGGTGGGTCAATAGTCCGATTTGGAATTAAAGTCTGTTCGAAGGTTTAAGGATACGTTAGCCATATTTGAGGCTAAGATCAACTTAAACGGGATCGTTTAGATCCGACAAAAGAGCATTTGGGACTCTATTGTTCCAGTTTAAGGACATAGTGGTCCATGCTCCAGTTTAGGGACGTGGTGGTCCATTGCCAGTTTAGGGACATGATGGTCCATTTCATTTATGGCCGTCGGGACCCGTCACCTCTCTGACGTCGTTGAAGGATTACAACGATAGGGGTCAGAGGAGTTCGGAGATGTACCCTTGAACCGGATGTAAATTGATTTAGGAGAGCAGCCGTGCTCAGTCAATTTAATTTGAGAACTTACGGCCATGATTGGGCTAAGTCCAGTTGAGAATATTCAACGTTTTCTTGATTTTTGGCCTATTAGGCTTGTGCTAGGGCTTTGCCCATGTTTAGTAATGCATAGCATTAATCTTGGTCTCTGTTGGACCTTTATTTGGTCTCTGCCCCTTTTAAATGATGCACAGCATCTATTCTGGTCTGACAGACCCTTGTTTGGGCTCTGCCCCTTTTTTAAAAAAGAGTGATGCATTGCATCTGTTTTTGTTTGGGCTCTGCCCTTTTTGAAAATAATGCATAGCATTTACTAGGCCTGTTAGGCCTTTTTAATTGGGCTCGGCCCTTCTTTTAAATGATGCAGAGCATTGATTACACTGACAGAGTGCCACGTGGCCTGTCAGGCGCTCTGCGCCAATTAATGAGCGCAGGCGCATGTGGAGGTGACACGTGTCACGCTCTGGTGAGCGCAAGCGCAACAGCGCAGTGCGCTGTGTCAGTGCGCGGCGCTGTTGCGCTGCTGACACGTGGCGCTCTCAGGTGGTTTGCGCCAACCCAGAAGCGCAACAGTGCAGTTTTTGCAAGTGCAAGGCACTGTTTCAATAACTTGATCCAATTTTGGATTCAAGAAAAGAATCTTTAAGATTGCAGAACCAATGGTTCATAAAAAAATCATGGCACTGTTATTATTTATTTTTTATTGAAGATCATTGATCTTGTTCTTAGATCAATGATCTATTTCAGAAGAACTTCTTCTTCCTTTTCATAAAGGTTTTTACCTTCTTTCTTGAGTTCTTCAAAATTCTTCAGAGCTCTCTCTTTTTGTTGTTTTTCTGAAGTTTTTTTTTGATGTCCCCCCATCTTTTGAATTGGGGTCTAGGGGCCTTTATATAGTGCCCATTAATTAGTTAAATTTGTTAAAGAGATTTTTCTCTGAGTGATTTGGGGAATTTTCCCCACCGTTGGATCTTTGATCCAAGGGCTTCTGTTTTACAGAAGACAATCTTCTTGTTTTAACAAGAATAGAAAGATCTTACTAGAATTTTAATTCTGTTTGGCGCAAATGCCCCAGCGCTTGACACGTGTCGTGCAGCGCACAGTGCAGCGCAACTGCGCTGACACGTGTCGCGCAGCGCACAGTGCAGCTGCGCTACCACGTGGCGCGCAGCGCCGAGCGCAGCGTGCAGCGCAGAGCGCAAGTCAGCTGAAGCGTTGCTTCTTTAATTTTTGTTTTAAATAGAGCCTTGCTCTGATTGGGTGCGCTGCCTTGGGCGTTGCGCTCCCTACGCTGGCGTGCCTGATTTTGACACGTGGCGCTCTGCGCGCAGTGCAGGGGATCTGAAGCGTTGCTTCATTCATTAAAATTTAAATTTTCAAAGTAGAGCTTTGCTCTAATTGGGGTTAACATGCCCCCCCCACCATTGCGCTTACGTGGCCCCAAACGTGAGCGCAACGGTGGCAGAATTCCAACCGTCACGGCAACTCTTGGAAGTTGAAAGGGCATTTGATGCCTATAATAGGACTTTTGGTCCTTTAGATGATTTTCATCTCTTCATAGGAATTTTATTCAGAGCCCTGCTCTTTTGTTTAAGCACTTTTAAAAGTTCGAACTTTAGGTAAAAATTAATTTGGATTAAATTAAATCAATTTTAAGAACCTTACTCTCAATAGATCCCTAATCTAAAGAAGACCCATTTAGGGTTTCACTTAGCAGAGTTTTGCTCTAAAGGGGTCTAAAGAGAACTAAGGAGAACCCTATTAGGGTTCCATTAATAGAGCTTTGCTCTCTAAAAGATTTTTCTTGTATTTTCTCATTTCATTAATGGAGGTTTGCTCCTTCCAAATCATACAAAAGAACTCTTAGGAGTTTTTCATTGATCTTGGAGTTTAAAGATAGCATTTTATTCCTCGGTGCATTATATCGCTTTGCTTAATCAGTCTTTCTGATAATTTTGTTGATTCTCTTTCACAGAAACAATGGACGCCCACATGTACAATCTTGACGAGATCATCTCTTACGGGGATATTCGCCGACTTGGCCGTTCTCAAAATCGAGAGTTCACAAATGCGGAGTGTGCTGAAATCATAAGCCGCTTCGATGCATATAACGGTCAACTGCTTCCCCGACGTTCCTCCCTCCTGAAGCTTATCGTGGGAGCCATCTGGGAAGCGCTTCCCCTATTCTGTTCCGGCATGCCGCTTGGGGTGTTGGATGCTGCTGAGGATGCACCTAATCTCGAAGAGACGGTGAGATAATCTTGTCGATCTCCTGCACCAGGCTTTCCAATAGTCCGCCATACTCGCTGCTTATTGGAGGGAGGAGGACATCAGGGGGGACCCCGACGCTTGTGCTCGTGAAAGAAAGCACACAAGGATGGTTCACCAGGCTTGGAAAGTCTTAGATAGGGTTGCTTTCGAGTTCCTCAATCCATGTCCTGGGTCTGAGGTTATACCGTTGTAGACATTTTAATAATGTTGTTATTTATTTCTTTATGATTGTAAAAGCCCTTTGAAATATGAATGGAAAATTTTTATTTCAGCCTGTCTTATTTCTCATTCTGAGTCTTTTGCACACACATGAATGGATGTGTCTCGAACGCTTGATCAAATGCAAATCGAATGTCCTTTCTGTCGCTTCCCTCTTTCTTTTATTATCAGTATACTGCTTTAGTAAACATGGTTGATAGGTGATAGAGCGAGCATCCTGTATTGGCTTCTTCAAAAGGCAGCGATGGCTTAGGCCGCAGGTTCAAATCTGCTGCCTAAGACTTTTCAACTCTATGAGCCGTGAGGGTCTCATAGAGACTTTTCTCCCTACGGATCGAGAGGATCTCGTAAGTGGATTTTCTCCTTAGGAATCGTGAGGATTCCTAAGTACGTTCTCTCTTATAAGTCGTAAGGATCTTATAAGAGAATTTTTCCCTCTTACGAGTCGAGAGGACCCGTAAGCGGTTGTTTCCCTCCTCGTCGAGATTCGAGTTTGGAGAGTGAGACCCGTGGATAGTATGCAAGAGACCGTTTTGGGCCAACTTGCAGGGTCCCAATGCTTAGGGAACAAGTTTTTTAATCCTTACTGCCTAAGGGTTTATCTTACGAGTTGAGCCACATCGAGCAGTTCTCGCAAAGACATCAATTTTTTCACAAGTCGGGACGAATCGAGCATTTCTCGCAAGAACATCCTAACGTCACAGTTAACCTCTGCTCTTTACGACAGAAGTCTGTTCGGGTCTATGGTACTTAGGGTTTTGGCCGTCGTACCGTCGCATCAGCTGATATATTCCTCGATAGGCAATCGTGTTGTTCGAGTAGCCCTGCGACTGCCGTGTCTCTGATCCCTTCAGGGGCTGGACAAGACGTCTTCAAGCAATCTTCCAAGACATTTTGACCGTCGGAAGAGCAAGCGTTAGGAATTTGCCATGCCGCTTTTTACTTAAGGTTAGGCTCATTTTGGAGAGCCCCGATGAGTCATAACCACTCCGCGCTGGTGTGGGATGATCTCCGATAGTCTTTCAGGTTTTATGTGAGTTGCCGTCAAGACCCTGAAGCTAGGAATTTTGCCTTTACTTCGTTTGCTGGCATCGCGTCTGCTGTATCGAGACGAATGTCACGGTTGTCTCTAGGTTACTGGTGAACCGTCGAGGTTTGGAACTAGGGATTTTGCCGTGGTTCCGTTAGTTTGATTGTCGCGTCTGATCCCTGCTGGAGGAAGAACGCTGGGGTGACATCTCGTCTACTGTATCTAGACGAACGTCGAGGTGGAGCTGGGATTTTGCCGTGGCTCCGTTTGTTTGATTGTTGCGTTTGATCCCTGCTGGAAGAAGAACGCTTGGATGACATCTCGTATGCTGTATCGAGACGAACGTCATGGTTGTCTCTAGGTTGCTGGTGAACCATCGAGGTTTGGAACTAGGGATTTTGCCGTGGCTCCGGTGTTTGATGATGTTGCGTCTGCTACGTCGAGACGAACGTCGAAGTGGTGACCATTCCGCACTGGTGTGGGATGATCTCCAGTTGTCTTTCAGGATTTATATGACTCGTCGTTAAGACCTTGAAGCTAGGAATTTAGCCTTCCCTTCGTTTGTTTTGTTATGTCCGAATCCTGTTGGAGGAAGGACACTGTTGTTGACATTGCGTCTGTTGTAACGAGACGAATGCTGAGGTAGAGCTGGGATTTTTCCGTCACTCCGCTTTACTGACCATGGGGTCTTTCGTTGGCGTTGCATCTGCATCTTGATGGACTGCGAAGGAACGCCGTTGTTAACATCCCGTCTGCTGTATCGAGATGATTGTTGAGATGAAGCTGGGATTTTTGTCGTCGCTTCGCTTTGTTTCGACCGCAAGGTCTTTTGTTGGCGTTGTATCTGCATCTGGTTGGAGTGAGGAGAAACGCCGTTGGTGATCTCTAAGTTGTCGATATTAACGTCGAGACCCTGAAGTTGGGGATCTCCTTTTGCTTCGTTTGTTAACATTGTGTGTGCAATATTGCAACAAATGTCGAGGTTGTCTCTAGGTTGTCTATGAACCGTCGAGATTTGGCTTCGCTTTCTGACGGAGCCTGTTGGGAAGGTATGGTTCCCTCTTTGTTTGTGCCCCTGGATTGTATACAGGGATCGATGTGATCTCACCTGTAGGGCAAAAAGTTTCATTCTTTCATTTCATTCTTTTTTTTCATTCTTTCCGCGATACTCTATCATTTCAGCTTTTTATATCGCGAAAATCACGATTGCCCAATCATTTCGGCTATTTTTCGCGGTGCCCAATCATTTCGGCTATTTATTTCATTTTCACTCGCTGCTTTTTATTGCGAGTTGCCCAATCATTTCGGCCATTTATTTTATTCTCACTCGCTGCTTTTTATTGCGAGTTGCCCCATCATTTCGGCTATTTCATATGCATGTGTGGCTCGCAGATTTTTTATCGCGAGTGTAGAACTTGGAATCTTGATGCCAATCCTAGCATCAGCATCGCTTCAACTGGGATATTACCAGGAGCGAATCATCATTTGCTATGACAGGACTTGGAATTTGATACCGGTTTAGGCATCAGCATCGCTACAACTGGGATATTGCCAGGAGCGAATCATTATTTGCCTCTGTCGATGTCGAACAAAGGTGGCTTAGCGAACAGGGTTAGGGTCCTGTTGACTAAGGCTTTTGACTTCATGAGCCGTAAGGGTCTCACACAGGTATTTCTCCCTACAAGTCGTGAGGATCTCGTAGGTGTGTTTTCTCCTTAGGGATCGTGAGGATTCCTAAGTGCATGTCCCTCTGTAAGTCGTAAGGATCTTACAAAAGGGTTTTCTCCTTATAAGTCGAGAGGAATTACAAGGGTTGTTCACCGTATGAACATATCCCCAGTCACGGATGGGACTTGGTTAGGGAAATGTTTATTCGCGCCCATGGATTGTATACAAGGGTCAGTACTGAGCCACTTGTAGGGCAATAGTGGAAGGTTGTGGGAGTTGCTTAAGAACAGGTTCGGGCTTCTGTAACTTAAGACTTTCAAATCTTATGAGCCGTGAGGGTCCCATAAAAGAGTTCTCCTTACGAGTCGTAAGGATCCCGCAAGTGTATTTTCTCTTTAGGAATCGTGAGGATACCTAAGTGTGTTGCTCCCTTATGAGTCGTAAGGATCTCACGCGGGTGATTTCTCCTTACACGGTCGAGAGGATCCTGTAGGTGTCCTTTAACGAGGTTGCGCCCTTTCGGGTTTTCACAAACACTCGCCGGTAGTCCTGCCGTTTTTACTCACGGAGCCTTTCGGGTTTTCATCCGTGCCCTTTTTGCTTATGGACATACCGTTTTTTTTTGTTTTTTTATTCTCCTTTTTTTTAACGAGGTCGCGCCCTTTCGGGTTTTCACGAACACTCGCTGGTAGCCCTGTTATTTTTACTCACGGAGCCCTTTCGGGTTTTCATCCGTGCCCATTTTGCTTATGGACATACCGTTTATTTTTGTTTTCTTCTTCTTTTTTTATTCTCGTCAGCCTGAGGATGCCGCGGTAGTAGTTTAAAGACATTTCGGTCATTTGCAAGTTTTAGGACATTGCGGTCCATCATTAGTTTAAGGACGTTTCGGTCCGTCGTTAGTTTAAGGACGTTTCGGTCCGCCGTCACCGTATTTGAGGCGAATATCTAGTTTATTGACTTTTCGGTCTATGGGGCTTTCCCTATGAATGAGCATGATGCCCCCAGCGTATCCATCTTTCTTAGAGCGTGCGGTTGTGGCGGGTTCACCCTCCAGTTTTCGCAGATGACGAACTTGCCCTGTTGGTATTGGTCTTCAACCCAGTTCTTGAAGACGTAGCAATTCTCGATCAGGTGACCTACTGTTTGGTGGTAAGGGCAATAATTGAGATCGTTGACATCATCCAGTTGTAGTTGGTGTTTCGGCTCCGGTAGAGTGATAAGCCTGTTATGTACTGCCACTTCGAACAGCCTCCTTGTTTCATCTTGGGGAAATGAGTAAGGATGTCTTAGCCTCTCCTCGAGGGATATGCGTGGACACATATTGTTTTGACGAACAACCGATCTAAGCCCACTCGACTGTTGTTGAGTTTTGGCGACGAGGGTCATTTTCCCCTTTCCTTTATCCTTTTTGCTCGATCCTTTGTTTGCGGGGCCGAGATTTTTTCCGAGCAGCGTGCGATTACACGGCTAAACGTTCTCGCAACTTCTCAATTCTTTCAGCTTTGAAATGGATTCCTTGAGGAGAGGGTGGAGGGCAGCTTCCTCGTCAGAGTCGCTTCCAAAGGTGATAATTTGCGATCCCTTGGAGTCGGCTATATGACAGTCGGCGGCGGCTCTTTTGCGCTCATCTATCACATTTTTCTGATGTCTACGAGCTTCATACTTTGTCCTGTTGAAGTGTTGCTTTTGAGCGACATATCCTTGCCACCAACACTTAAAGGAGTCGCAGTCTTCGGTAGGATGTATGATCTTCTGATGATATAAGCAGAAGTTAGGATGCATCTCTACTACACCAAGAATTTTTTCTTCAGAGGGCGGTAGCTTCATTCCCACTGATAGGGCTTTGGCGAACCTTTTCCTCGTCTTGAATTTGTTTTTATTCGCAGCGGATGACTTTTGATTTGGCGGAAGTGCCTCGACTCTTTGGTCCAGTAATCGGTGTTTGTCTCCTTCCAGTATGGCCATCTCACGCTCTTGATTGGCTTTAACTTTCAGACGAATCTCATTCAGGAAGGTATCGATCATCTCGTCTGACGGCCGCAGAATTTCTGGTTCTGGGTCCGCCCTCGGTTTCTCGACGCAGGGAGCCTCCTCCTCATCCGCCAATGAGTGAGAGATCACATGACAACTCGCTGCGTAGTCTTCGGGTTCATCTGATGAGTTTTCTCCATCGTTTTCGTCCTCAACAAAAGAACAAGCTGCCCCCGGCGTGTCCGTCTTCTTTGGAGTGTGCGCCTGTGGTGGGTTTACTATCCACTTTTCAGACAGTGCGAACTTGCCTTGTAGGTACTGATCCTCGATCCATCCCTTAAAGACGAAACAATCCTCGATCGGGTGACTTACCGTTTGATGGTAAGGGCAGTAATTAGGATTGTTGAGATCGCCTGGCTGCAACGAACGTTTCGGAATCGGCAGATTGATGAGTCCGTTGCGCGTGGCCAGCTCGAACAATTTTGTCATTTTATTTTGAGGAAACGAGTAAGGACGTCCTAGTCTCTCCTCAAGGGATGGGCGTGGACGCACGTTGTTTTGGCGAACAACCGGCTTTAAGTTGCTTGGCCGTTGCTGAGTATTAGCGACGAGAGTTGCTTTCCCTTTCCCCTTCTCATTTCGAGAGTCCAGTTTTGGAGGAGACGGTCCATGGCCCATCTGGTCCATTTGGGCTAATTTGTCGATCAAGGCCTGGAAGGTGGTCGGCCTGAAGAACATCATGAATTGCGAGATGGTCACTTGCGGATCAAGAGTGCCCACGAACATGCCTATCGCAGGTGCTTCTTCGATGCGTTGTTCGCATTTCGACCATAGGTTCCGCCATCGTGTTGCGTATGGCCTTATCCTGGCATTGATCGGGGTGCGTTCACTAGCACTCGCGAATCTTTGTGTAAACAGTAGCTCCATCTCCGCAAATGTTTTGACAGAGTCGTTAGGTAGCTCTAAATACCATTCAAAGGCTGTTTCCGCTAAGCTGTCGACGAACTGGCGAAGCAACAGTTTGTCGTCGCCTCCCGTGTTGCCGCATAAGGCCCTGAATTGAGCGACATGCTGATGTGGATTCCCTGTCCCTTTATATACGTGGAACTTAGGGATCGTATATCCCGGCGGGTAACTGATTTGGTCATACCAACTCGGATAGGGTCGTCCGGTTTTAACAATTTGCCCAGCCGCTTCACTCGCCCGATGAGCTATATAATCATCGAGCGTGGCCTTGGATTATTTGCTGAGCTATATAATCATCGAGCGCGGCCTTGGAAATGGTTTCATCTTTGGCTGCTGAAAGAGCCGGCGAAGGATTAGATATCTCCCTTCTATCGTCTTCAATAATGATTGGAGGGTCATCAGCTGGAGGGTCCGGCTGTAACATCATCCCTACCATATCTTGGAAGAGGAGCGCCATCTGTTTTATGTTAGCCGCTTGCTCTGCGGCTTCCTTGTCCTTCTTTTCGAGGACTCTGCGTAAGAAGTCAGCGTCAGTTTCTTGTTCGTGCTGCTGTTCTGATGATGCCTCTGGGCTTTCTTTTGGCCCGGTGAGTGCAGCCATTGCAGTCATCATTTCCTGAAGCTTCTGTTGTTGCTCCTGGGCTTTGGTCATGGATCGGGTGAGCGGTCGGTGACCCATCGAAGCACGGCTTTCCTCCTTTCCCGAAGCCATATAAATGGTATGCACCACCATGCCCCCAGCCTTGGGGTGTTTGTACTCAGCGCATGTACGGTTCGCCATGTTCACAGGTGCCTTTTGCGGCTTCCTTTTCTTTTGAGTGACTGGAGTTGAGGGGGCTGTTGTAGTGGGCACCCAAGTAGCTGTTGCTTTTTGTGGCTTGACGAAGTAATCCTTCTCCTGCCGAACCTTCATCTTTTTCTGTCGGCGGAGATAGTTTTCATCAATCACCGACTCCTGGACCTGTCGCCAGACTTTGTAAATTTTAGAGGACGGCCGTTGAGGGGGATGCTCTAGCTTCTTCTCTGGAGTATTCTCCACAAGTGAAGGATTTCGTTTCAACATCGCAGTAGGAGAGTTTCTGCGCACCGTGTTCAGCAATTCAAAGCTGTTCCCAGTTGGAACAGCAACATCGATCCCCACCGTTGGAGCTGGCGGAGTTATCCCATAGGGGGAGTTGCCCCCAGCCTTCCTTACTCGGCGCCAGTGGCGACGTCGAGCGTGTTGTGCGGATGGATTTGTTTCAGTCGTAGGGGTGACCTCCTCATGCCCTCTGCTTTGAGGAGAGACCGTTATTGGTGCTAGCCTGTCGAAGACTGACACCCGTTGAGAAGCAATGTCTAATCTGTCAAAGACAGACCTCTGGGCAAATGAAGCAGCAACCGGAATGGCCAGCCTTGTAAAAACCGACTTCTTAGAAGGATGAGCCTTTCCAATGATTTCGTCCGCTTGAGCCGGGATGGCTATCCACTTTGGGATGGCAGCTTCGGGTATCGCGGGCTTGTAGACGTTCTGGCCCAGTCTGTTGAAAACTGAGGTATTGAAGTTGGGCGACCCGATGAGAGGGGTCGCGGCAGTGGTAAGCCGATCAAAGACCGACTTCTTTGGGGCTTCTTGCAACGTCATTGTGGCATTGAAGCTCAACGGTGGGAGCATGGTCCCGAAGAATAATCTAGTGGTGGCTTGAGTTACTTGCTCCACTGGCATCCTGAAAAGGGAGGCCGCTTGGGGCCCATAAGTCACTCCTCCAGCAAAGACGGAGCGAGAGTTGCAGTTGTAGGCAGTGCAGTTTGAAGCCATTGATCTTCTGTTTTCTACACGGAGCAAGACACTAAATCTAAGTACCTCGAATCCACAGGCAACCACAGCAAAACGCGATTCGTTTGCGAACATGACACACGAAGTGTGGAGTGGAAAGAGGAAAAGGTCCCACCGGGCGTGCCAGAATCTGTTCCCCTCCGAAAGACTGCCAAGACTGAAGACGTCTTGCCTGAGATTCGGGGCAGATGCTATTTGGTTTTATCCATCCACCTCTCCGAAGATGCCAAGTTGATTTATGGCACCGTGTATCGGAGGTTTAGACAGATACGGCCGATGTAGCAGACTTCGTCAGATTCCCCCTCGCTTGAGGGTTTTTTGATTGTGGGGACGCTCTTCCCTGCAGGCGCAAGCCCCTGCAGTTAATTACGCTACCGCATCGCGGTAACAACTTTCTCTTTCTCCAGAATTTCCCTTCGTGCCGTGGGTGTTTGTTTTGTTTGTGGTTGCCCGTGGATTGTATACGGAGACTAATTTATGTTGTCGTCCGTAGGACGTGGATTAGTCCAAATCCGTATTTTCTTAGATTTGGTTTGGGGGTTTTGGTTTAAGGATACGTTAGCCATATTTGAGGCTAAGATTGACTTAAACGTTTGTTAAGGATACGTTAGTCTAATTTCCAGACTAAGTTCAACTTAAGTGATCATCTAGATCCATTTCCAGTTTAGGGACATGGTGGTCCATTTAATTTATGGCCGTCGGGACCCGTCACCTCTCTGACGTCGTTGAAGGGTTACAACGATAGGGGTCAGAGGAGTTATGAGATGTACCCTTGAGCCAAAGTTGATTGGTGGGTCAATAGTCCGATTTGGAACTAAAGTCTGTTCGAAAGTTTAAGGATACGTTAGCCATATTTGAGGCTAAGATCAACTTAAACGGGATCGTTTAGATCCGACAAAAGAGCATTTGGGACTCTATTGTTCCAGTTTAAGGACATAGTGGTCTATGCTCCAGTTTAGGGACGTGGTGGTCTATTGCCAGTTTAGGGACATGGCGGTCCATTTAATTTATGGCCGTCGGGACCCGTCACCTCTCTGATGTCGTTGAAGGATTACAACGATAGGGGTCAGAGGAGTTCTGAGATGTGCCCTTGAGCCAAAGTTGATTGGTGGGTCAATAGTCCGATTTAGAACTAAAGTCTGTTCGAAGGTTTAAGGATACGTTAGCCATATTTGAGGCTAAGATCAACTTAAACGGGATCGTTTAGATCCGACAAAAGAGCATTTGGGACTCTATTGTTCCAGTTTAAGGACATAGTGGTCCATGCTCCAGTTTAGGGATGTGGTGGTCCATTGCCAGTTTAGGGACATGGTGATCCATTTAATTTATGGCCGTCGGGACCCGTCACCTCTCTGACGTCGTTAAAGGATTACAACGATAGGGGTCAGAGGAGTTCGGAGATGTACCCTTGAACCGGATGTAAATTGATTTAGCAGAGCAGCCGTACTCAGTCAATTTAATTTGAGAACTTACGGCCATGATTGGGCTAAGTCCAGTTGAGAATATTCAACGTTTTCTTGATTTTTGGCCTATTAGGCTTGTGCTAGGGCTTTGCCCATGTTTAGTAATGCATAGCATTAATCTTGGTCTCTGTTGGACCTTTATTTAGGCTCTGCCCCTTTTAAATGATGCACAGCATCTGTTCTGGTCTGACAGACCCTTGTTTCGGCTCTGCCCCTTTTTAAAAAAAGAGTGATGCATTGCATCTGTTTTTGTTTGGGCTCTGCCCTTTTTGAAAATAATGCATAGCATTTACTAGGCCTGTTAGGCCTTTTTAATTGGGCTCGGCCCTTCTTTTAAATGATGCAGAGCATTGATTACACTGACAGAGTGCCACGTGGCCTGTTAGGCGCTCTGCGCCAATTAATGAGCGCAGGCGCATGTGGAGGTAATACGTGTCACGCTCTGGTGAGCGCAAGCGCAACAGCGCAGTGTGCTGTGTCAGTGCGCTGCGCTGTTGCGCTGCTGACACGTGGCGCTCTCAGGTGGTTTGCGCAAACCCATGAGCGCAACAGTGCAGTTTTTGCAAGTGCAAGGCACTGTTTCAATAACTTGATCCAATTTTGGATTCAAGAAAAGAATCTTTAAGATTCCAGAACCAATGGTTCATAAAAAAGTGCAAGGCACTATTATTATTTATTTTTTATTGAAGATCATTGATCTTGTTCTCAGATCAATGATCTATTTCAGAAGAACTTCTTCTTCTTTTTCATAAAGGTTTTTACCTTCTTTCTTGAGTTCTTCAAAATTCTTCAGAGCTATCTCTTTTTGTTGTTTTTCTGAAGTTTTTTTTGATGTCCCCCCCCATCTTTTGAATTGGGGTCTAGGGGCCTTTATATAGTGCCCGTTAATTAGTTAAATTTTTTAAAGAGATCTTTGTCTGAGTGATTTGGGGAATTTTCCCCACCGTTGGATTTTTGATCCAAGGGCTTCTGTTTTACAGAAGACAGTCTTCTTGTTTTAACAAGAACAGAAATATCTTACTAGAATTTTAATTCTGTTTGGCGCAAATGCCCCAGCGCTTGACACGTGTCGTGCAGCGCAGCACAACTGCGCTGATACGTGTCGCGCAACGCACAGCGCAGCTGCGCTTGCGCAACTGCGCTAACACGTGGCGCGCAGCACCGAGCGCAGCGCGACTGCGCTAGGGCAACTACGCTGCCACCTGGCGTGCAGCGCAGAGCGCAAGTCAGCTGAAGCGTTGCTTCTTTAATTTTTGTTTTAAATAGAGCCTTGCTCTGATTGGGCGCGCTGCCTTGGGTGTTGCGCTCCTTACGCTGGCATGCCTGATTTTGACACGTGGCGCTCTGCGCGTAGCGCAGGGGATCTGAAGCGTTGCTTCATTAATTAAAATTTAAATTTTCAAAGTAGAGTTTTGCTCTAATTGGGGTAAACAGAGGGGTCACGTGTGGACACGTGAGAGCGCCCAAAAGTGGGACCAGATCCCTTTTCTTCGTTCTGCAATTAAGTGTTAAACACTTCTTCATCTTTTGAGCATCACGTGTTGACACGTGATGGAGATTTATGCACTGATCATTAAAGCACTCGCTAAGGGGTCACGTGGGGACACCTGAGAGCGCCCAAAGCTTATATTTTCTTCGCTTTTTCTTTCTGTGTTTTGTAGGTCACGTGGGAGCACGTGAGGCATTGCCTCAAAGCTTTCCTCCTTATTTCTGGGGATCTCTTCAGGGGTCACGTGGGGACACGTGACCTTGGTCTTTTGCATGCATGGAGATCTTTTAAGTCTCTTCATTTTATTTTGAGAATTTAATTCTCTGTAAGATTAAGAATTAAATTCTTATTTAGGGTAAAACCCTAATTTCTTTTTAAAGGAATTATATTCCCAAATATGTAAAAGAATTAAATTCTTATATAGGGTTAAACCCAAGTTTCATTTTAGGAGGAATTAAATTCCTGTTGATCTGAGAAAATTAAATTCTCAATTAGGGTTAAACCCTTGTTCTGTTTTAGGAGAATTAAATTCTCATATAGGGTTAAACCCTAGTTTGGTTTTAGGAGAATTAAATTCTCAAAACTCAATTCCTCTTCTAAGTTTAGGATCTGCATGGCAGGATCTCGACCCGATGAGAATTAAATTCTCAACTTATGGGGAGATGTGCTCTGTGCAGATCTTCAACCAGAAGAAGAACTAAGTTCTTTTTGCAAAAGAGTTAAACTCTTAGATTTTGAGAATTAAATTCTCTTTTTTGAAGTTTTGATCCCTTTCTTTTCTCACCTAGGGTTTTCTTTCTTGAGAATTAAATTCTCCTTTCTTTTCTTCCCTCTTGAGAATTAAATTCTCTTCTCTCCGTTCTTCTCTCAAAAAGGTCCCCTCTCTTTTCTTCTTGGTTCCTATTTATAGTAGAAAGAAAAGAATCAATTTGTTTTGTGAAACTTTCATTGAAAGATTTTAATTGATTTCATAATTAATATGATCCTTTAGATCACACAATGAATTTTATTCACCGTTGGATTTTAAATCCAAAGATATTCTGTTTGTTATTTTCGGTGAGATTTAGGGGAAATATTTCCTTGTCCAAGATTTTTCCATAAATTGGTGATATTTAATCACCCTTGGATTTTTAATCCAACGGTCTCCATAATCCTTTTTCATTTGGAAAGATTTAGAAGCTTTTAGAATTTAATTCTATTAATTGTAAAGCTTTCGAAGCCAGTCACGTGCTGACACGTGACCCTTGATCACGTGTGAGCATGTGACCCCCAATTGAGTCCTTTTCTCAGCGTTTATTTATGCTTCAGTTTTAACCATCACGTGTCAACACGTGACCATTGGTCACGTGTGAGCACGTGATACCTCATTGAGGTATTTCGTTTAACCATTTGTTTTTATTTCTGTTTTAACTATCACGTGTGAGCACGTGACACCTCATTGAGGTAATTCATGATTTTTAATCAGGGAACAGTGCATAGCATATTTGCTCATAACTTTTGATTCCGGATGAATTACGAAGCCCATAATATATCAAATCGAAGGGTTTTTCGAGATGCTTCCAATACCATCAGAATTTAATAGTTTCTCCTTCGGGAGTTTATCAAAATACAGGCCGGAAGATACTGGTTCGCATTTCCTTAAGCGTATCGCTGCCATTTGATACCTTGGACTCTTCTACGCAGAAATTTTTGGCGGAAACAGACCCGTCACCTCTTTGAAGACGTTGAGGAATTACAACGAAAAATATCAAAGGAGTGAAGAGATGTACCCTTAAACCGATATGAATTGGTTAACAGAGCAGATGTTCTCAGTTCAATACAAATTGAGGACTTATGGCCAGAATTGGGCTAAGTCCAGTTAAGAATGTTTAATATTTTATTTTTGTTCTGGCTATTAGGCCTTTATTTGGGCTTTGCCCTTTTAATAATGCTAAGCATTGGGCTCATATATTTTTTGTCTTACACTGAATGCATAGCATTCATCAGAACAAAGTGTGTTCTGACAGTGCGCCATGTGGTGCGCCAGGCGCTTTGCACCAGTCAAAGAGCGCATTGCGCTTCTGTCGGGTAAAACACACGAAGAGGACACATGTCGCGCTTAGCGCTAAGCGCTAGTTTGTTAGCGCATTGCACTTTTAGTTTATGAGCGCATTGCGCTAGTCTGTTGGCGCGCCAGTGAGCGACACGTGGGGCGCTTGGCGCTGAGCGCCAGCCCACGAGCGCAGAGCTCTATTTCAGAAGCGCAAAGCGCAAGTAGTGTCTATGGTTGACACGTGGCATGTTTTGGCGCTGAGCGCCGGTCCAAGAAGCGCAAAAGCGCAATACATGAGTGCAAGGCATTTTTTAATAGCGCAAAGCGCTTATGATCAATTTTAAGATTAAAGAACAGATTTATGTTCTTCAAAGGAGGGTTTGCCTCAAGATCCAAGAACAAAAGTTCTTGTTTTTTATAAAAGGCTTTGCCTTTATAGATCAAAAGATCCGTGAGTGAAGTATTTTACTTCTTTTTATTATTTTATGATTAGATCTTTGATCTTTTCTTTTTTATTAAAGACCTTGGTCTTTTTCTTAGATCTCTAATCTTTTTAGAAGATGGTTCTTCTTCTTACGGGATGGTTTCATCTCTATTATTCAAGAACATAGTTCTTTTTATCTTGAAGATGAAGAAAAATCTTCTTTTTTCTAAGAGCTTTCTCTTCTTTTGCGGAGGGTTTTTCTCTCTCCTTTCTGTCCATAAGACTTGAAGTCTAGGGGCCTTTATATATGGCCAATTGATTTGTTAAATCAGTTTTAAGAGATCTTTCTCTGATTGATTTGGGAATATTTCCCACCGTTGGATCTTTGATCCTAAGGCTTCTGTTTTACAGAAGATAATTTTCTTGTTTTAATAAGATTGGAAAGATCTTTCCATAACAGAATTTTAGTTCTGATTAATTAATAATTTATTATTAGTAGATCTTTTGATCTGACGGTGGGGGAATTTTTAATTCCAGCGCTGACGCACCTTGAGCTAGCGCACCTACGTTCGACATGTGGTGCGCAGCGCAACTGCGCTAGCACACCCGTGTTTTACACGTGGCACGCAGCGCAGAGTACAACGCAACTGCACTAGCGCACCTGTGTTTGACACGTGGCGCGCAGCGCGCAGAATCTGAAGCATGGCTTCAATTTTTAAATTTTGAATTTTAAAACAGAGCTTTGATCTGATTGGGGTGCGCTTCTTAGGACGCAGCGCACCTGGCGCTAGCGCGTCTGCGTTTGACACGTGGCGCGCAGAGTCTGAAGCGTTGCTTCAATTTTTGCCTTTCGAATTTCAATATAGAGCTTTGCTTTGATTGAGGGAAAGGAAGCGTCGCTTCATTCCAAATCTTGGAATTTGAACAGAGCTTTGCTCTGATTGGGGGAAGCAGAAGTGTCGCTTCATTTTTAAAACAGAGCTTTCCTCTGATTAGGGGAAACAAATCCCCCCCACCGTTGCGCTTACGTGGTCTACACGTGAGCACAGCGGTGGCAACATCTGAGCTTTTGGATCAACTCAGAAGTTGAAGAGGCGGCTTAACGCCTATAAATAGGACCTTTGGTCCTCTAGATGATTATCATCTTCTTTGAGAATTTTGTTCAGAGCACAGCTCTTCTGTTTGAGAACTTTTCAAACGCAAAAAAGAAACTCTTTCCAAACTTAGGTAAAATTTTAATAAATCTTAATGAGTTAGGGTTTTACCCATTAACAGAGCCTTACTCTTAATAGATCTTTGATCTTCAGAAAACCCATTTAAGGTTTCACTAGCAGAGCTTTGCTCCATAGATCTAAAGAGATCTAAAGAGAACCTTTTTAGGGTTCCATTAATAGAGCTTTGCTCTCTAAAAGGATTTTACTTATGATTTATTAATTTATTAATGGAGCTTTACTCCTTTCAAATCATATAGAAGAACTCTTAAGAGTTTTTTTATGGATCTTGAAAATTAAAAATAGAATTTTATTTTTTGATGAATTATATCACCTTCTCAGAGCAAGGCTCTCAGTGTTCTCGGGGAATTTCTTTAAATTCCCCTCATAATTGATTTTGACAGGTGTCACTCCTGTCTGCAGAGCATTGCTCTCGAGGGGTTCAACTCCCTGTGCCTGTTTTAATAAGAATTCGCTTAATCAGTCTTTCCGCTGATTTTTTTATTGATTTTCTTTTTTTTAGGAGTAATGGACGCTCATATGTATGATCTCGATGAGATTATTTCTTACGGAGACATCCGCTCACTCGGCCGTTCTCAGAATCGAGAATTCACAAATGCCGAGTGTGCCGAAATCATGGGTTGCTTTGATGCATACAATGGTCGGCTGCTTCCTCGACGTTCCTCTCTCCTGAAGCTTATTGTGGGAGCGATCTGGGAAGTGCTTCCTTTATTCTGTACCGGCGTGCCGCTTAGGGCGTTGGATACCGCCGAGGATAAGGTGCACTCGGTGTATCTGATGAGCCTAATCTCAAAGAGAAGGCGAGACAATCTTTTCGATCTCCTGCACCAGGCTTTTCAACAGTCGGCCATACTTGCTGCCTATCGGAGGGTGGAGGACATCCGTGGGGATCCCGACGCTTGTGATCGCGAAAGAAAGCATACTAGGATGGTTCGCCAGGCCTGGAAAATTCTGGACAAAGTCACTTTTGAGTTCCTCAATCCATACCCTGGATCTGAGGTTTTGCCATTGTAATTATTTTGATAATGTTTTTGTTTACTGCTTTCATAATTGTAAGAACTTTTTCGCAGTATGAATGACAAGTTTCTCATTTCAGCTTGTTTTATTTTTCGTATTAAATCTTTTGCACATGCATGAACGGGTATGCCTCGGACGCTTAATTAAATGCGAATCAAATGTTCTCCTTGTCGCTTTCTTCTCTTTGCTGTGTTGTTGCTATATGATTTTAGCAAGTGCGGTCTGTAGATTGTATATAACTGTCAATCTTGGGCTCTTTATAGGATGGTGATGGCTTAGAAAACAGGGTTAGGATCTGTCACCTAAGACTTTTCAACTTTATGAGCCGTAAGGGTCTCATAAAGAATTTTTTCGCTACCGATCGAAAGGATCCCGTAGGTGTAATTTCTCCTTAAGAATCTTGAGGATTCCTAAGTGTGTTTTCTCTTGAAAGTCGTAAGGATCTCACAAGAGAATTTACTCCCTTACGAGTCGTGAGGACCCATAAGTGATGGATGAAATTGTCCTTATCCGTATTTCACGAAGTCAGGGGTTGCTCTGGATGCTTCCTATAGGTTCACTGCCGTGTTCTGCGAGGACCAGACTCCGCTCTGGACGTTTTCCAGGATATCGTAGTTTAAAGACCCCGCGGTCAAGGTTAAGGACATCATAGTCTATGGATTTAAGGACTCCATAGTCCGTTGTTTAGTTTTAAGACATCACGGTCGAGGTTAAGGACATCATAGTCCATGAGTTTTAAGGACCTCACAGTCCAATGTTAGTTTTAAGATATCACGATCGAGATTAAGGACATCATAGTCCATGGGCTTAAGGACTCCACAGTCCGATGTTAGTTTAAAGACATTATGGTAGAAGTTAAGGACATCATAGTCCATGAGTTTAAGGACATCACAGTCCAATGTTAGTTTTAAGACATCACGGTCGAGGTTAAGGACATCATAGTCCGTGAATTTAAGGACCTCACAGTCCAATTTTTGCTCTGGATGCTTCCTATGGGTTCACTGCCGTATTCGGCGAGGACCAGGCTCCGCTCTGGATGCTTCACACGGGGTCATTGCCGCACTCTACGAGGACCAGGATCCGCTCTGGATGTTTCACACTGGGTCATTGCCGTGCTCTGCGAGGACCAGGATCCGCTCTGGACGTTTCCCATGGGGTCAGGAGTGACATAATCCACGTTCCACGTAGCCAGGAATTTTGCTCTGGATGCTTCCCACGGGTTCACTGCCGTGTTCGGCGAGGACCAGGCTCCGCTCTGGATGCTTCACACGGGGTCATTGCCGTGCTCTACGAGGACCAGGATCCGCTCTGGATGTTTCCTACGGGGTCAGGAGTGACATAATTCGCGTTCCACATAGCCAGGAATTTTGCTCTGGATGCTTCCCATTGGTTCACTGCCGTGTTCGGCGAGGACCAGGCTCCGCTCTGGATGCTTCACACGGGGTCATTACCGTGCTCTGCGAGGACCAGGATCCGCTCTGGACGTTTCCCACGGGGTCAGGAATGACATAATCCGCATTCTACGTAGCCAGGAATTTTGCTCTGGATGCTTCCCACGGGTTCACTGCCGTGTTCGGCGAGGACCAGGCTCCGCTTTGGATGCTTCACACGGGGTCAGAGTTGACATTATCCGCGTTCCACGTGACCCGGAAGGGTTGACTTTATCCGCATTTCACGGAGTCGGAATTTGACTCTCGGTCATCTGTACACCGCCGAGTCATGGAACCGCGAGTTGTCGCTGTTCCGCTTTATTTGATGTTGTGTCCGTTGTAATAAGACGAATGTTGAGATGATCTCTAGGCTGTCTATGAACCATTGAGATTTGGCATCTCCTTCTGATGAAGTTTGGGGAGGAAGGGTGTGATTCTCTCTTTGTTTGCGCCCCTGGATTGTATACAGGGATTGACATGATATCACCTGTAGGGCATAAATTTCATTCATTTTTTTTATTTCTTTCTGCGATGCTCTATCATTTCAGCTTTTATATCTCAAAGGTTGCGATTGCCCAATCATTTCGGCTATTTTTCACGGTGCCCAATCATTTCGGCTATTTTTTTTATTTTTACTCGCTGCTTTTTATTGCGAGTTGCCCAATCATTTCAGCTATTTTGCATGCATATATTTTTACTTGTTGATTTTGTCTGCAAGTTGCCCCATCATTTTGGCTATTTTGTATGCATGCGTGGCTTGCTGGCTTTTCGCTGCAAGCTCGGAATTAGACACCGATTTCGGCATCAGCACCGCTACTACTGGGATATTGCCAGGAGCGAATCATCATTTGTCTCTGTCGATGTCGAACAAAGGTGGTTTAGTAAACAGGGTTAGGATCCTGTCGACTAAGGCTTTTGACTTCATGAGCCGTAAGGGTCTCATGAAGGTATTTCTCCCTACAAGTCGTGAGGATCTCGTAGGTGCGTTTTCTCCTTAGGAGTTGTGAAGACTCCTAAGTGTATGTTCTCCTGTAAGTCGTAAGGATCTTACAAGAGGGTTTTCTCCTTATAAATCGAGAGGACTTACAATGGTTGTCACCATATAGACATATCCCTAGTCATGGATGGGACTTCGTTAGGGAAATGTTTATTCGCGCCCGTGGATTGTATACAAGGTTAGCATTGAGCCGCTTGTAGGGCAGTATTGGAGGTTGTGGGGGCTGCTTAAGAACAGGTTCAGATCCCTGTAGCTTAAGACTTTTGAATCTTATGAGCCGTAAGGGTCCCATACGAGAGTTCTCCTTATGAGTCGTGAGGATCTCGCAAGTGTAATTTCTCCCTAGGGATCGTGGGGATCCCTAAGTGTGTTGCTCCCTTGTGAGTCGTAAGGATCTCACGCAGGTGGTTTCTCCTTATAAAGTCGAGAGGACCCTGCAAGTGTCTTTTAATGAGATTGCCCTTTCGGGTTTTCACAAAACTCGCCGGTAGCCCTGCTGTTTTTACTCACGGAGCCCTTTCGGGTTTTCATCCGTGCCCATTTTGCTTATGGACATACCGTTTTCTTTTTTCTTTCTTTTTTTATTCTTTTTTTATATATCAGCTTTGGGACACTGCAATCCACCGTAGTTTATCGACATCTCGGTCAACAGCTAGTTTTAGGACATAGTGGTCTGTTATTAGTTTAAGGACGTTCCGATCTGCTGTTAGTTTTAAGGACGTTTCGGTCCGTTGTAAAGGAAGCCGGTTACTACTTATTGAGTTTGGGCTTAGGAAGATAGCGAGCGGACATAGTCGTCGTCATCTATCATTGACCTAGGCCGTGACTCGTTAGGCGTAGTATTTCTTCAGGAAGCGACCGTTTATCGGCCTGAAGGGCTTTTCACCATGCATGTCCATGAGTAGATAGGCTCCACCCTGGTAGACCTTGTCTATGATATATGGGCCTTCATAGTTCGGCTCGAATTTCCCCCGCTTAGCGTGATTAGGGATCATAGGTCTTTTAACCACTAGCACGAGTTCGTCTTGGCCGAATATTCTCGGCCTAGTCAATCTCTCGTATGAGCATGTCATCTTTGCTTTATAAGCCTCCAGATTTTGTTGCGCCATGAGCCGGGTTTCATCAAGGGCATCGAGCTCCTTAAGCCGAAGGTGAGCTTTTTCTTCGTCCGTTAGCTCATAGTAAACTGCCACTCGTAGGGAGTGTAGCTCTATCTCGAGGGGGAGTACCGCTTCTGTACCGAATACCAATGCGTACGGCGTTGTGTTCGTGGCTGTTTTTAACGTCGTTCGGTACGCCCAGAGAGCTTCATGCAGTCTCTCGTGCCAGTCCTTTTTAATTCGAGACACCGTCTTCTTTACAATCTTCGTTAATGTCTTGTTAAAAGCCTCAGCCAGACCGTTAGCTCGAGAATTATAGACCGAGGAGTATCTCCAGTCTATGTTATGCTGTTGTGCGAAGCGGCTGATCTTGTAGCTTCTGTAGGCTGGTCCGTTATCTGCGATAATCCGTCGCGGAGTGCCAAACCGATAAATGATGCGTGTCTTGAAAAAATGGAGGATATTCTCCGTCTTCACTTCCCTCAGCGGTACTGCTTCTACCCATTTGGAGAAGTAATCAGTTGTCGCCAAAATGAACCGATGTCCTCTGGACGATACTGGTTCGATAGGGCCGATTATGTCAGTCCCCCACATTTCGAACGGCCAGCTAGCCACTGTCGGATGTAGCGGATTCGGATGATGATGGATGAAGTCCCCGTGAATCTGGCACGAGTGGCACTGCTTCGCGTATTCGAGGCAGTCTTGGATCATCGTGGGCCAATAATAACCCATCCGTTTGATCTTCAGCTTCATCTTCGGTCCGGCTTGATGAGAACCACAGAGTCCGTCGTGAGTTTCTTGGACGACTCCCTTTGCCTCTTCAGGTCCCAGGCATCTTATCCATAAAGAGTCAAATGATCTCTTATACAGGGTATCATTGACGAAGGCGAAAGATAAGGCTCACTTCATGAGTTGATGTTTTGAGGACGCATCTTCAGACGTTCGACGGGATTTAAAGTAGTCTATAAAGACTTCTCTTCAATTCTCAACCTTTTCTTGGTCTTTTATTTGTAGAGCCGCTGGCTTGGTCATTCCCTTTTCCTCGGACGTCTCTGGAAATATTTCTGCCGGTGCGAGGACTCGACGGCTTTGAACAACGATCCTCACGTCATCGAGGTTTTCGTCAGCCAGTTCTTTAGCGAGCTTGGCTAATGCATCCGCCTTGCTATTTTCCGCACGTGGTATGCTTTCCAAGGTGTAGGAAGGTATTTGGGTCAGCAGTTGCTGTACCCTCTCGTCGTACTTCACCAGTTCTGGTTTGCACGTTTGATAGTCGCCGTTTACTTGACTAACGACCAGTTGGGAATCTCCGTATATGAAGAGGTTTTCAATCCCCATGTCAATGGCGATCTCGAGACCTGCTATCAAAGCTTCGTATTCGGCTTCATTGTTTGTCCTTGGCTCTGTTAAGGAGAAGGCAAAGCGCATTATCCCTCCCTGTGGAGTTACGAAAATGAGGCCTACCCCTGATTTGATTATGAGGGTGCTTTGCTTGCGCTTCTTCATAGAAGACGCTCCATCGAAGTAAAGTTCCCATCGGGTATCACTTCCGTCGATCGTGTCAAACGCATGTTCGTCTGGCAATTCGCAGTTCAAGGGAGAATCGGCAGGTATCGGATGCTCAACGAGGAAATCGGCGATGGCCTGTCCTTTTACTGCCTTAAGAGGCCAATACGTTATTGAGAATTCCATCAAGAGCAAGGCCCATTTAGCGAGCCGCCCCGTCAATACGGCCTTTGACATCAAATATTTGAGAGGATCCACCTTCGATATGAGACGGACGTCATGCGCCAATGCATAGTGCCTGAGCTTCGTTATCACGAAGATTAATGCCAGGCAGTGTTTTTCGATGGGAGAATAATTGCTTTCTGCCTCCAGCAGAACTCGACTCAAATAGTAGAGCGCTCTCTCCTTCCCTTGGTCGTTCTCCTGTGTCCATAATGCGCCTAAGGAACCTTCAAGGACGGTTGTATACATAATGAGAGGTTTTCCCTTGACCGGAGCGGCCAGTACTAGCGGATTCTGCAAGTATTGCTTGATTTCGTCCAGCGCGCTTTGGCATTTGTGATCCAAGATGAACGGGATTCCCTTCTTCATCAGATGACTATAAGGACAGCACTTGCCTGAGAGATTGGCTATGAATCGCCGGATATATGCGAACTTCCCTTGGAGAGACCGCAATTGCTTGAGAGTCCTCGGTGGGGGCATCTCCATAATTGCCTTGATTTTTGACGGATCTATCTCGATGCCTCGGTGTCGGACAATGAATCTTAGGAACTTGCCTGAGGAAACTCCGAACGCACATTTGAGAAGGTTCATCTTCAAGTTGTTTTGCTGAAGGCGTTGAAACACGATCTTCAGATGCTCTAGATGTTCCTCGTATGATTTGCTTTTCACCACGAGGTCATCGATATAGCATTCATCGACTTCATGTATGAGGTCATCGAAGATCTTCGTCATAGCCCTCTGATAGGTGGCACCGGCGTTCTTTAGACCGAAGGGCATCACCTTGTAGCAGAATATACCCAAAGGGGTCCAGAAAGCGGTGTGCTTCTGGTCTTCGGGATGCATTTTTATCTGATTGTATCCTGACGAGCCTTCCATGAAGGAGAAAACCTCGTGGGTGGACGTATTGTCAATCATTAGCTTGGTGACCGGTACTGGGAAGTCATCTTTCAGGCATGCTTTATTGAGATCCCGAAAATCCACACATATGCGTAGTGTCCCATTTTTCTTCATCACTGGGACAATGTTAGCGATCCAGTCAGGGTACTGGACCTCTTGGATGAAGCCAGAGTCGATCATCTTCTTGACCTCGGCGTTGATGCTCATTTCAAGCTCGAGCCGCATTCTCCTCGGTGCTTGTTTGATTGGCTTGACGTCTGGGGATATTGCCAATTTGTGTACAACAATCTCGGGATCTAGTCCTGGCATCTCAGAATAATTCTATGCGAAGGAATCTTTATGCTGCATGAGCACGTCCTTTAGTGTAGCCACCCTTTCTTCAGACAGCAATTTGCTGACGAACGTCGGCCGCGGGTCACTTGTCGTCCCCAAATCAATTTTCTTGAGCTCATCTGCAGTGGTATGTATTCCATCTTCCAGCTCTTTCGGCGCCGGTGGAAACTCTGAGATCACCTCGTCATCATTGTTTTCGAAGCACCAGGGGAGATTATCCATACCGTCGGGGTCTTCTTCTGATAACGTTATCACGTGACAGGTACGAGCTCGCTTCCAAGACCGACGTTGATTTGGTTCTACCCTCATGGATTTAGGTTCATGCCTTTGCGGCGGGGTTACCCTCCAGCTGCTGGATAGAGCGAACCTGCCCTGTCGATAGGATGTCCTATTGCCCTATGATAGGAGCAATAGTCCGGATGAGAGACTTCGCCTGCTTGCTCGGGGTGCTTGGACTCCGGGAGTATAATCAGTCGATGTCTTATGGCGAGATCGAGTATCTTCCGTGTTTTGTTCTGAGGAAAAGAGTATGCTTGACTCATCTTCTTTATAAGAGACGAATCTGGATTACCCGATTCCTGATCGCATGGCTTCTTGGTCCCACTTTGTCGCTCTCGAACACTTTTCCCGCTCTTTGATTTATTTTTGCCTCTGCGTTGGGCCTTTTGTATGACGGGTTGACAGGGAGGAGCATTTTCATCTTTCGTAGCCTGTTGAAGAAGGCGTTGCATCCTGGCTTTCTCGTAGATGGCCATTTCGCGATTGTGGTCGTCTCGAACCTGTTAACTCGCTTCCCTTATAAGCTTGTACATATGTTCTTCAAACGACGGACTGTGCATTTTTATGTCGGGAGCTCTTTCTGGTTCAGGGTTAGCATTTTCCCAAAAAGCATCTCCCTCTTCATCAAAGTCATGTATGATGTAGCAGTCGAGGAGTAGCTCCCGTTTCTTGGATTGAACATACCCAAGCCCGGTCGTTTCCATTTCCCCGTTGGGCAATTTCCACTGAGTTCCAAGGACGTTCCAGATCCTGTTATAGAACCGTGCTTGTCGAGCAGTTTGCTTAAGGGGTACACCTTGGCATCTTAAGAGTCTCCTTAGTCCGTCTGTGTAATATCTGGGCAAACGGATGGGCTGGAGCCTGTCGAGTGTTGAATCCGCGCCGTACCAGATTTCCTTCTCCACTTTAGTTTCCCCGGATCGGTAGAATAGGATCGCCTTTTCACCTTCTCGCCTAGGAGGGATATAGAATGTCTGCAGCTCTTCCACGCTGTAGGTATCAAGTGTGTCTAGTTCTTTATGATGTTTGGGCGGAACCATGGCAATTTACAAACTTTGCTCTTCATCAGCGAATGTTTGAATTGAAGGCCGAACAGAGAATATGGTGTTGACCTCATCTTCTGAGTCGCTGCCGAAAATAAGCATAGGAGCGGACGGTCCCAGCTTGTTGTACTGGGGTAGCCCTGAATAAACTATCTCTTCCTCTTCCTCGATATCACTCCCAAAGACCGGAATGGTGGTGATAGTTTTGTTCTCCGGTTTTTGACATCTCTATGTGTCTTCAAAGTCCGGTAAGAAGTATTTTGCATCTTCGTACTTTCGGACTTCGTTTACGGAGAATGGGTTCAGCTCTCCTTTTACGGTATACTCGAGACCATCCTTGAAGTATTTCATACACTGATGCTGTGTAGAAGGGATGATGTTGTACTCGTGTAAGCAGGGCCGACCAAGCAAAGCATTGTAGCATGTCTTGGCATCGATGACGTGAAATTTAATATCTGTGACGAGTAGTCCGAAGCGCAGCGTCAGTATCACAGACCCGAGGGTTCGTGATGACTGGGAATCGAAGTCGGAGATGGTGATTTTATCACGAGCGAGGTGCTGAACGCTCATGCAGATTTCCTTCAACACTCACACGTTGAGGAGATTGACGGAAGACCCATTGTCGACCAGGATTTTTCCTATCTTGATATCGTGACAATATCCGGAGACATATAGGGGACGGTTGTGCTCACACGTCCCAAGGAGGAGATCTTCATCGCTGAAGGTAATATCGGTTATGTGTACTTCTTCCAGTTCGTCCTTCATTTTTTCTTCGGCGAGAAAAGCTTGGAATTGCTCTGGCTCTTGTAGCGCCTTGATCAATGACTCCCTTGCTTCTTTTGATAGTAAAAGAGCGTCGAGAATGCTGAGCTGCGAGGGTAACTTCCTTAAGTGCGCCAGAATGTTGTAGTCCACCTTACTTTTCCTTGGCGGGTCCTTGGCGGTCAGCTCTTTCATGACTTGGTCATCTATGGCGATATCTTCAGAGACCTTCTTTTTTCCCTTATCTTTTCTGTTCGCGAGTCCGAGAATCTTTTCGGGCAGCGTACTATTGCGCAGCTGGATATTTTCACAGGTCTTCGATTCTCCCTCCTTTCCCGAGGTGGATTCCTTGAATAGAGGGCCAAGTGTCATCTCTTCATCGGAGTCGCTCCCGAACGTGAGGACTTGCGATCCATCAGCGTTAACCATGCGACAGTTGCCGGCAGTTCTTCCAAGCTCCTCGGTCGTGTTTCTTCGCTCCCGACGAGTTTTGCGTTTCATCCGCTTAAAATGCTGCCGGTGAGCAACATATCCCTGCCACCATCTTTTAAAAGCGTCGCATTCTTCAGCGGGGTGCGAAATCTTTCGATGATATAAGCAGTAGCTAGGATGTGTCTCTACTTTACCGAGAATGTTTCCTTCGGAGGGTGGTAGCTTCATCCCCATTGATATGGCTTTAGCAAACCTTTTCCTTGTCTTGAACTTGTTTTTATTCGCGACGGATGTCCCTTGATTCGGCGGAAGTGTCTCGACTCTTTTGTCCATTCGCCGGCGTTTGGCTTTTTCAAATATGGCTATCTCACACTCTCGATCAGCTTTACTTTTCAGATGAATTTCATTTAGAAAGGCGTCGATCATTTCGTCTGTCGGTCACAGAAGTTCCGGTTCAGGCCCTGCCCCCAGTCTTTCGGTGCAAGGTGCTTCTTCCTCGTCTGTCGACGAGTGAGAGATCATATGGCAACTTGCCACGTAATCTTCAGATTCATTCGACGAGTCTTCTCCATCATCTCCGTCTTCAAGGACGTGGCTGAAGAACTCTTGGAGCGTGATTGGGGTCCGCGCCTTCTGGTTATAATCTTCCAGCGTGTCGATCTATTTCTGTAGGTCCGTGCGCTTGTCACCAGGCTTCACGGGCTTTTTGGATTTCTTCTTCTTTTTCGAAGATTTCGACGGCTGGGTGTGAGCACTTTGGTTATCACCACCAATGTTTGGAGTTGGGCGCGGCTTCAGCATCCCTTCGATGATCTGGGGTTCCAGCGGATTCTTCCACCTGATTATCGGGCATGTCTGGAGCTCATTCAGCATCCTTTTGGTTTTGGCCGAAAGAGCCACCTCCCATGGAGCTTCCTCAACAAAAGAGCATGTTGCCCCCGGTGTGTCCGTCTTCTTAGGAGTGTGCGGTTGTGGTGGATTTACTTTCCACTTCTCAGACAGTGCAAACTTGCCTTGTAGGTACTGATCATCGATCCATCCCTTAAAGACGAAGCAATCTTCGATTGGATGGCTTATCGTTTGGTGGTAAGGGCAATAATTGGGATTATTCACTTCGCCGGGTTGCGATGGTCGCCTTGGATTCGGCAAATTGATAAGCCTGTTGCGCATCGCTAGTTCGAATAGCATCTTCGTTTTATCCCGCGGGAATGAGTAAGGGCTCTTCATTTACTCATTATAATAGCGCCGTCTCTCCTCCAATTGATCCGTTAGTCTTGGAGCACTGGGCTGCTGTTGGGTATTTGCAACGAAGGTTGCCTTCCCCTTACCTTTTTCGTTCCGCAGCTCTGGCTTCGGAGGAGACGGTCTATGACCCATTTGATCCATCTGGGCTAGCTTGTCGATTAAATCCCGGAACGTAGTCGATTTGAAGAACATCATGAACTGTGAAATAGTTGCATGAGGGTCTAGGGTGCCCACGAACATACCCACCGCTGGTGCTTCTTCAATGCGCTGTTCGCACTTAGATCACAGATTCCGCCATCAGATTGCATACTGAACCCATGTCTCGCCCGGCTTCACCCTGGCATTGATCAATGCCGTTATTGGGGTGCGTTCACTAGCACTTGCGAATCGCTGGGTGAACAACAACTCCATTTCCGCGAAAGTTTTGACAGAGTCATTTGAAAGTTCGGAGTACCACTCTAACGCCGTCTCCAATAAGCTGCCGACGAATTGGCGAAGCAAGAGCTTATCATCGCCGCCGGTGTTGCCGCAAAGAGCCCTGAACTGGGCGACATGCTGGTGAGGATTGCCTGTCCCCTTGTACACATGGAATTTGGGGATCGTGTATCCCGGCGGGTATTTTATTTGATCATACCAGCCTGGATACGGTCGCCCAGTTTTAACAATTTGCCCAGCCGCTTCATTCGCCTGGTGAACTCGTATCTGCTGAGCGATGCAATCATCTAGGGCAGCTTTGGAGATGGTCTCTTCCTTGGCTGCAGATAGAGCCGGCAGAGGGTTTGATGTTTCTCCTCTATCATCTTCAATTATCACTGGAGGATCTTCGGCTGGGGGATCCGGCTGGATCATCATACCCACTATATCTTGGAATAGAATGGCCATTCGTTTTATATTGGCTGCTTATTCCACAGCCTCTTTGTCCTTCTTCTCAAGTATTCTCTGGAGGAATTCGGCATCAGTTTCTTGCTCATGGCGTTGCTCCGAGGATGCCTCTGGGCTTTCTTTTGGCCCGATGAGTGCGGCCATCGCAGTCATCATCTCCTGAAGCTTTTGCTGCTGCTCTTGAGCTTTTGTCATGGATCGCGTAAGCGGTCGATGACCTGTGGAAATACGGCTATCCTCTTTTACGGATGCCATATAGACGGTATACACCACCATGCCCCCAGACTTAGGGCGTTTAGGCTCAGTGCCTTTGACATTTGTCAAAGGCATGGGGATTTTCTCCGGCCTTCTCCTCTTATGAGCGGTCGAAGTTGAGGGGGCTGTTGCAGTGGGCACCCAAGTAGCTGTCGTCTTTTGTGGCTTAACAGGACGGTTTTCTTCCTGTCGAACCTTCAACTCTTCTGCCGGCGGGGATAGTCTTGATCAACCACCGACTCTCGGACTTGTCGCCAGATTTTGTAAACATTAGAAGACAGTCGTTGAGGGGACTGTTCCGGCTTCATTTCTGTGACAGTCTCCACCGGCGGCGGAGATCTTTTTAATTCGGCGGTAGGCGAATTCCTGCGCACCTTGTTCAGCAGCTTAAAGCTGTTTCCGGTTGGAACAGCAGCATTAATTTCCACCGTTGGAGCCGGTGGAGTTAACCCAGAGGAGGAGTTGCCCCCGGCCTTCCTTACTCGGCGCCAGTGGCGACGTCGAGCGTGTCGAGCTGTTGGGGTCGGTTCAGCGATGGGGATGGCTTTGTCTTGTCCCCTGTCCAGATGAGGCGCCGCTGGTCCCAGCCTCTTAAAGACTGACGTCTTTTGAGTAGCGGTATCCAATCTGTCAAAAATAGACCTTCGAGCAGGAACGGGAGCCGGAATAGTCAGTCTTGTAAAGACCGACTCTTTGGCAGGAGAAGCCGCCTTGACGACTTCAGGAGCAGAGATGGCTATCTTCTTTGGGATAGCCGCTTTAGGTGTCATGGGCTTCTTGGCAGGCCCATCGGAGTTCAGGCTCAGTCTGGCGAAGACCGAGGAGTTGGAGCTGGACAACCCGTTGAGAGGGGCCGTGGTAGTAGCAAACCAATCGAAGAACGACTTCTTGGGGGCTTCCGGTGCTGGCATAGGAGCGCTGAAGCTCGTTGGCGGGAGCATGGTCCCGAAAAACAATCCTGTGGTGGCTTGGATGACCTGTTCCACTGGCATCGTGAACAGGGAAGCCGTCTGGGGCCCGTAAGCTATACCCCCAGTTGAGGCAGAACGTGGGTTGCAGTTGCATGTGGAACACTTCGAGCAGGTGAATGCCATTGATCTTTGCTTTCTGCACCAAGCAAAACGCCAAATCTCAGTATCTCGAACTCAAGGGCAACCATTAGCAAACCGCGATTCGTTCGTGAACATGACACATGAAGTGTGGACTGGAAAGAGGAAAAGGTCCTACCGGGCGTGCCAGAATCTGTTCCCCTCCGAAAGACGCGGCGGAGACGCAATGTACGTCTAGCCTGAAATTCAGGGCAGATGCTAATTGGTGCTATCCGTCTAACTCTCCAAAGATACCAAGTTGATTTATGGCACCGTGTATCGAAGGTTTAAACGGATGCGGCCGATGTAGCAGACTTTGTCAGATTCTCCCTCATTCGAGGGGTTTTTGATTGTGGGGATGCTCTTCCCTGCAGGCGCAAGCCCCTGCAGTTAATTACGCTACCGCATCGCGGTAACAACTTTCTCCTTCTCCAGATGGTCACTTCGTGTCGTGGGTTTGTTTTGTGTTTGGTTGCCCGTGGATTGTATACGGAGACTAAGTTATCTTGTCGCCTGTAGGGCGTGGACTAGTTCAAATCCGTATCTTTCTTAGATTTGGGTTTGGGGGTTTGGGTTTAAGGATACGTTAGCCTTATTTGAGACTAAGATCGACTTAAACGTTTGTTAAGGATGCATTAGTCTTATTTTAGACTAAGATCAACTTAACAGGACCGTTTAGATCCGACAAGAGAGCAATTGGGCTCTATTGTTTAGTTTAGTGACATTGCGGTCGATAATTAGTTTAAGAACATTACGGTCCATTGTTAGTTTAAGGACATCTTGGTCCAATGTTAGTTTTAAGACATCGCGGTCGAGGTTAAGGACATCATAGTCCGTGGATTTAAGGACTCCACAGTCCGTTGTTAGTTTAAAGACATCACGGTCGAGGTTAAGGTCATCATAGTCCATGGGTTTAGGGACCCCACCATCCGCTGTTAGTTTTAAGACATCACGGTCGAAGTTAAGGACATCATAGTTCATGGGTTTAGGGACCCCACAGTCCGTTGTTAGTTTTAAGACATCACGGTCGAGATTAAGGACATCATAGTCCATGGGTTTAAGGACTCCACGGTCCATTGTTAGTTTAAAGACATCACGGTCGAGGTTAAGGACATCATAGTCCATGGGTTTAGGGACCCCAAAGTCCGTTGTTAGTTTTAAGACATCACGGTCAAGGTTAAGGACATCATAGTCCATGGGTTTAGGGACTCCACAGTTCATGAAATGTGTGGTTGTCGGGACCCGTCACCTCTTGGAAGACGTTGAGGAATTACAACGACAAATATCAAAGGAGTGAAGAGATGTACCCTTAAACCAATGTGAATTGGTTGACAGAGCAGATGTGCTCAGTTCAATACAAGTTGAGGACTTATGGCCAGAATTGGGCTAAGTCCAGTTAAGAATGTTTAACATTTTATTTTTGTTCTGGCCATTAGGCCTTTATTTGGGCTCTGCCCTTTTAATAATGCTAAGTATTGGGCTCTGACATTTTTTGTCTTATACTGAATGCATAGCATTCATCAGAACAAAGTATGTTCTGATAGTGTGCCACGTGGTGCGCCAGGCGCTTTGCGCCAGTCAAAGAGCGCATTGCGCTTCTGTCGGGTAACGCACACGAAAAGGATACGTGTCGCGCTTAGCGCTAAGCGCTAGTTTTTAGCGCATTGCGCTTTTAGTTTATGAGCGCATTGCGCTAGGCTGTTGGCGCGCCAGTGAGCGACACGTGGGGCGCTTTGCGCTGAGCGCCACCCCACGAGCGCAGAGCTCTATTTCAGAAGTGCAAAGCACAAGTAGTGTCTATGGTTGACACGTGGTATGTTTTGGCGCTGAGCGCTGGTCCAAGAAGCGCAAAAGCGCAATACATGAGTGCAAGGCACTTTTTAATAGCGCAAAGCGCTTATGATCAATTTTATGATTAAAGAACAGATTTATGTTCTTCAAAGGAGGTTTTGCCTCAAGATCCAAGAACAAAAGTTCTTGTTTTTTATAAAAGGCTCTGTCTTTATAGATCAAAAGATCTGTGAGTGAAGTATTTTACTTCTTTTTATTATTTTATCATTAGATCTTTGATCTTTTCTTTTTTATTAAAGTCCTTGGTCTTTTTCTTAGATCTCTGATCTTTTTAGAAGATGGTTCTTTTTTTTACGGGATGGTTTCATCTCTATTATTCAAGAACATAGTTCTTTTTATCTTGAAGATGAAGAAAAATCTTCTTTTTTCTAAGAGCTTTCTCTTCTTTTGCGGAGGGTTTTTCTCTCTCCTTTCTGCCTATGAGACTTGAACTCTAGGGGCCTTTATATAGGGCCAATTGATTTGTTAAATCAGTTTTAAGAGATCTTTCTCTGATTGATTTGGGAATATTTCCCACCGTTGGATTTTTGATCCTAAGGCGTCTGTTTTACAGAAGATAATCTTCTTATTTTAATAAGATTGGAAAGATCTTTCCATAACAGAATTTTAGTTCTGATTAATTAATTTATTATTAGTAGATCTTTTTATCTGACGGTGGGGGAGTTTTTAATTCAAGCGCTGGCGCACCTTGAGCGAGCGCATCTACGTTCGACACGTGGCACGCAGTGCAGAGCGCAATGCAACTGTGCTAGCGCACATGTGTTTGACACGTGGCACGCAGCGCAGAGCGCAGCGCAACTGCGCTAGCGCACCGTGTTTGACACGTGGCGCGCAGCGCGCAGAATCTGAAGCGTTGCTTCAATTTTTAAATTTTGAATTTTAAAACAGAGCTTTGCTCTGATTGGGGGTGCGCTTCCTAGGGCACAGCGCACCTGGCGCTAGCGCATCTGCGTTTGATACGTAGCACGCAGCGCGCAGAATCTGAAGCGTTGCTTCAATTTTTGCCTTTAGAATTTCAATATAGAGCTTTGCTTTGATTGGGGAAAAGGAAGCGTCGCTTCATTCCAAATCTTGGATTTTGAACAGAGCTTTGCTCTGATTGGTGGAAGCAGAAGCGTCGCTTCATTTTTAAAACAGAGTTTTGCTCGTATTGGGGGAAACAGGAGCCATCCTGATTAGATAAAATATATAACCAATCTAATCTTGAAAGAGCGCACGCAAAGTGTTTTCTTCTCTCTCTCTCCAGGTAGCGACCTTATCACGCCTTAATCAAGATAATAATATGGATGTATTGACCGAACCCGCTTGTTATACTGAGCAGGGGAACGTTGGTCCCGCTCAAACTTATAATTGTTATAAGATCGAGCAGGAATTAGGGGAATACCAGGATTCCCAAGCCGCCCAAACGAAGAAAGTACATGATAGATGCATCTTTTTCGAGTGTGTTCGTCACAGAGAACTGTTTCTCAGCATCCTCCACGTCCTGGGTATGTGATACCGGATCAGGATCCCACATATTTAATTTGTTACATGGGCCACATAAAGGTAGAGAACTGAGAAAAGGGTGATATGTCTCTAAGTATAGAGGTTGGTGCAATTGTTGCAGCCAAATCAGTTGGCAGTTATCACCCTGTATTATCAAGTACATTGATTCTGAACAAATATTATTAGATACCGAACCTGATATACAACATCATATCAGTCTCTTTATTTAAAGAAGGATATAATTTTGTATTGTTGGATAATGTTTTGAATATTGCCTGTATCAAAGTGTTGATCGGTTCAGGCACGTTATTTAAAAGCATATACGTTCTAAATCAAACCACAGTTCTTAACGTACAGAACACACACAAGAGGAAGAGTTCAAAAATGAACAAATCCTTCTTGAGGCATTGTAGAGTAGGTCATAACTATACGACCCGACTAACTAAGTTACATTTAGATGCATATATAAATAAGTTTGAATTTACATCTTATGAAATTTGTCAGTCATGTCATAAAGATAAAATGACTATAGCTCCTGTTTCCCCCAATCAGAGCAAAGCTCTGTTTGAATTTCAAATTCAAAAGGTGAAGAACCGCTTCAGATCTCTTGCGCTGTGCGCAGAGCGCCACGTGTCAAAACCAGACACGCCAGCGTAAGGGGCACTGCGCCCAAGGCAGCGCACCCCAATCAGAGCAGGGCTCTGTTTTAAAATTTAAATTTTAAAAATAAAGGAAGCAATGCTTCAGATAACTTGCGCTCTGCGCTGAGCGACACGTGTCAGCGCAGGTGCGCTAGCGCAGTTGCACCGCGCTCTGCGCTGCGCGACATGTGTCAGCGCAGGTGCGGCGCCAGCACTAAAACTTAAATAATAAATTATTTAATTAATCAGAATTAAAATTCTAGAAAGATCTTTTTAATCTTATTAAAATAAGAAGATTATCTTCTGTAAAACAAAGGCCTTAGGATCAAAAATCCAACGGTGGGGAAATATTCCCAGATCAATCAGAGAAAGATCTCTGTAACTAACCTAACAAACTAATTGGCCCTATATAAAGGCCCCTAGACTCCAAGTCTCAGATATACAGACACCTCTAAAATCTTTTGAGAAAAACTCAAAGAGAAAAAAAGATAAACTTTTGAAGAAAGAAGATCATCTTCTTCATCTTTGAAGATAAAGAATTTGATTCTCGAAAAACAGAGATAAAATACCTCACAAAAAAGAAGAATTTCTTCTAAAAAAATCAAAGATCTAAGAACAAGATCAAGATCTTCAATAAAAAGAAAAAGATAAAAAAAGATCCAATCACAAAAAAAATTAAAGAAGTAATTTACTTCATCCTTAGATCTTTTGATCTATATAAAGGCACAGCCTTTTGATGAACCATTGGTTCTTGAAACTTGAGGTAGAACCTCTTTAGAACTAAAAAGATTCTTTTCTTTGATCTAAATTTGATCAAGATGCGCTCTGCGCTATTGAACAGTGCCTTGCACTCTTAATTTACGCTGTTGCGCTCCTTGGACTGGCACAAGTCACCAGAGAGCGCCGCGTGTTAATCTGCGCCTTGCGCTCCTAAAAACAGAGCACTACGCTCTTGGGTTGGTGCACTGAACCAGAGCGCGCCACGTGTCAGCAGCGCACTGGCGCAGCGCACTGCGCTAACAGACTTGCGCTCAGCAGAGCGTGACACGTGTCACCTCCACATGCGCTGGCGCCTTGCGCTCTTTAATTGGCGCAGAGCGCCTGACAGGCCACGTGGCGCACTGTCAGAAAAACAAATGCTGTGCATTATTAAAAAGGGGCAGAGCCCAATTAAAAGGTCTAACAGACCAAAACAAATGCTACGCATTATTAAAAAAGGGCAGAGCCCAATTAAGAGGTCTAACAGATCAAAATAAATGCCATGCATTTAATTAAAAAGCCCAATGATATGCATTATAAAAGGGCCAAGCCCAAATAAAAGCTCAACAGCTAGAACAATAAAATGTTCAACTCATATCAACCGAGCCCATATGCTCATAAACCTTCAAAACAGACTTTAGTCCCAAATTGGACTATAGATCTCCCAACCAACATTGGTTCAAGGGTACATCTCTGAACTCCTCTGATATTTGTCGTTGTAATCCTTCAACGTCTTCAGAGTGGTGACGGGTCCTGACAGCCATACATTCCACGGACCATAATGGACCGTAATGTCCTTAAACTAATTATCGACCGCAATGTCATTAAACTAAACAATAGATCCCCCAATTGCTCTCTTGTCGGATCTAAACGATCCCGTTAAGTCGATCTTAGTCTAAAATTAGACTAACGTGTCCTTAACGAACGTTTAAGTCGATCTTAGCCTTAAATAAGGCTAACGTATCCTTAAACACCCCCCCAAACCAAATTTAAGAAGATACGGATTTGGACTAATCTACGTCCTATAGGAGACGACATAACTTAGTCTCCGTATACAATCTACGGGCAATCGAACACAAAACAGACACCCACGGCACGAAGTGACCATCTGGAGAAGGAGAAAGTTGTTACCGCGATGCGGTAGCGTAATTAACTGCAGGGGCTTGCGCCTGCAGGGAAGAGCATCCCCACAATCAAAAACCCCTCAAGCGAAGGGGAATCTGACGAACTCTGCTATATCGTACGCATCCGTTTAAACCTTCGATACACGGTGCCATAAATCAACTTGGCATCTTCGGAGAGGTGGACGGATTGCACCTATTAGCATCTGCCCCGAATCTCAGGCAAGATGTATGCCTTGCGCGTCTTTCGGAGGGGAACAGATTCTGGCATGCCTGATGGGACCTTTTCCTCTTTCCACTCCACACTTCGTGCGTCGTATTCGCGAACGAATCGCGGTTTGTTAATGGTTGCCCTCAGGTTTCAAGTTACTAAGATTTGGTCTCTTGCTTGGCGCAGAAAAAAAACAGCAATGGCGTTCAACTGCTCGAACTGCTCCAACTGCAACTGCAACCGATGCTCCGCCTCACCTGGAGGTGTAGCCTATGGATCTCAGGCGGCATCACTGTTCACGATGCCGGTGGAACAAATCACCCAGGCTACTGCTGGACTATTTTTCGGGACCATGCTCCCGCCAATGAGCTTCACTGCCCCAGTGCCCGTACCGGAAGGTCCTAAGAAGCCGGTCTTCGATCGACTTACAGCTGTTGCGGCCCTTCTCAACGGGTCGCCCAACACCAATGCCTCAGTCTTCTCCAGACTAGGCCAAAACTCTTGCGGGCCCACGATGAAGCTTGCGGGCTCAAAGAAGGTTATTCAAAAGAGAGTAGTCAAACCTGCTCCTGAAGTCGTCAAGACGGCTTCTCCTGCTAAGAGGTCGGTCTTCACAAGACTGACCGTCTCAACTCCTACTCCCTCTCCGGCTACTCAAAAGGCATCAATCTTTAATAGGCTGACACCGGCTACAGCCCCTCACCTGAACAGGGGGCAAAACAAGGCCGTCCCCGTCACCGAGCCAATTCCCACAACTCGATATGCTCGATGTCGCCACTGGCGCCGAATGAGGAAGTCCGGAGGTAGTTCCCTTTCTGGGTTAACTCCACCAGCCCCGACGACGGAAGTTAATGCTGCTGTTCCGACTGGGAACAGCTTTGAACTGCTAAATAAAGTGCGTAGGAATTCTCCTACCGCTGTACTGAAGAGGTCTCCCCCTCTGCTGGAAAAAGCTGTAGAAGCAAAGCCAGAACAGTCCCAATCCCCTCAACGACTGTCCTCCAATTTCTAAAATGTCTGGCGGCAGGCCCGAGACTCGGTGATCGATCCAAATTTCTCCCGCCAGCACAAGAAGCTGAAGGTCCAACAGGAAGTCAGCCATCCTGCTAAGCCACGAAAAGCTGTCTGGATGCCCACCTCGACGGCTCCCTCAACTTCGACCGCTCCTGAGAAAAGAAGGCCGGAGAAGATCCCTGTGCCGGCGAAAAATGCCAAAAACACTGAACCCAAACGCCCTAAGTCTGGGGGCATGGTCGTCCATACCGTTTACATGGCATCTGGGAAGGAGGATAGCCGCGCTTCAACGGGTCACCGACCACTCACCCGATCCATCACAAGAGCCCAGGAGCAGCAGCAGCAGAAGCTCCAGGAGATGCTGACTGCAATGGCCGCGCTCACCGGACCAAAAGAAAGCCCGGAGGCGCCATCGGAGCAGCGTCGCGAACACGAAACCGATACTGAATTCCTTCGTAGAATGCTTGAAAAGAAGGACAAGGAGGCTGCAGAGCAAGCAGCCAATATAAAGCAGATGGCTCTCCTATCAGCCGGATCCCCCAGCTGAAGATCCTCCGATTATCCTTGAAGATGACAGAGGAGAAACGTCAAATCCACCGCCGGCTCTTTCAATAGCCAAGGAGGAGAGAATTTTCAAAGCTGCCCTGGATGACTATATTGCTCAACAAATACGAGTTCACCAGGCAACTGAGGCAGCCGGTCAAGTTGTCAAAACGGGGCGACCATATCCGAACTGGTATGATCAGATCAAATACCCGCCGGGCTACACGATCCCAAAATTCCATGTCTACAAGGGGACATGCAATCCCCATCAACATGTTGCCTAGTTCAGGGCTTTTTGTGGCAACACCGGCGGCGATGATAAGCTCCTACTTCACCAATTCGTCGGCAACTTATCGGAGACGGCGTTTGAATGGTACTCCGAGCTTCCGAACGACTCCGTCAAAACTTTCGCTGAAATGGAGTTGTTGTTTACCCAGCGTTTCGCAAGCGCCAGCGAGTGTACTCCAATAACAGCTTTGATCCATGCAAGAGTAAAGCCGGGCGAAACTTGGGTTCAATATGCAATCCGATGGCGAAACTTATGGCCAAAATGCGAACAACGCATCGAAGAAGCGCCAGCGGTGGGCATGTTCGTGGGCACCCTAGATCCTCATGCAACTATTTCACAGTTCATGATGTTCTTTAAACCAACCACGTTCCAGGCCTTGATTGACAAATTAGCCCAAATGGACCAGATGGGCCATAGACCGTCTCCTCCAAAGCCGGACTCTCGAAATGAGAAGGGGAAAGGAAAAGCGATCGTCGTCGCCAATGCTCAACAACAGCCGAGCAACTTGAAGCCAGTTGTCTGTCAAAACAATATGCGTCCACGTCTATCCCTCGAGGAGAGGCTAGGACGTCCTTACTCGTTTCCTCAAGATAAAACGAGAAGACTGTTCGAGCTAGCAGTGCGCAACAGACTCATCAATCCGCCAGATGCAAAACGTCCGTTGCAGCCAAACGACATCAATGATCCTAATTACTGCCCCTACCACCGAGTATTGGGTCATCCGATCGAAAATTGCTACGTCTTCAAAAACTAGATTGAAGACCAATACCAACAAGGCAAGTTCATGTTATTCGAAAAATGGAAGGTGAACCCGCCGCAACCTCATACCCTTAAAAAGGTGAATATGCCGGGGGCAACGTGCTCCCTTGTTAAAGAAGCCCCATGGGAGGTCGTTCTTTCAGCCAAAACCAAAAGGATGCTGAATGATCTCTAAACATGTCCGGCGATCAGGTGGAAAAACCCGCTGGAGCCCCAGATCATCGAAGGGATGCTGAAACCGCGCCCAACTCCAAAGATTGGTGGGGATAGCCAAAGTGTTCACATCCAGCCGTCAAAATCTTCTAAAAAGAAGAAGAAATCCAAAAAGCCCGTGAAGCCTGGCGACAAGTGCACGGACCTACATAAACAGATTGACGCGCTGGAAGAGTACAATCAGAAAGCACGAACCCCAATCACGCTCCAAGAATTTCTCAGCCATGTCCTTGAGGATGAAGATGATGAAGAAAGCTCGTCGGATGGATCTGAAGATTACGTAGCAAGCTGCCATGTGATCTCTTATTCATCGCTAGACAATGAAGAAGCTCCTTGCACAGAGAGACCGGGGGCAGATTCTGAAATGGAACTTCTATGGTCGTCAGATGAAATGATCGACGCCTTTCTGAATGAGATTCGTTTGGAAAGTAAAGCCAATCGGGAGCGTGAGATGGTCATATTTGAAAAATCCGAACGTCGGTGACTAGACAAAAGAGTTGAGACACTCCCGCCGGATCAAAGTACATCCACCGCAAATAAAAGCAAGTTCAAGACGAGGAAAATGTTTGCTAAAGCCATATCAATGGGGATGAAGCTACCACCCTCTGAAGGAAACATTGCCAGCAAAGCAGAATAGCACCCTTCCTACTGCTTATATCATCGAAAGATTTCGCACCCCACCGAAGAGTGCAAAGCTTTCAATAGATGGTGGCAGGGGTATATTGTTCACCGGCAACATTTTAAGCGGGAGAAGCGCAAAACTAGTCGGGAGCGGAAAAGTACGATCGAGGAGCTTAGAAGAACTACCGGCGATTGTCGCATGGTTAACGCCGAGGAAGCGCAAATTCTCACGTTCGGGAGCGACTCTGACGAGGAAATGGCTCTTAGCCCTCTCTTTAAAGAGTCCACCTCGGGAAAAGAGGAAGAGCTGAAGGCCTGCGAAAATATCCGGCTGCGTAATCGTACGCTACCCGAAAAGAATCTCGGACCCTCAAATAAAAAAGATAAGGGAAAAGAAAAGGTCTCTGAGGATATCGCCCTAGATGACCAAGTCATGGAAAAGCTAACCGCCAAGGACCCGCCAAAGAAAAATAAGATGGACTACAACGTTCTGGCGCACTCGAGGAAGTTACCCTCACAACTTAGTATTCTCGATGCCCTCTTACTATCAAAAGAAGCAAGAGATTCATTGATCAAAGCGCTACAGGAGCCAGAGCAATTCCAAGCCTTTTTCGCCGACGAAAAGATGAAGGATGAGCTGGAGGAAGTACAAACAGTCGATATCACCTTCGGCGACGAAGACCTCCTCCTTGGGACATGCGAACACAACCGTCCCCTCTATGTCTCAGGGTACTGCAACGATATAAAGATAGGCAAAATCTTGGTTGACAATGGGTCTTCCGTCAATCTCCTCAATGTACGGGTATTGAAGGAAATCTGCATGAGTGTCTAGCACCTCGCTCGGGATAAGATCACCATCTCCGGGTTTAACTCTCAATCATCATGGACTCTCGGGTCTATGATACTGACGTTACGTTTTGGGCTACTCGTCACGGACATTAAATTCCACGTCATAGACGCCAAGACATGCTATAATGCTTTCCTCGGCCGACCCTGGTTACACAAGTACAACATCATCCCTTCTACACAGCATCAGTGTATGAAATATTTTAAGGATGGTCTCGAGTATACCGTAACAGGAGAGCTGAACCCATTCTCCGTGAACGAAGTCCGCAAATATGAAGATGCAAAATACTTCTTATCGGATTTCGAGAACACAGAGAGATGTCACAAACCGGAGAACAAAGCTATTACCACCATTCCAGTCTTCAGGAGTGATACCGAGGAGGAAGAAGCGATGGTTTATTCAGGTCCACCCCAACACAACAAGCCAGGACCGTCCGCTCCCATGTTGATCTTTGGCAGTGACTTGGAAGATGAGGTCCATGCTATATTTTCCGCTCGACCTTCAATACAAACTTTCGCTGATGAAGAGCAAAGTTTGCAAGTTGCCATGGTTCCGTCCAAACATCATAAAGAACTAGATGCGCTCGATACCTACAGCGTGGAAGAGCTGCAGACGTTCTATGTCCCTCCCAGGCGAAAAGGCGATTATATTCTACTGCTCCGGAGAAACCAAAGTGGAGAAAGAAATCTGGCATGGTGCGGATCCTACGCTTAACAGGATTCAGCCCATCCGTCTTCCTAGATATTATACAGAAGGCTTGAAAAGGCTATTGAAGTGCCAAGGGATACTCTTCAAACAGACCGCTCGAAAAGCTAAGTTCTATGATAGGATCTGGAACATCCCAGAACTCAGCGCAAATTGCACAATGGGAGAATGGAAGCAATCGGGCTTGGATACGTTCGGTCCAAGAAACGAGAGATACTCCGCGACTGCTACGTCGTACATGACTTCAATGAAGAAGGGGATGCTCAATGGGAAGACGCTAACCATGAGCCAGAAAAAGTCTCCGATGTAAAAATGCCCAGTCCATCGTTCGAAAAACAAATGGACAAGCTTATAAGGGAAGCTGGTCAAAAAGTTCGAGACGACCATAACCGCGAAATGGCCATTTATGAGAAAGCCAGGACGCAACGCCTTCTCCAACAGGCTGCGAAAGATGAAAATGTCGCTCCCTGTCAACCTGTTATAAAAATGACCCGACGCAGAGGCAGAAACAAGTCAAAAAGCGAAAAAGGCATTCAACAACGACAAAGCGGGAACAAGAAGCCACGCAGTCGAGAATCGAGCGGTCCGGATTTGTCCCTTATGAAGAAAATGAGTCGAGCATACTCTTTTCCTCAAGACAAGACAAAGAAGATACTTGACCTAGCTATAAAACACCAAATGATTACGCTTCCGGAGTCCAAGCACCCCGAACAAGCAGGCGAAGTCTCACACCCAAACTATTGCTCTTATCACAGGGTAATAGGACACCCTCTCGAAGATTGCTTCACCTTTAAGAATTGGGTCGAAGATCAGTATCAGCTCGGCAAGTTCGCTCTATCTGACAGCTGGAGGGTAACGCCGCCACAGAAGTTTGAACCCAAAGCCACGAGAGCAGAACCAGATCCACATGGTCTTGGAAGCGAGCTCGTACTTGTCATATGATAACAATATCAAAAGAAGAGCCCGAGAATATGGATGACCTTCCCTGGTGCTTCGAAAACAGCGATGATGAGGTGATCTCAGAATTTCCACTAGCGCCGAAAGAGCTGGAAGATGGAATACACACCACTACAGATAACCTCAAGAAAATTGAGTTGGGGACGGCGAATGACCCGCGACCGATATTCGTTAGTGAGCTGTTGTCTGAAGGAAGGGTGGCTTCATTAAAAGACGTGCTTATGCAGCATAAAGATTGTTTCGCATGGAACTATTGCGAAATGCAAGGACTAAATCCAGAAATTGCTGTGCATAAATTGGCGATATCCCCGGACGTTAAGCCAATCAAACAAGCACCGAGAAGAATGGGGCTCGAGCTTGAGATGAGCATTAACGCCGAAGTCAAGAAGCTGATCGACTCTGGGTTTATCCAGGAAGTTCAGTATCCTGATTGGATTGCCAACATCGTCCCGGTGATGAAGAAAAATGGGACGGTGCGCATATGTGTAGACTTTCGGGATCTTAATAAAGCCTGTCCGAAGGACGATTTCCTAGTGCTAGTCACCGAGCTGATGATAGATAACACGTCCACTCACGAGGTTTTCTCCTTCATGGACGGCTCATCAGGATATAATCAGATAAAAATGCATCCCGAAGACCAGAAACACACCGCTTTCCGGACCCCTTTGGGTATATTCTGCTACAAGGTGATGCCCTTCGGTCTAAAGAACGCCGGTGCCACCTATCAAAGGGCCATGACAAAGATCTTCGATGACCTTATATATGAAATCGTCAAATGCTATATCGACGACCTCGTGGTTAAGAGCAAATCATACGAGGAGCATTTAGAGCATCTGAAGACCGTATTTCAACGCCTTCGACAATACAACTTGAAGATGAACCCTCTCAACTACGCATTCGGAGTTTCCTCGGGCAAATTCCTAAGATTCATCGTCCGACACCGAGGTATCGAGATAGATCCGTCAAAGATCAAGGCGATCATGGAAATGCCTTCGCCAAAGACTTTTAAGCAATTGCGATCTCTCCAAGGGAAGCTCGCGTACATCCGGCGATTTATAGCCAATCTTTCAGGCAAGTGCCGCCCTTACAGTCACCTGATGAAGAAGGGAACCCCTTTCGTTTGGGATCACAAATGCCAGAGCGCGCTGTACGAAATCAAGCAATACCTGCAGAATCCGCCAGTGTTGGCTGCTCCGGTCAAGGGAAAGCCTCTCATTCTTTATACAACCGCCCTCGAAGGTTCCTTAGGCGCATTATGGGCACAAGAGAACGACCAAGGGAAAGAAAGAGCTCTCTATTACTTAATTCGAGTTCTCCTGGGGGCAAAAAGCAACTACTCCCCCATCGAAAAACACTGCCTGGCGTTGATCTTCGCAAAAACAAAGCTCAGGCACTATGCGTTGGCGCATGAAGTTCGTCTCATTTCGAAAGTGAACCCCCTTAAATATTTAATGTCAAAGGCCATATTGACAGGGAGACTCGCTAAATGGGCCTTGCTCTTAATGGAGTTTTCGATAACCTATCAGCCTCTTAAGGCAGTGAAAGGCCAGGCCATCGCCGACTTCCTCACTGAGCATCCGATACCGGCCGATTCTCCTTTGAATTGAGAACTGCCAGACGAACACGCGTTTGATGCAGGCGACGGTGGTGGTAACCGGTGGGAACTTTATTTTGATGGAGCGTCTTCCGTAAAGAAGCGCAAACAAAGCACCCCCATAATCAAATCAGGGGTAGGCCTCATCTTCGTAACTCCATAAGGAGGGATAATGCGCTTTGCTTTCTCCTTAACAGAGCCAAGGACGAACAATGAAGCCGAATACGAAGCTTTGATAGCAGGCCTCGAGATCTCCATCGACATGGGAATCAAAAACCTCCTCATATACGGAGACACCCAACTGGTCGTCAGTCAAGTAAATGGCAACTAAAAAATGTGCAAACCCGAACTGGTGAAATATGGCGAGAGAGTACAGCAACTGCTGACTCAAATTCCCTCCTATATGCTGGAAAGCATACCGTGTGCTGAAAATAGCAAGGCGGACGCGTTAGCCAAGCTCGCTAAAGAACTGGCCGACGAAAACCTCGATGACGTAAGAATCGTGGTACAACGTCGTCGGGTGCTTGCCCCAGCAGAAATATCTCCCGAATCATCCGAAGAAAAGGGAGCGACTGAGCAAATGGCTATGCAAATAAAAGACCAGGAAAAGGCTGAGGATTGGAGAGAAGCCTTTATAGACTACTTCAAATCCCGTCGAACACCTGAAGATGCATCCTCAAGATATCAGCTTATGAAACGAGCTCTGTCTTTCGCCTTCGTCAATGATACTCTGTACAAGAGGTCGTTTGATTCTCTGTGGTTGAGATGTCTGGGACTTGAAGAGGCGAAAAGAGTCGTTCAGGAAGTCCACGACGGACTCTGCGGTTCTCACCAAGCAGGCCCGAAGATGAAGTTGAAGATTAAACGGATGGGCTACTATTGGCCTATGATGATTCAGGACTTCCTCGAATATGCGAAGCAATGCCACTCATGCCAGATTTATGGGGACTTTATCCATCAGCACCCAAATCCTCTACATCCAACAGTGGCTAGCTGGCCGTTCGAAATGTGGGGGACTGACGTAATCGGCCCCATCGAACCAGCATCGTCCAGGGGACATCGATTCATTTTGGCGACGACTGACTACTTCTCTAAATGGGCAGAAGCAGTACCACTGAAGGAAGTGAAGACGGAGAATATCCTCCATTTCTTCAAGACGCACGTCATTTATCGGTTTGGAACTCCGCGACGGATCATCTCCGATAACGGGCCAGCCTACAGAAGCCACAAGATCAGCCGCTTCGCGCAACAACACAACATAGACTGGAGATATTCCTCAGTTTATAATCCCCGAGCTAACGGTCTAGCTGAGGCTTTCAACAAGACCTTGATGAAGATCGTGAAGAAGACGGTGTCCCGAAATAAGAAGGACTGGCACGAGAGACTGCAAGAAGCTCTCTGGGCGTATCGAACTACGTTCAAGACGGCCACGAACACAACGCCGTACGCGTTGGTATTCAGTACAGAAGCAGTACTCCCACTCGAAATAGAATTACCCTCTCTACAAGTGGCAGTCCACTACGAGCTGAAGGACGAAAAAAATGCTTACCTTCGGCTTGAGGAGCTTGATGCCCTTGATGAAACTCGGCTCACAGCGCAACAAAATCTGGAGGCTTATAAAGCAAAGATGATGCGCTCATATGAAAGATTGACCAGGCCAAGGACATTCCGCCAAGGCGAACTCATGCTAGTGGTCAAAAGACCTATGATTCCCAATTACGCCAAGCGGGGAAAATTCGAGCCGAACTATAAAGGCCCGTACATCATAGACAAGGTCTACCAGGGTGGAGCCTATCTACTCATGGATATGCACGGTGTAAGGCCTTTCAGGCCAATAAACGGTCGCTTCCTAAAGAAATACTACGCTTAATGAGTCACAGCCTAGGTCAATGATGGATGACGGCGACTATATCCGCTCGCTATCTTCCTAAGCTCAAACTCTATAAGTAGTAGCCGGCCTTCTTCAACAATGGACCGAAACGTCTTTAAACTAATGACGGACCACCACGTCCTAAACTAGCTGTTGACCGAGATGTCAATAAGCTACGGTGGATTGTAAAGTCCCAAAGCCGATAAAAAAAAGAATAAAAAAAAGAGAGAATAAAAAAAAGCGATATGTCCATAAGCAAAAAGGGCACGGATGAAAACCCGAAAGGGCTCCGTGAGTAAAAACAGCAGGGCTACCGGCGAGTGCTTGTGAAAACCCGAAAAGGTGCGACCTCGTTATATAAAAAGAATAAAAAACAGAGAGAATAAAAAAAAGCGGTATGTCCATAAGCAAAGTGGGCACGGATGAAAACCCGAAAGGGCTCCGTGAGTAAAAACAGCAGGACTACCTGCGAGTGTTTGTGAAAACCCGAAAGGGCGCAACCTCGTTAAAAGACACTTACATGGTCCTCTCTACTTTGTAAGGAGAAACCACCTGCGTAAGATCCTTATGACTCACAAGGGAGCGATACACTTAGGAATCCTCTGAATTTCTAAGGAGAAATTACACTTACGAGATCCTCACGACTCGTAAGGAGAATTCTCTTATGGGACCCTCACGGCTCATAAGATTTGAAAGTCTTAACTTACAAAGACCTGAACCCGTTCTTAAGCAACCCCTCACAACCTTCGATAATGCCCTACAAGCGGCTCATACTAACCCTTGTATACAATCCACGGGCGCGAATAAACATTTCCCTAACCAAGTCCCACCCGTGATTAGGGATATGTCCATATGGTGAACGACCCTTGTAAGTCCTCTCGACTTATAAGGAGAAAACCCTTTGGTAAGATCCTTACGACTTACAGGGGAATATACACTTAGGAATCCTCACGATTCCTAAGGAGAAAACACACTTACGAGATCCACACGACTCGCAGGAAGAAATACCTTTGTGAGACCCTTACGGCTCATGAAGTCAAAAGCCTTAGTCGACAGAATCCTAACCCTGTTTACTAAGCCACCTTTGTTCGACATCGACAAAGGCAAATGATGATTCACTCCTGGCAATATCCCAGTTGTAGCGGTGCTGATGCCGAAATCGGTGTTTAATTCCAAGCTCACAGTAAGAAGCTAGTGAGCCACACATGCATACGAAGTAGCCGAAATGATGGGGCAACTTGCAACAAAATCAGCAAGTAAAAATGTATGCATGCAAAATAGCCGAAATGATTGGGCAACTCACAATAAAAAGCAGCGAGTGAAAATAAAATAAATAGCCGAAATGATGGGGCACCGCGAAAAAACAGCCGAAATGATTGGGCAATCGCGACCTTCGCGATATAAAAGCTGAAATGATAGAGCATCGCGAAAAGAAATAAAATAAAAAATATATAATAAATAAAATCTATGCCCTACAGACAACATCATAGCAATCCCTGTATACAATCCAGGGGTACAAACAAAGAAGGAAACACATCTTCCCTCCCCATGCTCCATCAAACAACGGAGCCAAGTCTTGACGGTGACTCATATAAAGCATGAAAGACAATCGGAGATCATCTCACACCAACGCGGAGTGGTCACCACCTCGACGTTCGTCTCGATACAGCAGACGAGATGTCACGACAGCGTTCTTCCTCCAACAGGATTCGGACGTGACAAAGCAAACAAAGCGAAGGCCAAATTCCTAGCTTCAGGGTCTTGATGGTAACTCATATAAAACCTGGAAGACCATCGGAGATCATCTCACACCAGCGTGGAGTGGTCACCACCTCGACGTTCGTCTCGATACAGCAGACGAGATGTCACCCCAGCGTTCTTCCTCTAGCAGGATTCAGATGCGACAATCAAACAACGGAGCCACGGCAAAATCCCTAGTTCCAAACCTCGACGATTCACCAACAACCTAGAGACAACCGCGACATTCTTCTCGATATAGCGGACGCAATGTCAGCAAACGAAGCGAAGGCCAAATTCCTAGCTTCAGGGTTTTGACGGCAACTCATATAAAACCTGAAAGACTATCGGAGATCATCTCACACCAGCGCGGAGTGGTTATGACTCATCGGGGCTCTCCAAAATGAGCCTAACCTCAAGTAAAAAGCGGCATGGCAAAATTCATAACGCTTGCTCTTCCGACGGTCAAACTGCCGAGGAGGATTGCTTGAAGACGTCTTGTCCAGCCCCAGAAGGGATCGGAGACACGACAGTCGCAAGGTTACTCGAACAGCAAAACTGCCTATCGAGGAATACATCAGCCAATGCGACGGTACAACGGACAAAACCCTAGTACCACGACCCTAACGGACCTCTGTCGTAAAGAGCAGAGGTTAACTGTGACGTTAAGATATTCTTGCGAGAACTGCTCGATTCATCTCGACTCGTGAGGAAATTAGTGTCTTTGCGAGAACTTCTCGATTCGTTTCGACTTGTGAGATAAAGCCTTAGGCAGCGGGGATTAAAAAACCTGTTTCCTAAGCACTGGGACCCTGTAAGTCGGTCCAAAATGGACTCTTGCATACTATTCACGGATCACACTCTCCAAAGTCGAATCTCGACAAGGAGGGAAACAACCGCTTACAGGTCCTCTCGACTCGTAAGAAGGAAAATTCTCTTATAAGATCCTTATGACTTATAAGAGAAAACGCACTTAGGAATCCTCACGATTCCTAAGGAGAAAATACACCTACGAGATCCTCTCGATCTGTAGGGAGAAAAGTCTTTGTGAGACCCTCACGGCTCATAAAGTTGAAAAGTCTTAGGCAGCAGATCTGAACCTGCCTCCTAAGCCATCACTACCTCTTGAAGAAGCCAAGACAGGATGCCCGCTCTATCATCTGTCGACCATGTTTACTAAGGTAACATGCTGATAATAAAAGAAGGGGGAAAGCCTAGAGATGACACAAGACATTGCAAAAAAAAATGTGTGCATCTTTATTCATGAATTCAATTAAGTACAAGGCGAATCGTATAAAAGAATAAAGAATGGATACATATTATTCAAAGATTACAAGTGTATAATTGATACAAAGGTAGCTACTGAGAAGGAAGCGTCTTAAGTAGGCCCATCAATTGCTCTCACACTTCCTTCAGCGCCTTCTCCTGATCGGCTGCCGCGGCCAACTTTGCTTCCACCTGGGCCCGCTGCTGCAAGTAGGATGAAAGCTGTTCTTCAACGGCTCGCTGAGCTGCTTCATGACCTTGGGCATCACGCTCAACGGCATCGAGCTTCTGCTTCAATATTAACCCATCAGAAATACTTTGCAGAAGGCCCTCGAAGATAACTTTCACCCAGGTAGCGTTCGCGTCGACCTCAGCACGCAGTCGAGCAGGCTCGCTTGAGGTCTCTTTGCATTCCCTCCGCCTTAAAGCCACTTCTTGTTCAAGATGGCGAAAGTAAGAAGTGCTCTGCTCGATCCATGCCGCCCGTTGAGTACTCGTGGCCAAAATCTCGGGGGCAGGACGCATAAGCTCCAGCTGATGCAGGAGGGCCTCGATCTCCCTGCAGTGATTAACCCAAGACTCGACGACGCCTTCATTATGAAAATTTACAAGCGTCGCCAGCATCGGATTAACCTCCGCAGCGAAATCTACGGCAGATGTAGGGGCTTCTGCGTCAAGCTCCTCAACGCATCCGCTCAGCATGCTCAAACTCATCGCAGCACCCTTTGAGGATGAACGCCTGGAGAACGGGCCTGCCGAAATCATAATGTGGGACTCGAACGGGGCTGGAGTCGAAGCGACCGCTGCAAAACAAATCACAATCAGATGACGGATCAAGAAGTATAAGAGGTCCATGAACAATGGGATTTACTATACTAGCTGCAGCAGGCGGCAAAGCCGGGAGGACCAGTGGCGCAACCGTTCTCTCATCTCCTCCTTCAATCTGTAGCACTGCAATCAAGGCAAAGAAGAATCAGAAATAATTTCATTGTCAGAAAAAGAAAGAGCATTAATTGAAAGTTGTATTCACTAACGCCACTGGATGAAGCAATCTCCGACAGGAAGGAGAAGTGGGGATGCAACACCTGGTACAGGTGGTCAAAAAGGACTCCTGCAAAAACGCGATAACGCAACGTCAGGACATGAATTATACAGCCGAGAGATAAGACTAATGGGTCATAAATCCATACCTTCCAGCATCTGCGACGATACGAGAGAAGGTAGAGAAGTGGTCACCGTCAGGGCGGTAACTGGCGGCGCTGTCTCGAGTAGCTCGACATCAGCACTAGCCGCACCTGCATTAGAAACAAAATAAGCCTTGTCAGGAAAGATTGCAGAATAAAAAGGACGGTAACCCAAAAATTTACCTGATGAATCGCCAACCGAAATGGTGGCGTCTCCCTCCTCCATCGGCATGGTTTCACCTCCCGTTGCCTCGTCGCCCGACTCTACAGGAGCCGTCGTCATGCTCTTAAGGCCGGGAGATGGCAAAGGACCATAAGCAGGGAGTGCAACGATCGGAGCTGTACCTGACTCTTGAGAAAGAGTGGCCGTCTCGTCCTCAGCGATCATACCCGACTCACCCGCTACCCTCTTGGGCTCGGCGGTCGTAGCAGCCGTCTCGTCCACCACTGCCATGGGTTCATTGGTCATAGCCGCTCCATCCGCTGCTGCCTCAGGCTCGGTCGTAGCAGCCGTCTCATCTGCCGCCACCTCACGCTCAGCAGTGGTGGCCGTTTCGGGCATAGTAGTCGTGACTGTCTCGTCATCCACTAGCTCAGACCCGGCGACTACGGCTGTACCGCCTATCGTCGTCTCGGTTTCGGCTGCTGCCTTCTCCACCGTCCCCTCAGGCGCGACGGTCGCCGCCGCTCCTTCAGTTAGACTCGGCCCTGCAGGACAAGATGTATAAGAACCGATAGTTTTACAACTTTTACAACAAAGCCTCGAAAAGCACATTACCTGAGGTGGATTGACCATTGGCTTCCCGAGCTGCACGCACCGCCCGCCTATGAGCAGTGGACAAGGCGACCGGGAGCACCTCTGAAGGAGTAGCAGCGGGAGTAACGGTGCTTGAGCCCGCTCCCACAGCCAAAGCAGCACTACGCTCCTTCGCTGCGAGCCTCAAGCGCTTCCTCTCCTCCCGGGCCGTCACGACGGACAATTTGGAAGCCTCCTTCAGCAAGGCGTCCTCGTCCACGTTCAGAGTTGCCTCCAGAGTCTTCAAGTCATCCATCATTGGCTTTTTAAGTTGGGTCTCTCGCGGCAGCCCCGAAGAGGCCGGGACTTCGGTGGCTGGCCCGGGGAGAGTCCCCGCATCGGCTTGCGAAGTAGATCCCGCGGCCCCTGCAAAGAGACAAAGAAAAGATTAGATTGGCCATAAAAAGGAGAATAAAGACTCAGTGAGCCGAGACGTACCAACGCCCGATAGAGTGTGTTTCATCTCTTCCTCCTGGAAAGTTTTGAGGGAAGCAGCGATGGCTTCTTCGGTAGAAACGCCTGTTTAAAAAGGAAAAGCGTTAGTAAAAAAAAGACAATGATAAAAGTACGATGAAATGATGAAGAATAAAACTAGTGATTACCTGATTGCGTGAGTTTAGCCAACCACGCTTCAAGCCTTGCCGATCGCTCAGAAGCCGCGATGGCGGCCGCCATATCGGTGTCTGCTAGATCTACGAAGAAACCCTCGTTGCTTCCGTACTCGCTTAGGCCTTCGGTGAGAGGGGCCTGAAGCTCTAAGCCGAGGACGGCATCGAGAGAAAGAACCGACTTCTTCTTCCTCTTCTGCGCGCGAACCCCGGACGCACCCAAAATCAACTTACGTTTTGTGGGCACCTTAGGACGGCGGGTCCCGATGTCCGAGCCCACGCCAGACTCAGGCGAAACTACATTCACTGTCTCCACTGGAGCACGGGGCGCTAGGGGTACGTCCGCGGTAGCATGGGGCAATCCGTGCGGGGGGCTTAGCACGCGCGGTGGCTCCGCTCCATCATCTCTCAGCGGAGGAACGACAAGGATCCTTGGCCTCAGGGGAGCTTTGCGGTCGCTGCCAGGGGGCACACCCTTGTGGTCAACCAATAGCCGCTTCTCTTCCTGGATAACAGCACCCATCGCGTGCGCTTACCAAGCCACGTACACGTTGAAGGCCCGTGGGACGTAGCTCAGCTCGCTGATAAAGAAGTGGGAGCCCGTGTTTAGCCGCATAAAGTGGTGCAGCGCGCTTCGTATCCCCTCCCTGGTGGCCACAGGCTCTTCCAAAAACACCTCCAGTGGGACCCCCTGGTTATAACCTAGTTGCTAGGAGAACCGATTGGGGTTATACCTCATAAAAAGTGCCATATCATCCTACCTGAACACCAGGAAGCCCGGCCGGATGGAGTATAAGTGAAGAATCTCCCGGGATTTCAATACGGAGGCCCCGTCCTTGAAACTAACACGCAGCGCCAACACCGTCTTGGAGGTATCCGGGCCGATGGTCATGACCTTGTCCTGGAAAGAAATGCCCGCTCCGACCATGCGCGGACGAAGAAGTAACCCCCTAGCCTCCCGCGGAGACGGATTCACAATAGAGGCGCCAACCAGTCGCATAACTCTTGGGAGTCTGGATTTCTCGTAAAACGAGGGGCTCTTATGAATGCCAAATACCCCGAGCACGTGCACTTCCATCCACGAAGTGAAGTAGTGCATCGGGAAATTGGCAGGTTGCACCCCAGGTTCATTTGCGTCCGCTGCCACGCTGAGTCCATGATACAGGTGAGCCAGCCCGGCGATTCCGATCGACAATTGTATACCAGTCACCATTCGATGCGCTGGGTAAAAGACGGACGGCCTCATGTAGCGCGGATGCATGGGGAGCGCGAACCAACACAACCATAATCCCAGAAAACCGAGAAAGAAGGTCTCCTCGTCGATGCCGAGGGCGGCGATTTCCGATAAGGGCATGATCGCAACATCGGGAAGGTAGAAACCTTTTTGGTCGTCCTCCAGTACTAGTCGACGATCTAAGCCAAAGTCGAAGGGGTCGTCAAGCTTGGCGAACTTTTCGCTCCGCTGCGATAGAATCTCCGGTCGAAGAAAGCGGACGATAAAATCTGCAAAACTAACTCCCCGGCCTCCCGATTCTAAATAGAGACCTTCATACATATTCAGCACCTTTACCAGGCTCGGAAACTGGTGCTGAATAGCATTCTCCGGCGTTAGGCCCATTACCAAAGGCTTGGTGGCGAAGACATATTCATCCAGAGGAAGTAACTCCTCATAGTGCTCCCCCCTCACCGGTAGACCGGAAATCTCAGCAAATTCTTCCAGGAGGATGGAGACTTCCCTGTCCGTCAGAAGAAAAGTATGGGTGGGGGTGTTCCATTGTTCCACAAAGGCCTTAACCCACCACGTCGGAGGAGCAGGGTACTCGAACAATGAGGCGTAGACTGTAGGGTACAAACCAATCTTCATCAAATGCGTCTTCTTCGTTGACAAGATATACCTAGCCCACTGCAAATACCCGGCCGATTGTCGAGGGGTCAATCCGAGGTTATAAGGTTGTCCCCAAGGGTGGGCCTCACCCTGGCATATACGCCGCCCCAAAATGTCCACGGCTGCCGGCGGCTGCACAGGGATGGCAACAATCGAAGGCTGGAGAAGATCCTCCGAGTTCCAATTTATGACCTCCACGGCATAGTTCACCGGGGGTACATCCGCATATGGGATCGATGAAATTGGCTCTGACGGCGTCGCACAAGAGAAGTTTCGGCGACCTTTGATGATTTCACTGTATCATATGTCCCACAGATGAAGGCTCTTATACTCCGGGTCGTAATCCTTAATGAGAGCGAGAACCTCCCGGTCCACCGGCGCCTCAGGGAATCCTCCCTCTGAGCGGAAGAATGGGAATGAAAGATCAGCAGACATGTTGCCTGCAAAGAAAAACGAAATTTAGTTATCAGTATCATAAGTTAATTTTAAAAATTCCAACGCTTGGCACTTTAAAATTTATACTACACTGCAATGCAGTGGAGAAGGGACCCAAAGGGGGACCCACAAAATCCAGATGACAATGCATCAGTTAATAGGACAGCCTCATTATTGGATGAGACTGTCAATTAATGAAGAGATTCTCAAAAGAATATTCTCATTAAATAAGAAATCCCTTAAGACAAGGAGAAAATCTCCCTTTTCAGAGCAAAACTCTATCACAGAGTGACACTTTTCAAACTCTTGTCACAAGGGAATAAAATTCCTTAAAGAGTCTAGCTCTGTAATAATAATGAAAAAACCCATCAAAGGAAAATTTATTCCTAAAAATTAAAGTTTTGGGTCTTAAAGATCCATGAAAAACTCTTAAGAGTTCATCATCAGAAGATCAAAAGATCTATGTTTTGTTAATGAGCAAAGCTCTGTTCATGGGTTAAGAAACCCTGAAACAAATTCTTGAGAGCAAAGCTCTGTTTATGAAACCCCAAAAGGGTTTTCTTTAGATCAAAAGATCTATGAGAGCAAGGCTCTATTAAATAAAATTAATTTAATTTAAGTTAATTTTTACCTAAAACTTTTCTAGAGTTTAACTTTTAAAAGTTCTTGAAAGAAAGAGCAAGGCTCTGAAAATAAAATTCTTGAAGATGATAATCATCTGCTGAGGACCAAGGGTCCTATTTATAGGGGCTTAAGCGCCCCTTCAACTCCTGAGTTGATCCAACGGTCTGGATCTTGCCACCGTTGCACTCACGTGTGCGCCACGTGAGCGCAACGGTGGGGGGCATTTGTTTCTCCCAATCAGAGCAAAGCTCTGTTTGAATTTCAAATTCAAAAGGTAAAGCAACGTTTCAGATCACTTGCGCTGCACGCAGAGCGCTACGTGTCAAAAGCAGACACGCCAGCGCAAGGGGCGCTGCGCCCAAGGCAGCACACCCCAATCAGAGCAGGGCTGTATTTTAAAATTTAAATTTTAAAAATAAAGGAAGTAACGCTTCAGATAATTTGCGCTCTGCGCTGCGCAACACGTGTCAGCGCAGTTGCGCTGCGCGACACATGTCAAGCGCAGGTGCACTTGCGCCAACTGCTCCGGCACTAAAACTTAAATAATAAATTATTTAATTAATCAGAATTAAAATTCTAGAAAAATCTTTTTAATCTTATTAAAATAAGAAGATTATCTTCTGTAAAACAGAGGCCTTAGGATCAAAAATCAAACGGTGGGGAAATATCCCCAGTTCAATCAGAGAAAGATCTCTGTAACTAACCTAACAAACTAATTAGCCCTATATAAAGGCCCCTAGACTCCGAGTCTCAGATATACAGACATCCTCTAAAAACTTTTGAGAAAAACTCAAAGAGAAAAAAAAGGTAAACCTTTGAAGAAAGAAGATCATCTTCTTCATCTTTGAAGATAAAGAATTTGATTCTCGAAAAACAGAGAGAAAATACCTCACAAAAAAGAAGAATTTCTTTTAAAAAGATCAAAGATCTAAGAATAAGATCAAGATCTTCAATAAAAAGAAAAAGATCAAAAAAGATCCAATCACAAAAAAAATTAAAGAAGTAATTTACTTCATCCCTAGATCTTTTGATCTATATAAAGGCACAGCCTTTTGATGAACCATTGGTTCTTGAAACTTGAGGTAGAACCTCTTTAGAACTAAAAACATTCTTTTTTTTTTATCTAAATTTGATCAAGATGCGCTCTGCGCTATTGAACAGTGCCCTGCACTCTTAATTTGCGCTGTTGCGCTCCTTAGACTGGCGCAAGTCACCAGAGAGCGCCGCGTGTCAATCTGCGCCTTGCGCTCTTAAAAACAGAGCACTGCACTCTTGGGTTGCCGCACTGAACCAGAGCGCGCCACGTGTCAGCAGCGCACTAGCGCAGCGCACTGTGCTAACAGACTTGCGCTTAGCAAAGCGTGACACGTGTCACCTTCACATGCACTGGCGCCTTGCGCTCTTTAATTGGCGCAGAACACCTGACAGGCCACGTGGCGCACTGTCAGAAAAACAAATGTTGTGCATTATTAAAAAGGGGCAGAGCCCAATTAAAAGGTCTAACAGACCAAAACAAATGCTACGCATTATTAAAAAAGGGCAGAGCCCAATTAAGAGGTCTAACAGATCAAAATAAATGGCATGCATTTAATTAAAAAGCCCAATGCTATGCATTATAAAAGGGCCAAGCCCAAATAAAAGTTCAACAGCTAGAACAATAAAATGTTCAACTCATATCAACCGAGCCCATATGCTCATAAACCTTCAAAACAGACTTTAGTCCCAAATTGGACTATAGATCTCCCAACCAACATTGGTTCAAGGGTACATCTCTGAACTCCTCTGATATTTGTCGTTGTAATCCTTCAACGTCTTCAGAGAGGTGGCGGGTCCCGACAGCCATACATTCCACGGACCATAATGGACCGTAATGGCCTTAAGCTAATTATCGACCGCTATGTCATTAAACTAAACAATAGAGCCCCAAATTGCTCTCTTGTCGGATCTAAATGGTCCCGTTAAATCGATCTTAGTCTAAAATTAGACTAATATGTCCTTAACGAACGTTTAAGTCGATCTTAGCCTTAAATAAGGCTAACGTATCCTTAAACATACACCCCCAAACGAAATCTAAAAAGATACGGGTTTGGACTAATCCACGTCCTACGGGCGACGGCATAACTTAGTCTCCGTATACAATCCACGGGCAATCGAACACAAAACAAACACCCACGATACGAAGTGACCATCTGGAGAAGAAGAAAGTTGTTATCGCGATGCGGTAGCATAATTAACTGCAGGGGCTTGCGCCTGCAGGGAAGAGCGTCCCCACAATCAAAAACCCCTTAAGCGAGGGGGAATCTGACGAAGTCTGCTACATCGGACGCATCCGTTTAAACCTTCGATACACGGTGCCATAAATCAACTTGGTATCTTCGGAGAAGTGGACGTATTGCACCGATTAGCATCTGCCCCGAATCTCAGGCAAGACGTATGCCTTGCGCGTCTTTCGGAGGGGAACAGCTCCGTTTATTAGAAACAGAGAAAGAGTTAGTGAACTCTTGGGACTGATACATAGTGATATATAGGTCCCCTATCTACACATGCCAGGACTGGTTTTTTATACTTCATTACATTCATTGATGATCTACTAAGATTCGTACATGTGTTCCTGTTGAAGCTTAAGTCTGAAACTTTTGAGAAATTCATAGAATATTGATTGTCTGAGATTTTGTATATGCGTTTTAGAATTAAGAATTAAGAAAATGGTGTTATTTGTCTTTAAGTTCTAACGAGTTGCTTGGTAGCTAGCCGGTTGAGTATGGGTCGATCCACAAGGAAATGGTGTTATTTGTCTTTAAGTTCTAACGAGTTAAGTCCTATTTTTGGTAGGGTTTTGTTTTAAAATCTAAGAATGAGATTAATTTGATTTAAAGTCTTGCAAGGGTTAGGATTAGGTTAGTTTGGAAAAGGGATTCTACTCATTACTTTCTTTGCCCTAGTTAAGAACATAGGTATTAGGGTAATAGTCAACAAAGAGGATTAGCACGACTAGGAAGAAATGTAATTTCTTCCTTTTAGTCCTTGTCCGTCATTTCTTGGCTCTTAGCCCTAACCTATAGTTAATTCAACCACAACCGGTCTAACTAGGGAATCACCGCTATCTTTTAGGATAGGGTGCCGTAGTGAGCGGTGTGTGGTTGGATTAAAAAGAGTCATATTTTAAATATTATATGGGTAAAGAAAGGAGTGAGAGAGATTTCCTTCTCTCAAACCTTCCCTATCCTAACCCTAACAAGTGAGGAATTACGCACTCATTAGGAAAACTAGGATAAAATTCATTTTTGTTTGTTTATTATAATAGGTGAACTAAAATGCAGAAAATAAAAAGAACTGATAAAATAAATTGCTGTAATTAAAATTCAGATATAAGAATGAGATAAAAGAATAACACTTACTTTATCGATACCTCTCAACAATGCATTACAACTTGAATAAGGATTTAATCTAGAAAATTAAAAAGAGGCATCCTAAGAAAGGCACCTTAAAAGAGGCACCCAAAAGAGGCACACTAAATTTGGCTTTGAGCCCTCCTATTTATAGATAGGAAAAACCCTACGTTTACATTCTGATCCATACATGAAATTACAAAACAACCCCAAAGACCGAGTCAAAGCACCGACACCCCACCGACACGTGCATTGCATGGCTGTAGAACCGCGGCATAAAGGCCTGTTTGGCCGCGGTTCCGCAGCCATATAGTGGGATCTTGATCTCCATCTTTCAGAGTTGCTTCATGTTGCTTTTTCTTTCTGATTTCTTCACTTGGTTCATCAGAATCTTTTCTACTTTCTTCCAGATTTCCACAGTGCAGAATGTTGTGGACTTTTTGCCGTGAGGTTCGCGTTGAAGTCTTGAATCTTGTGCTGCCCTTGTGCTTAGTGCATTGAACTGTCTACTGATCTTCATTTGTTCCTTGATCTGGTAGGCGGTATCATACAGATTCATGTATTGTTGGTCGTAGTCTCACTTTTGTAACGTATTTCATGAATTTCACTGTATTATTCTGAGAACCTGTAACCTTCAACTATTTAGCAGACATGGATCAAAAGCATCTATTTATTTGTAATATGATTAAAAATGGGCGATATAATAATGCAAAATTCTGATATGAACAAATACCCCCAAACTTATCTTTTGCTCATCCCGAGCAAAGCCAATTTTATTCTCGAAAAATCCTAACCTCACTTTCGCAGGGAACCGCGATTGCATTGAGCTCGTGCAACAAGCCATTAAACCTTTAGGTGTCCCTAATAGGAGGAGTGTTGTCTCCTGAGCGTTTTCAGCGGATACTACCCACAAAATCCGATCAATTTGGCCATTGACTCTAATTCTTCAATTCAGTATTCTAGCAAGAAATTCTATTATCTTCAACTTAGAAATTATCAACCCGTATTTTTCACGCTTCCTTTTCATTTAACTTAAGAACATATACGTTTTGCAAGTTTATAAAGCTTTCAACAACTTTTGAATTTTCCTTCTGAGGCTCAATCTTAACTTAGGAATTTTTATCATCTCTACTGAAAGTATAAGCCCTATCTTTCATTCCTATCTCTTATCCAAATTCCAATTATATACCCCTACGTGTGTGTAATTATTACCCCTACATTTGGAAATTCAATTCAAGCTATCATACTTTTGTCCATGTCCAAAGTAATTTTTAGTTGGTGATGAAATTGCTCACACATTCTTCATGCGACCGTTAATACTTCTTGAAGTACTAAACGACCGATTACAAAATGTGCTTGTGTATTTAAGCGTAATTTCTCGTCTTGTAATACCTAAGGCTTAGCGGTGACTCCTAAACCAGTTGGTCTGAGGCACTAGGTGATAAAGCATCCTCGCTATATTTTTTTACTTATGCTGCCTTAAGCAATTACAAAACCAGTGTTCATTTTTTTTATGTCTCTTTATTCACCATTTATACTTTTATTTTATTTTCCTTCATACTAAGGTTTTTAGACAAGAGCATTTCAAGGTATCCTCTACTATTCCAAGTTTCAAGGTGTGTGTAAGTGCATGTAGTAGGGTATTTATTTTCAGAATTTAGACTAAAGGTTCAGAATTTATTTTTCAGATTTACACTTCAAATAAAAATTTCAATACTCTTTCCTTATTTTGATTTAGCCCAAGAACTGAACTCAAAATTTTCCTATTTCTAAATAAACTGCAAGAACATATATTTTCTATAATAAAACTTTAAGAAAGGTTATTTTTAGGGTTTTTAATTTACCAAGTTTAGGATCTAGTTTTTCCTAACTAGTCAACCGTCATGTCAAATATGGCCAAAATTGAACTTTTTAATTTTAATTTTTTAATTTTTGATTTTTATGGGTTTTAAAATAAGTATGCAAATGCAAAAATATACATATGAATGCGAAGGAAGAAAGCTTACCGAGCACACCCCCAAACTTAAACTTGACAGTGCCCTCACTGTCAGGCTACACCAAGAGGGTCAAAATTGTCTGCACTCCCCTGTTTGTTTATTTATTATATTTATTTTATTTTATTTTTATTATTATTAACAGAAAAAGAAAACAAAATATATATACACAAAAATGTCCTCCCCAAACTTAAGTGAAACAGTGTTTCCAATGTTACCATATTTTATTTTATTTTTTTAAATCTCATAAACCTGTAATCTTGGGAGGAAAAATTTATTAACGGGGATATGAAATATAAATGTGAAAATCTCCCCTAAACTTATTTTTGGCTCACAACTTTGAGTTAAAAAAAAATTATTTTCAAGAGCCAAATTATATCCCCCCCAAACTTAAGTTAAACAATGTTAAGCTTTTAAAGAGGGGGGGTCAAAAATTACCAGTCAATACCAAGCTTTGCAAAGACCAAAAGTCAACACCAACCATTCGAAGAATTTATCAGTGAAACACACCGGTTGATGGAAGAACATGTTGTATGGAGACAGGAAGAAGTGGGGAAGGGATAAGTGGTGTAAAAGAAAAGGTTTACGTCTCGATTTGTAGAGACGAAACAATAATGGTGAACGGAAACGAGAATGTGGATGATTTGGAATGGGAAGAATGGTCACATTCTCGTATGGGATAAGAAGAAATGGTGGTGGTTCGACTTCTACAGTTGGAGGTTGATTAATCACAAAATCCGTGTCATTTAGGAATGCGAGTTCGTCGGCGAAAATATCTTCGAAACTTTCATCGATGGTCCGATTGAACGTTTCAATATCAATAAGTGTCGCGCCAGAATTCAACACACTTGATTTTTCAAAAATTATGGAGGTAGGAGACTCGTAAAGCCCATCTACCTTATTCTCAAAAGAGTCTAAATCAAGTTGTTTTTCTAAAATTATCGAACTCAAAATATCGAATTGTGATTCATTAACACTCGCTATCATTAAAGGAAGATTAGAAAAAGAACCGGAGAAAGTGGGAGAAAGAAGTGGAATACGAACTTGAGGGTGGAAATGGAGTGTATAAATTAGCACAATTTGTAATGACCGATATGTAAAAAGAGATTGCGCTAATCTATCAACCCACTGAGAAATGAGGTCAAATCCCTAAAAATTCGTGAGAAAACATGGGTACGTCGAACTTGGGAAACCAGACATTGAAAATGAAAGTGATACGGTTTCTTGCACGGTCGGAACGATGGAAAGGATGAAGGGGAGTGATTTAGGAAGGGTAACAGTTAAAGGTTCAGGAAGGTGTACAAAGTCAGTGGAAGAAACGGGATGAATTGGAAAATCCGACTCATCAAACAAAACTGGTTTATCCTTAATACTATCCTCATAATTCCCCTCAAAAGTTATCTCATCCATGCAATTATCATCAAAATCCAGACGCATATGAAGTTCGGGAAAAACAGTTAATGAATCGGGATGATGAATTGGAGAGAGAAACTCATCCAAATCTGTGGGTTCATCATCCAAAATATTCCCAGCGTCAATATCCTCGATCAAGTAAAAATTAAATTTCTCAGACACCTCATCAAAAGTATGGAAATCAATCAATTCAAGTTCTAGAGTGGAGGTGTAGAGGTCAAAAGGATTGGTGATGGTTTCACTCGAAAGGGACTCTTCACAATCAGGTAAATCAAACACTACAAAGTCGCACAACTCATTAAACGTTCTATTTTCAACTGGTGAATCATTTGGGACACTTGATAGACATTCAAAATCGGAGTTGTGGGATTCAATTGGGGATGGGTAGGTTTGATTTGGAAGGGTATACAGCTCACTCTCACCACTCAAATTCTTAACCTGTCCTAGCTACCGGGTCACTAGGTTGTATAAGGGCGGCCATGGACGCATTCAAATCCATCATCTGTTGGCTTGACGCTACCATAAAATCTTCCAACGACTGTTCCAGACTAGACATGGGTTGTGACGGGGTTTCAGTAAAAGGTTTAAAGTTGTTTGGATACTGGAAACTCCCAAATGGCCGTTCAGAAGCAATGTCTAGGGAAGGTGCAAAAGTCGGGTAGGACTGGTAGAAATTGAATGGTTGGACAGGAGTAGGATCAACATTTGGATAAGAAGATAAATGGAATTGTTGATCCAAAGAATTAGCAGTGGTGAAAGGAGTGAAAGATCGGTTACGAGATTGTTCAATATGTTCAGCAATAGATATGGGTTTCGGAGTTACAACAGGACTCGAAAAAGAATTATCAACGTAAGAAGATGGTGAAGGTTGAAATGGTTGATATAAGGTGGATTGCGGAGTCCAATAGGTTGTCCTAGACGTGTCTATCCGATCTTTCAAAGAAATTTTGGGCGTGGAGGGGTCGTTCGAAATTCGACCAAAACAAGAAGCGTAAGAAGTAATGTCTGGTTGAGAGTACCAAAATTCGGCAAGAGTTTTACGAGGTGGGATACCCATGATGTGATGAGAGAAAGGAGAAGAAAAAGAAAAAAATTATTCGTTTTTTTAAATAAAAAACACATTCTTTTGCGAGGTGGGGTACCCAATTTTTTATTTTTTATTTTTTTTAGAAAGAGTTTTTGCAAAAATTTGTACGGAACTACAGCACAATTTCAAACAACCACAGTTTAAACATGCACAATCAAACCTAGAGCTAGGGTCTCCTAAGTCAACTAGACTGCTCCTAACTGTTCCAAAGCGACAAGTTGTGAGATATCCCTCAAATCGTCTCTTCACCGCTAATTGTGGCCAGGTAAGCATAAATGAAGAAAGGAGGGTTCCGCTCACGAATCACCGTGAGACGGGCCTTTTAAAGTTACCCTTTTCACTTGTCTAGTTTAGGCACCACAAAATCAGGTTTAGATAAACGATTGAATGCCCACAACTTTCCTCTGTCCTATTGAGCACGACAGTCCTTAGTTGGCTGAGTCTAAATATTTTTTTATTAAGATCAAGGGTGATGCGTATGTTTTTAGTGATTTTTGGGGTCTTAGGAAGGGTAATGAAATCCCAACCCAATCTTGATTGGTGTTATAGCCCATTAGATTTCGTATTAATTATGCAAAGCAGTTAACACACCAAAAATCTAAAACACTTGCAATTTTTTTTTTATTTGGTAGCGCAAAGAATTCTGCACAAAACAATTTATTGGATAGGAGAAAGAGAACCTATGCAAAGAAAACTGCAGGAAAATTTTTTAGTGGAGTGCAGAGAAGAGTATATGAGAAATGAGATACTCACAGAGATTTTTGGGTGCTGAGGTCACCAGTTGACCGCAGTTCCGCGGTCAAACCCCTGAATCTGCCGCGGTTCCGCGGCGGTTTAGTTGGTTTAGATCTTCAAAAATTTTCTCTACTGTTTTTGTTCTTCCATGTCTGTTCAAATGCTCTGTTTCTTGATTTGTTTACTGGGCTTGCTCCAGATCTGAATCAGTTCGTCTTCTTTTCCTGCATACTTGCACAAAAACCTTTCAAAAATAACAAGAAGATTTTTATTTATTTTTATTTTTTTTGTTTTAAAATTTTTCAATTTTTTAAATTTTTTTTAAATTTTTTTTTATTAACCCGAAATTACACAAAGAAAATAACTACCGTTTCCCCGGCAACGGCGCCATTTGATTGTCTGAGATTTTGTATATGCGTTTTAGAATTCAGAATTAAGAAAATACCGCAATCAATAACGGTGTCGCTTGGTAGCTAGCCGGTTGAGTACGTGTCGATCTACAGGGAAATGGTGTTATTTGTCTTTAAGTTCTAACGAGTTAAGTCCTATTTTTGGTAGGGTTTTGTTTTAAAATCTAAGAATGAGATTAATTTGATTTAAAGTCTTACTAAGGTTAGGATTAGGTTAGTTTGGAAAAGGGATTCTACTCACTGCTTTCTTTGCCCCAGTTAAGAACATAGGTGTTAAAGTAATAGTCAACAAAGGGGATTAGCACGATTAGAAAGAAATGTAATTTCTTCCTTTTGGTCCTTATCCGTCATTTCTTGGCTCTTAACCCTAACCTCTAGTTTATTCAATCACAACCGGTTTAACTAAGGAATCACCGCTATCTTTTAGGATATGATGCCGCAGTGAGCGGTGTGTGGTTGGATTAAAAAGAGTCCTATTTTAAATATTATATGGGCAAAGAAAGGAGTGAGAGAGATTTCCTTCTCTCAAACCTTTCCTATCCTAACCCTAACAAGTGAGGAATTACTCACTCATTAGGAAAACTATGATAAAATTCATTTTTGTTTGTTTATTTTAATAGGTGAACTAAAATGCAGAAAATAAAAAGAACTAATAAAATAAATTGCTGGAATTAAAATTCAGATATAAGAATGAGATAAAAGAATAACACTTACTTTATTAATACCTCTCAACAATGTATTATAACTTGAATAAGGATTTAATCTAGAAAATTAAAAAGATGCATCCTAAGAAAGGCACCCTAAAAAAGGCACCCAAAAGAGGCACACTAAATTTGGCTTTGAGCCCTCCTATTTATAGATAGGAAAAACCCTACGTTTACATTCTGATCCATACATGAAATTACAAAACAATCCCAAAGACTGAGTCAAAGCACCGACACGTGCATTGCACGGCCGCGGAACCACGGCATAAAGGCCTGTTTGGCCGCGGTTCCGCGGACATATAGTGGGATCTTAATCTCCATCTTTCAGGGTTGCTTCATGTTGCTTTTTCCTTCTGTTTTCTTCACTTGGTTTCTCAGAATTTTTTCTACTTTCTTCCAGATTTCCACAGTGCAGAATGTTGTGGACTTTTTGCCATGAGCTTCGCGTTGTCTTGAATCTTGTGCTACCCTTGTGCTTAGTGTATTGAACTATCTACTGATCTTCATTTGTTCCTTGATCTGGTAGGCGGCATCATACGGATTCATCTATTGTTGGTCGTAGTCTCACTTTTGTAACGTCTTTTCATGAATTTCACTGTATTGTTCTGAGAACCTGTAACCTGCAACTATTTTGCAGACATGGATCAAAAGCACCTATTTATTTGTAATATGATTAAGAATGGGCGATATAATAATGCAAAATTCTGATATGAACAAATATAAATCCGAAGTAGAGAACCAGTACGGGTATAAGTATTATGTCCTTTGATGTGATCAGGGAAGAGAATACTTGTGCATGAAATTCTTGGACTATTCAAAAGGAGAATGAGATTCTCTCTCAGCATTACTCCTCTGTATACACCACAGCACAATGGTGTATCGGGACGGAGCAATCGCACCCTATTTGATATGGTGCGCTCTATGATAAGTACTACTGAGTTACCTGTTTCCTTTTTGGGAGTCATGCACTTGAGAAGCTGCATACCTATTAAATTGGGTTCAAATCAAATCAGTGCCTACTACTCCATATGAGATATGGTATGGGAAGAGCTCAGGTCTTAAGCAAGTTAAGATTTGGGGTTGTCCGGCCTATGTCAAAAACAAAATCCGGACAAGTTTGAGGCAAGGTCAGTTCTGTAGAACTGGAAGGGATTCCAGCTAAACAAACTACAGCTGATGATTTGGTCGAACCGGAGGATTCAATAGTTCCCGATGAACCTCAGCCTCTCCGCCGATCTGATAGGGTTCCTCATCCGCCTGAGAGATACTTCGGTTTCTCGATGACAGTTGGAGCGAGAATTGCATCATGAGATGATGACTCAACTAGTTTCGAGCAGGCCATCAAGAGTAGGGACTCTGTAAGAATGGCTGGATGCTAAGCGATCTGAGATGGAATCTATATACACCAACAAAGTATGGACTTTGGTTGCTATATCTGAAGGGTTAAATCCCCATCAGGAGCAAGTATATCCTGAGAAGATTACTTGGTGTAGATAGAAAAGTTGAGACTTTTAAAGCTAGACTTGTTGTAAGTGGTTCATGCCATTAACCAGGTGTGGTTTTTGATGAAACCTTTTCTCCGGTACCTATGCTTAAGTCCATCCAGATCCTACTTGCCATTGCTACATACCATGACTACGATATCTGGCGGTTGGGTGTCAGACTGCTTTTCTAAATACTGATTTAGAAGAGAACGTCTATAAGTACACAACCAGAGGGCTTCGTAGACAGTAGGAGCAGCGGAAATATGTGCAAGTTGCTTTATGCGTTAAAGCAGACATCGTGGAGTTGGAACGTCTGTTTTGATGTGGTAATCAAAGAGTTTGACCTCATCAAAACGGTAGATGAATCTTGTATATACAAAAGGGTAGTAGAGAGTAAGTTGGTCTTCCTCGTAAAGTACATGGATGCTATACTCTTGATAGGGAAAGAGTTTCCTATGCTACACTCGGTCAATCTCCTCTTATTACATTGATTCTCTATATAGGATAGATACCTCCTAAATCCTGGGTTTTGGATTTATGAGATAGATCTAAGTGGATGTTAGGATTCTCACTAGGTGTAGTGAGATGGTATCAATCGATCCTGGGAAGAATCACTGGATAGCTTTCAGGGTGGTAAGGACGACTGAATGTTAGTCACATGCACCATCTTTACCCTCAGTGGAGGGACGATATGTTGGAAGAGTTCCAAACTAGATACCGTGACAAACTAGACGATAAAGGCTGGTGACATCGCTATCAAAGATACTATCAAAAAGGAAGTCTGGGTGTATATTTGTTCATGAGATGAACTAGGTTCCTTCCATTGTGAGACAATGGAGGTATGGCTTTTGGCCTAGGAACCCCGGTCCCATCAGTGACCCAGACATATTCTGAGGCAGTATCACCTGATCATGGAGATGGTTGATCTCCAAGAGATCGAGGTTAGGAGAGTAGACTCAGAGGTTAATACGGCGGATCCACTCACTGAGGCCTTTCCTAGGAGAGACTTTTATAGGACGTTGGGTATGCTATACTGCAACAACTGGCCTTAGTACAAGTGGGAGATTGTTAGTTGTATGTATGCCCTAGAGGCCATTATTGTACACGAGATGTATATTATAGTGTATGCTGAGACATATATAGGGAGGACTTTCTTACTCGACATGATAGTACGCTATCTGGTTGCTCTTTATCTTAACATGTATACTTATTGTCTCTCTGTTACATGTTGATAAAGCCCTTAGAATGAGTACTTGACTTCCAGGATTATGATGCAGATCATACTAGTGGAGCCTGGGTAGTCCATAAGTTCATCCTTCAATGTTTCTAGTTGTGGGAATATCGAGACGGGGTATCGATATTTCAGAGTAGACTAGCGTTTATATTCTTGACCCATGAGATGGGCGATGGATGATCCCATATCCATTGGTGTTTGACATCAGAGATGGTATACGAGTGCTCAGTGGAGACTAGGTACACTGAACGGACTCGCCGAGAACTCCTATATCGTATTATACCTCACGTCAGATAGCAGTTCTCTGGTGACACTGGTACAGGTTAGTCTGTCGACCCGAGATCGTCATAGAGTCTTGTGTGTCTCCCACTGTGCTTTGATTTCCACCCTACCACGGCTCTACTGAGTCGTGCAAACAGGTGGTTTTTGGGTACAGTCCCGAGTCACATGGAGGCAATGAGCGATAGGAGGGGATTCGTCTCTCCCGGTATTGGGGATTGATGTTGCGCTATGCTCGATTGGTCATAACTGAAATCCCTGGTCAGGGTAGATGTGATTTACTGGTAAGTGTTATCAGTAGTTTCACGTCTGTTATGGACCTTACATCGACATGACTTATCAAGCTACTGGGGTCTGACGTTTACCACCCCTAGGCGAGATATGCGACATATCAGACAAATAGACCGGACTGTACGGTAGTGTTACTGATTGGATTCGCAGGAGTGTGAGCAGGCTTACTTGTTGATCTTCTGATCGCTCAATACCCGGGTGGCTGTTACATTTGGCAGACCGCTTGCGGCTTGTGGGTGACTGATATGATCACCACCTACTTCCGGCATATTGACGAGTCTTTAGAGTCCTACACAGAGGTTTCCTGGCCCAGGAGAAACGAAGTAGGAGCACATATGTAATATGTGCGGGACCGAAATTGATACGAGTATGTGATACCGTATTATATTTTTGCGATTTGTGATATCGACCGGGTATATGTGATATAACCGGATTATCGAATCAAGTGTTGATTTGGTAAGTTGATATTATTGATATTAGTCGGTTATATATGATATAACCGGATCATTAAATCAAATGTTGATTTAATGATTTAATGTATATTTGTATATTTGATATATGAATTTACATTGACTAATATAGCTCACTTGACTTTTTCTTTTTCTCACTTATGTATGCATTTTATATATGTGATATATATTATGTATCATGCAAGGTTATATATGCAACTTGTGTGTGTAGGATTTACACCATAACCATGATATAATTTGGGTGTTATTTATCTTAAGTAATTAACAAAATTGGTTGAAAATTGTCATGGCAAGAAGTTTGGAGAAGCTTGCTAACCATTGACTAAGTCCACCAAGTTTGTTTTATTTTAAGATATTTAGTTAACCCAACCAATTATCATGACCCATGGTTAAGTCTGTACAAGGGTTAGTGATGACACAAAACTCACTATGGTTGCAAATCTAACCTCATTCTTTCTCTTGTTCATTCTCATCTTCATCTTCTTCTTCACAACTCCAAAGCTTTCTAGGTTTTGGATCAATGAAGAAATATTGTGAGAAAATAAAATCTAAAGAGAGCTCACTTCCTATTTCATCATCTTATACACTTGCTTGGGTATTATAGGATGTTCTCTTCACAAAGTTTATGACCTAGTGAAGGGTTAGTTTGAGTTTGAGTCTTCTCGATGTAGATCATTTTCGGTCTCGAAGACTACGAGCAAGCTTGTTCATTTCTTCGAGAGAACTTATACTAAAGTTCGGGAGATCGATGATCGCAGCGAAGGGACGTCAACACAGAGTTTTAGAAGTGAAGGACCGGTCTACAAAGATTGTATTCCCACTTCACTACTTGTAATATTTGATTACTTCGTTTTGTTACCCTGGTTTTCTAGTATGAATCTTTGGATGTTTGTTTAGCACCCCCTTAAAATTTTGTTGTGGCATGCTTGATGCTTACAAACCCTAGGCTAGGTGCCGAGGAAAAACCCAACACATAATATATATATATATATATATATATATATATATATATATATAATTTCTCTTTTATAGATATGCACAATGTACATGTTATATTGTTTAATAGCATAAAGTATGAGATTAACTCTAAAAACAGTGAGCTTTAATGTACTGATTGCAACAAAAATAACAAAGAAAAACAAAAAAAATAAAATTGTAACATAACTTGCAGCTTAGCAGAATCTATATTGCACCTCCTCTATCAAAATATATAAGAAATTGCTCGAAAATATGCAGAAAATATATACACCAGTCTCCATGGAGCCTCACTTCACTCATTGACCGTTCAGCTCGATGTTATCGAGCCACATGACAAGTTGATGCGTTAACGGTCTCAATTTCGGAGAGTTGCTCAAACAAAGGCAGGCGATATCAAGCATTTTGATCATCTGTTCGTGTTTGGCCTTGTCGTAGACAAACGGGTCGAAAACCTCAGCTTCTCTCTTCTCTTCCTTCATTTGAACCACCCATGATATTAAATCCCTAGACTTTCTTGGCTTCGACATGTCTACAGGCCTTTTCCCTGTAAGCAACTCCAAGAGAACCACACCAAAGCTATAAACATCGCCTTTGAACGTAGCAACAGAGGACTGCCCATACTCTGGTGGAATATACCCCAAAGTACCGACTAAATCGGTGGTCACATGAGTATCATAAGGCAATACGAGCCTCGCAAGGCCGAAATCAGCTAAATGAGGCTCAAAGCATTGATCGAGAAGGATATTGCTTGATTTGATGTCACGATGAAGTATATGAGGATCACAAGATTGATGCAAGTAAGCCAATCCCCTTGCCGATCCTTGAGCTATTCGAAGCCTTGTTTGCCAATCGAGAGTTGAGCCCTCTTCGGATTTCTCATGAAGCCAGTAGTCTAGGCTTCCATTTTCCATGTAGGAATAAATTAAGAGGCGATCGTTGCCAATCTTGCAATAGCCTTGAAGGAGTACGAGATTTGGGTGTTGGGCTCTTGATAATGATTCGACCTCCGCATGAAATTCTCTCTCCATTTGGCCGTAATCGCCCGAGAGACGCTTGATCGCGACTTTTCTCCCGTTCGAAAGAGTAGCTTTGTACACCAATCCAAATCCCCCACATCCGACGATATTCGATTGAGCAAAATTGTCGGTTGCTTGCATGATATCAGAAAAAGTTATCTCTTTGTTATCCGTGTTCTGAAACAGGAGCACAACTTTTAAGCCTGCAGATTCTAAATGCCTGTTTGCACTCATTTCTTCCTTTGAAGCATCCCCTTGAATCCTTGAATTACTTCTTGAAACACACAGGTAGACTATAGCAAGCAAAAGAGCGGTTCCAAGCCCGATACCAAGTGTCATGCCAACAATAACACCTTTGTTCTTTTTTTGTTTCCCTACCGAGTTGACATGAGCATCGCAAAGCGAGGAAGTCGAGTTACAAAGGCCAGGGTTCCCTTCGAACTCATCACTCGAGAAAGTGGAAAACTGGCCTCCGACTGGGATCGATCCCGCCAAATTATTGTAAGACACATCGAAACTCGATAGAAAGTTGAGTTTGGTGAGTGAAAATGGAATCCTTCCAGTTAGGTTGTTGTGTGCCAAATCCAGCTTTTCTAAGCTCGGCATGTTTGATAACTCATCGGGTATCGTACCCGAGAGCCTATTCTTGCTTAAATCTAACGTATGGAGCATTTTAAGATTTCCAAACCCTGGCAAGATCGAGCCGGCGAGCAAATTGCTACAAAGTATCAAAGATGGAGGAAAGCTGCTCACCTGTTTGTATATCAATCCTGTAGCCGTAGTGTTCCTCTTGACGAAGAACGGGAAATCTTGAATCGAAGTTACTTGCAACGAATTGTCAAAAGAAATAAGGCTCTTCATTTGCGACAAGCTGTTAGGGATTTCGCCGGACAACGAATTGTTAGAGAGATCCATGTAAAATAGATGATCGAGATTCCCGATCCATGGAGGAATGCCACCTTCCAACAGATTCCACGACAAATCCAGAACTTTCAGTTTAGGACAGTTAGCCAACCAAGCCGGAACCGTACCCGAAAGGGCACAATTGGCGACTACAAGAACTTCGATATTCGAAAACCCTCGAATACCATCCAACGGAAATTGCTCGCCGCCGAAGAAATTTCTTGTGAGGACCAGATTCGTAAGGTTTCGACATTGCTGCAGGATCTCCAAACCTGAAAATATATTCGACAGCCTGTTCTTCGAGAGGGAGAGATAAGTCAGGGAAACAAGGTTTCTGAAACTGCCAGGGATTTCTCCAATGAGACTATTGTTTGCCAAATTCAACATCTTCAGCTGTAAACATTGAGACAATTCCACAGGGATGGTACCGGTGAAGGCATTAGAGCCGAGATCGAGCGACACGAGCCGAGTCATGGCTGCAAAATTGAGAGTAATCGGACCCGTAAGAGAATTGTTCCTCAAGTTTAGTACCCTGAGTGCAGACAAGTTAGACAATGACGAAGGTAACGGACCCCTGAAAGTGTTGGACGCAGCACAGAAATCTTCCAACTTGTCGAGACTATGGAACACATTCGGAATAACCCCGGAAAAGCCGTTGCCGGAAAGAGCCAATTGAGAAAGACTAGATAAACTACTGATCGCATCATTCAAGATGCCAGAGAGCTTGTTGAATTGAACATTCAGCTTTGTTAAAGACGAGAGCTTGAACAAATCCTCAGGCAGATTGCCTGAAATCTCATTCGTGTCGAGCGACAGCTCTGTGAGCAAGCTGCAGTTTCCAAAGCCAACAGGGAACTCACCGGAGAACGAGTTCATCGAAAACCGAAGGATTTGGACCGAACGCCAATCGTTGCATATGCTTGTATTGATGCCACCGGTGAACATATTCAAACTAATGTCGAAAGCGCTCAGCTCGGTCGATCCGGGGAGAAACGGATGGCTCCCATTGAACATATTGCAGGAAATGTTGAAGAACCGAATCGACAGGAGGTCCGAATCCGACGGGACAGGACCGGAGAGCTCATTTATGCTGAGATCAAGCTGCTGTAATCGCCGAAGCCGAAACAACTGCCTAGGGACAAGGCCACTGAGCGAGTTGGAAGAGAGATTGAGCCTTGTCAACTGATCCAAACCCCCTAATGAATCTGAAATGGATCCTTTCAGGCTCATGTTGAAGAGATCCAATCCAACGACTCTCCCCACTAAACAGCTGACCCCAGCCCAATTGCAGCAGCTTGAGGAGCTACTAAGGTTCCATCTTGGGATTGAAGTGTTGAGGCCATTCAGAAAGCCTTGCAGTGAGGTGAGATCATTTGAATTGCAGGCGTTGAATTGAGAGGACACATGATTGGTTTGGAGAAGAAAGAAGAGGAGGAGGAGGAGGAAGAGAGAACACAAGAGGGCTCCTCTGTTTTCCATTTTTGGATGAGACCAAGATGATCAAATGAGGAGGGAATTGACGAAGGAAGGATTTTTCATAGAGACAATCAACAGTTTGCAAAGCCCATTTGAGCAAAATCAAGGATTGAATTGAACACAAAAGATTAACAAAAGAAGAAGAAGAACCCAATTGAGATTACCAAGAGATTTTGAGGTGGGATCATTAATTTAAATTAGGAAAAAAAAAACCACAATTGTGGAACCCAAGGAGGAGGAGCAGAGCAGAAAAGAGAAGACTTTGAAAGAGAGAGGAGGGAGAGAGAGGGAGAGAGCTCTCTCTGAACAAAACTCTGATATCTTTTTGTACAATTTTGTTGGATAATTAATTAAATAAATACAAAAATAGTGTGTTTTTGTATAATGAATGCAGGTAGGTTGAAGGTTGAAGACTTGAATAGAGAGAGAGAGGGAGAGAGAGAACGGCTGGTGACCGGAGATAGCAGGTAAAAAAAGGGAGGGTAGATAGTGAGCCTACAAAGTCAACGGCACGACACGTGCACGGATGCTCCTCCCGCTCTCTCTCTCTCTCTCCTCCTCTTGACTTTTTATCACACGCCGCGCCGTTTTGGGCATCCTTTTTTAATTTTGTATATTAGTACCTAAAACTACAAAATTTTGCATGCTTTTTAAAAACTATTATTCCCTCCCCCTCTTCCTCTGGACATATGAAAATGTGTTCCATAAATGTAGGTCGAATGATTTGAATATAAAAAAGTTAAGTGCGATCTTCAAATAAAATGATCTAAACCAGGAGTTGATAAAAAAATTTACAGACATAAGTAAGCTGTAATTTTATCACCATTGTTTCCATCTGGACATTGCTCCAGTCCTTTTTACGGACAATGTGATCAGGTTAATGTCAATCTTAAGAAATGACCGGAGAATATCAAATTTCTTACAGGATGAATGTGCAAATATAAAAATCTAAGGAATGCGTTACGTGATGCAAAAAGGAAAAATTCATTTTAAAAAAAAAGAGAAATAAATAACTTCACGGGGTAGTGGTTAATGTGGGGGCTACCCGCCAACAGTTCCTTTTTGACTTATTCGCACAATGACTGATCACGGTGTCAGGCCTGCATCACGCCACGTGCTGCATTCTCATCCGTAGTTACCGTGCGTCCGTGTTCTGAGCGTTGTACGGGATCCACTCCCAATTGACGTCTGCTTTCACTAGGCGCTCACCGGCAAGTACTGGTCATGGATCCCATGGTGGGCTCGTGCTACCCAAACACGGTACAGGGGTAGCCCGTTGCGTAGTTTCGTTACACGTGTACCCGCAAGGGTTTTATTGGATTAATGTCTTAAATTCAATGAACCAATCTACGTCTTGTGCCAATGAGAAAGGCATAAAGGCATGCGCCAAGTTGAAAGGAGAAAAAAATGTAAAAAACCATGGTCTCATATTTGTTTTTCTCGGATACGGATTTCTATATTGGAAAATCCGGTCCTACCATTAACAATGTAGCTTCATGCATTGAGTGGTTGATCAACCAGTAACAGACGGTCTTAGTATGAAAATAGATCCAAATTCTTTGAATAGAAAAAAAAATACAGAATTTCTCCGAATAATTTATGAAATGAAGCCAACATATGGAATGAGTTTAGGGAGGCCACAATAGCCCAGTATTAAATTCCACTCTTTTTAACTTTACTGTCTAATGTGTTAGTTCTTTGTTATTGTATAACACCATCAGCTAGCGGAACAACAAGAAAGCCATAATCCTAAACTTTTATGGCAGCTCGTACGACGCCAGTTTTCTCTACTCTAAACTTCAATTCTGTATCCTGTATTCATCAGATTCAAATCATATACTACAGTCTACATGATATAAACTTGTGAATTATGAAGCATAAACACAACAACCTGATACAAAGTTGCATCTCTGCACTCAACCAGACAATCTTAATATAATCCTTAACGATGAGCTTATCCCATCAAAACACCCTTATATTATATATTATCTCTGCTGCAACGAGGGATTGCCCCTACGGATAGAGAAATTCGTAGGGGCAACCTTTTATTGCCCATACGGATTAAACCTTAGGAGCATTATTCGTCCCTACGGTGCCCATCGTAGGGGCATAAATAAATTAAAAAATATTAAAATGTAATCTTTTTATTTGGCCCTACGGTGCCGCAAAAGAATACCCTACGAATTAATCCGTATGGGCAACAGAGGGTTATTTATATAAAAAAAAATAAAGCTAAGTAATTTCCCACCGTCCCCAAAATTTCCCACCAATTCCTGAGCACCCATCGTCGTCGAATTCCACGTGCATCGTCGTCGACTTCCTCGTCGCCTAGTACCTCCTCCGTCGCAAGAGTCGTTCGAGATCGTCGTGGAGTTCCTCGCCGACGCCAATCGACCTCGCCGCCGCGAGCACCCTTCGAGCTCCATCTTCCCGGTCTCCTCCACCTTGTCGACCTTTTGCTCTCCACCTCCTCGAGCTTTTGCCGACGGCCAGTGACTACTGAGGTGAGTTAATTTCGAGTTTAATTTATAATTATGTTGTTTTTAGTGTTATTGTTGTTGATTTTAGGGTTAGGGTTAGGGTTATAGGGCCGAGTTAATTGGGGGTTAATTTGGGTTAGGGTTAGGGTTTGGGTGATGATTAGGGTTAGGGTTAAGATTAATAAGATAGGGTTAGGGTTTGGGTTTGGTTGATGGTTAGGGTTAGGCTTAGTTTGGATTAATTAGGTCCCTAGCCCAAGCCTATGAACACAACACCCTAAACCTACACTGAACCCGAACCCGACCCGATACACCCCCACTCTTTTCTTCTTCTCCCTCTCGTTCTTTTCCCGTGCGAATCCCCTCTCCTCCTTCCTCGACCCCCCTCCTGCACGACTCGCCCCCTCCTCGCAACGGTCCTCCGCCTACGAACCCACGTCCCCGCGCTCACATTCACGCGACCCGCTCCACCTCAGTGACCACGTCCTCGCCACCCTCAACTACCCCGCGTGATCCCCTCGCCAAACTCCTCCACCTCCTCAACGTCCCTCTTCCTCACTCGCCCTCCTCGAGACCCGCACTCGCCCGTGACCCACTCCCCTTCACTGCCTCTCCACTCCCTGCCTCACCCCGACCTCGTCATCATCTCATCACCTCGTCTTCTCTCTTCTCCTCCCATCACCCATCTTCCCCAAGCACCTAAACCCATCAACCGTAGCCACCCATCGCCGACGAACCCTCCTCCGACGAGCCCGCTACCTCACAACCACCACGACCACCGCACAACTCCCTCCATCGCTTGCACCGAGCCTCACGACCCAACACCACCATTTCCTCTGCAACTCTGGCCTCCCCGTCCCACCTCGCCGTCGCCGCCTCCACCCTCGCCTGCAGTTCCATCACCCCGACGTCATCCCCTCGACCACCTTACCGCCTTCTTCCGTCAAGCCACACCCGAGCTCCCCACAACCTGTGCACCCGAGCTCCGGCCACCTCGAGCACCAGCCTCCCCTACCTCCTCCGAGCATCTCGCCGGCCACCCATCGCCACCAACACCCTCTACAACTCATCAAAACCAATACCACAACCTTCACGAAGCAGCTGAGATCCACGCACTACCTTCATCAACCGAGCTCCTCGCCACCGACACTGCGCCGACTTCAAAGCATAAACCCAAGCTCAAACCCCAAGCCGTGTTGCCCGCCTCCGTGCCACCGTGTACCCAGACGTGTCGCGCCACGTGCCCACTCCTCGTGCCACATCGTACCCGGTCCCCGTGCCACGTCGTGCCAGCCCCCGTGCCACGCCGTGTCCGATCCAGTGCACGCGCCGTGCCGCTCCCGCACCATGCCAGAGTCCAAACCGTGCTCGGTACCGTCTCGCGCCGTATCCCGCACCGAGCCAGGACCACGCCCACTACCGTGTCACACTCGCATCGTCACTGTGCCCAGTACCGGATCTCCACGCATCGCGCTCGCGCCACGCGTAATGTCCCGCATCACATCGTCTCGTGTGTCGAGATGAAGTCCGCAGCGGTGTCGCTTCTATATCAACGACCGAGCCATGTGTTCTCACTTGCTTACATGCTAATGATATACAAATCGAATTTAATACTTAATTAGACTATATATAACGATGTGCATAATCAAGATCGATTGATATAAAGTCCTAGATCAAAACATATATTAAAATGGAGAAACTCATGATGTTTAGACCCCTAATACCGTTAACAAACGCCGTGTACAAATTTAGTGGTAAATCGATACCATTTCCACACATAAGTGATGCCCTAACCTTAATACTGAAACTTATAATTTACCGAACACTTGAAATTCATAATTAATTCTAGAAAAATCCAATCACAGTGTTCTCGGGTTCGTTGCGAAGGGTACTGCATAATAATTAACCTGACATGTAGCTTTACAATTAGATATATCCTCTGAATATCGAAAACAAGGAACTTACCTGACCTTGGACTGCAGTCCGGTGCAGGAACTTACTCCTTGACCTGCATTTGTGCCCTGAACCTTAATTTTTAATTGTGATAGCCTGCAGAGTCAATTACCGCTGCGTATACAATTATTACATCTTTCTAATGGTACCGGTTTTACTAAATTCCAGTATCTTTTGGTATTTAAATCGTATTTTAAACGGATGATACGTACGGAAGATTTCTGTCATTTTAGCTCGCACCCTTCATCGGTAATTCGATCATAACTCCTAAACCAAAATGAATATTGTTAATCCGTATCATGTTCTGTTAAGTTAAGTCATAACCCTACAACTAGTTGGACAGTAGCGCCGTCTAATTGTGCTCCCAACTGGGAGTAAAACGTGTTACGAAACGGAGTTCCAGTTCAGAAATTGGATTTCCAGTAGTAAACACTTAAAACGAAATGACCATAACTAGCAAACCTGAAATCTGATTGACGTGAAACCAATTTTGATGGACAGATAATTAAACATACTGCTTACCCATTTTTCATGGCTTTGCGTAATTCTACATGTGTGATTTATAGTACATTTTGCAAGTGGTATGATATTGGCTGCTATATTTTATTTGTATTATAATCAATTGCATTCTCATCATATCATGTAGCGGTTATATCCTCAGTTGAATAGTGGTCATAAAACATTGATAACATAGTGATCGTGTTATATTACCCGGTGATAGATATTATTGTTTGGATTGTGGCAAGTACATTAGTGTTAAAGCGTGATTGAACAGTGAAAGTGACGCGTACTTGTACACAATCAGCGGGCCCAGTTAACTATTGCAATGTCGACGTCTATTGGGCATATGTAAGTGTAACTATAACTGGTATGGGACGGTTATGAAAGCACTTATATTAGTGTCATAGGTAAGACATCGAGTATTGTCCATTTATCTTGGATACCAGTCGAGACATGCTTGATGGAGACCCTGCCTCCAGTTCTCGCGTAGACTTGTCATGGAGCGACTAGTATTTGGGTTCATGGTCGGTGTTTGATATAGACCGCGGGTGTGGGGTAGTTTGAGTGTGAGTTCGATCAATGGAATCTCGGGAGTTCCACTGCCGGCATATACAGCAATTTCAGGAGTCATATGGGTGATATTACTGATTATTAGCGAGCGTGATTCGGGCGTGTGTTCCCTTTCCCCTAGGGCCTACCCTTGGGTTGGGGATACTCTTACGGTGGTTGACGCTCACACTTGGACTGACGATAGCTTTAGAGACCTGGACAGTGAGACTTAAAGTGTCACGCCCTGCTTCCCGGTATACGGGCGGATGACGTGAATGGTCCGCGACGTATTTACTGTGAAGTAAATACGCTAAGCGTATCTAAGCAATATAAAAATAAAAGCACAAGAGACAAGATATAATAAAACAGCAACTTTATTTATTCACATTCTTTCTGTACAATGCATAGAAATGTAAATACATCTGATGAAAACGATGCCTAAACAATGGCATAACAGAAAAAGAAAAGTACTGGGATGAAATGTGTACAATAAAACTAGAGCTCTGGGTCTTCAATAATCCGGTCCAAGTCCTCGATGCTGGGCTCCGTCTCCAGAAGGTCCGAAACACCTGACGACATTCAAAGAAGAAAGAAAGAGAATGTCGTCAGCGAACAAATCGCTCGATAAGTCCCAAAGATAAGGGAGAAGTAGAAAAGAAGAAAGAGAGAGTGTAGCTTTTAAAGTTGTATTATATTGTTATAGTGTTAATGCTGTTGTTATCGTAAGTTTAAGGGTGAATGTTAACTAATCTCAAGAGTGTTCTCAAACCCAACAGGCCACAGTTCAGGGGTAGGGAACCACGGGCCCGAATGATATGTTAGTAGCGGGATTTCGACCGTCGCCGAAGTACTCCAAACTCAACAGGCCACAGTCCAGGAGCATGGAAACACGGGTCCTCATGATTGCTTGCTTATGTTAGTAGACATGGATTCATGATCTAGGGGGACTCTTGAGATTCTGTTGGATTCACGAATGAACTACCACAATACCCCGTGTAGTTATTGTATTGATAGTATTGTATTGCATTGTAATGTCTTGTAAATTGAATTGTATAATTGGATGACTTTCCGAAACCATGATATAAGTAAACGGATGTTACTGTAGAATCATGTATGTAACTGGAGAATCATGTAAACTGGATGATCATGTAAATGGAATGTATATCCATGGTTCGGTTCAGTCAAGTTGTATAGATTGATAGATTGAATATATGAAATAATGGATTCATGGATTTGTGTTGAATTGTAATATTGTAGATTGTAGATTGTACTTAAATCATATTCAAGTCAGATTATAGAAAGACTCAATCTGATTCAGACAATTAGAAAAGTAAATTGAAGTCCTGATTGTTTTAATGTTATCGATAACCGCTGCACATGTGCGGCAGGATTTATGTCTTTTTCGAACACGATTACCGTGTTGATAACACCGTTGTTAAGTTGTCTACATTAAATAGGCAAGCACCCACTTCTCCAGCTCCCTGAGGCTCGAGAGATTGGTCCCGCTTAAACATATGTTTACTAGGGTCCTTAGGGTAATTTATAGAATTTGAGAGGGTTTTATGTAAAAATATTTTTCTGTAGTTTTCAAAATACTCCCCAAGTATTTAGTTATCGTCTTTAGAGTTGTAATAAATGTGAATTTTATACATATGTCATTTCTATTGAGAATAACCTAATTTTCATAATATATGGTATTAAAGTGTAATATTAAATTTGTATGGATTTCATGGTATTTTAATGTAAACCGATTCTTGTGATTTTTCAAAAGAGTTGTAATATTTATATTCTTACAAAATAGATCTTTTAATGTTATATATATATATATATATATATATATATATATATATATATATATATATATATATATAATATTAATATATATATTATAATTCTAAAAATCTCATTTTCTTAAGATGTATTTTAAATCTTTCGAGACCGAATGCTCCTTGCGGAGGTCTGCTGTCGCGCCCCGCTTCCCGGTGTACGGCGAAGGGGACGCGACGGGCCCGCTACGTATTTACTCTGAAGTAAATACGCTAAGCGTGTTTAAGCAATATAAATAAAATGCACAAGAGACAAAATATATCAGCAACTTTATTCATTAACATTCTTTTACAGTACATGGAAAAGTAAATACATGGAATAAAGCGATGCCTAAACAATGGCATAACAAAAATGAAAAGTACTGAATGGAAAGTGTACAATGACTAGAGCTCGGGGTCTTCACTAAACTGGTCCAAGTCTTCGGCAGTGGGCTCGATCTCCGATGTGTCCAGATCCCCTGACGATATTCAAAGAAGAAAGAAAAGAGAATGTCGTCAGCGAACAGGTCGCTCGGTAAGTCTCAAAGAAAGAGGGAGAAATAGAATAGATAGAATAAGAAGGTATCTTTTAACGATACGAGAGGAGTCTCGTTAGACCAGAGACTACAGTGAACTGAATATAGAGTACAAGGTGTAGCTATTAAAGTTGTATTATATTGTGGTAATGTTATATTAACGCTGTTGTTTGTAGCTTGGTGCAGAAGGATGCCAGTGTATACGAGAGGAGTCTCTATATGCCAGAGACTAAGGGCACGTATAGTACAAGGTACCGTTTATGCCACGGTACAACAGCGACTGGATTCATGTTAGGTGTGTTAATCTTACTGTCTCGTGCCACCTTTAACACCTTCCGTACCAGTCTACCCGTTAAACCCCGTAGTGTTTTGATTGTATTGTTATATTGTATTGTATAGATTGTATAGTTGGATGACTGACCAAAACCATGATATTAGTAAATGGATGTAACTGTATAATCATGTAAATGGAATATCTGAAGAGCCATGTAAATGGAATGTATATCCATGGTTCGGTTCAGTCAAGTTGTATAGATTGATAGATTGAATATATGGAATAATGGATTCATGGATTCATGTTGATTAGTAATATTGTAGATTGTAGATTGTAAATTATACTTGAATCATATTCAAGTTAGATTATTAAGAGACTCAAAGTAAATTGAAGTCCTGATTGTTTTGATGTTATCGGTAACCGCTGCACATGGGCGGCAGGATTTGTGTCTTTTTCAAAGACGATTACCGTATTGATAACACCGTTTTAAAGTTGTCTACCTTAGATAGGCAAGCACCCACTTCTCCGGCTCCCTGAGGCTCAAGAGATTGGTCCCGCTTAAACCTGTGTTTACTAGGGTCCTTATTGTAATTTATAAAACTTGAGGGGGTTTTATGTAAAAATACTCTTGTAGAGTTTTCAAAATACACCCCAAGTATTTATTAATCGTCTTTAGAGTTGTAATGAATGTAGATTTTATATTGTGATATTTCTAGTGAAAATATTCTATTTTCATAATAATTGGTATTTATTTGCAATATTGGTTTTGTATGAAAATTCATGGTATTTTAAGGTAAATTGATTCTTGCGATTTTTAGAAAAATGTGGAATTTTTATATCATAACAAAATAGTTATTTTAATGATAAATATACATATATTTATACAAAAATAATTTTAATATATATTTTATATTCTAAAAATCTCATTTTCTTAAGATGTCGTATTTTAAATCTTTCGAGACCGAATACTCCTTGCGGAGGTCTAAATCTCGCACTACTAAGCCCGAGGATGTGCGATAATCCGCACCATCCCGAACGGGTTCCCCAAAATGGGTTGTAGCGGCACTTTGCAAAGATTTGAATAAATACTAAATCCTTTAGAAAACAGTTTTATTAAATAAATGGTATTTAAACGTAAAAGTGCAATAAAAGTTACATAATTTGTTGTGAAATACCCAAATTAGCAAAAATATGATTTTACAGGTTTATCATTAATTTTAGCAATATATAAAAATTTACTATAATTTTTCCATGTTTTAATATTAAGAAACTAATTATCGATAATCTTTATTTAACCGTAAAATAATTACATTTATTCCAGCAAAAGTTGTCCCGGTCATGATAGTTGTTTTAAGACTTAGTTCCATATGTCCCACCATGAATTTGGGGTTGTCCGTTACCCTGGTGATTTTATCGTGAAGGATAAATGATAAAAGTTCATTATATTAACATGGTTTAATATCGATTTTAATTGTCAAAACTCGTAAAATAGATAATACTGTAAAATATTCAGAATTAAGTCTTAATATATTTTTCACAGATAGATATTGTTATGATGAAGATAACAAGAGGTCAAGTGTTGAGAGATCTTACCGGAAATGATCTAGAAAAATGAACTTCGGTGAACGTTGGGTTGTACGAGACAATTAATATCTTGAAGCCAAGAATTTTTCTGCCTTTGAGGCTTTTCCCAGAGGATAGAGGACGCAAAGAGGAAGCTCTGGAAATTTTTTGAGAGTTTTGTGTCGAACAGATAATTTGTGGTGAATTTTAGAAGTTCGGGGCTATTTATAGGGATTTCTAGGATTAAAAAACCATTTCTTTATTTATTTAATTATTGCTACAGTAACCGACCAGATCTGGGCCATTGGCCGACCAGATCTAAGGATTCATGTTCTCTCACGTGTGTGGGGCCCACATGAAAATAAAATAAAATAAAATATTTTTTTTTAATATTCAGAAATGTTTAAAAAATGTTTTTGGCTTGTAAAAATTATTTTAAAATAGTAAAAAAAAATTTAAAAATCTGGAAAAATTATAGAAAATGTATTTTGATATTTTACATCTTTTGCAACCAATATAATTATTTATTATTATTTAAAAATATTTTTAAAAATTATTTGTTGGCTTCTAGAAATTATTTAAAAATAGTAAAAATATGAAAAAAATTATATAAAATGTATTTTGATATTTTATATCTTTTACAACCAAATTTTGTCTAAAATAGATCTTCTCATCGGTTATAAAATTTTTCCCTTCGATAAAAAAAAACATTTAATTTCTTAAAAATTCCCAAAAATTCCTAAAAATCATATTAATTTATTTTAAACATGGAAAAATATTTTTAAAGTGTTTTCTAACAATAGAAGCAGTAAAATAATTGTTTTGATATCGAGAAAAATTATAAGATGTTTTTTTTTTACGTATCTACGGTACACAGTCGTTACAATCTACCCTCCTTAGAAAAAATTTCGTCCTCGAAATTTACAATTATATAAGAACTAATTTATAAATAAGAAAGGGTATCTTGCACGCATGTCGGCTTCCCTTTCCCAAGTGGACTCTCCCGGACTGTCTTTACTCCACATCACTCGGACCAAGTTAACTTCCTTGTTCCGAAGTGTCTTCACTTTCTTGTCCAGGATCTCCACGGGCTGTTGCTCACAAGACAAGTCGGGTTGTATAGTGAGCTCGGAATGATCAAGAACATGGCTGGGATCACTCACATACCTTCTAAGTTGGGATATGTAGAACACATTATGCACTCCTTCCAATGAGGGTGGAAGCGCTAAGCGGTATGCCACTTCACCGACTCGTTCGAGTATGTCGAACGGTCCAATGTATCTCGGACTTAATTTACCCCGTCTTCCAAATCGGATCACTCCGCGGTTCGGAGATATCTTCAAGAATACGTGATCTCCTGGCTGGAACTCCAAGTATCGTCTCTTTGCATCAGCCCAGTGCTTCTGTCGATCTTGGGCTATGCACATCCTTTCCCTGATAGTACGAACTACATCAACCGTCGCTACTATCATCTCTGGTCCAAGAAGTTCCCTATCTTCGATACCGTCCCAACTTAATGGTGATCAACACTTCCTTCCATACAATGCTGCAAAAGGTGCAATTCCTATGCTTGCTTGGTAGCTGTTGTTGTATGAAAACTCCACGAGATGTAGGTGATCTTCCCACGTTCCTTTGAAGTCTAACATACATGCTCTAAGCATATCCTCCAAGATCTGAATAGTTCGCTCAGACTGACCATCTGTTTGTGGATGATAAGCCGTGCTGAAGTTCAGACTTGTTCCCAAGCTCGCTTGCAGACTCTGCCAAAATTGCGATCGGAACCTGGTGTCACGATCGGAGACAATGCAGACCGGTACTCCATGAAGTCTCACAATTTCCTCCATGTACTTCTTTGCTAGTGTCTCAGTTGATTGGCCAACTCGAAATGGGATGAAGTGGGCCGACTTTGTGAGTCGATCCACAATGACCCATACTGCATCGTTACCCTTTGTGCTGCGAGGAAGAGCAGTCACAAAATCCATCGTGATGTGTTGCCACTTCCATTCTGGGATTGGTAACGGTTGAAGTAATCCAGCAGTCCTGTGATGTTCAGCCTTTACTTGCTGACACACCAAGCATTTTGCGACGTTTCTGGCTACTTCACGCTTCATTCCATGCCACCAATAATTCTGACGTAGATCTTTGTACATCTTGGTACCTCCAGGGTGTACTGAGTAGGGAGAGCTATGAGCTTCTTTCATTAACTCTTCCCGTACATGACCTTTTGGTACACACAATCTGCTGCCGTATCTTAAAGATCCGTCTTCATGGATGATGAAATCTGTTCTGAGTCCATTCTCCACTTGTTCTCTGATCCTTTGCAACTTAGCATCACTTGCTTGAGCTGCTTTGATCTGATTGACAATATTTGATTGAATTTGTAGATTCATCAAACTTGAAGCATTACCTGGCATGACTACTTCAATCTCCATCTGATGCAAGTCTTGCTGAAGCTTCCACTGAGCGGTGAGATTCATCGATAATGGTTGGCGACTAAGAGCATCAGGCACTACGTTCACCTTCCCTGGGTGATATTGCAAGTCGATATCGAAGTCTGCCATGTGTTCTAACCATCTTCTCTGCCGCATATTCAACTCCTTCTGAGTAAACACATACTTCAGGCTCTTATGATCTGTGTAGATGTTCACTCGTTCACCAAGTAGATAATGGCGCCAAATCTTGAGAGCAAAGATGACGGCTGCCAACTCCAGATCATGCGTCGGATAATTGCGCTCATGAATCTTCAGCTGTCTTGAAGCATAAGCCACAACTTTACCGTGCTGATGTAGAACACATCCTAATCCCTTACCGGATGCATCACAATGTACTTCGAATCCTCCGGATTGATCCGGTATGACGAGAATAGGTGCAGATGTCAATCTTGACTTGAGTTCTACGAAAGCTTGCTCGCATGCTTCTGACCACACAAATTCTTCATCTTTTCTTGTGAGCTTGGTCAGGGGTGTTGCTATCTTCGAAAAGCCTTCAATGAATCTTCTGTAATATCTAGCTAAGCCCAAGAAACTCCGTATATCCTTCACTGATTTTGGTGTAGGCCAATCGCTAACTGCTGAAACTTTCGCTGGATCCACAGAAATTCCTTCACCTGATACGATATGTCCAAGAAAACCAACTTGATTTAGCCAAAACTCGCACTTGCTGTACTTGGCATAAAGCTGATGTTGTCGAAGAGTTTCCAGGACAATTCGTAGATGTTCTGCATGTTCTTTCCGACTCTTAGAATACACCAGGATGTCGTCGATGAAGATGACAACAAACCTGTCTAAATACTCCCGGAAAACTTGGTTCATTAGGTTCATGAATATTGCCGGTGCGTTGGTCACTCCAAATGGCATCACAAGAAATTCGTAATGTCCATAACGAGTTCTGAAAGCCGTTTTGTGGATATCAGACTCCTTGACCTTCACCTGATGATAACCTGAACGAAGATCTAACTTAGAGAATACACAAGATCCACTTAGCTGATCGAATAAATCATCGATGCGCGGAAGGGGATACTTGTTCTTTATGGTTACTTCGTTCAAGGCTCTATAATCGATGCACATTCTGTATGAACCTTCCTTCTTCTTCACAAGCAGTACTGGTGATCCCCAACTTGACGTGCTGGGACGAATCCATCCTTTCGCCAATAATTCGTCCAACTGAGTTCGGATCTCCTTTAAACCTTCCGGACTTAACCGATAAGGTGCTTTGATCACTGGTTGTGCTCCTGGTACTAAATCAATACTGAATTCAAGAGCTCGATCGGGAGGCAAACCTGATATGTCTTCAGGAAATATGTCGTCGAACTCTCGAACCACTTCTGGCTTTGATCCTTCATCCGCTTGAATCGCTGCAATTACGGTTTCCTTCGGCCTCGCCTTGTATGTACTTGGCTCTAGGGTACGATCTCCACTTTTGAAATAAAAGACTGGATGGTCTGGAATCTCGAACACTACCCTTCTTTGACGACAGTCGATGGTAGCGTAAAATGTTCCTAGCCAATCCATACCCAGAACCACGTCGAAGTTCGGTATGTCCAGCACCTTGAAGTCAGCATAGAATTCTCTACTGCAGACGACTACTGGACACAGGTCGTATCCCGTTGTTGCCTTTAGAACGCCGTTCCCTGAACTGACATTCCAGCTGGATACGAGGGGTTTAATTGGAATCGCATGTGTTCGGACGAACCGTTGCGACATAAAGCAATGAGATGCTCCAGTATCAAACAGTGCTAGTGCAGGTATTGAGGATACTAAGATTGTACCTAAGGTATGTGGGATATGTTTTAGGTATAGAAAATATGTAACTAAGTAGTAGGATAGAAAAGCAAAATTTGAAAAGAAAAGTTTACCGGTGATGACTTGGCCAGTGGCTGTAAGGTGTTTTTCGTCACCCCAGTGAGATGGGAATACGCGAGCGCTTGTCAGGCGTACTACAGATTCCCCCTGCCTAGGGTAGGCCGGGGTTTAATGATTGTGGGGATCCGAATCTCCGGCAGCCGCGGACTAAGCTGCCGTTAATTACCCATCGTCTTTGGGGCGAGGGAACCTCCGATTAACGGGTTAAAATGGTCAAGCGAACTCAATGTGCAGTGTACGTGTGTTGTGTCTTGAAAAGGGGGGGTTTGGATATATCGGGAGCCACGCAGAGTTTTTTGGAGGGGGAGAATGTTGTGGAGTATGTGTATGTGTACATTTGTATACAAATGTATGTATATACATATATATATAAATAAAGGGGAAAAAGGCATCCAAAGGATGCGTGGGGGCCACGTGTCGACACGCGAGCGCCTTGCACACTTGCGCAGGTGCGCAAGCGCGCGCGCCACGTGTCGGCGCGCGGGCGCCTTGCGCACTTGCGCAAGCGCGCAGGTGCGCACGCCACGTGTCGGCGCGCGGGCGCCTTGCGCAGGTGCGCAGGCGCGCGTGCCACGTGTCGGCACGCGGGCGCCTTGCGCACTTGCGCAAGCGCACAGGTGCGCACGCCACGTGTCGGCACGCGGGCGCCTTGCGCACTTGCGCAAGCGCGCAGGTGCGCAAGCGCGCGCCACGTGTCGGCACGCTGGCGCCTTGCGCACTTGCGCTACGCGCCGGAGAGGCACAAGAGGCTTTTAGCCTAAAAAAAAAATATTCTCAGAAGAGAAATCAGAGAGGAGTTGGACTCCTGAATGTGTTTTTGGGGTTAATGGAAGGGGTTCTTCTTCTTCCTCCTGTTGCTTGCTGGATCTTGAAGATCAAGAGATGTGAAATCTCAAAATCTCTCCTTTTTAAGATCTGATGACAGATCCAAGTTCCCCTTTGTGGGTTTTGTGGTGGAAAACTATTTAGTTTTGAAAAAGGAAGAGTAAAACTCTTGATTTAATTCAAAAGAAAGAAGAATCTTTTGGAACCTTGAAGAAGAAAGAAAGAGCTCAGCTCTGAAACTTTTTTTTTGGAGAGAGAAAAAGTTATGAGATATTTTCATTATCTTGCCTTTATAGGCTATACACTCTACATATAGCCCCTTGGGCTTCACAAAATGGCATTTTGCCTATTTCATGGCCCATATGCCATTTCTTTTTGCACATAAGCCATGGGCTTTACAAAAATTTAGCTTTATACCTATTTTTCTTACATTTATCCATAAAATAAAATAAAAGAAAATGCAACAAAATTATTTATTACAAAAATTTTATCTTGGCATGGGGGGAGGCCGGCCGCTTCATGTTCGGGCTCGACCCGGGCATGGGCCCACTTGGCTTGGGGTTGACTTGGATTTTGACTTGGTCAACCGGGGTGTAAATTTTTACCCTAACAAATTGCCCCCCATCAATAAATGCACACCACATATGTGGGTCGTGTGCATGAAATTGATGGATTTTCTTTCACGTGGAGGCGACTTGATTTGGTTCCTGCTTTTTGGGAAGCTGGCACTGCCCTTTTTACGACATGGACGGCCGTTGCTTGACATGTCTCCGAGACGGAGTGTCTGTGATAGACGTTTTCCCTGGCCCGGAGTTATCTGGTTCCCGCTTTGTAGGAATCCTGCGCTGCCTTTTTTACGACATGGACGGTCAATATTGCCCTTTTTGCGACTTGGACGGTCGGTTCTGCCCTTTTTGCGACTTGGACGGTCGATGCTGCCATTTTAGTGACGTGGACGGTCGGTGCTGCCCTTTTAGCGACGTGGACGGTCGATACTGCCCTTTTTGCGACTTGGACGGTCGGTTCTGCCCTTTTTACGACATGGACGGTCGGTGCTGCCATTTTAGCGACTTGGACGGTCGGTGCTGCCCTTTTAGCGACGTGGACGGTCGGTGCTGCCATTTTAGCGACGTGGACGGTCGGTGCTGCCCTTTTAGCGACGTGGACGGTCGGTGCTGCCCTTTTAGCGACGTGGACGGTCGATGCTGCCCTTTTAGCGACGTGGACGGTCGGTACTGCCCTTTTAGCGACGTGGACGGTCGGTGCTGCCCTTTTAGAGACGTGGACGGTCGGTGCTGCCCTTTTAGCGACGTGGACGGTCGGTGCTGCCCTTTTTAGCGACGTGGACGGTCGGTGCTGCCCTTTTAGCGACGTGGACGGTCGGTACTGCCCTTTTTAGCGACGTGGACGGTCGATGCCTGATTTGACTTGCTCTGCTTCTTGCAATGTCAGGGGTAGACTTGACTTGCTCCGCTTCTTGCGGTGTCGGAGTGGAAGTTGACTTGTTGATATTGATTTGGGTTGATATCAGCATCGCTATACTGGAATATGGTACCAGGAGCGAATCATCATCTGTCATGGAGAGGATTTTGGGATTTTGGTTTTTGTTTGGCATCTGCATTGCTGCACTGGAATAATGCCAGGAGCAACTCATCATTTGCCCCGAGAGGATTTGGGAGAAATTGGGATTGTTTTAGGCCCGTGGATTGTATACGGTTTTGCAGGATGTATGATCCAGACCGTAGGGCCGGAAAAATTTCGGGACTTTGTCGGCGTCTGCATCGCTGCACTGGAATATGGTACCAGAAGCGACTCATCATTCGCCGTTGGGGTATGGGATTTGGAATTTGGTTGGCGTCTGCATCGCTACACTGGAATATGGTACCAGGAGCGACTCATCATTCGCCACTTGGGGATTGGGGAGCGATGGCTTAGGAGACAGGTTTAGATCCCTATTGCCTAAGGCTTTTCAATTTTATGGGCCGTGAGGGTCCCATAAAAGCATTTTCTCCCTACGAGTCGTAAGGATCCCGCAGGTGTATTTTCTCCTTAAGAGTCGTGAGGACTCCTAAGTGTGTTTTTCCTTTATGAGTCGTAAGGATCCCACAAAGGTTTGTTCTCCTCATGTATCGTGAGGACACATGAGTGGGTCTTCTCAATGGAGCATAATTCCAAAGGCGGAGACCAGCCGCGCAACTTGATAATTGTGGTGGGGCATGAGTACGATGAGAATTATTTGAGCCCGTGGATTGTATACGGTAGTCAACTTGGGGACCAACCGTAGGGCTGGGAGAATTTTGAGAAATTGGATTTTGGTTGGCGTCTGCATCGCTGCACTGGAATATGGTACCAGGAGCGACTCATCATTCGCCGTTTGGGGACTTGGAATTTGGATCTTGTTTGGCATCAGCATTGCTGCACTGGAATAATGCCAGGAGCAACTCATCATTTGCCTTGGGAGGACTTGGGATTTGGGTTTTTGGTCGGCATCAGCACCGCTAACACTGAAGCGAAATGCCAGGAGCGACTCATCATTTGCCGTTGCCCGTTGGGGAACGATGGCTTAGGAGATAGGTTTGGGTCCCTACCACCCAAGGCTTTTCAGTTTTATGGGCCGTGAGGGTCCCATAAAAGCATTTTCTCCCTACGAGTCGTAAGGATCCCGCAGGTGTATTTTCTCCTTAGGAATCGTGAGGATTCCTAAGTGTGTTGCTCCTTTGTGAGTCGTAAGGATCTCACGCAGGGGTTTTCTCCTCACAAGGTCGAGAGGACTTTGTGAGTGTGTTTCATCTCTTTTCACGAGTTTGCGCCCTTTCGGGTTTTCACAGACTCGCCGGTAGTCCTGCTGTTTTTACTCACGGAGCCCTTTCGGGTTTTCATCCGTGCCCATTTTGCTTGTGGACATACCGTTTTTTTTTTCTTTTTCTTTTTCTTTTTTTTTTTTTTTTTGCCGCTGGTGGGACTTTAAAAGTGGTCTCACCGGCAGGATTTGGGAGAAATAGGGGTCATTTACGCCCGTGGATTGTATACGGTTTTGCAGGATGTCTGATCCAGACCGTAGGGCTGATGTGCTCAATTCGTCTGCGACTTGGAGCATTCACGTGTAGTATTTCTTGAGATATCGGCCATTGATGGGTGGCATGGGCCTTTCTCCCTCGGCGCTTATTAGTTGATAGGATCCTCCGTCAAACACTTTCTCGACGACGTATGGTCCTTCCCAGTTCGGCTCGAATTTTCCCTTGGCATGTCGATTGGGGAAGATCGGTCTTTTGAGTACCAACACCAATTCACCTTTCTTGAAAGCGCGGAGACGGGTTATCTTGTCATAGGCCCGTGACATTTGGGCTCGGTATAGCTCCAGATTTTGTTGCACCGCGAGCCTCTTTTCTTCGAGGGCATCGAGTTCTTCAAGTCGAAGGAGCACGTTTTCTTCCTCCGTCAACTCATGTTGGACAGCCATTCTTAAGCTCGGAACTTCAACTTCGAGGGGGAGGACCGCCTCCACTCCGAAGAGCAATGAGTATGGAGTGGACTGAGTTGGAGTACGGTGCATGGTACGATATGCCCACAATGCCTCGTGAAGCTTGAGATTTCAGTCTCTCTTGTTGGCTGAAGCATTTTTCCTCAGAAGCTTGCATAGAGTCTTATTGAAGGCTTCGGCTAGCCCATTGGCTCTTTGATTATAGATGGAGGAATATCTCCAGTCTATCTTGTGCTGAGTAGCGAACCTTGAGACATTGAAGCTCTTGAAAGAAGGCCCGTTGTCAGAAATGATTCTTCTTGGTGTACCGAAGCGGTATAGAATATTATGCTGGAAGAATGTCAGAATATCGTTTGTCTTGACTTCTTTTAGCGGGACAGCTTCAGCCCACCTGGAGAAGTAGTCTGTCGCGGCCAGTATGAACCGGTGGCCTTTAGATGACGGAGGATCAATTGGGCCAACAATGTCGGTGCCCCAAATTTCGAAGGGCCACGACGCCACTGTAGGATGCAATGGGTTGGGATGCTTGTGAATAAAATCACCGTGAATTTGGCAGATATAACATTTCTTTGCATGCTCTCCGCAATCCCGTATCATGGTGGGCCAGTAATACCCAAGCCGTTTGATTTGAAGTCGCATCTTGGGGCCAGATTGGTGAGCACCGCAAACGCCTGAGTGGACATCTTTCATGACCTTTTGGGCTTCGGCCAATGACAGACACCTGAGCCAGAATTGGTCATATGACCTGCGGTATAACGTGTCATTTACAAACACGTATCGGAGAGCTCTTTTCTTCAGCTGAATCCTCGCAGATTTTTCTTCGGGCAGCTTGTCATATCGGAGGTACTCTATGAAGAGTTCTCTCCAATCGGGCTCGTCTTGGACGATCGAAGCTTCTTCGGCGGGATTGCTCTTCTGTTCCGCGCTTTCCTCTTCTCGTAGAGAGACATGGGATAGGATTTGCCGGCTCCTGACTGTGATCAGAATTTCGTCGATGTCAGGATCAGCCAGCTCCTTGGCCAAGCGAGCGAGTACATCAGCCTTTCCGTTCAACGCTCTAGGGACTCTCGTTAGTTCAATATGAGTGAACCGTTTCATGAGTTCCACTACTCGACCTCTGTACCGAGCTAACTCGGGTTTGTAAATCTTATAGTCGCCGCTTACTTGGTTGACGACGAGCTGGGAGTCACCGTAAACCCGTAGCCGACGGATTTCCATTTCTATGGCGAGCTCCAAACCAGCTATCAGAGCTTCATACTCAGCTTCATTGTTTGTCCGAGGCTCGGTGAGAGCAAAAGAACGCCGTAGGGTTCCCATTGATGGTGTGATGAACACCAATCCTATCCCTGCTTTTATCTCCGGGACGCTTGATTTACTGGAGGTTCTTATCGATGAGGCCCCATCGAAGTAGAGCTCCCAACATGGCTCGTCATTCTCGAGATGCAGCACTTGTTCGTCGGGTAACTCACAATTTAGTGGCGACCCTTCTGGTATGGGATGAGCAGCGAGAAAGTCTGCAAGAGCTTGCCCTTTTACTGCTTTCTGAGGAGTGTAAACTATGTCAAACTCAAGTAGCATGACAGCCCATCTTGCCATTCTGCCGGCTAGGCTTGCTTTGGTCATCAAGTGTTTGAACGGGTCGACCTTGGAGATCAGCATAACCCGATGAGCGAGCAGATAGTGCCTCAGCTTCTTCACAGCAAATATCAGAGCCAGGCATTGCTTTTCGATTGGGGAGTAGTTGCGTTCCGCCCCGACTAGAGTTCGACTGAGGTAGTAGAGGGCATTTTCTTTTTCTTCCTCGTTATTCTGGGCAAGGAGCGCACCGAGTGACTCGTCCAGCGCGGCAGTGTAGAGAATCAGCGGTTTACTTGGAATGGGAGCGGCCAGCACTGGAGGATGCAACAAGTATTGTTTAATGCTTTCGAACGCTGCTTGACATTCGGCATCCCAGATAAAAGGAGCTCCTTTCTTCATGAGCTTTGAGAAGGGCCTACATCTCCCTGATAAATTTGAGATAAACCTCCGTATATAAGCAAGCTTGCCTTGAAAAGATCTTAGCTGCGTCAGACTCTTCGGAGGGGGCATCTCCATGATGGCCTTTATCTTTGATGGGTCAACTTCGATCCCTCGATGTCGGACTATGAAGCCCAGGAATTTTCCCGATGACACGCCAAAAGCACACTTCAGAGGATTCATCTTCAGATCGTATTCCCTCAGTCTGGTGAGAACGGTCCTGAGATCTTGGATATGATCGGCCTTGGCTTTAGTCTTGACGACCAGATCATCAGCATAGCATTCAACGACTTTATGGATTAGGTCATCAAAGATATTAGTCATCGCCCTTTGATATGTAGCACCTGCGTTCTTCAGTCCGAATGGCATTACCTTGTAGCAATATATTCCGATCGGGGTTCGAAATGCTGTGTGCTTCTCATCCTCAGGCGACATCTTGATCTGATTATATCCAGACGAGCCATCCATAAAGGTGAACAGTTCGTAATTTGAGGTGTCATCGACCATCATTTCCATGACCGGTAGCGGGAAGTCGTCTTTAGGACATGCCTTATTGAGGTCCCTGAAATCGACACAAACTCGGATCTGCCCATTTTTCTTCTTCACTGGGACTATGCATGCGATCCAGTCTGCATATTTCTCTTACCTGATGAAGCCGGCATCGATGAGCTTCTTGGTTTCCTCGATGACCTTTTCTTCCAACTCCCTTCTCATTCTTCGAGGAGCTTGTTTGACTGGCCTAGCATCAGGAGATATAGCCAGCTTATGCACGGCTACCTCAGGGGAAAGGCCAGGCATTTCTTTGTACGTCCACGCGAAGCAGTCGACGAACTCACGCAGCAGGGCAATTATCTGCTCTTTCATTTCCTCTGACAAGAGTGAGCTGATGTAGGTCGGCCTTGGATTATCGGGCGTTCCTAAGTCAATCTCGGTTAGCTCATCAAAGGTTGCTTGTCCGCCATCTTCGAGCTCTTGAGGAGCTTCTTCTGGCTCGGCTATCTCGTCATCATCATTTGATCTTTCGCTGGTCTCACCAACATGGATCATGTAGCACGCTTTGGAATCAGGTTGAATGTAGCCTATGCCCCGTCTATCTGGAATCCGTCCATCGATGAGTGCTCGGACCTGGGGCGGATACCATAGCCCTTCGTAAAACTTTGCTTCGGACTCCGTTTGATATAACCGGCATCCGCACTTCTTAAAGTATTCCCGCATCTCGCGCGCATAGTATCTGGGATTGAGGACGGCTCTTATGCCTCTCTCATAGGGAAGGCACGCGACAGAAAGGTCGTCCGGGTGCACAACGGGGTTTGACCCATAAAACAAGATGCCCTTCTGTCCACTTTTCCTCCCGGGAACGTAGAAAGTTTTCAGCTGGTCCACGGTGGAGATTGATAATGCATCGAGCTCTTTGCACATTTGCTCTGGTACCCTTTGTAGGGTGTTTTTCGTCACCCCATTGAGATGGGAATACGCGCGCGCTTGTCAGGCGTACTACAGATTCCCCCGGCCTAGGGTAGGCTGGGGTTTATTGATTGTGGGGATCCGAATCTCCGGCAGCCGCGGACTAAGCTGCCGTTAATTACCCCTCGCATTTGGATCGAAGGAACCTCCGATTGACGGGTTAAACTAGTCATGCGAACTCAATATGCAGTGTGTTGGTGTGTGTGTATTTTTTTGTTTTATTCCACTTGTAAAAAAAGAGATATGTACATATATATATATATATATTCTATATATGAAAATAAATAAGTAAATAAATATTTGGAGAATTTTTTTTTATTTTTAAAATATTTTTTTCATTTTAAAATATTATTTATAATTTATTTTTATTTATTTAATATTTTTTTTAAATAAAAAAGGGATTAAATAAAGAAAAGAAGAGAAGAAAAATAATTATGTTTTTATTTTAATTTTTAAATATTATTTATAATTTATTTAATATTTATTTATTTTTATTTTAAATAAAAAAAAGAAGGAAGAAAGAAGAAAAGAGAATTTTTTTTATTTTATTTTATTTATTTATTTTTTTTTTTAAAATGGGGGTCACATGCTAACATGTGACACCTCAAGTGAGTGGGTCACATGCTAAACATGTGACCCGGTCACATGTTCAACATGTGACCCCTCATGCAAGGGGGTCACATGTTTAACATGTGACCCCTCATGTGAGGGGGGTCACATGTTAAACTTGTGACCCGGTCACATGCTTTGCATGTGACCCCTCATATGAGGGGGTCACATGTTTAACATGTGACCCGGTCACATGTTTTGCATGTGACCCGGTCACATGTTTTGCATGTGACCCCTCATATGAGGGGGTCACATGTTTAACATGTGACCCCTCATGTGAAGGGGCATGTGACCCCTCATGTGAGGGGGTCACATGGTTTGCATGTGACCCGGTCACATGCTTTGCATGTGACCCCTCATGTGAAGGGGTCACATGTTTAACATGCGACCACTCATGTGAGGGGGTCACATGGTTTGCATGTGACCGCAACCTTTTTTTTTTTTTTTGGTGGAAACGTGGAGTTCAACTCCAAAATAATTTTATATGGCTAAAAAAAATGTAATGTGGAGTTAAACTCCCCAAAAAAAGGTATTTTTTTGTGGAGTTAAACTCCAAAAGAATTTCTGTAGTGGAGTTAAACTCCAAAAGAATTTTACTGTGGAGTTGAACTCCAAAGATTTTTACTGTGGAGTTGAACTCCAAAAGAATTTTATATGGCTAAAAAAATGTAATGTGGAGTTAAACTCCCCCAAAAAGGTATTTTTTTTTTGGTGGAGTTAAACTCCAAAAGAATTTCTGCAGTGGAGTTGAACTCCAAAATAATTTTATTTGTTGTGGAGTTGAACTCCAAAAGAATTTTATTTATGGAGTTGAACTCCAAAAGATGTTCTCCTTTCTCCTTTGAGAAGAAACCCAAAATGGGTTCTCTTGAAACTCCAAGATCTAGATCTTGGACGATAAAAAAAGAGACCCCTTTTCTTCTCTTGATGGAGTTTTTGGAGATGGGTTTGTGGTAAAACTTTATTTAGTTTTTTAAAAAAGGAGAGCTAAGCTCTTGATTTATTTTGAAAATAAAAAGGAAGAGGAAGAACTTGAAAAGGAGAGAGTGGAGGAACAAACCCTAGTTTTTTAGGGAATGAAAAAAGTCTTCTTATTATTCATCATCATGTTGCCTTTTATAGGCTTACACATTTACATATAGCCCCTTGGGCTTTTCAAAATGGTTTTTTGCCTATCTCATGGCTTATGTGTCATTTGTTTTTGCACATAAGCCATGAGCTTACAAAAATTTGGCTTTATGCCCATTTTGCATACATTCATGCACAAAAATTACATAAAAATTATTTGTTACATGATTTTTGTTGTTGGCATGGAGGAGGCTGGCCGCGGGCTCGACTTGGGCATGGGCCCGCTTGACCTAGGCTTGGGCCCACCTGGCTTGGGGTTGACCTTGACTTTGACTCGGTCAACGGGGGTGTAAATTTTTACCCCAACAAAGTGCCCCCCATCAATAAATGCACACAGCATATATAGGTCGTGTGCATGAAATTGATGGATCTTCTTTCACGTGGAGGCGATTTGCTTTGGTTCCCACTTTTTGGGACGCACTGCCCTTTTTACGACATGGACGGTCGACGCTTGACGCGTCTCCGAGACGGAGTGTCCGTGGTAGACGTTTCCCTGACCCGGAGTGATTTGGTTCCCGATTTGTGGGGAGCTTGCACTGCCCGTTTTACGACATGGACGGTCGACGCTTAACGCGTCTCCGAGACGGAGTGTCCGTGGTAGACGTTTCCCTGACCCGGAGTGATTTGGTTCCCGATTTGTGGGGAGCCCGCACTGCCCGTTTTACGACATGGACGGTCGACGCTTAACGCGTCTCCGAGACGGAGTGTCCGTGGTAGACGTTTCCCTGGCCCGGAGTGATCTGGTTCCTGCTTTGTAGGAAGCCTGCACTGCCCTTTTTGTGACATGGACGGTCGACGCTCTGATCCGGAGCGATTTGGGTTCCCAATTTGCGGGAGCCTGCACTGCCCTTTTTGCGACATAGACGGTCGACGCTCTGTTACGAAGCGATTTGGGTTCCCAATTTGCGGGAGCCTGCACTGCCATTTTTGCGACATAGACGGTCGACGCTCTGATCCGAAGCGATTTGGGTTCCCAATTTGCGGGAGCCTGCACTGCCCTTTTTGCGACATAGACGGTCGACGCTCTGTTACGAAGCGATTTGGGTTCCCAATTTACGGGAGCCTGCACTGCCCTTTTTGCGACATAGACGGTCGACGCTCTGATCCGGAGCGATTTGGGTTCCCAATTTGCGGGAGCCTGCACTGCCCTTTTTGCGACATAGACGGTCGACGCTCTGTTACGAAGCGATTTGGGTTCCCAATTTGCGGGAGCCTGCACTGCCCTTTTTGCGACATAGACGGTCGACGCTTAACGCGTCTCCGAGACGGAGTGTCCTTGGTAGACGTTTCCCTGGCCCGGAGCGATCTGGTTCCTGCTTTGTAGGAAGCCTGCACTGCCCTTTTTGCGACATGGACGGTCAACGCTCTGTTCCGAAGCGATTTGGGTTCCCAATTTGCGAGAGCCTGCACTGCCCTTTTTGCGACATAGACGGTCGACGCTCTGATCCGAAGCGATTTGGGTTCCCAATTTGCGGGAGCCTGCACTGCCCTTTTTGCGACATAGACGGTCGACGCTCCGTTACGAAGCGATTTGGGTTCCCAGTTTGCGGGAGCCTGCACTGCCCTTTTTGCGACATAGACGGTCGACGCTCTGATCCGGAGCGATTTGGGTTCCCAATTTGCGGGAGCCTGCACTGCCCTTTTTGCGACATGGACGGTCGACGCTCTGATCCGGAGCGATTTGGGTTCCCAGTTTGCGGGAGCCTGCACTGCCCTTTTTGCGACATAGACGGTCGACGCTCTGTTACGGAGCGATTTGGGTTCCCAATTTGCGGGAGCCTGCACTGCCCTTTTTGCGACATAGACGGTCGACGCTCTGTTACGAAGCGATTTGGGTTCCCAATTTGCGGGAGCCTGCACTGCCATTTTTGCGACATAGACGGTCGACGCTCTGATCCGAAGCGATTTGGGTTCCCAATTTGCGGGAGCCTGCACTGCTCTTTTTGCGACATAGACGGTCGACGCTCTGATCCGGAGCGATTTGGGTTCCCAATTTGCGGGAGCCTGCACTGCCCTTTTTGCGACATGGACGGTCGATGCTTGATTTGACTTGCTCTGCTTCTTGCAGTGTCAGGGATGGACTTGACTTTCTCCGCTTCTTGCGGTGTCGAGATTGGATTCTGACTTGCTCCGCTTTCTGCGGTGTCGGAGTGGAAGTTGACTTGTTGATTTTGATTTCGAGGCGGAGCATAATTCCGACGAGGAGGTCGTTATCCCGAGGCGAAGCATGATTTCGACACGGGGTAAATTCTGGGACGAAGCGTGATTCCGCCACAGAGGTTGTTGGTTTGATTTGATTTGGTGTTGACATCAGCATCGCTACACTGAAATATGGTACCAGGAGCGAATCATCATCTGTCTTGAGAGGATTTGTGAATTGGTTTTTTTTGTCGGCATCTGCATTGCTGCACTGGAATAATGCCAGGAGCAACTCATCATTTGCCCCGGGAAGATTTAGGATTGGTTTTGGTTTGGCATCTGCATTGCTGCACTGGAATAATGCCAGGAGCAACTCATCATGTGCCCCGGGAGGATTTGGATTTGTTTTTTTTTGTTTGGCATCTGCATTGCTGCACTGGAATAATGCCAGGAGCAACTCATCATGTGCCCCGGGAGGATTTGGATTTGTTTTTTTTGTTTGTTTGGCATCTGCATTGCTGCACTGGAATAATGCCAGGAGCAACTCATCATTTGCCCCGGGAGGATTTGGGATTGGTTTTTGTTTGGCATCAGCATTGCTGCACTGGAATGATACCAGGAGCAACTCATCATTTGCCCCGGGAGGACTTGGGAGAGATTGGGATTGTTTTACGCCCGTGGATTGTATACGGTTTTGCAGGATGTATGATCTAGACCGTAGGGCCAGAAACATTTCAGGACTTTGTTGGCGTCTGCATCGCTGCACTGGAATATGGTACCAGGAGCGACTCATCATTCGCCGTTGGTATGAGATTTGGAATTTGGTTGGCGTCTGCATCGCTGCACTGGAATATGGTACCAGGAGCGGCTCATCATTCGCCACTTGGGGATTGGGGAGCGATTGCTTAGGAGACAGGTTTGGATCCCTATCACCTAAGACTTTTCAATTTTATGGGCCGTGAGGGTCCCATAAAGGTATTTTCTCCCTGCGAGTCGTAAGGATCCCGCAGGTGTATTTTCTCCTTAAGAGTCGTGAGGACTCCTAAGTGTGTTTTTCCTTGGTGAGTCGTAAGGATCTCACGAAGGTTTGTTCTCCTCATGCATCGTGAGGACACATGAGTGGGTCTTTCCAATGAAGCATAATTCCAAAGGCGGAGACCAGCCGCGTAACTGGTGGTTGCGGTGGGGCATGGGTATGCTGAGAATTATTTGAGCCCGTGGATTGTATACGGAAGTCAATTTGGGGACTAACCGTAGGGCCGAAAGAATTTTGGGAAATTGGATTTTTGTTTGGCGTCTGCATTGCTGCACTGGAATAATGCCAGGAGCAACTCATCATCCGCCCTTTTTTTTTTTTTTTTTTTTTTTTTTACCGCGATTGCTCTATCATTTCAGCTTTACTTATCGCGAAAGTCGCGATTGCCCTATCATTTCGGCTATTTATTCGCGGTTGCCCCATCATTTCGGCTTTATTTTCATTTTTATTTTTACTCGCTGATTTTTATTGCGAGTTGCCCCATCATTTCGGCTTTTCTTTATTTTTCTTTTATTTACACATTTTTTTTATTTACACATGTATATATATATATATATATATATATATATATATATATATATATTACATTCCCAGTTTAACGACTTAGAGGTCGACTGTTTCCAGTTTAACGACGTGGTGGTCCTCTGTTTCCAGTTTAAAGACGTAGAGGTCATCTGTTTCCAGTTTAAAGACGTAGAGGTCATCTGTTTCCAGTTTAAAGACGTAGAGGTCATCTGTTTCCAGTTTAAAGACGTAGAGGTCATCTGTTTCCAGTTTAACGACTTGGAGGTCATCTGTTTCCAGTTTAAAGACTTGGAGGTCATCTGTTTTCCAGTTTAAAGACGTAGAGGTCATCTGTTTCCAGTTTAACGACGTGGAGGTCATGCTGTCTCCAGTTTAACGACGTGGAGGTCAGCTGTTTCCAGTTTAACGACGTGGAGGTCATATGATGAGGAGCTCTGAGAACATACCTGATTGAGTAGCTGTAAGGGGCACCGCTGGAGTTTGCCCGAGATGACTTATTACTTTGTCAGTGTTGATGGCCTTGCCCCCAGCTGGGGCCAAGAAAAATCGTTCAAATATACCGACTTGCGTCGAATATGGCAATTGGAAATTATTAATCTGCAAATAGAAACATTTTTTCAGTATAGGCAATCAATATGTATATTGATTGAGTTCGCATGAACGTTTAACCCGAAATATGGGAGGAGAGATTGGTCCCACCGGGCGTGCCAGAATCTGTAGGGTATTTTTCGTCACCCCATTGAGATGGGAATACGCGCGCGCTTGTCAGGCGTACTACAGATTCCCCCGGCCTAGGGTAGGCTGGGGTTTATTGATTGTGGTGATCCGAATCTCCGGCAGCCGCGAACTAAGCTGCCGTTAATTACCCCTCGCATTTGGAGCGAAGGAACCTCCGATTGACGGGTTAAACTAGTCATGCGAACTCAATATGCAGTGTGTTGGTGTGTGTGTATTTTTTTGTTTTATTCCACTTGTAAAAAAAGAGATATGTACATATATATATATATATATTCTATATATGAAAATAAATAAGTAAATAAATATTTGGAGAATTTTTTTTTATTTTTAAAATATTTTTTTCATTTTAAAATATTATTTATAATTTATTTTTATTTATTTAATATTTTTTTTAAATAAAAAAAGGGATTAAATAAAGAAAAGAAGAGAAGAAAAATAATTATGTTTTTATTTTAATTTTTAAATATTATTTATAATTTATTTAATATTTATTTATTTTTATTTTAAATAAAAAAAAGAAGGAAGAAAGAAGAAAAGAGAATTTTTTTTATTTTATTTTATTTATTTATTTTTTTTTTAAAATGGGGGTCACATGCTAACATGTGACCCCTCAAGTGAGTGGGTCACATGCTAAACATGTGACCCGGTCACATGTTCAACATGTGACCCCTCATGCAAGGGGGTCACATGTTTAACATGTGACCCCTCATGTGAGGGGGGTCACATGTTAAACATGTGACCCGGTCACATGCTTTGCATGTGACCCCTCATATGAGGGGGTCACATGTTTAACATGTGACCCGGTCACATGCTTTGCATGTGACCCCTCATATGAGGGGGTCACATGTTTAACATGTGACCCCTCATGTGAAGGGGCATGTGACCCCTCATGTGAGGGGGTCACATGGTTTGCATGTGACCCGGTCACATGCTTTGCATGTGACCCCTCATGTGAGGGGGTCACATGTTTAACATGCGACCCCTCATGTGAGGGGGTCACATGGTTTGCATGTGACCGCAACCTTTTTTTTTTTTTGGTGGAAACGTGGAGTTCAACTCCAAAATAATTTTATATGGCTAAAAAAAATGTAATGTGGAGTTAAACTCCCCAAAAAAAGGTATTTTTTTGTGGAGTTAAACTCCAAAAGAATTTCTGTAGTGGAGTTAAACTCCAAAAGAATTTTACTGTGGAGTTGAACTCCAAAGATTTTTACTGTGGAGTTAAACTCCAAAAGAATTTTATATGGCTAAAAAAATGTAATGTGGAGTTAAACTCCCCCAAAAAGGTATTTTTTTTTTGGTGGAGTTAAACTCCAAAAGAATTTCTGCAGTGGAGTTGAACTCCAAAATAATTTTATTTGTTGTGGAGTTGAACTCCAAAAGAATTTTATTTATGGAGTTGAACTCCAAAAGATGTTCTCTTTTCTCCTTTGAGAAGAAACCCAAAATGGGTTCTCTTGAAACTCCAAGATCTAGATCTTGGACGATAAAAAAAGAGACCCATTTTCTTCTCTTGATGGAGTTTTTGGAGATGGGTTTGTGGTAAAACTTTATTTAGTTTTTTAAAAAAGGAGAGCTAAGCTCTTGATTTATTTTGAAAATAAAAAGGAAGAGGAAGAACTTGAAAAGGAGAGAGTGGAGGAACAAACCCTAGTTTTTTAGGGAATGAAAAAAGTCTTCTTATTATTCATCATCATATTGCCTTTTATAGGCTTACACATTTACATATAGCCCCTTGGGCTTTTCAAAATGGTTTTTTGCCTATCTCATGGCTTATGTGTCATTTGTTTTTGCACATAAGCCATGAGCTTACAAAAATTTGGCTTTATGCCCATTTTGCATACATTCATGCACAAAAATTACATAAAAATTATTTGTTACATGATTTTTGTTGTTGGCATGGAGGAGGCTGGCCGCGGGCTCGACTTGGGCATGGGCCCGCTTGACCTAGGCTTGGGCCCACCTGGCTTGGGGTTGACCTTGACTTTGACTCGGTCAACGGGGGTGTAAATTTTTACCCCAACACCCTTGTAACGGCTAGGGACCCTTCTGCAACTTCGAAGGTCTCTCGTAGTTTCGCTTGTTGCGTGGGGGTCCAATCTGCACCGCTGTTGCACGACAGGTCCTCCTCCTCTGACTCTTCAGTGTCACTGCCAAGATGAGGGCGGACTTTGCTGCTAGATGGGCCTTCAGTAACAGATTCGTCCGTATCGCTGCTGAAATGAGGGCGAATTTTGCGGAAGGACGGGCTTCTAGCGTCGGACTCATCAGAGTCGCTGCCGAAATGCGGGCGCACTTGGGTATTTTTGCTTTTGAAAGTGATAGCCGGCGCAGATTTGCTTTTGAGTCTTGGGGCCGTTCTATCCTCAGTCAGTTGTGGCTTAGTATTTTGGTGGTTCGTAAAGTACCGAGAATCTTCATATCGGACTTCATGCACACCGAACGGCTGGATGTCTCCGTCAATGCGTCTTTCTTCGCCATTTTTAGTATACTTCATGCATTGATGGAGAGTTGACGGAATGATGCCGTAATCGTGGAGCCACGGCCGCCCTAAGAGAATCTTATAAGACGTGTCAGCGTCGATCACGTATATCTTAGCTTCAGTTTGCAGATCCCCGAATTTGATTGGCAAGGCTATAGACCCCAGAACTTGCTGGCAATTTTGGTTGAAGCCTTGAATGACAATCCTTTCCCTTGACAGGTGTCGGACGTCCATTGACAAACTCTTCAGAGTTCGCAAGTTCATGATGTTCACTGAGGATCCCGGATCAATCAATATACGATTAATTCGATCTCCGTCACTGTACCCGGTCACGTAAAGCGGCCGATTATGCTCAGCTGTTCCCAGTAGCAAGTCTTCATCCTTAAATGTGACTGCAGCGGCATGCAAAGCGTGCTGGGCTTCTTTCATATTAATTTCCGCAAAGTGAGCCTGATACCGCTCGGGGTTTTGTAGAGCGTGAATGAGAACATCTCTAAGCTCCTTAGATAGGACCAAGGCGTCGTAGATGCTCAGGAGAGACGGAAGCTTCCGGAGATGCGCCAAGACATTATAGTCCACCGAGTAAGGATTTATGTTTTCATCGGCCAGTTCTCTGCCATCTTCTTCATTAGCGACTTGTTTTTCCTTCCCTTTTGGGGCGTTGCCCTGATTTTGCGGTAGAGCCCTGCCGCTTCTGAGCTGGATTTGATTGGCCTTTGTGGTGAGCTCCTCGTCCTCTTCGGGAAAACAGAGATCATCCTCGGAGTCGCTGCCAAGATGGATGGCGTAGCAGGTCACTACTTGGATTTCTTCATTGGAGTCTTCTTCTAACTCCTCCAGAATTTCAGCCGCTTGTACAGGGAAGAACTCCTTCAATTGAATCAGTGTTCTGTCCTTTTGCTCATATTCTTCGAGGGAATCGATATACTTTTGAATGGTCGATCTCCCTGCAGACTCTTTTTCGCGCCGAGCTGCACTTTTCTTCTTCTTGAGCTTCTTGGATTCTGAGCCTGATGGAGCCGCATTGGCAGCTGGACTGGTAGGCTTCTTCTGTCCATCCCATTCCATTCTGGGCTCTTTCTGAAGTAGCTTTAGCATCTTCTTCGTCTTATTAGATATGTGCGTACTCCACGGAGGCCGCGATGAGTCAGTTTCTTTTTTCAGGGCAGCAGGTTCAGCTGTCTGCTCCCAGAAGGCTTCAACTTCTGTCTGTATAAAGTTGGCGGTTGCAACTTGATTGTTCACCAACACACTTTTGGACAGCTCGATCTCTCCAGCCTTGTACTGCTTCTCGACCCAGTCCTTGAAGATATAGCAATCCTCGATCGCATGGCTCACTACTCGGTGGTACGGGCAATACAGGGGATTGTCGGTCATTTTTGCTTCTTGGGGTCTTTTCGACTCCGGCAGTTGTAGGCCATTGTTCAAGGCATCTTTAAATATCTTGCGGACCTTGTCCCTTCTGAAAGAGTAAACCTTGTTCTTTTTCTCCTCTAGGGAAGGCCCATCTCCTCCCAGCAATGGCTTTCGAGACCGGTTGGTTTTGGATTCGCCCGCCCTTCGCTTTTCTTCATTGTCGAAGGCATTGAAGACATTGGTACTGCTGGAACTCCCGCTTCTACGGTTGTCGTCCCGCTTGCTTTTCCAGGTTTTGTCTCTCTGAGAGTCTGGCGGGGACTCTTGCTTCGAGCGTTCCAGCATTTGGACTTTCTTGGTTAGCTCCTGAAACGTCTTGAGGCCCGCTGTACACAAGAAGGGGACCATCCAATTGCTGAGGTTCCCAATGAGAAGGCTGACGGACTGGTCCTGCTCCAGCGGCGGTTCGCACTTAACTGTGAGATTACGCCACCGGGCGATAAAGTCGGTGTTGCTTTCATTCTTCCCCGGCTTGGTCCTCACAAGATCGGCTATAGAGATTTTATCACTGACGCTCATGAACCTTTGCCGGAACAGAGACTCCATTTGGGCAAAGGTAATGACGGACCCGTCCGGTATACTCGCATACCAGTCGAAGGCGACGCCGGTCAGGCTATTGACAAACTGACGAAGAAGGAGCGCATCGTTGCCCCCTGTATTTCCGCACGATGCTTTGAAGTGGGCGACGTGCTGGTTTGCATTCCCCGTTCCATCAAATCTTCCGAACTTAGGAATGACGTAGCCGCTTGGGAACTCAATCAGATCGTACTGCGCGGGATATGGCCGCCCACTACTGCCGATTTCTTTCTGAGCTTCAGCTTCGGCCACCAATGTTTTAACCTTGCTGGTGACCAAATCCATTATCCGATCCTGTGTTAGCGGGATAGTGCTATCTGGGGCCAAGGCGTCCCCAGAAGCGGAATGTAGCCGGCTTTCATTCGGCTCGACCAGTCTTGGTCCCAAAGGAACAGGCATTGGCTGCCTCGGATTGTCATCACCCGGCTGATTAGTAGCGGCTTGTGCTTGATTAGGAGGCGCTCGAGCAATTTGAGCCGTAAGCTGCATCACCACGTTCGTTAAGTCGTCAATCTTCGAATAGAGCTTGGCCATCTCTTTATCTTTGCTCTTGAGCTGTTTTCGAAGTTCTTGAAGCAGCTCTTGCTCCGCAGTCCTAGGGCGGAAAGTCGGCTCTTCCTCGCTGTCCGAGCTTGACTCTACATGGACCGAGGGGTCTATCTGCCTATCATCCTCATCAAGAGGGTTTTCTTCATCCAGCAGGGGCGGCTGTTCTTGGGCGGCGGCAACCACATTCAGGCTAGATTGGGCTTGGGATGTGGTGGCCCCGTCCTTGCTTTTGCTGCGAAGGTTGTCGCTGGGGCGCCCGCCCGCCATATAGACCGTATGGATGATATATCCGGCCGTCTCTCTATCATTGGCAGCTGATTTCACGGCTCGCTGTCTTGACCCCCTTGTTTCGGTAGATGGTAGTCGATTGAAGGCGGCCGGCCTAACCAGGTTCTTGAATGGTGCTGGCGCTTCTTTTCTGGGTTTGTCCCGCTGCTTTCGCACGGCACAGAGTGCTTGATAGACTCTTGAAGAGACAGTGTCATACTTTTTCTGTTGGGGTCGGGACACGTCTCTTCGTGGCGCTGTTCGGACCGTTGTCTTCTTGATTCTGGCGGTCATGGCGTTTTTCTGAACCCACTTCAGAGGCTCGAAGGAATTGCTGATTCTTACGTCCGACTCGGCCGTCGTCGCCGGGCGACCCTGCACTTGGAACTTCACATGATTCCATTTGGCCGAAGCCTTGGCCCTCTTGTTGGCTCGATACCTGAGCCGCTTCTGCCTTAACTTTTCTGTTCTAAGCACCTGGCAGACTTCGGCTTTTTGGGAAGATGCCGCAGACCGGTTGATGGAGGGCCTTGGAGATACGCTCGATTGTGCATTTGTTAGAGTCATCGCCTGAGCTCGTCCGCAACTTTTAATGTTGCCCTTCACATCGGAAGTCTTGCCCCCAGCTAGAGCACCAGGGACTCGTTCAGACACCATCTTAAGTTTCGGTTGTAGTGCCTTGGCGATCACGACATTCGGCCTCTTACCCCTTGAGACCGGCTTGGCCACCTGTTCCGCTGGGATCTCTGCCAGATGAGCGCTTCCGGCAGGGTAGATGATGACAGAGCCAAACTGGCGGGGCGGTTCCTCCCATTGTCGACTGAGGCTTGCGGGGAGAACCACACGAGCGTTGATCTTGACCACGTACGGAATCGGGGTCGCTTTGGAAGTTGAATTCGTCTGGGAAGACATTGTCGTTGAAGGTTGATTGCTGCACGGAAAAAAAAACATCATTTCAGTATAGGCAATCGATATGTATATTGATTGAGTTCGTATGAACGTTTAACCCGAAATATGGGAGGAGAGATTGGTCCCACCGGGCGTGCCAGATTCTGTAAGGTGTTTTTTGTCACCCCAGTGAGATGGGAATACGCGAGCGCTTGTCAGGCGTACTACAGATTCCCCTGCCTAGGGTAGGCCGGGGTTTAATGATTGTGGGGATCCGAATCTCCGGCAGCCGCGGACTAAGCTGCCGTTAATTACCCATCGCCTTTGGGGCGAGGGAACCTCCGATTAACGGGTTAAAATGGTCATGCGAACTCAATGTGCAGTGTACGTGTGTTGTGTCTTGAAAAGGGGGGGTTTGGATATATCGGGAGCCACGCAGAGTTTTTTGGAGGGGGAGAATGTTGCGGAGTATGTGTATGTGTACATTTGTATACAAATGTATGTATATACATATATATATAAATAAAGGGGAAAAAGGCATCCAAAGGATGCGTGGGGGCCATGTGTCGGCACGCGAGCGCCTTGCGCACTTGCGCAGGTGCGCAAGCGCGCGCGCCACGTGTCGGCACGCGGGCGCCTTGCGCACTTGCGCAAGCGCGCAGGCGCGCACGCCACGTGTCGGCGCGCGGGCGCCTTGCGCACTTGCGCAGGTGCGCAGGCGCGCGTGCCACGTGTCGGCACGCGGGCGCCTTGCGCACTTGCGCAAGCGCACAGGTGCCACGTGTCGGTACGCGGGCGCCTTGCGCACTTGCGCAAGCGCGCAGGTGCACAAGCGCGCGCGCCACGTGTCGGCACGCTGGCGCCTTGCGCACTTGCGCTGCGCGCCGGAGAGGCACAAGAGGCTTTTAGCCTAAAAAAAAAAAAAAAAAAAATTTCTCAGAAGAGAAATCAGAGAGGAGTTGGACTCCTGAATGTGTTTTTGGGGTTAATGGAAGGGGTTCTTCTTCTTCCTCCTGTTGCTTGCTGGATCTTGAAGATCAAGAGATGTGAAATCTCAAAATCTCTCCTTTTTAAGATCTGATGACAGATCCAAGTTCCCCTTTGTGGGTTTTGTGGTGGAAAACTATTTAGTTTTGAAAAAGGAAGAGTAAAACTCTTGATTTAATTCAAAAGAAAGAAGAATCTTTTGGAACCTTGAAGAAGAAAGAAAGAGCTCAGCTCTGAAACTTTTTTTTTGGAGAGAGAAAAAGTTATGAGATATTTTCATTATCTTGCCTTTATAGGCTATACACTTTACATATAGCCCCTTGAGCTTCACAAAATGGCATTTTGCCTATTTCATGGCCCATGTGCCATTTCTTTTTGCACATAAGCCATGGGCTTTACAAAAATTTGGCTTTATGCCTATTTTTCTTACATTTATCCATAAAATAAAATAAAAGAAAATGCAACAAAATTATTTAGTACAAAAATTTTATCTTGGCATGGGGGGAGGCCGGCCGCTTCATGTTCGGGCTCGACCCGGGCATGGGCCCACTTGGCTTGGGGTTGACTTGGATTTTGACTTGGTCAACCGGGGTGTAAATTTTTACCCCAACAGTGGCCTCAGCTTCTTCCACTGTCATCGTGAAAGCCTGGCGCCTTGGTACATTCCTCCTGGCCTGAGGAGCATTCCTCGGAACGTTCCTTTGAGCTTGATGGAACTGACGAGGAGGTGGTGCAGCTTGTGATCCCCTGGGTGGTGCAGGCAGGGCAAGTCTGGGAGCAGGTGCCTGAAGAGCCGGTCGCTGCTGATAAGTGTTTGCTGGCCTGGGTGCAGCAACTGGGTTCTGCCTTTGGGGACAAGATCCAATATCATGAGCAGCTGAACCGCAGACTAAACAGAGGCGGTTGGCTCGACGGCAGTCCTTCATCATATGTCCAGTTCTCTTGCAGTATGTACAAAAGGCTGGGCTAGGACGATGAGTTGGTACTCCGGGTCGCCTCGGCACAAAAGATGGTCTGGATGTGGCTCCACCTGTCATCTGGTTGGCAGGGCGTTTGACTCCTGCAGATTGAGGTCTGCCCCTCTCTTTTATCACTGCCTCGTAACTGCGGGCAGCTTCTAATGCATCCTCATGAGTCAAGAACTTTCCTGTGGCTAGAGCAGCCTTGATCTCTGTGTCCAAACCTTGCTGAAAACGACGGGCTCTGATCTCGTCCGTCGGTATCAGGTGTGCCGCGAATCGGCTCAACATAGTGAACTCAGCATCGTATTCATCTACCGATTTCTCCCACATTGATCCTTGCTGTAGATGAATAAACTGCTGCTACATAGCGAACCTGGCAGTCACAGGGAAATATTTCGCGTCAAACTTCTCGCGAAATGTCTTCCATTCAATAGGTTGTGCAAGACGACTTTCTTCCGCCTTCCACCAGTTGCGAGCATTGTCCGTGAGCTGTAGTTTCGCCATACGGACCCAAGCGGCGTCTGGCACTTGAGCTGCTGCCAGATCATCTTCGATGCTTTGAGCCCATTCCTCCGCTTCCAGTGGGCTCCCCTTTCCTGAGAACTGCTTCGGATTTAAAGCCCTGAATTGCCTTACCCCAGGAGCGTCAGCCTCGGGACGGTTCAGGAGTTGTTGCTGTCCCTCAAGAAGGCCGCGAATCGCCTCAAATAGCATTGCTTGCTCGGTGGGTGGAGCAGGATTAGTAGACAAAGTGGTTGGTGGAGGTGGAATGTTGTTGACGTTGGTGCTGGTGTTGTTTGGTGAATCCATAACCTTGAAGAAAAATTTAGGTTAGGATAGATTCAAGTATATGAAATGATAAGATTCAAGGAACATGAATTGTAAAGAATGTTTTTAGTTGCTGGTTCTTGTGTTATATTGCTTAGGTTATTCACGCAGAACAGAACTGCATAGTAGGGTTCTATACAGGTCTGACCTGCATGGGCCACCAACAAAACCTGTCGCGCCCCGCTTCCCGGTGTACGGCGAAGGGGACGCGACGGGCCCGCTACGTATTTACTCTGAAGTAAATACGCTAAGCGTGTCTAAGCAATATAAATAAAATGCACAAGAGACAAAATATATCAGCAACTTTATTCATTAACATTCTTTTACAGTACATGGAAAAGTAAATACATGGAATAAAGCGATGCCTAAACAATGGCATAACAAAAATGAAAAGTACTGAATGGAAAGTGTACAATGACTAGAGCTCGGGGTCTTCACTAAACTGGTCCAAGTCTTCGGCAGTGGGCTCGATCTCCGATGTGTCCATATCCCCTGACGACATTCAAAGAAGAAAGAAAAGAGAATGTCGTCAGCGAACAGGTCGCTCGGTAAGTCTCAAAGAAAGAGGGAGAAATAGAATAGATAGAATAAGAAGGTATCTTTTAACGATACGAGAGGAGTCTCGTTAGACCAGAGACTACAGTGAACTGAATATAGAGTACAAGGTGTAGCTATTAAAGTTGTATTATATTGTGGTAATGTTATATTAACGCTGTTGTTTGTAGCTTGGTACAGAAGGATGCCAGTGTATACGAGAGGAATCTCTATATGCCAGAGACTAAGGGCACGTATAGTACAAGGTACCGTTTATGCCACGGTACAACAGCGACTGGATTCATGTTAGGTGTGTTAATCTTACTGTCTCGTGCCACCTTTAACACCTTCCGTACCAGTCTACCCCTTAAACCCCGTAGTGTTTTGATTGTATTGTTATATTGTATTGTATAGATTGTATAGTTGGATGACTGACCAAAACCATGATATCAGTAAATGGATGTAACTGTATAATCATGTAAATGGAATATCTGAAGAGCCATGTAAATGGAATGTATATCCATGGTTCGGTTCAGTCAAGTTGTATAGATTGATAGATTGAATATATGGAATAATGGATTCATGGATTCATGTTAATTAGTAATATTGTAGATTGTTGATTGTAAATTATACTTGAATCATATTCAAGTTAGATTATTAAGAGACTCAAAGTAAATTGAAGTCCTGATTGTTTTGATGTTATCGGTAACCGCCGCACATGTGCGGCAGGATTTGTGTCTTTTTCAAAGACGATTACCGTATTGATAACACCGTTTTAAAGTTGTCTACCTTAGATAGGCAAGCACCCACTTCTCCGGCTCCCTGAGGCTCAAGAGATTGGTCCCGCTTAAACCTATGTTTACTAGGGTCCTTATTGTAATTTATAAAACTTGAGGGGGTTTTATGTAAAAATACTCTTGTAGAGTTTTCAAAATACACCCCAAGTATTTATTAATCGTCTTCAGAGTTGTAATGAATGTAGATTTTATATTGTGATATTTCTAGTGAAAATATTCTATTTTCATAATAATTGGTATTTATTTGCAATATTGGTTTTGTATGAAAATTCATGGTATTTTAAGGTAAATTGATTCTTGCGATTTTTAGAAAAATGTGGAATTTTTATATCATAACAAAATAGTTATTTTAATGATAAATATACATATATTTATACAAAAATAATTTTAATATATATTTTATATTCTAAAAATCTCATTTTCTTAAGATGTCGTATTTTAAATCTTTCGAGACCGAATACTCCTTGCGGGGGTCTGAATCTCGCACTACTGAGCCCGAGGATGTGCGATAATCCGCACCATCCCGTACGGGTTCCCCAAAATGGGTTGTAGCGGCGCTTTGCAAAGATTTGAATAAATACTAAATCCTTTAGAAAACAGTTTTATTAAATAAATGGTATTTAAACGTAAAAGTGCAATAAAAGTTACATAATTTGTTGTGAAATACCCAAATTAGCAAAAATATGATTTTACAGGTTTATCATTAATTTTAGCAATATATAAAAATTTACTATAATTTTTCCATGTTTTAATATTAAGAAACTAATTATCGATAATCTTTATTTAACCGTAAAATAATTACATTTATTCCTGCAAAAGTTGTCCCGGTCATGATAGTTGTTTTAAGACTTAGTTCCATATGTCCCACCATGAATTTGGGGTTGTCCGTTACCCCGGTGATTTTATCGTGAAGGATAAATGATAAAAGTTCATTATATTAACATGGTTTAATATCAATTTTAATTGTCAAAACTCGTAAAATAGATAATACAGTAAAATATTCAGAATTAAGTCCTAACATATTTTTCAAAGATAGATATTGTTATGATGAAGATAACAAGAGGTCAAGTGTTGAGAGATCTTACCGGAAATGATCTAGAAAAATGAACTTCGGTGAACGTCGGGTTGTACGAGACAATTAATATCTTGAAGCCAAGAAATTTTCTGCCTTTGAGGCTTTTCCCAGAGGATAGAGGACACAAAGAGGAAGCTCTGGAAAATTTTTGAGAGTTTTGTGTCGAACAGATAATTTGTGGTGAATTTTAGAAGTTCGGGGCTATTTATAGGGATTTCTAGGATTAAAAAACCATTTCTTTATTTATTTAATTATTGCTACAGTAACCGACCAGATCTGGGCCATTGGCCGACCAGATCTAAGGATTCATGTTCTCTCACGTGTGTGTGGGGCCCACATGAAAATAAAATAAAATAAATTTTTTTTTTTAATATTCAGAAATGTTTAAAAAATGTTTTTGGCTTGTAAAAATTATTTAAAAATAGTAAAAAAAATTTTAAAAATCTGGAAAAATTATAGAAAATGTATTTTGATATTTTACATCTTTTGCAACCAATATAATTATTTATTATTATTTAAAAATATTTTTAAAAATTATTTGTTGGCTTCTAGAAATTATTTTAAAATAGTAAAAATATTTTAAAAATATGAAAAAATTATATAAAATGTATTTTGATATTTTATATCTTTTACAACCAAATTTTGTCTAAAATAGATCTTCTCATCGGTTATAAAAAATTTCCCTTCGATAAAAAAAAACATTTAATTTCTTAAAAATTCCCAAAAATTCCTAAAAATCATATTAATTTATTTTAAACATGGAAAAATATTTTTAAAGTGTTTTCTAACAATAGAAGCAGTAAAATAGTTGTTTTGACATCGAGAAAAATTATAAGATGTTTTTTTTTTACGTATCTACGGTACACAGTCGTTACATCTGCATCTCGCACTACTAAGCCCGAGGATATGTGATAATCCGCACCATCCCGAACGGGTTCCCCAAATGGGTTGTAGCGGCGCTTTGCAAAGATTTGTATAAATACTAAATCGTTTAGAAAATGGCTTTATTAGTAATGGTATTTATTTGTAAAGATGTCGTTTTCCCGTATTCTATGTTCCCGAGAGTATTGTGCTATATTGCATATGAGTGTATGAGGAGATAGGTCATTACCTCGTGATCTACTTAAAGGTATAGCAAGTTTAATGGTTTAAATGTCGAAAATGAAACTATATGGTATTTTAATGAAAAAGTATGGTAAAATGGAAATAGCAATTTCTTTTGATATGGAACTTGTTCAATATAATTAGTTAGTGTTTAATAGTCAACATGTAATGGTTTAACAAGATTGTATTAAAGAAAAGTGAGAGTTTTAGAAAGAAACCGAATCGGAAATCGGATTTGTTCCGATTCCGTCGGCTTTTGTAATTCCATATTTTTAGAAAGAGTAGAGAAGAGGGAAAGTGGGACTTACTGGCTTAGGATTTAGAGGAGAGGAAGAGGAGTCGGGAGGAGGTGCCGGTGTGTCGTTTCTTCGCCGGGATCTCCTAGGGTTGTCACCGGAAATTTGCCGGAGCTTCGCCTCTTTGCTCACTTTCAAAACATACTAGGGTTCTAAGAATTTTCTTGAGAGTTGGCTCAGAATTTTGGAGTGAGGGGGTAGTGTGTAGGGGTAGTATATATAGGGTTAGGCTAGGATTAGGGTAGATGAAAAGCTTAAAATGAAAAATGCGATAGAATGTAATAAAAATGTATTAAAAGTGGAGTAATTGGGGTTTTAAAAGAACTCTGGAAATGGTCTGAGGATAAAATTTTGCAGGTGTACAGGGGAGATGAAAAGATACATTTTTCATGTTGGGGTCGTCGCCGGAATCGGCCGACTCGGCTGTGACTCGGTCGGAGGCCTGAGTCGGGGTATGGGATTTGAACTCTGGTGGCTTGGTTCAGCAATACAAGGTATTACCAATGAGCTACAAGCTCTTTCTTGTAATTATGGAGCTAATTAATTACTTAAAGTAATAACAGTAAATATAAATACCCCAAGCATACATTAATTTTTAAGCAAATTTTGTAGACTAAAAATGGAGTTGTTACATTATTTTAACTTGTAATTAAAAAGCAAATTAATTACTTATATCTTGTGCTCAGGCTAAAATACCCCTTTCTGGATTTTTGAAAAAAAAATTGTATTGAAAAAAATTGTACAGAAAATTGTACAGGAAATTTAGGGTTGTTACATAGAGACTAATAGGTTTAGTGACATGGATATGCATTGATTACTGATTCGTTATACCTGCTTTATTGTTTGCTCGTACCGATTATTTCATGCTCGCGTCATTGTTCCATATTTACTGCTTCATGTTCATCATTATTACACGTGTGTGTGTGTGTATTGTGTCGCTCTGACGGCCTGAGTATGCATGCTCAGAATGAGAAGTGGACTTAGCTCGGATTAGGATCTGTCGTATCTCGAGAATATTGTGGACATCTAGATCAGCGACGCCGGCGCTATTTTTCCTTGATCTCTACCTGGTTAGTTTTGTATCTATTTTGGTAGTATTTAGTGACTGCATTTCTCTTTACATGTGCTATGATTACTGATTACCACGTAGTGCTAGAAACCGAAGTGTGACTACGGCAGGATATTTCCTCGACCGGAGGAGCATGGCCGGCCTTGTCACCCCTCGTATTCCGTATTTTGGGAAGCGGGGCGTGACATGGTTTTGTTGGTATCAGAGCCAGATTTGCTACAACTGGGATCGCAGTTTCCGAGTAGGGTTTAACAATTTAAGTCGCTCATTCGGTCTAGATTGTAAACTTGTTATCCTCAACTAGAATCCCCATTGTTCATCAAGCTATATTTTGACTCCATCCGCTAGAGTTTTGAGTGACTTAGTAGAGTTATGTGATAGTAACTATGGACTGCGGTATAGTTACAAGGCAGCACTCTGCTTGAGTGACTTGGAGTTCTATATTTGATTTCCGCTCGATTGAGTTTCACCTCACCACATATTCTTGTTTCGTTCTATATCTTATTCTGATTCTTATATCTTGTGCCTTATGTCGTCCTAAAATTGTTGTTTCAGGACCATGACTTCTAACAACTCTCCGTCCTCCTCCACTACCCAGAGTCAGACCGTCAAGATTTTGGGTATACTGCAAGGCTTGACAGAAACCCAGGAGCCAACAAACGATCTCTTAGCTGAAGGACTAAGAAGGCAAATGGCTCGAGCACCAGGAGGAGCCCCCAATCGTAGGGGAATCCCTATTAAACAAAAGGGTGGCGTGCAGATGAAGCGCTCATTTGTTACTCAACAACAGAAGCAGCGGAGAGCCCAACGTTGTGGTTATTACAAGAGGCCAGGACACTTTCACAGGGATCGTCGCCAGGCCAAAAGGCAGTGCTTGATTTGTGGATCTGACAAATATCTTGTCAATGGTTGCCTTAGAAGGAAGGAGCTGTAAGGCGGAGATTCGTCAATACCCTCCAAATCTGCTTAAGCGACTTGGTTGTTTTTGTATTTTAATTTCGAGGACGACACGAACCCAGCACAATATTCAGATTTGTCTTACGAGGTTGCAAAAATTTAGATATCGACGCAGAATTATCACCTTTCCTGTTTTCAATAAAAATATTGTTACTCTAATTAGTAGCTGTTTCCTTTCATTTAAAAATCTTGTATCAGTTGAACTTCTTAGTTTGAATACAATAAAGTTGTGAATTGTGACTAACTACTTTTGTTTGACTCACTATATTTATACCCTAAGCTTAATCGACATCATGGCTCATCACTGCACCTCCCGGACTCTATTTTCGATTAGGTTGTATCTTACCGCATACTCTGTTCGAAACTGTCAAACCCTATCCTCATTGTAAATTTATATCTTTCCCAGATTTTGAATCCGAATTTCATCTTTATATCTTTGTGTCATTCTGGGCAACCCAAATTCCTATTTAGGTTTCTTTCATTCGAGTGCTTGCTCGCGGTGTCGATCTTCGAAGTATATACTGCAATACTTACTCTTACCAGTCTACCGTATATTACTAGTGTAATTTTCTTGTTGATATAGTTATAACTAGTGATGCTAACTATATTAAATTTAGACTTTTGCCTATTTGTAGTTACTTAGATTCCCAATATGTGTTAGTAAGTATTTTAGTTTTACTCCCTGTCTTGAAATGCTCTACTATTTTTATCTTCTCGATAGTTTAAACTTACACCGTATATTCCATTTCTAGTAAATTGTTCCAATTTATGCTTTTCATACTATCATCCTTATATTATGAAGTACCGTTCTTCGTGTCTTTTGTCTTGAAAATTTTTTATGTCATTTTGAGCCATTTTCTACTCTATTTTTTCTTCTAATGTTTTATTGTTTATTATACTGTTATCATTTCTATTCATTTCGGTTGTTGGCGTTCTTTTGATTAACTTTCAAAATTTATATTATTGTGGTTTGAGTTTTTCTTTAAAATGAGTTTCATATTGATTTTCTATATAGTATTTCCTTTTCTTTGTTCATATTTATGCCAACTATATTTTGTTTTCGTAATTACATTTATTTACGTATTCTTGTGCTCCAATCGATTTAAATTTTCCATTTATTGTAATATAAATTATGGTTATCTCTTATTTACTTGTACCTATATCATTATCTCGGTATTATCTTAGTTTCTTTTGTATTGTATTATCCCCGCACTCGTGCAAATATAGTTTGGTTTGGTTTTTTACGTTAATTGTTGATATCTAGTTGTTTGCTAGCCATCTACATTTCCCTTAATTTTTTCTTCTGTATTTTTACCGTATGTAAATTCTCAACCTATTATATAATTGCTTGATTTGTAGCTTACTAAAATAGTTTTGGTTCTTAAGACCTATCCGTCAATCATTCACTATTACTTATTATTGTCATTCAAAAAAAAAAATTCACCGTATATATATATATATATATATATATATATATATATATATAGTCTATTATGATTATTTGTTATTTATTTTGACCTTACATATGATTTTCCTGCTCTATTTGCTTACATATAAGTGTTCAAATTTTCTAGTGGTTGCTTTTCGCATGACTTTATAACGTATTGTTTGTTTTAATTTCGAGAACGAAATTTTATATAAGTGGAATATGGTGTAATACCCAGTCCCTTTTGAATAATTTCCGTATTTCAAAACAAAAATTTCTAATAAATTTATATATTTTATTTTCTTAAACCTAACTATAAATTTCTTAATACCCTGATTCTATTTTACCCAAATCATATTTTTCTCCATGACCCGTTCCCTAGCCCAAGCCCACGAATACAACACCCTAAACCTACCCCGAACCCGACCCGTTACACCCCCACTCTCTTCTTCTTCTTATAAGTCCACGCTGCCCACCCCGGTGCTTACGGGGAGGCGGAAACGGTATAAAAAAATGATTTTTAAAACTCTAGGCAACATGGACTAAAGAGAGGATCTTTGCTAAACAAAAACTAACAACCATGCTAAAAGATTTAGCTACTCGGTTAAAGGGTTATACCTAAGTCTTGAACTTCTTCTCTTCTTGCTCCTTGGAGTGGGTTGAACGGGTACTCCTCGTCGCCTTCTCTTGCTGAAGAAAGATCCACCCGAGGGCCTCTACCTTTGGCTCCTACCTCAACCTAGAGGTAACTAAAGTGCTTGGCTTGCTAAACCTAGAACCCTAGAATGAGTAGAGAAGAGTTTTGGTGTTTTATCTCAAAAGCAAATGGTTCTCAACACATGAGAGGGGAGAGCTTTGAGAGAGAGGAAGAGGATGAGCTTTGGATGAGAGAGAATGAGCAAGAGAGAATGAGGATAATTATCAATCATTCTCACATATATGTGAATTATGATAATTAAATAATTAATCAAAAATAATTGTGATGGTTAACTTGGAATGACCATTATCATTTCACATTTAATGAATTTTGCAAGAATCAAATAGCATCTTTTATGTGAAATGATGATGGTCAATTTGTCAATATAGGTCAACAAGTCAACCATGGTCAAATGGTCAACAACCCTAACTATAACACAATTATAATTAATTAATATCAATAATCATATTTCACATATACATTAGGGTTTGGAAAAAGACAACGGTCATCAACCCTAATGAAAGTGCTCTGCCTCTGTCTCAGTCAACTGTGCATACACACCCGTATCCATGTTTCGAGGAACACGAATACAATGAGATAAAACCAATCCCAAAACATATACTAGGATCTGGCTTAAACCAAAGCCCGCTAGTATAAACTGTCCGGACACCAAACGTGCACAAGTGCACGAATGTGAACGAACCCCGTCGCAAAACCATGCGACCTCTACTCTGTTTTGCCCAAAGGCGAATAACCCTCTGTGTGGGACTCTAAAGACTCGACACTATGCTGGCAGTGGGTTTAACCACAGGCCGCAAGCGGTACTAGCTGTACGTAACGGTCCCCAGGTAGATGCCGATAAGAAGACTGACGAGGTGAACCCATCTGAACTCCTACTGAGCCTGAATGTGACAATCTCCGTACAGTCCGATCTGTTCGTCTAAGAGTATCGTATGGCGGGCCTAGGGGGCGGTAAACACCAGTCCCCTAATAGCGGTACAAGTCGTGTCGGAGTGTAGCCCAGAACACCCTGAGATAACACTGGAAACGCTACCAGTATATCTCGCTAGCCCTGGCCAGGGACTTTGTGTAATGGCTCTCCTAGACACAGCGCGATATCAACCCCCAATACCGGGAGAGACGAATTCTGTCTAACCGTCACTGCCTCCAAGTGCTTCGGGACTGCACCCAACTGCTATCTGTTTGCACGACTCCTTTGAGCCGTGGTAGGATAGCAATCTAAGAACAGTGGAAACACACTCGAGGCGAAGTGACAGTGTCAAATCAACGGACTAAGCTGTACTCATGTCACCTGGGAACTGATAACTGACGATAGGTGTAATACCAACCAACAGTTCCCGACGAGTCCTGTCCAGTGTACTCGTAACCTAATGAGCACCGGCATACTATCTCAAGTACGATGTACTAATGGCTGTGGGACAGACTATCTCCCCTGCTGGGATGAGAAGCGCATACGCCAGTCTACTCCGGAGTATCGATACCCCGTCTCGATAATCTTACGACTAGGGACCTGTATAAGGATGTGTTTGTAGATTACCCAGCCCCCACTGGTGTGACTGTCATCACAACGCTGGTAATCAAGCAAAGATCCTAAGGGCTCAACTAATGTGTAAAGGCAATATGCTAAAAGAAACATATGCACACATTAAAGTAGAAACAAACCAAGTAGCATACTACTATTTTGAGCAAGATTGTCTATAAAACTGTGAATATCCCAAGCTTCCATCAAGTAATATACAAACTAGTATGATACAGTAATGGCCTCTAGGGCGTATACACAAACACTTCTCTCTCTCGTTCTTTTCCCACGCGAATCCCCTCTCCTCTTTCCTCGCCCCCCCCCTCCCCGCACGACTCGCCCCCTCCTCGCAATGGTCCTCCGCCTATGAGCCTACATCCCTGCGCTCATCTCCACGCGACCCGCTCCACCCTAGCGACCACGTCTTCGCCTCCCTCAACTACCCCGCGTGATCCCCTCGCCAAACTCCTCCACCTCCTCAACGTCCCCCTTCCTCCACGCGCTCCTCGAGACCCACACTCGCCCGTGACCCACTCCCCTTCACTTCCTCTCCACTCCCTGCTCCTCACTCACTGCCCCACCCCGCCCTCGTCACCATCTCATCACCTCGTCTCCTCTCTTCTCCCATCACCCATCTTCCCCAAGCACCTAAACCCATCGATCGCAACCACCCATTGCCGACGAACCCTCCTCCGACGAGCCCGCCACCTCACAACCACCACGACCACCGCACAACTCCCTCCATCGCCTGCACTGAGCCTCACGACCTAACACCATCATTTCCTCTGCAACTCCGGCCTCCTCGTCCCACCTCGCCGTCGCCGCCTCCACCCTCACCTGCAGTCCTATCACCCCGACGTCATCCTCTCGACCACCTCACTGCCTTCTTCCCTCAAGCCACACCCGAGCTCCCCACAGCCCGTGCACCCGAGCTCCAGCCACCTCGAGCACCAGCCTCCCCTACCTCATCCGAGCATCTCGCTAGCCACCCATCGCCACCAACACCCTCCACAACTCATCAAAACCGAGACCACCACCTTGTCACCGCCGACGAAGCCGCCGAGATCCCCGCACTACCTCCATCAACCGAGCTCCTCGCCACTGACACTGCGCCAACTTCAAAGCTTGAACCCAAGCTCGGACCCCAAGCCATGTTTCCCGCCTCCGTGCCACCGCGAACCCAGACGTGTCGCGCCACGTGCTCACTCCTCGTGCCACATCGTACCCAGTCCCCGTACCACGTCGTGCCAGCCCCCGTACCATGCTGTGCCCGATCCAGTGCACGCACCGTGCCACTCCCGCACCACGCCCGAGTCCAGACCGTGCTCGGTACCGTGTCGCGTCGTGTCACACACCGAGCCAGCACCACGCCCACTACCGTGTCACACTCGCATTGTCACCGTGCCCAGTACCGGATCTCCACGTATCGCGCCATGCGCCCTATCCTGCATCGCATCGTCTCGTGTGTCGAGACGAAATCCGCAGCGGTGTCACTTCTATATCAGCGTCCGAGGCAAGTGTTCTCACTTGCTTACATGCTAATGATATACAAATCTAATTTAATGATTAATTAGACTATATACAACGATGTGCATAATCAAGATCGATCGATGTAAAGTCCTAGATCAAAACATATCTTAAAATGGAGAAACTCATGATGTATAGACCCTAATGCCGTTAACAAATGCTGTGTATAAATTTGGTGGCAAATCGATACCATTTCCACACATAAGTGATGCCCTAACCTTATTACCGAAACTTATAATTTACCAAACACTTGACACTGTAAAATTCATAATTAATTCTAGAAAAATCCAATTGCAGTGTTCTCGGGTTCGTTGCGAAGGGTATTGCATAATAATTAACCTGACATGTAGCTTTACAATTAGATATATTCTCTGAATATCGATAACAAGGAACTTACCTGACCTTGGACCGCAGTCCAGTGCAGGAACTTACCCCTTGACCTGCATTTGTACCCCTGAAACCTTAATTTTTAATTGTGATAGTGTGCGGAGTCAATTACCGCTGCGTAAACAATTGTTTCATCTTTCCAATGGTATCAGTTTTACTAAATTCCAGTATCTTTTGGTATTTAAATCATATTTTAAACGGATGACACGTACGGCAGATTTCTGTTATTTTAGCTCGTACCCTTCATTGGTAATTCGATCATAACTCCTAAACCAAAATGAATATTGTTAATTCGTCTCCTGTTCTGTTAAGTTAAGTCTTAACCCTATAATAAGTTGGACAGTAGCGTCGCTTAATTGTGCTCCCAACTGGGAGTAAAATGTGTTACGAAACGGAGTTCCAGTTCAGAAATTAGATTTCCAGCAATAAACACTTAAAATGAAATAACCATAACTAGCAAATCTGAAACCCGATTGACGCAAAACCAATTTTGATGGACAGATAATTAAACATATTGCTTACCCCTTTACATGGCTTTGCGTAATTCTACACGTGTGATTTATAGTACATTTTGCAAGTGGTATGATATTGGCTGCTATATTTTATTCGTATTATAATCAATTGCATTCTCATCATATCATATAGCGGTTATATCCTCGGTTGAATAATGGTAATAAAACATTGATAACCTAGTGATCGTGTTACATTACCCGGTGATAGATATTAGTGTTTGGATTGTGGCAAGTACGTTAGTGTTAAAACATGATTGAATAATGAAAATGACACGTACTTGTACACAATCATTGGTGTTTGGTATGTGGACTAGTGCGTACGTTTCTTAACCCTGTAGGGGGCGATGGTTGATCCATAACCATTGGTGTTTGGCATCAAAGATTGTATACAAGTACTCATTAGAGAATGGGTACACTGAACAAGACTCGCCGAGAACTCCTAGATGGTACCATATCTATCGTCAGATAGTAGTTCTCTGGTGACACTGGTACAGATTAGTCTGTAGACCCGAGATCGTCATAGTGTCTTGTGTAGTTCACAATGTGCTTTGATTTCCTCCCTACCACGGCTCAAAGGAGTCGTGCAAACAGGTGGATTTTGGGTACAATCCCGAGTCACATGGAGGCAATGAGCGATAGGAGTGGTTTCGTCTCTCCCGGTATTGGGACACCATGCTTGATTGGCTATAACAGTAAGTCCCTGGCAAGGACTGATGAGATTTACTGGTAAGTGTTATCAGTAGTTTCTCGAACCATTATGAGCCATACATCAGCATGACTTATCAAGTTACTGAGGTCTGACGATTCCACCCCTAGACTCGATATGCGACATATCAGACGAAGAGACTGGATTGTACGGTAAGTGTTATTTATAGGCTTTACGGGAGTTTGGACAAGCTTGCTTGATGATCTTCTGTTCGCTCAATACCTGAGTAGCCGTTACGTCCAGCTAGTACCGCTGACGGCTTGTGGGTGACTGATGTGATCATCAGCTATTGCTGGCGTATTGACGAGTCTTTAGAGTCCCACACAAAGCTTTCATAGTTCAAGCAAAACGAAATAGGGCACATATGTTGATATGTGCGGGGACCTGATTAAATACGAGTATAAGATATCGTATTCTAATCTGGCGACATTTATTATCGGTGAGCTTATATATGATATAACTGGATTATTGAATCAAGTGTTGATTTGATAATGTAATATATAGATAAATAATATTAGTCGGTTATATGTGATATAACCGGATTATTGAATCAAGTGTTGATTTAATAATATGATATATATTTATATTTGATATAATTATATATTAACTAGTATTATTGCTCACTAACTATTTTCTTCTTTATATATATATATATATATATATATATATATATATATTATAAAGCATGGTTGGATTTTCTATTTTGAGAAAATACAAAAAAGAGGTGGAAAATGGAGAAACTTTTGAGGAATGGATGAGGCGTGGCATTTTCATTTTTTTATCAGTCTTACAACACTATTGAAGTATGGTTGAATAAATTTATTGAAAAATTCTTCATGCTTCAATAAGTGATGAAAGATGAGAGCAATTCTTTACTTGATATTTTTGTGAGTTCATTTCCTTAACTCTTTCACTCTCCATTTTCTTTCTTCCTCCTCCTCCTCCAAACCCTAACCCTCACATATGATGTGAATTATAGGGTTTTGGATAAATTCTAAATGAGCTTAGAACCCTACTTCATCATCATACTTTAGATTAGCAATTTGAATTAGAGTATTTCCTTCACTAATGAAAGATTAGTGAAGAGGTAGCTTGAATTAGAAAAGTTTCGGATGGATCATCTTCGACACGAAGATCGCGTATAAAGCTTGTTCATTCTTCAAGTGGAGCCTGGAGGAGTCGTAGGGACTACTACCCGGAGCTATAGAAATGAAGAACACGGTCTACAAAGGTTGTAATATCCATCACTTAATTTAGTTCTTATGATATCATACTATAAACCATAATAATCTAGTTAGATCTTTGGATAGTGTAGCTTAGCACCATGAAAATTTGAAAATTGCATGCTTGATGCCGATTAAAACCTTGTGGTGGTGCTAGGATACACTTTCAGTTTGTACTTCCCAATACCACATATTATATGTCACAACCAGAGAAAAAAGGTTCCTGCAGGTGTTGTATGATTTGAAAGTTCTCACAGGTTTCTCAGGATCATTTAGCAAGAAGATAAAAATTGTGAAAGGTAAGATTGATAGGCTGAAAAGTCATGATCACCATATTATTATAGAACACATTCTCCCATTAGCCCTCAGGACTTCCCTTCCCGAATCGGTTCGTCTAGTAATCAATGACCTTTGTTGCTTTTTTAGAGAATTGTGCGCTAAAACCCTGGGTATTATGACACTGGAGAATCTAGAAAATTCTATTTCATTGATAATTTGCAAGCTTGAGCGTATTTTCCCACCGTCATTCTTCGATGTCATAATACACCTGACGGTTTATCTTGCAACCGAGGCTAAGTTTTGTAACAACCGAATTCGTTTATACCAATTCCAGTTCCCGTATTTATTTATATGTGGCATTTTATTGATTTATCTTGTTTGTGTGCGATTGATAGATTACTTTTACATTGCATTCGATCCGACCCGCTTGCTTGAACTGGTTGATTTATATTTATAGACTACCCTGGCTGGTTAAATAGACACGAGCATCTCATGGATACTGCATATTGACATTTCGCCTTGCATTGTGTATTTTACATATAACATTTTAGATCACGTAAAATAAATTAAAATTGCATTTCATAGCCTGCATGGTACCCCTAACCCCGTGGTAGCATCCGCGCATCGTGTCCTCGTCCTGTTCAGTGAAACGGACGTGTTTGGATAGCTACGCGCACGTACGTGCGTCCGTTCTTAGGGGTATGTATTTTTGTTAACTAAACATTCATTTTAAATTTGGAAGTCGCATATAATTTTCGTATTTCAAATCTGAAATTTTAGACCCGACCCGGGCGCGTTTTGGAATATTTTGTATCCCGCCTAAATTCAAATTTAATCAATATTTTATTTTTAACTTTACCTTTAAAATTTTGTTAATCTTTTACAGTTTCCATAAATTGTTTTCGTTTAACAACTAAAATCTTTTTTAATTTTAAATTCCTTTCTCAAACAACCCCAGCTTCTCTCTCTCTCTCTCTCGTTCCCAGCCAATCAAAATTCTTTTTCCTTTATTTTACGCCGGCCCCACTCTCGATTCCCTCTCTTCTCTCTTTCTCTCTCCTGCAGAAAAGCCAAATTTCTATCTCGTCACTGTTCATCTCTCTCTCTCACTCCTCTCGATCTCCCCTCTCTCTCCTCTCGATTCTCTCTCTCTCTCTCTCTTCCTTATCTCTCTCCCCCATATATATCACAGACTCCCTTCTCCTTATTTTTTTCTCTAACCCACGAACCCTAGCCGCCTGCCTCCGCAGCCGTCGTCCCCTCGCCTACCTCGTCGCCGCCGTCGCCATCATCGTCGTTTCGTCGCCGCCTCCTCATCCTCATCGCCTCCACCTCCATCTCTTTTCTTTCCGAGCCTGCAAACCTCCAGACCCAAGCCCAAGCACCCCCTGCACGCCATTGCACCGCCGGGGTTGGTCGCCGCCGGTGATTCTCGTCCTCGTTCTCCCGGCTCCGTGCACCCCAGTAAGCCCCCACACCTTTTCTTCCTTCTTCTTTCTTTCTTCTTCCTTTCTTTTCTTTTCTTCTCTGTTCTCTTTATGTGCGGCTGTCCTCTGCAGATCGTTCGCCGGAGTTCCGTCGACACCTCACGACTTCCTTCTAAACCACAGTGAGCTTCTCTTCTCATTCTTCTTCTTCCTCTTTTCAGTCTTCTCTTCTTCTTCTTCTATACTTTTTCTTTTATTTTTTTCCTTTTCTGTTTTTTATTTAATACCTCTGTAGATCGTCAGAGCCCTGACGACGTCGACAATCCCGACGACCCAGCGAGCATACCTGACCCGTGTATTCACCTTGTGCGTTGTTTGGATTCGTTCCATGTACCGTGCGCGCGTCGCGACTTTTCCCGCCGACGTGTGACGTTCCGTATACCCGTATCGCGATCCGTCTAGGCAAGTGAAACTTGCTACATGCTATTCATAATATTTTATACTTATTTGATTACATGTGAAACCTATAGATTTAATCTAATGTCTCATGTTACATTTTAACATTCGATGTTCCATTATATCATTTAGATTCAGAAATTGAGACATACCCTGTTGCATTTTAGTTTACTATACAAAGGACCCACATCCATATTTAAATCACATAATAATTATTTACATAGCCCATAGTACCCTTTAAATAGTTTATAACTGTTCAAACACCCGTTTGCATCCATCTCGTCTAGTATACATGTTATTGCATCCATAGATCACTTGAATGTATAACATTGAAATATTAACATTCCACATTTGATAAATTGTAGTTTAATTAGTGTTAGAACTTTAACTTTAACCCTAATCATAACTGCGCATCTATATGCCTTAATCTGTACCTGATTGCATATCACATTACAATGTTCCATTTTATTGTTCCATTAGTACCCCATGCTTGTTTTGTATACCCATGATTATGTTAGTTGATTATGAGCACCCACATGACAGTTTGTGCACCCCTGACATGACTTGTTACACCTACTACTTGACACGACATGGTACCGTGCACCTCTCGACATGACATGATACCTATATACTACCTGACTTGACCTGATGTACCATGGCTTTACCTGTTACCTGATCTTGTGACTAATGCCAACAAACCTGACATGTGGTCCTTACGGACATTTCCTGTTGTCTATCCAGACAAACATGTACCTGCCTGATCCTGTGTTGGCATTAGCTCCAGATTATTTAATATCTGACTTGAGCACATATAACTTGGGGGTATGAGGAAATCAATGATGAAACCTGACTTGTAACTCGATAGTTCTATACCTTTTATGATCAGTCTTACGGGCTAGGCCAGCCCCGGGGTGATGCCGCTGACATCACTCGTCATTACATACCACCCTTTACTGTCTTGCGGCACGTCTCGGATTCAGCCCGAGAGTCATAGACCGTGATCCCGGACACGCACGGGATACTATTGAGTTACATCGATGATTCATCAAATTGATTTCAGAGACTTGAGAGTAGTTAACCCAATAGACCAGTTTAAATTACTCACTGCACACTACCTTTCACTGCCCTGATTTATATTGCTGTTACACTTGCTTTACCTCTTATGATCATACTTGCATGTCTTGCTACCCTGTTTGTATATTATTGCTTGATGTTATGACGCGCTGACGTCTAGGTTTTGCATGGCCCAGATTCCTTACCTTTGTTGCAGTCCGAGCAGGAGTACTTCAGTTAGCAGGCTGAGCAGTGAGGACCCGTTAGTAGTTAGTTCTTTTATTTTCAGTATTTTCATTCCTGATGTGAGCCCGCATTATGGGACATACATTCCAGTTATTCTTGTATTGGATCTTTTGCTTCCACATTATTTTTATTCTTGACTCGTTTTATTCTGGCTTATGGACATGTGTTAGATAGTTTATTATTGTTCTTGATATCTTTACAGCCGTAATATGACTGTGGAAGGATATTTCCTATCCACAGGTAGAATGGTTGGCTATGTCACGTGCCCATCTTAGCGTACTCTGGGAAGCGGGGCGCGACAAGTTTGCCGGACCGATACAATATCGATGGATATATCCCGTCGAAAGGTACGTGGAATTTTTCGTTTCATGTAATTTGTAAAATTATTATTGTCCTATATGCCCATATTTATTTATTTAATATATTTTTCTTTAGTACCTCTATATTCTAAAAAAGTATATACTCAATAGAAATCGACCAGAGAGTTCTAACATGCAAAGTTATCTTCTAAATGAAGTAATCATATTTTGTTCCCGCTATCTGGACGAGAACATTGAGACGAACCTTAACCAGCCTCAGAGAATTCAGGACGGGCCATATGGTAAAGCAGATTATAAGAGAGTAGACACTCTATTTATTAACAAGATATATCGGTTTATCCTCCTCAATAGCGTATGACTTGAAGAAATTAGAAAGTAAGTTTTTTTGGATTAATTGTTATATTTGTGTTTGTGTGTGTATGAAATAATATAATATTAATGTCATAATTTATTGTTGAGAACAGAATTCATATTAATGAGGTACGTGAGGAGCATCCTGATTGGAATGATAAACGGTTGGAAAAATATCATCAGGATAATTTTTGCGATTGGGTTGCAGATCATGTAAGTTGTTCGAATAACATGTTATTGCTACGAGTCTTAATCTAAACTTATATCATTATGTATTTGCCGTAAAATTTATTTTGTCAGATCCACGATCCGAACTTATTTGCATCATTAGAGAAAGATTCAAGATGTTTAGCTCAGTTTTCTAATATGGAGGTTGCATATTATAAAGGATTCGGTGTCCTTGGATACAAATTTGAAGTTAAGAATATATAAATATCTCGAACCACTCAGAATAGTGGGATTGCGACGGTAGGATCAGATGGTGTGATTTATTATGGATACTTAAATTGCATACTTGGCATCCAATATCCTGGACGATCAGAACCGTTTTATATATTTTAGTGTATTTGGTACGATACACGAAACAATACGGATAAGTGGAGAAACAATCTCGGGACTTAGAAAAATGAATATGGATTGACAAGTATGAACACACTTCGATTTTACAGTCAGCAGGATCCATTTATCTTTCCGAACCAAGCGTTCCAAGTATACTACTCACAGTACTTGACGCATCCGGGATGGAGTGTCGTATACCGTTGGAAACTCAAGGATATTTACAATGTCTCAGAAATCGAGAATCATATGGAGGACAGTGATGAGAATGAAGAAGAGAGAAAACTTAGAGTGTTCCGTCCGTCTGTTTCAAAAGACGAGTTGTTTTCGGCTGATCGTGAAGTTACATGGGTTAGAAATGACATCGATGATGAAATCCAAGTAGATATGTCTAATGCGTCTACGAAACGAAAAAGCTTATCAGTAATGTTATATTATTATTTCACGTTTCTACGATCTATACATATATTGCATGCATATGTAATGATTGTACTCTTATCTATGTCTGATGACGACGCCCGGAGCAGCGAAGGGCAGCAGGAGCACCAGCCGCGGCAGAGGCCGAGCAGTTCTGCCGCCCAGGGAGCTGCGTAGAGAGCTCCAGAGGGCTGGTCTTGCACCCCGATCGGTATCCCCTTCGGATGACTCCTTCCGTGTGGACTTTACCGCACCTCCGGGTATATTGCACGCATATTCATTTTGAATGTAATATTTTAGATATACACGCATATTTATTTCAAAATTACTTATATAGTCAATGTTTAATTGTCTAGCTATTGGTGATGCGTCCACATCAGAGGCAGAGTCCACTACTGCACCTACAGGTATGTTTATATATCCTATAGTGCATTCATATTGATTTAGAATGTTATATCATAAATATACACACATTTTTTTGCTTTTACTTAGATAATCATTTTTTGATTGTCTAGCAGTAGGTGATGCCTCCACATCTTGGGCAAAGGCCGCCACCGCACCTGCGGGTATGTTTATATATCCTATATTGCATGCATATTGATTTAGAATGTTATATTATAGATATACACATTCTTTTTGCAATTACTTATATAATCTATTTTTAATTGTCTAATTATAGGTGGTGCGTCCACATCTGGCGCAGAGGCCATCCCCGTCACTTTCGTACCCTCCGCTCAGTCTGTAGGTTAATATGAATAAATATAAAATATTTAGCCATTTTACATATCCTCTAAGAATAAATATGAATTTCATGTAATTATATTGTCAATGTTTATTTTCTAGTTGGAGGGGATGCGTCCACGTCCGGGTCACCGGCTGTTCCTTACCGGAGGAACTATCGTCCCGCTCATGCTGCTGCCCGGGCCCAGGCCCGTGCTGCTGTCGCCGGAGGTATATATCGTAGCTCAATTTTCGTTAATCCTTGATTTCTTAATACCGTTTTTTCTTAATATTGTATGTCTTGATATTTCTTGTGAATACAGGGCAACCCCATCCCGAGAGGGGGACTCGAGGACCAAATCAGTCCTACAGGCTGAGGCCCGATAGAGTTAGGAGGAGGCATCATTCCCCCTCTTCTTTACCACCGATTTTCGCTATACTGGTGATTATGCCGAGCGGTTCGGCCGATATATGGGGGATGAGAGCCTCATCCAAAAGAAGTATCCACTTCACATTGAGTAGGGCTATCAGCACCGGCGCTCATTTGCCCTCTTCTGGGATCAGCTCGGATATTAATATATATTTTCATTTGACTTATCCAATAAATTTATTATTATTTAACACTTGCAATTTAAATACATTATTTTTTTGTATTGCGGTTGCATTACGACTTTCAGCCTGTACCCGACCCTGATCACTATGAGAGAGTGCTCGATCTTCACGCTCTGTACCTTGGCCTAATAAAGAACATGCAATTAAAGGTCTGATACAATAAGAACGAGTTGAAAATCGACTGCTATTTGGTATGGCTGGCGACCCCTGAGGCAAAGAGAGCGGCTCTCCTACATACTCGGGCCTTTGCGAGAGTCGACGTAGATACATGGCCTCTCTTGTGCCAATATTACGACTCTCAGCGCAAACAAGTTTGTAATTTAAATGTAATTCATTGTTTAGTATATAATTTTATTTTTTGTGTTGCTTAATTAGAAAACTAAATCTGAATGTGGTGTACAGAAACAGGACGATCAAAATAAGAAGAATAAGAAATCAGTGAAGAGGGGTCTCCCCACTTATACAAGTGGCTCGAGAAACATTACTCATGCCATGGAGGTATCGGTAAATTACAATAGATATGTTTTGATATAATGTAATATTAAGAGTTATTTTATAATATATGTAAATTTTTGGCAAATTGCAGAGAGCTCAGACCCTAGCGTAAGGTGGTACACCGAACGTGCTGACTGCGTATCTTGCCGTCCACGGCACTTCGACAGATCCTGCCACGGGCGAGTATCGATTCTTCGACACCGCTACCCAGGAGTATTGCGTAAGTATTAATATTTATTCTAATTTGAATGAATTTTTTTTATAAGTTCAAATTTAAATGATATACTTATATTTTAATGGTTAATATGGGTGTATGAGCGGGTGGTGGAGCAGACGGAGGTATCGGGGATCGATTTTAGTGGACAGACCAATCCGATGCTACTAACCCAGTCCTAGACGCCTGTTCGCCGCCGAAAGATGCGACCGGGACGTTGGGACGTCCGGCCTGAATTTTGGAGGCAAATGTTATTTGGGTTTTATCCGTCCACCTCTCCAAAGATGCCAAATTGATTTATGACACCGTGTATCGGAGGTTTAGACAGATGCGGCCGTTGTAGCAGACTTCGTCAGATCCCCCCCCCCCCCGTTTGAGGGGTTTTTTGATTGTGAGGACGCTCTTTCCTGCAGGCGCAAGCCCCTGCAGTTAATTACGCTACCGCATCGCAGTAACCACTTTCTCCTTCTCCAGATGGTCACTTCGTGTCGTGTGCGTTTGTTTTATTTTTGGTTGCCCGTGGATTGTATACGGAGATTAATTTGTGTTGTCGCCCGTAGGGCGTAGATTAGTCCAAATCCATATATTCTTATATTTGGGTTTGGGTTGATTTAAGGATCGTTAATCTCATTTGAGATTAAGATCAACCTAAATGTTTGTTGAGAATACGTTAATCTAATTTTAAACTAAGATCTACTCAACAGGTTTTAGGATCATTCAGACCCAACAAAAGAGCATTTGGGCTCTATTGTTTTAGTTTAAGGACATTACGGTCCGTTGTTAGTTCAAGGACGTTTCGGTCCGTTGTAGTTTAAGGACGTTGCGGTCCATAAGTTTAAGGACGTCATAGTCCGTGAAGTTTAAAGACATCATAGTCTGTGGGGTTTTTAGTTTAAGGACATCATAGTCCATGAAGGTTAGTTTAACGACGTTACGGTCCAAACATAGTTTAAGGGCATTACGGTCCGTAGTTTAGATGCAACCATGGGTTTGGAAATGAACCAGATAGTTATTGGTCGTCGGTTCCCACCATCTCTCTGAAGATGTTGAAGAACTATAACGACATGTATCAGAGATGTGAACAGATGTACCCTTGAACCAAATGTCAGATTGAAAGGAAATGGGATGGATATTATTTTGAATGCCATATGAGATGATTAATCTTGGAAGACCTGAGTATAATGCGGGCTCAGTTAAAAGGGATTTTGGTTTTAGCAGACTTAGCTGATTTGGGCTAAGATTAGCCTTTTATAGTGTTAACAATAGAGTATGTTTGGTGCTCGCATGTTCCCTCGTGAGGCACTCAAAGTAGTGTTGAACACTAAAAAGTTGAAGCACTCACGTGGGGTCACGAGAGGCGCTCAAAGTTGTCACGGCTCCTTTAGATTTATTCACCTTTTCTTTTCTGAGTGCTGAGCACTGTTAAGGAGTCACGTGGGGTCACGTGAGGCGTCCCCAAAGGATGAAAACTGCATTTGATTTATTCTCCCTTTCTTCTGAAAATGCTAAGCACTGTTAAGGGGTCACGTGATGTCACGTGAGGTGCCCTAAAAAAATTGAAACTGCTTGTGTTCTGAAGGTGCTACGGGGTCACGTGATATCACGTGAGACGCCCCTGAAAATAGAAGTTGTTTTGAGTTTATTCTCCTTTCTTGAAAGGCTTGTTCATGGGTCACGTGACCTGATCTCAATTGTTCTTTTTTGTTCAACAAGGGTGCTCACGTGGGCGCACGTGATTTATCATATTGGGTGCTAATCTCTTTTTTACGTGCATGGAGATATTGAGTTTTGGGACTTTCAAGCCCCTTGTTTAATAAGAATTAAATTCTTTTATAGGGTTAAACCCTAGTTTTATTTAGAGTAATTAAATTCCTATATACTCTGTTGTAAGAATTAAATTCTTTGAACTCAATTTCCCCCTTAGGTTTTGAATATGCATAGCAGATCTCCCCGATGAGAATTAAATTCTCAACTTATTGGGAGATCTGCTTCTGCAGATTTTCAAACAGAGGAAGAACTAAGTTATTTTTAGAAGAGTTAAACTCTTGTGAAGGTGAAGAAAAGGTAAAAGGTTTTGTTCTCTATTCCTTCCCTTACCTGGGGTTTCTTTTTGTCTTTGAGAAGATCTTTTTCTTTCTGGAGAATTAAATTCTCTTTTCTTTTGCTTATGAGGGGAATTTTTTTCTCTCTTCTCTCCTCTTTCTTTTGTCTCTTGGCTCCTATTTATAGAAGAAAGAAAAGAATAAATTTGTTTAGAAAATCTCTCATTGAAAGATTTTGATTGATTTTATAATCAACCAACACGATCTTTTAGATCACTCGATGAATTTTACTCACCGTTGGATTTTTAATCCAAGTACTTCTGTTTTACAGAAGATATTTCTTTTGTTGTTCTTAACAAGTTAAGGAAGATATTTCCTTGCACAGAATTTTTCTGTAGATTGGTGATTTTTTAATCACCATTGGATTTTTAATCCAACGGCGCTCTGTTTTACAGAGCGTAATTTTTCTTGTTTAGAAAGATCCAAGAAAATATTTTTCCCAATAAGGGTTTTGACCCATTTTAATTAGAATTTAATTCTATCGATTCAGAAGGCTTAGGAGCCCATCGCGTGCGGTGTAGCACGTGACCTCACCAAATTAAACATAAAGGTTTTGATTCCCTTTAATTAGAATTTAATTCTATCGGTTCAGAAGGCTTAAGAGCCCATCACGTGTAGCACGTGACCTCACCAAATTAAGCATAAAGTTTTTGATTCCTTTTAATTAGAATTTAATTCTATCGACTCAGAAGGCTTAGGAGCCCATCATGTGTAGCACGTGACCTCACCAAATTAAGCATAAAGGTTTTGATTCCTTTTAATTAGAATTTAATTCTATCGGTTCAAAAGGCTTAGGAGCCCATCACGTGTAGCACGTGACCTCACCAATACCAAAGAGCGTCACGTGCTATCACGCGGGTTTTTTTCTCTGGCCAATTGTTTGTTTTAGATTAACACTCATATACATTATATATAGGGGTCACATGTCTGCACGTGAGGCTCAGTTTCAGCTTATTTTGTTAAGCGCAGTGCCTATCATGTGTGGGCACGTGATGCTCCATTTGGGGGTTTTTCCGTTGTTTTTTATTTATTATTCGGGAGAGAGGCCGGGGACTGGGTCCTAGCAGGGCCCATATGAGTTTGGTCTCCACTCCAACGGTTACTTCCCTTACCCTCCGTGAGCGACGTTTAGAGCATGATGTTGTCGTCTTGAAGACAGCCGTAAAGGAGTTGAAGGAGATGTTGGTACGTATATTATTTAATAGTAAAATATTATAACATATTATAGATAGTAACATATGCAATATTAGTAGCCTGAGCTTATTTGGTTGTGGACTTAGTTTTGATTAATCATACTTACATAAAACTATTTAATTAATATAAACTACGGTTTTCCGAACTAGATACCCAAACTAGGCTTAAATCCCTAAGTATTCTTAGATTGTGGTTTCGCAATAACCCGATAATGATACGAATTCGACTAAAATCTAATACACCGTTCTTACTCGTTTATTACACACAAAATTTAACAGATTCGACAAGCTACTTCGGCTGCGGCTCCACATGCATCTTCTTCGGCTGTGGCTCCGCAAGCCACTACCCTTGGCTGCGGTTGTGCAGACCACTCCTGCAGCTTCACAGCCCGCTCAGACTCCCGCACAGTCCGCTCCTTCATTAGTCGAGTTTTTTACGACTTAGGGTTGCACCGAGGAGCAAATATGCCAGATTACGGCGATTATCAAAGGTGAAGGAGTTGGACCGAGTTAGGGTAACTTTTCTATATTTTTGAAGATGTATGTACTTATCTGATACATATTGTATATATTTTGGACGATATTGATGGTTGTTTGCTTATTCACGATGATTTAGATTGATATCGTATTCTGTTTGTTTATTTCTTTTATATATTATGCGTTAGATGTTGATTATGAATATTTCTGTATTTGGTTATATGATGTATATATTATTGTGCACAGGGCGGGAAAAAGACAGGAAGTCACTTTTTATTTAAAAAAAGCTGATATTTTGTACCTACGAATTAATCCGTAGGACCAGCTATTGCCCCTACGGATTAATCCGTAGGTGCAATGTTTGATCCTACGCAGTTCGTCGTAGGGACAAAATATTATGATACCTGATATTTTGTCCCTATGGACTCAGTAACAGGGGTAAAACTTGTCCCTACGGATTAATCAGTAGGGACATTAATCTAGACCTACGAAGAAATCCGTAGAAGAATCTATCAGGCCCTACGGATAAATTCGTAAGGGCAAGTATTTTATTTTATAAACCAATAAATTAAATAAAGATTATGTCCCTACGGAATTATCCGTGAGGATGGATGCCCCTACGGAATAAGATGTAGGGCAATTATTACTCCGTAGAGGCATGTTCAGGACGAAACTTTACACCTGCGGCCTTTGGACCTACGGTGGAGTTTGACGTCCTTACGGAGAAATCCGTAAGGACAGTAGTTTGCTGCCCCTACGGCTAAATCCATAGGGGCAACCCATTATTGTAGTAGTGTATTAGGCCATGCATGCAGCTTAAATCAGCTTGTTAATACCTATATTTATGAAACGATTACATAAGCATAAGAGCATGGTTCAAGATTTGTAATTTATTTTGGACAAAGGATGCTTTACTTAGTTTCTGGACTAAGTTGACGTGGTTCATGCACCTCATCCATTACAATAGCCTAATCATGCTACATAGAAAAGCCTATAGGTCAATTATTTCCATATCATTAGTTTATATTGTCTATAGGCTTTCCAAATAGCTTAATGACAAAATTATAGTTAATGAAACTATAAAAAGTAGAAGAAATACACCTTAGAGTTATGTGTTTCTTGATACTAGATACTTTGGTAGAGATTGCATGTAGGGGAGAACAATTTCAAAGATCAAATTCAATCAACAAGTCACATGTTTCTTATGATTTTTGCTCCATATGTAACCGGTCTCATATCGATGACCTATGATATTTCATGCATTATAGTTCTTTTAATCCATTTGTGCATTTGGTTTTTCGTTTTGGATTTACCAATGTCTTATAGTTAAAACAAATCAATCATCTTTTTTCTTCTTCTTCTTCTTCTTCTTCTTCAATCTTAGGGAAAATCAAAACATGTCAACCGGCGAAAAAGAAGCTAGCTTGAGATTAATGGGAGATTAAAAAAACAGAGAGGCTAAACCAATCATTAACAATCAAACATAGAAAATGGAGAAATACAAATTTTTTTTTCAAGTGATTCCTCTGACTACATGAAAAAGTCTTTTTAAAATAAATAAATAAATAATACAACTACATGAAAAAGCCATTCAAATTTGATGCTAGCACTACTACAAATATGGTTTGCCCCTACGGATTTATCGGTAGGGGCAAACCACTGCCCCTACGGATATGTACGTAGGGGCGAAAAAAGACCCCGTAGGTGCAAAGGCCGCAGATGCAAGTTGAGGTCCTGAACGTGCCCCTACGGATAAATTTATGCCCCTACGGATAACTCGGTAGGTGCTATAGCCCCTACGGAGTACCCCGTAGGGGTAATAAAATCATATATTTAATTTTGTTTTTTGAATATATTGTATATACCTACGGATATACCCGTAGGTCCTATTAAGTCCCCTACGGATAGAGCCGTAGGGGATATAAAGTAGCCCCTACAGAGTTATCCGTAGGGGCCACTTCCAACACACTGCACTGAGATCGGGGGGAAAATATCAGGAAACCTGATATTTTGCCCCTACGGTTATATACGTAGGGGATAAACAGTGGCCCCTACGTACATATCCGTAGGGGCATCCCCAACCCCCTGCACTGATATCAGGTGGGAAAATATCAGGTTTCCTGATAGTTTGCCCCTACGGATTTATCGATAGGGGCAACATATATACCTACGGATTAATCCGTAGGTACATTTTGTCTGTATTTTTTTATAAAAAAGGGCTGCTAGATTTTTTTCCGCCCTGTGCACAATACTATATACATCAATCAAATCATATATTGCAGTATTCATAATCACATCCCACGCATATATATAATATACAAAAGAAACCCAAAAACTGAATATGATATAAATTCAAACCAATATCAATATCGTTTCAAAATGTAGTACAATGTGATAAAAATAAATACATGTTTCAAAAAATAAGAACCAAAAAGCTACCCTAGTTCGGTCCAGCTCCACCTCCGAATAACGTTAAAATAGCGCGCGCCTGCTCCTCGGTAAATACACTCTCCAATGCTACAAATAAGGGAGACTGAGCGGCATGTGGAGCTGGTGTTGTGGTCTGCGCAGCCGCCGTCGAGTTAGTCGCTTGCGGAGCCGCGGCTGCGGGAGTCTGAGTGGGCGGTGGAGCTACAGGAGCTGTCTGCGGAACCGCAGCCGATGTAGTGGCTTGCGGAGCCGCAGCCGAAGGAGATGCATGTGGAGGCTCGGCCGATCTACCCTGTCGCGTCTGGACATAACGTGTGTAAGAAGCGTGTAAGAACTGTGTATTATTCGAATTCGTTTCATTATTAAGTTATTTCGAAACCCTGTTTGGATATCTAGTTTGGAAAAGCGTTGTTTATTTTAATTACATATGTATGTATGATTAATCAAACTTAATTCTAAAACCAAAAAAGCTCAAGCTACGTACTAATTATGGATATGTTGATATGTATATAATATGAAATGATATTTTACTATAAAGTAGTATACATACCAGCATCTCCTTCAACTCCTGAACGGTGGCCCTCAAGCTATCCAGTTCCTGATGGACATGCCGGCCACTGGAGACGGAGGAAGTAACCGCCGGGGTGGAGTCCAACCTCATATGGGCCCTGCTAGGGCCCAATCCCCGGCCTCTCTCCCAACCTCCGTGGTGCCCTCCGTGTGCGGCGTCCAGAACTGGGGTCAGCAGCCTCGGATCGTTCTGTCCGGTAAAATCGATCCCCGAGGCCTGGGCCTGCTCAACCACCCGCTCCTACACCCACATTAAGCAGTAAAGTATAAGTATAAAATTTAAACTTGAACCTTCCAAAACTAAAATTTCAAATTTGGGTAGAAAAAATATTAACACTTACGCAGTACTCCTGGGTAGCGACGTCGGGACATCGAAGCTCGCCCGTGGCGGGATCTGTCGAGGTGCCGTGGACGGCAAGATATGCGGACAGCACGCTCGGTGTACCACCTGACGCCACGGTCCGAGCTGTCTGCAATATTAGAAAGTAACTCTTAATATTAGAAATATTAGAGAATAACTCTTAATATTGCAGAATATTAGAGAATAACTCTTAATTTACCGATAACTCCATGGCTCGAGTAATATTTCTCGAGCCACCTGTGTAAGTGGGGCGACCCCTCTTCGCCGACTTCCTATTCTCCGTATTCTGAGCGGCCTGTTTCTGCACAACGCATTAACATTTAGTTTTCTAATTAAGAAACACAAAGAAATAAATTATATCATAAATAATGAATTAAATTTAAAATACATACTCGTTTGCGTTCGGAGTCGAAATAAGCGCACAATATAGGCCATGTCTCTACGTCGACTCTCGCAAACGCCGGAGTAGATAGGAGAGCCGCTCTCTCTGCCACGGGGGTCGCTATCCACAGGGAGTAGCAGTCGGCCTTCAGCTCATTCCTGTTGTATCGGACCTTGGCCTGCATGTTCTTCATCAGGCCATTGTACAGAGCATGAAGGTCGAGCACCCTCCCCGGGTGATCAGGATCGGCTACAGGCTGAAAATCGTAATCCAACTGAAAATACAAAAAAAACATTGTTATTAGATTGCAAGTGTTAATAATAAATATATTGGATAAATCAAATGAAAATATATATTAATACATACCTGAGCCTGTTCAAAGAAGAGGGCGAATGAGCGCTGGTGCTGCTCGCCCCACTCAACATGAAGTGGATAGTTCTTCACGATCCGGCTCTCGTCCCCCAAATACCGGCCGAACCTCTCGGCATGAGGACCGGTATAGCGATAGTCAAGGGTAAAAAATAGGGGGAATGCTGCCTCCCCGCTAGCTCTATCAGGCCTCAGCCTATGGGACTGATTCGGGCCTCGAGTCCCCCTCTGGGGGTGGAGAGGCCCTGCGTCTGCACGAAATATCAAGACAATCAATAATAAGACAGTTGTATTAAGAATTCAAGTGTGATATATACCTCCGGTGAATAGCACACGAGCCTGGGCCCGAGCAGCAGCACGAGCGGGACGATAGTTCCTCCGGTGAGGAACAACCGGGGTCCCGGACGCATCCCATCCAACTGTAAAATAAACATCGACGCTAAATCTCCATGAAGTTCATATTTATTCTATAGAGCATATGTAAAATAAATAAATATTTTAAATTTATTCATACTAACCTGCAGACGATGCAGAGGGTATGGAAGCGGCAGGAGTGGCCCCTGTGGAAGGTGTGGACGCACCACCTATAATTAGACAATTAAAAATAGATTTTATAAGTAATTGCAAAAAGAATGTGTAGATCAATAATATAACGTTCTAAATCAATATGCATGCACTATAGGACATATAAACATACCCGCAGGTGCGGTGGTGTCACCACCTACAGCTAGACAATAATAAAAATTGCTAAGTAAGAGCAAAAGGAATGTGTATATTTATGATATAGCATTCTAAATCAATATACATACACTATATGATATATAAACATACCTGGAGGAGCGGGGGTGGCCTCTGTCCCAGATGTGGACGCATCACCAACAACTAGACAATCAAACATTGACAATATAAGTAATTTTTACATAAACATGCATGAATATCTGTAATATTACATTCAAAATGGATATGCGTGCAGTATACCTGGAGGTGTGGCCAAATCAACACGGAAGGAGGCATCCGAAGGGGTCTCCGATCTGGGTGCAAGACCGGCCCTCTGAAGCTCCCTACGGAGCTCTCCGGGCGGCAGAACCGCTCTGCCTCTGCCTCTGCCTCTGCCGCGGCTGGAGCTCCTGCCGCCACTCGCTGCTCCCGACATCGTCATCAAATCTAGATAAACGGTTCGTGGACGCATTAGACAATCATTAAAAGTATTGACTATATATGATCTAGAGCGTAAAATGTGAAGTAATAATATAACATTACTGATAACCTTTTTCGTTTCGTGGGCGCATCATACATATCTACTTGGATTTCATCGTCGATGTCATTTCTAACCCACGTAACTTCATGATCGGTCGAAGACAACCCGTCCTTCGAAACAGACGGTCGGAGCACTTTAAGCCTTCTCTCTTCTTCGTCCTCATCGCTGTCCTCGTATTCTGGGACATCGTAGACATCTCTAGGTTTCCATCGGCATACAACACTCCACCCCGGATGCTTCAAACACTGTGAGTAGTATACTTGGAACGCTTGGTTCGGAAAGATAAACGGATCGTCCTGACCGTAAAATCGAAGTGTGTTCACAATGGTCAATCCATATTCATCTTTCCAGGTCCCAAGACTGCTTCTCCACCTGTCTGTATCGGTTCGCGGATCGTACCAAGTACAGTGGAATATATAAAAGGGTTCTGATCGTCCGGGATAGTGGATGCCGAGTATACAATTTAAGTACCCATAGTAAATCACACCGTCCGATCCTACCGTCGCAATCCCACTATTCTGAGTGATTCTAGATGTTTCTATGTCCTTAACTTCGAATTTGTATCCAAGGACACCAAATCCTTTGTAATGTGCAACCTCCATACTAGGAAATTGAGCTAAACATCTTGAATCACTCTCAAATGATGCAGACAAGTTCGGATCGTGGATCTAACAAAACAAATTTTACGATAAATACATAACGATACAAGTTTAGATTAAAACCGATAGCAATAAAATGTAATTCGAATAACTTACATGCTCTGTGACCCAATCACAAAAATTATCCTGATGTTATTTTTCCAAACGCTCTTCGTTCCAATCAGGATGCCCCTCACGTACCTCGTTAAAATGAGTTCTGTTTTCGACAAATAATTGTGACATTAATATTATGTCATTTCATACACACAAACACAGATATAACAATTAATCCAAAAGAACTTACTCTCTAATTTGTTCAAGACATACGCAATTAAGCAAGATAAACCGGTATATCTTGTTGATAAACATAGTGTCTACCCTCTTATACTCGGCTTTACCATATGGCCCGTCTTGAATTCTTCGTGGTCGGTTAAGCCTTGTCTCAATGTTCTTGTCCAGATAGCGGGAACAAAATGTGGTTGCTTCATCAAGAAGATAACCTTGCATGATAGAACCCTCTGGTCGATTTTTATTGCGTATATACTTCTTAAGAGTGTAAAGGTACCTAATGAGAATATGTTGAATAAATAAACACGGGCATACATGACAAAAATAAATTTATAAATTGCGCGAAACGAAAAATTTAACGTACCTCTCAACGGGATACATCCATCGATATTGTACCGGTCCGGCTAATTTCGCCTCAGTTGCAAGATGAACCGTCAAGTGTATTATGATATCGAAGAATGACGGTGGGAAAATACGCTCAAACTTGCAAAGTATCAACGCAATAGAATTTTCTAGTTTATCCAGCGTCGCAACCTCCAGCGTTTTAGCACACAACTCCCTGAAAAAACAACATAGGTCGTTGATTACCAGACCAACCGAGTCGGGGAGAGAAGTCCTGAGGGCTAATGGAAGAAGGTGCTCCACGATAACATGGTGGTCATGACTTTTCAGCCCATCGATCTTGCCCTTCACAATTTTTATTTTCTTGATGAATGATCCTGAGAAGCCTGTGGGGACTTTCAAATCATGCAACACCTGCAGGAATCTTTTCTTCTCCGGTTGTGACATATGATAAGCGGCATTGGGAGGTACAAACTTGCCCGGTTTACCCGCTACCGGTTTAGGGTGCAGTTCACTTCTTATTCCCCACTCTTGTAGATCCATCCGGGCATTCATGTTGTCTTTCGATTTCCCGTCTTTACACAGAAGCAAGTTAAGTATGTGCTCTGATACTCCCTTCTCTATATGCATGACGTCCAGACAATGACGCACTGAATTTGTAGACCAGTACGGAAGCTCGAAGAAAATGCTTAACTTGTTCCAATATTGTGGTTTGACCTGTCTCGTCGGATCCATCCCGAAGGTCACGTTATTGTAACCATCCCATTTAGCAGTCACGTCCTCTCCGGACAATGGGGATGGAGGCCCAAGAAGCTCCTGATGGCCATCAAAGTGAACCGTGTCTAACCTATAGGGGTGGTCTGGAGGCAGAAAACGTCGATGGCCGCAATAACAAACCTTCCTGCTAAAATTCAAAAATTTTGATGTTGTGTGTTCATGGCAATGAGGACATGCTTTGTGACCATGTACGGACCAACCTGAAAGCATTCCATACGCAGGAAAGTCATTAATTGTCCACATTAAAGCCGCACGCAGTATGAAGGTTGTATTTGTGTTTGAATCATATGTCTCTACACCATCAATGAACAAAGTTTTCAGCTCCTCAATCAGAGGTCGGAGATAGACGTCGATATTGTTCCCCGGTGAGTTTGGTCCGTCGATAAGAAGAGGCATCATAAAGTATGATTGGTCCATAGCCAACCAAGGCGACAGATTATAAATTATCATTACAACGGGCCATGTACTGTGACTTCCAGCCATATAGTTGAATGGGCAGAAGCCATCGGCAGCCAGTCCGAGCCGGACATTGCGAGGATCGCTACTGAATATTGCGTGCCTCCTATCGAAATCCTTCCATGCCGGTGAATCTCTTGGATGGCTCATTTTTCCATTTTCGCTTGGAGGAGCACGGTGATGCCAAATCATTGCCTCGGCTGTTTTCTTGCACCTAAATAGCCTCTGTAGCCTCTGTGTTATGGGAAAATATCGTGCTATCTTCACAGGTATATCAGGCTTCTTATCAGAATCTTTCGGCTTATACCTGGCCTCTCCGCATGTTGGACACTCTTTCAAATCTGAATTCTCTTTCCGGTACAACACGCAATTTTTAGGACATGCTTGAATCTTCTCGCACTTTAGACCCAAATCAGACATCATTTTCTGGGCTTCGTACCAGCTTTCGGGCACATTATTTCCCGGAGGCATAGAATCTTTCAAGAACGAAAGAAGCATTGTGAATGACTTGTTGCTCCATCCATTTAGGCACTTAATTTGGAAAAGTTGGACGAACCATGAGAGGGTGGAATACTTCGCATTCTCATAAATTGGTTTCCTAGCATCATTCATGAAATTTTCATATTTATCCGCACGCGGTCCTTGACCGGAAGGAATGTCATCTTCGGTACGAATAGATTCACCTAGGGCAGCCTCTACCATATCCTCCATTTCTTCTGATGGAAATAAATTTCCGTATCCTGCCGTATTACCGAATTCTTCTTCTTCTCCTGCCGCATTATCGTGTTCTCCTTCTTCTACCGCAGTACTGCATTCTTCTCCTTCCCCGTGATATTTCCAAATTGAATAAAGTCTAGTAAACCCATATTTTACAATATGAAGCTCTGCCAATTCTACCTTCCGCCAGTACTTATTGCCACATCTATCACACGGACAGAGAATCTTCTCTATTATGATCTTATTATGTGCTCGTGCAAATTCAAGGAAAGCAGCAACTCCTGCGACAAACTTAGGTTGCATACGTTATTTCCAATCCACATACATCCAGTCCTTAACTCTGACGTACTCATGGGCCTTGTTAGACTGAATAACATATAAATTGTAGGTTATGCTGACTATATTGAGAAATATAAGAACGGGATAGTTACTGACAAAGAAGAAAATTCATGTATATGCTTTGTGTGTGCGTTTGTCGTTGAAAAGAATAAATTATCGCACGTTATGTTGACCGATAGACGGGGACTAAGTGGCGCTTTTAGTTTCGTATATGGGTATCGATGGGAATATGAAGGTTTCATATTATCATATATTGGTTTTAACCCGAACATCTCGAGTCGCTCTCTGATTATGCGTTTGTATGTATGTGTTCCGGCTGTCGGGGGTAGGCTTCTATCCCATTAAGAATGTATAGAGCGAACGCCCATCACTTGTGCTTTCAACCGTTTCGAGTAAATTTCGGCAGCACCTCCCCGCTGTTCTCCGAGTACACTGTAATAGAATAGATAATCATTTCAAAGCTGTGAAACACGTTGAAATGAACATCTAATCTATCTTTGTACACGGAGAACCAGCGGAAAGGTACCGACGAAATATCTCGAAACGGATGAAAACACAAGTGAATGAAGGCGTTTGCTTTATACATTCTTAACTTGTCCACACGGGACAAATCTATGGGTTACCATACGATTGAATTTTCTCGTCGCGTAGACTATACGACTGTTGTTAGTATCGAGCTATACTGTCCGATATTTAACAACCTTCGTATAGTTCTAGGTCACGACGAGCATCGCACATATGTTAACCGATAGACGGGGACTAAGTGGCGCTTTTAGTTTCATATACGGGTATCGATGGGAATATGAAGGTTTCATATCATCATCGAGTATCATATATTGGTTTTAACCCGAACATCTCGAGTCGCTCTCTGATTATGCGTTTGTATGTATGTCTTCCGGCTGTCGGGGGTAGGCTTCTATCCCATTAAGAATGTATAGAGCGAACGCCCATCACTTGTGCTTTCAACCGTTTCGAGTAAATTTCGGCAGCACCTCCCCGCTGTTCTCCGAGTACACTGTAATAGAATAGATAATCATTTCAAAGCTGTGAAACAACGTTGAAATGAACATCTAATCTATCTTTGTACACGGAGAACCAGCGGAAAGGTACCGACGAAATATCTCGAAACGGATGAAAACACAAGTGAATGAAGGCGTTTGCTTTATACATTCTTAACTTGTCCAAACGGGACAAATCTATAGGTTACCATACGATTGAATTTTCTCGTCGCGTAGACTATACGACGGTTGTTAGTATCGAGCTATACTGTCCGATATTTAACAACCTTCGTATAGTTCTAAGTCACGACGGGCATCGCACGTATGTTAACCGATAGACGGGGACTAAGTGGCGCTTTTAGTTTCATATACGGGTATCGATGGGAATATGAAGGTTTCATATCATCATCGAGTATCATATATTGGTTTTAACTTGAACATTTAACGTGAATAAGTTTTACGTTTACGTTTCGTTATTAAAAGTTCGAAATTTCATGTTTAGGGTAAATTTTTCTTGCGTTTGTGGTAAAGTTGTACGTTTATGTTGTCATCGAGTATCCTATTGTAATGAACTAGTGTATCCTACTAAATAAATTAGTGCACCATAAACCTAAATAACCCAAATTAACCTAATTAACCACAATTAACCATAATTGTTAACCTAACACAAATTATCACTAATTAACCAAATTTACCCAAATTAACCTAATTAACCCTAATCAACCCAAACTTAACCAAATTTACCCAAATTAACCAAATTAAGCCTAATCAACACCCTAACCTTTTCAAATTATCACTAATTAACCCAAATTAACCCTACACTGCAATTAACCCAAATTAACCATAGCCTCTAACCCTAAACATGACCCTAACCCTAACACTAACCCTAACCCTAAATACCATAACCCTAACCCTAACCCTTAACCCTAACCACAACCCAGCCAACACCAATCCCAACCCCAACCGAACCCTAATCCCAACCCCAACCCCAACCGGCCCCAATCAAACCCTTACCCTAACCCCAACCCCAACCCCAATCGAACCCTAACCCTAACCACAACCCGGCCAACACCAATCCCAACCCCAACCGAACCCTAATCCCAACCCCAACACCAACCGGCCCCAACCAAACCCTTACCCTAACCCCAACCCCAACCCCAATCGAACCCTAACCCTAACTGACCCGATGCCACCCCTACCCGATCCCAGATCCCTGAACCCTACCCCTAACATCATCAAAAGAGGGAAATAAAAGTATTAAATTAGAAGTAAAAATTGGAAATTTACTAACCGCGGTGGAGGAGACGACGGAGGAGGCCAGTAGTCGACGATGCGATCGGCGACGAGTCAAGCACGGTTGCGACGTGGAAGTCGACGATTCAAGCACGGTTGCGGTGGCGAGGTCAGGATGAGGACGTCGATGGCCGACGAGATCGGGATCGAGACGCGGGAAGAATAAGAGAGAAGAAAAATTTGGGAACGGTGAGTGATTTTCTGTGCCTTTTTTTTTTATTATTAACCCGTTTACATGCCCCTACGGACTTAGCCGTAGGTTCTTTGTTTGCGCCACCGTAGGGCCAAACAACAAATTATGATTAAATATTTTTAAATTAAAATATAGAAAACCGTAGGGACAACAGTGGGCACCTACGGATTAATCCGTAGGGGCAATAAAAAGTTGCCCCTACGGATTCCTTTATCCGTAGGGGCAACCCCTATTTGTAGTAGTGTAGGCAACCCCTACCTGTTTCTTTGCCTTAAACCAGCAATAATGACATTGGAATTTGATTATCTTTTCCCCAAAAGTATACATCACAAAGAATCTCTCAAAATAGCTTCACATTTTATCTCAAGACTTCCAAGAAACTTTTATAGCAAATTATAGAAAATGTTTGCAAATAATAGCGCCCGCCATAGCTAATATAGGGACATCATTCATGTTGCACTCATTTTCTTCTTGTTATTATAACTCCTAGTGACATGTCTATAGATAGCTAGCTCTATTTGAAAGTTGGAAGGCAAAAAATCATTTTGGAATCTCACCAAACTTGTTTACCTGAAAAAGGACAATTTTGGTGGGGTTCTCTCTTATTTTGTGGCTACCTCATAGATTTAAAAATGGATAAAAAGATAAATGAAAGGCTAAATTGCAAGAAAAAATTTCCTCATGTTTGCCCATATAGCATGATGCCTCCGTTTCTGTCGAAAAACATGTTGTTTACCATCGTAAGTTAACAACTGTTTTATTGTTTATCTAACATGTTCATAGAGGATTTTTCGGATAAAAAAATAATGCATAAACGGAAAAGAAAGGGAGTTTCCTGCAATTTAGCTAGCCTAAACCAAATGCTAAGCACTAATCTTAATTGGTGTATACCGATACTTCTTTCTTCATTCCCATAAAAAGAAGAGAATTATCAAAACGAATTGATATATAAAACACTGATACGAAAGACAACATATTCTAACCAGAAGGAATATGAAGGGGGCAAACTGTATATAGAATGAATGTAGGTGGCAAAGGTTTAGTCTATTCATCAATCATTAAGCAAAGTAATTAATGGCAAATAACCAGGAAATTGACAGCAATTCCAATTATATAACAAAAGCTGTAATGGCTTCAAAAAGCAAGTTCATTTTTTGAGGAAAGGCTTAGTGAAAGTAAAAGTCGAGGTGTACCGTGTGCATCACTAGAAAAAAGTTATTTTTGTTAAAGATATGGTTTATATACATGATTGGGATCCACCTAATTATAGTTTCCAACAAAGGTGAGATTAGTGGCCATGCATTACCCCTAATGACTAGTTGACTTCGATTCTCTCTTCATATCAGGATTAAGTTTTATGACCAGTCGCCAATCTCACGTCGACCATATTCAAAGACGGTAATATAAAAGACTCGTGATAATCGAAAAAAGAACATATTCTCAAAGATATTATAAAATAGTCTTGTGGATTGAATTAATTGTTAGGAAATACTTGGAGGATGTGTCAGCCTAGCCAATCATATGCGTAAAGATTGTGGTCTCATCCCACTTGTTTAAGTGCATTAGTGAAAAGATACCCTTAGCTTATGTTTGCTTCATAGGGTATCTGATTTGGCTTTATGGATGCCATCTTTTCCCTTTCCTTTCTCTCTTTTTAGTGGAAGCTTTTGCCATCACTTTTGAGGGAAATGGAGAAAGTTGGCTTTTCTTAATGCCTTTATAAGCTTGGCAAAAGCAAGTGCTCATAAAAGAAGGGATTAGTGCTAAGCATTCTATCTTCTAATTTCATAAACTTAATCATTCTGGTGAGTCATAAGCCATATTAGACATGCATAAGCACTTGATACCATTTTCCTAATCTAAGTTGAGTTTGTTGAAAAACTATTCACATTAAGGGGCCAAAATGGGTCAGGCCCACTGGGTCTAACTTGGGCCAGTCGTAATTTGAACAAGATCCATATTTGAGTGTACAAATGGAGAATTGAAGTGTCATAAGTCGGTTCAATGAGATGAATATGCATGTTGTTGATTAAAGTAGGCCCAAGTAGGATTAGTTTTCTTTAAAATAATTAGTTGAATGGATGTGATGTGGTGATACTTCATATGAAGTAAGCAATCGCAAACTAATTCAACTGGATATAGAAATCACAAATGTATAGAGAGACTTCAATAAAGATATGCTGCTATCCTAATATTTCTTCGTCTTCTGTGAGAAAAGCCTATATCCTAAGATATTGGGTTGCATGAAAGTTGGCCCGATCGAGGTCTAGGCGTATGAAGAATTAGAATGTCTTCTGTGAGAAAAGCCTATATCATAAGATATTGGGTTGCATGAAAGTTGGCCCGATCGAGGTCTAGGCGTATGAAGAATTAGAATCCGATTCTGCAGAAGGTGGCCTAAGACTAGAAGAGTCCAATCCAATGAAAGGTGGCTTGGTTGAGGACCGGGCGTTCAAAGACTTGGAGTTTGATATGACGAAACATGGTTCGATCGAGGACTCTGGCGTTTGACGACTTAGAGTTCAATACGGTGAAAGGTAGCTTGATTGAGGACTAGGTGTTCGACGACTTAGAGACAGATTCGGCAAATAAGAAACCCCATCGAAAAATGGGATGTTGACGGGCACGAATGGTATATGGAGGAAAGGATTCTTCGGAGAGGAATCGCGGAGAAGACACATATGTTATGTGACCTAATCATCTAATGTTAAATAGGGTACCAAAATAATTATGGAGAATGGCTTGTGGTGGTCGGTGGTGTATTGGTATTTGATGTAATTTGTCTTTTTCTTTTTTCTTTTCTTTCTATATTTCTTGGTACTAGTTTCGTTAAACTTGCCATTTAATCAAATACGGGTATTTACTTCTTAGTTCCTTTTCTGGAGGGCAAATCAACTATTTAAGGGGCCATTATCTCCGTTAAACTAGAAACTACCTAATATTAAACTTATTGGTATCAGCTGCATATGGGTATATAAACCAATTGATCAAAGAGCTAAATCTACAACATTACTAATGAATCGATCAAATAATTATCTTTCAACCACTTTGTTATAAATAACATATAATTAACTAAACCAAAATTGCAATTCTGTAGAACTTACGTTACCATTTTGAGTGAAGAACTCAAAAGCACCTCCAAGCCAAAGCAGCAACCTTGCTTCTCTTGCGCAAATCGTCACCGTATTTGAGTATTGGCTTCAGAGAGGCAATAAAACAAACACCTTGAGAGCATGCTTTAAAAACTTCCAATTTCAAACACTCCGAACACTCAAAAAGAAACTCATTCATTTACATAGGAAACTTGTTGTTGACAAGAAATGGGTTTTTACTGTGTACATTTCTAATTCAAATTCCAATCCCACCGTTGCCGGTCCCAAGTCCGGATGAGAAAGGGAGAGGGTTGTGGTAGGCTTGTGACAGCCAACGGAAAACTTTGTCACATTCTATGACATGAACCAATACAAGAATATCGTTGGGGCGTCCCCTACTCAGCGACGCGCTACATCGGATCCCGGGTGTAGTGTTAAATATGCAAGGGCTTGGTCGTCGTCCAGATGCGGCGCGCTACATCGGACCCCGGGTGTAGTGACAAATAAGCAAGGGTCGTCGTCCAGAGACGGCGCTACATCGGACCCCGGGTGTAGTGACAAATAAGCAAGGGTCGTCGTCTACAGACGGCGCGCTACATCGGACCCCGGGTGTAGTGACAAATAAGCAAGGGTCGTCGTCCAGAGACGGCGCGCTACATCGGACCCCGGGTGTAGTGACAAATAAGCAAGGGTTTCATAGGATCCGTCTAGCTTCCTGGAACATAGGTTCCCTTACGGGTAGACTAATAGAATTAGTGGAGGTGATGATTAGGAGGAGAGTTGGTATTATGTGTTTGCAAGAAACTAAGTGGGTAGGTGAAAAGAGTAGAGTCATAGAGCCTTGGGGTTATAAGCTTTGGTATACGGGTAGAGATAAAAATCGTAATGGGATAGGTATAATCATAGATAGACGGTTGCTTGAGGATGTAGTTGAGATTAGGAGAAAAGGTGATAGAATTTTACTGGTTAAGCTTATTCTAGGTGGAGAGATCTTTAATGTTATTAGTGCTTATGCACCACAGATAGGTCTTGATGACGCTAGTAAGCGTCTATTCTGGGAGGATTTAGACGAGGTGGTGCAAAGTATACCTAGTGGAGAGAAGTTATTTATTGGTGGTGATCTTAATGGACATGTAGGTACTAGTCGTAGTGGGTTTGATACTATCCATGGAGGTTTTGGTTTCGGACAAAGGAATGAAGTAGGTGACTCGATTCTAGATTTCGCTTTATCTTATGACTTGATCTTAGCAAACACCTGGTTTAGGAAAAGAGAGTCTCACCTTATCACTTTTAGGAGCGGATCAAATGCTAGTCAAATAGACTTTTTTCTGACGAGAAGAATAGATAGAGGTTGTTGTATCGACTGTAAAGTAGTGCCAGGTGAGAGTGTAACTACTCAACATAGACTTTTAGTTCTAGATTTTCGATTTAGAAGAGAACCTACGAAGATTAGACGTAAGGTAGAGCCTAAAATTAAATGGTGGCGATTGAAAGAAGGTAATCAAAAGGCTTTTATAGATCGTGTAGTACAAGAAGCGGATTGGCAGTCGGAAGATGATCCAGACAAAACATGGAACAAAATGGCTAGTTGTATCAAGAAAGTAGCTAGAGATCTACTTGGTGAGTCGAGAGGTGATGCTCCACCATCTAAGGACATATCATGGTGGAATGAAGATGTAAAAACTGCTATTAAAATTAAAAGGGATTCTTATAAAGATTTGAAGAAAAGTAGAGATGTGGAGAGATTTGAGAAGTACAAAATGGCTAAAAAGGAAGTTAAGAAAGCTGTTCGGGAAGCTAAATCTAAGGTCTACAAGGAGGTGTACGAGAAATTAGACACTAAAGAGGCTGCAAATGATATATACCGGATTGCTCGAATGCGAGAAAGGAAGACTAGAGACTTATGTGCGGTGAAGTGTGTCAAAAATGAAAATCAGAAGGTTTTAGTTCGAGATGAGGATATCAAGGAAAGATGGAGAGATTATTTTGACAAATTGTTCAATGAGAGCTTTACTAAGAATTTGGATGGACTTGTCATTCAATCTCAAGATATAAATCGTGATTTCATGCGTAAAATAAGACTTACTGAGGTTAAAGAAGCTTTGAACAGAATGAGTTTAAGAAAAGCGGTTGGTCCTGACGGGATTCCTATCGAGATTTGGAGATGCCTAGGCGAAATAGGCGTTAAATGGCTGACAGATTTGTTTAATAAGATTTGGCAGACAAAAAAGATGCCAAATGAATGGAGGAAAAGTATTCTTGTACCTATCTACAAGAATAAGGGTGACATTCAAAGTTGCTCAAACTACCGTGGAATAAAACTAATGTGTCACACCATGAAACTTTGGGAGAGGGTGATTGAACACAGGCTAAGGAAGGATATTAAGATAACAGAGAACCAATTTGGGTTCATGCCTGGACGATCGACGACAGAGGCGATTCATTTGCTTCGTCAACTTGTCGAGCGCTTTCGAGAGAGGAGAAGAGATTTGCATATGATATTTATTGATTTAGAAAAAGCGTACGACAAGGTACCTAGAGAGGTATTATGGGGGACAATGATGAAAAAGGGGGTCCCCGTCAAGTATATTGACATAATCAAGGATATGTACGACGGAGTAGTGGCAAATGTCAGAACTTGCGGTGGCTTAACAAGTGATTTTCCGATTACTATTGGTTTACATCAAGGATCTGCATTAAGTCCTTTCCTGTTTACCATCGTGATGGATGAGCTTACTAGAACTATCCAAGATGAAGTCCCTTGGTGTATGCTATTCGCTGATGATATTGTTCTAGTAAATGAGACGAAAGCAGGGGTTAATGCCAAATTGGAATTATGGAGACAAACATTGGAATCTCGGGGATTCAGATTGAGCAGGTCCAAGACAGCATATATGCACTGCAAATTTAGTAGCCAGAGAAATCAAAACCATATTGGTATAACATTGGAAGGTCAAGAGATATCACCGAGCGACCAGTTTAGATATCTAGGTTCCATCATCCAAAGGAATGGGGAGATCGATAGTGATGTTAATCAAAGGATCCAAGCTGGTTGGTTGAAATGGAGGAGTGCAACAGGGATTTTGTGTGATCGTAACTTTCCGTTAAAATTGAAAGGGAAGTTTTATCGGAGCGCTATTCGGCCTGCCTTATTATATGGTACAGAATGCTGGGCTCCTAAGAAGCATCATACACAGAAGATGCACGTAGCGGAGATGCGCATGCTTCGTTGGATGTGCGGTAACACTAGAAAAGACAAGGTGCGAAATGAGGATATTCGTGCAAAAGTTGGTGTAGCACCCGTGGAGGAGAAGATGCGGGAAAACCGGCTTAGATGGTTTGGTCATGTGCGACGCAGACCTATGGAAGCACCGGTTCGACGAATAGATACTCTCGATATGGGTAATGGCAAAAGAGCAAAAGGGAGACCGAAGAAAACATGGATGGAGGTGATACGAAACGATATGGTTGCCAAAGGACTCAATGAAAGTATATTGTTCGATAGAAGTGAGTGGAGACAGAGGATTCATGTGTTGGACCCGGCGTGATTCTCATGTTGGTTCATGTAGCCTACCCCTTATACTTGGGATAAAAGGCTCAGTTGTTGTTGTTGTTATTTCTAATTCAAATTCCAAGCTTGATGATGAAATTTTTTACCAAGAGAATAATTTTTTTTAGGAAAGTTTAATAAATAAATAATGCTGCAGACTTTTTACATATATATAATAAATAAACATTGAAGTGAATACGGGCCTAAATGGGCCCTACCAGGCCTTTTTATAGGCAGACAAAACAAGGCCTGGAGTTGACGTCGCGCTTTAAGCATTTTTAGAATTTTGTGAGGGTTTTTTTTTTTAATTTTGTACCCCTGAAACTTCCCTATTTCTAAAAAGTACATCTAAAACTTTGTATTTCTAAAAGCAACACCTAAAACTTAAACTTTATCTAAATTATACAAATATTTAGATGTCGACCATATCATAGGTTATACATAACCATAGATACTGAAGTTTTCTATTGTCAACGCAATAATTAAAGAGTGAACGAGTCACAAAATGATATCACTCAAGTTTTAAGCTTTGAACAACAGAAACAGCATCATGGCCTCCAAGGTCTCTTAATTTCCTGTACAAGTCTCTTTCCCCGTGACTGAAGCTAATTTCTTTTGAGGCTTTGCGGTCTTTTAGAAGCGATTTTTGAAACTGGAGATGATACCTGAAAATCAAATATTTATGTCCCAGTTCATGATCAACATTTTCCTGCTGTGATGGTGCAGCAACTGGCTCCTGCAAATCCTCAGGCTGTTGGCCTCAAAATGCAGTCGGCCACCAACTTTGATCATCTTCTGGGCATGCTTTGTGAGTTTTGAAACTGGTCAAAAAATTATAAAAAGGCTCGCTTGGTCCTTCACGTACGTACTAAAAAGTGGTCCTATATATGACTTCTATGTCAAGTTCACGATCGATTGGTCCCGCACTTGCCCAATTTTCAATCACAGGGTCGTCCTCCTTGTTTATATCCCACACTCCAGGATCTTCTATTAATTTCATGAGACATAAACATCAATCAAAACTCTTCGTGACTGACTGCACATGTATGTAAGTAAAGAAATTATTTTCCACATAATAGATCGTTGTCGACATCTATAACCCACTTGTACCAAACTGGCCGATTAGTATTAGCCTGTGCATATATACGACAAATTTTAATTCAAATGCAGCACTCCAGCTCAGCTGCTCTCTTGTGTATGATTGTAACGCTTTAGAAATCGTTATGCGAGTTTTTCGTTAAAAGGTAAAATAGGCGGTGTTTTTCCGTAAAAATCCGGAAGTTGTCTTTTTTTTGCAGTATAGACTTAACTGCACCTAGTTTAACTAGAAAATTGCCAATTTGCGGTTTTTAGTTTTCACTTGAAAATTTTAGTTCACTTAAATATTTTTCCCTAATTAAAATATTATTATAAGTTTTTAATTATGCACTTAATTAGTAGTAATTACAATTTTGATTAAGTTAATTATGCTGAAGTGAATATATACTAATTTAATCACAAGATTAAGCTTTAAACCTTCTCTCCAAAATATCTAGATATTTGTTGAATTAAAAGAAAATTTTTAAAGAAAATGTTTAAGAGGTGGCATGGATGGGAGGTGCTTTAATGAGCATTAATTGGTGTTTTAGACTAGAAATTTCCACACATTTTCCAAACCTCGTCACTTTTCTTCCCTTGGCAGAGCCCCCCTGCTGCCCTCTCTCTTCCTTTGCCCCATTTTCACTTCTTCAAGCTCAAATAAATCATCAAAAATTATCAAATAATCCCACAAACTCACAAACAAATCCCTACCCGTTATTCTTCAACCCTAAACAAACTTGGATCTTCATGAAAGTCATCATTTTGGAGTCTAATTTGGAGTTTAGTTGCTAATTAATTTGTGAATCTAGTGGAGATATAAAATCCTAACCCTAAACTTTAATTGTTGTTTAAATCATTAAGCTAGCTTATTAGATGTTTAATATAGCTTTAATTAGCATGTTTAGGAATTCATGAAAGAGTTGTGAAGATCAAGTTAGGGTTTGATTTGTTTAATATGATTAATGGAGAAGTGTAGACTTTGACAATTTAACCTAGTTGTGAGAATGTTATTTGTTATTTTCCTAATTGTCTAATTAAACTTAATAACAAACTAAGTTTTACTAGATCTTATATGAGTGAGATTAAAATTGTAGTAAAAGTTTGGGTGACTTAGTTAAACTACTTTGCGATATTTGTAATCGCTAGAATTGTTAAAACTTCTACACTTGAGTTAAAATGATGAAAAGTTGCTTACTAGGTTTTCGGTTAAATTAGGCGTGGGTTTCAATTGACGTTACGATATTATATATATTATCTTCCACGATATATATTGTGTTGTTATTGCGCGGTCGGTACGATCGGGATCTAGGTTTGGTTGTTTCGTAGTTTAGCAATCCTAGTTAGAGTTATGCCGATGTCGTACGTATTTTGTGCACTAGGTGCACAGTGTGTTTATCTTGTGGACGTTATCCTTGCGTTTCGTTATCGTTGTGTCGGCGCAGGATATTTAGCCTTATGTGTTGTGTTTGTGTAATTTTAGGATCTCAAGCGGGGACTTCGGACGCTGCGAAGAAAGGGAAGCAGGTGGTCGGATTTTCTTAGCTCGAGACCATCGGTGAGTAGATTTAACATCTACGGGGAAATCGCCCGTATGGCGTTATGCGTAAAGGCTGGATATGATATTATAGCTGCATGTTTATGCGCATATGAGTTGATTGCGCATGAGCACCATTGCATATTATTACCTGTTGTGCCTTGACTTAGTACCTATTGGACACAACACCTTTACTGACGGTTCATATTGCACGAGCACTAATTTGTATGTTACACACAGCGTCGGTAATTGCCATGACACGCGCTACATATATACATATGTGATATTGTATCGGTTATTGTCATTGAGGCAGTGATTCTTATTCCGTTGCGTATATGAAAGATAGTATTCAGGTATACCTACATACTTACACATATACCTTGCTATAGCTACATGTACATCAAGCATACATACTTACATGTATACCCACATACCTTGCTACGGTTACATGTACATCATGCATACATACTTACATGTACACCCACATACTTTGCTATAGCTACTTATACCCTTAGTGGTATTGTATTGTCATTTGACATTGAGACGTTGATTATTGTGCTATTGCGCTTATGAAATGCATCATACATACATGCTTACCTGTAGATACAGATATCTTGCTATAGTTACATGTACACCTCATATGATGCTGCACTTGACTTCGGAGGAATTGGGAACCGCATGATATATTTTAAAACTAGATTCATTTAAAAGAGTGGTTTTTCCTTAATATGCTCATATTGCTGTTTTATATTGCATATATCAGTTTTCATGGATTTTACGCATTGAGATATAGATTTCATGTGATTTATGGATTTGAGAACCGTGGGGGTATTTCAAGAAATTTATGTATTATTTGAAAACCCGGTTTCTCTTGATATGATATTTCAGTGCGTCCACCATGAGTTTTCTCGATTCTGAGACTTGTGTTAGAAACCCGATGCGAGGAGTGGATGAGGCCGTGTTGTGGGTTCATGGTGGACCCGGTATGGTACCCCGGGGCAAGAAAGGTATGTCGATGGTTTTAGCCGATGAGCCTGGCAGGGAAGGTGCACCGCCTACCGGTGATAGTTTTAGACTCGGCGGTTATCCGGAGGATATCGACCGGAGTCGTAAGATGGATATGGGCAGATTCGTACTACCGGAGCCCGCGAGCCGATCCGGGCAGACGGAGCCCATGGTACGTGGATTTACGTGTCGATGCTGGACACGAGTATTTCATGATGTTTCGAGTGTCGATGTTGGACACTCAGGTTCCATGAGATTTACAGATATGAGGGCCGGTTTTGGTGACGGCGCCTAAGAATTTTGGGATTTGGGGTGTTATTGATGGACACCAAGGTTTTACCATGCCGATGATTTGTGCATGAGGTTTATTATTTATAACACACTCAGGATTTATTTGATATGCATTTGATTCATGTAGATGTAGTACCCTGGTGGTGTATCTTGATCATGATTGTTGCATATCCATATTGTCATACTTATGCTATCAGATTACATGTGATAGATTTATCATTGTTCGTGCATACTTACGATTACAGTATGATATTATTTACTATTCACGAGTTGGCAACTCACCCCGTTGTGTCACAGTGTTTTGCAGGATTTACCCTCAGAGTAGTCGCGGCAGGACTTCTTATCATCTTTACTTTTGCGGATACCGCTACGGTTGGCTGTGAGTCCTTTTACTATAGGTGGGTTTGCGGTTATCCGATGATGTTCATTATGTTTCTTTTGTATCTAGTACTCTCCATCTACCATCTTCATGTATTTGACTTAGAGACGAGTTGTGAGGATCGATATTGTATTATTTTATGACTTTGGGTGTCGTGCTCGTAGGAACCGGCCTTGTTATAAAGTTTTACCTCATTATGTTGTTTTCATTTATATTTTTTCGCTACGACGTCGTATATATGCTTGTGGTGGTTGTTTTGCCCGTTGGACGTGATTTTGCTCCTGTTTGGGATGCTTTATTTAAATTCTATGTCGTACCCGTTTTCGAGGCTAGTTTTTACAAAGGAGATGCTGCCGAAATTTTTAAGAAAGTAAAACTTAAGTTTAAAAATTTTTGCTTGAGATTTCAGAAGGTTTTTAACTATGTTTTCTCCACTTATCCATTTTTGGATGGTTTAGATTTCTGGGTTTCGGCTTACTTAAATTGCGTACGCCTGTTGACGTTACGTGATTTAGGTACCGGTCACGTGTCTAAATTTGGGTGGTGACAATGATTCTTCTTTATCTTCTTTACCTAGCTACCGGGGGTTGTAATTGGTAAGGCCATTTATCCAATCACTTAGAAATCTCTCTATGGCCCTTGGTGAGATGGTGGTATGGGACAACGCTTGGTATGAAAGAAATTGCTCTATTCTCATAGGGAAAGTCTTGGATGATGATGATGAGAACCTTCATAATTTGTGATAGCGTGAGCTTGTAACTATAAACAAGCAACAGGCTTATAATAATCTTACACATCAGTTTGCAAATATTTGCCTAAGCACCAAAAGTGACGACAAAAAGAAAGACCTCATAAATTTTCTAATAAAATTTGTATTCATGCACGCATAAATCCCAGAACAAGGAACAAAACACACTTCCACATCAAATTGGTACACACAAAACTTCAAGATGATAGAAGACAAAGCAAACCAATAATAGACAGATAACAGAGAATATAAATTCTACAAATATTCTACTCTCAGAGCTCTGCTACTCATATGAAGAAAAAAAGAGAGGAAAAAACATGCAGTAGTTCTCTACAACTAACATTGAAAAGTAGTTAGTTTGGTTAAGCTCCGCCTCGACGGTTGATGGCCAATGTAAAGTATATCAGAATCAATGTTCCCATGCTCGACCTGCGAGTTTATATATAACAAAAAATGAAGATTGAAGTTTTAGTGCTCACATTATGTAAAGTGTTCCCAAGATCGGAATTATGGCTAATGACAGCCTATATGTATGTACTAAAGATCAAAACTTACATAGATGCAAATAGAAGCAAGATTTTCCTAGGATGGATCGTTGGTAAACGATTGAACTTCTTATTCCTTCCATCTAAAGAATCCCCGATACAAGAATTAGCCGATGCATTCGGTGCCGCGGATAGAGCTTTATTAGGGACCAAGGGCTGCTTCATCATCTGATCCAATTGAGAGCAAACCACTATAGGAAAAAGAAATTTGAATCGATAAAGGTTTACCATGATCGCATATTTAAATATTCTTCAAAGGAAAAGAAGAAGAAGAAGAAGAAGATTTCACATTTAAAAATTGGGGCCAACTAGACAGCTCATGATCTTTAATTTCTTGTTAACTGGCATGAAATTGCAAAACATTGAAATGCCATGGTAGTTTAGTGAAATTTAGCCTCGTCGTCAATGTTCCGTACCTTTAACCACAAGTTTTCTGGACGCATCATCGGCTTCTTGATCTTCACCACCACGTCTCTCCATTCGCCATGAGCCCTTGCGAGATAGAGCTTTCTGTTTCATCCGAAAAGAGAGATTATAAAATTTTTTTAAAGAATGGTATGAAATTAATGGTTGGGACTTGTATTAAGAGATTGTATATTAGGATGTCGTGTACAACATCACGCACCGAGACTTTAGGGCTCCCAGCACATTTATCGGAAGTCTGAGTGAGGCTCTCGATGTCCAAAATCGCATTTCCTGCTTTATCCATGTTTGTCATTTGACTCTGCAAAAGTACACAACATTCTTCATTGTTGCTTCTCATATTTATTTTGTTTAAAGAACATATTAATTATAATTATTATTCCTAAGCTTATGCAAATTTGAAATTCTCCAATATATTAATTTTGTTTACTTGCCTCAACACATCTTTCAGTGACACCAATTTTGCTAGCTACAATTCTGTCTTCACATGATATGAAAGTAGTTTAATTAAGAAACTATATGCTGATAATTTATCTGATTAAGGTCCTGAGCAGTGAATCAAATATCGGTCATATCGTCTCATATATCATTTTGGGACCCCTTGCAATACAATAAAACCGATATGATATTGGCCGATATGACGATACCCTCCGATATATCGTCCGTGTTGGGGATGGCGGCACAGCGGAGAGCAACGACAAACAACTCTTATGGATGGTAAGATTCCTTTAAAACAAATAACAAAACTATAAACTACACAAAATTGAAAAACACAAAAGATTGGGGGAAAAGGGAAGACATTTATTAGAACTTGAGAAAAAGAAACACAAAAATTACAATAACCCTCTCCTTATGATCTCCAACGAGATCTTCTTCTATAAGTTCTCTTTATGATCGTCCTTTTTGGAGTTGCCGTTTCGTCTCCCTTAAATTTTATGATCAAAACAATACCCTTAAACTTTAACTCTAAGATCCTATTTACAGTCCATAAAATCGGAGTTGCAATAAAAATCATAAAATTTACAAAACTGCCACCTAAAACTGATTTTTCAAGGTAAATCTCGAATTGGAATTCACACTTATCCCTTCGACAGGCGTCTGACCCAATGAGGGACAGATGTATGTGTTCCTTCTACTCAAGGAAGCAGAGCATCGCCAGATGTCCGACCTTATAAGGTCAGACGTATGTGCCCTTCAGCACGTTTGGCCAAAGCGTCTCGCAGATGTCTGAAGCTCATTACTCAGACGTCTGCGAGCTATCTGGGTTTTTGGACTTTCTTTTCAGACGTCTGGCTCTTCTCTGAATGTTAGTCTCGTAGTCTTGATATACAAGACACAATCACACAATCTTCAGCTTGGCTTGTATATTTTTATAACCATCTTGAAAACTTGTTGCTCTTGACTTGTATCCTTTAAGGTTGCTTTAATCGTTCTTTCCGTTTTCCTTGTCGGCATAGCTCCAATCTTGAAACTGTAAACTGTCACAATTTTTCATCAGAACTGTGAAACTGGTAATTGCCACAGTTTTTCATCAGAACTGCGAAATTGTTGCGACCCTCCTACCGAAGTTGTCCTTCATTTTTGAGTACTTGAATAGAAACCAAGACTATCTTGAACTTCTCTGTAGGAATAATCTTCATTAGCATATCCGCTGGATTCATCTTGGTATCGATTTTGATTAAATCGATATACTTTTCGGCCTACTCCCTTATCTTGTGATACCGCACGTTAATGTGCTTAAGTTCGACTGTGGTATACCTTATTCTTCGTCAGATGAATGGCACTTTGACTGTCATAAAATAACGGAACCGACCTCTTATCGAATCCGAACTCGCCAACTAGACGTTTTAACCACAAGGTTTCCTTAAATGCTTCCACTGCCGACATGTATTCTATCTTCGTCGTTGAGAACGTCACGGTATCATGAAGTGTTGAGTTTCAACTTATTGGAGATTATGCAACTACATAGCCCGTAGTTAATCTTCTTTTGTCCAAGTCACTAGAGTAATCCGCATCTACGTATCTTTACAACTAGCTCGATTTATCTTCTAATTTAAGAAAGAATAAACCGAGATCTTTAGATCTTTCTAGATACCGAAGTATCCACTTTACAGCTTTCCAATGGAGATTTGCTGGATTTGACATGTACCGGCTAATCAGACATATCACATAAGATATGTCTGGACGTGTGCATACCATAGCGTATATAAGCGATCACACCGCACTAGCATATGGTACTCAAGATATATTTTCCTTCTCCACTGATTTCGGACACTCCTTGAAGGATAAATTGAAATGACCGACGACAGGAATACTCACATGTCTTTAGTTCTTCATGTTGAATTTCTCCAACACCTTCTCAATATACTTTCTTTGGGATAGCCAAAAAATTTCAGCCTTCCTGTTTCGAATAATCTCTATCCCAAGAATCTTTTTTGCTTCACTTGAACCTTTCATGTCAAATTATATACTCAATAAAACTTTGAGTGCTTTTAACAATCAACATGTCATCGATATATAGGAGTAGATATATTGATGAACCTTCCTTAAGTCGCTTCGAAAATACACAGCTGTCATACTCATATCAAGAGTAGTTGGTCTTCCTCATAAAAGAATTGAAGCGCTTATACCACTGCCTGGGAGACTGCTTTAACCCATATAGAGACTGCTTGAGTTCACATATATAATCCTCCTTATCGGGCTCTACAAATCGTTCAGCTTGCCTCATGAAGATCGTCTCTTCCAACTCACCATACAGAAAAACCGTTTTCACGTCCATTTGCTCCAATTCTAAATCCTGAGCCGCTACCTTTGCCAACAAAACTCGAATATACGTATGCTTGACTGTAAGCGAGAAAATCTCGTTGTAGTCAATCCCTCCTTTTGCGCAAAACCCTTCGCAACTAACTGTGTATTGTATTGCTCATCATCCATTTTCTGTATACTCACTTGCAGCCAATAGCTCTTTTTCCATTCGGTAGCTCAATCAGCTTCCACGTGTTATTCTTCCGAAATGACTCCATCTTCTCTGCCATCGCAACAATCTATCGATCTATATCCTCTTACCCAATGGCTTCCTGATAAAAGCAAGGATCTCCGTTTTCAGCGACTAGACGAAATACTACCATATATTTGAAACCGTACCTGACTGGTGTCTTATGTGTGCATGCTAATCTCCTTAATGTCATTGTTTGTGGGTCCTGTTGGGGTTGGTTCTCACCGTATATCTCCACATTTTTCCAGTCCACCTCCACATCAATGGGTGAAATTGTGCTTCAGTGTCCGTATTCTTATGAGTGCCAGAAAACTCCACCTCCACTGGATCATTGTCCCTTGATACTCACATGCCTTCTTATTATCTCCAGTCATGTCTTTCAACAAGCATTCCTCATCGAAGATCACAGCTAGTGAACGCCCTTTTGTTTTCTGAATCCCATAACTTGTAACCTTTAACTCCAAGTTTGAATCCTAAGAAAACGCGCCATTTTACTTTGAATCCATCTTGGGTCTATCCTTCTGAGTCATGAGCGAGTAAAGATGGCATCCAAACACTCGTAGAGAATCATAACTGAATGGCTCTTCTCTCCATATTTCTTCAGGGATCTGAAAATTTATTGCCGTAGATGGAAACCTATTAACCAAATAGCACGCATGACTCACCGTCTCTGTCCAGAAATCCTCCGAAAGACCGAATTGCAACCGCATACTTCTTGCTCTCTCTAGTAGTGTCATGTTCATGCGCTCTGCTACCCCCATTCTGTTTTGGAAGTCCTGAAACTGTTCATTGCCTCTGTATACCATGTTCTTTACAATAGTCTTGAAATTTCTTCGAGGTGTATTCATCTCAATTATCTATCCGCAAATGCTTCACCAATCGCCTCTTTTGTTTCTCCACGGTCGCTTTACACTCCTTAAAACTGGCAAACACATCTGATTTGTATTTGAGGAAATAAACTCATACCTTCCGTGGGAAGACATCAATGAAGTGACATGGTATACGACCTCCCTTTGATAGTACCGGTGATGGCCTCCATACGTCTCAATGAATATAATCGAGAAGTCATTCAGTCTTATGCACGGCTTGCTTGAAGACAACCTTATGTTGCTTCCTTATCATGCAATATTTGCAAAAGTCCAGCTTGCACGTGGTAATATCTTTCAGCAACCCTTTTATGTGCAACTCGCGAAACCCTCTTACTCATGTGGCCAAGACCCATATGCCACAGTTTTGCGGTATCCTCCACCTGTTTCTCTGTAGCCACGGCTGCACCACCAGTCACTGTTCTGCCGTCCAAACGATACAAGTTCTTCATTCGTTGTCCCTTCATGATCATTAGGGCACTTTTAACAACCTTTAGCACTCTATCTTGACATACAAACTTGCATCCTGCCGCATCTAATACTTTTAGAGAAATCGGATTTTTCTTTAATTCCGGAATGCGTCACACGTTTACAAGTATTTGCACCACACCATCAAACATGCGGACTTTAATGCTTCCTATGCCAATAGTCATACACGCTACATTGTTCCCTATAAAAACATTACTGCCATTATACTCGTTATAAGTGTCGAACAACTCTTTCTTCGGGCACATATGGTATGAACATCCGGAATTAAGGATCCAAGCTCAGAATCTTTCTTCCTGGTATGTACATCGACTACATCACACATCTTTTTTGCTTTGGTCGCAACACTGGCTTGATCCGAACCCTTTGAATTGACTCTTTTACCCTTTTTCTCCAACTAATGTTTATATTTCTGACATTGTTTCTTTGTATGTCTTGGCTGTTTGCAAAAGAAGCATAGTTCGCTCTCTTGCTCGGATGATTTGGATTTCCTCCTAATATTCTTATCTCCGTCTCTAGTCTTTGACCTCCCCCTTTCACCGAAAAACAACCCTGATTACACTTCCGATGGATTTTATTTCTTCATGATCTCATTGTTGAGGAACATCGTTGTAACATCATCTATCTCGAGAGTATCTTTTCCATAAAGAATCGTTGTCACCAAGTGTTCATACGAATTTGGAAGCGAGGATAAAAGTAACGTCGCTTAGTCCTTCTCCTCTAACTTTACTTCAAGACATAGAAGATCGATGACCATCTTATTGAAGCTATTTAGGTGGTCGTGAATAGGAGTCCCTTCTTTCATACGTAAACCATAAAGTTGCTTTTTTAAATACAACTTGTTTGAAAATGACTTTGTCATGTACAAGCTCTTTAGCTTCAAGCATAAACTTGCCGCAAAAGTCTTCTTTATGACGTTTTACATCACGTTATCAGCCAGATAAAACTCTATCGTACATTATGCCTTCTGATCCAATTCTGCCTATGCAACATCCGTCATATCGGCAGATTAATTACCGCCAAGTACTTTAAACAGCCCTTCCTTCACCAGAAGTACCTTAACTCTTCTCTGTCACATCGAGAAGTTCTGTTTTCGATTAAATTTCTTTACCTTGAACTTCGTGCTATTGATTTTGTTATCTGTCATCCTTAATTCCGAAGTGAAAATCTTTCTCTCGGATCCTTATGAACCATCATTAATAAAATCACGATCTAAGAAGATAGGAAATGGACACAAGCGTTATCACCCACCGTAAACTTAAATCGCAAAACTACACACGTAGCTCTAATACCAGTTGTTGGGAATTACGGCGCAACGGAGAGCGACGACAAACAATCCTTATGGATCGTAAGATCTCTTTAAAACGAATAACAAAACTAGAAACTCCGCAAAATCAAATAATACAAAAGATTGGGGAGGCGATAGGGGAGATCTTTATTAGAACTTGAGAAAAAGAAACACTTTACAGAAGATTACAATAATGTTCTGCTTATGATATCTAACGAGATCTCCTTCTTCTATAAGTTCTCCTTATGATCGTCTTGATCTTTTATGGAGCCGTCATTTTGTCTATCTTAAACTTTATGACCAAAACAATGCCCTTAATCTTTAACCCTATGATCCTATTTATAGCCCATACAATCTGAGTTACAATAAAATTCCAAAATTTGCAAAACTGTCATCTAAAAACCGATTTTTCGAGATAAATCTCGAACTGGAATTCTCACTTATCCCTTCGACAAACGTTTGACCCTATGAGGGGCAGACGCCTGTGTTCCCTCTGCTCGAGAAACAGAGCGTCGTCTGACATCTGGCCTTATAGGGTCAAACGCCTGTGCTCTTCAGCGCATCTGGCCAGAGCGTTGGACGTCTGCAAGCTCTCGGGATTTTTGGACTTTCTTGCCTGCTGCTGTTATATGAAGCACGTGTCCGATACGATTTCGATATCCGATATTTAAAACCTTGGTCCTAAGTTAGAAACAATAGTTTTGAAACAGGCAGGAAATTTATGTTTTAGACTATCGAAAAATTGAAATTAAAAGAGAGAATAGGAGCAGGCATTTATAAGCAAAATGTTTTGCATACCTGCATTAGCACCTCCTCCATTGAAGAAGTTGCAAAAACAAACCTCCAAATGAGGTTTCAGCAACAACTGATAGAAGAGAAAAGATGTAACTTTTTAGTTAAAAGGCGACCTAAAAGTGCATGAGATGTAAATCTAATATTAGAAAAACAAAAGGCATCAACCTTTTCGACATTTTTTTAAAGATTTATCTCACAATAGCCCCTTGAATAAAGTATTATCAATCAATTAGAACTGAGTAATTAGTGTATCTTTAGCAATTATATTTTTATGTACATAAAGTGGCACATAAACCTAAGATTTCCATAATTTATACTTATCTAATCACATTTGTTATTGAAATCACAAAATATTTCAAAGATTTCAAAGCTCATTCTGAAAAATAATTCAATTTGTCTTTGAAAAAAAGCCCTAAATCATTCTATCATTAACATGATAATTCTTCTTTAAATTACAATAAAAAACTGATTTATTAGAAAAAAAACTGATTTATTATCTTTATGCCACCCCCCTTCTTACAACATGATTTTAGCTAGGAAACATGAACATGTAACTACATTGCTACCAAATACATAAATATATGCTATCAATACTATTAAACAAAAGGGTCTAAAACATTCGCTCCAAGATCTCTACTTTTCTTCAAAAATAAAACAGAATCAAGGCAACATTTTTTTGAAAAATCAGAGACATGGAGAGAGGAAACAAATGCCAAATAAAAAACCCATCTTGAAATTAAATCAAAAGAACATATGAATGGAAAGGAAAGAAGAGTTGCATACAAATTTCTTGGGTTGTTTGCTTCTCAATCAATGGGAGAAAGAGGAGACGAAGCAAGAACAAATAGCCGTTGTACCCTCCCTCCCTCCCTCTCTCTCCCTCCTCTCCCCTTTCTCTTTCTTCTATCTCTCTCTTGGGCTTTCTTTCTTTGTATTTATCAATGCTTACAGTTTCCTACACGCTCCTCGAAGTTGGGTTGACTTTGGTCCCCTCTGCATTTGCCAAGCTTCACCTCTCCTCAGAACCAGTGATACAAATATATATGGCACTCTCTCTTTCTCTCTCTAGATTTCTATGAACGTGAGCTTTGTTTGGCATGTAGTGACAGAGAGGGAGAGAGAGACAGGCAGACAGGAGAGGGGCCAAGGAATTTAAATGCAAGGAAGAATAATATTCACACCTTTCTTTTTTTTTTTGCTTTGTACCAACCATGTATATAAATCTCACAATCAATCACAAACAAATTGGATGCTTCTCTTCAACTTACCTAACCCAAATGGGAGGGGAAGGGGGGTATATAATTTGAAGGTGAGTTGGAATTTGGATGGATAATGAAATGGCTTTTGAATTTGGTTTTTTTTATTATATAATTTGTAGTAAATTTATAGCCATTAATGCATGATAAATGCATTCCAAATTCAGAATTTGAATTACGGATGTATCTCGTCTAAAGCACAAACATATATATCTTGAAGCTGGAATTGATAGAGAATTAATGGAATCATGTTTTATCTTATGAATCTATGAACATACAAGCAAATATATTTGGGGCACCAAGGAAATAATGACTTGACCCATAAACATAAATACATTGGAAGATGTTTTGACAATTCAAAAGACAAGTAAGAGATCTCTCTCAAACTGCTACAGGCCACTTAATTAACCACATTTAATTTAATTAATTAATTAATTATGCATTGGAACCCCAATTCCTAATACATGATACATTAACCTTCCTTCTTTTTTTCTGTGTGCAGGGTGGGGAAAAAAACTACTATGCAGGGGCTTGCACTATGCAAGTCCTTCTAGAGTAGTTTTTTCCGGTGTGTGTGTGTTGGGGGGAGGGGGGAGGGGGGTTTGTTCCCATATATACCGTTACCTTGCTTAGTTGATCCTTGCGATGTGTTTCGTTCCAAAAAAAAATGAGAATTATGATTAGGAGATTATAATTTTGAAACATATGCAACCAACAGGGAGGTGGGTGTTGAATTGATCAAACTCAGATTCAATCTTCAAACTCAGATAATCCAGTTTTGAATTCTCTTATCCAACAACGTTCTTTAAAATACCAAAAAGTTTTATCAGACATACTTGATACGGAAAAGGAAAGAAAGCAGAAATTTGAGATGGCAAGGAGGTCGCTCGTCCATGGTGACAGTGGGGTATCGTTTTGGGACCATGGTTAGTTGATTGTTTGCCTTCAGTACGAGAAATTATTTGGTGTGCCGGGTGTAATATACCCGCGCAGGGGATGAGTGAGAGGAACGAGTTTAAGACAGTTTTAGGTAGCATGTGGGATCCACACTTCTATTTCTTCTCTCTTGTCCGGATGTATACGGCCGGCACGTGGAATAATTTTTCCTTTGGTACGAGTTGCTTCATGTTTAATTTTTGCTTTTGTTTGGATAGGTTTTCCATTTTTGTGTGCGAGAGGCCGTAAAAACTGGCACAACTTGTGGTTCTGGTTCTCGTATTGTAGAACCCTTTTGTGGTTCATTATCTTATGATTAATGGATGCCAGCGACTCTACTGTTGCGCGTATCAGTTTTCGAGTTTATCTCGAAAATTGAGGTTCTGGAGGGCAGTTTCATAATTAAGTATTCTTATTATAATACAGAATGTATTTTGGCTATAAATAGAATACTATGGTTAAAATTTAAAGTGTGCACTCTTGATCATAAGGTTTAAGCGAGACAAGGCGGCTCCATAACGGATCAAGGCACCATTAAAGAGAACTTAGAGAAAAGAATATAAAAAAAATCTCATTGGAGATTTATAAAGAAAGGGTTTATAACTCTTGTAAGGTTTTTTCTCTAAAATTCTAATAAAGTGTTCTTTCCTTTTTCTAGAATCTCTTATGTGTTATTTAATTTTGCGTTTGTTCTAGTTGTTATCCCTTAAATGGGATCCTAGTTTAGATCTATCAGGATTGGTGTTGTCTTCCGCTGTGCGTCCAACAACTGGTATCATAGCGACATTCTTTAGTTTTTTTATCTAAATTTACGGCGGGTGACAACGCTTGTATCTGCCCTCCATCTTCTTAGATTATGACTCTATTGAGTTGGTTCATAAGGATCCGAGAGAAAGTTTTTTCTTTGGAATTAAGAATAATGAATAGCAAAGTCACTAAGTTCGAGGTGGAGAAATTTAATGGGAGACAGAACTTCTCGATGTGGCAGAGAAGAGTTAAGGCATTTCTTCTAAAAGAAAGGTTGTTTAAAACTCTTGGCGGTAATAATCTACCGACATGACAGATGATGTATGATAAGATATGGATCAGAGGGCATAGTGCATGATAGAGTTTTGTCTTGCATATAACGTGATGTACAACGTCATGGAAGAAACTTCTGCGGCAAGTTTATGGTTGAAATTAGAGGGCATGTATATAACAAAATCTTTATCTAACAAATTGTATTTAAATAAGCAACTTTAAGGGCTATGCATGAACGAAGGTATTTCAATTCACGACCACTTAAATAACTTCAACATGATGGTCGGCGATTTTCTATATCTTTAAGTAAAGTTGGATGAGGAGGACCTGTAGCACCCAGTTCTTTTATACGTCAATAGCTGTGTCTTTTAAGAGGGGTCACTTACATGTTTATCTAGTTATACTTATGAGTATTTTAAGTATTTAAAAATCCTAATTCTTTTATTCTTTTTCCCTTCTTAAATCCGATAACCTAAAACTATTTCTTTTACTCAAAACCTTCTTATTCTTCCCCTTTATTGTTCTCCCTTTTCTATACACAGTTCCCTATAATATTTAGCACATCTTATTAAATAAGTCTCCAGATATTTTCCTGAATTTACTACAAATTTTTTGTATCTTTCCGGAATATAATCCAGGGCTGTCCTGATTTAAATATATATTTTTTGTATTTCTTTTATTAGGTTATTAAACTCCTAACCTTACTTTTCCCTTCCCTTTTATTTTTCTCCTTTTATTTAGCCGGCCCATCTTCCTATCCCCTTTCCTCTTTTATTTATCCCCATTTATTCTCCAAACCTCAGCCCAAAAACCAAAACTATATATACAGAGAGCCCAAACCAAATTTTTCATACACAATTTAAGTACACCCAAAAATCTCCAGCCCATGCTACTCCGGCCCACACCCTTCTCTCATTACGAATTAAATTAAAGCCCCCCAAGGCCCAAGCCCGCGCCTATTTCCCTTACCCAAACCCCTGCACCTACCCGACCCGTTACCAATCCTTTTCCCCACCCCACTAAATTTCCCGCTCCTTTTGCCTTCTTCCTCCGCGCGTCCCCACGTCGCTCCCCACGTCGTCGACGTGCCGCCTTCGTCACGACCGCGACCCACGTTCGCGTGCACGCCCGCGACCCCGTTTCCATCCCGCTCGTCTCTTCTCGTCTCTCTAACTCTCGTTCCCACTCCTTTCCACCTCTCCCAACTCCCAGCCGCACTCCCCACACCCCCTGCCTCACCCCCGACGACGACGAAAAACGACTATCACCTCGTCTCCAACTCCTCGCCTTCCTTCCCTTCTCCCCTCTCTTCCTCCACCTAGCTTCCCACTTCTCCAGAAAACCCATCGACAGCCGAACCCCACCACCGAGCTCCGAACCCTGTGTGCCTCCTCGCCGCCGACGAGCTCCCCATTGTCTCGTCCTTCCTCCCTCACTCTTCTCTCCAGAGCTCTAGCCCCACTCGCCACTCTCTACACCACCGACCACCTCCACTGCACACCCCTCGCCGAGCTCACTGCACCCGAGCTCGAGCCCTGCACCCTCTTACCGACGAGCCCCTACTGCACCTGAACCACCTCGTCGACACCCCTACGTCACCAGCATCATCACCATCACTACAAACTCGAGCCCCCACTACCTCTCTCTCTCTCTCTCTCTCTTTCAAACCCTCACTATGACCTCCAAACGCCCACTGCCGGAGAGACCCCGCCGACCATCGTCAACCCTAGCACATCCCTGGAGATCCGCAGCACCGCACTCCGCCTCCGGTGATCGCGAGACATCTCCGGGCAACTCCGACGACGAACCCAAAACGCGAGCCGAGGCCGCGAACCCTAACCGTGCCGTTCGTCGCTCGTTCGTGCCGTTGCCGCTGCCGTGCATCGCCAAAATTTCTCCAGGCAAGTACCCTCTTGATACATGCTAAATTATTTCCGTTACAAATCAAACCGTATTAATTCCCTATTTGCGATCCATGAAAACTTAAATAACATAAGTGTTCGATGCAAGATCCAAATGAAAACCTTCATTTAATTTGACGGAACTCGATTACATATTCTGGCCCGTGTGGCAATGAGCACTGTGTAGAAATTTTACTGGAAAATACAATTGCAATGGCTTAAACGAACCCCCCAAATACACCCGTAAAAACTGGGAAATTCCCGCACTTGAAACTTGTTTAAATCACGATTAATTGTGTACATATTGAAATGATGCGTTCGAGGGCTCAAATCGAAGACGACTCGACGGCCTGTAACCCCTTTGCAAGTTCTTAATTGTTTCTGTACTGATGTTATGACGAGAATTGGTTCGGAGAGCGGCTCTGGACTGCAGTCCAGAGCAGCTCTGGTTGTTGTTTCCTGCCTCGTAATGCCTACCTCTTCGCTGCCTGAACTTGTATGTTGCGGAACCCTACACTTTATTGAATATGAATCTGTTAGCTAAATAACACAAGTGACTTCACCCCTTTATATCGTCGTTTACTATTTAAACTGCAATTTAAAAGATCGGGACGTATAGCAGTCCCAAACAGAACCAGAACTGATACTCTAGTGTTGAACAGTGCATAACTTCTGACGTAGAGACGCGATTGAGAATCCGTCTTATGCGTTAGAAACCTCATTGAAAACCCTAAATTTCATTCAATTGTAGCGTCGCTAAATTCTGATCCCAACTAGGATTAAAATGCGTTACGAAACGGACTTCTGATTCTGAAACCGGATTTCCAGCAGTGAACGCTTAAAATGAATTGGTCATATCTAGTGATCCTGAAACCCGTTTAACGTGAAACAAATTTTGATGGTTAGATAATCAAACATACTACTTATCCCCTATTCATTGTTTCGCTAAGTTGTGCATGTATGATTTATGAAGAATTATGCAAGTGGTAGGACATCGTTTGATGACATCTTAATCATGCCTGAATTATCGTATTCTCATCACATTATATATATGTCATTACATTGGTAACCTAGTGATCATGTGCATTACCCGGTGTTAGGTACTAGTGGTGATTGTGGCAAGTACGTTAGTGTTTGAGCATAAATGGATAAGTGAAAGTGACACGTACTTGTACACAATCAGTGAACCCTATTGATGTATTGCATTGTCGACATCTGTGGGACGTGTATAAGTGTGACTATAATTGGTATGGGACAATTATGGAAGCACTTGTATGGGTGTCACAGGTGAGGCACCAAACACAGTCCATCTATCTTGGGTATTAGTCGGTACATGCTTGATGGAGACCCTGTCTTCAGTTCTCATGTAGACTCGTCATGGACCGATTGGTATTTGAGTTTATGGTTGGCGTTTGATGTAGACCACGGGGTGTGGGGTAGTTTGAGTGTGAGTTCAACAGAATCTCGGGAGTCCCATGCCGGCACATATGGAGATATATGGAGATATATATAGGGATATCACTGATTATTACTGTGCGTTTTTCGGGCCCGTGGTCCCTTGCCCTTGGGTCCTACCCTTAGGTGGGGGATACTCACGAGTGGTTGACTCTCACACTTGGACTGACGATAGGCTTAGTGACCTGTACAGTGAGACTTAGAGACTGATAGGATTAGTGACACGGACATGCATCGTTTACGGATTTAACTTACCTGCTATACTGTTTACCGCATTACTGTTTACCTGTTCTTTTAGCTACTTGCATTGGCTACTTCATTTTCACGTCTTTACCCTTTTGATTACTGTTGCGTATTCTTTATTATTGTACGAGTTACATTTGTAGCTATATATACATTACTATCGTGTCGCTCTGACGACCTGAGTATGCATACTCAGAGTGAGAGGTGGAGCTAGCTTGGACCAGGACCAGACGTACCTCGAGGACATCGCGGACATCTTGATTAGCGGCCCAGAGCTATACTTCATTGATCTCCATCTGGTTAGTTCTTTTGATTTAGTTACTACATTTCTCATTGCCTGTGCATTGTTTACTGATTACTATATAAAGCTAGAAGCCGAAGTGTGACTACGGCAGGATATCCCCTTGACCGTAAGAGCATGGCTGGCCTTGTCAACCCCTCGTATTCCGTATTTTGGGAAGCGGGGCGTGACAGGACCAAAGTTTTTGCACCTTTCTTCGCTTCCAAATTTGTATGAACACCTGATGATAACAATTCTCTATGGGAAAGAGACACTCGAGATAGAGGAGGTTACAACTATGCTTCTCAATAATAAGATCATGAAGAAATCAAATTCATCAAAGGAGTTATCAGGGTTGTTTGCCGGTGAAAAGAGAAGGTCGAAGACTAGAGACGGAGGCAAGAGCATGAGGGGAAAATCCAAATCATCCGGACGAGAGGGCGAACCATGCTTCTTTTGCAAATAGCTAGGGCATATGAAAAAGCAATACCAAAAGTACAAACAGTGGTTGGAGAAGATGGGAGAAGGTGCCAGTACAAAGAGTTCGGATCAAACCAGTGTTGCGATCGAAGCAGTAAAAGAAGATCCGTGTTATGTACTCATAGTGCATACCGGGAATGAAGAAAATTCTGATGCTTGGTTACTTCACTCCGGATGTTCTTATCATGTGTCCCAAAAAAGAGTTGTTTGACACCTATAAAGAGTTCAATAGCAGCAGTGTTCTCATGGAGAACAATGTGGTGTGGAAGGCCATTGACCTAGGAAACATTAAACTCCGCATGTTTGATGGTGTGGTGCGAACACCTATGAACGTGCGACACGTTCCAGAATTAAAGAAAAATCCGATTTCTCTAGGAGCATTGGATGCAGCAGGATGCAGGTTCGTATGTCAAGATGGAGTGCTAAAGGTTGTTAATGGTACCCTAATGGTCACGAAGGGACAAAAAAATGAAGAACTTGCATCATTTGGACAGCAGCACGGTGACTGGTGGTGCGGCGTGGTGTAACAACCTTAAACTTCCTGTACAAATTTTTCAAAAAATACAGAAAGAGATACTTTTGCCTTAGCACAAATTATAAGTTTGTTTTGCTTTTTAATAGAAAGAAGGAGCTTGTAGCTTATTGGTAATACATTGCACTGCTGAACCAAAGCACCAGAGTTCAAATCTCATCCCCCACATTATTTTTAATATTGATTTCTTTTTAAATTTTTAGAATCCCAAGAGTCTACACGTGCTAAACCCGTAAAACCAAAAGTCACACTAAAAACAAACTATATCAGGGGGAAGAAAAAACGACGGCGGTCACTTGACGGCGAGCCCCAGCTTGACTCGCCGAGACTCGGCCGACTCAGCCCACCACCGCCGGCCGAGTTGAGCCGGATCGACCGATTCCCTTCTGTGACCCTCTGTCTTTTTGTATTCTTATAACTCCTGTACATTTTAAAACACCTGCACATTTCCAGAGCCTTTTAAATATAATTAAAACCCCATTAAACCATATTTTTAATACAAATTTTATTACATTTTCAATTCAACCTTTCACCTATCCTAACCCTAATCTTTCCCTATAAATATCAACCCTAAACACACACCCCTCACTCACAATTCTGTCCAAACTCTCAAGAAAACTCTGTTAGTTATATGTATGCCCTAGAGGCCATTACTGTACATAGGATGTATATTGTAGTGGATGCCGGGACATATATAGGTAGGACTTTCTTGCTCGACATGATAGTACGCTATCTGGTTGCTATTTTATCTTAACATGTATACTTTCTGTCTCTCTATTACATATTGATAAAGCCCTTAGGATATGTACTCGACTTCCAGGACTATGATGTAGATCATACTAGTAGGGCCTGGGTAGTCCATGAGTACATCCTTCAATGTTCCTAGTCGTGGGAATATTGAGACGGGGCATCGATATTCCAGAGTAGACTAGCGTATATCTTCTCGATCCATATGATGGGCGATGGATGATCCCATATCCATTGGTGTTTGACATCAGAGATGGTATGCGGGTGTTCAGTGGAGATTGGGTACACTGAACGGACTCGCCGAGAACTCCCGATGGTATTATACCTCACGTCAGATGGTGGTACTCTGGTGACACTGATACAGCTTAGTCTGTTGACCCGAGATCGTCATAGAGTCTTGTGTATCTCCCACTGTGCTTTGATTTCCACCCTACCACGGCTCTACTGAGTCGTGCAAACAGGTGGTTTTTTGGGTACAGTCCCGATTCACATGGAGGCAATGAGCGATAGGAGGGGATTCGTCTCTCCCGGTATTGGGGGTTGATGTTGCGCTATGCTCGGCTGGCCATAACTGGAAATCCCTGACCAGGGTTGCACTGATTTACTGGTAACTGTTATCAGTAGTTTCATGCTTGTTATGGACCTTACATCGGCATGACTTATCAAGCTACTGGGGTCTGACGTTTGCCACTCCTAGGCGAGATATGCGACATATCAGATGATCAGACCGGACTGTACGGTAAGTGTTACTGGTCGGATTCACAGGAGTGTGAGCGGGCTTGCTCGTTGATCTTCTGATCGCTCAATACCCGGGTGGCCGTTACGTTTAGCAGACCGGTTGCGGCTTGTGGGTGTTTGATATGATTATCACCTACTGCCGGCGTATTGACGAGTCTTTAGAGTCCTACACAGAGGTTTCCTGGCTCAAGCGAAATGAAATAGGAGCGCATATGAGATATGTGCGGGACCGAAAATAATACCAGTATGTGATACTGAATTCTATTCTCACGATTTGTATCATCGGACGGTTGTATAAGATATGGCCGGGTTACCGAATCAAATGTTGATTCGATATATTGATACACTTGATATTAGTCGGTTTTATGCAGTATGACCGGATCATTAAATCAAGTGTTGATTTAATGATTTAATGTATAATTATATATTAGATATATTACTTTACATTAACTAGTATTTGTTCACTTAAGATTATTTTTCTCACTTGATGTGCACAAGTTGTATATGTGATATATTTTTGTACACTAGTTTGTATCATGATTGATGATACATGCAAACTTGGGTGTGTGTTTGGCTAACACCATATTTAGGTTAGTGGTTAGGGTTTCATTCTTTTTATTTATTTTGGTAAAAATAAAATGGTCTTTTTCCTTTGTCTTTGCTAGAAGTTTCATGATACTTCAAGCATCTTTTAACAAAGTCAAAACCATTTTGTTTTTATTCTTTAACCTAACCATTAACATAAACTCTAGTTTAGTCTCTACACAAGTTAACTCATCCATGGTTGCAATATGATAAGCTTCACTTGATTTTCTATTATTCATTATTCATTATTTTTCTTTCTTCTTCTTCTTCTTCTTCATGAAGAAGAAAACCTTTGCTAGAAAATTTCAAGTGTTGAAATCAAGTGAGAAAACCAAATCCAAAGTGAACCCACTTCCTATTTCTTCATCCTCTACCACTTGCCATGTAGTAGAGTGTGTTATCTTCATAAGTTTCATGACCTAGTGAAGATGGAGCTTGAGTTTGAATCGTCTCGACGTAGATCATCTTCGGCATCGAAGTCAACGACCTAGCCCGCTCATTTCTCCGATGAAACCAACGCTAGAGTCCAGGATCCCGATGGTCGCGGCGGAGGGACGTCATCACGGAGCTAAAGAAGTAGAGGACCGGATCTACAAAGGTTGTAACCCCTTTCACTTGTAGTTAAGTTGTTAACTTGTTTAGTTTCGCCTTAAACGATCTAGCATTAGAGTTCTTTGGCACATGAAAAATTTGATTTTGGCATGGTTGATCAGTTGTAGAACCTCATGAGTGTGCCTAGGAACCCTACAGTGGTACCAAAGCCTAGCTAGAGTTTTAGGCTATGTGTAGACGAAGTTAGAAGTCCGATCGAACCCGAAACCCTAATCGAATACCCCTCTCTGTACATTTTCTGAAACTGTAGTTTTTCCTAATTAAAAATAGCCAAAAAATTCAACAGGGTTTTTGAGGAGTTACTGTGAAGCACGTGCGCTTAAATCGATAAAAGCGCCGCGGAACCGCGGCATGAGCATGGCTCGTGCGGCGGTTCCGCGGCCGAATTGACACTTTATCCTATGTATTTTGCACAGTAACTCCTTGTTTGATTCCTGTGTTTTCTGGGTATATTTTAATTTATACTCAAGAGTTGAGTTTTCTGGGTTGTATTGGGAGTTTGTAGATTCGACCGGAAAGTTTAACTTCGTCTATGAGTTTTTCCGGGTATTTTAGAAAGTGTTAAAAAGTTCGACCGGATATAAATACCCACTTTTTCCCCTACCGGGAAATTTCCAAGTGTTGGATTTTTCAGGAGTTTAAGAACGTTCTAAGTAATGCAAGTAACTCGATGGACCCTCTAGAAGACAACAAACCTTAACTCGATTATGTGACCGTCTTGAACGGCCCTTTGAACCTTAGGGCTTGGGGCAGTACGGCGTGCCACATGTGAGGCGTTGGCTTGACCCTTCTACGGCTGGACCGTTGGTACTGTGGCATGAAGTGGATGTTTTTAAACTTATTTCATGTGTTGAGCTTTTCGGGAAAACTTGGGTGTTTGATTGTTCGATCGGAAAATTTAACATTTTCTATTTATCTGGAATGTGGTACAATATTTGGAATCCACAAATAGTTATGAGATAACTGATTTGAATGTTATAAATCTAGCAGTTTAGTTTCACTTGATCGGTTGCCACGGGATTTTGATGTGATCAAAAGTTCGTCGCAATCACGTTGCGTACGCGGATACTCGCCGGGTAAACTTAATAGACAGCTACACCCCATAGCCCCGACCAAGTGACTGTAGGAGAACCCCGTCGCTAAAAAGCATCCGTTTGGGTGCTCGCGGCAGCGGTGTTCCGTCTTAGTGCACTTCGTCGACGGTATCGGGGGTATGGCCGTCTACTAAAGTTTGCGACGAGCATTCGTTCAGGATGTCGGGAATCTTGTTGAATTGCCCGACTTAATATTGAAAAGAGTTTTCGATAATGAGACTAAAATGCGGGGTTTATAATTGTTAGGCATGCGATGTCTAAGTAATTCATTTGATTAGACATGCGATGTCTAAGGAGGTTGCGGATTCCAACTGTTGTAGTTTTACACTTTCTTTTCTGCGGCCGTAAGTGTAATATGTGATATCGCCGGTTTCGTTGCTATATGTCAACGACAATTGGGATGGGCATATTTACTTATGTTGATGACATGTGATGTTATGTGTTGCTGGATATGTTATATTGGATCGTCGTGTTTGAATGGCCGGGTTTTTTTATGTGAGATGAGTGTTTTTCATTTTCATTCATGTAAAAACTTGTATGTAATATTCTTTTATTGGGGCACTTCCAGGTTGCGGAAGATGTCACCGTTGATGTATATTATTTACTTTTCCGCATTAGGATAGATCCAAGGAGGGGAGCACAAGTAACCGGGTTCTAGGGTCCAGTGGGAGACCATCTCGAGGAGTCGAGTCCGGGTCTCCTAACCCTAGAATTGGTAGGATTGCTTGCCGCTCTCATAGGGGTCTGGGGGTGTGGGATTGGCTATTCATCATGACCGTGGAATCCGTGTTTTATTCAGGCTCAAAATAAAACACGGACGTCCTAGTATATCCAATATTTCATATGATATTTTCTGCTGCGTTATCTGTGATGTGATCATGTGATATGTTCAGATAGATATTATATATAGTATATATGATATATTATATAGACGTTGCTTATGTTTTACACCCGCACTAGCCCTGCCTCGCTCTGCCGTTAGTTACCTAACCTAACGGTGCAGACGGGACATCGAGGCGAATGCGGATGGCATAAGCGTACGTTATATTTATCTGTGATGTTTAGGTGGACTTAAATGATGGGACTTCATTAATGTGATTAATGAAAGAAAATAAACCTAAAAGATGTTGTGGAATCGAATTTCAAAAATAAAATCAGGTAGCTACAGTTCTTGCTTTGCACAGCGGTATATATGATATATCCTGCACTTTATTCGATGAGGAAAGGGCCGACGATCCCTTCACCGGGAGTGACCCCTTTAGCAATAACTGACAGATGCTACAACCCTCGGTTTGTCTTTTGATTGCTTCTATAGTTTTTGCTTTGCACGACGGTATATATGATATATCCTGCACCTTATTCGATTAGGAAAGGGCCGACGATCCCTTCACCGGGAGTGACCCCTTTAGCAAAACTAGAAAAGCCTCAAAAACACTCCATTTAAAAACCATTTGATTCCGCAACGAGATCAAGTTCAAAGCGTTAAAGGTTTTCTTAAAAACCATCCGCAACCCTCCGTCATTTTAGGAAGTAGAGTACTTAGTATTCGTGTTGTGTTTATTGACCATAGTCAAGGCACAGTGTACGGTAGCTAAGTGATGTCTTCCTACACCGCATATGATGCGATTAGTTAGGACAGTCGCGTGACTTTGTTGACCTTAGTTAAGGGTCATGTAGGTGGGTCTAATTAATCACGAAATGACGGGTAGAACTTGACTAGTGCTTATGATTTGTTGACCATAGTTAAGGTCATAAGTGCTAGGGGTAAAAACCTTTATCGGGAGTTTCAAGTGTTGAAATTTGCAATGAGATTGCATACCTTCTATATGATAGTTGGATCCCGATACCCACTGCGAGTAATTGTTACTCCTGGGAGAGTTTTGCACTTTGCAATTAGCCGATCAAGTAGGTGTCTAGAAAGGTGTCAACGGGGTTACGCCTCTGGAAAAACAAGATTTATTTTAATTAGGTCCGTGCGAAAGCACGGGGTACCTCCCTCAAAGTACCGACACTGGCCTGGCTGAAAGATTGGCGAACTTGTAGAGTGTAATTAATCCCGGCTAGTCTTTCCTTTTAGGGTTTGAAGGAAGATTTGATAAAAACAGTGGGTGACATCCTGATTAGATAAAATATATAACCAATCTAATCTTGCAAGAGCGCACGCAGAGTGCTTTCTTCTCTCTCTTTCCAGGTAGCGACCATATCACGCCTTAATCAAGATAATAATATGGAAGTATTGACTGGACCCGCTTGTTATACTGAGCTGGAGAACGTTGGTCCCGCTCCAACTTATAATTGTTATAAGACAGAGCAGGAAATAGGAGAATACCAGAATTCCCATACCGCCCAAACGAAGAAAGTGCATGTGATGCATCTCCTTCGGGTGTGTTTATTATAAAGAACTGTTTCTCAGTGTCCTCTACGTCCTAGGTATTAGATACCAGATCAGGATCCCGCAAATATAATCCGTTACATGGGCTACAGAAAGGTAAAGAACTGAGAACGGGTGATAAGTTTCATGAGACAGAAAACGGTGCAAGTGTTGCAGCCAAGTCTGTTGGTCACTGTCACCCTGTATTACCAATACATTGATTCTGAACAAATGCTATTAGATACCGAACCTGATATACAAAATCATATCAATCTCTTTATTTATTAAAGAAGGATATAATTTTGTATTGTTGGATAATGTTTTGAACATTTCCTATTTCAAAAGTTGATCGGTTCAGGCACGTTATCTAAAAGCATTGACGTTCTAAATCAAACTACAGTTCCTAATATACAGAACACATATAAGAAGAAGAGTTCAGAAATGAACGATTCCATCTTGAGGCATTGTAGACTAGGTCATATCAATGCGACCCGACTGGCTGAAATTACATTTAGATGCATATTTAAATCAGTTTGAATTTACATCTTATGAAACTTGCCAGTTATCTCACAAAGATTAGATGACCATATCTCTGTTTATTGGAAACAGAGAAAGAGTTAGTAAACTCTTGGGACTGATACATGATGATGTATGTAAGGTCCCCTGTCTACACATGCCAGGACCGGTTCTTTGTACTTCATTACATTCTCTGATAATCTCTCAAGTTTCAGCCATATGTTCTTGTTGAAACATAAGTCCGAAGCTTTTGAGATATTCACAGAGTATAAGTTAGAAGTAGAGAACCAAAATACGGGTATAAGTATTATGTCCTATGATAAGATTAGGGAGGAGAATACTTGTGCATAGAATTCCTGGACTATTCTAAAGGTGAATGAGATTCTCTCTCGGTATTACTCCTCTGAATACACCACAACACAACGGTGTATCAGGGCGGGGCAATAGCACCCTATATGATATGGTGTGCTCTATGATGAGTACTACTGAGTTACCATTTTCCTTTTGGGGGTTATGCACTTGAGAAGCTGCATACCTATTGAATTGGGTTCGAATCAAATCAGTGCCTACCACTCCATATAAGATATGGTATGGGAAGAGCCTATCTCTTAAGTAAGTTAAGATTTGGGATTGTCCGGCCTATGTCAAAAGCAAAATCCGGACAAGATCGAGGCAAGGTCAGTTCTGTAGAACTGGAAAGGTTCCAGCTATACAAAACTGCAGCTGATGATTTGACAGAACCAAAGGATTCAATAATCCCCGACGAACCTCAGCCTCTCCGCCGATCTGGTAGGGTCCTCATCCGCCTGAGAGATACTTCGGTTTCTCGATGACAGTGGGAGCGAGGATTGCATCATGAGATGGTGACCTAACTAGTTTCGAGCTGGCCATCGAGAGTAGGGACTCTGTAAGAATGGATGGATGCTTAGCGATCTGAGATGGAATCCATGTACACCAACAAAGTATGGACTTTGGTTGCTATATCTGAAGGGTTAAATCCCCATCAGGAGCAAGTATATCTTGAGAAGATTACTTGGTGTAGATGGAAAAGTTGAGACTTTAAAAGCTAGACATGTTAAAGGTTTTCATCATCGACCAGGCGTGGATAATGATGAAACCTTTTCTAGTGGCTATGCTTAAGTCCATCCGGATCCTACTTGCCATTGCTACATACCATGACTACGATATCTGGTGGTTGGGTGCCATGACTGCTTTTCTAAATAATGATTTAGAAGAGAACGTCTATAAGAACACAGCCAGAGGGCTTCGTAAACAGTGGGAGCAGCGAAAACGTGTGCAAGTTGCTTTACAGATTAAAGCAAGTATCGCGGAGTTGGAACGTCTGTTTTGATGTGGTAGTCAAAGTGTTTGACTTCATCAAAATGGTAGATGAACCTTGTATATACAAAATGGTAGTAGAGAGTAAAGTGGTCATCCTCATATTGTACGTGGACAACATACTCTTGATAGGAAAAGAGTTTCTTATGCTACGCACGGTCAATCTCCTCTTATCACAAGGATTCTCCAAATAGGATCAAGGTGATACCTCCTAAATCCTGGGATTTGGATCTATGAGATAGATCTAAATGGATGTTAGGGTTCTCACTAGGTTTAGTGATATAGTATCAAACGATCCTGGGGAAAATCACTGGAAAAGTTCCAGGGTGATAAGGACGACTGAATGTCAGGCGCAGGCATTGTCTTTACCCTCAGTGGAGGGACGGTATGTTAGAAGAGTTCCAAGCTGGATACCGTGGCAGACTAGACTATAAAGGCTGGTAACATTGCTATTAAAGATACTACCAAAGAGTTAGTTTGGGTGTATAATGGTTCATAAGATGAACTAAGTTCCTACTATTGTGTGACAATGGAAGTGTGGCTTTGTCCCGGGAACCCTGGTCCCATCAGTGACCCAGACATATTCTGAGGCAGCATCACCTGATCATGGAGATAGTTGATCTCTAGGGTGATCGAGGTTAGGAGAGTAGACTCAGAGGACAACACGGCGGATCCACTCACAAAGGCCTTTTCCCAAAGAGAGACTTTTATGGGATGGTTGAGTATTAGATACTGCAACCACTGCTACAGATGGCCCTAGTGCAAGTGGAAGATTGTTAGTTATATGTATGCCCTAGAGGCCATTACTGTACATAGGATGTATATTGTAGTGGATGCTGGGACATATATAGGTAGGACTTTCTTGCTCGACATGATAGTACGCTATCTGGTTGCTCTTTATCTTAACATGTATACTTTCTGTCTCTCTATTACATGTTGATAAAGCCCTTAGGATATGCACTCGACTTCCAGGACTATGATGTAGATCATACTAGTGGGGCCTGGGTAGTCCATGAGTACATCCTTCAATGTTCCTAGTCGTGGGAATATTGAGACGGGGCATCGATATTTCAGAGTAGACTAGCGTATATCTTCTCGACCCATATGATGGGCGATAGATGATCCCATATCCATTGGTGTTTGACATCAGAGATGGTATGCGGGTGATCAGTGGAGACTGGGTACACTGAACGGACTCGCCGAGAACTCCCAGATGGTATTATACCTCACGTCAGATGGCAGTTCTCTGGTGACACCGGTACAGCTTAGTCTGTTGACCCGAGATCGCCATAGAGTCTTGTGTGTCTCCCACTGTGCTTTGATTTCCACCCTACCACGGCTCTACTGAGTCGTGCAAACAGGTGGTTTTTGGGTACAGTCCCGATTCACATGGAGGCAATGAGCGATAGGAGGGGATTCGTCTCTCCCGGTATTGGGGGTTGATGTTGCGCTATGCTCGGCTGGCCATAACTGGAAATTCCTGGCCAGGGTTGCACTGATTTACTGGTAAGTGTTATCAGTAGTTTCATGCTTGTTATGGACCTTACATCGGCATGACTTATCAAGCTACTGGGGTCTGACGTTTGCCACCCCTAGACGAGATATGCGACATATTAGACGAACATACCGGACTGTACGGTAAGTGTTACTGGTCGGATTCACAGGAGTGTGAGCGGGCTTGCTCGTTGATCTTCTGATCGCTCAATACCCGGGTGGCCGTTACGTTTAGCAGACCAGTTGCGGCTTGTGGGTGTTTGATATGATCATCACCTACTGCCGGTGTATTGACGAGTCTTTAGAGTCCTATACAGAGGTTTCCTGGCTCAAGTGAAATGAAATAGGAGCGCATATGAGATATGTGCGGGACCGAGAATAATACCAGTATGTGATATTGAATTCTATTCTCGCGATTTGTATCATCGGACGGTTGTATAAGATATGGCCGGGTTACCGAATCAAATGTTGATTCGATATATTGATACACTTGATATTAGTCGGTTATATGCAGTATGACCGGATCATTAAATCAAGTGTTGATTTAATGATTTAATGTATAATTATATATTAGATATATTACTTTACATTAACTAGTATTTGTTCACTTAAGATTATTTTTCTCACTTGATGTGCACAAGTTGTATATGTGATATATTTTTGTGCACTAGTTTGTATCATGATTGATGATACATGCAAACTTGGGTGTGTGTTTGGCTAACACCATGTTTAGGTTAGTGGTTAGGGTTTCATTCTTTTTATTTATTTTGGTAAAAATAAAATGGTCTTTTTCCTTTGTCTTTGCTAGAAGTTTCATGATACTTCAAGCATCTTTTAACAAAGTCAAAACCATTTTGTTTTTATTCTTTAACCTAACCATTAACATAAAATCTAGTTTAGTCTCTACACAAGTTAACTCACCCATGGTTGCAATATGATAAGCTTCACTTGATTTTCTATTATTCATTATTCATTATTTTTCTTTCTTCTTCTTCTTCTTCTTCTTCATGAAGAAGAAAACCTTTGCTAGAAAATTTCAAGTGTTGAAATCAAGTGAGAAAACCAAATCCAAAGTGAACCCACTTCCTATTTCTTCATCCTCTACCACTTGCCATGTAGTAGAGTGTGTTATCTTCATAAGTTTCATGACCTAGTGAAGATGGAGCTTGAGTTTGAGTCGCCTCGACGTAGATCATCTTCGGCATCGAAGTCAACGACCTAGCCCACTCATTTCTCTGCTGAAACCAACGCTGGAGTCCAGGATCCCGATGGTCGCAGTGGAAGGACGTCATCACGGAGCTAAAGAAGTAGAGGACCGGATCTACAAAGGTTGTAACCCCTTTCACTTGTAGTTAAGTTGTTAACTTGTTTAGTTTCGCCTTACCTCTAGTTAACGATCTAGCATTAGGGTTCTTTGGCACATGAAAAATTTGATTTTGGCATGGTTGATCAGTTGTAGAACCTCATGAGTGTGCCTAGGAACCCTACAAACACTATAGAATTTTAGTGTGCATTTGGAGTTAGCAAAGGGCGAACCTCCGACGAAATTCCGACGATGACCCTAGAAGCTTCCGGCGACGAAATGACGCACCGGCGAATCCTACTTCCTCCTCTCCCTCTTCTCTAACCTAACATCAAGTAAGTCCCTTCTCCCTCTTCACATTGCTATTCTAAAAACACGTATTTCTAAAACCCGACGGAATCGGAGTTAATCCGATTTCCGATTCGATTCTTCCTAAAAATCCAACATTTTCTTAAATACAAACATACCAAACCCTTACATGTTGACTATTAATCATTAACAAACATGTTGAGTAAGTTTCATGGCAATATATTTCGTTTTGTAATTTTTACCGCTCTTTTTCACTAAAATACCATGTAGTTTACTTTCTACTTTAAAACATCATTAAATTTGCTATACCTTTAATTAGATCACGAGATAATGACCTACCTCCTCACAACACTCATAGGCAATATAGCACAATATTTTTCGGGAACATAAAATACGGGAAAACGAAACTTTACATATAAATACCACTAACTATTAAAACCATTTTCTACAAGATTACATATTTTTATAAATGTTTGCAAAACGTCGCTACAAACCATTTTGGGGAACCCGACTGGGATGGTACGGATTATCGCACATCCCTGGGCTTAGTAGTGCGAGATACAGACCTCCGCAAGGAGCATTCGGTCTCGAAAGATTTGAAATACAAATATCTAAAGAAAATGAGATTTCTAGAAAATAATAAAAATTATTTTTATAAATATATATATATATATATATATATATATATATATATATGTATGTATGTATGTATTATCAAAATGCCTATTTTTGATATAAAATGCCTATTTTTGATATAAAATGCTTATTTTTGATATAATATAAATATTCCAACTTTCTAAATCAAAAGGATCACTTTACATGAAAATAGCATGAAATTCCATACAAGTTCAATATTACAATTAAATACCCTGTATTATGAAAAATATGTTTATTCACTAGAAATGTCATAAATATAAAATCCACAACTATGGAAACTCTAAAAACGATAATTAAATACTTGAGGTGTATTTTGAAAATTATACAAAATTATTTTTACATAAAACCCCTCAAGTTTTATAAATTACAATAAGGACCCCAGTAAATATAGGTTTAAGCGGGACCAGTATCTTGAGCCTCAGGGAGCCGGAGATATGGGTGCTTGCCTATTTAAGGTAGACAACTTAATAAACGGTGTTATCAATACGGTAATCGTCTTTGAAAAGGACACAAATCCTGCCGCTCATATGCAGCGGTTACCGATAACATCAAAACCTAATTCAGGACTTCAATTTCTCTTTCTAATTGTTCGAACTCAGACTGAATCCCATTATAAATAATCTGACTTGAATATGATTCAAGTACAATCTACAATCTAATATGAATCCATGAATCCATATATTTAATCTATTCAATCTGTATTGACCGAACCGAACCATGGATATACTTCCATTTACATGATTCTCCAGTTACATCCATGATTCTTTAGTTATATCCATTTACTGATATCATGGTTTCGACAAGTCATCCAATTATACAATCTATATTACAAGACAATACAAGTTGCAATATAATACAAACAATACAAACAAGATATCGCGGGATTTAAGGGGTAGATTGGTACGGAAGGTGTTAGAAGTGGTACGAGACGGCAAGACTTAAGACATCTAACCTGTATTTCCATTGCTGTTGTACCGTGGCATAAACGGTTCCTTGTACTCCCGTTGCCCTTAGTCTCTGGCATATAGAGACTCCTCTTGTATATACCGGTATCCTTCTGTACCAAGCTACAAACAACAGCGTTAACCATATAATACAACTTTAAAAGCTATTTTCTCTCTCTGTCTATTCTATTTCTCCTTTATTTTTGGGACTTACCGAGCGATTGTTCGCTGACGACATTCCTTCTCTTTTTTCCTTTGAATGTTGTGAGGTGATCTGGACACTCAGGAGATCGAGCCTACCAGTGAAGACTTGGACCAGCTAGCCTACGACCTTGAGCTTTAGATTCAATGTACACATTTCATTTCAGTACTTTTCATTTTTGTTATGCCATTATTTAGGCATCGCTTTATCCCATGTATTTACTTTTCCATGCATTGTACAAAAGAATGTTAATAAATAAAGTTGCTATTCAATTATATCTTTTGTCTCTTGTGCATTATTATTTATATTACTTAGATACGCTTAGCGTATTTACTTCAGAGTAAATACGTAGCGGGCTCGTCGTGTCCTCTGCCCGTATATTGGGAAGCGGGACGTGACACGTGGTTACAGAGAAACAGGTGGATGATACTGCAAAAATGTGGTATATGGGTCTTGGCCACATGAGTGAGAGAGGGTTTCGTGAGTTGCACAAAAGTGAGTTGCTGAAAAGTATTACCACTTGCAAGCAGGATTTCTGCAAATATTGCATGATGAGGAAGTAATATAAGGTCGGCTTCAAGCTGTATGGTGTTTTTCGTCCCCCCATTGAGATGGGAATACGCGTCACTTGTCAGACGTATACAAATTCCTCCTGCCTAGGGTAGGCCGGAGTTTATTGATTGTGGGGATCCGAATCTTCGGAACCGCGGACTAAGCTGTCGTTTATTACCCCTTACTTTTGGAGCGAAGGAACATTTGATTGACGGGTCAAACAGGTCATGCGGACTCAATGTGCAGTGTGCGTGTGTTGTGCTTTGAAGGGTCTTAGGTATATCGGGGATCTCGCAGAGTTTACGGGGGTCCCGCTACCCGAATAGTGGGCTGGGGGTCAAGGGGGCTAGCAGCCCTCTTACGGGATACGGAGCAGTGCCCCATTAGAAATTTTTTTAACGGGGGAGGATTTTTAGTGTAGAGTGTGTATAAAAAAAAGGGTGAGGGACGTCCTAAGGACGCGTGGGCGCTAGGCGCCATCTCCTCACGTGCTTGGCATGTGGACGCCGGGCGTCAGCGCCCCACATGCTTGGCGTCTGCAGAAAAAGGGACTCAGTCGCTGTTGGGATAAAAATTTACACCCCGGTTGACCAAGTCAAAATCAAAGTCAACCCCAAGCCAAGTGGATCAATGCCCGAGTCGTGCCCGAACATGAAGCGGACGGCCTCCCCCCATGCCAAAATAAAAATTTGGTAATAAATAATTTTCTTGTATTTTTATTTTGTGAATAAATGTAAGAAAAAGGGCATAAAACCAAATTTTTGTAAAGCCCATGGCTTATGTGTAAAAAGAAATAGCACATGAGGCATGGGATGGGCAAATGTCATTTTTGTAAAGCCCAAGGGGCTATATGTAAAGTGTATAGCCTATAAAGGCAAGGATAATGAAAATATCCCAACAACTTTTTCTCTCTCCAAAAACAAATCTAAATCTGAGATCTTTCTCCTTTCTCAAGGTTCTAAAACCTTCTTCTTTCTTTTGAATTAAATCAAGAGTTTTACTCTTCTTTTTATAAAACTAAATAGTTTTTCACCACAAAACCCACAAAGGAGAACTCAGATCTTCCATCAGATCCCAAAAGGAAGAGATTTTTAAAATCTCACATCTCTTGATCTTCAAGATCCTGCCAATAGAGAAGGAACAAGGAGACCCATCTCCAGAAACCCCACTTTGGGGAAGAACCATGGCTCAAGGGGAGAAGCCCTTCATCAGCTTCAAAACATCCTAGGAGTTTAACTCCTCATACACACACACACACACACACACACACACACACACACACACACACACACACATAAAATAATAAGCACTCCTTTCTGGGAGTACAACTCCCATTGCAGGGACCAAGTCCCTTTTGCAGCCCGAACGCCCACGTGCTGACACGTGGTGCGCTAGCGCCCTTGCGCTCAGTATACCAGCGTCCAAAGCACTAGCGCCCGAGCGTCGACGTGCTGACACGTGGAGCGTTAGCGCCCAAAGCACTAGCGTCCGAGCGCCCACGTGCTGACGCATGGGGCGCTAGCGCTCGCCCGAGCGCCCACGTGCCTGGCACCTGGGGCGCTAGCGCTCAAAGCGTTAGCGTCCGAAAGTAGACGTGCCTGGCACGTGGGGCGCTCAAAGCGCTAGCACCCAAAGTGCTGACGCTTTTTCCCACGCATCCTTTGGATGCCCTTTCCCTTTTTTTATTTTTTATATATGTGTATATACATATACACACACACATACTCTACAACATTCTTCCTCTCAAAAATTTTTTTGGCCCGGGGCGCTGCCCCGCACCCCGTAAGGGGGCTGCTAGCTGTTGGAGATAGTGCCCTCAGAGTCAATTATTGGATCACAGGCACGTGATTGCAAGGATTGAGGGAGGACCTATCCCGGTTGGACAGTCTTACTCGAGATGATAGTATGCTATCTGGTTTACCTTTATCATCGTGTACTGCTTTAGGTGACCTGACAGGTCGCTATTGCACGTTGATAGAGCCCCTAGGATTCTTGCTTGACTACCGGCAGTATGAGGGCGATCATATACGTGGGAGCTGGTAGTCTATAAGCACATCCTTAAAAGGTCCCTAGTCGTGGGAGTTTCGAGACAGGGCATCGATACTCCAGAGTAGACTAGTGTATACAGTCGAGACCCCGACGAGGGGCGGTGGCCGGTCTCACAAGCCACTGGTGTCAGTTGGTTCACCTAAGATGTATACAGGTGCTCATTGGGTTATGAGTACACCGGACAGGACTCGCCGGGAACATGCTAGTTGGTCTTATACCTGACGTCAGATAGCAGTTCCCTGGTGACATGTGTACAGGTTAGTTCATCGACCTGGGGATCGTCATTTGTCTCGTGTGAGTTCCCACTGTACTTTGATTACTACCCTACCACGGCTCAAAGGAGTCGTGCAAACAGGTTTTAGTTGGGTACAGTCCCGAGCCACATGGAGGCAGTGAGCGGATCTTCAGGGGTTCGTCTCTCCCGGTATTGGGGGTGAGGTCGCGCTGTGTCTAGGAGAGCCATTACACAAAGACCTTGGCCAAGGCAAGGAGATTTACTGGTAGGTATTCCAGTAGTATCTCAAGGTGTTCTGGGCTACACTCCGACACGACTTGTACCGCTTTTGGGGGTCTGACTTTTACCAACCCCCTAGGCCCGCCATGCGATGCTCATAGACGAACGGACCGGACTGTACGGATATTGTCACTGACAGGCTCAGTAGGGTGACAGGCTGAGTTCGCTCACAGACGTCCCTTTTGGTCAATAGCTGGTAGCCCGTCATGTATGGCTAATACCTCTGACGTGCTAGTGGTTAAATCCACAGCCATAGTATTGACGAGTCTTTAGAGTCTACCACACTTTCAGTTACTCAAGCTTTCGGGCGAAACGCTGTAGAGGCCGTATGGAGATATGGCAGGGTCCGATCAGATACGTGCGGTATTGCACGGATCAGGATCGGACGGTTTGTACTAGTGTCCGTATGGTTATATAGCAGGGTTCGATCAGATACGTGCGGTATTGCACGGATCAGGATCGGACGGATATTACTGGCCGGCTTTGGCTTAAGCCGGTCCTAGTTTAGTACAGTGTAGATTTTGTCTCATTGCATTTGTATCCGGACGGAATACAGATGCGGGTGTGTATGCACAGTATAGAGGTTTTCCTGTAATTTATTACGGGACCAGTTTTCTGGAGTTGCCAGTTTGCTTTCCGTTCCGGCCGGTTTTCCTTTGTTCTTTCCCGGCCGGACTTTTATGATGGAGGGGGTAATTTGCAGTTTTGCAAATTACATTTGTGGAGGGTTTATTTGTAAGATGAGAGCATCTTTTTATTCCATTCTTTTCCTTCATCATTTCATGCTTTATTGTGAAAAGATTGGATTTGAGGTTGATGTAAGTTTGATGATGATTATGTCTTGATGTGATCACCACTTGCTTTACCCTACACTCACCTCCCTTCATGCTTCATTTTACCTCCTCCACCATTCTCATTTTGGATGATAAGTTTTTCATTTAGAAAAGAAAGAAGAAGAGAAAGCTTCATCTTTTGAGTGTGTTTGATTCTTGATCTCTTTCCATGCTAAGAAAAATGCAAGCACCATTTTTCATACCACCATTCCTCCATCTATGGCAACCAACCCCAAAGTGAGACATACACTCTACACTGCACTTCCTACAGCATATCTTGAGCATGTCGAGTTGCCGGCTTCATGCCCGAGTTGCCTCGGTATTGAGGTGGGAGCCCGTAAAAGTATCCGGCTTCGTGGTGCCCTTTCCGACGAGGAGGAGATGGACGGAGATCCCGCGAGGAGATCGGAGTGGAGATGAAGACCGGAGGACTCGGATCAGTCGGTACATCTCTAACCTTTCCTCTTGTTTGCCTAGAATTAGTTTAATGGCACGATCCAGGGTTTAGTGCGCGGTGGTGCCGGTTTGCTAAGTCCGCAAAAATTAAAGTTTATCACCGTTTCCGCGCTTGGCCGTCGGATTGACGGCCGGGGCGCCGCCGTGCACTTACACTAGCCCCCTTGACCCCAGCCCACTATCCGAGTAGCGGGACCCCCGTAAAAACTCTGCGGCGCCCCCGATATATCCAAACCCCCCTTTTAAAACACAACACACCACACTGCACATTGAATTCGCATGATCTGTTTGACCCGTGAATCGGAGGTTCTCTCGCTCCAAATGCGAGGGGTAATTAACGGCAGCTTAGTCCGCTGCCGCTGGAGATTTGGATCCCCGCAATCAATAAACCCCAGCCTATCCTAGGCAGGGAGAATCTGTAATACGCCTGACAAGCGTGTGCGTATTCCCATCTCAATGGGGTGACGAAAAACACCCTACTGTCGCTGCACTGGGAGTTGTGCTCCCGATTGACTTTTGGAGTTAAACTCCTAAAAGAGGACAAAAAGACTTAGCCCCTGCTTTGGGAGTTATACTCCCAATTGACTTTTGGAGTTAAACTCCTCAAAAATAGACTTTTATTTTATTATTATTATTATTATTTTTAAATTTTTTGTGGAGTTAAACTTGTAAGAGATTTTCGGAGACGATGAAAAGGGATATCTTTCTTTTCCCTTGAGCCCTAGATCTTTCCAAAATAGGATTTTTGGAGATGGGTATTCTTCTTCTTTCTCTATGTTGGCTGGATCTTGGGGGAAAAAAAGAAGTCTCTACTCAACAGATAAACAGGTTCATGCGTGTTGGTCTTCATGTATATGTTTGCTTAGACCTATTTGTAATCCGATGTTAGCTCTCACTATTATGCGGTTTATATTGTATATGTCTAAATCGTTGCAATCGTTTCTACTTCTCATGGTATTCAACATGGGCCCGCGCCAAAAAGAAAGAACAGAAATGGGTGTGGATTAAAACAGCTTTTTCATTTTTGGGGTGAGTTCACGTGCACAATTCACAATATCATATCATCTGAGGGTGTTCCTGGACCCATCTGTGGGCCCCCACCGCGAGCATAATAGTTTCCCAGGTTCTCAGATCTTTGATCCAAGGGCTGGTATTCATCCACGCCAGCAGTGATACATGTGATGTTGTGTGTACTGTAGACACACGGGGGAGGTGCAAGAGGGGAAAAAAAGCAAGAGGACAATCAATCATGGCATGGATCCAATAATTGAATGGCCAAAATAGAAAGAAAGAAAAACAAGGGACACATAAGATTCTAGTTGAGTTGAGTGCATCCAAGAAAAAGAAACTATGTGCTTGGTTTTTAGGTTTGTATATCCTTGGTTGGTTCGTTTCAGCACTTGCAGAGGCCTCAGGGTTGCAGCTTGATATTCATTTCGCGCAAGTGATCACTGATTCATGATCGATTATTGTCGTGCAGGATAGCTCGGTATCATGAATGTCGTCATCGTTTTATTCATCTTCATATTAGAGCATTCCACTAGGGTATCAATACAAAAGAGGCCAACATTAGGCCCAAGGCCTGATGCTTAAGAATGCAAAATGGGCTTAAACATATATAAGGCCCATAATCTCCCAAAACACCAAATAAAAAACCAAGAAGGAAACCATATGCAAGCCCTTAATAATTCCATGCACACAGAGACATTTAAATACATCAAATCATTTTTAGCCCCTATACTTTTTTCTATATGTTTCTATTGATTTTTGAACATCCCCTTCGATGGAAAATCTCAAGAAACTCTTGTTTCTGTATGATGCTTTCTTTCCCTGAATTCATTTTTTAATTAAGAGTTCAAAGACCAATCAAAATTGTGATAGGCAATGTTAACAGGACCTCCATCATTGAGGAGGTGAGTCAAGAGCCCAGCTTTGGTTGCATCCAAATAGTTGAGGACCCACTTCAGTATCTCCTTCTCTTGCCCAAAATCTGCATCATACCTGTCATGTACCAAAAAAATGCAAACATATTGGAAACCTGCACGATTTTTATAACTTTCTGAACATTTTTATTACTGTGTTTCTGTATAGAAAAAAGTTTACCATTTGATAATCCTAGCGAGGTACACTGTCCTCTTGCTCAAATCGATTTCAATCCCTCCGTCGAGGAAGAACTCTCTTGCTGCGTATCTGAGCTCGAGTTCGACCCCTTGAGCAGAAAAGAACCTCACCGTCGGGCTTGACCGAGCTCCGTTGCAGAGCCCAAAATGGATCAGAGGGTTCACTTTTGGAAGAACAATCTGAATTTATTATAGAAGACATTAATTTTCCACTGTCTATGATGTTTAAATATCCCAAACTCAATACATCTTCAGAGTTTTGATGCAATGATTGAGGCATTAAACTAAAATCAGAGCAACACTGGTTGGATAATCGAACGTTAAAGAGTGGAGTTGGAAAAGAAAATAGTGCATATGCCCAAGTTTCAGCCACAAAAGGTTTTCTCATCGTGTGTGAGCATGTTGGGATATAAAGGCTAAATTGCATAAATGTACCCATCAACTTTCACGTTTTTTGTGATTGATACCATAAACTTTAATAATTAGATATGAGTACCATGAGCTACTTTTTTTGACATAACTACCATACGACGTTAACTTTTTTGCCTTAATGGACCATTATACCCCTCGAAATTTTAGGGGCTGATTGAGAACATAAGGGTAAAATGGTAAAAACAAGTCAAATATTGATGACGTGGCAGTTAAATATAACGTTCGGAGACGGAAGAAAAGTTGATGGTATTTAGTTGCAATTGGGAGTGATAGTTCTTGGTACTTGTATATAATTAAATTAGTTCATGGCATCAATCGCAAAAAACGTAAAAGTTGATGGATACATTTGTGCAATTTAGCCTATATAAAATATAGGCTTAATTGCACATAGACAATTTTTACTCCAAGGAGTTGAGCATTTGCTCCCCCCTTAAACTATAAATAATATGCACTTATGCCGACTATATTCGACAAATATTTTACAAATTCTCGTTTCATCTATTTCTTCCTCCTTTTCAATCCAAAACAACCGATCTTTAATACCTAACTAAAAAGCTCAATGATTTCTTTTCTCATCTTCCAACAAAATCCGAACTTTCTTTCACATCACATATTATTTCTGTTTTTTTGCAATTGCTTCACTCTATTTTCGAAATATAATGATAAATTATCTCCATTAGTTATTGGGGGTGGGGGTGGGTTGGGGGGGGGGGGAGAGCTCCAAAACGAGTGGAAGAGGAAGAAGAAAGGGTAAAATGGAAATTAGAAAAATAGTTTTAAACAGAGGAGGTATAAGTGCCTACTAGATGCTTCAGAGGGAGCAAGTGAACATGGGGTCTATGTGCAATTGACCCAAAAATATATCTCCATTGACCATCAACATTACTTTACGGTAGTGATGCAGTGTATAAACAAAACTCAGGTTCAAATCCTACTGGACGTGAATTCGTGCATTTAGATAGAAAAATGATTAATCTGAAATGGTTGGTATATATAAATATGTCCCTCACCTCCAATCTCTTGTCTCCAGCATTGAAAGGCTTGATGAAAGAGTAAGGCTGCCTTCTATTTGATCTGAGAATGCCATTTTTTATGGTGGACAAGGAGTAAGGATAGCCTCCGACAATGTACTGGAAGTCACTGAAGAAAGACCTGCGATCGATGACCCCAGGCTTGCCGACTCTTATGACTGCATGCATTACCATGGCGTTGTATAGGTTCAGGAAGAAGGCCATTGTCTCATCTACGGAGAGTGTGAATATGTCTACCCTTTGAAGCTCTTGCACCAGGTTTACATATCTGTTGGCAGAATATAGTCATTTTGTTATACACCGTGGGATCAAATGAATTAGTTTCGAGTTTCTTTTTTATTTCTTTCGCTAAATTGCAGAAACTTCTTACTTGGTTTAGTTATAAGCTTTTTGTGTTTTTTTGGTGGTATAGCAGCATACCAACATAACTTTTAAGAACCTATAATTTTAATATCTATTAGAAATTCTTTTCTGCCAACTTTTCCTTCTACAGGGGGTAATTTGGGTAGAAAAAGTGAAAGAAATGGAATTTCCGAAGGGAACCGTTCAAGCATGAGGATAAAGAGTTGGACTTCAAAAGTTAATGTTGTGTCATGTGTAGGCTATAGTGAGATGTTTTTCTTACTGCGTTACAGCCTTTATTTTCTTCGACTACATTTAGGAATAAAAAGACAAAGGCCAGCAACATATAGCTAATAGATATCCAGTGCAGGCTAGAATTGGTACAAAGGGCCAAACACCAACATAAGATGATTTTATTCATTCAAATGAGATGATTCAGATTAAGAAATGTTTGCATTTTATGTTGGAAAGTAATGCAAGATAAAACTATATGAAAAACCAGGTTCCTGGACCTGTATTTTTCTTTAATAAATGCCTCTGCCAGACTAAAAATTGGATAGCAGATTGGCAAACGCAGAAAACCATTATTTTTTCTATGGAAAATGACAATATACCTCCGAAATTCTTCGCTTGCAGCAATGCGGGCATAATCCAAATGGCACCTATCATCTGATGCATAAGCCTCTAGTATAGCTGACATTAACTTTGTGAGCCTCTGACATACAGCAGGTGCAGACTTTGGCTCATCGTCATTTGTTGCTCCTCTAAAATTGAAGCATTTGGGAATCGCCGGGTCGTGCTCTAAGAAGCGATAGAAATGGCTGTGTTCATCCTCAAAATCATTCTCCCTGCAATAATTTGTTTATATGTTGTACTAATTAGCTAGATGTATGGACATGAGATTGAAACCAAACAATAATCTGTATGAAAATAAACATTCACCTGAATACATGGTGGATGAAGTGTCTCCTTGCTAGCTCTCTTCCAACCTCAACTGCCTATAACAAATCACAATGATGACATTTAAATTTGGTTAAACAAATGACAGTTAAAATTATGAATCAAAGGCCGAGTCAATTGATCATTAACAGTGTATCAGATTTAAAAAAGAAGGATTGACAGGGTAAATAAGGCACAAATATCAGAGAAAAATGTAGTTAATTGATCGGCAGCTTTCACATATAATATGACAGTCAAATAAACAAAACAAGTTGATAAGAAAAATCTGAAAAGCCCAATCATAAACCACCTAGAAAACTGCATGCAGACTAATGACTAGCCTCTTAGTTAATGTTTAGTTTGCAGTGGATCCTGTGCCAACTTGCCAAATATGTCATTCTTTTGATAAAAATGAGAGCCATTGTGCCTTTTTTTAAAAACCAATTAGTGTTACTAGACTCTCCTTTCATAGATCAAACTTTTTAGGTGAATCCATTAAATTACATTGACTTGATAAGTATATTCTTGTTAGGTAATGAGCCAACAATGTCAAGCATGCCTAAAGACACATGAAAGAGGGCCAAGCTAGCAATTGGTGGGCCTCATTTGGCATTCAACAAAGTGTCCCTTCATGATCAAAGGAGGTAGTATGATGTATTCTTTCAGTCTTCCTTTGAGCATGCTTTTTTGGCATGTTGACCTTTATAACTTTTGAAAATCACAAAATCTCACCTTGAGTTTTGCATATTCACCTTGATTTATATAATCAACAATAAATAAAAACTACTTTAGTGGCTAATGAGCAAGTGTAAAATCTCAGCTTGAAAATCACAAAATCTCACCTTGAGTTTTGCATACTCTCTGTCTTGCTAATATGGATAAATCCAAAGTGATTTCTACTTATCAACTGTAAAAGTAATATTAGTCATTTTCTAATTCCTTCAAATCTAACAGGATTCAGTGATGGCATGGCGTTTCACTATATTTTCAGAACAACCGAAAATTAATATATTAAGATGATACACATATAGAGCAGCGTCGAAATATATCATCTTCTAAAGCATATAAGTAATATGCTAATATGCCCTTTTTTCTTTTTTCTTTTTTCTTTTTTTTTTTAATTAGGTAGAAGCTCTAAGAAATTTTAGTAGGCTTTAGGGGACCTTTTTATCTTTTCCCGTCATACAAATATTAGAAGGTTTCACAATTGAATAGTTCACATTGGAGATATGTGGACAGATAGAGACAGACAGCGAAAATCCAAGATATGTAAACATGCTATCAATCAAATATGCATATAAATTTGGGTGCGACTTTATAGTATATCTTTTTATAAGTCGGCTGCTGACAAAATTTTGAGAGGAAGATTAGTAGATGACAACTTCCTTAGATGAAGGCATATCTTATAACAAATTTTATGTCCTTGGCATAAATTTTGTAAAAAATTTAGTCTTAATTATAATGGCTTTAAAGGCATGACGACCAAATTCATGCAGTCTATGACAATGCCTGAGGGGACATCTAAATAGAAGATATTTGTTTTTAGCACTATTTGGGTTTTTACTAAAATCATAATAATTAGACAAATGCATAAGGTTTAAACTTTAAACTAATAATTAGTCATTAATTTGCATAAATATACCCTCGCTGATTTAAGTCTAACGAAAAAACCTAATATTAAGATTATTCCTGATTTATTTATTTTTTTAAATATTAGAGAATATTATAATTGGATGACTTGCTTAACTCATTGAAACCATCCAAAAATCTTATAGTTGAAACCAATGTGATATTTTTGCAAATAAAAAAAAGGCTAAATTGTATAAATGTATCAATCAACTTTCACATTTTTTACGATTGATACCATAAACTTTGATAATAAAAAATAAATACCACGAACTATTTTTATTTTTATTTTAAGGGTTGACTATCAATATAAGGGTAAAAGGAGAGAAACATGTCAAATATATTAATACATGTAAGAAAAGTTGATGCTATTTAGTTGCCATTGGGATGATAGTTCATTGTACTTGTGTAATTAAATTAGTTCATGATATCAATTGCAAGTAATTCACCATACATTTGTACAACTTACCCTGAACAAATCGAAAATTTGGGAAACCAACGAACTCTTCCTCCCGCAATCGAGCTGGTGAATGATGGCCTCCACCATCTCGCTGCCGGAGAAGCAGTTCTTGACGATCTTCATCTTGGTCAGCCGGTCCTGGATCGGCAGCCGCTGCCGCAAAACCCTGACGATCCCGACCATCTCGTCCGTCCTCCGCCGCTTCATCTCCTCTTCGTCGTCGAAACCGTACACCGGGACCCTCGGGGCCGTGTCAGGACACCTCTTTCCCGCCATCTCCTTCAATCTCCGATCGAATTCGCCGCTGTTCCTCAATGAATTGAGCACCACGAGGCCCCCCAGCAGCTTCTCGTTGATGAAAATTTGCGGCACCGAGTTGCTCCCCGTTCTTTCGATGAGATCGTGCTCTCTCTCGGGGAAGACGTCGACGTTGATCTCTACGTAGGGGATCCCTTTGTCGCGGAAGAAGGATCGGACCGCGGTGCAGTCTCTGCAGCTGGAGCGAGAGAAGAAGCTGACGCGGCCCTTGAAGTCGAGTTTGTTGTGGTCGTCGTCGAGATCGGAATCTTTGAGCTTGACGATGACCTTGAGGCCGGAGAGGTTGATCTCGGTGACGGAGGAGGAGTTAGGGTTTTGATCGGTGAGGGCCGAGATGTGCTTCGTGATGGCGGAGGAGAGGCTGCTGCTGCGGTCCCGGAAGAATCTCCCAATGGTGGCGGTGGTGGAGATGGAGGCGGAGCCGGAGCGTTCGATCGGGTGGCGGGGCTCGTCTCCGCCGCCGGTAGACCGCGCCTTCGTCAAGAAGGTCTTTGGGGGCTCCGGCTGCGGGAGGTGCGCCGCCGGGTTCTGCAGCTGCGGAGACGGCGGCGGAGATTCTTGATTCGATTGGGCGGCGACGCCGTCGATAAAGGTGGGGTATTTGGGTTCGCCGTTGGGAATGGGAACGGTTTCTTGAATAAAGGTGGGATCTTTGCGATCTGATTCATGAGCTGGGAGAGGGACATCGCATAGCGGAGCCTCTTGCCCCATTGATTCAATGGGTTTTAGAGAGAGAATGTTGAGAGAGAAAGAGAACGGGGGATTGAGGAGGAGGAGGAAGAAGAAGGGAGATTTATTAAGGGGGTGTGTGTGGGAATTTGGGTTTTTTATTTTTTATTTTGGTTTGCAACAGAAAGAGTCAAAGATTAGGGATTAATAATTTGGGTTGATATTTTTGGAAAAACATCTACGTGGGCCAAGTCGCCGGCTGGGCACGAGTGGGTTCTCTGGATTGACGATAATGGCCTTGTGCTGTGGGGAGAGGAGGTAATGGGTGGAGGAGTAACTTTTGGGGTGAGAGAAGCGTATTTTGGGGATTTTGGATTTTTGCAACGGCTCTCTCTAGGTTTTTATGAGGGTGCAATTGGAGGGTGCCACGTGGAGACAGTTATCGGGTATAATTTTTTTTTTCCATTTTAAAACTTTCTTTTTTGTTGCAACGACAAAAATATTCCTGATTCAGAACTTTAAGCTTATTTAATTAGTTTCTGGGTGGTGATTAGTTTTAAGCGGTTATAGCTCTAATATTTACTTAAAATAACGTCCGGTGTCTTTTTTAATTATAGGTGTTGAGACAGAACGGACTAAGAAAACATAGTTATTGATTCTATATACTAACTAGAAAATGAATGATGTCCAGGAAATTATGATATAATTCCTTCATAGAGCGTGATTTCCGATTTCTGAATATGAATTGCATCTCGATAGCTGTAAATTGATGACTTGCTTGGAGAAAATTTTCCATACGTTCCGTCATGTATTCTGAACTATAAAGATAAAAAATAGAATCTGTATTACAGAAAGATGTTCGAAGGCCGTACATTCTCTCTTAGAAAAAAGGAAACATAAAATGAAAAATATGTAAAAATAGGATTGAATATTCTATGAGGTGACTATCTTAGGATGGTACACAAGTGGTGATGGGATCTATACCCATAGATTCGGTCATTTCTGTTCTTTTTTTTTATAAATTTAATTCAAGCGCAAGACTTCAAGTTGTGGTGTGGGTCCATGGCAAATTCACAAGATTGCCGTTGGATACTTGCCGGAGACCACGTCTTCTGCCACGTGGCAGGTCACCCCCGCAGAAACAGCCGAGAATTGAGAAAATTTCTAAAGCAGGAATCAATCAATCCACGCTAACCCAATTGACTTGATCCATCACTAAATTGACTGACCCGTGCACATACACCGTCTGCTACACCCGACAGCCTATGTGAAATCTACCAGATTGAGAGACTAAACGTTCTTTTATGAATATGCAAATATGTCATTCTTGTTACATAGTTACATTCTTCTAACTACATGTTTCAGAGAAATATGTTGGCTCGCTTAAAGGATTTGGAGTTTAGTTAGTTGAATACCAGTACATTTTATTAACGCTCTATTCTCGTAGTATCAGTTACGGTTATGGTTGATCCGAGCATGATTATTTGTTGACTATCGCGACACATCGCAACTGCTCAGTCGGAGATTTTATTATATTGTAAATCTGATTTAAATTGAAGCTCTATATGGCTGCAACTAAATTCAGTGGCATCTTCATTAAACGCCATTATCACCAAAAGTATACTGGCTATTAACTATAATTGAAAAGAGCAGAGTGTTTGGTAACAAAAGAACTTTCAGTGTTTGTAGATTGCTTGCTTCTAATGAATGAGACAATGGATTGAAATTACCAATATATTAAACAAAATTTTTGCTCGTTAATTGTCTCAACTTCATATTTATTTTGTGTTCCAATTTTGTAGAAGGTGCTCCACTTCCTTCTGTTTGCCTTTAACCAAAATTCCAAGTTTTATAGGATTTATGCAAGAAACAAAATATATTAGATTGGTTATAAATGACATGCTAAATGCAAATAGTGTTTAAACCAAGTAATTTTCCTTAAGACGTTTACGTTACAGGATACAAAAAGCAAGATTGCATAAAATACCTCCAACTTCTGTTCCGGTAGTAAAAGAAAAAAGCCGTCATCGGTTGATTAAGTTACCATGAGAGCCTAACTTCCTCAAATCGAAGGGGCAAACTTTCATGTTCAAAGATCATTTCAAACTCCATGAAATACATTATGATGTTAGGCATTCGGAAACTTTTAACATGAGAGGAAGAAAAGGATGAAGATATAAATGATCCGCTCTCGTTTAGTTTCCTTCCATAAATCATTGATTAAAAACCTTCCAATTTCTTGCCCTTTAAACAAGGATAAGTAGCCATCATTTGGTTTTTCGCATAAAGCATTCTTTTGAAATTTACTCCCCGAGTATAAACTTTGTTTAGATCCAAGGTAATGAATGATGAGACAGTTAAAAACATATCAAATTCACAACTTGAGATTAGAATAATATCAAACCTCATATTGTTTTTATTAGTTAAAGAGGAGTGTGAAGACCTTTTGTTGCTGATGAATTGCATGCTTGGTAATAGATGGAGTTCTCATACTCAAACCCAATATTCAAAACATAAATGAGATGGGTGAACTAGTAAAATTCTTTCATATGCAGGCAGCATACAAATTATTCCATGTTGCCAACCGCATAGAGGTAAGCAAACTCTGTACAAAAATTGACGAAAAGACAAGGGGGATTAAAGGATAAAATTAGTTAATTATCATATTAGAGAGGATCAACTTGATGACATGATAGCTCTTTTATCAGAACGTTTCAAAAGTTTTATAGCAAGCTATGATCCAATGGATTAAGTGATGATCTTTTCACACACAATTGGTTTATTTACCTAGTATTCAAATGGGGAATACTTATAGGACAACTTTTGATAATAAAACAATAATGTTTAGCTTGAAAAGAGAAACAGATTGAAACAAGACCCAAACCTTGTGCTAAAAACCACATAATGAGAGATGGTTACAAGTTTGAAGGGAAAGCCGCAGCATATAATTATCATCAAGTCTACAAGGAAAACAACCAACAACATAGCATTACCGATTTCATCAGCTCAAACAAATCCGATACACGTTCAATAAATACGACAAACTTTTAGATGGTCTCACAAACGCAAGGCAGACAGCCAGTTATGATAACAGAAACACGGAGAGCTGAGGTGGAAAATTGTATCAAAATCCTCTAAGCAGCTGGCTTCTCCTCAGTAGCAGGCTTTTCCTCAACAGCCGGCTTCTCCTCAGTAGCAGGCTTTTCCTCAACAGCCGGCTTCTCCTCAGATACCGGCTTCTCCTCAGCAGCAGCTTCAAAGGTATCTCCAGGGACAAGATCAGGGACGTCGTCGTCGTCCTCTTGAGCTGTGCCGCTTGCACCTGCTGCTGCAGCAGCAGCAGCATCAGGCTCATGTTTCTGGAATTGTGCTGCGAGCTTCCTCAAGTTATCTAAGTTGTCAGGACCTGGAAACAGAAAAAATGCATTTCAGTGGTCTTGATAGTTTTTTGTGAAAGAAGAAGGAAAAACCTCCTTTTTCCCTGAAAAAGGGGGTTGATGCTAAAAGGACGAGGCAACCAGGGGGGGGGGGGGCTAAGACGCAAGGGAACTAGATAAAAGATTATACTTACATTTAGTTTCACTTAACAAAAACTATGCCCATTTTACTCTGACTACAAAAAAGTTGATAAATGACAGGTAACTACCAAAAATTGTAATTATAACAATACGTGTTTTTCACTAGCTACCATAAAAGCATTTTACGATTCACATTAGAGCCATTTAGTTAAGGAAAAATACAAGTATAATTCATTAAAAGATGGGGTACAGTTAATATCAAACTTTTTGTAATTTATAAAGGCTTAAATAGTTTGGTTAAAAAAATGGTATAGTTTTAGGTAGCTTAACGTAACAGGAATAGTTTCAGTAGTTTTTTTGTAATCTGGAAGTTTTTGGTAGATTAGTAACAAAAAAGGTACAATTTCAAGTAGTTTAGTGAAATCAGGTATAGTGTAGGTAGTTTAGTGAAATTTAGCCTTCCATTTATGTTTGGTGTAGGCTATAATTAGAAGGCCAAAGAAGCCTCCCTGCGGCTGAGCAGCAGAAAACCATCATGACTGATAAACTGCAGTTTCCCCTTATGAAAGCAATTGTCTGAATATTGCATTCATTAACCCAAACCTTTTTTGCTCTTGAAGAGCTTAGTTCTTGCATAAAACACTTTTCTGAGAAAATTTTGGCATTAGTTAAGGCAATTGTTTGAAGAAATTGTTGTCGAACAAGGGGCAACGCCCAGGAATTTGGGGCAGGATGGTTTCGATGCTATCTGACCAAATCCAAAAGTATCAGAGGATTTCTACAACTAAGCCTAATTAGAAATATAATATAGCTTCCTGTTGTATTGATGAGCAATACAATCCCATCAAAGCTATAAATGCTCTTTAAACTATAATCTAGAAAGAAAAAAAATCCTTAGTCATAATGGTGGAAGAGAAGTTACCTAGTTGGTTGAAGATTGAAGGTAGAATATCCTGCAATCCTGTGATTAGCAATACCAGCCAAATAAGCATATCAGAAAGAAAATGCAAATAAAGTAATTAAAAAAGAAAGCAATTTAGTTTGAACAATGTATCAGTAGTTCGCTTTATAACAATAAGCACCGCTGAAAATTTCTGTGCATCAAAAACACCATATTTCCAGAAAAGAAATTGTTTATTTTTTCATTCTGATCCCCCCCCCCTCTTTTGTTTGAATAACATGAAAGGAAATGTGCATACTTTTTGTCTGACAAGATCCACTGACCACCCAAGTGTTGGCTGCAATTGAAGCTTGCACTGAAAAAATAAAAAAATAAAAAATTTAGTTAGCAGAGGGAAGATTCCATGCAAAGGTCATTTCTTAACATATGTAGTTTGCAATTTTACCTTTAGGATTCAGAAATTGGATGACCGAGTCATCTTTAAAAATGTTGACTTCTTCAATAGCAGGGATGGTGTTTACCCCAATTCTTTTCAACGTGCTTTGAAGCCTTTTATCGTCTGTAGTGGTGGTCTTGTGAACCGCCTTCTTCTTCCTGATCAATATCAAGTAGTAAACATTAAAAAGAAACAGAAGAAGACATTAAACAACATGTACTAGCCAATAAAACAAATCGGCTTTAACACTATAGTTTTAGACCTAGATCCAATATCAGTTCTATTTATACCGTGTTAACGTACATTCTTGGTTTGGAAGACATAGTAGAAAAAGAAAAAAAAGCTGCAAGACTCAAGATGTTTATCTTTTGATTCTCTTTTCCTATTGATTTCGAAGTGGTCTTCACTCAGACAAATCTCAGCAACCACAAGCTCATGTTATTTGTTAATCAATACTCCAAAATCACATTGGGCTATCAAAAGATTTTCATTCTTTAATCATCGATATTCATAAACTTTCTTTTCACGTCACAGGTTCTGCCGGATATTATTACTCTAGACTATCTATTGTAGTTGCGAAATAAAAGCAAATACAGTACCTGCGCATGCTACCCTTTCCACCAGTGCGAACCGCACCAGCCATCTTGATGAGCTTCTCCCTATCCATCTGTCTGAATAGCAACCACAGATGTTAAAAGTGAAGTTCAATTGAATAGTTGAAATAGCTGTGCAAAACATGTACAGATCATTGATCCATTATGAAGTTTATTAGGGGAAAAATAAAAGCACATAAGATTTGGGGCCAAATGTCAACAGTTTATGTTGCAAGAAAGTAACACAGCAAACAATTGACATTACACTTTCTTGCAACAAACCAAACAACCAATATATGGATAAAGTTAAAGTTAGGTTCTAGTACATTAATTTGGTATGACTACATTACCATATCCAACACATGTAAGCTACTTTAAACATACTTCCAAGGTCAGAGGTCTGTCAACACAAGTAAAATTAGAGTACAACATGCAGAAATTTTAAGGCCATACATAGAATTCTTCAGCTTATTCTCATCACAAAGATTTTCATCTTCATTCTTCAAAATGAATAAAGTTGATATTAGTTAGGGAAACTCAGAAAACGCTGTGTAGGATGATCATGGGTATCATACAAAGTGGGTAGGATAAAGGAAAATAGAAAGGACCCATGATTAGTTAGTCTATGTTCGTTTTATATAGATACAAACAAACCATACCTTATACATCATCAAAGGAGCCATATATCTTAAATCGTCAAGTTAAGTTAATTCTTAATTGTTCAACTGTTTATGTATACCCCAAAATACACGATATTGAGCATGAAATGAATTAAGAGAAAAGTATAAATATATTATTATAATTAGCTCAAACGAGTAATATATAATAGATATTTTATAAACAAAGATATTACCTTTAAGCCTATGTCAAAAAATTAAACTAAACATTTAAAAGACACGTTTATTATTTAAATTGCGGACACACTCCCAATAAGATGGATCTAAATTTCTCCATTCAAGTTGATCATGTGATTTGACTATTTTAGTTATGTTTATCAAAATTATTGATTACCCTTAAATTTGTGTGGCACATAGTTTAATATTGGTCAAATTTGTTTATCAACGTCTCTGATTGTTTGAAAGCACAACTCAATTGTGTTTTTTCAAATTGAGCAATTTGAAAGTATATATGTTTCAATAAACTGCTTGCATCGGTGCTTGTTCATACTCGGGTTTTAAGACATGTGCAGTTTCTATCTCTTAAAATTATATTCACTTTTGAATTTCTTTTAGATTTGGCAGTTACATAGAACCGTTCTTGTAATAAGAAAATATACAACGAAAAATCGCTATGATTAAATAACTAGGCTTTTTATTTTAGGGATTTAAAAAAAAATAATTACTAGCAAACCTATCAACTTAATATTTTAAAGATACCAACATCTTTTATCACTTTCTTCTCTAGATCTACTATAAAAAATAATTATTTATTAAAAAAATTATCATCTGAATTGGAATCATAACCTTCTCAACGGGACGATTATATTCATCAGTTCCTTATGTCATAGCTCAACTTCCCTCTCTCAGGCTTCCCTTTCCCAGGCCTTAGCTAAGAGAAGATTTGATCGTAATGATGTTCCATAAAGACGATCTCAAGATAGTTGTCATAGCAAAAACCTAATGAAGCATGCCTCGAAAAAGGAAACACCCATATTGCCACCAATTTGCGATACCTTCAATGGACGAGACTTGCCCAAATTTGCTCAATTGGTCAACATCTTTGGAATTAGACTAGTTAATTAAATTAGTAGCAATGTGGGAGATGCCTTTTTCAGGGTATGCTTCAACAGGTTTTGCTATGACAGCTATCTTGGAAAGGTCATCTCTGTGGAACATCACCAGGATCTGATCTCCACGCAGCTAAAACTTGCTGAGAAAGCCCAAAAGAGGAAAGCTGAGCAAGCTGAGCTACAACACAAAGAACTAGTGAATGTAATCGTCCAACTGAGAAGGTCATGGTTTGAATTCGGATGATAATTTTTTTAACAAATAGTTATTTTTTATAGTTGATCTTGAGAAAGTGATAAAAGATGTTGGTATCTTTAAAATCTTGAGCTGATAGCTTTGTTAGTTAACTCTTTTTTAAATTGCCCAAAAATAAATCAAACCATTTAATCCTATGAATATTTTACTGTATATTTAGAAGAACAATTCTTTATAAGTGCTAATCTTGTGTATTGATGTCAAAGGCGTGCAAGACGTCGCACCTCAAACGCAAGGCGCAACTGGACTATGAAATGTGTCTCGCAAAGCTTTGAGACGTTGCATAGAGGAGAGGCGTCCGCTTAGGCTCTCCGGGCATGCGCCTCATGTGAGGCACACGCCTTGCCTCAATTAGCCTTTTTAGGGTATTTGGTCGAATTGGTTTTACTATTCGGTTTCATTTTATAATCCCGACAACCTAGACCTAAAACTTAATTATAATCCCGGTAACCTAGACCTAAAACCTAAACCTGAGACAACCCGAATCATAGAATTCATCAACTGCTGTTTCTTGATTTTGGGGCACTAGGCTAGGTTTCTCCAATTCTCTTCGAGCCTTCAACTAGGGCTTTTCGTGTTCGTCGACTCTTCAACGGCGGCTTCCGAGTTCGTCGACGGCTTCTCCATATTCTCGGCTCCTAACTTCGTCGACTAACAACCCGAGAGCAATTCAAAACATAATATTGAGGTATAACTTTTCATCTTCTCTTCTTTCTTTTATTCCCTTCTCTTCTTTCTTTTATGAAGCTCAAGATCAAGTCGTTTCTATTTGCTCTTATCTAATTAGATGCATAATTTCTTTATGTTAATTATTATTACTCAGTGACTTGGTGTATTTGCCTTAGTGTTTATCTACTATGTGATTTATATTCTCTTATATGACGTGCATATTTGATGTCTATTATGTACAAGCAGTGCTAAATTAGAGAATTAAACAATATAAAATATTTGTGTGCCTCACGTACTCGGGCGCATGCCCCTGGTGAGCACCTTATGCCTCGGGCGCATTACACTCTTTGTGCCTTGCACTAAGCCTTACACATTGACAACATTGATCTTATGCCAAGGTTAAAATATATCCAAAAGTGAGTAGAATTTGAAGAGGTAGAACTGAACAAGTTCTTGACAGAAAGGATAAGAACCTGAGTATGACAAAGCATCGATGCAAGCAGTTTATTTAAAAACAACGTCCTTTCAAATTGCTCAATTTTTTCATCTAGTCTTTCAAATTGCTCAACTTTGCCCAATTGGTCAAAGTCTTTGGAGTTGGGCTACTTCATTAAAAAAATGCCCAATTGTAAATATAAAACAACAAATTTTACCCAATATCAAATTAGGCAAACAATTCCAACAAAATCAAGGAATTTAGGAAACAGTGAAAGAAAATACATATTCTGCATGAACCCAATTTTTCAGTTCATTTTACACAAAACTACGATATATATCACCAGCAAATGAGAAATGTTTCCAAACAAAATAATCAACTTTTTATTATTACATTAATAGCTGATGTGGCTTCATGGGCAATACCTTTCAAATTTACGCAAGACCCATGCTTAATGTTCATGTTTACAGCACGTTTCTCGTATCTATTAATTCCTTTTCAAAATTAGCCAAATTCTCCATTCTCATTGATTTCTCACGAAAACAATACATGCCTAATAATCTAAAGAGTGACCATTAATGAGAGTATAACTATTTGCTCAAAGAGATTTACTATAAACATCAACCCACGAAAGGAGGAACTTTTCCGATCAAATCTCAACTTAAATCAAAACAAACGCAGCTGCCAACGAGAAACGAATCGAATGAAGTAGTAATAGAAATTAATGGGGAGAGGGAGAGAGGGAGGGAGAGAGGGAGAGAGGAGCTAACCTGCGGAAAATCGAAGCTTTGCCGCTATGAAGTGGGGGAAGATGAAAGGATGAGGTCTAGGGTTAGGGTTTGGGGATGGGGCTTAGAGAAATAAGCGAGCGAGTGTGGATTTGGATTTTTAAAGATAGGCTTGTGGATCTGGGCTCCTCTCTTAAATGGCCTAAAACTTCTAGGCACATTACAGTGTTCATTTCATGGATTCTTTGGGCCCGGTTTGAAATATTTGAATGTTTAATGAAGCAGCCCAACTCCTTTGATGCAGTTACTGCTTGTTAATTGCATGCAACTTTTGTTAAGATAAAAAAAAATAATCTTTTTTTACTAAGTCGGTTGAGCCAAAGAGCCCCTCCGGTTCATTAAAGATTGTTTAATAAAGAATTGCAAAGAGGAGGAAAAATGGAAAACACAGACTTCTAGAGTGAATAACACACTCACCGATCAAATATAACAAACTAGCCGTGCACAAAAAGTCCATTGTGCAAACGGCAACGATACGATATATCATGCCTTGGTTACTCATAAGAAGCCAATCGCTTGTGATTATAAGAAGTTTTCGCCAGTCAACCCCACATCTTCTGCTCAGCTGCAAGAAGTATTTACCAGTAAGCTATGTTGACACTCGCTTCCATATATTTTCATTGTTAAACACAGATTCCTTGCCATATGTTAGGAATTCAAAAACTACATCTTTTCACATGCTCTTGCTCTGGGTAAAGCGTCTAAGACTTGTTCTTTGTATTGAAGGATATTATACAAATCCATAAATAAATAAATAAAAATTTAAACTGACTCTCTTATAGTTTCAATATTCCATAAGCTATCCAATATAATGAACAAAAATCCTCATTATATATATCTTAATTTAATTACTTTCGATGCCTTTACTAAAGAACCAGACAAGACCAAAGGAATCGTTTCTGAGAAATTGAGAATTTACATATTTCACAAAGGTATTAAATTACCCAAAACACCCTTCAACTCTTCTATATAAGAAGCACTAGCTCCTCTCATTTTTGCGATAACTTAGGCGAATATGGTGGAACCCATGATCATTATATCCTGTTACTTTTAACGAATACCCCATAGACATTGGATAGCAAAACAACGCCGTTTCATCCATGAAACGTTTCCCTTAATAGCCTTTGCAAAAACTGGATTTTCCCGGACAAGCTGAACGGTTAAAATCATAATAAATTATTTATATATCGGATCTTAGCGTTCTATGGCTCGTATCGAATCCAACAGATAAACCTACAGCATCCAATAATTCATCTTTGAATTTTAATAAGCTATGACAATAAAAACTGGGGCGATCCATTGCACTGGACTGCAGTCCAGAGTAAGAATCTCTGCCTTTACCTGTTTTAGAAGAATGCATACTTTTCACTGTTTAAGCGCGCAAGTGTGCGGAACCATACATGGAAGCGTGGAGAATTAAATGATCCTTCTAATGGTACTGGTCTCACTGTATTCCAGTACCGTTTGATATTTAACACCCCTTTTAAACCGTCGAAGTGTACTGCGGTCCCAAGCAAGGACAGAACGGATGTCTTGACCTTGAACAGAATGTATCTCCAAGCACACAGCGGATATTGCGGATCCGTCTACTGCGTTGAAAACCTAATTAAAGTATCTAAATATTATCTAACTGTAGCGTCGCCTAATTATGATTCTAACAGGGAGTAAACTGTGTTGCGAAATGGACTTCCAGCAGAGAATACTTAAGATGGGATGACCGTAACCCGCAAACCTGAAATCCGATTTACTCGAAACCAATTTTTCTGAAGAGATAGTTAAATATAATGCTTACTCCTTTTATATTATTTTGCTCAATTATGCACGCGTGATTTTTAGTGAATTTTGCAAGTTGTATGACACCGGCTGCCATATTTTTATTCGTATCATAATTGATTGCATTCTTATCATATCATATAGCGGTTATACCCTCATTGAATAATGATTATATACATTGATAGCCTGGTGACTGTGTTATATTACCAAATGACAAATGTTAGTAATTGGATTGTGGCAAGTACGTTAGTATGAAGACGTAATTGAATAGTAGAAGTGACACGTACTTATACACAATCAGCGGAACCATTTAGTTATTGCATTGTCGACGCCTATGGGGCTTATATAAGTGTAACTATAACTGGTATGGGACGGGTATGGAAGTACTTGTATTAGTGTCATAGGTAAAATATCGAGGACTGGCCACTTATCTTGAATACCAATCGAGACATGCTTGATGGAGACCATGTCTCTAATTCTCGCGTAGACTTGTCATGAAGCGACTAGTATTTAGATTCATGGTCGATGTTTGATGTATATCACGGGGTGGGGCGGTCTGAGTATGAGTTCGATCAACGGAATCTCAGGAGTCCCATTGCCGGCATATTTCGTGATTTCATGGTATTGTTACCGATCGTATTATTGGTTCTTACTGATCGTGATTCGGGCTCATGTTTCCTTGCCCGGGGGGCTTACCCTTGAATTGGGAATACTCCTGCGGTGGTTGACGCTCATGCTTGGACTGAAGATAGGTTTAGTGGCATGGTCATTGCATTGATTACTGATTCGATACACATGCCTTACTGTTGACATGTACCAGTTATTTCATGCTCACGTCATTACTCTATGTTACTGCTTCATGTTTATCATCATTGCCCATTATATATGTATATATTGCTATTGTGTCGCTCTGACGACCCGAGCTTGCATGCTCAGAAGAAAAAAATGGACCTGACTAAATTCGAGAAGATCGCCGAGATCCAGACCAGTGAACTAACAGTATCATTCCTCTGATATCACTGATTAGTTGTCTCTTTGGTTTGTATCTATTGCGCTCGGTTTCTTTAGATCTGATAGTTCTAGTGACTGTATTTCTCTTTATCCGTGCTGTGTTTTACTGATTACCACGTAATGCTAAAAGCCGAAATGCGACTACGATAGGATATTTTCTCGACCGTAGGAGCATGGCTGACCTTATCACCCATCGTATTCCGTATTTTGGGAAGCGGGGCGTGACACGTTATATTTGTGTTACTGCACATTTTATTGATAATGATTGGTTTTTAAATAAAAGAATTATTGGTTTTTCAAAAATGAAGCATCCACATAGTGGAAATAATATAAGTAACTGTATTTTGACTGCCGTACGTGAATACAATATTCAAAATAAAATATTTTTTGTTTGTTTTGATAATGCTACTAATGATAATTCTGTTATAGCAATTTTAAATTTTAATTTAAATGGTGTTTTGAATGGAGAATTATTTCATCAAAAATATGCATGCCATATTTTAAATTTAATTGTGGATGATGGTATTACTATAATTGATGCTCATTTAGCGTAACCTAAAAATTCAATAATATTTATTGAAACCTTTGGATCCCGAAAATAGTTTTTTTAACCAAACGTGTACCTAGTTAAATTTAAAATTTAGATTTTTCAAATTCAACATTCCACTTATGAGATATTGAAACGTGTTTTAAAATATCGGGAGCCCATTACTTTATTTTATGAGGAACAAATGCCCAATAATAATTTAGATGATTATGATTGGTTTGTTGTGAATATGTTTTAAAAATTTTAGAAATATTTTACGATGCAGCTAAATGGTTATCCGGTGTTTATTGTCCTGCTACATGTTTAGCAGTAGAACCGTTATTTTATGTTAGTAAGATTATTAATGAGTATGCAATTAATCCTGAAAGTGCATTTGCTGAAATATTCCATACGAAATTGAATAAATATCGGCAAAAAGTTCCTACATTATTTTGTTCAGCATCTATTTTTTATCATAAACTTAAAAAAGATAATTTATTTTTTTTATTAAATGGATACCTACCATGAAAACTTAGGTACCGATATAGGAGATTATAAAAATGTTTTAGATTCTTATTTGCATAAATTGTATGCCATGTATGATGCATAGTACGATCAAAACAGAATTTCTTCTTTATCTTTCTCTTCATAGCAAATTTCAAAAAAAAGAAATATTTCAGTTTTTGCATCAGAAAAAACAAAGAACGACCGTTTCTACTTTTTCTACTTATAATGAGCTTACAATGTATTTGCAAACTGATTTCAGTAATTTTCTTACCGCGGATCAAATAGATAATCTTGATATTTTGGATTGGTGGAAAACAAATAGACAAATGCATAATGTGCTTTTTGTCATGCCTCGTGGTTTACTAACAACTCCAGCGTCCACAGTAGTTTCGGAGTCTATTTTTAGTGCAGGTAACAGAATTTCGAGCAATAAGAGAGTGATGTCGTCGGATGACGCATTAGAGATCGCAGTGTGCCAAAAAGATTTGTTCGATACAAAAATTAGACAACAAAACGTTAAGAGTATTGAAGATTCTAACACCGATGAAGAGTTATGATCGATAGAAGCTAACCGGTTAGTTTTTTATTTATTGAATTGCGTTTTAAATTTTTTGGGCAGTTGTATCAGGGGTAATGTTTGCCATGCCCTCCTTTCAAAATATTTTTTAATTAATAAAATATCAGAATCTGCTCCGGAACCTACACGATCTTCGGGTTAAAAGAATTTCCAATTTTTTCATAAAAATAAAAATTTACTCTAAAACTTTATTTTTAAAAAATTCAAAAATTTTAAACGGACCGGCCCGACCTAAGTTGGGCCATAGGCCTGACTAGGTTCGGGTTTGAAGGCTTTAAGCCTGGCTTAGGCGTGGCCCGGCGGGCTCCGGGCCGGGCCGGCCCCGATAGACACCCCGAAAGGGACATGAATATAGCATGTTCAATGGTAGCTCATTCCACCCGTTTAGTATTTCAATTATCCTCCATCAAACTTGGGTTCCCCAGCTTCTTTAACCAAGACATAAGAAAAATGTGAATAGAAAAAGTTTTTCTGATCGGACATTAACTAACTCATACTAAAATCTAGATCATACCAAATGGTTCATAACATGGAGAACTAGATTCATCTGGCTTCAAAACAGGCTTTGAAATCGAACACGTAGTTATAACAACCATATTTCTCAGAGACAAAATTTAATATCTATCGGTGTTTTCAATATGCATGTTTTTGAAATTATTCGGAATGGGTGTCCTGAATGTTAACTAGGCTTAGAAAAAGTTAAGGCCTGGCTTGGGTTTGATGAGAACTTCTTTGGACCAGCTAACATTATAAGATAGCTAAATTGTACAAATGTATCTATCAACTTTTACGGTTTTGCGATAGATATCATGAACTAATTTAATTACAAATAAGTATCATGAACTATCACTCCCGATTGCAACTAAATATCATCAACTTTTCTTCCGTCTGCAAATGTTATAATTAACTGCCACGCCATCAACATTTGACTTATTTTCCCCATTTTACCGTTATATTCTCGGTCAATGCTTAAAATTTCGAGGGGTATAATGGTCCATTAAGGCACAAAAATTAACGTCGTATGGTAGTTATATATACATCACGGTGCTTATCTATAATTATTAAAGTTCATGGTATCAATCGCAAAAAAGGTGAAAGTTGATGGATATATTTGTGCAATTTAGCCTTTAATATAAGTTGAATAAAAATATATGGAAAACAAAAATGCTAAGAAAAAGTGTCTGATAATATGATGGTTCTGTTGTAGAAAATTGCACATCTCTTATGTCTCTCTTATAGCGCAAAAGCCTCAAAACCGTCTCAAGTCCAAGCGAAACCGACAGGCCATCGAAGAAGAAGAAAGAGAAAGAAATTTATAATAAATACATTTTGTATGCAGATGAGTGTAAAAATGTAATACAAATAAGCAAAAAGCCAAAATCATGTAAAGCCCACGACTTATGTGCAAAAAGAAACGAGCACATGGGCATGAGAGAAATAAAAAACAATTATGTAAAGCTCAAGGTTTAAGTTGCAAAGCGTATTTAAACCAAGCATAAGAAGAAGTATTAAGGTTTTCACATTCGCTCAAAATACGGGTTTATGCCTCTGGCTTCTGTCTCTCTCCTTTTCTTCTTCTTAAAAAAAATTTAGAGAAAAACCCATTTTTTTCTTAAAATAAAAAACCCCTTATAGATCCAGAGGGATTCTTTCTTCAATCACATCCCATAAAGAGAGTGCATTGTAATTTGCAAGAGCAATTACTAAATAAATATAAAAAATCAGAACCCAAATTGTAACAAATCTTCTCCCTCTGGGCCTGTTTGGTTGCAGGATCAGTATGGATTTGCATCATGGAATCCTGGGATTCCATAATTTTGTGTATGGAATCCTGGGATTCCATAATTTTATGTTTGGTTGATAGATTTGGATTTTTAGGATTCCTGTGTTTTTATGGGTCACCACAAAACAAGAATTATCAATCCTCTTAACTTTAAGCTCTTCAGATTTCCTTTAGTCTGATAAGTTGCAGTTTCCCTCCAACTTCCTTCTCAAAGGAAGAGCATGCTAGAGAATCTTGTTAAATTTCATTATCTTCGTAGATATCCTCTCTTTCGCTTCCTTGTGAACGATGAGACTTTTCGACATATAATCTCCAAATCTCTAAACGGCACTTGTTTCCTCTTATACACGACTTACATATATATAAAATAAAATCATGTCATGTAAGATTAATATGTCAGCGAAAGTTAGTTTCAAAGATTGGAAGATTTATGACACTCACAGTTTGTTGTGATCGATTCCGATCCATAGCTCCATCGCTCAAATTCCTTTTCACTGTTTTACATTCCTTTTTATACGAATTAAGTCTGTCCTTCAGGTGGCTAACTCGGTAATTCAACTTGGTAGCTTCGTCGAACTTTTCCAACATGTAGTTGCCACGACTTCTTTTTATACAAGAACCTGGTATTGTGACCGTTAAGAGATTGCTCTACCATCAAACCCATAAGCAATCTGTCACGCTCGCTTTTCCAACAGACCCAATCTTTGTGCGACGATCGAAGCGTTCCTATTTTCAAGTATTCAAAAGGTTGGAAATTAATGCTAAATAATCGTCGAAAGAAAACAGTATTGCATGAAATAAATAAACATCGCAGCAAAGGGTATAGAATTTGCGCGGAAATAAGGAGCAAAGAAACCTACAGAGGGAATAAACTGTGGGCATGTGGATAAACATCGTGCACTGCCAAGGGTATTCATATCCATCAGGTTGGTTAAAAATCGTCGAAAATGTTTCATCTTTGAGGTGGTAAGCTACGATCTTGGAAGGTATACTTAACGATAAACAATCTCCAACATCATCATCCCCTCCACCACGTACGAACAAAAGAACCCGTAATGGCAAATGTCGCCTTTCCTTTGCCTCTGGGCACAACTTCATCACTTCATCATAGCATCGCCGGCATCAAAGTGGTATGACAAAGACCAGCCAGAAGATATAGACTCCATCTCGAAAATATCGTAGCAGGGATTCCCACTATTCCATGCAGCCTCACGATCAGAAGCCATTACGCAATGCAAACGACCTTCGGACTGACTGATGCATGTGACGGCGTAATTCGGTGCAACCGCGGGCAGCGGCACGCGACTGGATTTCTCTGTTTCCAAGTCCAAACATACCATGCAATTACAATCGCTATCGAGCCAACACATGCTTCCCTTCCACAATGCACTTTGCCTACACTCAAAAGGGTGGCAAACGAGGAGCTTCCATGATCGGGTTTGGGAAGAGAAAACGAGCAGATAATGCTTTCTATCCGGACGAGAATACGCAAGAGCAAGCACCTTGAACCGAGGCCATATGGAAGGATCGAACGCGAGGTAAAGCTGACACCAGGGGAGATTCTCGGGGGCAGGGATGACATCATGCTCTCTAGAGATTCCGAGGATTCAGCTTATATGGTATATATAAATTTTAAAGATTTCCTCTTATCAGCAATAAGATAGGGGCAGAAATAGTTTGTTGTATCTATTTAAACTTAAATATCATGGATTTTATCAAATAAACAGACTTTTCAAAGTCGGAAAATTTCCCTATTACGAGCATTTAATTAATAAAGGTAGATACATTTCAATCACCAAATGGAAAATAAATAAATAAAATGAACAAGTATACAGTTCCTTGTTATGGAGAGCAATAGCATTTCGAAAAGCACCTGAACTTTCCCATGGACGATAGAGAAATATCAAATAATTGCTTCTCGGGCATTTTCAACGATAGCCGATATGAACTACTCACAGTCAAAACGAATCGCTCGTTTCTAAACCAGTCAGATAAACAAATGGCAAATTAAATAGGAAATGAAAACCGAAAGTCAAAAGGAGAGCGATTTAATTTGCGGGCGGTACTCATTGGTCTACTACTATGGAGGTAGAGTTTATGGCGACATCGGAAGTAGTAGTCGAAGAGGACATTCTGGCATACTGGTCTCGTTCTCATCTTTTGCTGTACACCTGACGGCCTTTGTTTATTGCGGCAAAAGAGTAATACATTTTATGTATTTTGGCGGACCAGATATTTCAGAACTAGAGATTATTTCATTCGGGAGATCCAGCTAATGTGGTTCGAGAAATTATTCGGTGTGCCGGATGTAATACACCTGGGCAAGGATGAAAAAGAGAAAGGAGGGTTAAAGTAGCCTTGGGCGGCAAGCGAGGCGCACACTTCTATTTCTTCCCTCTCTTGTCCGCATGTATACGGCCGTCGCATAGAATAATTTTTCAGGATTTATATCCGAAACATAATCTTCTCAGGATTCAGCTTACATGGTATAAAATTTTAAAGATTTCCTCTCATCAGCAATAAGATAGGGGCAGAAATAGTTTGTTGTATCTATTTAAACTTAAATATCATGGATTTTATCAAATAAACAGACTTTTCAAAGTTAGAAAATTTCCCTCTTACGAGCATTTAAATAAAGGCAGACACAATTTGATCACCAAAATGCGGGGAAAAATGAAGAACTATACAGTTGCTTGTTATGGAAAGCGATAGTGTATCGAAAAGCACCTGAACTTTCCCATTGAATTTGCCGGCAGTTGAGCGAGCATCTCCAACACGATAGAGAAACATCAAATAATTGTTCTCAGGCATTTTTAACGATAGCCGATATGAGCCAATCATAGTCAGAACGAATCACTCAATTCTAAACCAGCAAACCTGCTCTTCAGATCAGAGAAACCAAAAGGCAAATCAAATAGGAAATGAAAACAGAAATACAAAAGGAGATGATAACATCAAATAAATGTTCAAAACTTGAACAACAACAAAATCTCAGCCATCTTGATGTTCAAATATATTCTCAAAATAAAATCACTGGCCTCAACATATCGAAACTAACAAGTCCAACCAGCAAGTTATATCAGTCAATGACGATCACAATTTTAAATAATAAGGTGTATATCTAGCAAAAACCAAACCTGAACTACATTTGTACCATTGTCCCAAGCAAAATGCGAGTTTCCCCAATTCATAATTGAAAAAATATCCAAAACGAAAGGGGAGATGATAATTTTGCTATTAAAAAAAGTTGCATTTTATTATAGTTAAAAAGAAAATGGAGGGAAAGTCGTAGCTGAGAAGTGTATATCCAAGAACTTTATATGGGCATTTCATCAAACACTTGCAAGGCATAACTGAACTACTATCAAATCTAACTCTAAGCATAACCCTGGTAACAAATCCTTATATAAATCAATAAAAAGGGTTCACTTTCCATATTGTTCTCTTATCTCAATGAATCTCCAAACCTCTCTCATCTTTTCTCACTATTCTTTTCCTAAAATAATTATGGGTCAACCTCGATTAAAAATAGGGAAAATTGTCAAAAAGCCCCCGGCCGGCTTCAAACTTCTGTAAAAACCCGTGGGCTTTTTTCTCAAATTGAAAAAGAAACGGCCCAATCAAAAACCCCGGTTGCTTGGAATATCTAAGCATTTGCATATAATATCCAAGTAGTTGAGAGAATACAAACTCTAAATGTAACAAAGCCCAGGACTTTTCACAAAGAATTTGAACAGCAGGTCCTTTCCAACAATTTTGAAAATTACAGGGGTTTTTTAAACAACTTCCGAGCACACCAAGGGCTTTTTGACAATTTACCCTTAAAAATTAGCTCTGCCCCGATTTTTAAAATCCGGAGGATGGACCTATTTGGGGGTCCCCTTCCGATTTACTCTTGAAAGGCCATCCAAACAGTTCCATTTCCTTGGATTTGCTTCAATATGTAGTAAAAAAGGAAAAAAAAAATTCTGAAAGTTTTAATTGTATGGAAAATGTGGCTAAATGGAAAGAAAATAGCAATTAGCCGCCAACTCTTATTTTTTGACTCTGCAATGGGAGGTTTGTGATTTACTGGTTATTTATGGGACTACATACGTAGCAATTATGTTTCATATCTTTAATGAAACTTTGTGGATTACAACTATTTATCAACAAAAAAAAAGAGAGGGGCTGCTACAACAATGTTGAGGAAATCATGTACTGATATAATAAAAGATTTGAATAACTATTGCAGCAGGATATTTGAATATGATTACTTAATGAAATCACGTAGATGCACATATATTATGGATGGTTGGTGTCGAGGACATATGCTTATTTCTTTGTAGTCTCTAAGTTGAATAAAAATGTAAAAGAGTTGGAAAACGAAAATTTTCAATGAATAATACAGCTTATGTTCTACTTTCTATATGCAAAATAATTAAACTGACATCCCCGCACTAACAAATTAGGCTTCACAATTATTAGCTATGGCTGCATAATATGACTTGCATATGTCAGTAAAGATATCAGCTATGGTTGCATAATATGACTTGCATATGTCAGTAAAGATATCGCTAATACTTACAAAGGTATATATTTAAAAATAAAGATTGAAGGAAAATTTTGTATGATCTCCCTAGATACTAGTGAAAGAACAAAATGATATCAATTTGAAGCGAAATTTGAAGCGAATACAGTCATTTATGGAATTTTTTCAGTATACGGCCATGTATGGGATGCTTTTGTAAATATAGCCAACAAAGGGGTGTTTTATGTAAATACAGCCATTTTGGAGAGTTTTATGTAAATCCTGAGAAGTTTTTTTGTAAATACAGCCATTTATGGGGCGTTTTATGCAAACACCACCATTTTTTTTGGGCGTTTTCAGTAAATACAGACATTTATCATATATTTATTTATAAATAAGTGATTTACGGAGTGTTTTCTATAAATACAGTCATTTACGGGTCGTTTTCTATAAGTGCAGCCATCTAAGGATTGTTTTATGTAGATACAACCATCCATGGGCGTTTCCTTTAAATACATCAATCTATGGGTTGTTTTATGCAAATACAGTCATTTTGAGGCGTTTTATGTAAATACAGACATTTAATAGATATTTTCTGTAAATACAGCCGTGTATGTGGTGTTTTCTGCAAGTACAGTCATGTGTTGGGTGTTTTCAATAAATACATCCATGCATTTGATGTTTTCTGTAAGTACAACCATATCTATGGCGTTTTATATTAAAACAGTAGGTTTTGGAGAGTTTTATGTAAATTCTGCCATTTTGGATGTTTTCTTTAAATACAGCCAATTGTAAGGTGTTTTCTATAAATACAGCCATGTACGGATTGTTTTATGTAAATACGGCCATGTACGGGGTGTTTTCTGAAGGTTCACCCTAGCACCACCATGAGGTTAAAACCGGCTTCAAGCACGCAACTTTAAAAAAAATGTTGGCTATAGTGCCCTCAAGTCAGTTATTGGATCGCAGGCACGTGATTGCAATGATTGAGAGAGAACCTATACCGGAAGGACAGTCTTACTCGAGATAATAGTATACTATATGGTTTGTCTTTATCATCATGTACATGCTTCAGGTGACATTACAGATCACTATTACATATTGATAGAGCCCATAGGATTCTTGCTTGACTACCAGCAGTATGATGGCGATCATATACGTGAGAGTTGGGTGGTCTATAAGCATATCCTTAAAGTGTTCATGGTCGTGGGAGTTTCGAGACTGGGTATCGAGACTCCATGAGTAGACTAGTGTATACGGATCGAGACCCCGACGAGGGACGGTGGCTGGTCTCACAAGCCATTGGCGTCAGTTGGTTCACCTAAGATAGTATACAGGTGCTCATTGGGTTATGAGTATACCGGACGGACTCGCCGGGAACATACTAGTTGGTATTATACCTATTATTAGATAGCAGTTCTCAGGTGACATGTATACATGTTAGCCTAGCGACCTGAGATCGTCATTTGTCTCGTGTGAGTTTCCACTGTGCTTTAATTACTACCTTACCACGGCTCAAAGGAGTCGTGCAAACAGATTTTAGTTGGGTACAGTCTTGAGCCATATGGAGGCAGGGAGCGGATCGTCAGGGGATTCGTCTCTCCCGGTATTGGAGGTTGATGTCGCGGAGTGCACGGATGGCCATCACCAGAAATCCTTGGCCAAGGTAGTCGAGAATTACCGATCTAGGATCAGTAGTTTCTCAGGTGGTGATGGGCTTCATACCGACACTGAATATTGCGTTATTAGGGGTCTGACTTTATCCACTCCCCTAGACCCAATATGCGATACTCATAGACGAACGGACCGGGCTGTAGGGATATTGTCACTGTCAGGCTTAGTAGAGTTTCAGGATGAGTTCGCTCGTCGGCCTCCCTTTCGCTCAATACCTGGTTAGCCGTTACGTACAGCTAGTGTCACTGACGTGCTTGTGGTTAAACCCACTACCAGCGTATTGACGAATCTTTAGTGTCCCACACAGAGAGTTTCCCTGGTTCGGGCGAAACGTTATAGAGGCCATATGGTTTTATGGCAGGGTTCGATCATATACGTGCACTTGTGCACGGATCATGATCGGACGGATAATACTAGTGGGCTTTGGTTTAAACCGAATACTAGTATTATATTGTTGGATTATTTTCATCTCGTTGTATTCATATTCAGTCGGAATACGGATGCATGTATGTATATACAGATGAGGGGTATTCTTGTAATCCGTTACAAGATTACTTTTGAAGATGCCATTTCTTTTTCTAGTATTAAATATTTAGGGTTTTGTTTAAATGTTTAATATTGATTATGTGGAAAGTGTGATTGCAAGTCTTGGCTTGTGGCATTAAATGATGGTATGGCTCAAGTGGTGACTCATGGTGGCACTATTGAACCATGCTTGATTTTATTGGTTTTGTGAGATATTTTTTGGTGTGGATTTTCTTTAGTTGCTTGCTAACACTAAAATATCTCACAACAAAAAGGAGAGGGCAGCAACCGTTCTTTTTATTGGGTTGCTACTTTTTCATTTGGTGCTAAGTCTTAAGCTCACTCTTTTCACTTCACATGGCTTCTTCATCACCTCCATCCATACCCTCTCATGTGTTGAGAATCTATGGATGTATTGAGACAAAATGATCACATACTCTCTCTACTTCATTTTGTGCATCTAGGCTAGCAAACTGGATGCCCGAGTTACTTCGGTTTTGAAGCGGGAGCCCGTATTAAGAATCCTTGACGTGGATCGTCTTCGACGAGGGAAACCGGAGAGCGGACTTGTTCGGGGCAGCCACGAGGAGCTTAGGAAGAGGTTTAAGACCGAAGGACACGGATCGATCGGTATAACCTCTTAAACTCCTTTTACAGTTAACTAGTATAGGGTTAATTGTTCGATCCGGGATTAAGGGTTACGTTAGCGCCAGTTTTAAAAGTTATTGTTCCGCGTTTGGTCTCGGATTGACGGCCGGGGCGTTGGCGTAACCTTACATGGTATCAGAGCCAACCCATTAACCGCATACTAGTTGGTTTAGATAATGTTAAAGTATCGAAATCGAAACAACCCCAAAACAATTCCTGATGCATTGCAGTTTCTGTCGATTTTTAAAGTGTCTTTAAAATTTTTTTTAGCAACTGCAGAAGACTACTTAAGTGAGCCATAGACTGCACCCTAAATACGAGACCAATCCCACACTTTTTGGCCGAGCACATCATGCAAAAACCGAGCTGGTCGGCCATTTCAGGGCATCTGGGTTTCGTGTTTTGGGTCTGGTCTGGTCTCTGGAATGTTGGTTCAGTGATATTGCTAGTTTAGGCCAGTTTGGATATGGTTTTATCTAGTTGTTTGGGGGCTATTCGGGGTTTTTTTGAACTCGATATTTCTAACATTGTTTAAAGTTTACAGTACTTACATTCCTATCTGCGACCGTGAATGTCATTAGAGCGGTACAACTTGTCTAATTGCTATAGTTCATTTAGACGGGTTTGCGAACGTGACATTCACATTGATGTTCTGTGTCGTGTTGTGTTTGTCGTGGTGGATAGCTTGGATGCAATGATAGTACAGTTTAGTTTTATTTGTACATTTGATATCGCGGGGCGAGCGTCCGATATGTGGACTGCCGTCACTGCCTGTTGGTATATTATTTGTTTGGGGCACGACCGGGTAGAGGTCAATGTCACCGTTGTACATATTTTCTTTTCTGTACTAGGATTACCCCGCGGTGGAGTTCACGGATAGCCGGGTTCTAGAGGGCAACGAGCCCACATCTCATGGCGTTGAGATGGAGGGGGGCCCATGTTTCCCCCAATCAGAGCAAAGCTCTGTTCAATTTTTCAAAATTTGAAATGAAGCAGCGCTTCATAAAAGCGCCAACATGCAGCGCTCACGTGCAAAGCACGGGAGCGCTGGTGCTCTGAAGCAGCACTCACTAGCACTACGAGCGCTAGCGCTCCAGCGCTCTGAAGGAGCGCTTACGTGCAAAGCACGAGTGCGCTAGCGCTAGAACTAAATATTCCCCACCGTTGGATCAAAAATCCAACAAAGATGATAAATCATCAAGTTACCAAAATAAAATTCTGTTAAGAAAACATTCTTCAAAATCTTTCCAAACAAAAAGATTTTGCTCTGTAAATCAGAGCACTGTCGGATCAATGATCCAATGGTGATTAAAAATCACTAAAATACAGAATAAATTCTGTATGGGAAAAGATTTCCCAATCTTGTTAAAAATAAGGAGATTGCCTTCTGTAAATCAGAAGCCCTAGGATCAAAGATCCAACGGTGGGAAAATCCCCAAATCAATTAGAGAAAATATCTCTTTAACCGATTCAACAAATCAACTTGCTCTATATAAAGGCCCCAAGACTTCAAGTCTCATAGAGAGGAACCCCACATAAACTTTGAAAAACTTCAAAGAGAAACCTCTCGGTAGAAGAAGAACTTTCTTCAAGGTAAAAACAGAGAGATAAAAAAATCTCATTAGAAAAAGAACTTAGTTCTTATGCTAGATCATAGATCTTTAAGACAAACCGTCACTCACAAAAGAGATCATAACATTTCATTATAAAAAAGGGGGAGAATAATTCAATTCTCTTAGGATCACAGATCCATAAAGGCAAAGCCTTTCACCAAAACATAAGAGATTGAAAACATCTCCTATAAAATAAGAACTTTGTTCTTAAATTTATGAGACAAAGTCTCTTATAAGAGAGAACTTAATTCTCAGAGCGCAAAGCCGCCTAAAAAGAGCCTTAGCGCTCTAATTAAAAGAAGCGCACATCACTCCAAATCTAGCGCTCAGTGCTCCAAATCTAGCACCTCAGCGCTCCAAATCTAGCGCACAGCTCTGCAGAGTCTTAGCGGTCCAAATTTACAGAAGCCATCAGCGCTCAAGTCTGGCACACAACGCCAAGCGCGCCAGATGCTCCTCACGTGTGTGCTACTTAACAGAAGCGCCCCACCGCTTCAAAGTTTGGCGCACAACGTCAAGCGCGTCACGTGCTCCTCACGTGTGCGCTTTTAACATAAGCGCCCCAGCGTTCCAAAGTTTGACGCACGGCGCCAAGCGCGCCACGTGCTCCTCACGTGTGCGCTATTTAACAGAAGCGCCCAGCGTTCCAAAGTTTGGCGCACAGCGCCAAGCGCACCACGTGCTTCTCACATGTGCGCTACTTAACAGAAGCGCTCTTCGCTCATGATCTGGCGCTCAGCGCCAAGCGCACCACGTGCTCTTCACGTGTGCGCTAAGAGAACATAAATTGTTCTATAAAAAAGGCCCCAGTGCTATAATGAGTGCTCAGCACTCAGTAAAAGATAAAAACAATTGCCAGAACCAATGCTCAGCATTTTAACTGAATAGGCCGAACCCAAGTTGGCCACAGAACCCTATTTCAGATTAATTGAGCCCATATGCTCATAAATCTTTGATCTCAGTACCAAATTGGACTACAGATCTTTCAACCAATATTGGTTCAAGGGTACATCTCTTCACTCCTCTGATATTTGTCGTTGTAATCCTTCAACGTCTTCAGAGAGGTGACGGGTCCCGACAACCAGACAAACCACGGACTATGGGGTCCTTAAACTCATGGACTATGATGTCCTTAAACTTTACAGATTGGTAGAGCTACCACAAGAAAAGAAAGCTATAGGTTGCAAATGGGTATTTCGAAAGAAAGAAGAAGGGCGGCCTAAGGCTAGGTTAGTGACCAAAGGATATGCCCAAAAGGAGGGGGTTGACTATAATGAGAAATTTTCTCTTGTAGTCAGGCATACTTCAATCACAGTGTTACTGGCGATGGTAGTGGAGCACAACCTTGAGTTAAAGCAGATGGATGTGAAAACAATGTTTCTATATGGAGAGTTAGAGGAGACCTTATACATGCATCAACCGGAAGGATTCGTTGTGCCGGGAAGGGAGTCATATATATGTGATCTCATAAATTTATTGTATGGGTTAAAGCAATCTCCAAGGCAGTGATATAAAAGGTTATATACATTCATGATTGGGGCCGGTTACACGAGACGGGAAGCTGATCAATGTATATGTAAGTGCACGGCGGCGCCCCGGCCGTCAATCCGACGGCCAAATGCGGAAGCGGTGATAAACTTTAATTTTTCTTGAACTGGCAAACCGCCGCGCACTAATACCCGGATCGAACCACTAACTAGTCCTAGCTATCTACAAGAAAGGGAAGAGAGATATACCGACAGATCCGAGTCCTCCGGTCTTCTCGTCTTCGTCCCGATCTCCTGCGGAATGTGCCGTCTCCTCCTCGTCGCCGGAAGTGCACCACATCGCCTACTTCTTTTACGAGCTCCCACCTCAATGCCGAGACAACTCGGGCACGAAGCTGGCTAGTCGACGTGCCCAAGATTCACTGTAGAATATGTAGTACTCAAATCTCATATGGGGTTTTTGGAGCTTTGCCATTTGGTGGAAGAAAAGAGAGCAACTTTAGGAAATGAGCTAGAGGGCTTTTCTAGCAAGCATGAGAAACAAAATGCCACACATAAAATGAATCTACACCTCCCCTAAGGGAATGGCCGGCCAAAACAATGAGGGAGTGAGAATGGAGAGAGAGAGTGTGTGGTGTATGGATGATTGAACCACTATCATAATCATGAGAGAAAAGAATGGTGAAAAGAAACAATCATCACAACCAAATCCATACTCCACCAACCAATCAACAACAACCATGATGACATCCAAAGTCAAGCTATCATGAAAAAGGAAAGTCAAGTGATGGTGCTCATCATGAAAACCATCATGATGCAACAAAATGCAAAGACCCCCTCCACAAACACTTATTTGCAACAATGCAAATAAGCCCTCCTCCACCAACCTTCGGCCAATGAACGATACAAAGGAAATTGGCCGAAACAGAAAGCAAACTGGCAACTCCGGAAAACTGGTCCCGTAATAAATTACAGGAAAACCCCGATACTGTGCATACACACCCGCATTTGTATTCCGACCGAAATACAAATGCAATGAGACAAAATCTACACTGTACTATACTAGGATCCGGCTTAAAACAAAGCTGGCTAGTAATATCCGTTCGATCCTGATCCGTGCAATACCGCACGTATCTGATCGAACCCTGCCATATAACCATACGGCCAGTAGTACAAACTGTCCGATCCTGATCCGTGCAATACCGTACGTATCTGATCGGACCTTGCCATATCTCCATACGGCCTCTACAACTTTTCGCCCGAAAGCTGAGTAACTGAATGTGGGGGACTCTAAAGACTCGTCAACACCTTGGTTGTGGATTTAATCACTAGCACGTCAGAGGTATAAGCCAATACGTAACGGGCTACCAGGTACTGACTAAAAAGGGATGTCTGTGAGCGAACTCAGCCTGACAACCCTACTGAGCCTGTCAGTGACAATATCCGTACAGTCCGGTCCGTTCGTCTATGAGTATCGCATGGCGGGCCTAGGGGGTTGGTAAAAGTCAGACCCCCAAAAGCGGTACAAGTCGTGTCGGAGTGTAGCCCAGAACACCCTGAGATACTACTGGAATACCTACCAGTAAATCTCCTTGCCTCGGCCGAGGGCTTCGTGTAATGGCTCTCCTAGACACAGCACGACCTCACCCCCAATACCGGGAGAGACGAACCCCTGAAGTTACGCTCACTGCCTCCATGTGGCTCGGGACTGTACCCAACTAAAACCTGTTTGCACGACTCCTTTGAGCCGTGGTAGGGTAGTAATCAAAGTACAGTGGGAACTCACACAAGACAAATGACGATCCCCAGGTCGATGAACTAACCTGCACACATGTCACCAGGGAACTGCCATCTGACGTCTGGTATATGACCAACTGGCATGTTCCCGGCGAGTCCTGTCCGGTGTACTCATAACCCAATGAGCACATGTATACATCTTAGGTGAACCATCTGACACCAGTGGCTTGTGAGACCGGCCACCGCCCCTCATCGGGGTCTCGAATGTACACACTAGTCTACTCTGGAGTATCGATGCCCTGTCTCGAAACTCACACGACTAGGGACCATTTAAGGATATGCTTATAGACCCCAGCTCCCACTTATATGATCGCCCTCATACTGCTGGTGGTCAAGCAAGAATCCTAGGGGCTCTATCAACGTGTAATAGCGACTTGTCAGGTCACCTAAAGCAGTACACGATGATAAAGGTAAACCAGATAGCATACTATCATCTCGAGTAAGACTGTCGTACCGGGATAGGTCCTCCATCAATCATTGCAATCGCGTACCTGTGACCTAATAATTGACTCTGAGGGCACTATCTCCAACAATCTCCCACTTGCACTCAAGGCTAATTATTGCGATGTCGCATACTCACAGCCCGTATGACACCGAACACCCAACTCCTCTACTAGTCAGTCTCACAAAGCTCGTTTGCGAAACTGTTGCGTTCGAGGAATAGCCTCAGTGAGTGGATCTGCTTTGTTGTTTCTTTCTAAGTCTTTCTATATCTCAAGTTCGCGGAGAAACCCATCTCCCGAAATGAGCAATACCTGTCTTAGAATGTGTCTGGATGTCTGATGGGACATAGCTCATAAATGAACTCCAAATCCAAACTTCTTAGACTGTATCGTCAACTGAACTTAATCAGTATCCTGCGCCATGCCACCCTCAGTATTGCCTTGGACCACCTGTCCAAAATACTGCCCCTCATCAGAAGGAAAACTATAACTCCGACAACCTCCTTGTCGTCCATGTCACCTTGGAAGCCTGGAATGATAATTGTCTCCCGAATGAGGCTGTCGTTATCATATCCCTAGAACATTCACTTATGTTCTAAAACTGCTTCTGACTGTTTCTCCAGGATTGGATCAGTGTCAACTTATTGCATCTAGTGCAAGAACAACATCTAGTGTGGTACTTGACATCTCATGATTGACTCAATTGCCTGAGCAAGTGATCTGCCAATCATGCACATCCCTCTCCCCTTTAGTCTGTAAGACACCTTTAGAGAGGGTGACTCCATCTTCTGCAGGTACACTACCGTGCATGGAGTCGTCCATTCTAAATACTCTTAGAATGCTGTCTAAGTACCCTGATTGGGAAACCACCCAAATCTAGATCTAGAACCATAGATCTAGTAACCAGTATGTCTGATACAAAATCCATATCCCTTTGTGGAGAAAACACTGTGTGACGACCAAAGTATAACCGATTGTAGTATAGGAGTTTCCTTTCCTACTCTGTGTATGACATCCAAATACCAGGATATCACACCCTACTACCTTCTCAACAGATCCATCCCCTATTCTGATGAAGTCAAACCCATGACTGTCACGTCGGAAATAGATGATCTATCTCCGCCACATGTGCTTTAGTTTATAAATAGACATAAGCCACCTGTCCACCAATGCTTCCGCTGCTCCCACTGACTACGACAACCCTCTGGCAGAGTCATATAGACGTACACTTCTAAAACTAGTTTAGAACGACGCTATACTCATCCTCCTGCCGGGTCTCACAGTCTGGAACAACAGCAATGGCAAACCTGGGTAAACAAGAACTTCCCTGTCACCGTCCTTGAGGCTACCGGAGTACCTCTCGGGTGCCTGAAGTTACCCACCTCATCTGCGGAGTGGCCAATGGAATGTCAATCCGGATTGAATCTTTAGGTTCCTTATCAAATCTTCAGTAATCGTTTGTGGTTCTGGAATCACTTCCAGTTCTACCATACTCCCACTACTGTTTTCTGAAAAAATCCATTTTTAATAAAACTGTGGCGAGTCTAGAACAATATTGCTATTGTTCATCCAGATGGTAGAAAGTCAACCCTCGTCATAGCCTGGGTCAACCCACAAACAGCCATTACAGAAACGTGCCTTGAGTTATCCAGAGTCTGGTTTTAATCATAAGCCGGACAACTCCCCGTACCTTAACATCGTTAAGATATGAACTGTTCTATATCCCATATAGGAACAGAGGCACTGATTTAATTGAACCAGATTCAAATCATCCAGCTGTCTCCAGTGCATGTCAACTAAATGGAAGGAGGCTGATCAGCGTTACTCAACTTAGGAATGCTTCCAATTATGAGTAACCTGAAAAAGAAGCTAGATCTCTTAATCATTACTATCAACTGAATACCATACTCAAGTATCTACATCTTCGATTACTTTGAAGAATCCCGATACTTGCTACACCTGGTTCTCTACTCTATTCAAATACCTATAACTTCTCAAAATTCGGACCCTGTGTTTACTCGAAACACCTGTCTAAAAACTAGAGAAGTCATAAGTAAACCGAATATAGTACGAGGACCAACCCCTCTGTCCTGATGGACCCTGGACAACATACAATACTCTGTATAAGTCCCTTGAGTCTGATAACTCATTCACTGTGTGTCGTAGGTTGAAAACTGTACCTTTGGTTATGAAGAATTACACCGCTGTTCAATGCTCCTTACCTAACCATTCACTGATATAGGTAAATGTCGTAGACATAATTTCAAAAAGGTATATCTCACTCTATGAAAATAGACGTACAGATATATCAATTTGAAATTGGTGCACAACAGCGGATATTCAAAACCAAATATTTGCCGACCGGCAAACAGCCCAGGTGATTTCCTCAAATATCACCGATTACAACGAATCCCGATATAATGAGGATGATCACCCAATTCCCAATAACTTACTCCCACTCATCATCTGTAAAACTATACAGAAGTGAGAATCATACTTGGTAAATACATACCCTGGAGCAAGTGTCTAACTGGGAAATCAGTTTTCCTTTAACAGTACACAGTGAAACTGAAACATTGAAATGTTTCGATGGGGTATCCCGGTATTCCTAGTAATGCCTCTTCCAGTATCCAGATTCACAACTGTAACCGTGTAATTCTTTGCCACCTCTCCAAATCCCTTCATATGTCTTTAGTCGTTACCTTCTGCACACCCCTTTAGGCCAAATGGTTTTCTTCCTTCCCTACCGTTCGGCACCAGCCTATGGTTTGGAAGAAGACTATCCAATAAGCATAATGGGTGTACTGTCCTAATCCTAGGAACACTCGCAATGCGAGAGAAAGTGAAGATAAAAGACACCTGAATAAATCTTATTCCTATTTCTCCTGAACCAGAATCCATCCCCGAACTGGAACAAGTTCCTTTCGAGTTCGTATATAACCATACGATGGAGTATCCAATAAACTGTGGATCTTCGTAGTGATACGGAGTGTTCTGGAGAAATACAAATGTGATTTAGGATTGGCGAAGGAATACTTGGTTTGGTCGTGATTAGCAGTCGCAATTTACTTTGCCCTCTTACTAATCCCTTGCTTTGTCTTAACTCAATACCTTCTGTACACCATCGTTAGGCTAATTGGTTTTCTTCATTCCCTACCGGTCGGCACCAGCCTAAGGTTTGGAAGAAGACTATCCAATTTGCGTAATAGGTGTACTACTCCTAAACCAAGGAGTACTCGCAACCTGAGAGAAGGTAAAAGGAAAAGACAACTGAATAATCCTATCCGTTTTCTCCAGAACCGGAAACCATCCTCGAATAAATCCCTTCGAGTTCGTATCTAACCATACGATGGTTTTGTCCAATGGAAGTGGACGTTCGTAGTAGTACGGGGTGTCCTGGAGAAAAGGGTAAAAGTAGGAGTGGCAATGAGGTTCGCAACTCTGACAATCCAAAGTACAGTGTTAAGAAGGTTCGGTCAACTTGGTCGCTGAGTCATTGTCTTAGGATCGGGTCAAATGGTCGCTGCCAAAGAGAGAGAGAAAAGAAACACTCAGCGTGCACTCTATCCTAGACCAGAATGGTTACCAATTTATCTAATCTGGAAACCTCCCACTGTACCGTCAAATTCTCCTCCAAACCTGAAAGAAGAATTAGTCGGGATCACCCGAGGAGTATACCAACTCATCAGTGGGAATCGGGATCCAACTATCATCGCATGATAACGTGACGGAATCCGCTCACATCATCACACTCCAGAAGGTATGCGCATATCTGGCAAGTTTCAGTTCTTTTGAAACTCCCGATGTGATTTCTGCCCCATGCTCTTATGACCTTGACGAAGGCCAACAAATCATAAGTCACATGTCAAGTTCTACCCGTCATTCTCCAGGTTAATTTGAATCCACCCGCACAAGCCCTTGACGAAGGCCAACAAGGCTATACGACTGTCCCAAACCAACGCATCTATCTATGCTGCAGAAAGGCAACAAGCAGCTACCATACACTATGCCTTGACGAAGGCCAACAAATATAGCATGAATACTACGTGCTACCCGTCTGAAACGACGGAGGGCTACGAATGGTTTCTGGCGAAAACCTTTAACGTAAAGAATTTGATATCGTTGAAGGAACTGATAGCTTTTTGAAAATATAGTGACGAAAACCGTTGCTAAAGAGGTCACTCCCGGTGAAGGGATCTCGGCTCTTTCCCCGTAGAATGGGGTGCAGGATATTCCAACTGAATACCACGATGCAAAGCAAAAGTAATCGGCTATAGTGAAGTTAATGCCCTGACGCAAACTTTTGTTCAAGGGGTCACTCCCGGTGAAGGGATCTCGGCCCTTGCCTCGTCGACTGAGGAGCAGGATATTCCAACTGAATACCACGATGCAAAACAAAAGTGAACGTCCTTGCAATAACAGCTTTTTGAAAAGTGTTCCAACAACATCAGATTAGGTTTGTTATTAACTTGCATTGATCCGAATCAACGCAGTCCCATCATTGGTCACACCAAAAAGAACGAAAATATACTGATGTACGTATATGCCATCCGCATTCGCCACTGGGTCCCGTCATTACCCGTTAGGTTAGCTAACTAACGACAGAGCGGGGACTGGACTAGCGCGGATGTAAAACATATACAACATCTACTGATATATATACCAATATATTATATTCACTCATGGCGTGAAAGAAATGCAACATCACAGAGAATGAACAGCATCACAGAAACAATACAGATATCTGGGATCCCCGGGTTTCACAGAGCCACTACTGAAACCCGACGTTCCCCTGGTCGTGTGGATAGCCTGTGCAATGAAAACTTAGACCCCTACGGGCGCGGCAAGTCACCCGCCAAAACCTGAAGCGAGGCAGCCCCTTTCAGTACCGTGAATGGACCACCCAGCACTTCACGGAATCCGGCAACTTGGGCACCCCTCCTGGGTCAACCTGTACCCCCTACGGGTGCGGCGAATAGCCCGCCAATTCCAGAGTGAAGCCCCCTCCGTCTCAATGCCATGAGATGCGGGCCCGTTGCCCTCTAGAACCCGGCTATCCGTGCACCCCTCCGCGGGGTAATCCTAGTACAGAAAGTAAAATATACATACAACGGGTACATCGACCGCAACCTGGTCGTGCCCCAAAATAATAATACAATCAGGCAGTGACGGCAGTCCACATGTCGTCGGACGCTCGCCCCGCAATATCAAATGTACATAATACAACCAAACTGTACTAGCATTGCATCCAGGCTATCCCCCACGACCGATCCGCAACATCACAGCAAAAACAGAACATCAACGTGAAAGTCACGTTCGCAAATCCGTCTAACCGGGCTATAGCAGTTAGACCGGATTTACCGATCAAGTGACATTCACGGTCGCAGATATAATGTAAATACTGTGAAAAATGTGTTTAAAATATCCGATCGATCAAACTTTAACAAGTGGGCCCCCAAGTACTACTGTAGCACATCAAGAAATTCTGGGCCCAAAATTAATATTCCAAAACCCATATTTTAAGCCCACAAAGACACTGTAGAAATTTGGTGCAGGGATCTCCACAGTGCGCGGCGGAACAGCGGCGGGAAGGGGGTATTTGCGGCGGTTCCGCGCTCCCACTGTGGAGTCACTTCATTGAATTTTTACAGAGCTCTTAGATTTTCCAGTACATCAATATTTTACAACCTGAAAAAATTTTCGAGACCAAAAAATTTCAACAGAAACTGATGCTAACAAAAATGTAGTTTTGGAACTTTCGATCGATCGAAACAGAAAAATACATTACACCAAGCTAGACTAAGTTAATGGCGAGGCTCTGATACCACTGTAAGTGCACAGCGGCGCCCCGGCCGTCAATCCGACGGCCAAATGCGGAAGCGGTGATAAACTTTAATTTTTCTTGAACTGGCAAACCGCCACGCACTAATACCCGGATCGAACCACTAACTAGTCCTAGCTATCTACAAGAAAGGGAAGAGAGATATACCGACAGATCCGAGTCCTCCGGTCTTCTCGTCTTCGTCCCGATCTCCTGCGGAATGTGCCGTCTCCTCCTCGTCGCCGGAAGTGCACCACATCGCCTACTTCTTTTACGGGCTCCCACCTCAATGCCGAGGCAACTCGGGCACGAAGCTGGCTAGTCGACGTGCCCAAGATTCACTGTAGAATATGTAGTACTCAAATCTCATATGGGGTTTTTGGAGCTTTGCCATTTGGTGGAAGAAAAGAGAGCAACTTTAGGAAATGAGCTAGAGGGCTTTTCTAGCAAGCATGAGAAACAAAATGCCACACATAAAATGAATCTACACCTCCCCTAAGGGAATGGCCGGCCAAAACAATGAGGGAGTGAGAATGGAGAGAGAGAGTGTGTGGTGTATGGATGATTGAACCACTATCATAATCATGAGAGAAAAGAATGGTGAAAAGAAACAATCATCACAACCAAATCCATACTCCACCAACCAATCAACAACAACCATGATGACATCCAAAGTCAAGCTAGCATGAAAAAGGAAAGTCAAGTGATGGTGCTCATCATGAAAACCATCATGATGCAACAAAATGCAAAGACCCCCTCCACAAACACTTATTTGCAACAATGCAAATAAGCCCTCCTCCACCAACCTTCGGCCAATGAACGATACAAAGGAAATTGGCCGAAACAGAAAGCAAACTGGCAACTCCGGAAAACTGGTCCCGTAATAAATTACAGGAAAACCCCGATACTGTGCATACACACCCGCATTTGTATTCCGACCGAAATACAAATGCAATGAGACAAAATCTACACTGTACTATACTAGGATCCGGCTTAAAACAAAGCCGGCTAGTAATATCCGTTCGATCCTGATCCGTGCAATACCGCACGTATCTGATCGAACCCTGCCATATAACCATACGGCCAGTAGTACAAACTGTCCGATCCTGATCCGTGCAATACCGTACGTATCTGATCGGACCTTGCCATATCTCCATACGACCTCTACAACTTTTCGCCCGAAAGCTGAGTAACTGAATGTGGGGGACTCTAAAGACTCGTCAACACCTTGGTTGTGGATTTAACCACTAGCACGTCAGAGGTATAAGCCAATACGTAACGGGCTACCAGGTACTGACTAAAAAGGGATGTCTGTGAGCGAACTCAGCCTGACAACCCTACTGAGCCTGTCAGTGACAATATCCGTACAGTCCGGTCCGTTCGTCTATGAGTATCGCATGGCGGGCCTAGGGGGTTGGTAAAAGTCAGACCCCCAAAAGCGGTACAAGTCGTGTCGGAGTGTAGCCCAGAACACCCTGAGATACTACTGGAATACCTACCAGTAAATCTCCTTGCCTCGGCCGAGGGCTTCGTGTAATGGCTCTCCTAGACACAGCACGACCTCACCCCCAATACCGGGAGAGACGAACCCCTGAAGTTACGCTCACTGCCTCCATGTGGCTCGGGACTGTACCCAACTAAAACCTGTTTGCACGACTCCTTTGAGCCGTGGTAGGGTAGTAATCAAAGTACAGTGGGAACTCACACAAGACAAATGACGATCCCCAGGTCGATGAACTAACCTGCACACATGTCACCAGGGAACTGCCATCTGACGTCTGGTATATGACCAACTGGTATGTTCCTGGCGAGTCCTGTCCGGTGTACTCATAACCCAATGAGCACCTGTATACATCTTAGGTGAACCATCTGACACCAGTGGCTTGTAAGACCGGCCACCGCCCCTCGTCGGGGTCTCGAATGTACACACTAGTCTACTCTGGAGTATCGATGCCCTGTCTCGAAACTCACACGACTAGGGACCATTTAAGGATATGCTTATAGACCCCAGCTCCCACTTATATGATCGCCCTCATACTGCTGGTGGTCAAGCAAGAATCCTAGGGGCTCTATCAACGTGTAATAGCGACTTGTCAGGTCACCTAAAGCAGTACACGATGATAAAGGTAAACCAGATAGCATACTATCATCTCGAGTAAGACTGTCGTACCGGGATAGGTCCTCCATCAATCATTGCAATCACGTACCTGTGACCTAATAATTGACTCTGAGGGCACTATCTCCAACAATATATACTTCAAGCGCTATGAAGATTCGTCAATATATCTTTTTCTATACGTCGATGATATGTTGATAGCGGCGAGAAGTATGTATCGGATTGTAGAGCTGAAAGCTCAACTCGGTTCGGAATTCAACATGAAGGATCTCGGTGCAGGACATAAGATTCTCAGGATGGAGACAGAAAGAGACAAAAAAGCAATCACTTTATAGCTATCTCAGAGGAAGTACATTGAGAAGATTCTGAAGCGATTCAGAATGGATGGAGCGGGTTCGGTGACCACCCCTATCGCCGCTTACTTCAAACTCTCTTCCGAGAAGTGTACATCAAATGAAGAATAGAAGAAGAAAAAATGTCCCGGATACCGTATGCATGCGCGATGGGATTTCTCATGTATGCTATGGTATGTACTGGACCAAATATATCATTCGTTGTGGGTATAGTAAGTCGTTACATGTCGAATCCTGGAAAAGTGCATTAGGAGGCGGTAAAGTGGATTTTACGATATCTCAAAGGCACTCCAGATATAGGTCTGCTATTCCAAAAGAGAAAAGAAAGTGGATCAAAGGTTTTGGTTGGGTATGTGGATGCAGAACTATGCAGGTGATCGCGATGGTCGAAGGTCGACTACTGGATATATATTCACTATGATGGGTGGATCTATTAATTGGGGATCAACGCTACAGGATATAATAGCGTTGTCAGCAACAGAGGCAGAGTATGTAGCAGCAGTTGAAGCACATAAAGAAGCTCGATGATTAAGAGGATTAATCAAAGAGTACGGGTTTGATTATTCGTGTACTCCAATCTTTTGTGACGGCCAAAGTGTCATTCATTTGTTAGAAGGTCAGACTTTTCACAGTCGAACCAAGTATATAGAGATTAGTTACCATAAAATTTGGGAGTGAAGGATATGCAAGCAGGTGGAGTTGATCAGGATCAGCACTAAAGAAAATCCGACAGATATAATGATTAAGACGGTTCCCATAGCGAAGCTTAAGGAACCTTCACACATATTCAGGATCAGCACTAAAGAAAATCCGACAGATATAATGATTAAGACGGTTCCCATAGCGAAGCTTAAGGAACCTTCACACATATTCTTCGTCATTAAGGCGAAGGGCGACCCCGATGGAAGAGGCCGCAAATGGAAGAGAAAATGGATTTTAGATATAAGATATTGAAAATACGTGAAGGCTCATGCAAACAATTTCAAGGTTCAGCATGTTGAATGCATGCCAAGATGGAGATTGTTGAGATTTATTGCATTCAAATCTTTTAGGAGATAGAGGAAGTTACGGATTTCAATTTAGATTTAGATTAGATCTAAATTTAAATTGTTAGTTGAATAAAATAAATTAGGAATCATATTTAAATTTAGTAATGATTTGATAAAATCTTATTTAATTTAAATGAATTCCTAACTGGATTAAGATTAGGAAAAATCTTAATAATGTTAAAACTTTTTCATCTATTTAAGGGATATAATAGAGAGGGTTTGTATGAGAGACTCAAAAATTGTAAATCTCTTCCTTTCTCAAATTAATAAAATTCTTTCTCTTCCCGCAGGCGGATTAGACAATTTCGCTAAATGACTGTGTTTGATTTATTTTTACTGATTATCTTTATCATGAAGAAGGAATTCTAATTGTTGCTACGCTTCCGCAAAACTGTGCATATTGAAGAAGAATTCTAACACATATAATCTTCAAATCCGGAATCGACAAGTTTTTCCTGCTATTACGGACATGATTATAAAATCATGTCATCTAAAATGTGTATACACTATACTGGTTTTGATAAGTTTTTTTGACCATCAAGGGATTGCTCTACCGTCAAACTTAGAAGCAATATATCATGATTACTTTTCCAACAAACCCAATCTTGGTGTGATTTTGAAGCATTCCTATTTCAAGTTCATAATAAGGTTGAAATTAAAGAAAAGAATGATAGAAGGAAAACAGTATTGGACAAACAAGCTAAAGAGAATTTTCAAAATAGCCTTTTTAAATTGATTGATAACACCATTTACTTTCTACTTTTGATATACAAAATGGACTGACATTCCAGTACTAACAAATTAAGCTTCACAATTATTTGCTCAGGTAGCATTATTTCACTTGCATATGTAGGTAAAGATATTTCTACTACTATCAAAGGTTTGTGTTCAAATGTGAAAACTCATAAGTTCGATCCCGAAGGGGATTGATTTCATAAATAATAAAAAAAGATTGAACGAGAAAATTGATTGATGTCTGTAGAAACTATTGAAAGAACAAAACAATATTATTTATACCTTGCCTAATTATGTTCGGAAAAATAATAAAGCATAACTATGCGTTTTTATTTTTGCCTAAGAAAATAACATTCTACTCCAGTTAAAAATAAAGCCAAAAGCCAACAACAAATAGTAGGTCCTTGAACTTTCCCTTGGCAGCGGTTTAGCCGTCGCCATTTGAGCACGGTTTAATCAAATACTTCTCTCGGCTTCCTCTTCCTTTTCATGGGGAGAATTCGCTGAGCCTCTTCCGAAATTTCTACAATACATAACAACAAATGCAATCGTGGAATCAATATGATGAACACTTTGCATCTCAAATGTATGCTATAGTAAATTGCTGGATCTTGCAGGTGTTTTATGTAAAATCATTGGGTGAAATCTCAAACTATATGTTATATGTTATCTACTTTGAATAATAACAAAAGACTCCAGTAGCCTAGTTAGTTTGCATGTGTTTTACCACACAAGAGGTCAGTGGTTCAAATCTCGAGCTTGGGCTCGGGCCGTGGATGGGCCGTGGAATGGGTTCAAGCTTACGGCCGCACAACTCTTAGGACGCGTGCATCGTAGCATGGTTGGCCGCCCATTGGGGTCTCTGCATGAGAGCCTAATAGGCTGTCTAGTTGGTGCGTGTGCGGCTGCCTCATAGGCTGCTTCGCAGGAGTAATGGGGGTGTTGAGCCTCTCTAGGAGTTCAGACTGACTAAAGATTGGATAAGTGAAGGCTATTGGGCTTTCCCATCAATTACGAAGTATTGTAGCTGACGAGACCTTTGGGCTAGGTCTGAGATATCTATATTTATAGAGCTCATATCATAGAGCCAAGAAGCTAGAAAAGGTTGCAAAAACTAAAAGAGAAAAGATGACTATATTCATAGTTCTTGAACTGTGTTCACGGTTCGTGGGAGAAGAAGAACATGGAACTCCGGGAAGAACTAAGAACTGTTTTCATAGTTTCCGAGAACTGAAATTGAACTACTTCTTCCGCAGTTCGTCGAAAATTAAATAGAAATACAGAACTACTTGTATTTTTATTTTATTCAGAAGAATTCAATTGAATTCAGAATAGAGAATATTGCGAAATGTTCTCGTCGTTCTCGATTCAGAATTCTATAGAATATTGTAAAATATTCTAAGTTTCAGAACTCTGAAAGTACCGCAAAGTACTTTCGTTAATCAACCCAGAACTAGAGAGAGCTCTGCCCGTGCTCGTGCGCCATCGGATCGTTCACTATGGCCAGACGAATTGCTGGTTGGTACACACTAGAATTCATAGTTGCTGATCCTGGGGTGGATCGGTTTTTGGATCCTTGCACCGGAGTAGACTGAATCAGCTTTAAGATTAGCGTTTGTGAAACGCACAACAGCTCTCAACTCTATCTAGCCACAGATTTGTTCGGTAAACTTGCGGGATTTCTTTATAATTTTTTTTTCTAATGTCCATTTTTCCCTTACTCCAACATAAATTTACCTTCTTTGACATCTTCTTTTTCATTTCTTTTCGTTGCTGTATCATCTGAGAAAGAGGGTACTCCTCGACATCCTGTGACAGAGGGCGCACATATAATCTCCAAATCTCTATACGGCACTAGCTTCCTCTTAAACAGGACCTGCGTCATTAAATTATGCCAAGTTAAAATTATATATAACAAGTTTGGAAAATTTTGAGATTTGCACTCACCATTTCTTGCCGAGGATTCCAATCTAAAACTCCTTTGCTCAACAATTGTTTCGCTGCTTTATATTCCCGTTTATACGATAAAAATCTCTCTTTCAAGTGGTAAACTTCATATTTTAGGTGCGTAGCTCCGTTGAACTTTTCCAACATGTCGTCCCATGCCTTCTGTTTAAAGTCGAGCCCGGTTTTTTGACCATTAAGAGATTGCTCTACCATCAAACTGATAAGCAAGCCGTCATACTTGCTTGTCCAACAAACCCAATCTTGGTGTGAAGTCGAAGCATTCCTGTTCGGATTCGTAAAAATGTTGCGATGAAAGAAAAAAGAACGGAAAGAAAACAGCACTGCATGTATTAAGTTAAGGAATCATGATTGAAATGTATGTAAAGAACTCACATAGGGAATAAAGAGTAAGCATGTGGATAAATCTGTTTCCAAGAGTAATCGTATCGACGACAAAAAGTCTGAATAGTTGAAAACGTCTTATCTTTGAGATGGTAAGCTACAATCTTGAAAGGTATCCTTAACAACAAACGGTCTCCGACATCATCATCCCTTCTTCCGCGGCGAACGAACCAAAGAACCCCTAACGGCACATATCGTCCCTTTTTCTTGGGACACATCTTCGCCATAGCATCATCGACATCAACGTGGTACAATAAAGACCACCCAGATGATTTAGACTCCATCTCGAAAATATCATAACGGGTATCATTATAATTCAATCCAGCCTTATCAGAAGCCGTTATGCAGTGCAAACGCCCTTCGGATTGACCGATGCAGTCGACATATTTCATTGCAACCGCAGGCAGTGGCATGCGGCTATATTTCTCTGTTTCCAAATCCAAGCATAGAATACAATTCCAGCTACTAGCCATCCAACATAGGCTTCCCTTCCAGAATACACCCCGGCATGTTTCAAACCCTGCGGAAATTGTGCCGTCGAGGCGCGTCCACGACCGGGTTTGGGAAGAGTAAGCGCCTGTACAGTACTCGTGTCCTTCCTCGCGATACATGAGGCAGATCACCTTATAGTAAGGCGACACGGAGGGGTCAAAGGCGAGGTAAAATGGAAACCCGGGGTGTTCGGCGGAGACATAAATGACGTCATGCTCTCTGGTGGTAGGATTGCAGACGGAGAGTATAAAGGGTTGGTTTTCGTCACGGAGTTTACAAGGCAAGCAGCAGAGGATGAGGCCGTTGCAGGAGTCGACGATTACAGGGGGAAAGCCCCTGAAGTCTAAGAAGGAGAGACAGGGATCATATGATGATGTCGACGACGTCTGGTTGTTTCCATCGACATGCACTAGCTCTACTTTGTCGCGGGAGTCACAAATATAGAAGCTTGAGGGGGAGATTGGGGAGATTGAGGAGTGGGTTTTGATGAACTGGGGATCGGTTGTCAGAGAGAGCCACTGCTTGGAAACACACCTGAATCTTGCGACGGATTTTGCCGGTAGCCGGGCGAGGACATCCAGCAAGATATCGTCGTGTAGGGACGACATTACCTGATCTGTTTTACTCTATTTTTTGATTTTTTTGAGGAGGAGGAAGAAAGAAGAAGAAGAAAATGGGGGGTTTTTAATAAACCATTCACAGGACTAGAATTAAAATTTAGTTAGTTGTGATGATAAAAATATCTCCATCTTATGAGGATTCAGTTTAGATTTTATATAAATTTAACAAATTTCTTGTTATATATATAACCAGTTTGGATAGGAGCAGCTGTAAGTTTGTAACAATTTAAACAATAAAATTTAGATTGGATTTTACCCCCCAAAAAAACATACTTTATAAATTTTGAAATTTCTTTTGTTAGCAGTTGGGATAAACCCACATATCGTACCAAATAAATAAAAAAATCTCAGTCTTAATCACAGGCTTTATCTTTCCCTGCATCCTCTCTTTAGCTTCTTTTCTGTATGTGTATCTTCCGAGAATGAGACTTCTTGACAATTCGAAACAGATGATGCACATATAATCTCCAAATCTCGAAACGGCATGTGTTTCCTCTTATTCAGATTATAAAATCATGTCATCTAAAATGTGTATACACAATACTGGTTTTGAAATTTCATCATAGTAAAAATCATCACTTGAGTTTGAACTCACCGTCCGCTGCGAAGGATTCCAAACCAACCTTTCCTCGCTCATAAAATTTTTCGCTGCTTCATTTTCGCTTTTATAAGATTTAAATCTGTCTTTCAAGTAGCTAACTTCGTAATTCAGCTTCGTAGATGCATTGAGCTTTTCCAACATGTCATGCCGTGTGATGGAGGTCCTTTTCGGGTCTCCGTCAGATGTTGTCTTCCGTCGATCTCCCGTGGATTTCAGAGGTGATCTCTTGTTGCGTGTGGGTCTCAATGGCTTTTGAGAAGATTGGTGATTTGAGGAGTTTGACGCCGAATACCTGCAAAGAACTCCCGGGATGGTTTGGTACCACCGAGGACCCTCCGACGATCAAATTAGTACTAGATCCGAGCAGAGTAACGGCTAAGTGGGATAAAATTGGCTTACCTGACCCCTCTGTGATGGGGGTTTATATAGTGGCGGCAGCACGCAGCAGCAGGCGCAAAGATCTCGCTGGTAGTTACGCCCCCGACGTCACGCCTGTGTAAAGAGCGGATCGCCCATTAATGGGGATCGTCATGGCGTGGAACATGGGAGGTTGCTGGCGGAGAATCTGCGCATGGTGAGATTCGCGGAGCGACGGTTACGCCTGCGAGAGGTGGAGTTGGTCGGTCGGAGGGACCGAGGAAGATAGCCTCGGCTGGAGAGCTCGGAGGCTAGCAAGAGGGCCGAGGAGTCTTGGACCAGTGGCAGCTCGGGACGAGCTGAGAGGCGGAGGAGGCCAGCTTCAAGAGGCCCCGAGGAGTGCCACCTAAAGCTTGCCGGTCGGGTACACGGATGGCCTGATCGGCCCCTGCGGGCCCCTTCTTCTAAGTTCTGGGACATGTCATCTGCCACGTATTGTGATCTTGGAGGTCGCCAATACCGAGCATCATCATTAGCCCCCCACTCTTGTCCCGGCCATCGAGATGGTCGGGTTAGGAGTGGACTGCCGGGCCGTCCGGGGTAAGCTCTTTCCTAAGATTTCGTCAGGACGTGCCCCCGGGCTGTCAGTTGTCTTTTCCGTCAGCGAATCTGGGAAATATCTCTGCATTTAAGGAAGGTGCGCCGGTTCATGCACCCTGCCACTTGACTTCCTTTCCAGAAAGTCGGTGGCTGTTTGGTTACCTATTTGCTGTGAGGCAATACTACGCTGCCTATTCTCCCATCTCAGCAAATATTGATGATGATGCTTCCTCCAATCACGCTCCGTCTTTCCTCCTCGCATGTCTCCTTCTATTGTCATAGGCGAAGGCGGCGGGACATGAATATGTTGCTATCTATCAAACTGTAATACCCGGCCCTTTTTATACCAATATCTCAATGTCTGTATTTTTTATAAAGTACTATTTACAAAATATATTTATTTTACTTATAATTATTTTAAACCCTATTAAACCCAACACCCATTTTCCTTTTAATAAATCCCCAGCACCAAACCCTCAGGCCATTCCCAAATTTTCCCATTTTAATTCCTTCTGACCCAGTCCCACTCTCCAAGCCCGTTTCCACCCAGCCCATTTCTTTTATTTATTAAAGTTCAAAGCCAACTCTTTCCTAAAACCCAGCCCGGCCCACTTCTTTATCACCATCTAATTGTTTCCCAATTAAATTTTAATCTGATCTTCCGGCCCAGCCCAAGGCCTGCCCCCGCCTAACAACCCAAGCCATACCGGTCCACAAAGCCCACACCCAAACTAACTCCTTTCTTTTCCCCTTCTCCTCACAGCAAATAGGTGACCAAACAGCCACCGACCCTACCAAATTATATTTGAAAGCATTATTAGAATGCCTATGGAATTACTTGTGATCCGCCACAGACTTTCTTTCCAGAAACAGCTTCGTCGATCATCAAAAAGATTGAAATGGGGGCAGTTACGGCGACCAAGGAGCGCCCAAGATCGGATTTGTGTAATGACAGCATTGCCCTAGGATATCGAGCAAGATAAGAACAAGAAAGAGACTATGAATGTTGTTACATACAATTCAATCACCAAATATAAATTTAACTAATGAGTTCCAAAAAGTACGTACCTGAATTTTTCCGACGAAATCTGCTGGCAGGAAAAAGGCTATGAATAAAAGAGCCTCACATTCCAAAAACAAATCAGTAAAAGATTTCATGAGTCTTTTCCAAAGTTAGTCATGGTCTTTTAGATATCTTTTTATTTGGGCAGCTGCTAATTTTAATGAATGCACGATCATTAATATAGCTCAAGTCTGAATGAAACGAAACGGTCACCGTAATGATGACAGCAAAATTTACAATTTAACAAATAGATTTTGACAAGCTGAGCAAAGAGTCATCAGAATGAAGGGAAAAAAGGTAACCACACAGGGAGAGTAAATGAAAGAGATGATATGTCATTAAACAACTGCAAAATATTCAAAACTTTAAGAGAAGCAAATATCAGTAATCTTGATGTTCAAATTCTAATAATGCCTCCTAATATAAATTTAAGAAGAACACTTTTTGCCCAGAGTAAAAGGCCCTCTATGTCCTTGATCAAGCCTTCTTATCTTCCTTCTCGGCCTCGGCGGCTCTCTTGAGCCTTTTGCCAAGGTGGCGTTTGTTGGTCCTTTCCACACGAAGTTTCTGATAAGCTTTGAAAGCCTTCATCTCATCGGCAACCTTCACGAGATCGACCACAGGCTTCTCTTTAGTGACGGACATGAGCTCCCCCTGTACTTGAGTCGATGAAGCCAGCTCTTCAGCACCTGAATCTCCACTCTGTATCACGACAACGCCGTCTCAAGTACAGCTCCCCTTGTACTTCAGACCGGTTCTTATGCCTGTGATCCACAGCAATACCGACAGCTAAAAATTTGGTCTCCAACTGATAATGAAGACGTTCCATAATCAATCTTCCAATTTATATGCAAACATCCATGTAAATGAGCAGTTTATAAGTACAATTGATACTTCAAAATCCACAAAATGATAAAAAGAATACTGCATCTCAAGACGGTTTCACAATGTACAAAACTATGTATAATCATTGATAAGAGGAACATCATGTGGATGTGAGGCAACGCAATATATAAAATGATGAAGAACCAAATTAAGCTCAGGCAAAACTTGAGTTCTTCAAGGCTGAAACCTCTGTGTAATTTTGTATCACTGCAAAGGGCAGGCAGAGTAAAAGGCACTCTATGCCATCGCCACCGCATAGACCGACCGAGGTGGCGATGGCATAGGATCAACAAGCTTACCGTGCGCTTACTATATAAGATCATAAACGGACGGAGGCGGGAAGACAGGAGGACCTATGACTTCGATATGGAAGGCTAAGGTGCCACATAAAATCAAAATCTGTAGTTGGTCAATAGCTAGGATTAGCCTGTTGCAAGAATGGAGGATGCAGGGGGGTATGCCGTCGATGTCGAGGCAGTTGCAGTCTTTGAATGTTAAAAATATTGCTCTCAGTGGCATTAATGACCCGACATACAATCTTTTTATCTTTTTAATTTTAGCTTTTATTAATCCTATGAAATATAACTACCGTGCATAGACATAAAAAATTCATAATAATAATAAAAAATAGGCACATGATTTACTTAAATATACAAAAATACATTTTTTTAAATTTCCAAATAAGCATAGTGACAAATTTTTTTTATAAAACATGCCAATAAACATAATGGATTGACTTTCTTCTTGAAAACTTAATTTTGTCTTCAAGCATTGTTACAGGTTAAAGATTGATTTTATAAAACTTAGTTTATGCCAAAATTTGATTTAGATTTTATAAAAGAATATTTGATTTCATTTTATGCCACAGATTTGATTTCCATAAAATTTAAAGAGCCTATGAATCTTTTATTTATCAATAAAAGAATTTCTTTTGTTACAAAAATATTGATATTTGATGGAGCTCCTTTTCGGATCTCCCTCAGATGTTGTCTTCCGTCGATCTCCCGATGGATTTTGGAGGTGATCTCCTGTTGCGTGTGGGTCTCAATGGATTTTGAGGAGATTGATGATTTGAGGAGTTTAGCGCCGAGTACCTGCAAAGAAGTCCTGGGGTGGTTTGGTACCACCGAGGACCCTCCGATGATCAAGTTAGAATGAGATCCGAGCAGAGTAACGGCTAAGTGGAATAAAAAAATGGTTTACTTGACCCCTCTGTGATGGGGGTTTATATAGCGGCGGCAGCACGCAGCAGCAGGCGCGAGAATCTCGCCGGCAGTTACGCTCCCGACGTCACGTCCGCGTAAAGAGCGGATCGCCCATTAATGGGGATCGTGATGGCGTGGAACGTGGAACGTTGCTAGCGGAGAATCTGCGCATGGCGAGATTCGCGGAGCGGCGGTTACGCCTTAGTGGTGGAGTTGGTCGGTCGAAGGGACCGAGGAAGATGGTCTCGGCTGGGAAGCTCAGAGACGAGCAAGAGGGACGATGAGTCTTGGTCCTTTGGCAGCTCGGGGCGAGCTGAGTGGTCGAGGAGGCCAATTTGCAGGGGGCTCCGAGGAGGGCCAGCTTGTGCTTGCAGGTTGGGTACATGGGTGGCTTGGTCGGCCTCTGTGGGCCCTTTCATCTGGGCCTTGGGATACGTCATCGGCCATGTATCCTGATCTTGAAGATCGCCAATATTGAGTATCATCATTAGCCCCCCACTCTTGTCCCGACCAGCTAGCGGGTCGGGTCAGGAGTGGACTGCCGGGCCGCCCGGGGTAAGCTCCCCCCTAAGGTTTCGTCGGGACGCGTCCCTGGGCTGCCAGCTGTCTTTTCTGCCAGCGAATTAGGACGAGATCTTTGCATTTAAAGAAGGTGCGCCGGTTCGTGCATCCTGCCGCTGAAGCGACGGTCCACGTGTTAAGCGTCGGTTGGCCGACGCGACGTGTGCAGACCTGTGGCGTCTGATGGGGTGCGGTCCAGTGCGGGAACGACAAGTGGAGCAATCGGAGCTGTTGGACGCGAGGAGGCGTTTTGGCGGGAGATGAAGGGCGCCGTTGGATGGGGTTGCTTGCGGTGATAAATAGGGGTGGGGACCATTCCAGGGCCCCTACTCCTTCATATTTCCCCGTTCTAAGTCCTGGTTGCTTGGCGCTCGTCTTCTTTCTTCTGCTTTCGTTTTCCGAGGATCCCTCTTCTCAAGGTTAGATATCTTCCTTCGTAGAGTCGGCAGATGTCGTAGGAGTAGGTTCTAGTGACCCTTTAGTTGAGCCTGAGTCCTCCCGGGGAGCAGGGGTCGGATCCTCTCCTCGGGATCGTGCGGCAGGGGCAGCCCCCAGGGAGGAGGCGGTAGATGCTGCCCCCGGCGCCTCGTGTTGGGTGAGGCATGAGGACAAGCTCGCCAATGCTCGGGCTCACTTCCACATACCCTCACGTTATACGCTTCGTCTGGCCAAGGAGGGAGAGAGGGCAGACCAAGTACGGGGCAGGGAGATCGCCCTATATTTGGAAGCTTTTTAGGGTGGAATGCGCCTGCCCTTCTCTCCCGAGGTCATCGAAGCGCTAAACTTTTTCGGGTTAGCCCCTGGCCAGTTAATGCCGAACTCGTGGAAGATTCTTCTCGGGTTTCTGATCCGCCTGAAGTTACAGACGGTTCCCTTCAGCCTCTCCCTCCTTGATTCTTCCATCGTCTTCAAAAATCACCCTGGTGGTCAAGCGGGCGACCCGAGGTGGGTCTACCTCTCTTTCAGAAAGCGACAGGAGGCGCCGCCGGGACAGGGGTTGTAGCCCTGCCTTCGTCCATTCACGACTGAAAGAAGAAGTTCTTCTTCGTTTCCCCTCCCGAGGGCGAGGACTGGCCCGTGCCTACAAAGTGGTCGAGAGAGAAATGCTTGTCGGGGAACCAGTCCAGTGACCCCGTCGCGGTGAGAGTGGCGTCGTGGGAGCCCATACCCCGATTCGACGTGTTGCTGTCTGAGAGGGTCCTGAGTTGGGCCGGGCTTAGCCCCGTTGAGTTCGTCGGTAAGTTTAGGATTGCTTTTTGGCTTGTATATTGCTTGTGTCGCTGACTTCTTTACATTTGGTTTTGTGTAGGACCCATGGACATGGACTCGCTCCGATCTTCCATGCGCCAGCTGAGGAAGGTCGCGAAGGCTGGGGGTGCTAGCTCTTCCCGCTCAAAGCCTGCCCCGGCTCCTTCTCCTCCGGTGGTCGCGTCCCGTGAGCGTTCGGGGGCGGATCCCGCCCTGGGGCCTAGCAGAGTGTCAGGTCGGAAGCGGGCTCGGATTTTGGAGGACCCGGTCTCGGAGGAGAAGATCGGCTCTCCCTCGGAGCCGCTCAAGAGGAGTTCCCGGAGATCTTCCCAGGGCTCGTCCTCGCCGATCATGGTGGAGGAAGGGGGTCTCCAGTTCGCAGTGCCTTCGGGGATATCCGTCGCGGGTAGCCTGCTGCATGAAATAGAGACATCGGCCGGGGGTAGAGTCCCTGGGAGGACCTTCAGGGCTCAGATGGCGTCCATCGCCCAGGAGTCCGTGTAAGTAAGTGTTTGGTTTTTTGTGAGATTCGGTGCCTTCTTCGTCTTTCTGATCTCTTTTCTTTCTTTCAGGTTCTCCAGCACGTTGCCCTCGCCTTACGCATGGAGGCCGAGGTGATAGCCTCGGCGATGAAGGCTGTGGGCCATCTCGCCTCGCTGGAGGAGAGCTCCAAACGGGAGCTGGAGGCGGTGATGGCGAGGGTTGCCGCCCTGGAGGGCGATGTGAAGGCCGGGAAACGGGAGGTTGCCCAGTACCGCGAGGCCGCCGTGGCTGCCGAGGCCAAGCTTGAGGACGCTCAGGTGCTCGCCGGCAACCTGAAGAAGACGATGAAGACCCTCCGGAAGGAGCTGGGGGTGGCGGCCGAGTCGGCGAAGTCGGCCAACCTGAGAGCGGCGAAGTTGGCTGACCTCTCGGCGGCGAAGGCGGTGGAGGGCTACAAGAAGTCGAAGGACTTCTATGATAACCTAGCCGTAGCCACGACCCTCATCTGGCACGAGGCCCTCGACGCCGTTAAGGCCCGGATGCCGGGGTTCGCCAACGAAAAGCTCCGGGCCGAATACCCCCTCGCGGACGTCGATGAGCAGGGGAAGGAGATTCCTGACGAGGAAGTCGCCGAGGACCCGGCTCGTCCTGCGGTGGATGTTGACGACTCGGAGGTCGCGCCTGGCCCCGAGACCTAAAGCCCCCGTCTTCCTCCTCTTTTTATTTTGTTGCTTCTGGAATTTTGTAAGCCTCCGGGCATTTTGTAAGGCTGGGGAGCCCAAAATACCCTTTGTAAAGACTTTGCCTTTGGTAGTAATAAAACTTTTTTTTGGTTTCATCGGTTTGCATTTTATCTTCTGTTTGTGAAGAATGCTTGTAAAATATCTCTGCTTGTACTGTTGGGCTTCTACGCCAGGTCGGGCATCTGTCCAGCGATCGTTCGTCGAGTTGATTTCGATCACTTACCAAGCGCTGCTGAGAAAGAGGCATCTCCATGGCCCTGAAGTCGAGGGGGGATCGCTCAGACTTGGATAGATCTGATGCCTCTTGTTGGGGCCTCAGATCCTCTGCATGTGATGGGCAGAGGGATGTCCGCCGTGTTTGTGCCGAGCATGAATGGGAAGCTGCTCGGCTGCCCCTTGGCGAGGGCCTTTGACTTCTGGCGTTGCGAGCAACGACCACTAGCTGGGGATGGTAGAGCGAGGGTCGGGCTCGACTGCCTCTGGGAGGACTTTGAATCCTTAGCGTTAGAGGGGCTGTAAGAAGCCCACTAAGGATGACCGGGCAGGGAAGCTGCGCGGTTGCCTCTTGGCGAGGGCTTTGATCTCCGGCGTCGTGGGTAGGCAACTACCAGCCTGGGATGACCGAGTGGGGTAGTCGCTCGGATACCTTTTGCGAGGGCTTCGATCCCTGGCGTCATGGGTAAGGAGCTACCAGCCGAAGATAGCCGAGCAGGGTAGCTGCTGAGCTGCCTCTAAGGAAGACTTTGATCATTAGCGTTGGAGGGGCTGTAAGAAGCCCACTAAGGATGACCGGGCAGTTGTTCCCCTCCGAACGACGGCCTGGACTCGGGACGTCCGAGCCTGGGGTTCGGGGCAGATGCTAATTGGTCCTATCCGTCCATCTCTCCGAAGATGCTAAGTTGATCTATGGCACCGTATATCGAGGGTTTAAACGGATGCGGCCGATATAGCAGACTTCGTCAGATTCCCCCTCGTTTGAGGGGTTTTTGATTGTGGGGACGCTCTTCCCTGCAGGCGCAAGCCCCTGCAGTTAATTACGCTACCGCATCGCGGTAACAACTTTCTCCTTCTCCAGATGGTCACTTCGTGTCGTGTGTGTCTATTTTATGCTTTGTTGCCCGTGGATTGTTTACGGAGACTAAGTTATGTCGTCGCCCGTAGGGCGTGGACTAGTCCAAATCAGTATTTATCTTAGATTTGGGTTTGGGGGTTTGGTTTGAGGACACGTCAGCCATACTTGAGGCTAAGATCAACTCAAACGTTTGTTAAGGATACGTTAGTCCGATTTGAGACTAAGATCAACTTAACAGGATCGTTTAGATCCGACAAAAGAGCGTTTGGGCTCCATTGTTCCAGTTTAGGGACATAGTGGTCCATCGTATATGTGGCCGTCGGGACCCGTCACCTCTCTGACGACGTTGAAGGATTACAACGACGGATGTCAGAGGAGTTCAGAGATGTACCCTCGAGCCAAAGTTGATTTGGGAGATTCATAGTCCAGTCTGTTTGAAGGTTTAAGGATACGTTAGCCATCTTTGAGGCTAAGATCAACTTAAATGGGACCGTTTAGATCGGACAAAAGAGCGTTTGGGGCTCTATTGTTCTAGTTTAAGGACATTGCGGTCCGTGGTTAGTTTAGAGACATTGCGGTCCATGGGTAGTTTAAGGACATTGCGGTCCATAGGTAGTTTAAGGACATTGCGGTCCATTGTTAGTTTTAAGACATCTCGGTCAAGGTTAAGGACGTCATAGTCCATGGGTTTAGGGACTCCACAGTCCGGTATGTGCTCTGGATGCTTCACACGGGTTCACTGCCGTGCTCGGCGAGGACCAGGCTCCGCTCTGGACGTTTTCCGCGGGGTCAAAGAGTGACGTTATCCACGTTCCACGTAACCAGGAATTTTGTATTAGACATGGGTTTAAGGACCCCACAGTCCGTATCATGGGTGGTCGTCGGGACCCGTCACCTCTTTGAAGACATTGAGGGATTACAATGCCAAGTATCAAAGGAGTGAAGAGATGTACCCTAGAACCGGAATGGATTAAATAGTCCTTGGCCCAATTTGAGATCAAGACCCATTAATTATATTATGAGCCCATTGGCCCAGTTAATTACGAATTGAGGACTTATGGCCAACTTGGGCTAAGTCCTATCATGTCTGGAATATTGACTTCTTTTGGGTCCATTGAGGGAGAGACTTTGCCTCTATCCCTTTAGCCAATTGGGCCAAAGCCTAGTGTTAAACACTTCAGAACAATCAGTGTTGAACACTGGTAATGAGGTTGACAAGTTAGTGTTTAACACTAAAAGATAATTGGTGTTAAACACCAGCAACAAGGCTTTCAGATTAGTGTTAAACACTAAAACAGATCAGTATCAAGCATTGGCAACGAAGCTTTCAAATTAGTGTTAAACACTAAGGTAGTCCGTGTTGAACACTGCAAATAAAGTTCTTTGATTAGTGTTGAACACTACAGCCCAACAGTGTTTTGACACTGGATTCAGGAGTTCCAACTTAGTGTTAAACACTAAAGCAAGAGGGGTCACGTGGCGACACGTGAGAGCGCCCTCCCTTCATTTATTCTGCTGAAACTGCTGCATCTTTCAGAGCATCACGTGCCATCACGTGACGGGCATTCATATGCCTATGTATTAGAGCTTCTGTCAAGGGTCACGTGGGTCACGTGGGGGACTGCCTCAAAGGGCTTTCTGTAGATCTCTTAGGGGGGTCACGTGGTGACACGTGACCCTGCCTCTATGTTGTTTTAGAGAATCTGTTAATCTTTCTTTCAGGAATTAAATTCCTCGAGCTTTTAAATTTTCAAAGGAATTAAATTCCTACTTCCTTTTTGAAGACTTATATTCTGGAGTAGAATTGAACCCTGAATCTTCTGTAGGAATTAAATTCCTCGTTTACGTGAAGAACTAAATAGGGTTAAACCCTAATAAAAGCTTTTTTTTAAGGAATTAAACTCCTTGTTAAATTATGATTAAGGGAATTGAATTCCAGTTGTTTCAACATAACTAAGTTCTTAATCAGGGTTAAACCCTGTTTCTTCTGTTCTGAAGGAATTAAATTCCCATAACACAGGGTCAAGCCCTACTTTTATCTTAGAGGAATTAAATTCCTATAGTTCTGTGAGAATTAAATTCTCGTTTTTCCATTCCTTCTCCATGTTTTGGATCTGCATGGCAGGATCTCAACCCATTGAGAATTAAATTCTCAACCTAAAGGGGAGATGTGCACTTTGCAGATCCTCTACCAAAGAGAGAAGAAAAAAGTTCTTCTGTTTTTACATTATCAGAGTTAAACTCTGTTGAGAATCAAATTCTACTTCTTTCAAGAAGCATTCCCTTTCTTACCTAGGGTTTTCTTTTGCAGAAGCTCCAAATTCCTCAAAGTATCAAGGCTCTCTCCTTTTTTCTCCTTCTGCGTGTGTATGCTTTTTTGTATCTCTTGGCTCCTATTTATAGGAGAAGCCGCTGAACCAATCAGTTTTGGTAAATCTTTTATTGAGAGATTTGATTTGCATCCATCATTCGTTCTGGACCTTTGGATTATTAGGTGAATTTTATTCACCATTGGATTTTGAATCCAGAGATTCTCCTTTGTTATTTTGGTTAGATTTAAAGGGGAAATCTTTCCAAACTCGAGATTTTTCCATAGATAGGTGATATTTAATCATCTCTGAATCTTTAATTTGATCGGTTCCAGATAATTGCTTTCCTTTGGAAAGATTTGAATCTCTTTCAGAATTTAATTCTGTTAGCAAAAATGGGCTTTGAAAGCCGGTCACGTGTGACCACGTGACCCATGGTCACGTGTGGACACGTGACTCTCTTGGAACGAGCCTTTCTCCTCTTTTGCACTCTGCCTTCTTCTGTTGCTTAGCCGTCACGTGCTACCACGTGACCCCTGGTCACGTGTGAGCACGTGACCCCTGTCTGGTGCTTCTTTCCTTGGTTCAACTGGAGAGCGAGTCTGCTGCTTTGAACGTCACGTGCCAACACGTGACCCTGGTCACGTGGGAGCACGTGACCTCTTCTGAAGCCTTTTTTCTTGACTTGATCAGGGAACCGGTGTGCCTTTGACGCTTGCTCTTAAATGTCACGTGTCGCCATGCGACTCTGGTCACGTGGGAGCACGCGACTCTTTCTGAAGCCTCTTTTCTTCAATGTGGTCGGAAAACTGAACTTGCCCTTGCTGATGCGCTTAGGTGTCACGTGCCAACATGTGACTGCTGGTCACGTGTAAGCACGTGACCCTTCCCTGAAGATTTTCCCAGAAGCTTTCCTGATTTTAAATCAGGAAACAAATGCCCCCACAGCGTTGTTCTCACGTGTTTGCCCGTGAGTGCAACGCTGTCACCTCTCGTGACCGTTGGATTCCTCTAGGGATCTGGGGAGATGAAACGTTTTCATTGCCTTCTATAAATACCTCTGTCTCTTCATAGGAGCCTTCACTTTGTTCATCTTCTTCTTCTGAGAACTTCTTCCTTGAGAATTTAATTCTCGCTTTCAGAGCTTAGTTCTCTGTCTTGAAACAATCTTCAGAGTTTAACTCTGTTCGAAAAGAACCCCTTTTTTCCTCAGGTAATGTTCTTGGACAACGATGGACCTTCACATTTCTCCGGATTTTAAATCCAAAACAAGGGTTTTTACCCTTTTTCGTTCATATTTTCCGTAAGGACATAAAACCGGTTAACCTTCAAACTGTAGATCTCTTAGGGTTTAGATGATCTTTGAGGAGATGACGATGGCGTTTCAACCCCATGGAATTTAATTCCATCAAAAATATTTCTGGGAATTTAATTCCCTTTTCTTAATAAGGAATTTAATCCCTATGAAGAACTCAGTTTCTTCGCATGGAGGCTTCCTGAGGTCTCTTGGCCCTAGGTGGTTCTCCCTGCCATTAATGCAATGGGGGTTTTGTAATGATGTCTTTTGGTGGGAATTTAATTCCTTTGATTTTGCTAGATTCTTTGTAGAGCCCAAGACAGCTTCTGTTGGGGGGCTGTGCATGATCATCATTCTTTAAGGGTATTCCCTTTGTTTTATTGTAACGCTTTTGGCCTCATTATTAATGAGCCGTCATCCGGATTCTGTGGGACCCATTTGTTTTGTAGCTAGTGACCCCAGAAAACCCTGTTGTTGCTCTCTTTAGCTAGTCTTCAAGTTTATGCATGAATATACGTTGCTGACTTTTCTTCTAACGGTCCTCCTTTATTGGATTTCAGGTGTGATGGCTTCTGTTCCACGCTTTCCCTTTTCTCGCTCGGAGGCTGCTTTTCCTCAGTCGCCGTCTGATGAGGAAGCGATGGCGATGATTCGGGCCCATGACCCGAACTGCATCAATCTTCTTCAATGGGGACCTTGGTACAATCAGATTATCCAGGGTCGCCGGAGCTTTCTTTGCGCGGTGCCGACGGAGCCCACTTTCCCATTTTTACCGATGGATCCTCCAAGGACAGCTTTTGCTGTGGAAATGCCCAACTGGACTCCAACGGGGAGGCTAGAGCCTTCGACGACCGGCATTCCGAACCATCCGATCCCGGCCATAGACATTTTGGGACGGCGTATCTGCCAGGGTGAGGCCCACCCGTGGGGGCAAATTTATAAGATAAGGCTCACTCCTAGGCATCCTACGGGCTACCTTCTTTGGGCTCGCTACATCCTTTCTGCCCATCGGGCGCGGTTGCAGAAAGTCGGGCTTTATCAGGCCATATACGCGTCGCTATTCCATTACAAGTTCCCGCATGCCTGGTGGGTCAAGGCGTTTTTGAACCAGTGGAATCTTCCCACTAATACTTTCATTCTGGGAGATCGCGAGGTTTCGATTTCTCTGACCGAATTTTATGATATCTCGGGGTTGCCGATAAGGGGTAATCTGTATGAGGAGTTGTTACCTCCTGACGAGTATGTTTTTGAGCCTGAGCTCGCCCCAGTTGACGGTCTGTCTGCTGAGAATGCTGTTCGCCACAAGCGCCCCAGTTTAATTAAGGCCCTAGGCATCTTCGACCAATTATTCACCGAGTCCGAGGAGCAGGGTGTCACTTTCAAGAGCTTCATTGCTCGTTTCCTTCGTGAGGACGCCTTATCGAAGACAGCCCCGAAGTTTGCCAACATTGGGGACCCTTTTGGGTTTGGCCCGAAGAGGTTGCCGACCACCGAATCAGATCTACCTCAGTATTACATCCCTATTATATCGCCGATCCCTTTTGAATCCATTACTGCCCCAGGCATGGACGAGGAGACGTTCTTTGTGGGGTTTGTTAGTGTCTGGCTCAGTTGGTTCGTTATCCCCATGCATCGCCGTTTCATGAGAGCCTCGGTCATCTACCCGGCTCATCGTATTGCTGAGGGGATGAGGTTGGCTATCGGCATCCCGGCCTTGGCGCACCTTTATGACGGATTGGGCACCGCAGCTAATACCTCTACGCCTGGCGTGGACGTAGTGAACTTTCGCTTCATTATTTCACGTCGTGGATCGAAATGCATGTGCTGGGGTCTTTCGCTATGCATCAGAGGCCCGCCTTTTACGACGCCTATCTCTTCCCGCGACTCATGAGACTGGTGGGTGCTTCTGCTGCCGACCCAACTCAATTTGGGGCTATTCGGGTGCTGATTTCTCCTCATGCCACCGCTGGCGGGTTAGTTTTTAATGATCGGGTTCTGTCTACTCCTTCGGGTCCCGTTCAGCAACTTTGGGACCAGTCAAAGGATAACGCGCCTTCTCTGAAGCCCCGAGAGGCCACGCATTTGTATTCAATTAGACCGGGCTACTTGGTGTTTCGCCAAGACAGTGCAGCTCTTTTTATGCGGTACAATCCGCATCGATTTGCCCGGCAGCTTGGATACGACCAGGGTGTTCCTTTTGAGGCTTTTATGGTCGCCCCGATCCCTTCGCTTGACGCTGTTCGCGATGCCGCTCGTCATTTCATGAGGTTGAACACCGGCTCTCATTTCATGATCCCCGAAGCCGAGTACATGCCCCGATGCGTAGGTGCATTTACGGGCTGGTATCTTCATCGAATCACCCCAATTATTGCTGAAGAAAGAAGGGTTCTTCTTGGTCACGACTCCCCTCCTCAGGTTTCGGGAGCTAAGCTGCGACCGAGGGTTCCAGTCCGCTTCCCTTTGAGGGAGACTGGAACCGCCCTCATTCCGGGGGAGTCAGGGGTAGACCTTACTCCAACAGCTGGTATGCCCTTGGATTCCCGATCGTGGGGTAGACAGGCTCCAGTAGTAGCACCTTTGCCGGTAGCGGCACCGCCCCCCGTGGCGTCGACACCGACGGTGTCGTCCTTGGTTGTGGCACCGAGCGAAAGTAACAGGGATGAGAGTGCTGAAGGCGACGTGGGCCAGCGCCGCCCTAAAGCTTCACGAGGAAGGAAGCGGTCATCCTCAGCGACCGGCTCTGGGTCTAAACGGCGCAGGAAAGCGGTTACCACCCAGCTTGATTCTGTGGTGGGGTCTGAGCCTACCCTCGAAAACGAACTATTGGCCTTGCAAGAGTCAAGCGCTGGACTTCTCTTCCCGAGTTCGGCTGATGAGGAGGCTGCACAGTTGGCTGAGGCCATACGGCGTTCAAAAGACGCGTCCCATAACGCCAAGGTTCCGAAGAAGTCTTATCCCGCTGTAATTTTTTACGAAGACCCTTCATGGATCCGGCGGCGATTTATCGGTCCTTTGGAGGAATGGGGGGAAAGGGCTTTGAAGCAGGCCGCTTCAGAAGACGCAGCTGATGCACTTTCTTTATGGACCGGCGGTCATGAGTCTACTCTTGAACCTCGGCGAGCTTATCTCCTTGAGAAGGAGAAGCGGCTTGAAGAAGCCGTATTGAGGGCTTCTTTGCGTATAGGTATGTTGTGCTTATCCTGTAATCTCGTCGATTATTTATACTCGTGGATATGTATCATTATTTTTGTTTGAATCGTGCAGAATCTTCGACGTTGGGGGAGCTCCCTACTGGCCTATTAAAGCTAAAGCCCGCCGAAATTCTTAATGAAGCTTTGCCGGATGTGGAGAGAGCTAATGAGGCTGCTCCTCTCATGATAGAACCTCCAGCGGCGGTTCTTGGCCAGGGAGTGCCTGCCCCTTTGGGGGAGGCTCCTTTGGAGGTCATCGCCCCAATGACTCTTATTGAGGGCGGCCCAGAGGCTGGAAGAGAGGCAGTCGGGACTACTCTTCCTTTGTTGGAGCCTGAGGTCACGGCGGAGACCGTTGAAGCTGCTATCCCCCTGGCTCAGAATGGGAGGAGTGTTGAAGGTATCCTTTTGCGTTTTAATTTAACAACCCCTTCATAGTCTGAACTCTTTTACCTTTCCCAGAATTGCGCGACTTGGCGGCCACGATCGCGGATCTGTCGCCTCGTCAATCGTTTCAGCGTTTATTGGAGATGGCAGCTCCGCAGGCGATCCCCCCTCAGCGTATTGTTCTTTCCTCTGGGCAAGGTTAGTGTCATTCGCCATTTTTTACCATAGCATTGTTACCATTTTGCGAAATGACGTTGATGTCACTTATAGTTTTAGAAGCCGACGATGAGGTTGAGGTCGTCGAAGGGCCAGGGGAACCTTCAGCTCCTACTTGCATGACTGTCGGTGAGTGACATTTTATTATAGTCCCATTCATTCTGCGTCTAAAAGTTTTACTAACATTCGCCAAATTTGAGCAGCCCTGCCAGTCTCCATGGCTTTGGAATCACGCATTGTGATGCCGCCTGGCCCCTAAGCTTTGCGGGCTTCAGAACGCTTGGCCCAATTGAGCCTTGTCTCCCTATCCTCTTTCATCGAGGAGCTCCATGCTGGCAGTGCGACCACAGCCGAAGCGTTTGCCGCTGAAGCTAACGGCTCCCTCCCTTTTCTTGCTACCTATCATAGCGAGGAGGTGGTGCAGGTCTGGGTGGAGTTCTGCAGGAAGGTGGAGGCTTGTTTGTACGTTCTGGAATGTTCTCGCCTTTCCTCGGAGGCTGTAGCTGCAAAGGCAGAGTTACGGGGGCTGATAGCACGGTGCGCGGCAAACATGACGTCATGTGAGAAGAGGCTTGGCCGTAAATTCTCGGAGAGGGAGCTAGCCTCCAAGGCGCTGGGCGAGCTTCAAGCCAATCTCACAGCCAGGGCCAACAAAGCATACGAACTCTGGCGGGTGCTTCAGGAGTCCATCAAAGAGGTGGTGGCTCTCGATAAAGCCGCCACGTTCACTCGTGAGAGGGTCGAGGCTCATAAAACCACCGAGAAAGAGCTCGAAGCTCGGCTCGCGTCGTATCAGGCTCAGCAAGCTCAAGCGGAGGCTCGTCTTCTAGAGATCTTGCGTCATGAAGCTGTAGCTCAGCAGCAGAATGATGAGCTGGTAAAATTATTGCACCGCCCGCCAGCTTGAGGACTTGTATCTTTTTTTTTCTTTTTTTTTTTGTACATACTCATGGATAAGAGTATCTTTCTTTTCGTTTCTTTCATGAATTGTACTTTGTATCCATTTTGGCTCATGAATAAAAAATACAATTTTCCTCTTAACGGTGTGTCCCCTTTTTTATTGAATGCATTCTGCGGATGTTATCTTGATCTCCTTGCAGGACAGCCAAGGCTTAGGATTCAGGGTTAAGATCTGCTTCCTAAGACTTCTGCATTTTACGAGCCACGAGGGTCTCATAAAGAGTTTTTCTTCCTACAGGTCGAGAGGATCCCATAGGTGTAAGTTCTCCTTAAGAATCGTGAGGATTCCCAAGCGGGTTTTCCTTTGAGAGTCGTAAGGATCTCACAAGAGAGTTTTTCTCCCTTACAGGTCGTGAGGACTTGTAAGTGCTGGATGTGGTCACCCTTGTCCGTGTTTTTACGGAGTCAGGGGTTTCTCCAGGTATCGTAGTTTAAAGATGTCACGGTCAAGGTTAAGGACCTCATAGTCCGTGGATTTAAGGACTCCACAGTCCGCTGTTAGTTTTAAGACATCACGGTCAAGGTTAAGGACCTCATAGTCCGTGGATTTAGGGACTCCACAGTCCGGTGTTTGGTTGCAGGGACCCGTCACCTCTTTGAAGACATTGAGGAATTACAACGCCAGGTATCAAAGGAGTGAAGAGATGCACCCTTAAACCAAGGCAGAATCCGTAGGGAATCGGGGTGGTTGATTGTTAGTTTTAAGACATCACGGTCAAGGTTAAGGACCTCATAGTCCGTGGATTTAGGGACTCCACAGTCCGGTGTTTGGTTGCAGGGACCCGTCACCTCTTTGAAGACGTTGAGGAATTACAACGCCAGGTATCAAAGGAGTGAAGAGATGTACCCTTAAACCAAGGCAGAATCCGTAGGGAATCGGGGTGGTTGATTGTTAGTTTTAAGACATCACGGTCGAGGTTAAGGACGTCATAGTCCGTGGATTTTAAGGACTCCACAGTCCGGTATTTGCTCTGGATGCTTCACACAGGTTCACTGCCGTGCTTGGCGAGGACCAGGCTCCACTCTGGACGTTTTCCACGGGGTCAAAGAGTGACATTATCCGCGTTCCACGTAACCAGGAATTTTGCACTAGATGCTTCACACGGGCTCACTGCCGCGTTAGGCGAGGACTAGGCTCCGCTCTGGATGCTTCACACGGGTTCACTGCCGTGCTCTGCGAGGACCAGGATCCGCTCTGGACGTTTTCCACGGGGTCAAAGAGTGACATTATCCGTGTTCCACGTAACCAGGAAGTTTGCACTAGATGCTTCACACGGGTTCACTGCCGCGTTAAGCGAGGACTAGGCTCCGCTCTGGATGCTTCACACGGGTTCACTGCCGTGCTCTGCGAGGACCAGGATCCGCTCTGGACGTTTTCCACGGGGTCAAAGAGTGACATTATCCGCGTTCCACGTAACCAGGAAGTTTGCACTAGATGCTTCACACGGGTTCACTGCCGCGTTAGGCTGAGGACTAGGCTCCGCTCTGGATGCTTCACACGGGTTCACTGCCGTGCTCTGCGAGGACCAGGATCCGCTCTGGACGTTTTCCACGGGGTCAAAGAGTGACGTTATCCGCGTTCCACGTAACCAGGAATTTTGCACTAGATGCTTCACACGGGTTCACTGCCGCGTTAGGCGAGGACTAGGCTCCGCTCTGGATGCTTCACACGGGTTCACTGCCGTGCTCTGCGAGGACCAGGATCCGCTCTGGACGTTTTCCACGGGGTCAAAGAGTGACATTATCCGCGTTCCACGTAACCAGGAAGTTTGCACTAGATGCTTCACACGGGTTCACTGCCGCGTTAGGTGAGGACTAGGCTCCGCTCTGGATGCTTCACACGGGTTCATTGCCGTGCTCGGCGAGGACTAGGCTCCGCTCTGGATGCTTCACACGGGTTCACTGCCGTGCTCTGCGAGGACCAGGATCCGCTCTGGACGTTTTCCACGGGGTCAAAGAGTGACGTTATCCGCGTTCCACGTAACCAGGAATTTTGCACTAGATGCTTCACACGGGTTCACTGCCGTGCTCGGCGAGGACTAGGCTCCGCTCTGGATGCTTCACACGGGTTCACTACTGTGCTCTGCGAGGACCAGGATCCGCTCTGGACGTTTTCCACGGGGTCAAAGAGTGACATTATCCGCGTTCCACGTAACCAGGAAGTTTGCACTAGATGCTTCACACGGGTTCACTGCCGCGTTAGGCGAGGACTAGGCACCGCTCTGGATGCTTCACACGGGTTCATTGCCGTGCTCTGCGAGGACCAGGATCCGCTCTGGACGTTTTCCACGGGGTCAAAGAGTGACGTTATCCGCGTTCCACATAACCAGGAATTTTGCACTAGATGCTTCACACGGGTTCACTGCCGCGTTAGGCGAGGACTAGGCTCCGCTCTGGATGCTTCATACGGGTTCATTGCCGTGCTCTGCGAGGACCAGGATCCACTCTGGATGTTTTCCACGGGGTCAAAGAGTGACATTATCCGCGTTCCACGTAACCAGGAATTTTGCTGATTGTATCCGCATTTCACGGGATGGAGGTTTGACTGTTGGCGATATGTATACCACCGAGCCATGGAACTGGGAGTTGCCGCTGTTCCGCTTAGCTTGAAGTTGTGTCCGTCGTTACGAGACGGATGTTGGGATGATCTCTAGGTCGCTTGTGGCCTGTCGAGATTTAGCTTCTTTCTTTGGTGAAACCTGGGGAAGGAGTATGATCCCTTCTTTGTTTGCGCCCCTGGATTGTATACAGGGGTAGGTGTACCGTCACCTGTAGGGTGAGGATTTCACTTTTGTTTTATTTCTTTTTCCGCGATGCTCTATCATTTCAGCTTTTTATATCGCGAAGGTCGCGATTGCCCCATCATTTCGGCTATTTTTCGCGGTGCCCCATCATTTCGGCTATTTATTTATTTTCTGCTCGCTGCTCTTTATTGCGAGTTGCCCCATCATTTCGACTATTTTTCATGCCTTCATTTTTACTTGCTGCTTTTTATTGCAAGTTGCCCCATCATTTCGGCTATTTTGTAGGCATGTGTGGCTTGCTAGCTTTTTCGCTGCGAGCCTGGATTTTAGGCACCGATTTCGGCATCAGCATCGCTACAACTGGAATGTTGCCAGAAGCGAATCATCATTTGCCTTTGTCGATGACGAACAAAGGTGGCTCAGCAAACAGGGTTAAGGGTCCTGTCGACCAAGGCTTTTGACTTTATGAGCCGTAAGGGTCTTACAAAGGTATTTCTCCCTACAAGTCGTGAGGATCTTGCAGGTGTATTTTCTCCTTAGGGATCGTGAGAATTCCTAAGCGTGTGTTCCTCTGTAAGTCGTAAGGATCCTACAAGAGGGCTTTCTCCTCATGGGTCGAGAGGACCTACAAGGGTTGGACTTTACTGGGGAAATGTTTATTCGCGCCCGTGGATTGTATACAAGGGTCAGTATGAGCCGCTTGTAGGGCAATATCGAAGGTTGTGGAGGATTTGCTTAAGAACAGGTTTAGGTTTAGGTTTCTGTAACTTAAGACTTTCAAGTCTTATGAGCCGTGAGGGTCCCATAAGAGAGTTCTCCTTACGAGTCGTGAGGATCTCGTAAGTGTATTTTCTCCTTAGGAGTCGTGAGGATCCCTAAGTGTGCTGCTTCTTTGTGAGTCGTAAGGATCTCACGCAGGTGGTTTCTCCTTGCAAGGTCGAGGGGACCCTACAAGTGTCTTTTAACGAGGTTGCGCCCTTTTCGGGTTTTCACAAACACTCGCCGGTAGTCCTGCTGTTTTTACTCACGGCGCCCTTTCGGGTTTTCATCCGTGCCCGTTTTGCTTATGGACATACCGTTTTTTTTAATTCTTTTTCATATATATTTTTTTTTATTTTTTCTTTCTCATCTCGTCAGCCTGACGATGCTGCGGTAGTAGTTTTAGGGACGTTTCGGTCCGTCGTTAGTTTAAGGACGTTTCGGTCCGTCGTTAGTTTAAGGACGTTTCGGTCCGTTGTTAGTTTAAGGACGTTTCGGTCCGTCGTTAGTTTCAGGACGTTTCGGTCCGTTGCTAGTTTAAGGACGTTTCGGTCCGGCGTTAGTTTAAGAACGTTTCGGTCCATTGTTAGTTTAAAGACGTTTCGGTCCGTTGTTAGTTTAAGGACGTTTCGGTCCGAGTTCCGGGAAAGCCGGCTGCTGCTTGTAAAGTCTGAGCCTAGGAAAATAGCGAGCGGACCCCGTCGTCGTCATCTATCATTGACCCAGGCTATGGCCCATTAAGCGTAGTATTTCTTTAAGAAACGGCCGTTTATTGCCCTGAAAGGTCTTTCACCGTGCATGTCCATGAGTAGATAGGCTCCACCCTGGTAGACCTTGTCTATGATGTAAGGGCCTTCGTAGTTTGGCTCAAATTTCCCCCGCTTGGCACGATTGGGGATCATAGGTCTTTTGACCACTAATACGAGTTCGCCTTGGTGGAATGTCCTCGGCCTGGTCAATCTTTCGTACGAGCGCGTCATCTTTGCTTTGTAGGCTTCTAGATGTTGTTGCGCTATGAGCCGGGTTTCGTCGAGGGCATCAAGCTCCTCAAGCCGAAGGTGAGCATTTTCTTCGTCCGTCAGCTCGTGTTGGACTGCCACTCGTAGAGAGGGTAACTCTATCTCGAGGGGGAGCACTGCTTCTGTCCCAAATACCAACGCGTACGGCGTTGTGTTCGTGGCCGTCCTGAATGTAGTTCGATAAGCCCAAAGGGCTTCTTGCAGCCTTTCGTGCCAGTCTCTCTTGTTTCGGGAAACGGTCCTTTTTATGATCTTCGTCAAGGTCTTATTGAAGGCCTCGGCCAGACCGTTAGCTCGTGGGTTGTAAACTGAAGAATATCTCCAGTCTATATTGTGCTGCTGCGCGAAGCGGCTAATCTTATGGCTTCTGTAGGCTGGCCCATTATCGGAGATAATCCGCCGTGGGGTCCCGAACCGATAGATGACGTGCGTCTTAAAAAAATGGAGGATATTCTCCGTCTTTACTTCCCTCAGTGGTATTGCTTCTGCCCATTTGGAGAAGTAATCAGTCATCGCCAGGATAAAACGATGTCCCCGGGATGATGCTGGCTCGATGGGGCCGACTATGTCAGTCCCCCACATTTCGAATGGCTAACTAGCCACCGTTGGGTGTAGTGGATTCGGATGTTGGTGGATAAAGTCTCCGTGGATCTGGCACGAGTGGCATTGCTTCGCATACTTGAGGCAATCCTGGATCATCGTGGGCCAGTAGTAACCCATCCGTTTAATTTTTAACTTCATCTTTGGGCCTGCTTGGTGAGAACCGCAAAGTCCGTCGTGGACTTCCTGAATGACTCTTTCCGCTTCGTCAGGTCCTAAGCATCTCAGCCATAGAGAATCAAACGATCTCTTGTATAGAGTATCGTTGACGAAGGCGAAAGATAGAGCTCGTTTCATGAGCTGATGCCTTGAGGATGTATCCTTGGGCATTCGGTGGGACTTAAAGTAGTCTATGAAGATTTCCCTCCAGTCCTCGGGCTTCTCATGGTCTTTTATTTGTAGGGTTGTCTGCTCAGTCGCTCCCTTTTCTTTAGATAATTCCGGAGGTATTTCTGCCGGGGCAAGCACTCGACGGCTTTGTACCACGATTCTTACATCATCGAGGTTTTCGTCCGCCAGTTCTTTAGCAAGTTTGGCCAACGCGTCTGCTTTACTGTTTTCCGGGCGCGGTATATTCTCCAAAGTATAGGAGGGAATTTGGATCAATAGTTGTTGCACCTTTTCGCCGTACCTCACCAACTCCGGTTTGCACGTTTGATAATCACCATTTACTTGACTAACAACCAGTTGAGAATCCCCGTATATAAGGAGGTCTTCAATTCCCAGGTCGATGGCGATTTCGAGACCTGCTATCAGAGCTTCGTATTCAGCTTCATTGTTTGTCCTCGGCTCTGTTAAGGAGAAGGCGAAGCGCATTATCCCTCCTTGTGGAGTTGCAAAGATGAGGCCTATCCCCGATTTGATCGTTAGGATACCTTGTTTCTGTTTCTTTTTGGAGGACGCTCCATCGAAATAGAGTTCCCATCGGGTGCTACCGCCGCCAATCGCATCAAATGCATGCTCGTCCGGCAAATCACAGTTCAGAGGAGAATCGGCCGGTATTGGGTGCTCAGCGAGGAAATCGGCAATGGCCTGGCCTTTCACTGCCTTGAGAGGTTGATACGTTATCGAGAACTCCATCAAGAGCAGGGCCCATTTAGCGAGTCGTCCCGTCAATATGGCTTTTGACATCAAGTATTTAAGGGGGTCCACTTTTGAAATGAGACGGACTTCATGCGCCAACGCATAGTGCCTGAGCTTTGTTATCGTGAAGACCAATGCCAAGCAATGTTTCTCAATGGGAGAGTAGTTGCTTTCTGCCCCCATTAGAACACGACTTAAGTAGTAGAGTGCTCTCTCTTTTCCCTGATCGTTCTCTTGCGCCCATAATGCGCCCAAGGAACCTTCGAGGGCGGCTGTATAAAGAATGAGGGGTTTTCCTTTGACCGGCGCGGTCAACACCGGAGGGTTCTGCAGGTATTGCTTGATCTCGTCTAGTGCACCTTGGCATTTGTGATCCCAAACGAACGGAGTTCCCTTTTTCATCAGGTGGCTGTAAGGACGGCATTTGCCAGAAAGATTGGCGATAAACCGCCGGATGTATGCGAGCTTCCCTTGGAGAGACCGCAACTGTTTGAGAGTTCGCGGTGGAGGCATTTCCATGATCGCTTTAATCTTTGACGGATCTATTTCAATACCTCGGTGTCGAACGATGAATCCCAGGAATTTGCCCGAGGAGACTCCAAACGCGCACTTGAGGGGATTCATTTTCAAATTATATTGCCGAAGGCGTTGAAATACAGTCTCCAGATGTTTTAAATGATCTTCGTATGACATGCTCTTTACTACGAGGTCATCGATATAGCACTCGACGATGTCATGTATGAGGTCGTCGAAGATCTTTGTCATGGCCCTTTGATAGGTAGCGCCCGCGTTCTTTAGACCAAAGGGCATAACCCTGTAGCAGAATATACCCAAGGGGGTCCGGAAAGCGGTGTGCTTCTGGTCTTCGGGATGCATCTTTATCTGATTGTATCCTGACGAACCGTCCATAAAAGAGAAAACCTCGTGAGTGGACGTGTTATCTATCATCAGCTCGGTTACCTGTACTGGGAAATCATCCTTTGGACAGGCTTTATTGAGATCCCTGAAATCCACGCATATGCGTACTGTCCCATTCTTTTTCATTACCGGGACGATATTGGCGATCCAATCGGGATATTGGACTTCTTGAATAAATCCAGAATCGATCAGCTTCTTGACTTCGGCGTTGATGCTCATCTCAAGCTCGAGTCGCATCCTTCTTGGCGCTTGCTTGACTGGCTTGATATCCGTGGATATTGCTAATTTATGCACGGCAACCTCCGGATCTAATCCTGGCATCTCAGAGTAGTTCCACGCGAAGCAGTCTTTATGCCGTAATAGCACGTCTTTTAACGCGGCCACCTTTTCTTCGGAGAGTAGCTCGCTGACAAATGTCGGTCGCGGGTCATCTGCCGATCCCAATTCAATCTTTCTGAGGTTATCCGCCGTAGTATGTATACCATCTTCCAGTTCTCTCGGAGCTGGTGGAAATTCTGAGATCACCTCGTCGTCGCTGTTCTCAAAGCACTGGGGAAAGTCGTCCATGTTCTCGCGCTCTTCTTTTAATATCGTAATCGTATAACAGGTGCGAATCCGCTCCCAGGACTGAGGTGGATCCGGTTTTGCTCTTGCGGCCTTGGGTTCATGCTTTTGTGGCGGCGTTACCCTCCAGACGTTGGATAAAGCGAATCTGCCCCGTTGGTACTGGTCCTCGACCCAGTTCTTGAAGGTGAAGCAGTCTTCGGTAGGATGTCCTGTGGCTTGGTGATAAGAGCAATATCTCGAACGAGAAGCCTTGTTAGCTTGCTCAGGGCGTCTAGACTCTGGAAGCGCGATCATTTGATGTTTTAAAGCGAGCTTGAGTAACTTCTCCGTCTTGTCTCGGGGGAAGGAATACGCTCGACTCATCTTTTCCATGAGGGACGAATCCGAGCCGCGCAGTACCCGTAACCCTCTAATCCTGCGTCGTTGTTGACGGCTCCTCTTCCCGCTTCTTAATTTATTTCCGTCTCCGCATCGGGCCTTTCGCACAACGGGTTGACAAAGATGAGCATCTTTATCTTTTGGAGCGTGTTGAAATAGACGTTGCGTCCTGGCCTTCTCGTAGATGGCCATTTCGCGGTTGTGGTTTTCCTGAGCTTTTGGACCCATTTTCCTGATAGGCTTGTCCGTTCGTTCTTCAAATGACGGACTCGGCGCTTCGATCGTGGGGTGTAATTTTGACGAGGGGTTGGCATCTCCTGACAGGGCGTCCTCTTCTTCATCAAAGGTGTATATGGCGTAGTTACTGTGGACCCGTTCCCATTTTCCCGCTCTCGCGTATCCATGCCCGAGTATTTCCATTTTCCCGTTGGGCAATTTGCGCCGAGTCCCAGGGACATCCCAAATCTTGTTGTAGAACCAAGCCTGCCGAACAGTCTGTTTTAAGGGTACTCCTTGGCGCTTCAATAGCTTTTTTAATCCATTTGTATAGTATCTGGGCAGACGGATGGGTTGGAGTCTATCGAGTGTAGCATCCGCACCATGCCAAATCTCTTTCTCTATTTTCGACTCTGAGGATCGGTAGAATAGGATCACCTTCTCACCCCTCTGCCTGGGAGGGACGTAGAATGTTTGCAGGTCCTGCACATTGTGAGCCTGAAGCGTGTCGAGATCCTTGTAGTGTTCTCGCGGTACCATGGTGATTTGCAAACTATGGTCATCGCAAAGGGGTGCTTGTATTGACAGCCGATTGGAGAACACGGCATTAACTTCATCTTCTGAATCACTTTCGAAGACCAACATGGGGGCGGGCGTCCCCAGGTTGTTGCGTTGAGATGGCCCTGCATAAACTATCTCTTCCTCTTCTTCGGTATCGCTCCCGAACACAGGGATGGTGGCGGCGGTTTTGTTCTCCGGATTGCGACACCTTTCTGTATCCTCGAAATCTGGCAAAAAGTACTTTGCATCTTCGTATTTGCGGACTTCGTTCACGGAAAATGGGTTCAACTCACCTGTTACAGTATACTCGAAACCATCCTTAAAGTTCTTCATACATTGATGTTGCGTAGAAGGGATGATGTTGTACTCGTGTAGCCAAGGACGGCCGAGCAAGGCGTTGTAGCAGGTCTTGGCGTCAATGACATGGAATTTGATGTCTGTGACGAGAAGTCCAAAGCGTAATGTTAGTATCACAGATCCGAGAGTCCGTGACGATTGTGAATCGAAACCGGAGATAGTAATTTTGTCACGAGCGAGGTGTTGCACACTCATGCAGATTTCCTTCAACACCCGAACATTAAGGAGATTGACGGAGGATCCATTATCCACTAGGATCTTGCCTATCTTGATATCATGGCAGTATCCGGAGACATATAGGGGACGGTTATGGTCGCACGTCCCGAGAAGAAGGTCTTCATCACCGAAAGTGATATCGGCTGTATGCACTTCCTCCAGTTCATCCTTCATCTTTTCAGTGGCGAGGAAGGCTTGGAATTGCTCAGGTTCTTATAATGCCTTAATTAGTGAGTCTCACGCTTCTTTTGATAATAGGAGGGCGTCGAGAATGCTAAGCTGAGAAGGTAGCTTCCTTAGGTGCGCGAGGATGTTATAGTCCACTTTACTCCTCCTAGGAGGGTCTTTGGCAGCCAGTTCTTTCATGACTTGGTCATCTAAAGTGATATCTTCAGTGACCTTTTCCTTTCCCTTATCTTTTCTACTTACGGGCCCGAGATTCTTTTCTGGGAGTGTGCGATTGCGCAGCTGGATGTTCTCGCAGGCCTCTGATTCCTCCTCTTTCCCTAAAACGGATTCTTTAAAGAGAGGGCCCAGAGCCATCTCTTCATCAGAGTCGCTCCCATAGGTGAGAACTTGTGACCCCCCGGCGTTAGCCACGTAACAGTTGTCAGTAGTTCTGTTGCGCCCTTCGACAGTACTTCTTCGCTCCCGACGGCTCTTGCGTTTCATGCGCTTAAAATGTTGTCGACGAGTAACATATCCTTGCCACCATATTTTAAAGGCGTCGCACTCCTCCGTGGGGGGTGAGATTCTCCGATGATATGCGCAATAATTAGGGTGCTTCTCCGCCCCATCGTGTGTATTTCCTCCCGAGGGTGATAGCCTCATTCCCATTGATATGGCTTTGGCGAACCTTTTTCTCGTCTTGAATATCTTCTTGTCCACTTCGGATGCCTTTTGATCTGGCGGGGGTAATTCAACTCTTTCATTTAGTCGCCTGCATTTGGTTCCTTCTGACGTTGCCATCTCACGCTCCTGATCCGCTTTACTTTTTAGACGAATTTCGTCTAGAAAGGCATTGATCATTTCATTTGTCAGCCACGCACGCTCTGGTTCAGGTTCTGCCTCCAGCTTCTTAGTGTCAGGAGTTTTCTCATCATCGGTAAACGAGTGGGAGATTACGTTACAACTCGCCACATACTCTTCGGATTCATCCGATGAGCTCTCTTCATCATCCCCCTCTTGAAAGATGTGGTTGAGGAACTCTTGTAATGTGACAGGAGTTCGCGCCTTTTGATTATACTCTTCCAGCGCGTCGATTTGCTTCTGCAAGTTCGTGTGCTCGTCTCCAAGCTTCGCGGGCTTCTTGGATTTCTTCTTCTTTTTCTTCGAAGATTTTGACGGTTGGGCGTGAGTACTTGGGCCCTTATCACGAGCCTTCGTAGTTGTGCGGGGCTTCAACATCCCCTCGATAATTTGAGGTTCAAGAGGGTCTTTCCATTCGATCGCAGGGCACGCGTGAAGGTCTCTCAGCATTCTTTTGGTTTTCGTTGATAGCACGACCTCCCATGGAGTTTCTTCAATAAAGGAGCAGGTTGCCCCCAATGTATCTGTTTTCTTAGGAGTATGCGGCTGTGGTGGGCTCACCTTCCACTTCTCGGACAGTACAAACTTCCTCTGGAGGTATTGATCTTCAATCCATCCTTTGAAGACAAAGCAATCTTCAATCAGATGACTTACCGTTTGATGGTAAGGGCAATAGCTAGGGTTATTCACCTCGGTGGGTTGTGGCGGTCGCCTTGAATTTGGTAGGTTTATAAGTCTGTTGCGTATTGCCAGCTCGAATAGCCGTTTCGTTTTGTCCCGTGGGAACGAGTAGGGACGTTTCATCTTCTCATTATAATACCGACGTCTTTCTTCCAATTGATCCGCCGGTTTCGGGGCGTTAGGTTGCTGTTGGGCATTTGCGATGAAGGTTGCCCTTCCTTTACCCTTGTCATTCCGAGGTTCCGACTTCGGGGGAGGTGGTCTATGACCCATCTGGTCCATCTGAGCCAACTTGTCAATTAAAGCCTGGAATGTAGTTGGCTTAAAGAATATCATAAACTGGGAGATAGTTGCGTGGGGGTCTAGGGTTCCCACGAACATGCCTACTGCGGGTGCCTCCTCAATGCGTTGCTCGCATCTCGACCACAAGTTCCGCCAGTGTATAGCATACTGGACCCAGGTTTCGCCTGGTTTTACCCTGGCGTTAATCAAAGCAGTTATTGGAGTGCGTTCGCTGGCACTTGCGAATCGCTGAGTGAATAACAACTCCATTTCAGCGAACGTTTTGATAGAATCGTTCGGGAGTTCCGAATACCATTCGAATGCTGTTTCTGATAAGCTACCTACGAACTGGCAGAGCAACAGTTTATCATCACCGCCGGTGTTACCGCAGAGGGCCCGGAACTGGGCGACATGTTGATGGGGATTGCCGGTCCCCTTGTACATGTGGAATTTTGGTATCGTATAGCCTTGCGGGTATTTGATTTGGTCGTACCAGCTTGGATACGGCCGCCCCGTTTTCACGACTTGACCAGCTGCCTCAGTCGCATGATGGACCCGGATTTGCTGGGCTATGTAGTCAGCCAAGTCCGCCTTAGAGATTGCCTCCTCCTTGGCCGTTGAGAGGGCCGGCAGTGGATTCGACGTTTCTCCTCGGTCGTCTTCAAGAACGATTGGGGGATCTTCGGCGGGCAAGTCCTGCTGGATCATCATTCCTATCATATCTTGGAAGAGAAGGCCCATACGTTGTATGTTGGCTGCTTGTTCAGCAGCCTCTTTGTCCTTTTTCTCCAGTATCCGGCGAAGGAATTCAGCGTCGGTTTCTTCTTTTTGGCGCGTGTCTGAGGACGTTTCTGGGCTTTCTTTTGGCCCGGTAAGTGCGGCCATAGCACTCATCATTGCTTGGAGCTTTTGTTGCTGCTCCTGGGCTTTCGTCACGGATCGGGTAAGTGGTCGGTGGACTGTAGAAGTGCGGCTTTCCTCCTTTCCAGAGGCCATGTATACGGTGTGGACCATCATGCCCCCAGACTTAGGGCGTCTGGGCTCAGTGCTTTCAGCCGTCGTCGCACGCTGGGGGATCTTCTCTGGCTTCCTCCTTTTGTGAGCAGTGGAGGTTGAGGGGGCCGTTGAGGTGGGCGCCCGACAGCCTTTCGGGGTTTAGCCTGGTGTCCAGCTTCCGGTTGGATTTTCAGCTTCTTGTGCTGGCAGGAGGAGTTTGGATCGATGATCGAGTCTCGGGCCTGCCGCCAAACCTTATAGATTTTGGAAGACAGCCGTTGAGGAGATTGGGGCTGTTCTGATTCCATTTCCACAACCTTTTTTAACGGGGGAGGAGACCTCTTCAGCACTGCAGTAGGAGAATTTCTTCGCACTTTATTTAGCATTTCGAAGCTGTTCCCAGTTGGAACAGCAGCATTAACTTCTGCCTCCGGGGCTGATGGAGTCAACCCAGAGGGGGAGTTGCCCCCAGCCTTCCTTACTCGGCGCCAATGGCGACGTCGAGCGTGTCGAGCGGACGGCGTTGGGTCAGCGGTAAGAATGGTCTTGTCTTTCCCCCTGTGTGGGTGAGGGGTTGCTGTTGGTGTTAGCCTGTCAAAGACCGATGTCCTTTGGGTAGCAGGAGCGGGAGCTGAAGCCGTCAATCTTGTAAAGACCGACTTTGTGGCAGGGGAAGTCGCTTTGATGTCTTCAGGAGCAGGACCGGTCACTTTCTTAGAAGCAGCCTTCTCTGAGATTGTAGGCTCCATGATGAGTTCGCAGGATTTCTGGCCCAATCTAGAGAAGACCGAGGCGTTGACGTTGGGCGACTCGTTGAGAGGAGCCGCGGAAGGGGTAAGACGATCAAAGACCGACTTCTTGAGAGCTTTCTTTGTCAGCACCGGCGCCGCGAAGCTTGATGGTAGGAGTATAGTCCCAAAGAACAATCCGGTAGTGGCTTGAGTTACCTGGTCTGCCGGCATTGTGAACAACGAAGCAGCTTGGGGTCCGTAGGCTATGCCTCCTGGCGAGGCAGAGCGTTGGTCGCAATTGCAGTTCGAGCAGTTGGAGAATTTCGCAGAAGTAGAAGCCATCGATCCTTTGCTTTCTGCAACAAGCAAGACGCCCATTCTTAGTATCTTGAAACCCAAGGGCAACTATTAGCGAACCGCGATTGGTTCACGAATCACGACACACGAAGTGTGGAGTGGAAAGAGGAAGAGGTCCCACCGGGCGTGCCAGAATCTGTTCCCCTCCGAACGGCGGCCTGGACTCGGGACGTCCGAGCCTGGGGTTCGGGGCAGATGCTAATTGGTGCTATCCGTCCATCTCTCCGAAGATGCCAAGTTGATCTATGACACCGTATATCGAGGGTTTAAACGGATGCGGCCGATGTAGCAGACTTCGTCAGATTCTCCCTCGTTTGAGGGGTTTTTGATTGTGGGGACGCTCTTCCCTGCAGGCGCAAGCCCCTGCAGTTAATTACGCTACCGCATCGCGGTAACAACTTTCTCCTTCTCCAGATGGTCACTTCGTGTCGTGTGTGTCTATTTTATGCTTTGTTGCCCGTGGATTGTTTACGGAGACTAAGTTATGTCGTCGCCCGTAGGGCGTGGACTAGTCCAAATCCGTATTTATCTTAGATTTGGGTTTGGGGGTTTGGTTTGAGGACACGTCAGCCATACTTGAGGCTAAGATCAACTCAAACGTTTGTTAAGGATACGTTAGTCCGATTTGAGACTAAGATCAACTTAACAGGATCGTTTAGATCCGACAAAAGAGCGTTTGGGCTCCATTGTTCCAGTTTAGGGACATAGTGGTCCATCGTATATGTGGCCGTCGGGACCCGTCACCTCTCTGACGACGTTGAAGGATTACAACGACGGATGTCAGAGGAGTTCAGAGATGTACCCTCGAGCCAAAGTTGATTTGGGGGATTCATAGTCCAGTCTGTTTGAAGGTTTAAGGATACGTTAGCCATCTTTAAGGCTAAGATCAACTTAAACGGGACCGTTTAGATCCGACAAAAGAGCGTTTGGGGCTCTATTGTTCTAGTTTAAGGACATTGCGGTCCGTGGTTAGTTTAGAGACATTGCGGTCCATGGGTAGTTTAAGGACATTGCGGTCCATGGGTAGTTTAAGGACATTGCGGTCCATGGGTAGTTTAAGGACATTGCGGTCCATTGTTAGTTTTAAGACATCTCGGTCAAGGTTAAGGACGTCATAGTCCATGGGTTTAGGGACTCCACAGTCCGGTATGTGCTCTGGATGCTTCACACGGGTTCACTGCCGTGCTCGGCGAGGACCAGGCTCCGCTCTGGACGTTTTCCGCGGGGTCAAAGAGTGACGTTATCCACGTTCCACGTAACCAGGAATTTTGTATTAGACATGGGTTTAAGGACCCCACAGTCCGTATCATGGGTGGTCGTCGGGACCCGTCACCTCTTTGAAGACATTGAGGGATTACAATGCCAAGTATCAAAGGAGTGAAGAGATGTACCCTAGAACCGGAATGGATTAAATAGTCCTTGGCCCAATTTGAGATCAAGACCCATTAATTATATTATGAGCCCATTGGCCCACTTAATTACGAATTGAGGACTTATGGCCAACTTGGGCTAAGTCCTATCATGTCTGGAATATTGACTTCTTTTGGGTCCATTGAGGGAGAGACTTTGCCTCTATCCCTTTAGCCAATTGGGCCAAAGCCTAGTGTTAAACACTTCAGAACAATCAGTGTTGAACACTGGTAATGAGGTTGACAAGTTAGTGTTTAACACTAAAAGATAATTGGTGTTAAACACCAGCAACAAGGCTTTCAGATTAGTGTTAAACACTAAAACAGATCAGTATCAAGCATTGGCAACGAAGCTTTCAAATTAGTGTTAAACACTAAGGTAGTCCGTGTTGAACACTGCAAATAAAGTTCTTTGATTAGTGTTGAACACTACAGCCCAACAGTGTTTTGACACTGGATTCAGGAGTTCCAACTTAGTGTTAAACACTAAAGCAAGAGGGGTCACGTGGCGACACGTGAGAGCGCCCTCCCTTCATTTATTCTGCTGAAACTGCTGCATCTTTCAGAGCATCACGTGCCATCACGTGACGGGCATTCATATGCCTATGTATTAGAGCTTCTGTCAAGGGTCACGTGGGTCACGTGGGGGACTGCCTCAAAGGGCTTTCTGTAGATCTCTTAGGGGGGTCACGTGGTGACACGTGACCCTGCCTCTATGTTGTTTTAGAGAATCTGTTAATCTTTCTTTCAGGAATTAAATTCCTCGAGCTTTTAAATTTTCAAAGGAATTAAATTCCTACTTCCTTTTTGAAGACTTATATTCTGGAGTAGAATTGAACCCTGAATCTTCTGTAGGAATTAAATTCCTCGTTTACGTTGTCACGCCCCGCTTCCCAAAATACGGAATACGAGGGGTAGACAAGGCCAGCCATGCTCCTACGGTCAAGGAAATGTCCTGCCGTAGTCACACTTCGGCTTCTAGTTTATCATGGTAAACAGCATATAATGCGCAGGTAATGAGAAATGCAGTAACTGAAGTAAACAATGTAAAGACTGACCTGAGGTGGAACGAATGAATGTAACTCGGGAAGGCAAGTCAAGAAGTCTGTGATGCACTGGTCCAGGCTAAATCGTCTTCTCACACTGAGCATGCATACTCAGGTCGTCAGAGCGACACAATAGCAATATAATGTATATAATCAAGTAACAGTTCTAACAGTAGTAATAGATATGAATAACGGTAAAACATCATGAATATGAATGAGCAGAGATCAATGCAGCGGAAAAGTAAAGCAGTATAACAATATGTCACGAAATGTCAACACAGTATAGAAGGAATGTAAATGACAGTAACCCTATCGGTCTCTAAGTCTCACTGCACAGGTCAATAAGCCTATCGTCAGTCCAAGTGTGAGAGTCAACCACTCGCGAGTGTCCTCCACCCAAGGGTAGAACCCAAGGGCAAGGGACCACGGGCCCAACATGTAACGAGTGTATCACGGTGATATAGCACATACCCTGTAAATCTCCATATAACTCCCTAAATATATAAGCCGGCATGGGACTCCCGAGATTCTGTTGAATTCACACTTGAACTACCCACACCCCGTGGTCTACATCAGACGCTAACCATCACCCTAAATACTAATCGATCCGTGACAAGTCTGCGCGAGAACTGGAGGCGGGACCTCCATCAAGCACGTCCCGACTAATACCTAAGACAAATGGCAGTGTCGGATGCCTTATCCATGACATCCGTGCAAGCGCTTCCATAAGTGTCCCATACCACTTATAGTCACACGTACACGCATCCCACAGACGTCGACAATGCAATAGAATAAAAGGGACACTGATTGTGCACAAGTACGTATCACTTTCACTTAATCACAAATACACGAACACTTACGTACTTGCCACAATCACCACTAAGATCTAACACTGGGTAAATGCACGATGTCACTAGGTTATCACTACAATGATATAGGTATGATCTGATGCATGAACAGTATAAGAAGCACAACTAAGGTATCATAAAAACAGCAGTCTATCACTTGCACGATTTATCATGAAACATATGTATATAATTTAGCGAAATGATAAACAGATAGTATTTAATATGTTCAGTTATCTATCCTTAGAATTTTGTTTCAGGTCAAACGGGTTTCAGGATCATTAGTTATAACTGTTTCATTTTAAGCGCACGCGGCTGGAAATCCAGTTTCAGAATCAGGAATCCATTTCGCAACGCATTTTAACCCCAGTTGGGATCATAATTTAGCGACGCTACAGTTGGATGAATTCTAGGGTTTTCAGTAAAGTTTTCAACGCAACAAACGGATCTTCAATCGCGTCTGTACGTTAGGAGTTATAATCTGTTTAATATCAACATGTCAATTCTGTATCTGCTGGGACTGTTATGTGTCCCGATGTTCTAAATTACAGATTAAATAGTAAATGATAACGAAACAGGATGAAATTAAATGTGTTGTCTAGCTAACAGATTTATCTATAATAATCAGCGGAGTTCCGCAACCTACGAGTTAAGGAAATCCTATGGTATCCATTACGGGACAGCAAGCACAATGTGAGTCGCTCTGGACTGCAGTCCAGAGTCGTACTCCGATACAATTATCATCACGATTTAGGTACAGGAATGTCTGGAAACTAGCATAGGGTTAAAGTTCGTCGAATTAGCTTCGATTTAAGCCCTCGAACGCACCATTCTAATATGTATATGATTTATGATGAATTTAACTATTTTCAGGTGCAACAGAATTTCAGTTTTACGATCAAACTTGGGGGTAGTCGTTTTGATTATTAACAATCATATTTTCCAGTGAAACTTTCACACATTATCCATCATAGCCAGGGCCAAAGTAATTAGTCCAGTTCCGTCATATTTAATAATAATTTTCTATGAGAACGAGCATCGAACAGTTTTGTTATAATATTTACATAAAGCAAACATGTGATATCTCTACGATATTGACTTGTAACATATAGAGAATAGCATGAAAGCAAGTAAAAACTTGCCTGGAGGCGCACGGCAGCGAGGTACAGTAAGGGCGCGCGACGAGCTATCACCGCGACGGTACGGCTCCGGGTGAGCTCGGGCCTGTTCTCGATCGGCGAGGGCTCGGGGCGTCGTCGGGGTGTCTGCGGTGGTCCCAACTCTTGATGGTGGCTGCTTGTGTGGTGGTGGCCGAAAGGTGGAATGTTTGGCCACGGAGAGAGAGAGAGAAAGAGAATTGCTGAGAAAGAGAGAGAAGGAGATTTAGAGAAAGACAGAGAAAGAGTGAGGGAGTGTGTTTGCAGGGAGAGAGAGGAGAGGGAGAGTAGAGAGTGAGAGTGACAGAGAGATAGAGGGATGAGCAGAGAGAGAAATTTGAGAGTGAGAGTGAGAAGAGGGAGGGAAGCAGGGGGAGAAAGAGAGAGCTGTGAGTTAGAGAAGAAAACAGAGGAGGGAGAGGGTGAGATGACGAGAACGACGACGATGACGAGGGAGTCGACGGACGGGGCGCCGGCGGTGTGGGTGCCCGGTGGTCGAGCTCGGGTGAGGGGGTGCAGGGGATCTTGGGTGGGAGCAGAGAGCTCGGGAACGAAGGAGGGGATGCAAGGATGATGGCGAGGTGATGATGATGGTGGTGCTCGGTCGACGGGGAGGGGATGAGGAGAGAAGATGAATGGGTCGAAGTCGTCGACAACGACTGGGTAGGGTGCAGGAGATCTCGAGGAGGAGGGAGAACGAGGAGAAAGGAAACGAGATGAGGAGAGGGTGTGAGGGAGATCGAGCGACGAAATTAGGGAGGGGAGTGCGAGGGTAACGTCGCAGAGACGTGGGCGCGAGAGCGTGGGCGGAGGCGTCGGCGAAGGGAAACGCGCGCGAGAAAAGGGGAGAGAGCCGTTGGACTTTTGAAGGAGATGAACAGGGCTAAGCGGGTCGGGTCGAAGCGCGAGCGGGTGAGGGGAGAGCGGGACGCGGGCTTGGTGGGCTGGGCTGGCACGAATAATTGAAAAGAAAGGAAATTTTATATGGGGAATTTTAATGGAGTGGGCTGGGAATAAGGGGCTGGGCTCGGCCAGACTAAAACTGAATTGAAGATTAAATGTTAAAAGGAAATGGGGCCGGGCTTGAGGAAATAATGAGAACAAAGGAAATATTGAGAGGGCCGGGCCTGACAATTCTTTAGAAGGAAACTCAATAAATATGATGAGGGGCCAGAATTTTGAACAAAATTTGGGGAACAAATATGGGAGCGGCCTGAGAGTGGGCTGAGGTGAGATAAAAGAATTTAATTAATGAAGTGACTGAGGGATATGGGGCTGGGCTCGGGCCAGAGAAAATAAGATTATATGAAGATTATAATGGATTGGGCTGTTGAAAGTTTTGTGGCCGAGAAATATAGAGAGGAAAAATGGAAGAGGCCGAGAATTGAAAGGAAAGGTCGGTTTAAATATGTTAGGCTGAGAATTCTGAAGGTTAAATTAATTTAAATTGAGTTGGGCTTAGGGATATATGTAATATAGTTTTGGGCTTGTGCCAGAATTAAGATTTTAGCATAAAAATGGAATAGGCTGGTGTTTTAAAAATAACAGGAAAACTAAGTTTAATAAATAGGGAAAGGGCTCACTAGGGTAAATGGGCTGAGGGGAAAAATCAAATGAAAAAGATTTAGTTTTGGGTTCTAAATTCAATAACAGGAAAACGGCTGAGCTGAATAATAAAAATATTAGGAAAGGAAATTTCAGTTAGGTTTAAGGTATGTAAAATAAAATAGATAACATTATAAAATAAAATAAATAAAATTATAAAATAACCAAATACAGATTCTGGTATAAAAAGGGGCTGGGTATTACATCATACCACCCTTACAAAAATTTCGTCCTCGAAATTTAAAATAACCGATAGGTTATACCAACATAAGCGAAAGCTATTATATTGCACACTAACATAAAATATTTATTATCAGTATGAGGACGAAAAGTTTTAAAATAGGTATAAGTAAGAACAACGTACGGAAAGGTAGGTCTAAAAAGCTATAATGCAGGAATAACTATAAAGGTAACTTCATATATTGAAATATAAATAACAACAATAACGAACAATATCATTCGAGGCGTACTCGATAAAATCGAAATTTAACTATATGCACGTATAATCATAATAAAGTAGCATAGCAGAAATAATAAGTATCAAGTATACCACTTATAATAGTAACAACGCAACACTCGAAGATAAAGTAACCATACTGAGGTAGTGAAAGCTTATACGTTAGGTTAAAACATTTTAAGATAATTTATCGATCGATCAGTTTAAATCAACTTAGAAAACTCTCATAACGGAAAAAGATACATGGAACAATATATACGCAGTGTAAGTTTGCGCTACTGAAAACGAGATTAATAATAGCGTACTTAAAATATGTGAAATAGAGTAATCAATAAAACGTACTCTTTGATAAATTTAAAGTACTGAGAACTAAATTTTGAATAACAGTGTCCCTAAATATAATTAGTGTAATAGGAAAAACACAAATAGGTATAGGGCTAGATAGGGTAATGATTATAAGGAAGTGTGGCTCAATCAGAAGGTTGAAGTGTGTCGGCTTTAGACTGAAGATCAAGGAGTCTGGGATCGGGTCAGCACAGAGAGTAAAGATGAGCAACACCGGAATACAAAAGGAAAAGTGTGGGGAAAACAACAGTTGGTACAACACACGAATCAAAATTTGAAGAGTTAGTGAACTCGGAAGTTTCACAAGAATGGTTCTCCTCCTAGAAGGATCTCAAACGGGGTACAGACGAGGGATGGAGGGTGGCTCATTCCAAGGATCAGGGTGCGGTACTTTCTAATCGAAACGAGGGTGAAAACTATACAATGAGTAGGGGTGGACAGTCAGGGAACTCAGTAGAAAATAAACGGATATGAGCGATAAACAAGTGTCAAGCGAATCAATAATCGGGAATTTACGAACTCAGAAGATTCATCTCATTCAAGAAAATTTGAAACAAGGCATTCCTAAAGGCGAAAAGTGGCCCTAAACTATACATAGTTTATTTGGCCAAAAAGACAACATCAAAAGATAATTCCGTCATCCGCGGTTGTGAAGATTCAGCAGGTTGCGGTAGGCTCGCGCACTCAGATAGGGGCGTCCATTTCCATACTGCCTCGCAGGTATCGCTATTGGGAGTTCGTCCACAGCAGGGTCCTGATCTTCTAGTCCTTCATCCTCAGATGGAACTTCTTCATCGAGGTCCGATCCCATGTGGTTTTCTTCTTCTACATTCTCTTCCATAGGAATTTCCCCCACTTGGTTTTCTTCCATCGGTTCTCCCTCGGGGTCTTCATCGGGATCTTCCTCTATCGGTTCTTCCTCTACAGGGTTCTCTTCGGGATCTCCTTCTTCCTCGTCGGAATCAGCTAACACGTTAAACTCTGGGGCAACTGCTTCTTCGTCCTCTGAATTATTGTTTTCGAAGTTGTCCTGGGGACCGTTGATCTCGTCTTCAGGACTCATCAGTGTGTGATCTACAGAAACGCAAGATGGTGTATCCTCATCTAAATGCGGCGCTGCTCCAGGGTGGGCCATGGTCTGAAAGAAAGAGAGTCGTGATTAAACAATGGAATGAAATAAGGAAAATGGCCAAGTGTACGAAGTATCAAAAGATATACAGTGGCAAGAATTGTAGAATCAAGAATAAAAGGTTATGCTACTGAATAATATGAACAAGGGAGAAGACAAGAGAAGGATACATATAATACGATTCAAATTTTATTGCATTCAACTAAAAGTTCAGCGGATACAAGGTTCAAATGGAAGGAAATGTTTATAAGAGTACGACAACAAAATACTGAAATTGAAAAACATATAATTCTTCTTTGACTGTCAGAACGCTGCATCATTGTTACGCGAGTTGAATCCTGCGTCTGATCCGCCTTATCGTCGAAGTCCGAACTACGCGACAATCCTCACTTGGCAGAAGTGGGGAGTGTGGACGAGTTTCCTCCTTGCAGTTCCTTCCTTTCTGGGCAACCGTTGATAAGATGTTTGTCGGAACCGCATATCAGACATTTCCCATGGGCACGGCGACAATCCTTCTGAAGATGTCCTGGTCTCTTACAATATCCACAGCAGGGGTTCTTCTGGTACTTATGTTGCGGGGAAACAAATTGGCGTTTCATCTTCTTCCCTTTTCCTCGTCCAAAAGAGATCCCTGTATGATAGGAGACTCCCGCTGGGGTCTGACTCACTTGTCTTCTCAGCCCTTCAGCTAATAGGTCGTTTGTTCGCTCCTGGGCTTCCTTTAAACCTTGTAGTACACTAAGGATCTCAACAGTCTGATTCTGGGGAGCGGACAAAGATGAAGAGTCGTTGGAAGACATGATCCTGAAACACCCATTTGAGGATGATATAAGTCACAAGCTAAATGAATCAAAATATAATATGGATAGAACAAGGATTCAAGAATATCGGAGATGATGAATATCATTACAAGTGGGGAATCAACGGTATCACTTTAAGTCACTTGAATAGAGTACGGTAGTGCAATTGCCACCACGTACCCTTGTCAAGTCATCCGAAACCATAGTGAATGGATAGCTGAACACACGATGTGAATATGGATCAAGAATGACAGGTTTACAATCTAGACCGAGTGACGTCTTAGATTGCCAAACTTTACACGGAAAACTGCAATCCCAAACGATGCAAAACCCGGGCTCTGATACCAACTAAACCATGTCACGCCCTGCTTCCCAAAATACGGAATACGAGGGGTAGACAAGGCCAGCCATGCTCCTACGGTCAAGGAAATGTCCTGCCGTAGTCACACTTCGGCTTCTAGTTTATCATGGTAAACAGCATATATTGCGCAGGTAATGAGAAATGCAGTAACTGAAGTAAACAATGTAAAGACTGACCTGAGGTGGAACGAATGAATGTAACTCGGGAAGGCAAGTCAAGAAGTCTGTGATGCACTGGTCCAGGCTAAATCGTCTTCTCACACTGAGCATGCATACTCAGGTCGTCAGAGCGACACAATAGCAATATAATGTATATAATCAAGTAACAGTTCTAACAGTAGTAATAGATGTGAATAACGGTAAAACATCATGAATATGAATGAGCAGAGATCAATGCAGCGGAAAAGTAAAGCAGTATAACAATATGTCACGAAATGTCAACACAGTATAGAAGGAATGTAAATGACAGTAACCCTATCGGTCTCTAAGTCTCACTGCACAGGTCAATAAGCCTATCGTCAGTCCAAGTGTGAGAGTCAACCACTCGCGAGTGTCCTCCACCCAAGGGTAGAACCCAAGGGCAAGGGACCACGGGCCCAACATGTAACGAGTGTATCACGGTGATATAGCACATACCCTGTAAATCTCCATATAACTCCCTAAATATATAAGCCGGCATGGGACTCCCGAGATTCTGTTGAATTCACACTTGAACTACCCACACCCCGTGGTCTACATCAGACGCTAACCATCACCCTAAATACTAATCGATCCGTGACAAGTCTGCGCGAGAACTGGAGGCGGGACCTCCATCAAGCACGTCCCGACTAATACCTAAGACAAATGGCAGTGTCGGATGCCTTATCTATGACATCCGTGCAAGCGCTTCCATAAGTGTCCCATACCACTTATAGTCACACGTACACGCATCCCACAGACGTCGACAATGCAATAGAATAAAAGGGACACTGATTGTGCACAAGTACGTATCACTTTCACTTAATCACAAATACACGAACACTTACGTACTTGCCACAATCACCACTAAGATCTAACACTGGGTAAATGCACGATGTCACTAGGTTATCACTACAATGATATAGGTATGATCTGATGCATGAACAGTATAAGAAGCACAACTAAGGTATCATAAAAACAGCAGTCTATCACTTGCACGATTTATCATGAAACATATGTATATAATTTAGCGAAATGATAAACAGATAGTATTTAATATGTTCAGTTATCTATCCTTAGAATTTTGTTTCAGGTCAAACGGGTTTCAGGATCATTAGTTATAACTGTTTCATTTTAAGCGCACGCGGCTGGAAATCCAGTTTCAGAATCAGGAATCCATTTCGCAACGCATTTTAACCCCAGTTGGGATCATAATTTAGCGACGCTACAGTTGGATGAATTCTAGGGTTTTCAGTAAAGTTTTCAACGCAACAAACGGATCTTCAATCGCGTCTGTACGTTAGGAGTTATAATCTGTTTAATATCAACATGTCAATTCTGTATCTGCTGGGACTGTTATGTGTCCCGATGTTCTAAATTACAGATTAAATAGTAAATGATAACGAAACAGGATGAAATTAAATGTGTTGTCTAGCTAACAGATTTATCTATAATAATCAGCGGAGTTCCGCAACCTACGAGTTAAGGAAATCCTATGGTATCCATTACGGGACAGCAAGCACAATGTGAGTCGCTCTGGACTGCAGTCCAGAGTCGTACTCCGATACAATTATCATCACGATTTAGGTACAGGAATGTCTGGAAACTAGCATAGGGTTAAAGTTCGTCGAATTAGCTTCGATTTAAGCCCTCGAACGCACCATTCTAATATGTATATGATTTATGATGAATTTAACTATTTTCAGGTGCAACAGAATTTCAGTTTTACGATCAAACTTGGGGGTAGTCGTTTTGATTATTAACAATCATATTTTCCAGTGAAACTTTCACACATTATCCATCATAGCCAGGGCCAAAGTAATTAGTCCAGTTCCGTCATATTTAATAATAATTTTCTATGAGAACGAGCATCGAACATTTTTGTTATAATATTTACATAAAGCAAACATGTGATATCTCTACGATATTGACTTGTAACATATAGAGAATAGCATGAAAGCAAGTAAAAACTTGCCTGGAGGCGCACGGCAGCGAGGTACAGTAAGGGCGCGCGACGAGCTATCACCGCGACGGTACGGCTCCGGGTGAGCTCGGGCCTGTTCTCGATCGGCGAGGGCTCGGGGCGTCGTCGGGGTGTCTGCGATGGTCCCAACTCTTGATGGTGGCTGCTTGTGTGGTGGTGGCCGGAAGGTGGAATGTTTGGCCACGGAGAGAGAGAGAGAAAGAGAATTGCTGAGAAAGGGAGAGAAGGAGATTTAGAGAAAGACAGAGAAAGAGTGAGGGAGTGTGTTTGCAGGGAGAGAGAGGAGAGGGAGAGTAGAGAGTGAGAGTGACAGAGAGATAGAGGGATGAGCAGAGAGAGAAATTTGAGAGTGAGAGTGAGAAGAGGGAGGGAAGCAGGGGGAGAAAGAGAGAGCTGTGAGTTAGAGAAGAAAACAGAGGAGGGAGAGGGTGAGATGACGAGAATGACGACGATGACGAGGGAGTCGACGGACGGGGCGCCGGCGGTGTGGGTGCCCGGTGGTCGAGCTCGGGTGAGGGGGTGCAGGGGATCTTGGGTGGGAGCAGAGAGCTCGGGAACGAAGGAGGGGATGCAAGGATGATGGCGAGGTGATGATGATGGTGGTGCTCGGTCGACGGGGAGGGGATGAGGAGAGAAGATGAATGGGTCGAAGTCGTCGACAACGACTGGGTAGGGTGCAGGAGATCTCGAGGAGGAGGGAGAACGAGGAGAAAGGAAACGAGATGAGGAGAGGGTGTGAGGGAGATCGAGCGACGAAATTAGGGAGGGGAGTGCGAGGGTAACGTCGCAGAGACGTGGGCGCGAGAGCGTGGGCGGAGGCGTCGGCAAAGGGAAACGCGCGCGAGAAAAGGGGAGAGAGCCGTTGGACTTTTGAAGGAGATGAACAGGGCTAAGCGGGTCGGGTCGAAGCGCGAGCGGGTGAGGGGAGAGCGGGACGCGGGCTTGGTGGGCTGGGCTGGCACGAATAATTGAAAAGAAAGGAAATTTTATATGGGGAATTTTAATGGAGTGGGCTGGGAATAAGGGGCTGGGCTCGGCCAGACTAAAACTGAATTGAAGATTAAATGTTAAAAGGAAATGGGGCCGGGCTTGAGGAAATAATGAGAACAAAGGAAATATTGAGAGGGCCGGGCCTGACAATTCTTTAGAAGGAAACTCAATAAATATGATGAGGGGCCAGAATTTTGAACAAAATTTGGGGAACAAATATGGGAGCGGCCTGAGAGTGGGCTGAGGTGAGATAAAAGAATTTAATTAATGAAGTGACTGAGGGATATGGGGCTGGGCTCGGGCCAGAGAAAATAAGATTATATGAAGAATATAATGGATTGGGCTGTTGAAAGTTTTGTGGCCGAGAAATATAGAGAGGAAAAATGGAAGAGGCCGAGAATTGAAAGGAAAGGTCGGTTTAAATATGTTAGGCTGAGAATTCTGAAGGTTAAATTAATTTAAATTGAGTTGGGCTTAGGGATATATGTAATATAGTTTTGGGCTTGTGCCAGAATTAAGATTTTAGCATAAAAATGGAATAGGCTGGTGTTTTAAAAATAACAGGAAAACTAAGTTTAATAAATAGGGAAAGGGCTCACTAGGGTAAATGGGCTGAGGGGAAAAATCAAATGAAAAAGATTTAGTTTTGGGTTCTAAATTCAATAACAGGAAAACGGCTGAGCTGAATAATAAAAATATTAGGAAAGGAAATTTCAGTTAGGTTTAAGGTATGTAAAATAAAATAGATAACATTATAAAATAAAATAAATAAAATTATAAAATAACCAAATACAGATTCTGGTATAAAAAGGGGCTGGGTATTACATACGTGAAGAACTAAATAGGGTTAAACCCTAATAAAAGCTTTTTTTTAAGGAATTAAACTCCTTGTTAAATTATGATTAAGGGAATTGAATTCCAGTTGTTTCAACATAACTAAGTTCTTAATCAGGGTTAAACCCTGTTTCTTCTGTTCTGAAGGAATTAAATTCCCATAACACAGGGTCAAGCCCTACTTTTATCTTAGAGGAATTAAATTCCTATAGTTCTGTGAGAATTAAATTCTCATTTTTCCATTCCTTCTCCATGTTTTGGATCTGCATGGCAGGATCTCAACCCATTGAGAATTAAATTCTCAACCTAAAGGGGAGATGTGCACTTTGCAGATCCTCTACCAAAGAGAGAAGAAAAAAGTTCTTCTGTTTTTACATTATCAGAGTTAAACTCTGTTGAGAATCAAATTCTACTTCTTTCAAGAAGCATTCCCTTTCTTACCTAGGGTTTTCTTTTGCAGAAGCTCCAAATTCCTCAAAGTATCAAGGCTCTCTCCTTTTTTCTCCTTCTGCGTGTGTATGCTTTTTTGTATCTCTTGGCTCCTATTTATAGGAGAAGCCGCTGAACCAATCAGTTTTGGTAAATCTTTTATTGAGAGATTTGATTTGCATCCATCATTCGTTCTGGACCTTTGGATTATTAGGTGAATTTTATTCACCATTGGATTTTGAATCCAGAGATTCTCCTTTGTTATTTTGGTTAGATTTAAAGGGGAAATCTTTCCAAACTCGAGATTTTTCCATAGATAGGTGATATTTAATCATCTCTGAATCTTTAATTTGATCGGTTCCAGATAATTGCTTTCCTTTGGAAAGATTTGAATCTCTTTCAGAATTTAATTCTGTTAGCAAAAATGGGCTTTGAAAGCCGGTCACGTGTGACCACGTGACCCATGGTCACGTGTGGACACGTGACTCTCTTGGAACGAGCCTTTCTCCTCTTTTGCACTCTTCCTTCTTCTGTTGCTTAGCCGTCACGTGCTACCACGTGACCCCTGGTCACGTGTGAGCACGTGACCCCTGTCTGGTGCTTCTTTCCTTGGTTCAACTGGAGAGCGAGTCTGCTGCTTTGAACGTCACGTGCCAACACGTGACCCTGGTCACGTGGGAGCACGTGACCTCTTCTGAAGCCTTTTTTCTTGACTTGATCAGGGAACCGGTGTGCCTTTGACGCTTGCTCTTAAATGTCACGTGTCGCCACGTGACCCTGGTCACGTGGGAGTACGTGACTCTTTCTGAAGCCTCTTTTCTTCAATGTGGTCGGGAAACTGAACTTGCCCTTGCTGATGCGCTTAGGTGTCACGTGCCAACACGTGACTGCTGGTCACGTGTAAGCACGTGACCCTTCCCTGAAGATTTTCCCAGAAGCTTTCCTGATTTTAAATCAGGAAACAGCAGTGAAGCTGCGCGGTTGCCTCTTGGTGAGGGTTTTGATCTCGGGTGTCGTGGGTAGGCAACTACCAGCCTGGGATGACCGAGCGGGGTAGCCGCTCGAATTCCTCTTGCGAGGGCTTCGATCCCTGGCGTCATGGGTAGGGAGCTTCCAGCCGGAGATGACCGAGCAGGGTAGCTGCTCGGTTGCCTCTTGCGAGGGCTTTGATCCTTCAGGACGAGGGCCGAGCAGGGTTACTGCCCGGTGCCTCTTGGTGAGGACTTTGATTCCTGTCGGTTGTGGTAGGAAGCTACCAGTCGGGGATAGCCGAGCAAGGACTCGACTGTCTCTGGGAGGACTTTGGTCCTTAGCGCGGGAGGGGCTGTAAGAAGCCTACCAAGGACCCTTGGCCGGGCAGGGTTACTTCCCGGTGCCTCTTGGCAAGGGCTTTTGTCATGAAGGATAGCCGAGCGAGGGATCCTCGAGCTCGACTGCCTCTGGGAGGGCTTTTGATCCCTGTCGGTCGTGGTATGAACCTACCAGCCGGGGATAGCCGAGCAGGGTAGCTGCTGAGCTGCCTCTAAGGAGGACTTGGATCCTTAGCGTTGGAGGGGCCATAGGAGGCCTGCTAAGGATAATCGGGCAGTTAAACTGCGCGGTTGCCTCTTGGTGAGGGCTTTGATCCCTGGCGTTGCGAGTAGGGAAGCTACCGGCCAAGGATAGCTGAGTAGAGAAGCCGCTCGGCTGCCTTTACGGAGGACTTTGATCCTTAGCGTTGGAGGGGCCTTAGGAGGCCTGCTAAGGATAACCGGGCAGTGAAGTTGCGCGGTTGCCTCTTGGCGAAGGCTTTGATCCCTAGCGTTGCGAGTAGGGAAGCTACCGGCTAGGGATAGCCGAGTAGGGAAGCTGCTGAGCTGCCTCTAAGGAGGACTTGGATCCTTAGCGTTGGAGGGGCCGTAGGAGGCCTGCTAAGGATAGCCGGGCAGTGAAGCTACGCGGCTGCCTCTTGGCGAGGGCCTTGATCCCTGGCATTGCGAGTAGGGAATCTACCGGCCAGGGATAGCCGAGCAGGGTAGCCGCTTGGCTAATTCTTCATGAGGTTTCACCCGACCATCCCGTTGCAGGTATGGGGAACAGGAACGGTTGCGGCGACCGTGCACGTAGCATGCGCATTGAATGTGGGGGGAGGCGAAGCGCCAGGGTCGCGTCGTTTCGATTCCTCCAGCGAAGGCTCGATGATCGCCGCGTGGCAGCGACTTTTTGGGCGAAAGCGGGTGACTGTTGAGCTCCGTTGGGACGCAGTGGGCTATATAAGGCTGAAGGAGCACTGATCCTTCCTTTCTTCGTAGACAGATCATTGAGAATGCAAGACTTCCCCTTTACCATCCCCGAAATCATCCACTTCGAAGATGTATACCTCTATGAACAGAACTGCACCGAGGACACGGTGCAGTTGGTCTGTGGGAGTATCGAAGACCATTTCGGCTGGCTGCTCCCCCGACGCTCCTCCCTGCTGCAGCTGCTGATATACTCCATCTGGAGGGCATCGCCGGGGCTTTACAACCCCTTGTCCGAGCAGCTCTATGATGAGGCCATGGCAAGCTGCGGTCTCTGAGGCGCTTCGGCCTGATCTCTGCAAATCGGCTGGCTCGCACAGAGGCACTCATCCGTGAGTGCTACGAACTGAGGCTCGGGGTCAACGTGCGCGGGGGGGATCGAGGGCTGAGGTTGGATCTCGTGAGGCCTCGGCTGACGGAGATTTTTACCGAGTATCATGAGCAGTGCTCTCTGCACCCCCTTCCCCCGCTTCTGTAATTTTCTTTTTCTTTTGTATGTATGGCTGAGGAGCCCACAATACCTTTTGAATAAATGAGAACTTTCCTTCTTTTTCGCAATGTTTCATTGATCTTTATTAAATTAAAAACAGACCCTAGGAAGAGTTTACATTGCCTTAAAAGAAAAGTACATGTTAATAGATGACCTTATTAGCGCGGCCCGAGCTCCCCGGAGGCTTGTTGGTCTCCGTGCTCGGCACCGGGTACGGGGCTCCCTGAGCGCCGGACTAGTCATCTGCCGAAACGAGCATGATCTGGCCGATGGTCAGCTCGACGGGAGGAGGACCCTGCTCCTGCTCGCGGTCAGCCTGCCGTTTATCCCTCAAGTAGGCGGTGGGGTGCCCCGATCGGATGAGCTCCTCGATGTAGTCCCGGAGTTGCTTACAATCCTCCATGGCGTGGCCCAGCGTCCGGTAGAAAGCGCAGTAAGGGTCCCGGGTTCGCTTCGAGGCCTGACACGGGATTAGAGGGAACTTGAAGAACCCCTTGCCCTGGGCCTCCTCTAGTAATACTACGAGGGAGACCTTGAGCGGGGTGTACTCCTTGAACTTCGGGTGATAGGGCTGCTGATGCTCCGGCCTCTCTTCCCGAGCCCTCTTCTTCTGGTCGGACCGTTCTGCTCGGGGGAGGTTCGCATTCACCTCGAACTCCAGCTGAACCTCCCACTCGGTCCATGCCTTGATTTCGGCCATGGTCTTAGGCTGTGCCAACGCAAAGGAGCGCAACCACTCCTTATGCCTAAGACCAGATCTGAGTGCCGTGATGACGGTCTCGTCTCGGTGCTCGGGGACCTCGAGGAGGGCGTTGTAGAAGCGGGTGATGTAAGCCTTGAACGTCTCCTTGTCCCCGCTCTTAATTGTGAAGAGGTAGTCGACTGTGCGCTTCTGCTGACGGTTCCCAACGAAGTGGCCGAGGAACTGAGTAGCCAGCTCGTCAAAGGTCGAGATGGAGCGAGGCTCGAGTCCTCGGAACCAGTCCCGACCAGAGCGGATGAGGGTGGCTGGGAAGGCCCTGCACTGGGCGGCGTCGGAATGGTCCTGGAAGCTCATCCCCGCGGTGAAAGCATCCAAATGGTCTTTTGGGTCGGTTTTCCCATCGAACAGAGAGACCTTCGGGGGCTTGTAGTGTGAGGAGACGTGGACAGCGTGCAGCCCCTCGGTAAACGGCTTGGTGAGCGAGTCGGCGGCGTAGTTAGCCCCGTCGCCCGAGAGGTGACCTTCCCGGCACATGCCCTCGATCTTCTTTTCGAGGGCGTCGAGTCGGCCGTGGTACCCCGAGGATTCGACGCCTTGTGATCCTTGGCCTCTACTGCGGGAGACCTGCGTTTGGGCGCGGCCCCGGTTCCTCTCGATGAGGTTCCTCAGATCCCCGGGCGAAGTGGCCCTCGAGCCGTCGTGGCGAGTCCCCTCTGTGCGACCCCGTCTAGGGAGGGGGTGTCGATCATGCCTGTGGACGGGCGAGGTGACCAACATCTCCTCGGGGGGGGGAGTTAAGGGTCGCGAGGAGGCTCGAGGCGAGGTGCTTTGGCGGCGGATCTCGGTGTGGAGCCGTGGGGCGCCCAGCGGGCCTCAGGAAGTATCGGCCCGTGGGATCTGTGGCCGAGGGTCGTAACCTGCCGGTGGCCAGCCGTGCCGACGAAGGCAGAGCCTTCTGGAGGCGGAGGAGCGGCGATCTGGGGTCCTGGCCCAGTCGTTTGGACGCGGACGAGCGCCTCCACAAGGGACTGTAGCCGATCTATTCGGCCGGCGAGGGCGTTGATGATGGCCTTCGGGGGAGGTCCATTTGTGCCTCCGGTGATGGGAAGGCGGCGACTGATACCCGGATCTTTAGGGTGGTCGCTTGCCATGTGGATGGAGATCGGAAGGCCAACTTTGTTTTTTGTGGAGTTTTGTTCCCACAGACGGCGCCAACTGATGGAGCTCCTTTTCGGGTCTCCCTCAGATGTTGTCTTCCGTCGATCTCGATGGATTTTGGAGGTGATATCCTGTTGCGTGTGGGTTTCAATGGATTTTGAGGAGATTGGTGATTTGAGGAGTTTAGCGCCGAGTACCTGAAAAGAAGTTCCGGGGTGGTTTGGTACCACCGAGGACCCTCCGACGATCAAGTTAGCACGAGATCCGAGCAGAGTGACGGCTAAGTGGAATTAAAAAATGGCTTACTTGACCTCTCTGTGATGGGGGTTTATATAGCGGCGCCAGCACGCAGCAGCAGGCGCGAGAATCTCGCCGGCAGTTACGCTCCGACATCACGCCCGCGTAAAGAGCGGATCGCCCATTAATGGGGATTGTGATGGCGTGGAACGTGGGACGCTACTGGCGGAGAATCTGCGCGTGGCGAGATTTACGGAGCGGCGGTTACGCCTGAGTGGTGGAGTTGGTCGGTCGGAGGGACCGAGGAAGATGGCCTCGGTTGGGAAGCTCGGAGACGAGCAAGAGGGCCGAGGAGTCTTGGTCCTTTGGCAGCTCGGGGCGAGCTGAGTGGTCGAGGAGGCCAATTTGCAGGGGGCTCCGAGGAGGGCCGGCTTGTGCTTGCAGGTCGGGTACAGGGGTGGCCTGCTCGGCCTCTGTGGGCCCTTTCTTCTGGGTCCTGGGACTCGTCATCGGCCACGTGTCCTGATCTTGAAGATCGCCAATATTGAGCATCATCAATATCAAAAGATTTGATTGATATTTAATCTCAAATTTGATTTTCATAAAATTTAAATAATATATGCGTAATTTGTTTAGAGACGAAAGATTTTCTTTTGTTAAAAATAATTTGATATAGATTTGATTTCCTATGCCAAAACTTTTAATATAGATGAAAACAACGCCAATTTTTTTAGGAGTGTGTTTATTATAACTGCATGTATTTGCAAATATAATCAAAATCAAGCAAAAGATATATCACCTAAAGCAAGTTTAGGGTTTTCTTAAAATCCAGCGTGGCCCTTGATCTCCCGTGATATCTGGTTCAGGATACGTAATAAAAGATAATTAAAAGCAAGTTCTTAAAATCCAGCCTGGCCATTGATCTCCCATGATATCTGGTTCAGGATACGTAATAAAAGATAATTAAAAGCAAGTTTAGGGTTTTCATAAATCCAGCCTGGCCATTGATCCCCCATGATATCTAGTTCAGGACACGTGGTAATAAAAGATAATTAAACTCTAGAAATAGTTTATATAAAGCTTGTAAAAGGCTGAGAAAAAATATATCTGTATTTATCTTTAAAAATATTTAAATTCAGTGTGAAGGTTTACTATATAAGGACACATCATATTCGCTGACAACTATAAAATAATTCTCAGGCTTCTTAATTTTATTTTAAAATTCAATGTGGAGATTTCTTTTCATTTTTTTGTCATTATTTTTCCTTCGCTATGATGTTAGAGATATTCATTTTATTTTTTAATCCAGTGCGAAGATTTTTTTTCATTGTTTTCCCTCTTTTGCTATAATAGATGATGCGGTCGATTTGCTGTTAAGATGTCACTATTTTATGCTCAATTAGTTTATATCAAGATCTATTTATACCACTCATAATGTGATTTACTATTGAGATGTGATTATTGGATTGATTTATACCAAAATCTATTGTTAATATTTACTGCCCGAAATTTTCTAATAGGTTTTCTAGATTAATTATAGAATAAATTTAGCTTGTTAAACTTTTGTGGTCTGATCCTATGCTTTATTATTTTAGTTTGTTATTGTTATTACTTTATTATTTTGTAAGATTTTATATGATTTAACTGATTATATGTGATATGGCACATACATGTTTTAATCTGATACTCGATTGATTGCGGAGGAGCTTGATTTTGTGGGATTTGTTGTCAATATGCGATTGCTTTAGAAATGTCTAAACCATCTAAATTTTTGTGCACACATACTGATTGACATGTAGAATAAGATATATGGAACCGATCGTCATTTTAATTGATGGACGACGGTGGGATTTTTCCATCTCACTTTGGGAATCCCATCTCACCCTAACATGACATATGCGTATTTTAATACGATACTTAATTGATTGTATGAGGGGATATGAGATTTGTTGTCAATATATGATTTTCTTGATTGCTTGTATGAGAGCGAGGTGGATTTTGCATGACGAAAAATCAAAAAAGAGCAATTTACTTTATGGAATATATATAGATATATAGATATAGATTAATCAATAATAATTGTACAGTCTCATACACCTGTCGGATTTGTTAATAATTTAAACAAACTAGATTTTTAAGAGTGAAGGGTCGTGGGGCCCTTGTACTTGAGCGCCTAATTAATTAATTAGCGAAGAGATCCCAGAATTAATTAAATAAATAAACAAAAATACCCAAATCGATGAACCAAACGCCCCATCTCTCATCGCTGTGGTGGATTCGATCCCCTGAGCACCCATCGATTTCGAAGCAGAGGGAAGAAGAAATGGCGGCCTTCGCCAACCTCGAAGACTCCCCCATGTTCAGAAAACAGGTCAACTGCTTGAATTTTTTTTTGTTTTGTTTTCCTTTTTCAAAATTTAATTTTCTGCAATCCGTTCGATGTTTTGAGCTGAGATCTCAACCAGGGTTTCGATTTTGCTGCTGTTCGATCGATCCGAGACGTAAATGCGTGATCTTGCAATTGAATTAGAGGATAATTTGCCATCGTAATTTCTCCCACGCGAGATCTGATTACATTCTGTAGCTGGCCACGGTGAAAAGAATTCTTGCGATGCTAGGGATGTTTATGGAAGAAACTGATGAGTTTGAGAATTTAATTTTTGCCATTCTCGTCATTTGGCTACGAGATAGAACTATTAGACTTTTCCTCAGTCCAATTGATAAAAATAAGAGTTTTAAATCATCTTATAGATGTTGCTCCATGAAGATCTCTTTAAGGACCATGTTGGGTTTTGCTTGAGAATGTATTGCAACTACCTTAACTAAAAAAGTTAGTTCCATGTTCTGCATAGCATTAAGTCGCAAATCTACACAGGCGACTTACTTTGTCACAGGCGACAAGTGAGCGTAAAATGTTGCTTCACACAACTACTCATTTTGTCATATAAACCATGTTGGAGTTAATGGAAGACACCGGTGCTGATCAATGCCAAAATATCTCCTGTAAATAAGTTAAATTTCAATAACTATTAAAAAATAAACCTTGAATTTCTTGTGTAATCATTTTGTGTTCATTTCAGCATACTCGGTGCGACAAAATTATTTTATAGATAGCAATAACATTAATGTAGACACAACTGCGCTTGTGCGCACACACACGGTGTTATGTTATGTGACTATTATTTTATTCAAATATCTTGAAGCTTTGAATTTGAAAGATGTACATACCCGAATAGTGTCTTATCCGTATCCCCTATCATTTTGGCGCATCATGTGTTAAAGTCTTCTTAGTCATTGTTTGCATTTGGGCAAACTAACCTTGCGATTTAATTCCCTAAGTCAAGGACTCAAGCACCTTCCTTCTTTAAGTTTATTATGATAGCTTTGCTGTTTGAAGCCCTTATAGCCTTCCTTCCTGGTTGCTTCTTGAGGATCAAGGACATATATTTTGGTTACGCTGAAGGCATTGATATTTGTTTGGCCATACTTAATCTTACAGTGTAATCGTATAAAGCTATCCTTGTGGTGAAAGCTGTAGGTCCACTAGCCATATTCCTTCCTTTTGTAGATTTGCCCTTTAAATCCATTCAAGCTCTTTACACAGGCTTGGTTTTCCAAAAAAGAAAAAGAAAAGAAAAACGAGACACTTGTATCTCAGTATCTGCAAGGCGGTTCTTCAATACTCTTGCTTTTTTTTTTGTCTAAATTTATATTGATTATATTTATTGCATGGCAGAAATGTCTGATTTTTTTTCTCTTTTTGCCGACCGTGAAGATCTACTCTATGGAACATACAGCCGATGAGTTAAAAGATCGCTGCCAAAAGTTTCAGAGAGGTTGCAAGCGATTTGTGTAAGTATGCTTTTGTAATATAACTTATCACAACACGGTGCTGTCTAAGTCGTGTAATTCCATGTCAAGCATAAGTTTTTCATTGTTATATTTATAACCTTGTCATGTACTCCTTATATGTTAACAAGCTTATTAATGCATAAGTAACTGATAGGTACATGCATCATTAATTGGAACAATAGTACTCCAATTGTGTACCTATTTACGGAGCCATTCTGATGCATGCGTTCTTGTCTCATCTTTTTTCTTGGTAGTTTTAGGGAGAATCCTGATTTCACTTGCTCGTGACTATTCTTCCATCCATATTTACGAAACCTTTAAAATAGTCTATGTTTTTTAGGGGCATTCGTTTTTCAACTCTTTCATTCATAAATGCTCGTCCATTTGAATAGAATAAAATGTTCATATACATATGTATTTATTAACATGCTTATTATGGATGATTGTATACATAAGATTTTTTTTTCTCCTCTTTCTATCTGAATCTTTATCAATGCTAGCAAGCCTGCATTCATTTATATCTTTTGTCCTGCTCTTCAGGACATCACTTGGCGAAGCTTATGATGGAGACCTTTCGTTTGCTGATTCTTTGGAAGCGTTTGGAGCTGGACAAGATGATCCTATTAGTGTATCTATAGGAGGTTCTTCAACTATGCCTTCATAAGTTTACTGTTTATTACTGCAGCTGTGTTAATGCTGATACCTTCAACTAGTTAAAGTTCAGATTCAGATATAACTGTTTACTTTATGTTGCGTTGGGATATTGGATAGATGTTGAAAATAGCGATAGCGTAGAGCGTAACGCTCCACCACTCAATAACAAAAAGCGCAACTAGCGTAATGCATAGCGTAAGCTATATGGTTTGTCAATATTTTAATTAAAAAAATATAAACCTATAGCTATACTAAATATAAAGATAGTAAAAATAGAGTTAAAAACTAGACATAGCAACAAGTTCATAATGTTTAATTCATGAGTTCTCACTTCTCATCTAGCATTACAAGCAAATAACTACTAGCACACTACAAGTCCTACAAAGACTAGTGAAATAAGCTTCAACGTCATACAAAATGCATAATAGAGTATCCAAAAGATGATAGAAAACTAGAAACTAAAGTTTTCTTCATCGGCTCATCATATTCATTCCATCTCAAAATCGTGCTTCTCCAAGATGAATTTAGCGTCCTCTAGATCGATGTGCGTATCATCTCTCACATTCCGAACATCATCAACAATTCCTCTTTGAGTTGAAGATACTAAAAATACAATAACATCCAAGAAATGGTTTTGGTGGCCGGCGGAGGCCTCAGGTGGCTGGATCGAAATGGGTTGGGGTGGCTGGGAGAGGAGGCAGAAACCCTAATCGATCAGGATGGGGCCTCGGGGGTGGGTTTTGTTGACATGTTAACGTGTTTAAGTGTTCAGGTTGAATATTTTTTTAAAATACCCACAAAATTTTACATGCAACATAGTGCTCATAGCTTACACTACGTAGCTTAAGCTGCATAGCATACGCAAGATATGTGCGCTATTTAAAGTGCTATATAGCGATTCTGGCTTTGCTATGCTATGAGGCATGCCTTTTGTGCTACGAGGCACGCTATTTTCAACATTGATGGATACCTCATTTCAGCATGCATCCACTGCAGTTCATGTAATTCACATGAAATCTTGGTAAAGGAGGAATGCCTTTTCGTTCCTATTCCATCTCCTCTTACTAGATACTAATTTGTTAATTTCAGGCTATATGTTAACTCTTTAAATCATGCCTCTTAAATGTTTTATGGTCTGACATAGCTAGACATTACCTGTAAGCTATTACGAACTGCGGAGTGAAACATAAGTTTCATATCTCAAGATATCTTTGTTATCCTGGGCCTGTTATGTCCAAGTTTACCACCGCTTTTAAGGAAATTGGTACCTACAAAGAACTTCTTCGCTCTCAAGTAAGTTTTCATGACACCATATCAATTCATGTGTTCTTTTTTGTTCATAGAATTTCAAGGTTTTAAATATCGGATTTCGGAATCGAATCGGACTGATTCTTCATATCGCCTATATGGCTGATATATCGGGCGTTGTCGCCACATCGGCCGATATATCGGCAATATTATATTGGTTTTATTGTATCGTAAGTGGTCCCAAAACAATATATCGAGCGAAGGCCGACGATATTTGATTCACTGAAGAATTTACCGGAAAGCACATTGATGGAGGATCATAATGCAACAGCTATGAATCAAAGAGTCACCTTATTTTAATTTAGGAGTTATGCATATTTAAAGCCTTAGTTGCATTTATCTTGGTAGAATTATGGATGTTTAGAATTAATATGTACGTTGTGAATGTGGAAAGCCAAGAGTGTTATGTAATGAGCCTATATATAGGCTATGTATTGGGATGAGAAAGGGCACAAGATTATGAATGATATTTAAAAACTTGCAATCTTTGTGAATTGTAATTTGAACTCGCGGAGTTTTCTTGTTTTCGGCTGCTGCCGAAGCGATTCGCTTCAGTCAATAGAACCCTTAACCAGCTGCGGTTGGATCTTCTCGGCTGCCGTCGATCAACCTATAGTTACGATTTCTAGTCATCTTCATTGTTGCTATCTTCGTCATCTGTCGGCCCCACAACACCTTCTTTGATCCATAATCACTGTTCATTGTTGTCTTCATCAACAGCCAACAAAAATCCTTGGATCATCAGCTGTTTGCTTGAACCAAGTCCAAACTGTCTTTGTCACCATGTCTCACCATCCATCATTGATTGAAGTTCCCTTCGCTACCCTTCATTCTCCCTGTTCTTCACAATTAGATCATCATCAACTTCAACAGAAACCACTGAAACCAGAGCCCAGTCAGGGCGTTCTCAATCTACAGACCTCAATCTGGTCCAATTCTACAATCAAACAGCCGCTAAAATTCAGAACAAACAGGTCCAGAATCAATTTTTTCTTCGGTTTCCAGCGAGGTATGGTAACATAAAGCTCTGTTTAGTCAATAAGCTTAACGGGCTCGTTTTCTGTATGCAACTTCTGGTCTGAGTTATGTCTGCCAACATCAAAGGCGACCTAAGGTAATTGACTTGATCTTTGGCTAGTATTTGGGAAATTTAATTTGGTTATTGATTTGGGAATCAGCTTATTAAATTGTTGGCACTTCTCTAATATTTAGGACCTAGATATTTGCATCCAATTTCTTAAATATAATTTTGGATTCTTTGCGAAGGGTTGTGTGTGATTTGCACTTGGACTATCTAGTACAGCAGCAGCAGCAACAACTGAGCCTTTATCCCAAGCATATGGGGTAGGCTACATGAACCAACATGAGAATCACGCTGAGTCGAGCACATGGATCCTCCGCCTCCACTCACTCCTATCGAACAATATACTTTCATTAAGGCCTTTGGCATCCATATCTTTTCGCATTGCCTCTATCCACGTTTTCTTCGGTCTCCTTTTCGCCCTTTTGAAGGGCTACCTATTATTATCACTAAATTAATTCTTTAACTTCTTGAATTCAATTGTGAATTATCGGCTTAAAGTTTATATGATTTGTGACGTGCTGTTGTCTTATGGCGGATATCTTGTGTGTGTTGATCGTTTAGATTAGGCCTTGCATGTGTTAACTCCCATTGTACACACATCATAGCATGCTTGCATTAGTCATATGCACACACCCCCCCACAGACTTAGCTTAGCCCTTCTATTCTGTCCGGCGTCACACGATTAGAGAAATTCATATTTTGGTCTTTTTTTAGCATGCTTTGCAAAGGTCTTCTTGTTGAGAGACAAGGGATTGGATGTATTATAGTTTAGAAGGAGCTACATTGATTGCTAACCTGTTTGTAGTGTATCCCTCGAGTTTTAGAATAATAGAACTATGATTGTCGGAATTTGTAGGTTTATGAAACCTAAGGTTTTTATAGCCCTTTTGGTTGCCCACTAAGCAAATTTTGCAGGTGAAAGGAAAGAAACTCGAATTGACGTCTTCAATCCAATAGGAAAAACAATATATGCAGCGCAACAAATTGATCAGAAGGTTGTGCATCCACTGATGGAAGGATCTGATCCAAATATTATATATCGGATTAACATATATAAGAAGTTTTCCGGTATGTAAAGTGTGAGAAATTGGTGTCTGTGAAGCGATAGTCCATTATTCAGATTAGTAGATAAGAAAGGAAAAACAGTAACGTGAAACAAAGGTTTAGGTCATCATAAATATACACTATCGTTACCAGCACCATAAATCTTTACTATTATAACCCAAACTTTTGGTTGATGATGCCATTATTACATCATTTTGCAACAAAAAAAATTCAAAAAAAAGGAGAAAAATCCATTGCCTCATGCTTTACCACAAGGTTGTTCACATCATCCATAGGAAAAAAACAAAATAACACCCAACTCATCTCTTTCACACCTCCCTAGGAAAAAGTCAAAAGAACACCCAATTCATCTCTCTCTCTCTCTCTCACAGACACACAAAAATCAAATCCACCCCTTGCTCAAAAAAAGACATGCACATAAACTAAGAAAAATGATATTTTTTTTAGTACTCATAACATTTTTATTACTCATATATCATATTTAACCACTATTATTTGAGAATAAAAAACGTGTTATGCATACAATTTATTTATTTCCTTAAAACATATTTTTTCTTAAAAATATCACACCGGTCATTTACAATTTATAGGATGAATGTGCAACGCACGTGCAAAACGCTAGTAACAATAACTGCAACTAAGTCTCTGTGATGGGCTACATTTATCGTTTTTTTATTCAACTCTGGTAAGGGCCAGCTAAATTTACTTCCATCGTTTTTCTTGAACTGCTGCATTCACATGTCTGTGTATATCAAGTTCTCTCTGCATTAATTTCAAATCTGACCAAGTGGTGAACTTATCGGTATTTATTGCACATCTCCAAACCACCTCAATTCACTCTCTCTCAATTTGTCCTTGATACTTAAATATTAGCTATCTTTAGAGGTATCTATCTCTAGATTATGGACCCTCACATTTCTTATACTATATCTTCATGTATTTCCACTATCCATCTTAAATTTCATATCCAAATGTGTCTGACATTCTGATTCATAAAGCGTTGTTGGTCTTAATTGAATTTGTCATATATAATTTCTCTTCATTGACATGGTATTTTATGACAATGTGATGCTCCACATATACTTCTCCATTTTTATGAACATCCTTGGACCGTTCTCCATGGCCGATGAATAATTGTTCCTGATAATATGAATAGTTGCTCCTAGGTATTCCCTGGCCATCCATTTGCACCATATGCTCTTTTCTTGTCAAAGTTTTGCTACAATTACATTCATTTTCAGTTCTAAATCCTTGAGATCCTATTTTTCGTATTTCTGTTTTTAAAATTGTCCTTCTCTAACATCATCAACACTCTCAAATCTGTATAATAAAATAATTTCAATTTTGTAATGAGAAGAAAAGTACTGCTATGTTGAGACCCACATAGACTAAATGGAAGATGCTGAGCTAACAAAATCCATGGGATTTCATGAACTATCCTCATTGCCAAACAACAGATTACTAGAGGATAATCAGAGACTGCAAATAATAGAAGATATACACCAACATTTATATAATTCAATTTATTGGAAATATGACATAATGACCTGGAGATAGGGAAAGCTTGAAAAACTCAACTTTGATACTGAGGTCTGAAAATGGGTAATTGATGAAGGAACAAAGGGCTGCTTAGTTCTATTTTTATTGTAATTCATATCATGCTATTAAAATGCAATAAGATATGAAAACAATGAGAAGTTGAATCTGCAAACATTTTGGTGCTACTTTGCTGGTCATGTCTTCATGTATCTTTTTACCTATTGCATTCATTCAGGTGGAACATATGCTCAGTGATCGCTTAATGCAGTTCTTGAGTACTGATCTGCATAATGTAAAGGTATGTTTTAGATTACCATGCTTACATACTTTCATGAACTTCAAAAGAACATAGTATTTCGTCAATTTGAATGGTCAACAAGACAATTGAACCAATCCCTTCATCGGATGGTCAGCTTGACATTGTAATTATATGTTTTATTGGCTTTCAGTCCTTTGAGAGTTATATTCACCATGAAAGCATGAATATTAGTTCTTTATGGGGTATTCTATTTCTTACGAAATGTATTTTCTAATTCAACTTACTGTGTCTGTTTGGATAATCATATGACTTTTCCTTGGACAATAACAAGGATCAACAGTCTTCAAGCATGTGTACTTTTTAAAATTGCATTATGTAGGCTGTTCCTTTTGCTCATTGTTGAAGTTTATTTGCGCTTTTACACAAAGAAGTAGCATATAAAAATATGAATTTTTTAAAAAACAATTTAAACGAGAGAGAATAACGCCATCACAGATGAAGAATATTGACTTCAGTATTAATATGAGTGGCTATAGACACGATAAAAAAGGTAGATATGTTTCCAAAGGTAGGTGATTGAGAAATTTATGGAAGGCACCTGTCTTCAATGACTTAGAGAAAACTTTTTAATAAGCAATTCAAAATGATTGGAGGTTATTAAAAAGGAAAGTCTATGGAAATTCAACTTAGATCACATGACAACCAACATTTTCAAGGATTGTTGAAACTGGTATAATGTTTTAGCGCATGGTTCGATGGTTAACATAGATGTTGTATAAGTGAAAATTACAATTCATTATTTAACTACCCTGGAGATTAGATATCAAAGAATACCTGTAGATCTATGTGTTTATGCTGTGCCTTAAAAGTTTCTCACGGATCTGTAAATTGTAAATCTGTGTTTAAATCTTCATAACAAATAAAAGTTGCTGCCGTTTAATAGTTTAAACCTACATATTAAAAAAAGTTATAAATCTATATTTCTGCACCGTGGTTTAACAGTTTGTCATGGATATGTAGGAATGTCGGCGGCGTTTTGACAAAGCTACACAGGTGTATGATCAGGTATATTTTTATCAAATATTTGTTCCTCTATGCTTGTAATAACTTATTCCCTTGTTGAAGTGGTCTGCAAGTATATATGATAAGCCATCATGCTCTATAACCTCCTTGAAACATGTTACTACAAATTGGTGCACTCCTTGATAAGCCATCATCTCTATATATAATGAAAATACCCTTGGTCAGAGATCCACCCTTCTCCTTTTTCTTAAAAAAAAGAAAAAAAGAGAAAAATCCTTACCTCTCAAGCCCTCCACATCATCTCCCTTATCTCTTAAGCCCTCCACATCATATATCTCTCCTCCCAAAAAATAATTAATTGTTTATCTCGAACCCTCCACATCATCAATCCCTTTTTTTAAAAAAATAAATAAATAAAATTCTAGAACCCTCAACATCATCAATCCCCTTTTTTTTAAAAAAATAAATAAATAAATAAAACTCTAGAACCCTCCACATCTCTCTCCTCCTCTTCTCCCTTCTCAATTTTTTTTAAACTAACACGTGCAACGCACATGCATAAATTCTTGTGTTCTATAATGCTTTTGATAAGCCATCTCTCACCATCCACAATCATTTATGTGATAAATTTTTTGATTTTTGAGACAGCGTTCACTCCAATTGTATCTTATTGTTGCTACTAACTATGGTGGGAACTATTGTGTATGATCTCTCAGGATCTAAATGTAGAACAAACTTTTGATATTCTTTAAATGAGCTTAGTTATTCTTATTGCTTTAATATTCTGCATTAGAAGACATTAGTCAGATTATTTTAGTAGAGTACTACTAAAGCATTATGCCAGCCTTCACAATTCTCTGTTTACCGTAAATATATGGCTAGTGCATTGACATGTACAAAATGATGATCTTAGCAATTGATCTTAATTTACATGTAATAAAATCCTTGCCTGCCAATTTTCGTAAGTGTTGAAACATCCGAGACAATAAATCTAGGCAATCTTTTTATTTGGACCGCTCATGTGGAGGCTAGTTGATGCATAGATAATAAACAATCATTTTATTTCTGCTTCGAACACGCTAATGTTATGCATAGCAGCCTAAAGGAAGTGGGAGTTTCATTTAGAATGAACCCCTAGTAGATTTGAATTCTGAAAGGACCCTGGTCTCCCCCCTCCCCAAAAAATAAAAATAAAAATAACACACCTTTTTCTATATCTGTGCACGTCTGTCCGTTAAACATGTAAATTTTGGTTTTGGTATCCAGCTATCCTACTATCCAACAGAAAACATAGTATCATACACAAGACATAGTAGGATCTCTCTAAAGTTCTCTAAAAGTTCAGATAAAGGCATCATGTTGGCAATGTCTTGAAGTTCTTCATATTTAATTTGTAATGATCTGATCCTTGCACAAATGTATGCAGTGAATTCTGTACAATTCTTGTTGGTGAACACATTCCTTTAAAGTGGGAAAATTTACACTCTCTAATAGCCCATCTAGTAATAAGACAGTATACACATGCATCCATGATTGGGTTATGGACTGCACAAGGATGCAAAATAATAATACTTTGGCACTTTTCTGTTTAATTGATTTACATAGGGTTGTCTAATTTTTATTAGATCTTGATTCTCTAGCCTGGATGATTTTAAAAACATTGTGTAATGCCATTAGACCCTTTTGTATGCAAAATGACCATCCTTGATTACGGATTTAAATCTTCTCCAGCGATGAGGTGTCACTGGAGAGTCCAGTGGACAAACTAGAGCCGTCCAGATGATCTGAATGGCTGTAAATCTTTAAGCATTCATAAACGGTCCCACCATTATTACTTCGTCTTCTTCCTCTTTCTTTTTCTCTTTTTCTTCTGATGAAACTTCTCTTGCTCATCTGGGATCTAGTTTCTACTCTCACATCTCTTTCAATCTTCTTTTCCATTTCATATTTCACACATGAATCCATTGTATACTTGGATTTTAGATTTCAAAAAGAAGATCTTGATTTTCTGAAGAGATCTCAAGACAAGCATAATGGATCATCCAATATTCAGTGTATGTCACAAAAAAATTTAATGTTTGGTGCAGTCTCAATTAGATATGGAACAGTTGATAATTAATCGAGGGAAACATGGATCTATTAATAATCTCGATGAATTTATTCGGCTATTTTGTTGATTATTCGCATGAATACATATCAGTTGAAAGCCTTTCAACTATGGTCCTCTTCATCTATGCTCTTCTAATTGGGTTTTATTGCTCGTAGCTAGTGGGTTCCCATGGGTTTAAGAGCTCTTAGAATCTTTAGATAGAGAGGAAGAAGAGAATTAGTGAGAGAGAAAGAGAGGGGAATAAGAGAATTGTGTGTGTGTGTGTGTGTGAGAGAGAGAGAGAGAGAGAGAGAGAGAGAGTCCAAGTTTCGCAGGGAGAAGAGGATGAAACGGAGGAAGAAGATGAGTAAATGATTATGGGAGCCACATTTTTAAATGCTTAAAAGATTTACAGCCGTCCAGGACGGCTGTAATTTATCCACTGGACTCTCCAGTGATATCTCATCACTGGAGAATGATCTGGACGGCTGTAATTTACCCACTGGACTCTCCAGTGATATCTCATCACCGGAGAAGATTTCGATCCCTTGATTACTTATGCAATTCTTCCATCATGTATACTTGCATCCTTGTACCAGAAATGTTTGGTTCTCCATACAAAAGAAAACACTCTTTATTATCTATATACTTATAGGCATGGCTGCTTTAGTTTATTCTTTAAATTTATATTTTAGAACAATACAATGTTGATGCGCGGTGTTTGTGTTTAGGCCCGGGAGAAGTTTATGTCACTTAAAAAAGGCACACGCCCAGATATTGTTACCGAACTAGAAGAAGTAAGACGCCATTCATATGCTAATATCTACTTGTTTACATATCTTTTTGGTTGCTTCACGGACTTGCCCCCCTCTGTATCCAATTTTCAGGATCTACACAACTCAAAGTCATCATTTGAAAGATGCCGGTTTAATCTAGTATGTATCGTGTACCACATATTCTTTCCTTATAAGTTGAATCCATTTTTCCATTATATTTGTTTCCTCGTTGGTAAGGAGTTCAGGTTAGTGCTATTGCAAATATTGAAGCAAAGAGAAAGTTTGAGTTCTTGGAATCTATAAGTGCAGTAATGGATGCTCACATGAGATACTTTAAGCAGGTTAGTGTTTTTTTAATGTCGAATAATTCCATTTCAGATTACCCCTTTGTTGTTGTCTGCTTATAGTTTTAAAGTTTGCCCTCCTTTTTGGTTTAGGGATATGAGTTATTAAGCCAGATGGAGCCATTCATTCACCAGGTATTCTACTCACTTATTTTCCATATGACCCTATTAAAAATCATTTACAAGCCTCGACTATATCATTCCTTGCTCCTGGAGAAGGTTTTGACTTACGCACAGCAATCAAAAGAAATGGCTAATGCTGAGCAAGACAATCTAGCGAAGAGAATTCAGGAGTTCAGAACACAGGCTGAATTAGCCAGTTTAAGAGCTTTGAGTCATATGGAGGCTTCAACAAGTGGCGACGGTATTCATGTTGTTGGTATTAATTCGAACAAAAACATAGAAGCCCTTATGCAGTCTACTGCTAATGGAGAGGTATTGGATTTTCCTTCTTATTAGATTAGAGTAGAAACGATTAAGGGCCTCTATTCCTACATTGGGAATGACTTTGGCTTGATAGTAATCAATGGAATCTCATGTAGAATTTTTTCTTTTATAAATATGTATATACTGCCTTATACCTGACCCTGCATGATTTTACATCTTAATTCTCTTTCATAATGTTTTCCTTGAGATTATACCTCCTCTTTTGTGATCTTATTTTATTGTGTTTCTTTATTATATTTAAGATTGATTTTATTTCAAATTTCCCATTTCCTCATTGTTAAGATTCTCTGATAAGTATTTGAGTTGTGGGCCTGAGTATGCCTTGTCCTTTACAATTATCTTTCAGGTTAAAACGATTAAGCAAGGTTATCTTCTCAAGCGTTCTTCAAGCCTGAGAGGAGACTGGAAAAGGAGATTCTTTGTACTTGATAGCCATGGAACTTTGTACTATTACCGAACTAAATGGAACAATAAGTCGAGTAAACAGCCGGTAAACTGTCTCTTTTTGCTTTTATTTCATCCTGATGGGAACTCGGTTCCTTTCAATTAATTGTTGTATTAATTGTCGTCGTCGAACTTTATATTGAATAAGATGTAAATTGTTTGGTGCATCGGTGCTGCATTATTTAATGTGTAATCTTTCAAATATTCATCCCAGAGACATGAATGCTGCACATTACTTGCACACTTAAAAAGCGATTTCTTCTGCTTAAAGCATTCCACAATATGTTTGAAAGACTATTGTTTTGTAGTTTATGAGCATCCAACAAAATTATAAAGGATGTATAAAGAATACTAGTTAAAATGATGTATAAAAATTATTAGAACAGAACGGTGCTGTAATGTGATACAAATTCTTGGAATAATGCATATTCTAAGACCTATGGAGAGAAAAATTGTTGCAACAGGAGATTGATCTGTCAGTTCACTTGGGTGTTTTGCATGCAGTTTATTTACTTCTAAGTTCTAGCCTCCCCCCTCTCGAAATTTTGTTTCTAGGTCATTCTTCAAGTACCATTCTCACATTCCGGTTAGCTGGCTTATGTGATACCTATCGTTCCCTCTCTAGAATTCTCCCTTAGTCTAGGAGAATTTGGAGATTATCAACTAAACTGGTAATCTTTACTATTATAAGTTATAACTAGAAGTCTCTTCTCTTTGATGATGTTATTAATCAACAAAATAAAAAATAGAAAAATTGACAAAATTCCAATAGCCAAAGTTGAGAATTGGAGATGTCTACTTCATCCACCACAAAAGACAAAAATAAGAAAATGAAAGCCAACAATCCTTTATCTTTCTTTCATTCATTAGACATTCTCTCACATTCCCCAAAACCCTAAAGGCGATATGCCTTGCAAATTTATACACAAGCTCTTATATCTTTGTTATTTTGTATAACCCATAAATTTCTCAATTCTAATATTACCACTAACCGTATTCATTTAATTTAAATTTAGAAAAACAATAGGTATCTTCAGAAATTTGCATGTAATGTCTATGATAAATAAAATTTACACACGCCTTCAGTGAGATGTGTATATATGCTGTTCAAAATATACACATGTGCCGCACCGTCACACGTGCATAATACTAGTCTAGGATTATGACAAGCTGTCATAGTTTCCTTAATTTAATTCTAATCAAGAGAATGTTTCAGTAGGGTCAATAGAAATTTTATACATTCATGAAATTCTGTGGAGCTTTGCTTATATAGCCTACCCCATTCTTGATGGGAATACACTTAGGTGATGAGACAAATTTGTTTTTAGGACATTTAAATCATACACAGAAGGATATTGTTTCAGGATGATGATACTCTTGGGTGCCATACTGTTGATCTTCGCACTTCAACGATAAAGATTGATGCGGAGCAGACAGACCTGAGATTTTGCTTCAGAATTATATCACCCATGAAAACATTCACGTTACAGGTACCATAAATGTCTGGTAAATTTGTGGTGTAAAATTTTCTTGCTCACAGTGGACATTGACCTTTGTTCCCATCTTCTTTAGGGTTGTTTGTTCTACATGTTTCTCCTAGGTCATCTTCAATGCTTATTTTGCAATCTATCCTTTGTATATGTCAGGCTGAGAATGCTTCGGATCGAAGAGACTGGGTAGATCAGATTACAGGAGTTATTGCATCACTTCTAAATTCGCCTTTTGTAAAACAGGTTAAATTTTCTATCCTAGAATATTCTTTGTTCAAATTCTCATTCAAATTTGAGAATAATGGGTTCTTTTCAGATTTTATCCTGCCAATCCAAACTCCATTCTTCTCAAACGAATAGCCCTAGGCATCTTTGTTATCTTACCCAACTCAAGCATATCACGAATTAATTCTTATTTGTCAATTTTTTTTATCAGGTTTCTTCTGGAAAGATATATATTGAGGGCAAAAACTTTGCTGATGAATCGTTGTCTGAGGATATAAATAACCAAGGACACAATAGTGTTCCAAGCATTCTTAGGAGTATTTCTGGAAATGATATTTGTGCGGAATGCAGTGCTCCTGACCCTGATTGGGCTTCGCTCAATCTTGGGATTTTGGTATGCATTGAGTGCTCTGGTGTTCACAGGAATCTTGGTGTTCACATTTCAAAGGTTCGATTTTCCAGACTGAATCAGTATACGAAGATGTCATATTGACTATTGCCTTCATCATTGATGCCTGATTTGCTAGTTTGTAGCCACCCTGCTAAAGAAAGTTTCCTTAAGAACGACACATTGGCTAAGACGCTATAATGGAAATAATAACATGTCAAGCTTTCTCTTTAAGGGGTTTTGATTTACTTTATGCTCATATATAAATGAGTTATTCTACTGCAAATTATTTCATGTTAATGTCTAGGTTCTTTTCAGATCTTGAGAAATTTGGAGGGTTTCTCCTTGTTCGCACATGCTTAAATTAATCTTTCCAAAAAAGTAAGTGTGGCCGTTGAGTGTAGCCTACTATTTGGCACCATTGAGCAAGGGGTTACCCTTCTACTAGGTTGTTTCTTTGTGGGAATTTGTTGTTGGCTTGTGCTGTATAGAGATGTTATAAAACAGTTAGATTAGAGCCGATAGTTACCAACTTGGCATGAGAGTTGTTGGACTCTCTCTCTCTCTCTCTATATATATATATAGAGAGAGAGAGAATAATGGAGGAAAGATGCCATAGGAGGGAATTTCCTCCTATGGCGTCGAAAAAACACACCCTCCATCGTGTTTTCCGACGATCGGAATGCATCATCTTCATCGTTATCATCTAAGATTTGGATACACCAAATTTCATGTGATTCTACAACTTTTTCACCGTTGAATTAGTGGGTTCAAAATTAACGGTTTACCGACAATAGAACTTTTTACATTGCTAAATCAACGGTGAAAAAGTTGTAGAATCATATGAAATCTGGCGTACCCACATCTTAGATGATAACGATGAAGATGATGGATTCCGATCGTCGGAAAACACAACGGAGGGCGTACTTTTTCGACGTCATAGGAGGAAATTCCCTCCTATGGCCTCTTTCCTCCATTATTCTCATATATATATATATATAATATATGTATATTAAAAAAAAGAAATGGGTGAGGAGTTATTCCCTTACCCCCACTTCTCTCAAAAATGAGGGAGTGGTTTCATAAATACCCTCACTCGTATATATACACCACAAAAGAAAGAAGAGAAAAGGCATTCTACACGATACTAAATTTTATAAAGAAGAGGAAGAAAAATGGATGTAGAATATTGATGAAACCCTTCATCTTCTTCAAGTCATCCTTTTCCTCTCGAGGTTGATTTCTTTTGGGAGTGTGGGTAAAACGTTTAAGAACCTTTAATAAGTTCTTACAAGAAGATGTTCCCCTCGGCTATCTTTCTCGACAAACAAAGTCAAAGAACATGAACACATCAAGTGTTTTCCGAAACTCGAAAATGGCGAAACCCTATTTTCTTTCATATTTGGAACATATGAAAATGGGGAAACCCAATGTTCTTTACAAACTTGAAAATAAGGAAACCCTATTTTCTTCACAAACTCGAAAATGGGGAAACCCCATCTTTTATATTTGGAACATAAGCTACCCTATGTTCCTTACAAACTTGAAAATGAGGGACACCTCTATTTTCTACAAAACAACATGAAAATGGGGGAAACCCTATTTTCTTTATATTTTTGAACGTAGAATATAATTCTATGTTCCATACAAATTAAAAATAGAAGAAACTCTTTCCTCAAACAAAACTTTGAACATAAAAAAGCCCTATGTTTTAAAAACAGATTTTCGGGTTAAATCTGTCTGCACCGACACATCTGAGCAAAACGGCCATAACCCTGACCTGAAAGCACCAAATCACGATCCGTTCGAAACATATGAAAGCTAACTCATTAAGCTTTGAAACAAGACCATACATGAATATGAATGGTTTTAAAATAATACAGTTTTAGATATCTCAAAAAATGTATCCACATCAAACAAATTTTCGGGTTGAAGCTGCCAGCTTAGACACATCCGAATAAAATGGCCATAACTCTCATCCGAGACCAAATTACGAACAATTCGAAGAATATGAAAGCTAACTCATTATGCTTTGAAACGATACCATGCATGGACATAAAAAAACTATGAACTTATGACCTTGAACAAACTTTGAACATAGAGTAAATTCTATGCCCTTTCAAAATAAATTTGAACATTAAAAGAGAAGTGTTTCCTACTTATTAAACAAGAGGCATGACCCTCACCCGAGTGTCAGGACCCCACCCGACCACCCTAAGGCCGGGACCCCCCATCCGACAGTCGGGACCCCCTTCTCGATAGGTCGGGAAGCCCCAAAATAGGCTTTCCGCCTATGGAAACTTCTCTGTTTCTTACAAAAGCGTGCAGGTCCCACTTAGAGTGATCCACATTTGTTTAAAATTAAGAAGGATGTGGTCCTCATATAGCGTAGTGCCCATCCACACATGTCAAACTTGACATTAAAATACCCCCGATATCAAATTTGACTCCAAAATAGGGGTTTCTTACAATTTTTGTACATTTTGTAATATCCATGTAATTTATATTCAAATTGTGCACAAATACGAATGAAAATACAATAAAATCTCTTTGTTTTACTGTATTATTCTCTGTTTGCATGTATCTTATATCTGTAAATGCGGTCTCTCTCTCTCTCTCTAAATGATGTGATTTAAAAAGATATCCCGTCTAGATGTTTTCTAAGACAATAGGATGTAATTAACGTTAAATGTTTGCACTTATCGGAAGTCTCGAACCCCCAGGACCTTCTGATCAAACTTCAAACTTCGAAACTCTGTTTTGTTTAAACTCTACCGTTTGACCGTTAAAGGGGTACTAAAGAGGGTAAACAAGAGTATATAGTTGCCAACGTATCATCAGATCGCACCGAGTAAGACATCTTTGTTCACCACTTCACCATCAACACTACATTACAATATACCATATTCTTCCGCATGTAAAACAATATGTGCTGCCTTTCATGAGAGGGGCATTGTTGGATGGCATAGAACAATTGATGCCCCACCACTCGCAAACTTAATCTTTTTACTAAAGAGGTTACCACGTAGACAGCCCCGTTCTGATGCCTAAAAGCTTAGATGTTGATGATTCTATAATATCACATGATTTAAATACATGTTTTAGCTCTTTGAGGATACTATAGGGATGTTGAAACTATTTATTGATGTGCTTTGAATAGATAATTTTATGAAAATATAATTCCATTTAGCTCTTTGTTTATCTTTTCTTTGTTTGCCTCAGATGAAAGCAATTCCATACACACTCAGAATATGTTGTTATTAATCAGTTAGTTTTTCTAACATTTATTTAATGCATTATAGGTGAGATCTTTAACATTAGATGTCAAAGTTTGGGAGCCCACCATGTTGGATTTATTTCGTGCCCTTGGCAATTCTTATTGTAATTCTGTGTGGGAGAATTTGCTTCTACATCAAGAAGAAAGGTGAAATATCCCAAAATGGAACTACTTTTTTTATATTATTTATACATTGTCGATTAATTCTTAAAATAGGAGAGATATAGGTATCTACAAATACGTTTATTTGTCTCAATAGGCTGTGGCACCCCTTGTTCTCCCGAAAGCTTGCCAGTTTCATTTAGTTTATTAGAATTATTTTGATATTTACAGTATATTAGAGAACCATTGTGGATAAATATTGGCCTTTATGTCACTTGTTAGTTTTTATCTGGGAATGTCATGTTATTCAGTTTTTGCGTTCACACTTCATTCTAGGAGAATTAGGATGATTTTAGAAAATGTTTATTAGCTGAGATAAGTTTAACCTTTTCATCATCTATTCATTTTTGTTTGATTTGATGTGGAAAAGTCCTCTATTGTAGGCTTTTGTTGTATTGTTCTATTGCTCTTATGCATTACCAAATGTTTTGTCTTATGCTTCAACTGATTATAGTAAGTTGATGCAGTGTGGGTGAATTGTCCATCAAAAAGCCTAATCCTAAAGATGCCTTTGCGAAAAAGGAAAAATACATTCACTCAAAGGTACCTTTTACTTGATTTGCCATTAGCTTTTCTTAAATCTTGTATTGCCTGTAGATTTGTTAAGGGCGAGAAAGGTTTTAATCCTATCTAACCAAGTGTTGGGTGCTTCGAGAATTGGATTAGGATTTTCATTTATAGAGTTGTCAGTAGCTGTTTCGCTTTCCTACATTATCATTGTATCTATATGTTATATCATCCCATGGTTGCTTTTGGCATTGCAGTATGAGGATAAAATGCTAATCATTAAAGAAACTTTAGCGCCAGATCTCCCTCTTCTCCCTATTCGTATTTGGGAGGCCATCAAAACCAACGATGTACAAGCAGCATACCGCCTCATTGTGGCATCAGATGTAAATCCGAACACCCAATACGATGAGGTGAAGAATAATGATCTTTTTCACCTTGAGGAAACTCCAAGGGCTAAAGATAGAAAGCAGATCGATCCCTCGTTATGTGAGAAAATCAAATTTTCGGGTGACCACGAAAGTTGTTTGCAAGGCTGTACCCTATTGCATTCAGCATGCCATGTTGGTAATCCTGTGATGATTGAGCTTTTACTACAGTTTGGTGCGGATATCAATAGACAGGATTATCATGGAAGGACACCTCTTCACCATTGTATCTTTAAGAAGAATGATGCCCTTGCCAAGTATATCATTAGAAGGTTAGTGTACGAGAATTAGAAAAAGGCTAAATTAGACTAAAATTCTCTTAACTATCGCCATTTTTCGCTGAGTTTTGTTCATGTTTTTCAGTTATAGTGAACTCACATAAACTTTGATTTTGAGCGAGACTTTTTATCACTCAAATAGTTTTAAATGTAGCATTTTAAGGGAGCTTATTGCAATAAAAAATAAAGGTAGTTCAGTGAGTAACAACAATGGTTAAGTTAGTTTCATGAAATTTACCCATAAGAAAATGCTTAGATGGAGTTTGGTTCTTTTTATGTTCTTAGGCCAGCTTGAAACGTAGGTAATTTCTGTTGGAACATAAAATTATAATGATCAACCCTCACTTTAACTCTGGAATTTTGGTGCAGTGATAGGGGGTTTAAGGCATATTAGAGCGACCTAGGTTAATCAAGCATGTATTTAACGAAAGAACAAAGGGCACGCAGAAACTGAGGTTTCCCATAAGGAAAAGGGCACTCAACCTTTGTGGGCGTTAGAATATAAAAATATATCCCTTAACACAACTTAAGAATTCTGGTGCAGTGGAAGGGACTTAAAGAATAATAGTCTGCAATTTCTTTGGTTTTCTTCATTAACATGGAGCTGGTTCGTAAGCCCCTATAGAAAGATTGAATAAGTTTTATGGTCAGGTGTCACGTCAAAAGTAATTCTCCAAATTGGGTTCTGTGCTATGGAAGCAATGGGCAACATGAAGGGTGTGCATTAAACCTAGAAGACATTCTAGTAGGGGAATAAACCTTATGTGATTATGGGGTTTTAGTTCATTTATTCAAAGAGCGATGATATCAAAAACTGTGGAAAAAGATGAGAAGTGTTGCCGTGAGAATTACATTTAGCTGTAAGGCACACAACCTAAACCTAGGCAAAATTGGATCTACCTCCTTATAAACTATGTGCTGTTTATCTATTTATTTCTTTTGCATAGCAAACTCTTTGTATATTGAGCTTAGGTGCCTGATATTCACTGATTTTAGCTTTAGCCAGATCTAATAAAACTTCAATAACTTTTCTCTTTGTTTAAGCAGTACATGATAATATTATGAAACACTACCCAACCCCAAATAATCGGAAACTTGGACAATTTCTACTATTTGTCTGGGAACATAACATAATCAATGATATTGATATTCTTGTCATATTCGTTTTCATCTAGAGGTGCACGGACTTCGATTAGAGATGGTGGAGGCCTAACTGCTTTAGAAAGAGCCATGGAGCTAGGAGCAATTACTGACGAAGAACTCTTAATATTGCTTGTTGGACATGAGTGAGAATAGAGTGTAGTCCCCTGCTTTTACCTTTTGGTAAGTCTTATTTCAATCTTCCTCGTTTCGGTGCATCATTGACGCTCAATATTATCTGTCCAAAAGCTATTAAAAAAATGTAGAATGATATATGATATTTTTACCTTGAAGAGACTGGCAATTAGCCAATTTCAAAGGCTCTATCCACATTTTTCTGCATGCCCACATTGGCTTTTAGCAATGTTCTTTAGTTTCTTTGGCTGATGCCAGGATTAAGAATCAGATAACATTATAACAACTACTTAGCCTCTCATCCCAAGCATATGGGGTAGGGCTACATGAACCAACATGAGAATCACGCCGGGTCGAGCACATGAATCCTCCGCCTCCACTCACTCCTATCGAACAATATACTTTCATTAAGACCTTTGGCATCCATATCTTTTCGTATCGCCTTCATCCACGTTTTCTTCGGTCTTCATTTCGCTTTTTTGACTTGGCCTAAATCGAGAATATCCATTTGTCGAACCGGTGTTTTCGTGGGTCTGTGTTGCACATGACCAAACCATCTTTATACGGTTTTTCCACATTTTCTCCTCCACGGGTGCTACACCAACCTTTGTATGAATATCCTCATTTCACATCTTATCCTTTCTAGTGTTACCACACATCCAACGAAGTATGTGCATATACGCTACATGCATCTTCTGTGCATGATGTTTCTTAGAAGCCCAATACTCTGTACCATATAACAAGGCATGCCGAATAGCGCTTTGATGAAACTTCCCTTTCAATCTTAATGGAAAGTTACGATCGCACAAAATCTCTGTTGCATTCCTCCATTTCAACCAACCAGCTTGAATTCTCTGGTTGATATCGCTATCGATCTCCCCATCCTTTTGGATGATGGAACTTAGATATCTAAACTGATCGCTCGGTGATAACTCTTGCCCATCCAGTGTTATACCACCGTGATCTGGACTTCTCTGTTTACTAAATTTGCATTGCATATATGCTGTCTTGGACCTATTCAATCAAAACTCTTGAGATTCCAACGTTTGCCTCAACATGATATGGAGATTATTTTTACAAATTAGTTTAAGAGTGAAAATCTCGTACAAATTAGAAAAAAGGCTAATTGCATATTACACCCTTTATCTATTTGCATTAAAATACTCAATCTTTCATGACCTTAGCACATAAGTACCCTAAAGTAAAAAACAAAACAAAACTGGGCACATAAATACTTAAAAGTTCTGTTTAGCAGTATGGTTACTAACACTGTTTACTTAAGGTATTTATGTGCTAAGGTTGTGAATCATTGGGTATTTTGATGCCATATAGCCTTTATTTATATCTCATCCAGCACTTGTAAGTTGTAACCATTCAACGAGAATATTAGCACTTGGCACCCCCGAGATTAGTTTGACTTGCAGATTTGACATGACTGGATGTTTCATCTTTCAGAACTCATTTAGATTATTCAGCAGTTAATATTTGCAGACATGCTTCATGTTGATTTAAGTTGAAGTTTTCAGACAGGTAATGTCTTAACTGCCAGTTGCAGTGCATTAATGAGAAAAGCCCTGATGCCACAATTTTGTTTAATGTGCAGGATGTAAATTTATCAACAGCCACAAGAAAAGGCACAATTGGATCGAGCTAGTCTGCGTGAATTCAAAATTGAATTGTGCAGCCCGTGATAATACTGATTCATTAATTTTACATTTCGTTGTATATCTGGAATATAATTATTTTTGCTAGACCTGGTTGGCGTCAAGTGTACAAGTTTCCATTTCTGTACCAGTAAACAAATTGAAAATACTGTCGTTATTGAATGTATTAGATGTGAGTTTCAAGCTGAAGATTCTGAATGTATTTGATGTGAGTTTTAAGGTGTTTTCTGTTCAAGTACATCTGCCATCAAGAAGTTTATTATACGGAGAAATATAAATGATAAAAAGAAGTTTCAATGAACCATTGTATTGCAATGCAGTGCACCGTATGCTGATGATATTTCTTGTGAATTTAATAAGTATCTTTGAGGAGTCTGGCTGAAAAAAATTTGTCGTACCTTTGGTGGATATCACTGCCAGTGATTTTCTGAAGATGCTGGAGGAGGCATGTTTTTACATTTGGTAATTATTTTCGGTATTTCTAATTTGTTTAAGTGAAAACAGTTGTAGCAATTTACCACTGATTATGTAATTATCAATTTAATGGAGATGGCTCTTAATAAAACATAATATTAAAATTGGCTTCATATAGCGGATCCCAAAAATACAGGATGTTTTTAACGTTCGAGCATGTTACTTTGAAAATAAATAGTACCTGATCGAACAATTTATTTTAAAATTTGTTTTAATAATTAGGTTTTAATAAAATAAATGAGTTCTTTAGCTCTCTTAGTTTTCATTGTTTGCACGCATGCCAAAAATTGAGTTAAAATTATACTTTTTTTTAGTTTAAATACTAGAGAAAATTTAATCATCATCAATTTTCCAGAATAAGATAATAATTTTCAAAATCAAGTTTCAATTTCAATTTGGTGAACGTATTGCAAGGATTGATATGTTTTCAATTTAAAAAAAAAAAAAAAATCCATTGGCAGCTTATCCAAAAATCACAAGCATATGTTACACTGTCCAAGAAATAACAATTAAAAATTGGCAAAATTTGTTTTTAAGCTCACATTGTCCTTTTGTCTGATTAGAAAATCGAATACAATTTCATTTTACCCCTTCTAATTCTGAAAAATGACAATAACCTCTCACTCTTTGCAGATAACAATCATAAAAGAGAGCGAAGGAGAAGAACGAGCGGCAAGAAGACGGAGAAGAAATGGCGATTAGGGTTTCGGCTTGCAGCGCTAACGTGCGCCCCGGCACATTTCTATCCTGCGCCTTCTCAATTAGCCACTGCAATCCCTCCTTCTTCTTCCCATTCAAACAAGCAGCCATTTCTGTCCCTCAAAAAATCTTGTCTTCAAATACAAAGAGGAGGCGAATTAGGGAAATTGAATGCCGCTCTCGACGAAGGAATTCGAATGCAGAAGAAGCTGAAGTTGAATTGGAGTTGGATGATTTCTTGGTTGTGAGCTTCTACAAGTTTGTGTTCGTCGAAGATCCACAAGCGGAGGTATCAAAGCACCTCTCTTTCCTGCAGGTAATCCTTTTCTCCATTTCTCGATGAAAACGTTTGTTCTTTTAATAATGCTACTTCATATAAATGCAAGCAATACTACCAATTATTACCAATTATCTGCATTGTTATGGAGCTTGAGAAAAGAGAAACAAAGGAATCACTTTAAAATTTACTGAAAATACATAATCGCGCTCCCAAATCAACTCTTTTTTTGTTTTGTTTTTGGGTCTCTTATTTGATATTCCGGATGAAAAAGTAAATATATAGTTCTTATTTGGTGGATTGCCAAGAATAGCAATAATTCTCTTTGGATATATTCTAAAAAAGAAGTCCGTAAGCGATTATGTGATCTTAACGATTTGGTAACACCTTAGACACGTCGCGTGCAAAGGTCATAACTTTATAAATGCTATGCATCCATATATGTGAGGATATCAGTTGGAATCCATTTTATGTAACATTTCAAATTTTTAAGGTTTATTTTAGAATTTAAATAATGATATAATGAGTTTTATTAAAATGATAACATTTATGGAATTGGGTTTTCATAATTTGGTGTGTGTGTGTGTTTTAATAACAAAACCAATACTTTCTTTTTCTAATTAACCCTTATTTTTGGCATGCCAAACATATTTTAAATGTTAATGTTCTCTCTTTTTATAATATATGGGAGAGGGAGGCATGTGGAGTTATGGGAGAGGGAGGCATGGGAGAGCCATTCCTAAATGTACACACTTGCCCATTTTCTTTTTCTTCTCCAAAATTTCCTCTTACTCTCACATAACCATAGCTCTCTCGCACTCTTTCTTAAATCCTCAACTCCTTCAAGTAGCCTTATCTAAGCCTTGGATCTTCTCCATTGCTCTAATTCTTCCAAGATAAACCTCTTTGATTACAAGTTTTAGGTTTTGATGCCATGAAAAACCTAGTTTTATATGAAGACTACCTCTTTTAACTATTGAATTTTGTGCTAATAGGATTTTAATGCTTGTGTTTAGTTGTAGTAGTGTGAGTTTAGCTATTCTAGTTGTTTTCACTTGTGTTAGCTTGAAAGAGTTGGAATTTTGGGGTAAAGCTTACTTTTCAAAGTTCTTGCATGAAAAACTATAACTTCTGCATGAAACTCACGTGTTTACTTCATAAATCTTGCACCAATGGAGTTTTAAGTTGTTACTTGTAGTTGTAGTGTGTTTGTGCAAGTTTTCTTGTTGTTACAACTTGTTTTGGATTGTAAAGGATAGTTTTAAGCAAAAGTTTTGGTTTTAAAGTGTTTTACAAATTCCAGTTTTTCGAGCAGCATTTTTCTTCTTCAGAAGTTTGCGCCGTTTCTGATTTAAATTCTTGTTTTCTGTCAGACGTCTGAATTTAAATCTTCACACGTCTGCTAATTCTCTGGTTCCTTTGTGCTTTTGGGCAGACATTTGTATATTGTTCTTCTGACGTCTGCGAATTCTCTATTTTGGTTCATGTTGTTTTTCGGACGTCTGAGCTTTGAGCTTCAGACGTCTGCCGCTTTTCAGTCTTTGTGAGACGTTTTCTTCAGATGTCTGAGTCTTTGAGCTTCATATATCTGATGCTCTTTGTTTTTCCCGATTAACTTGAGTTTTGAGTCATGTTTAGATATTTGGGGTTTATATCGATATTGATGGGGTTTCTTTGCATGTTTATGATTATTATTGGTTATAGGATCGACTGCGGAGACTCTCGAGTCGACGAGAAAGGGCAAAGCGGTCGTTGGTTTCGACTAGCTCGAGCCGACGAGAAAGGGCAAAGCGGTCGTTGGTTTCGATTAGCTCGAGCCACATTTCGGCGAGTAGATTAACATCTACAAGGGGTAAATCGGGCGGATAACGTATAGCACCCCCGAAACCAAAATTCTTTTGAACACTTCGCATTCATTAAAATTCATGTCTCATATGCTCAGTTTATAATGCCGTGTTTCATTTCCTTTGGTTGACATCGCTATCGATCTCTCTTTTGGATGATGGGACCTAGATATCTAAACCGATTGCTCGATGATATCTTTTGCTCATCCAGTGTTATACCACTGTGGTCTCGACTTCTCTGTTTGTTAAATTTGTAATGCATATATGCTGTTTTGAATCTGCTCAATCTGAAACCCTGAGATTCCTACGCTTTTCTCCATAACTCCAATTTGGAATTAACCCCGGCTTTCATCCCATTTTCTAGAACAATATTGTAACACCCTAGTTCAATTATATCATATTCTCTTTGATTATTTTCCTGTGGCTATTTCTTGGTGTTATTCGCTTTTGGGTGCAGATAGTGTCTTAGTATTCTGTGCTTGGTATCCGACCCGACCCGCATGCTTGAAACCCGTCTTGGTTCTTGTTCACGTTTTATCTCTGCTGGTTTTGAGGATCCGTGCTCGCATATGTTCTGTTTACTTTCTTTATATCTGTCATCTGCATTTTTCAATTTAATACAAATATAATTAAATAATATATTTTAAAAATACATTACATGGCCTGCATCATACCCCTAACCTTGTGGTAGTATCCGTGTATCTTGTTCTCATTCTGTTCAGTGAAACGGACCCGTTTGAATAGCTACGTGTATACGTTCTTGGAGGTATGCATTTTCGTTATCCGGATATTCAGTTTTAGTTTTGGTCGACACATATATTTTTCGTATTTTAAAACTGAATTTTTAGACCCGACCTAGACGTATTTTGGAGTAGGTTTGTATTTGCCAAAATATCAAATTTTATTAATATTATATTTAAAATAATTATTACAGTTTAAACATTTAAATAACGTAAAAGATTTTTTAAATTAATATCCTAACCACTAAATTTTTTTTATCTCTCCTCTCACAGTTCTCTCTCTCCCGCAGCATTCTCTCTCTCCTGCCCCACCCACTCTCTCTTCCTTTCTTTCTCTCTCCCCCCCTCTCAACGCATCTCTCTCTTTCCCACGTCTCTCTCTCCCTTTCTCTCTCCTCTCGAACGCCCCTCTCTCTCCTCTCGCGAACATTGTTCGCTCCTCTAGTCGCGTCACCGCCCTCCACGATCTGCTCACCTTCCTTCGCTCCTTTCTCTCTTCTCTATTTAACATCCCCGAGCCCCCACGAGAAACCCATGCAAAATCCGCCTCCTCCTCAAACCCTAACTCCTCTGCCCTCGATCTCGCTTCTCAACCCTCGTCATCATCTCCTTCTCCTTCTCATCTCCATCATCTCCCTCTTCCTCTCCTCTTCTTCCAAAACCCCGAGAACCCTAGCTCCTCAACCCTCCACTGCCGACGACCCTCATCTCTTCGTCGTCGCCAGCACCTTCTTCTCCAACCCCGAGCGCTACCCAAGAAACCCTGCACACCCAACACCTCCTCTTCCTCCTGCACCCGAGACCCTAGCCAAGCCCGAGCACCCCTGCAACCCTCCTCGTCGGAACTTCCCTCGCCTTTGTACCTTCGTCTCCACCTCCTCATCTTCCTCCTTCTCTCCTTCATCGCCGCCTCTCGCGTACGCGAGAACCCATGCCCCCACGCTCGCCTCGTCACCATCGCCGCCAACGCTTCACCTCCTCACACCTTTCTCCTCTCCTCCTCGACCACCGCCTCAACCTCACCTCCCTCTCCCGAGCCTGCACCTGAAACCCTGCACGCTTGCACCCTGCACCCATCGTCTCCTGCTTCACGTCGTCGATCCACTGCCGACCACCTCTTCGTTGCCCTCACACCATCTCTGCCACCTTCTCTCCTCTTCTCCTCCCCTCTTCTTCCAAACCCTGACCCCGTGCACACCCCGACCTCTTCTCATCCCTGCGCCTCACCGCCGCCGCCCATCTTCCCGACCTCGACCCTCTCCGACACCATCTCCATCACCACCTTCCTCCCTTTCCCGAGCTCTCCTTTTCCCTCCAAGAACCCCAGCCTTCCCTGCACACCAACTCAAGAACCTGCACACACCTTGCTTCGCCGGAAAACCTCGTCTGAACCCTCACCTGAGCTCCGACTTGTCGTCGACTCCACTCCCTCGCCTTCTCTAAATCCTCGAGCAAACCCCAGTGCAACTCTTCTTCTTTCTTCTTCTTTTCATTTCTTTTCTTGATCCGTATTTTTCCGTTCTCTGCCAGAGCCGTGCCGCTGCCGACGATCCAAGTAATCCAGTGGACGCCCCCTACCTGCGTGGTTACCTTCTTGCCGTGTCTGGACTTGTCCCGTGTGCTGTGCGTGCATTGCGACGATTTACCGACGTCGGACGTGCCGTACGTATCCGTATTGTGATCCAATCGAGGCAAGTCTCTCTTGCTGCATGTTATGTTGTTATATTTATATCCATATAAATAAAATATTACATGTTTATTTCATTTTGCATCCCATGTTACTATTTTACCTTTTTCCGATATCCGTTCGTATCTGTACTGTTTATTATATGTCTAGTTGCATGCCGGAACCTGATTATATCATGTTGCTGTTATATAATACAACGTGCTTGTTAATGTGCATGTTTGGTTATATACAATTACATATGGCTAAATCAATCTAGGCGGATCGTATAATTTTGATTCCATGTTGAATCCTAGCTGAGTTCGTGCCTCGCATTTTCGTACATCATTTTCCCGTGACCCTTATCCTTAAGGCAAGTACTCTTGCTTTGCTTTTGGTCGATGTACATCGGCATTCCTTTGTGTGTATATGTATATATTCTTTTCCTGCACTGCTAGAATAGAAAGTAAATATTAGTACTTAATGTTTTCATATCGTTAGAAGATATAGACTCGTATTCAACCAATTGATAATCAGAAAACTAGATTAAGTATGGTTTGCTTTAATTACGAAAAAGGTTTGAAAGTTGTTAATCTAACTTATACATGTACCTTACTAGCCAGCTTTCGATTATTATATCCATATTTAGATCAACGGTAAAGATATCAACCACGACTAATACCAGCTTGTACATCACTTTCATGCAGTTACCTGTACCAGATGACAATTACTTTCGACATGTCTTAACTATTCATTACTTTAGTTCGTTTTACTAAGATGAGACCCCTAATTAGAATGCTGAACTACATGATACGACACACTACTATTTACCATTTCATCTCTATACAATTACCACACCACAATTCCAGTCTTTTCAGCATTCTTAATTAGTGCTCTAGTCATTACCATAGTAGCTATAAATACACGGGTGTTGAGGTAGTTTGAGTGTGCGTCGTACAACGGGATCTCAGGAGTCCCATGCCGGCAGCTCGTACCGGGCTATATCGGTCTCATGTTTACAGCTCGTACCGGGCTATATCGGTCTCTTGTTCATTCCACAGTTGTGCCCGTGTTTCCTAGCCCCTGGGACACCACTCTTGGGTTAGGAATACTCCTGCAGAGGTTGACGCACACACAGCTTACGATAGAATAGTTTACCTTTTAGTGACCAGTTAGGTTATGACTTAACCTCTTTACCTGTTTGTTCATAGTAGTAATGTATCTATTTATATATCTGTTTTGCCTGCGCACACGGGCTTCACTACATTCATATATTCATATTATCATACTACACATACACTTTATTCGTTGAGTACTTGTTGAGATGTTCTGACATCCCTGAGATTTGCTATCTCAGGTTTAGTGATAGAATTTCAGGATGAGTAGGACCGCAGCGGCTGCCAGGACTTTGCCGAAGATCAGTAATCCGTAGGTTTATTTTCTTTTCTGTTAGTTTTTAGCATGTGTGCCCTTTTGGGATATTAGGACTTATGTATCTTTTTTCAGATTTTGTTTTCTTTTTGAACCTATTGTATCGGATATTTTTGCATCAATTATCTAGTGGACCCATTTTTAGTATTTTTTGTGGTTTCATTGTAGCATGATTATCAGTATTATTCCTTTTGATATTGGATTTTATCTTTGACAGGTTAATCTAGACAGCCTTATGTGACTATGGAAGGATCTTTTCTTACCGTAAGTAGCACGGCTGGCCTTCGTCGCTCTCCGTATTTCGTATTTTGGGAAGCGGGGCGTGGCAAATATCATCAGCGAATAACATACATTAAGGCATCTCATCCTGGATAGTTCTAATAAGTTCATTCATCACGATGGTAAACATGAATAGACTTAATGCAGATCCTTGATGCAGGCCAATTGCAATTGGAAAATCACTCGTCAAGTTCTGATATTTTCCACTACTCCATCGTATACGTCCTTGATTATGTCAATGTACTTGATTGGGACTCCCTTCTTCATCATTGTCTTCCATAATACCTTTCTAGATGCTTTGTCGTACGCTTTCTCTAAGTCAATAAAATATCATATGCAAATCTCTAATCCTCTCTCGAAAACGCTCGACAAGTTGACGGAGTAAATGAATAGCCTCTGTCGTCGTTGCTCAGGTATGAACCCAAACCGGTTCTCTGTTATCTTAATATCTTTCCTTAGCCTGTGTTCAATCATTTTCTCTCAAAGTTTCATGGTGTGACACGTAAGTTTTATTCCATGGTAGTTTGAACAAGTTTGAATGTCACCATTGTTTTTGTAGATAGATATAAGGGCATTTTTCCTCCACTCATTTGACATCTCTTTGGTTTGCCAAATCTTATTAAATAGACCCGTCAGCCATCTAACGCCTATCTCTCTTAAGCATTTTCAAATCTCAATAGGAATCCTGTCTGGACCAACCATTTATCTTGATTTCATTCTTTTCAAAACCTCTTTAAAGAAAGAAAAAATAGTTCCTATGCATGACTCTTTAACTTAAATCTAGAGAGGGGAAGGAAAAAAACTACACACTAAACTCATCTAAACTATAAGACTAGGCTCTTGACAAGTAACTTGAACAGCTAGCCTCTTTGTAGCCTCAATCGAGCACGACTCGTTTCCAAGACGAGCATTCTGAACTATAGATAGAGCATCCGCTACACATTTGACCTTGCTGTAGGATCCATTACCTCTGAGCTATTGAAGCACAAAAAATCAATAGATGAAATTTTCCGACCATATCCTTGGCACGATAAAGTCAAGTTCTTTCCTTCTTCCACATTGCTACGTATCTTTCCGACCACAACAGTCTGAAAATTAACTTGAGATGGATCTCCACCGGCTTCCTCGAATAATGTCAAAGTGTTAGGCTTACCGGCCTTGAGGAAGGATCTAGGCACATGGTACCTTCAAAACATTTAAAAAAAGAATAATTAATAGATTATCATAAATGATTTATGCTCTTGTTTAACAAAAAGTACAAGAAAGTAAGGCTAGAGAGAAACTGTGTGTGTGTGTAGAAAATGTTAGGTTTGAGGTAAGAGAAATAAATGAAACCTATCTAGAGGGTGACATGGAAAAGATAGAGAATTCAGAATGTAAATAAAAAGTCCTTTAAAACATTCATTCGGTTCTAGAAATATTGAATTGTCACTTTTCAAATTCTACATGGAAGAAAGTGTATAATTATATACATTTTTGCAAGGTTCAAGAACTCGGTTTCGGTCTCTCATAATTTTATTAGTTTTGCTGGGTTTTAGCTAGTTTCGCTAATTTCGGTTTGGGTTTGGGTTTCGACGGTAATACAATATACATCAGTGTAGATATATTAAATACTTAAATTTATAGTTCTATATTACAAGACAATGATCCCAATGTTTAAAAATCCAGCCATTATGCAAAATATATTCAAAAGTGTATTTAGATAAGTATTAATATAGGGTTTGGTTCACCTTTTTATGGTTTTCTAAAAACGAAGGCCTACAATGATCACAATGAGAGTAAAAATGGTATAAAAAAGTTTTTAAAGATTTCATCCGAAACGGTATTGTATGGTTGGTTTCGTATCGGTTTCGGTTTTCGTATCGGTTTCTACCGAAACCGATATGAAACCACCACGTATCGGTGTTTTCGGCCGAAATCTCGAACTTTGTATTTTTGTATGGCATTGATTTCCTGATGTCCAAATTACCTCTAAGTAATTAATTAACTAGGCATGGTTATAAGATTGGGTTGGCGTTTCTCTTACCATCTTTGAGCAGGCAAGCCGCATCTGCTCACGCCCTTGCCTGCTTCGAATGGGCCTCTATAATCGCAAGTGTTGCATCCTTTTTCAGGTGTCGAGGCAATGTAGCTTGGCCAGTATCGCCCGATGCTTTGGCCATTGACCCATGTCTCTCCCTTGCCTAGCCGTACCAGATCCACAACCGCTGGCTCTGACCCTAGAGGAGCTAGGAAAGTTGTCTAACATACCAAGCAAGAAAAGGGGAAAAAATAAAGGAAAAGTTAAAACCTGAAAATTGAGAAGTGCTAGAATTTAGCAAGAGAACTGAAGTACCCATGAGTATCCCTAAAACCACCTTGAAGTTATTTAATCATACTAAACTCCCATAAATTTTGGAGTTCAGGGGCTTTTACCCCTCAAATACCCTTAATGAAATGCATCATTTTGAGGGAGCTTACTGTAATGAAAAGTTTAAGTTAATTTAGTGCAATTTCGCAGTAATGAATATATCGATGATTACCTTATACCATATGAAGGGCCTATTGGTAGGAGTCTTAGAGAACCTGAAGCACATTGCAATCCTACAGAATTATCAAGGTTGTTCTGAAGATATAGTTGGTTCTTAAAGCCGTCAAGTCCGACCGATATAACAAAATTGTAGTTGAGATAAATATATAACATATAATTATTGAATATAGAAGCATTTAATATTTGGTAGTACCTTAGAAGACCATGCTGCTTGTGATAAATCCATTGTGATATTTCCTCCAATCAATTGTACAGGACCGTTAACAATTCCAGCAGGCACCGGCTCAAAATAGGGATCATAGTTCTAATTTCAAAAATTAAGAATATAATCATAAAACTGAAAAATAATAAGTATTCATAGATATTATAACACACAATAAATAAATAAAACGCAATTTCCAAACCTTAAGGCTGACAGTTGCACTAAGCAGAGAGAGTTGATTCTTCCCCTTGTTCAAAGTAACATTTCGCTCGAACACAAATGGATGTATTTTATCGCCTTCATGAGTAGAATATTGTGATCCTATAGGAAACGAAATGTTGGATAACAAGAACATTATATTATTAGCTTTTGTAGAAGAAAATACCAAAAATAGGATAAGCTTTGTGTATATTACCTACGAGCTGGCCGTTGACAAAAGCATAAAGAACATGGCCGGTTGTATTAACACGAAGCCTCATTTGTTCTTGACAAGAATCAAACTTATAAATAACTGCAATCCGAAAAGTCGGTATAAAACCAACTCAATTCTTCAAATTCTTCGACCTCTTGTTTGCATCTGGAAGGAGAAATTGCTGTACCTGGTCGTGTACCCAAGGAGTCGCTAGCATCAACGCTAATTACGATCTGTTCCAAGAGTCTATTCTCAATGAAAGAAGCCTTCAAACCCTCAAGATTTCCATCCAAATCCTCAAATCTCCATGACCACTTTAGACTTGCTGTCTGTTGCTCATCTTGATTCGGCTTCTTCGTCATAACTGAGGTTTGAGCATTCACTTGTACAAGAAATTTCCAAGAAAAGTTAATGGGTTAATATGATATTAGCCAAGTTTATAAACTATCTATAAAAAACATGAAAAATTACTGAAAATGGATTGAATTACCTTGGCAGTATTGTATACTTCTTTCTTGCAATCAGGGAGAAAACTCATAGACCAAGAACGAAGGAAAAACTTGCTTCCTTCATGATCAACATTAGCAGCAGCAGATTGATTCTTATTAGTTAAGTGTCACACCCTGCTTACCAAAAAAGAGAAACGAGAGCGACAAGCCCGCAATGTATTCACATTGAGAATCACTCACGCTAAGCGTCTATATAAACAGTTTAGGAAACTATAGTATAAGAATTTTAGGCTTATAAAATAGCCAACAATATTTATAACAGTCCCAAAAGCAATAATTAAACACAATTCGAAAATTTAAGGAACTAGAAATAAAAGATAGTTTTGAACAAAAGGCATACTTACTGAGGAAAACTAGAGCTTGGTCTGACTTGAAAGATCTTGATTGTCTTTCTCGGTTGGTGCCATCTCATACCTTGCCTCGTCACCCGCCCCAAAGTTGTTTGACGACATTCCCAAGAAAAGAAAAACAGAAAACATGAATGTCGTTAGTGAACTAAGGTTCGGTAAGTCCCTATTTTATAAAAAAAACAGTATTTGAAATGAAACATAGTATTCAGTATAAACAAACAAGTATATAATGTTTCAATGTTGATATGTAAAGTATAATCTAAATATCAATTTTATGTTCTAGGTATTCTATTTTATTTAACATCAAATATTATGCAATTTATACATTTATATAAATATTCAAATTAAAGGTTAGTGTTATTCATTATTTTAATATGCATTATGGAATTATGTTATTCAAGGTATTAGTCATATAATATATTGATTATTAAATTGGTTACATAATAAATAGTATATATTAGTAGTATCAGTATAAAGCATGCGAATAACTGCGAACAATAAATGGTAGTGTGCATGTCAAATAAATAGCATGTGTTAATCTGTGTACGGTAACTAGAGTATCACGATATTCGATATTTCAGTGTTATTAACTATAAATATAAGCTCGATTGTGGGAGTTTTATTATATAACCATGATGTTTCGTAATGTCACGGAACAACAGCAACACGAGATTCATGAGATTCAAGGTTATATATGATGCAATGTACCTTTTTTTCCGGTACCACGAGGAACAAGACATGACCCCCCGTTACACATAAATACCCAATAAACAGTGTATATGTCATGTTCACGAGATTCAAGATATTCATTAGATTCACGATATTCATGAGATTCAAGTGGTTCATGTCAAATTCAGGTCAAGATAGTATAATTTAACACATGAGTATTCACACACCCAAGGCTGTCATTCAGGGACAAGAAAACACGGGCCCACTTATGAGTAATGAGACTCCAACAACCGCCGGAGTATTCACAGACCCAAGGCTATCATCCAGGGGCTAGGAAATGCGGGCCTATTCTTGAGTTAGTATGTGATTCCAGGAGTATTTATAGACCCAAGGCTATCATCTAAGGGCAAGAAAATACTGGCCCGCTCATGTAACGGGACTCTAACCACCGCGGGAGTATTCTTAGACCCAAGGCCATCATCCAGAGGCCAGGAAATATGGGTACATTCATGAGTTGGTCATAAGACTCCTGAGATCTCATATCAAGTCTTTAGATATAATACTAAGTATTGATATATACTCAAAATGTAAATACTCAATGTATACTAAATTGCAAATACTAATACGGAATCTATAATTGTTGTGCTAATATGATCAAATCCTGTGACAGATTGCTAAATTTGGCATAATAAATGATGAAACTTTGTGACTTGTATATGATTCCTATTTACTTCTATGTATTAATTATATCAAATGCTAATACTATCACTACTACTCTTATATATACCTTGTCCTTGTATCTGTCTTGTGTTAACTTTTAAAGAATCTCTTTATGTTTTGATGATTTTACAAAACCATATATATCCGTATTTTTGAAGGCGTTTTTGAGGCGCGTCTCAGGGCGAATGGCTAGAGTTTCGCCCTGGAGTGTAGTGGAGAGACGAGATCTTCCCTTGAAGCGTACGCTTCATCCGCGAGGCTCTATTGAGGCTTCTGAAGCGTACGCTTCTTTTGTTTGGGAAAAAAAAGCAGAAAAAGCTTAAATTCTAACTTAGATCGTGGATTTTGTCTTCTAAATTGCAAGTTGGCAGCGAGATCGAGTTTAGGAGGAGAGGATCGAAGGTGCTGTGCAAGTTGGCAGTGAGATCGAGGCTAGGAGGAGAGGATCGAAGGTGCTGTGAGAGAAGAAAGTTTCGTTCTTCCATTATTGGTGGCGTAGAGAACCCACACGAGAAAGCACTAGGTTTTTTTTCTTTGTGGTGCTGTAATAAGAGAGTTTCAAAGGGATAGGTTATCGGGTTTGGGCTTTGGGTTAATAAGGCAGCACATAACATTTCAATCTTTCTTCTTCTCTATCCGTATACAAGTAAACAAAGATTCAATAGTCATTGATAATTTAAAAATTAGAAATACACTATAAAACTATATTATTATTAAATATTAATTAACATCCATAATTTATTATGTAAAGAACATTTTTGTTTTGGCATATGAGTAAAGCAAGACCATAATATTATCTTATATTCTGAATTTTCTCATTTTATTTATATTTATAATTAATAAAAATATGAAAATCGTGAAGCTTACACTTCACGTCTCGAGGCCTGACACCTCGCCTAGCTGAATGTTGAACGTTTCGCCCCATGCTTCCGCCTTTTGAAACACTGATATATATAATTATGATTATATGGAACTAACCATATCAGATATGTTAAAGTGCTACAAACTGGAGTTACTTATATATCGGGACAATCATACAATATAACTGTCATCAAATGAAGTATCGAAACAATATAATTGTACTCAATACGAAAATCAAAAGAATATACGAGAAAGTCGACATCGAGGATATTCAAGACATTGAAGACTTTTATTTATTTATTTTGAGTTTAGAGTCAGAACGATCTCAAAAGTTTAGAATCAAAATCCATATCAAATTCTAAAACCAATTCCTTAAAATTCAAAATATAGTTTTTAAACTTGTTTTAAAATTATGTCTGAAGTATCAGACATATAAACGTCTATTTCATGTTTATAGACGTCTATAACAGTTATTATTTTTGAATTTGAATTTTGGTGGGAATTGCAGTTTTTAAATGGTTTTACAACGGTAATTAACTGTCCTATAATTTAGAAAGAGTTATTTTAACTGCCCTAAATCTTTTTCTATAAATAGGACAAGTTTCATCGAAGTTTTCAACGTTTTCTCGTTTTTAAAACTTGATTTTCTTGAATTTTAGAATTCGTAAAAAACTCTTTCTAGCTCTTAAGCCTTTGTTATTGAAACTTTTAGAGAGAGATAATCTTTCTAACGTTTTTAGATTTTTCTACCTTTTAGAAAAGAAAGATTGTTAAAATTTCAAAGAAGAAATTTGCTTTAAACTTGTTTAACCTTTTGAAAAACTTCTTCGAATTGATTCTTAAAATTTTAGTAATCTCCAAAGTACAATCGCTCATCTCCTAGAATCTAAATTTTATTAATCTTTTTGAGATTATTAGGATTGTCAAAATTGGTATACATTGAAATTGTAATAATCTTAAAATTGCAATAACCTAGTGAATAGAGCTTTAAGTTCTTCATAATTATAAAGGCTTAGAACTTGTGCCTGTTGCAAAAAGTCTAGGCGTTCACTGTCTGCAGGTGTAAAGATTCAGATTTGAGCCTGGGAAATGATCTGGGTTTCTCCACCCGCAAAGGAGTTAGTGAATCCTGAGCAGTAGTCTCAGGCGCCGCAGAGGTGGCGAACCTTGTTAAAAATTCTCTCTGTGTCTATTTTTACATTATGTACCTATGTGATTGATTTTGTGACTTTGATAATTTAGTACACCTAAAATTCTTTTATTTTGCTGCATATTGTGTCTTCGTAAAAATACTCTGAGTTTGCCATATAGTCTTATTCACCCATCTCTAATCCTGCTTTCAATTGGTATCAGAGTAAGGTTACTCGTTTGTAAGATTAATCTCTTGAGTTTCTGATCTTATGGCAAACCAAATGAAAGGACAAGTTATTAGTCCTCCTCCTCTTTTCAATGATACTAATTATCAATTTTGAAAAATCAAGATTGAAGTTTTTCTCCAATGTATCGATCAAGAAGTTTTAGAAATTATTGAAAAACCTTTTGTTCCTTCTACGACAAATCCATTATTTGACCCTGATAAGAGATTGATGACGTTAAATGTCAAGGCAATTAATGCATTACATTATTCATTGAATTCAATGAATTCGGAAGAATTCAATAGAATCCCAATGTGTCAGACCGCTAATGAAATCTAGACTACTCTCCAGATTGCCCATGAAGAAACCAGTCAAATCAAAAAGAGTAAGATCAACCGTCTTATGCATGAATATGAGATGTTCCAAATGAAAGACGATGAATCGATCGACTCTATGTATTTTGATTCAATAATGTCATTACCGAACTTTTCAATTTAGGGAAGAAATTCGATGATAAAGAAAAGTTTTACAAGTTACTTAGATTTCTCACGATTTCATGGCAACCTAAGATCACCGCCATCGAAGAAGAAAATGGCATGACCTCATTGAAAGTTGACACACTTACAGGAAAACTAAAAACCCACGGGATTCAATTAGGAGATCTTAAATAAAAACAAAAAAATGGATACTCAAAAGAAAAATATCGCACAAAAGGCAATTACCAAATCAAAGCCTAAAGAATCATCGTGATGATGAAAGCGACGATGATGAAATGACCCATATTGCAAGACACTTCAAGAAGTATTTGAAGAGTAAAAGATTTCCTCAAAAGAAAGCTACATATAAGTCTAATAAGAATTTTAATTCTAATAAAACTTTGCGTTGTTTTGAGTGCGATAGGGAAGGCCATTTGAAATCTGAGCGTCCAACTCTCAACAACGACAAATGGAAGTCAAAGAAGGAATCAGAAAAGTGTTCGTTTTGGGACGACACAGATTACAGTGACCCGGAAACCGAAGAAGTCGCCAAGCCTCATGGCACTAGACGATAAGGTAACCGATGATGACTTTGATATTGAATCTCTTGGTAAAACAGATTTGATTGGTCTTTGTTATTTTCTTAAGGATAATTACGATAAGGTTAAGTTTAAAAATAAAATTTTAAAAACTAAATTAATCGCAAAGATAATTCAGAAATAGTAATTAAAAATGAATTAAATAAAGTTAAATTAGACAACGTAAGCTTAAATGAAAAACTCAAGTCTGTAACCTTAACTAAAGAAAATATAAATGAAACAAATAAATTTGAAATCTTTGATCTTAAATGAAAATCAGAAATAAAAGATGAAATGATTTTGAATTTTACTAAAAGTAAAAATAATTTAGATATTTTGTTAGGATAATCAATTAAACACCGTGATAAAGTAGGAATAGGTTTTGATAAACATACAGAGTTAGTTCCTAAAACTAAACCTTATAAACCTAAATATTATTATTACAAATATGGTAACAAATATGCTAATTCAACGTGTGACTATTGTTGTACGTTAGGACACATATCACAATATTGCCACATTAAAAATAATTCCACTTATAAATACAATTTTATTCTTAAACAACCTAAAATGGTTTGGGTCCTAAAAGTAACATCTTCCTGTATTGCAGGACATCCAAAAACGCAGCAGTTGATAGATACTTGATAGTAGTTGTTCGAAGCATATAACCGGAAACATTAAAAAATTCGAAACACTATCAAGAGAATAAAGTGGCAGTGTCATTTTTGGCGACAACAACAAAGGCAAGATCGTCGGTAAAGGTGATATTTGCTTTAATAACTCATCTAACTCAACTATCATAAAAGATGTATTATATGTAGAAAACTTAAAATATAACCTATTTAGTGTTAGCCAGTTCTGCGATAAAGAGTATAACGTAGTTTTCGAAAAGGACATATGCAATATAATATATGATAATAAAATAGTCCTAATGGGTAAAAGATACAAAACATGTATATAATATATACACAAGATTTTAAAAATCCAAATATTACATGTTTAATAGCTAACAATGAAGTAGACCCTTTACTCTAGCATATAAGATTAGGTCATTCATCAATGAATACTTTATCTAAAATTATAAGAAATAACATAGTCAATGGCATACCCAGTCTAAAGTTTATAAATACTTACCGAAAAAGAAAACAAATTAAAATGTCTTTTAAACCTAAAAATAACGTTTCAACTGAAACTCCACTCCAATTGCTTCATATGGATCTATTTGGTTCTAGTCGCAATGCGGATTTAGTAGGCAAATTTTATGCATATATAATAATAGATGATTATTGAATGTTTATTTGGGTTTTCTTCTTAAAAACCAAAGATGAGACATTTAAAACTTTTAAAATCTTTTTAAAACAAATTCAAAACGAAATGAATTTCAGAATATCAAAGTTAAGAAGTGATCATGGAGAAGAGTTTGAAAACCAAGTATTTGAAGAATATTGTAATAAGAAAGGTTTCAAACATGAATTCTCTTGTGTGAGAACTCCAGAACAAAATGGAGTTGCTGCAAGGAAAAAATCGCTCCTTACAAGAAATGACACGTACCATGCTGAATGAAAACCACTTACCAAAATACTTATAGGCAGAAGCAATTAACACTTCTTGTTACATAATAAATAGGGTATTTAAATAAAACACCATATGACTTATTTTACGGTAAAATACCTAATGTAAAATGCTTCAAAGTATTTGGTTGCAAATGCTACATACTTAACACCTTAGATAACTTAAGCAAGTTTGATTCTAAATGCGGTGAAGGAATTTTTATTGGTTATTTTATGACTAGTAAAGCCTATCGTGTTTATAATAAACAAATTTTAACCATTTAAAAAAGCATGCATGTCCAATTCGATGAAACCAACTCCTCAAGTCGTGATAACAATTATCCAATCACAATTAAGGTTCGGATAATCAAATGTAGAAGTTGAAACCAACTCCTCAAATCATAATGATAATAATCCAATCATAATAACATGTTCGGATAATTCATCACCAAATACAGAGGTTGAAATCAATTAAACAGATCAACAAGAGTAAATAGTCGATACTTCTCTTCTTAAAGATTGACAATTCAACAGAAATCATCATAAAAATTTGATTATAGAAGATATAGATAGAGGAGTGGTCATTATATCATCAAGATTTAAATTATGTATCAACTCAGGATTCATTTCAGTCATAGAACCGAAGAATTTTGAAGAGACTCAGAATAATAAGCATTCGATAGAAGCAATGCAAAAAAAGTTAAACCAGTTTGAAAGAAATAAAGTTTGGAAATTAGTTCCAAAATCCAATGATAGACTAATTGTAGGCACTAAATGGGTTTTTAGAAACAAGCTAGATGAGTCAGGAAATATCGTAAGAAATAAAGAATGACTGGTTGCTCAAGATTATAGTCAAATTGATGGAATTGATTATGACGAAACTTACGCACCTGTGGCTCGACATGAGGCTATAAAGATATTATTAGCCTTAGCTTGTTTTAAAAACCTTACTATATTTCAAATGGACGTGAAAAACGTTATCTTGAATAGGACAATAGATGAAGAAGTATATGTAGCACAGTCACCAGGTTTTGAAGATCATAAACATCTTGATTATGTATACAAATTGGAAAAATCATTGTACGGTCTTAAACAAACCCCTACGGCTTGGTATGAAAGACTCAGTACATTCCTACTCAAGATAGGGTATACGAAAGGAATGGTAGATAAAACATTATTCACTAAATTCTATGGAAAGGATATCGTAGTGGTTCAAATATATGTTGACGATATTATATTCGGTTCTACTAATGAGCAATTTTGCCAAGAATTCTCTTAGTTTATTGTCACGATCCGAAATTGGCGCGTGATGGCCCTAATACTACGCAACGTCTACAGGCGTAACGCAGTAAAAGAAAGCCAAAACCCAGAAATCTAAACCATTAAAAGACAAGAAAAATAAGAACATTGTTTAAAATTTTGCAAATCTCAAGTATAAATTCTTTAAGTCCAATTTACTTTCTTGAAAATTTCGGCAGCACCACCTTTGTAAAAACCAACCCCAAAAATGGGTATAATATAAATATAAAGTAAAGCATCCCCAACGGGAGCAAATCCACGCCAAAAGGCGGAAAACAACCACCACAACAGATATACGACGCCGTAGCGAAGAAATAAAAGACGATAAAATGGAAACTGTATAAAAGACAACCCAGTCACAAAATAATATACAATATCGTCTTTACCAAGTTTCTAAGTCAACATGAAAATAGTAGATGGAGAGTACAAGGATACAACGAATATACAATACAACAACGAATAACCACAAAACCCACCTAAGCAAACTGCATACCGTGAGCTGATGCGGTATCCGTAACAAAAGATGATAAGATAGATGAATAGCCTGTCTCGACTACTCTGGGGAACAATCTGCAACACTGTGGCACAACGGGGGTGAGTTGCCAACTCGTGAATAGTAAATAACATATGCAGGTAATAGCAAGTATGCATGTACAGCGCGAATCTAACATATGCAAGTTAATAGCAATAAATGGTCATATGAATGCAACAGTTATGAAAGATACTCTAGCAGGTACATCTAATACATGAAGCAATAATATGACAATCTGTGTGCAACAATCATGTAAGGTACTTTATCAGGTACAACTAATACATGAAGCGATGATATGACAATATATATATGCAACAGTCATGAAAAATACTCTATCAGGTGATACCAGTACATGAAGCAATGCATATAATGTAAAAGTATGTAAATGCAACAGTTATGGAAGATACTCTATCAGGTACTGCTAATACATGAAACAGTGCATAAACAATAAATGCGGAGTATGGAATGAAACATGTCATTTCCACGGAATCCTGATATCGTGGTAGGATCAAAGTCCATCAAGACAATCCAAATCCCAATTTCCTTAAATCAGCCCCCAAATTGGCTCTCATATCATATAAGTCTCACAAATCCTGAATGTACAATATCGAATAAATCTCATATATCCTGAATGTACAAAGTCAAGTGAATCTTATATATCCTTTATGTACAATATCAAGTAATCTCAAATGTCTTAAATCCAATATCAAGTGAATCTTTTATATTCTAGGTATATTTGCATGAATAAATATGATGAAGTATATGAATTTATATGTATACATATATATTAGCGTCGCATTCCACTAATATATATATATATATATATATATATATATATATATATATATATATAACAGCGTCCCATTCCACTGTTATATATACTTAGGAGTAAAATATCATGAAAACCAAGCGTCAAGTATCGACACAAAATAATGATCTATCAGGTGCTGTCATCAAGACTGGCACCCTGATAGGTACGTATCATACGCTATACCGAAAGCTCGAGTGCCTAGTTTTGACCCTCGCCTCTCGACGTATCTATACGCACAAAACTCCCGTCGGTATCCCCATGATAACCGCCGAGTCATTGGTAATATCACCGGATGGTATGGTTCCCCCACTAACTCATCGTCTACTCCACGACCCTTGCCCCGGGGTACCTCCGGGCCCCACCATGTACCCGCATACGGACCCCTCCTTTCCTCGCGTGGGGTATATATATCAGAACCGATAAAACTCATGGTGGCTGCAAAAATATCATATCAAGAGAAACCGGGTTTTTCAAATAATGCATAATTTCATGAAACTACCACAGTCCCCAAATGCATAAAACATCATGAAAATTCCATATCTCAATACGAAAATCCATAAATATCATATACGCAACATGAAACTGAAATGAAAGCGTATAAAGGAAAAACCGCTATTTAACTGCACCCAGTTAAAATATAAATCATGCGGTTCCTAATTCTCCAAGTCCAATATAACATCAAGTAAAGGTAAACATGTAGCTATAACCAGATATATACGTAAACATAGAGGTATGGCCTGGTATAAGTATCTACCTATCAGTAATGATGTAATATACCCTCCAGGTATAAGCAAAGTATGCAAGCAAGGTATACTCGTAGGCATGTCAGGGTGTGTATGTACCTATTGCTAATAGTAGAATACCCTATAGGTAAATACAGGTAACTAGCATGTAAGCAAATCATGACATATGTGTAAGCAGGTAGGTATACAGGTATGCTATAAGTCATATGCATAAAGAAATATGAATCAATGTCACAATGTCCTTAACCAAACAATATTATATAGGTATGTGTGTTGTGCGTAACATGGCAATTATTGACGGTGTGTGTGGCATACAATCAGTGCTCGTGCAATATGAGCCGTCAATAATATGTGCAGTATCTTAAGGATACTAGTCCAAGCACAACAATAACTAAGCAGTAGGGTGAATGCGCAATTCTAAATATGAAATAGAATATGCGATAAGTCAAGTCATTTCTAGCCCAGACACATAACGCCATGTGGGCGATTCCCCTGTAGATGTTAAATCTACCTACCAACGCTCCTGACTAAGTGAAGCCTACCACCTGTTTTCTCTTTGTCGTAGCGTCCGAAGTCCCCGCCTACGAACCTAAAATTTCACACGCATCACATAAGCTAAATATCCTGAAACGACGAAAAGACAACGAAACGCAAGGATAACGCCCTGAAAAATGCACTGCGCACTTAGCGCATCTATCGCGCACGACATCGGCCAAAAATACTAATTAGGGTCGCTAAACTACGAATCACCAAGTCTAGACTTCGATCGTCCCGATTGCGCAGCACAACAAAAAAATACGAGGAATATAATAGATATAACCTCGAACGACTAATCGAACCCACGTCGGAAAAACCCCGAAACCTAGAAAACAACTTATCGCAATATTGCGCAGTAGAATCAAGCTAACACATTTCTAGCGATTTCAAACATTATATAATAGCTTAACTAAGCTATCCAAACCATTTCCTTATTTTTAAACTTGCTTAAATAAGTTTTAGCAAAAACCTAGTAAGCAAAAAAAAAAACCTTAATTAAACTCAGGATCCAAATCTGTTTAAAGTGTCTGACTCAAGTCTGAGTCCAAGTTTAAATCTGAATCCAATTCTAACATGAATCCAACATGAATACTTGAACCTGAATCTGAATACTAGAACAATATCAACATGCAAACATGACTTGACTTGATTGAACCATGGCTATAATTTGACTTGATTACATGCCTACTTGATACATCCTGAAACCGTTTACATGAACAACTTATATCCATGGTCCCGGCAAGTCTGATAACTACAAATCAACACAATATACATTACGGGGTTTTAACGGGGTAGACTGGTACAAAATGCATTAGAAGTGGCAAGATAACGGACACTAAAAGACTATATAAACATCCATTGTTGTTGTCCCGTGGGTCTCGACCGGGCCTTGTACTACGGGTTACCATAGTCCACGGGGAAAGTTGGACTCCTCTCGTATATATTGATACCTTATGTACCAAGTTACAAACAACTACGTTAGTATAACAAACATATTCCTGTATAATTATCAGTTCTTCCCTATCTACTTGTTCTATTCTACTTTTTTATTTGGGACATTCCGAGCGCTAGTTCGCTGACGACATTCCTGTCTCTTTTTTATTTGGAATGCTCGTCAGGAGGACTGACTCTCAGGAGACCGAGCCCAGCCAGGAGTACTTGGAATAGATACCCGAGTAGCTCAACTACTAGCTTACTTGTACTTATTTACTTTTCAGTTCATATGCCACTGTTTAGGTATTGCTTTCAATCATTGTATTTTTCTTTTCAAAAGCAGTTGTAATGTAAATATGAATGTTAATAAAAGTTGCTGTTATTATTACATCTCTTGTTATTTTGTATATTCATTTATATTGCTTATTTAACGCTTAGCGTGTTTACTTCTGAGTAAATACGTTATGACCCGTCACGTCTACTTTCCCGTACACTGGGAAGCGGGGCGTGATACACCGCTACTCTGTCCAATTACTCATTGGTACTTATTTGAACGTCGGAGGGTCCTATGGTAGTTTCCTATTCCGGAACTTTCCTTGCAGGTAGCTCGGTGTCAGCAACAATCAACAAAACATTGAGATCCACACGTTTAATTCTCACATCAAATCTCAACCGTTCAGCCGCGCTGGCAGCAAAATCAACGGAGGAAAACATCTGAGGGAGATACCGACCTCCATCACACAGCCATAGCAACAGCACCCATAGCAACAACAGATGGATTGGAGACGGCGCTATGCTGAGATCGGACGGCGGAGGGAGAGCTGATTCGATCGAAGAGAGAGAGGTTGGGGATTCTCGAAGCTACAACAGCCGCTGCTGCAGTTGTTGATTCTAGGGTGGAGATTGGATCATCGACGATCGGCGACGAAGTGCTCGGCCGATTAGAGATGCGACGGCTGCTGGAGTCTTGGGTAGTTGCGCATCGTGAGTTGATGTCGCGGTAAGAAGAAGAAGAAGAAGATTGCCGCGGCTACGAGTTGGGTTTGGGCGCGGCCGACGGCTAGAGGAGGGTGCTCGGGTTGAGATCAAGGTCGGCTAGGGTTTTGGATGGTTTAGAAGGGATCAGATGGGTGTTTTGAGGAAAGAGGAGGATGCAGATTTTATAATGATCACACACGCCTTAATAGTTTAAAATATGTAACAATGCTTTCATATACTATTAATTACATCCTCCGACAAATTATATATGAGTACCGACTTTAACCACCAAAAATTGATAGGAAGTAGTACTATAAGCAGTACATAGAATAATTAAACTAACTGCTTTATATTTAACATATTAACTAGATATTGAGAATTAGAATACCTTGTGTGCTGCATGTTATATTATTAGTTGTCCATCTAAATTCATATTAAATATTTATATATTTATTAAAGAGATAATTATATTATAGATGGATGATGTATATATTTTAATTTGTTTAAAAAAGATTTTCAAGGATTTGCTACCAATCTCTAAATCATATATCTTTTACAAAGTATTTTTCTTAAACTAATAAATATTTATAAATACATAAACATAATAATAAAATAATAAAACCTATTGAAAACATAAACACACTCTAATAGTTGTAATAATTTAAATACATAACATACTAATTATATATATTATGTCAACTCGGGACCCATGGGATAACAATGCAAGTTGATAACCAAAAGATACAAGAGTAGGCTTCGTATAGATTTAGAAAAGAATATATACATATAAGCGATTCAAAGAAAAACTCTTTATTAACGAAAGGAAACAAGGAAAGTACGTGGAATTTGCGGCTGTTACATTAAGAAACAAGCAGGGATAACTCCTTCACCAGAGAACCTTGTCAACTATAATTATAAAGAAAAAACATAAATTACTATAGCTCTTAACTATTTTGATTAGCATTTACCGAATCACATAATTCAAAAAATATGTAACATACCGTTAAGCCATTGCCAACATCTGTCCATTTAACATCACCATATACAAGGGCATGCTCCATAGACTTGAGAGCAGTATGAAGATCTTTCAAGTGTCCCCAATTTGGCTGCCTTGTATATCCTAAAAAATCACATGAAATAATTTGTTTTTCCACGGTTCAAATTAATCGTCTAATATTTTAATAAAGCAAGTAAATTTTCATATACCGTATTCATCAAGAGGAGCGTCCTTATCGTATGGTGTTGAAATGTATCGGCCTCCTGCTGTTCTGCCAAAATTAGCTCCTGCATGATATGGAACACACAAAAGTTTATGTTTGGTATTAGACTTTATTTGTAATCGAATTAAATTTATATGAAATTAATTTTTTTGCAGATAATAGATGACCATATAATAGTTTTGGAATGTTCCATTTGATTGGAAGAATCTTGCTACAGAATATGCCTAATCTTCAGCAGGTCTATGTTCATCAGGTTTATCCCAAGCTTTGAACATGGAAAAATTCATTTAAATAAATAAACTAAATGATAACTAAAAATTACTATAACTTCGAAATAATTTATATCAATTTTAAGAGAAAGAAAGAAAGAAAGAGCTCTAACCATTCTGTCCAATCTCTGTCCACATCGTTTGGCTGTTTTTGTTGTTAGGGTTAAAATTCGTCGCTGTAGAAGCCATTGCAGGTATGAACTAGTGAAATATACAAAATATAAATCATTTATAGGAAATTTTATATCAAAAATTATTTATAGTGAAAATAAGAGTTAGATTATTATACCATTGGTTGCGGCGCAAACAGACACATGATCCACGACACACTAACATTAAGAGAGTCCGTCATTTGTGTGCACCATTTTACGTACTCTTTACCCGTATCTCCGTTTTTATCTTCAGCGTTACCATATTCATTTTCAATCTGTGAAAACAAATCAAAATCCAATTAGAACAAACTATATCGAATACAATAATAACAATAATAAAGTATATAAATATATACCCGATCGAGTTAAAATGACAGGCCCTCCATGCGGTGCCAATAACTTTTCTTTCTTAACCACGTCTACAATATATCTAGCAAACCTTTCCATTTCATCCTACCTAAAAAATAAACAAACAAATAAAGTTATTGAGAAGTAAACCAAATCTAAATAGATTAAGATTAAACAAAATCACAAACCTTAATTAAAGGCTGGTTGTCAGTTATAAATTGCAGTTCTGGAATTTCTCGCAACCAAACAGGAAGCACTCTACATATATTATTAAGAGTATTAGTATTGCTTTATCATGATTTATAATTATAAGAAAATTTAAATTTAATTGTCTTATAAGAAAGTGTATTACCCATAATTCCATTCAGCACAAACATAAGGACCAATGCGAAGAACGACATAAAGTCCGACATTATGAACTTCTTTGAGGAATCTCACAAGATGGAAACTGCCTTCAAAATTGTACTGGAAAAAGGGAAAATGAAGCTAGGATTCATAACAAGAAGCTTGTAAAATGAGTAAAAATGAATCATTTAGGCGAATAAAACGAAAGCTGTCGTGGATTTGGTTCATGAGCATTCCAGAAAACATAGGTCTCGATAGCATCAAGGCCTCCTTCTTTGGCTTTGTGGATGAGATCATACCACATCTAAAATAGCATTAGAAAATCATTTAGAACTAATGAATGAATCTCTCATTGAGAGGTGTAAATGATTTACATGCGACAATAAAAAGCAAAATATAGGTGACATATATTTTTAGCTTTATCCTTTCATTCATTTATAATAAAAACTTATATCTTTTTTCATCCATTAAAAGGAAACTGTGTTTTATGTTTACAAAAGTAACCTAATTTTATATTAATCATGATTTAGTTTATAATATTTAATTAAAAAAATAACCAAGTATTTACAGTAGAAGAAAATCATTTGTCACCAATGAACAAATCGCTGATGTAGAGGTGTGATAATAAAACAATCAAGATTGAAAAGTAATCTACAATAACTAAAATTTAGTTCACATTTTTGCAAAGTTTTTCTTTCTATCATTCATTAAATTGCCTTCCTCCTTTTTCCTTTTCTCTTTAATTAAAAGGAAAGTTTCTTCAATATTTTCTAAATCCCTTGACCTATATTCGATTAGGATTTAGTTTATAATATTTTAAATATCTTTTAGAAAATTGAAATATCTATGCTCTTCTTTCTTTTAGTGCCTTGGAAACTTTTCTTATTTCCTAATGTAAAAGTGATAGCTTTTGATTTTGGATTTTCTATATTTATTTAGTTATTTATTTTTACGAAGTAAAAAGAGATTTCTTTTATGGAAGGGAAAAATTAAATGCAAACTATCTTCTATTTGTCACTATATATATACACTTGATCTATATTAATAACCGCCATTATTCATATGCATATCTTTTAAGTTTAATTCCATGGTGCTAAACTTCTTAAATTTAAATTGACAAAAAAAATCCCAATTTCCTTTTTTCTAATCTCTTGAAGCAATGGGTATTTATCTTTCTTAATCATTATATACACAAACGTAATTAAAGTTCATAACATTAGTTTCTTACCAAAAATGATCCATGTATAAACATAAATGCATAAATAACTAAGCGGAACAAAAGGAAAAGTCTTTCACACCAAACAACCGATGAAATCATGCAAAAATCATGAATTAGTTTACAACCGATGAAATCATGCAAAAATCATGAATTAGTTTACACATGTAAAATGTGATCTAATATATCTATAGGGTGGGTCGAAATGAAAGCAAATACAGTGGAAATTGATAATATGAACGAGAAATCGAAATGAAAAGGAGATCAAAATTAAAATAAAAAATTAGATTTTACTTAAAAGTTATGATTTTGGATCAAATCTATCACTTACTAATCAACAATAAATATATTTGTTGAACCTTTTTAAGCATGAGAAAAATCGATGAAAACGGTTTATATATTTGTTTCGATTTTACTATTTGTCATGAGATTGTCTAAAAAACAGTGCCAAAAAAAAGATTCATTGTAATAAGTGCGAGCAAGTTTGCTCATACAAATTGTTATTATTATTGTAGAGCTCAAATTTGATTTTTTTGCTTACAAATCTTTGAGCAGTTCGAGAGATAACAAAATTAAATGTAAACAAAAAGGTCAGGATTAATATGAAGTGACTCAAGTACAAAATGAAACACAACAATGAAACCACACTTATTTATTTTGGTGTCAAATTCCATACCCAAGCTTGTGTTTTTTTGTTAATTTATGAATTCTTCATTAAAAAAAACTTGATTAAAGCTTCTAAGGTATACAGAAACGATAAATCCTTTAGTTAATGTTTCACGACCAAACTATTTAAGATAAAAAAAATAATAATAAGTAGAGAAACCAAGCAAAACTAAATAATCAAACTAAATAAATAAAGAAAAAAACAGTTCCAAACTAAATAAAGAAAGAACAAATAACTCCTAGGCATCACTCTTTAACTTAAATATAGAGAGGGAAGCAAAAAAAAAACTAAACACTAAACTCATCTAAACTATAAGGCTAGGCTCCTGACAAGTAGCTTGAACAGCTAGCCTCTTCGTAGCCTCAATCGAGCATGACTCTTTTCCAAGACAAGCATTCTGAACTATAGATAGAGCATCCGATACGCATTTGACCTTGTTGTAGGATCCACAGGTTACTTCTGATGTATCGAAACAAGCAAAATCAATAGACGAAATTTTCCGGCCGTATCCTTGGCACGATAAAGTCAAGTTCTTTCCTTCTTCCACATTGCTGCATATCTTTCCAACCACAACAGTCTGGAAATTGACTTGGGATGGATCACCACCGGCTTCCTCGAATAATGTCAAAGTGTTAGGCTTACCGGCCTCGAGGAAGGATCTAGGCACATGGTACCTTCAATACATTAAAAGAAAAATAATTAATAGATATCGTAAATGATACATGCTCTTGTTTGGCAAAAGGTAGTAGAAAAAACAGGCAAGAGAAATTTCTTTGGAAAGGAATTACGTTCTTAATTTCGACTCTGTATATATAGAATCTGTGCATTTCTCTTACCATCTTTGAGCAGGCTCGCCGCATCCGCTCACGCACTTGCCTGCTTCGAACGGGCCTCTATAATCGCAAGTGTCGCATCCTTTTTCAGGTGTCGAGGCAATGTAGCTTGGCCAGTATCGCCCGATGCTTTGGCCATTGACCCATGCCTCTCCCTTGCCTAGCCCTAGCAGATCCACAGCCACTGGCTCTGACCCTAGAGGAGCTAGGAAAGTTGTCTAACATACCGAGCAAGAAAAGGAAAGGAAAAGTTGAGACTTGAAAAGTTTAAGGTAATTTAGTGCAATGAATATATCGATGCTTACCTTATACCATATGAAGGGCCTATTGGTAGGAGTCTTAGAACCTGAAGCCCATTGCAATCCTACAGAATCATCGAGGTTGTTCTGAAGATATAATTGGCTCTTAAAGCCATCAAGTCCAACCTATGTAACAAATTTGTAGTTGAGATATTATATAATACATAACATATATAAGTAATTGAAAATGAAAACATTTAATATTTGATAGTACCTTGTAAGACCATGCAGCTTGTGATAAATCCATTGTGATATTTCCTCCAAGCAATTGCACAGGACCACTAACAATTCCAGCAGGCACCAACTCATAATAGGGATCATAGTTCTAATTTCAAAAATTAAGAATATAATCATAAAACTGAAAAATAATAAGTATTCATAGATATTATAACGCATAATAAATAGATAACACGCAATTTTCAAACCTTACCTTAAGGCCGACGGTTGCACTAAGCAGAGAGAGTTGATTCTTCCCCTTGTTCAAAGTAACATTTCGCTCGAACACAAATGGATGTATTTTATCGCCTTCATGAGTAGAATGTTGTGATCCTATAGGAAACGAAATGTTAGATAACATGAACAATATATTATTAGCTTTATTTAAGAAGAAAATACCAAAAATATTTTAGGACAAGCTTCGTGTATATTACCTACGAGCTGGCTGTTGACAAAAGCATAAAGAACATGGCCGGTTGTGTTAACACGAAGCGTCATTTGTTCTTGATAGGAATCAAAGCTATACATAATCGCAATCCGAAAAGTTAGTATAAAACCAAACTCAATCCTTCAAATTCTTCGACCTCTTGTTTGAATCTTGAAGGAGAAATTACTGTACCTGGTCGTGTACCACAAGTAATCGCTGGCATCAACGCTAGTTTTAATTTGTTCCAGGAGCCTATTCTCAATGAAAGAAGCATTCAAACCGTTAAGATTTCCATCCAAATCCTCAAATCTCCATGACCACTTTAGACTTGCTGGCTGTTGCTCAGCTTGATTCGGCTTCTTCGTCATAACCGACGTTTGAGCATTCACCTGTATAAGAAATTTCCAAGAAAAGCTAACGGGTTAATATGATATTAGCTAAGTTTTTAAACTATCTATAAAAAAAACATGAAAAATTATAGAAAATGGATTGAATTACCTTGGCCGTGTTGTATACTTCTTTCTTGCAATCTGGGAGAAAACTCATAGACCAAGCAGGAAGGAAAAACTTGCTTCCTTCATGATCAACAGCAGCAGCAGCAGATTGATTCTTATTAGTTAAGAAACAAGCAGGGGTAACTCCTTCACCAGAGAACCTTGTCAACTATTAGTAAAGAAAAAACATAAATTACTATAGTTCTTAATTATTCTGATTAATATTTACCAAATCATATAGTTCAAAAATATGTAACATATACCGATAAGCCATTGCCAAGATCTGTCCATTTAACATCACCATATACAAGAGCATGCTCCATAGACTTGAGTGCAGTATGAAGATCTTTCAAGTGCCCCCATTTTGGCTGCCTTATATATCCTTAAAAAATCACATGAAATAATTTGTTTATCATTTATTCAACCTTTAACTTCTAAAATTTTAATGAAGCAAATAAATTTGAATACCGTATTCATCAAGAGGAGCGTCGTAATCGTATGTTGTTGAAATGTAAGGGCCTCCTGCCGTTCTGCCAAAATTGGTTCCTCCATGATACTGAACACACAAAAATTTATGTCTAGTATTAGGATTAATTTGTAACCGTATTAAATTTATATGAAATTAAATTTTACGTAGAGAGTGAATAGGTGACCATATAATAGTTTTGGAATGTTCCATTTGATTGGAAGAATCTTGCTACAGAATATGCCAAATCTTCAGCAGGTCTATGTTCATCAGGTTTATCCCAAGCTTTGAACCTGAAAAATTCATATAGAGAAATAAATTAGATAATTAAAAAACATCTAAACTTTTTAATGATTTATATCAATTTTAAGAGAAAGAAAGAGCGCTAACCATCCTGTCCAATTCTCAGTCCACATCTTAGGGCTATTTTTGTTGTTAGGGTTGAATTCGTTGCAGTAAAAGCCATTGCAAGTATTGATCTAGCATAATATGATACACGAAAAATAAATCGTTTTAACAAAATATCAAAAATTATTTATCGTGAAAATAAGAAATAATTTATTATACCATTGGTTGCGGCGCATCCGGTTGTTGACACATGATCCAGGGCACACTAACATCAAGGGAGTTCGCCATTTTTGCGCACCATTTTACGTACTCTTTACCCGCATCTCCGTATTTATCTTCAGCATTACCGTATTCATTTTCAATCTGTAAAAACAAATTATAAATCTAATTAGAACAAGCTATATCGGAAAAAATAATAATAATAAAGTAAATAAATATATACATATTTACCTGAGTTAAAATGATAGGCCCTCCTTGTGGTGCCAATAACTTTTCTTTCTTGACCATGTCTACAATATATCTAGTAAACCTTTCCATTTCATCCTACATAAAGAAATCAAATAAATAAAGTTTTTGATGAGTAAATCAAATCTATATATATTGAGATGAAACAAAATCACAAACCTTAAAAGGCTGGTTGTTAGTTCTAAATTGCAGTCCTGGAATTTCTCGCAACCAAACAGGAAGTCCTCTATATATATGAATAATATTCAGTATTAGTTTCGCTTTATCAAGATATATAACTATGAGAAAATTTTATTTAATTGTGTTGTAAATAGAAAAAAAACCCAATGCATTACCCATAATTCCATTCAGCACAAACATAAGGGCCAATGCGAAGAACGGCATAAAGTCCAGCATTGTGAACTTCTTTGAGGAATCTCACGAGATCGAGATTGCCTTCAAAATTGTACTGGAAAAAGGGAAAATGAAGTTAGGATTCATAACATGAAGCTTGTAAAATGAGTAAAAATGAATCATTTAGGCGAATAAAACGAAACCTGTCGTGGATTTGGTTCATGAGCATTCCAGAAAACATAGGTCTCGATAGCATCGAGACCTCCTTCTTTGGCTTTGTTGATGAGATCATGCCACATCTAAGACCACAAGGGAAAAAATTTGAATTGGTTAGATCTTAAATATTTGTAGTATAAGAAAATCATTTAGAACCAATGGATGAATATTTAAAACATAGGTGTGCATGATTTACATGTGACAACAAACAACAAAATATAGTTTATATTTATTTTTATTTTTTCTTTCATTCATTTCTAGTAAAAACCTATGTCTTTTTTCATCCTTTAAGGATGCTGTGTTTTAATTTTACCAGATAACTTGATCTATATTATTCATGATTTAGTTTATAATATTTACATTTCTCCTTACTTTTAGAAAATTTAAATATCTTTTTTTCTTTATCTCGGTAACTGTATGTTTTCCCCCTTCAGTAAAAAAGATCTGTTTTTATCTCCCCCCCCCCCCCCCCCCCCTTCTCTCTCTCTCTGAAGAAAAGTAAAATGTAAAAGAGATCTCTTTCATTGAAAGGAAAAAAAGAACATTACTTCTAAAACTATCTTCTATTTTTCTTTTTTATTTCCTTTTGGTAATAGGTGATCAATTTTTTAAATTCGTTAAATTTATTATACTTCATAACATTCTCTTCTTACTAAAAATGCCCCGCATATAAAACACAACTAAACAAACAGAAGTAAAAGCCTTTCTTTTATATCAAACTAAATAAGATCAATTACAATTTTTTGAAAGAACATGATATGGTATCTATATTGACATCAAACAATCGATAAAATCATGCAGAAGTCATGAATTAACACATGTAAAATGTGATCTAAAATACCTCTGGGGTGGATCGAGGGTAATGAATAGAACCAGAGAGCAAGAGACGACGCTTGCCATTGATTAAGATTGCACGTCCATCGTGAGAAACTCTGGTAGCTGATGATGATATGGAAGAGGAAATCAAAACAATTGCAAAAAGAAATAGGGCTCGAGATGAGTAGTCCATCTTTGTGAAAGAATGAGAGTTAATGAATGATCAGTACATTTTGACTCTTTAAATAGAGTAAAATAAACAGTTAAGAAAGGCCACCAATCTTTTGGTTGTGATTATGCATATCAAGGATTTTATTTTGAAGTTAAGATTTTGGATTTAGCTGTTACTTGGCATCCTTCTAATTGGTTGGTATAATCAAAAATAAATATATTCCTTAAACTTTTAAGTATAAAAATTAATAACAAAAATTTATATTCAAAATATTATTGTTTGGATGTTTCTCTTAATTAAGTTTGTTAAAAAAATATATACTTAATTTATTGACTGGTAGTTACAAATATCTTGTATGCTTGTCGGTTCTATATTCATGCAAAAGGCAGTGGTTATGGTTATTGTTGAGCTTAAATTTGATGTTGGTGCTCACAAATATTTGAGCAGTTGAGTGAAAACAAATCAAATAATGTATTAACAAAAAGGTTAGGATTAGGCCAAACTACTGTAACTCGGGTTTAATTTCAAGACTCAAGTTCGAGTCTAAAATGAAACTCAAAATTCAAACTGAGACAATATATTCGATTGGTGTCAAATTCGATATTCGAATATTAGAAGTTCATAATCAGCGAAAAATAAAATAATAGAAAAGAATGAAAAAATGGGTTTGTACATATGTTTGTGTTATTTAATAATTTTCTTAAATTAAATCGACATTAAACAATGGATAGCCTATCATATCTATATCTATCTATCTTCTGTTTAGGTCCATTATATCAATTTGTTAAAGTTTGATCTCCAAAATCTCTTTGTTTTCACACTGATTATGAATGACTTGAAAAGATAAGTTATAAATAAGTTCACGTCAAGATTTATAATTTGATTGTTCAATCTCCACCTATAAGTTTGTTGGGCTTCAAGATTGCAAATCTATTGTGATTGATGATTGCAAATCCACCTTCTCCTGAAAATCTAAAACAGAAAACCGAAAAGATTTACAAATATTTGAAAAATAGTCTAAAAGGAGTTGTAATATATGAAATTATTTATTTATTATTTTTTCATCTAAAGTAAATATAAAAAGTTAGTAAAGATTATAAAAAAATCTCTTTTTAATCTCTCTAAAAATTTATTTATGAGTTATACTTCTTTCTTACAATATAAACAACAATAGTGTGCATGAAAAAGTCGAAAAAATTAAAATATTTTAATTTATTCATCTTTAATTTCCTACTTCTACAACATAAAAGTGAATTTGATATACATTTTGAAGAATAAATGATGCATTGATGGGATATGAACCCAAGACGATCAAAGTCATAATTCTACTATCATATGTATTATGTATGGGAAAAATGAAGCCAAAGTATTTGCCGGATCCTTGCTGGGCTCACACGCATCACATGTGCGCCACACAAGTATAAGTACCCTTTTAATGACGAAAAATCAAAAGAGATCATGCACAACTAGTCTACGAGGAAATTTCTTTTTTATTATTTTTGATGATCAAACACCGTACATCTTGAATTTCATGGCAATGCATATCAAATCCAACTTTTGCGTTTTTTGTGTCTATTGTAGATATATGAGGATTCATATGAACGGTTTCTGTAATTAAAAATAGGATTGAAAAAAGATTTCTAGGAGAGGTATAATTGAAAGCTGTTTATTTAAAGAAGGCAGAATGTAGGTTGCAATATGAAAAAAAAAGGGATAAATTACACTAAATTACCTTCAATTATCATGGTTTTGGGACAAATTCATGGGCCTCCCTAGATGCGTGTGTGCTGTGTGCCGTCACTACTACAATAGGGGGTTGCCCCTACGGATATTGAAATCCGTAGAGACCTATCAATATCCGTAGGGGCCTATTTATTTTCGCCCTACGGATTAAGCCGTAAGGCTAGAAGGTTGCCCCTACGATCCAAGACGTTCAAGAGTAAAAATATTAAATCTTAATTTCGTGTTTGCCCCTACGGAGCCGCAAACCAAGGACCTACGGACAAATCCGTAGGGGCAACTAAATAGCGATTTAATTAAAAATGCACAGATCGCCTACGCCCCTTATTTCTTTCTCTCTCTCTCGATCGCGCGTGAACCAAAATCCCCAAATCATTCCCGTCCGTTCTCGTCGTCGCCACTGCCGTTCTCGTCGTCGCCACCGCCGTTCTCGCGCGTCACCGTTCTTCCTCGCCGCGCCGTTTTCGTCGTCGCCTCCGTTTCGTCGTCGCCACCGATCGATCGTCTCTCCATCGCACAGGTTAGTAAATCTTCAACTAAACAAATTTTTGATTATTTAGGGTTAGGGTTGCTGTTGGAGTTGTGGTTCGGCAGGGGTTGCAGTTGGGGTTGGGATTGGGATTGGGGTTAGGATTAGGGTTGGGGTTGGGGTTCGGCTGGGGCTGGGGCTGGGGTTGGGGTTGGGTTGGGGTTGGGGTTCGGCTGGGGCTGGGGTTAGGGTTAGGCTGGGGCTGGGCCTAGCTGGGGCTGGGGTTAGGGTTAGGCTGGGGCTGGGGTTTAGCTGGGGCTGGGGTTAGGGTTAGGCTGAGGCTGGGCCTAGCTGGGGCTGGGGCTAGGTTGGGGTTGGGGTGGGGCTGGGTCTGGGGTCAGGGTTGGGGTGGGGTGGGGGTTTGCTGAATTTGGCAAAACTGAGAGAAATTTCCAGCAATTTTAGCCTAGTTTGATTACTAAAATTATTGTCGATCGAGAAAATCTTGGGTTCTTCTAATCAAACATTGTTTGTTACTATATGTCAACGAGTACTGATAAAAGAAAAAACCGATTTCAAGTGGAAATTAGGTATGTACAATGTTCTAATATAATTTGTATTTCTTGCCATCATCAAACATATAAAAGTACTAATATGAAATGGAAAATAAATAAATAAATAATCAAAGTTTTAGCATGTATGTAAAATCCCTTGTTACTTTTTCTTGGTTGCCCAACTTTGAAAATTCTATGTATTAAATTAGACATACTCTAAAAAGAATGATATTGCAAGAATTTGACTTGGTGGAGACTTGCATCATTAATAAAAATATGAAAGTGTAAGGACATTCTTTACCTTCGATAGGGTTCGATTGGGGTGGGGCTGGGGCTAGCTAGGGCTTGGGCTTCATCACCTGATATAACGAAATACAAAGCGTACTTCAGTACACCCGACCTCATTGAGTTTCCTATTGAAGTTCCCGGTCAAACGGCATATGCATATTTTTATTCGCCATGAAATCCCAATTATCAAGCTACCGAGAACGAAAAGCCACCTTTGTTAGTCGAGAGTCATGGTAATAGACTTGTCATTACAGATCATAATCAATTGTTTTTCCTATCATTTTCTTGATCCAGATGCTTATCAACTTGTTAATTAGTTACTGTTTTTATGACGTATTTGTCTATATTTGTTGACAGTGGCATTTCTTTTGGATGAACATGTTTTTTTGATGCATGTTTCAGTAATGTGAATTCATATGTTGCGTATAACGCTTTATGATATCAGTATCCTACATTTGTAGTTTTAATTGTTGATTGTTATAGATGAATGTCATTGCAATAATAGTTTTTGGTTGATGAATGACATTGCAATGTAGGATGATCAGTTCTATCAATCTTGATCTCAATGGTTTAAAATCATGTTACACATACAACACGAATGCACAACAAACGCATAATTAGAGAGTGATTCAAGATATTCAAGTTAAAACCAATATATGATACTCGATGATAATATGAAACCTTCATATTCTCATCGATACTCATATATGAAACTAAAAGCGCCACTTAGTCCCCGTCTATCGGTTAACATACGTGCGATACTCGTCGTGACCTAGAACTATACGAAGGTTGTTAAATATCGGGCAGAGGCAGAGACAGAGCGGTTCTGCCGCCCGGAGAGCTCCGTAGGGAGCTTCAGAGGGCCGGTCTTGCACCTAGATCGGAGACCCCTTCGGATGCCTCCTTCCGTGTGGATTTTGCCACACCTCCAGGTATATTGCACGCATATCCATTTTGAATGTAATATTACAGATATTCATGCCTGTTTATGTCAAAATTACTTATATTGTCAATGTTTGATTGTCTAGTTGTTGGTGATGCGTCCACATCTGGGACAGAGGCCACTCCCGCTCCTCCAGATATGTTTATATATCATATAGTGCATGTATATTGATTTAGAATGCTATATCATAAATACACACATTCCTTTTGCTCTTACTTAGCAATTTTTATTATTGTCTAGCTGTAGGTGGTGACACCACCGCACCTGCGGGTATGTTTATATATCCTATAGTGCATGCATATTGATTTAGAACGTTATATTATTGATCTATACATTCTTTTTGCAATTACTTATATAATCTATTTTTAATTGTCTAATTATAGGTGGTACGTCCACATCTTCCGCAGGGGCCACTCCTGCCGCTTCCATACCCTCCGCATCGTCTGCAGGTTAGTATGAATAAATTTAAAATATTTATTCATTTTACATATGCTCTATAGAATAAATATGAACTTCATGGAAATTTAGCGTCAATGTTTATTTTCTAGTTGGAGGGGATGCGTCCGCATCCGGGACCCCGGTTGTTCCTCACCGGAGGAACTATCGTCCCGCTCGTGCTGTTGCCCGGGCCTTGGCTCGTGCGATAGTCACCGGAAGTATATATCACACTTGAATTTTCGTTTAACCTTGATTTCTTAATACAACTTTGTCTTAATATTGATTGTCTTGATATTTCGTGCAGAGGCAGGGCCTCCCCATCCCCAGAGGGGGACTCAAGGCCCGAATCAGTCCCATAGGCTGAGGCCTGAAGAGCTAGGGGGGTGGCAGCATTCCCCCTTTTTTTACCCTTGACTATCGCTATACCAGTCCTCATGCCGAGAGGTTCGGCCGGTATATGGGGGACGAGAGCCGGCTCGTGAAGAACTATCCACTTCACGTTGAGTGGGGCGAGCCGCACCAGCACTCATTCGCCCTCTTCTTTGATCAGGCTCGGGTACGTATTAATATATATTTTCAGTTGATCTATCCGCTTATCATATTTATTATTAACACTTGCAATCTAATAACAATGTTTTTTTTTTTGTATTTTCAGTTGGATTATGATTTTCAGCCTGTAGCCGACCCTGATCATCCGGGGAGGGTGCTCGACCTTCATGCTCTGTACAATGGCCTGATGAAGAACATGCAGGCCAAGGTCCGATACAACAGGAATGAGCTGAAGGCCGACTGCTACTCCCTGTGGACGGCGACCCCCGAGGCAGAAAGAGCGGCCCTCCTATCTACTCCGGCGTTTGCGAGAGTCGACGTAGAGACATGGCCTCTATTGTGCGAATATTTCGACTCCCACCGCAAACAGGTATGTATTTTAAATGTAATTCATTGTTTAGGATATAATTTATTTTTTGTGTTCCTTAATTAGAAAACTAAATGTTAATGCGTTGTGCAGAAACAGGCCGCTCAGAATACAGAGAACAGGAAGTCGGCGAAGAGGGGTCGCCCTACTTACACAGGTGGCTCGAGGAATATTACTCGAGCCATGGAGTTATCGGTAAATTACAATAGACCGATCTTTGTGATATTCTGCAATATTAAGAGTTATTTTCTAATATTTCTAATATTAAGAGTTATTTTCTAATATTGCAGACAGCTCGGACCGTGGCGTCAGGTGGTACACTGAGCGTGTTGTCCGCATATCTTGTCGTCCACGGCACCTCGACAGATCCCGCCACGGGCGAGCTTCGATATCCCGACGTCGCTACCCAGGAGTATTGCGTAAGTGTTAATATTTATTCTACCCAAATTTGAAATTTTAGTTTTGGAAGGTTCAAGTTTAAATTTTATACTTATACTTTACTGCTTAATGTGGGTGTAGGAGCGGGTGGTTGAGCAGGCCGAGGCCTCTGGAATCGATTTTACCGGACAGAGCGATCCGAGGCTGCTGACCCCCGTTCTGGACGCCGCACACGGAGGGCACCACAGAGGTTGGGAGAGAGGCCGGGGACTGGGCCCTAGCAGGGCCCATATGAGGTTGGACTCCACCCCGGCGGTTACTTCCTCCATCTCCAGAGACCGACGTGTCCATCAGGAACTGGAGAGCTTGAGGGCCACCGTTCAGGAGTTGAAGGAGATGCTGGTATGTATACTACTTTATACTAAAATATCATGTCATATTATAGATATCAACATATCCATAATTAGTACGTAGCTTGAGCTTATTTGGTTTTAGACTTAAGTTTGATTAATCATACATACATATGTAATTAAAATAAACAACGGTTTTCCAAACTAGATATCCAAATGGGGTTTCGAAATAACTTAATAATGATATGAATTCGAATAATACACAGTTCTTACACGTTTCTTACACACGTTAGGTCCAGACGCGACAGGGTACCTCGACTGAGCCTCCACATGCATCTCCTTCGGCTGCGGCTCCGCAAGCTACTACATCGGCTGCGGTTCCGCAGACAGCTCTTATAGCTCCACCGCCCGCTCAGACTCCCGCAGCCGCGGCTCCGCAAGCGACTACCTCGACGGCGGCAGCGCAGACCACATCGCCAGCTCCACAAGCCGCTCAGACTCCCGCACGCGCCGAATTGCAGGGTTTATTGACCGAGGAGCAGGCGCGCTTGATTCTATCGTTTATCAGGGGTGGAGCTGGACCGAGCTAGGGTAGCTTTTTGATTCATATTTTTTGAAACATGTATTTATTTATATCATACATATTGTACTACATTTTGAAATGATATTGATATTGATATTGGTTTATATTTATATCATATTCAGTTTTTGGGTTTCTTTTGTATATTATATGCGTGAGATGCGATTATGAATACTGCGATATATGTTGTGTGATGATTAATTTTATATTTTATTGTTATATATATTATTGTGCACAGGGTGGGAAAAAATCAGGCAGCCCTTTTTTTTTAAAAAAAATATAGATAATGTGTACCTACGGATTAATCTGTAGGTACACATGTTGCCCTACGGCTATCTCCGTAGGGGCAAAATATCTCAGTACCGGGGGGTTGGGAGTGCCCCTACGGATATGTCCGTAGGGGCCATTGCTTCGCCCCTACGGAGTTATCCGTAGGGGCAAAATATCAGAAATCCTGATATTTTGCCCCTACGGATAAGTACCTACGTAGATATCCGTAGGGGATATTACGTGGCCCTACGGCTATCTCCGTAGGTACAGGTAATATATTTAAAAAAATCGTAAATAATATAACTTTTTTTACCCTACGGCCTACTCCGTAGGTGAAACCGGCCCTACACAGAACTCCGCAGGGGCAAGTTTTTGCCCGTAGGGACAAGTTCAGGGCTTCAACTTGCACCTGGAGCCTTTGCACCTACGGGTCTTTTTTCGTCCCTACGCACATCTTCGTAGGGGCAGTGGTTTGCCCCTACCGATAAATCCGTAGGGGCAACCCTTATTTGTAGTAGTGCGTATTTTGTGTGCCGTGTATTTGTGTTTGATATGTGAGTGGGTGTGTTTGTGTGTGTTGTATGCATAGGTTAGGATTTGCGGGCTAGTCCAAAAAAAAAATTTATCATGATGTTTTACTAAAATACCTCAAAGTTTATCAGTACACTAAATTACCTTAAAATTATAGTTTTTAAGGGTTTTTTTTTCACTAAGAGGGTGTTAGTCTTGGCTAATTTAAGAATCTTGAATTTCAAAATCAAACTACAGTCATTTTTGATATATTTAAAAATGTTAGTCATTTTATTTCGAAATACAGAAAGCTTTTCAAATAAATAAAAATAAGTTTATCTAGAATATATGATGGTATACAAACAGTTGATGGTGGAAGATTGCTAGCGGTTGACGTCAATCAACTTACGCTAGTTGGCGACAGTCGTTAGTGAAACGACCGCCGACTGTGACTCTCGATCGGCGGCTGGCGGCGGCGATCATTAGTGAGTATTTTATCGGCAAGGTGATCTTCAATAACCGGTGACCGGTGATCATCGACTGACAATTGGCAACATACAGTTGTTGACGCAGTCATTGATGGATTTTCGACGATTGTCAGCGGTGGGTGTTTGTTGACAACGGTCGTTGTGGGATGGGTTTCGATGACGGTCGCAGGCGGATGGTTGCCGTTGACGGGCTATTTCAGGGACAAACCTGACGAGCAATCTTATCGAGGGTGGTTGCTGACGGTAGTTGACAGTTGGTGGACGACGGCGACAGTGGGTAGACGATGATGGTCAGTTGCAACGATCGGCGGTCTACTATGGCGTCGGCGGGACTGCAACTGGAAGTCATAGGTCGATAGCAGTAGCGATTGCCGGTTGCCAACAGACTGTTGAAGACAACTGATAGAGGTCCTTTTCGGGTCTCCTTCAGATGTTGTTTTCCGTCGATCTCCCGGTGGATTTTGGAGGTGATCTCCTGTTGCGTATGGGTCTCAATGGGTTTTGAGAAGATTGGTGATTTTAGGAGTTTAGCGCCGAGTACCTGCAAAGAAGTCCCAGGGTGGTTTGGTACCACCGAGGACCCTCCGACGATCAAGTTAGCACGAGATCCGAGCAGAGTAACGGCTAAGTGGAATAAAAAATGGCTTACTTGACCCATCTGTGATGGGGGTTTATGTAATGGCGGCAGCACGCAGCAGCAGGCGCGAGAATCTCGCCGGCAGTTACGCTCCCGACGTCACACCCGTGTAAAGAGCGGATCACCCATTAATGGGGATCGTGATGGCGTGGAACGTGGGATGTTGCTGGCGGAGAATCTGCGCATGGTGAGATTTGCGGAGCGGCGGTTACGCCTGTGAGTGGTGGAGTTGGTCGGTCGGAGGACCGAGGAAGATGGCTTCGGCTGGGGAGCTCTGGAACGAGCTAGAGGGCCGAGAAGTCTTGGTCCTGTGGCAGCTCGAGGCGAGCTGAGAGGCCGAGGAGGCTCATTTTCAGGGGGCTCTGAGGTGAGCCAGCTTGTGCTTGCAGGTCGGGTACAGGGGTGGCATGGTCGGCCCCTATGGCCCTTTCTTCTGAGTTCTGGGACACGACATCTGCCACGTGTCCTGATCTTGGAGATCGCCAATATTCAGTATCATCATTAGCCCCCCACTCTTGTCCCGACCAGCTAGCGGGTCGGGTCAGGAGTGGACTGCTGGACCGCCCGGGGTGAGCTCCCTCCTAAGGTTTAGTCGGGACGCGTCCCCTGGCTGTCAGCTGTCTTTTCTGCCAGCGAATCAGGACGAGATCTCTGCATTTAAGGAAGGTGCGCCGGTTCGTGCATCCTGCCACTGAAGCGACGGTCCGCGTGTCAAACGTCGGTTGGCCGACACGACGTGTGCAGGCCTGCGATGCTTGATGGGGTGCGGTCCAGTGTGGGAACGACAAGTGGAGCAATCGGAGCCGTTGGACGCGAGAAGGCGTTTTGGCGGGAGATGAAGGGCGCCGTTGGATAAGGTCGTTTGCGATGATAAGTAGAGGTGGGGCCCACTCCAGGGTCCTTACTCTTTCATATTTCCTTGCTATAAGCCCCGGTTGCTCGGCGCTCGTCTCGTCTTCTTTCTTCTTCCGCTTTCGTTTCCCGAGGATCCCCCTTCTCCAGGTTAGATGTCTTCTTTCGTGGAATCTGTAGGTGTCGTAGGAGTAGGTTCTAGGGACCCTTTAGTTGAGCCTGAGTCTTCTCGGAGAGCAGGGGTCGGATCCTCTTCCCGGAATCGTGCGACGGGGGCAGCCCCCATGGAGGAGGTGGTAAACGATGCCCCCGGCGCATCGTGTTGGGTGAGGCATGAGGACGAGCTCGCCAATGCTCGGGCCCGCTTCCACATCCCCTCACGTTATACGCTTCGTCTGGCCAAGGAGGGAGAGAGGGCAGACCAAGTACGGGGTAGGGAGATCGCCCTGTACTTAGACGCTTTTTGGGGTGGAATGCGCCTGCCCTTCTCTCCCGAGGTCGTCGAAGCGCTGAACTTCTTCGGGTTAGCCCCTGGCCAATTGGTACCGAACTCGTGGAGGATTCTCCTCGGGTTCCTGATCCGCCTGAAGTTACAGGCGGTTCCTTTCAGCCTCTCCCTCCTTGATTCTTCCCTCGTATTCAAAATCCATCCTGGGGATCGAGCGAGCGACCCGAGGTGGGTCTACCTCTCTTTTAGAAAGTGACAGAGGGGCGGCGTCGGGACAGGGGTTGTGGCCCTGCCTTCTTCCATCCACGACTGGAAGAAGAATTTCTTCTTCGTTTCCCCTCCCAAGGGCGAAGACTGGCCCGTGCCTACCGAGTGGTCGAGGGAAAAATACTTGCCGGGGAAACCAGTCCAATGACCCCGCTGCGGTGAGAGTGGCGTCGTGGAAGCCCATCCCCCGATTCGACGTGCTGCTGTCTGAGAGGGTCTTGAGTTGGACCGGGCTCAGCCCGTTGAGTTCGTCAGTAAGTTTAGGCTTGCTTTTTGGCTTGTATATTGCTTGTGTCGCTGACCTCTTTGCATTTGGTTTTGTGCATGACCCATGGATCTGGATGAGCTCCGAGCCTCCATGCGCCAGCCGAGGAAGGTCACGAAGGTTGGGGGCGCCAGCTCTTCTCGTGCGAAGCCTGCCCTGGTTCCCTCTCCTCCGGTGGTCGCGTCCCGTGAGCGTTCGGGGGCGGATCCCGCCCCGGGGGCCTAGCAGAGCGTCGGGCCGGAAGCGGGCTTGGATTCTGGAAGACCCGGCCTTGGAGGAGGAGATCGGCTCTCCATCGGAGCCACTCAAGAGGGGTTCCCGGAGGTCTTCCCGGGGCCCGCCCTCGCCGATCATGGTGGAGGAAGGAGGACTCCAGTTCGTGGTGCCCTCGGGGCTGTCCGTCGCGGATAGCCTGCTTCATGAGATAGAGAAATCGGCGGGGGGTAGGGTCCCCGGGGGGACCTTCAGGGCCCAGATGGCGTCCATCGCCCAGGAGTCCGTGCAGGTAAGTGTTTGGTTTTTTGTGAGATTCGGTGCCTCCTTCGTCTTTCTGATCTCTTTCCTATCTTTCAGGTTCTCTAGCACGTTGCCCTCGCCTTACGCATGGAGGCCGAGGTGATAGCCCCGGCGATGAAGGCTGCGGGCCAGCTCGCCTCGCTGGAAGAGAGCTCCAAGCGGGAGCTGGAGGCGGTGACGGCGAGGGTTGCCGCCCTGGAGGGCGAGGTGGAGGCCGGGAAATGGGAGGTTGCCCGGTACTGCGAGGACGCCGTGGCTGCCGAGGCCAATCTTGAGGACGCTCAGGTGCTCGTCGACAACCTGAAGAAGACGGTGAAGACCCTCCGGAAGAAGCTGGGGGCGGCGGCCGAGTCGGCGAAGTCGGCCGACCTGATGGCGGCAAAGTGGGCCGGCCTCTCGGCGGCGAAGGCGGTGGAGGGCTACAAGAAGTCGAAGGACTTCTATGATGACCTGGCTATGGACACAACCCTCATCTGGCACGAGGCTGTCACGCCCCGCTTCCAAAATACGGAATACGAGGGGTTGACAAGGCCAGTCATGCTCCTACGGTCAAGGATATATCCTGCCGTAGTCACACTTCGGCTTCTAGCTTTACGTGGTAATCAGTAATCAATGCACATGTAATGAGAAATGCAGTCACTAAATCAAAACAAATACAAAAGAACTAACCAGGTGGAGATCAAGAGAGTATAGCTCTGGGTCGCTGATCAAGATGTCCGCGATATCCTCGAGATACGTCAGGTCCTGGTCCAAGCTAGATCCACTTCTCACTCTGAGCATGCATACTCAGGTCGTCAGAGCGACACGATAGCAATGCATATATAGATACAAATATGAACTCGTGCAATAATAGTGAACATGAAACAGTAATCATAGGATAATGACGGGAACATGAAGTAGTCAATGCAGGTATCCAATAGAACAGGCCAACAGTAAAGCAGCAAACAGTATGGCAGGTATGTTGAATCAGTAAGCAATACATGTCAATGTCACTAACCCTATCAGTCTCTAAGTCTCATTGTACAGGTCACTAAGCCTATCGTCAGTCCAAGTGTGAGAGTCAACCACTCGTGAGTATCCCCACCCAAGGGTAGGACCCAAGGACAAGGGAACATGGGCCCGAGTCGCTCGCTAATAATCAGTAATATCCCCATATATCTCCATATATCTCCATATGTGCCGGCATGGGACTCCCGAGATTCTGTTGAACTCACACTCAAACTACCCCACACCCCGTGGTCTACATCAAACGCCAACCATAAACTCAAATACCAGTCGGTCCATGACAAATCTACGCGAGAACTGAAGACAGGGTCTCCATCAAGCATGTCTCGACCGATACCCAAGATAAATGGACAGTGTTTGGTGCCTTACCTGTGACACCCATACAAGTGCTTCCATAATTGTCCCATACCAATTATAGTCACACTTATACACGTCCCACAGACGTTGACAATGCAATAAATCAATAGGGTCCACTGATTGTGTACAAGTACGTGTCACTGTCACTTATCCATTCATGCTTAAACACTAACGCACTTGCCACAATCAAACACTAATACCTAACACTGGGTAATGCATATGATCACTAGGTTACCAATGCAATGCCATCCATATAATGTGATGAAAATTCAGTAATTAAGGCATGATTAAGATATCATCAGTCGGTGTCCTACCACTTGCATAATTTATCATAAATCATACATGCAAAATTTAGCGAAACAATGAAAAGGGGGTAAGCAGTATGTTTAATTGTATATCCATAAAAATTGGTTTCACGTTAATCGGGTTTCAGGATCACTAGATATGGCCATTTCATTTTAAGCGTTCACTGCTGGAAATCCGGTTTCAGAATCGAAAGTACGTTTCGTAACGCATTTTAATCCCAGTTTGGATCGTAATTAGGCGACTCTATAGTTGAACAATATTTAGGGATATCAGTTAGGTTTCCACCGCAATTGGAGGATCAGTAATATGTTATGTCTACAGAGAGTTATGGACAGATTATGTTCGATGTGTAAAATCTGCCTCTGCAGAATTCAGCAAGACGTACCGACATTGTAAAATGAATTAAAAATATCAAACGGTTGAGGAATCCAGTGAGACCAGTCTAGTAAGAAAGATAATTCAATTTCCTACGTAAAAACAAAGGGTTCCGCGCATTCTCATATTTAAACAGGAATATACAGGGGTCTAGAAACAGGGGTTAACTAGGATTTCCGTTCTGGACTGCAGTCCAGAACCTTAATCCTCCGCAATTATCTCTTTCATAGTTTATTAAAATTCAGTGATAAACAATATAATACAGTAGTTTAAGAAGTTATCTTCGATACGAGCCATCGAACGCTAAAATCCGGTTTTTCCACAATTTATTATAAATTTTACGGTTCAGCAAGTTCAGGAAAATTCAGAATTCGAAGTGATTATTGAGATTAACATTTCATAGGTGAAACGACCGTGGTTTTCCACAAAATTTCTACAGTATCTCTATGAGTAGTGAAAAAGGTTTAACGATTACTATTTCCGCCACAAGTGATTTAGTTATGGTTTACAATTCGCATCAAACACGTAGGGTAGTATCGTGCAGTTAACACAATACATTGGGATCTTATTTTATCTAGCTACTTTCAAGGTGATTTCGATATCTATATTCCCTATGCGATTAGAGTTAGGTTCTAAACTTGATTCCACACAATTTGTATCGGATCCAAACACAACGGGTATCGTAGTGGCCCGAACGATAATTCCCGATGCGTACGCGCGCGCGCTGTGCGCACGCGCGCACACACACACACATATATATATATGTATGTATGTATGTATGTATGTATGTATCTAGTTTAACTAAGCATTAAATCTAAATTGTAAGATATTAGCATGTAAGCAAGTGAAGAGTTCACTTGCCTCAAGACGATGGTAACGGTAACGGCGATGCAGACGGCACGATCATGGCAACGACACGGTGACGCAACAACAACATATTTCACGGTAGCGACTACAACAGTAACGGCTTTGGCTTGGCTCGGCGATGACGACGGGGCTCGCTGGAGATAGTAGCTGCAGGGGCTCGGGTGGCACTGGCGCCGGCGGCAACGTCGTCGGAGGCAGGTGACGGCTCAGGGGCAGCCACAGTGACATGCGGTGGCAGTGGTGGGGCTGGTGGTGAGAAGGGGGAGAGGAGGCAGAGGAGCGCGCTCAGCTGGCGGAGGTCGGAGGTGAGTTGGGGTCGCCGGTGGTTGAGGGGAGCTCGGGAGCGAGTTGGATGCTTGGTGGTGTTGTCGAGTTAGGTTGAGAGGAGGTCGCCGGGGTGAAGTTACGGTGGTGGGTGCAGGGTTCTTGGGGTCGGGTTTTCTCGGGTGTGGATGAGAGAAGAGGAGAGAGGAGAGGGCGTTGGGTTGGTGACGATGACGAGGCGACGACGATGACGACGAGGTCGGGACTGCGGGTTATGGGTCGTTGGGTTCGGGGCGATGGAGGTGCGGCGAGGTGGTTGGCGGTGAGGAGCTGGTCGTCGTCGTGGGGCTCAGAGGGGCATTCTTCGGCGATAGGGTAGGGGCTCGAGGGTGCAGGCGAAGGCGCTCGGGGGTAAGTGATGGAGGCAGAGTTGGGTTCAAAGAGAGTGAGTTTTGCCGGAGGGGATGATCGGCGTCGCTGGGGAGAGCTGGGAGGGAAAGTTGTGAGGGGGAAAGCGGGGCAGGCGAGGGCGATCGGGAAAATGATTAGGGAGGAAGAAGAAGCGGGTGAGCATGAAGGGAGAGAGGGCCGTTGAGAGAGGAGTGGGTCACGGGGGTCAGTTGGCGTGGGTCGTGGGCGCGCGCGAGAAACGGCCGCGAGGGTGTGGGTGCGAGCGCGGGGACGTGGTCGCCGCGACGTGGGGAGAGAATGGGAGGGAGCGGGAAAAGAAACGAAGTGGAGAAGAAGGGTTACGCGGGTCGGGTTGGGGGAAATTGGGCCGGGCTCGGGGAGGGGATAGGCTTGGTATAAAATAAAAGAAATTGGCAATTAAAGGGGAGATGGGTCGGGAAAAGGAATTAAAATGGAAAACGAGATAAGGAGTGGGCTGGGTTTTGGGAAAAATAAAAAGGGCTTAGATAAATTAGGGTTAGGGTTTTTAAAATACTAAAAATAATAATTATAAAATAAATAAATTTTAAGAGTAAAAAAAATACGGATATTGGTATACAAAAGGACTGGGTATTATATCATACCACCCTTACAAAAATTTCGTCCTCGAAATTTAAAATGAACGATAAGCTATATAAAATACTATGCGAAAGACTACAACCTCGAACACTAACATATAGCGATTTACAAAAAGAAACATCTTGGTAAAATCGAAGATCTGTATATGTATAGGAATGATGCAACTAAAAAGATAAGTCTAAGTAAGTACAGGAGGATAAAATAGCAATAACAAACAATAGTGAAGGGTTTGCCAATAGGCCAAGGTACTTTAGAATAAATGTATCAATCAAACAATTTCAAGATGACTTAGAAAACTCACCTGGTGAAAACAGGAAATATAGCACAAAATAATATGTGCAATATATGGTTGCGCTATCGAAAATGGGAAGAATAGTAAAGTACTTAAAATGCATAAAACGGAAATAGTTAGTAACACACACTTTTCGATAAATACAAAATAATGAAAACTAAATTTTCGAATAACGATGTCCCTAAAAGTAATTATGGTAAAAGAATATAGCACAAGAAATGTATAGGGGCTAGCCAGGGTAGAGATTTCAAATGGAGTATGATCAAAAATTCGGGATGCGGTACTTCATTCTGGATGTCGAAGGAGCTAGGGTCGGGTCAGCACAGGGTGTAAGGGCGAACAGTAATGAATCTCAGGAGGAAAGAATGTATAGGAGAAACAGTCAAAGCATCAAGCGAACCAAAAATCCACAAGGTTAGCGAACTCAGAAAATTTATTATCATTCCAGAAAATTCCAAACAAGGCATCCCCGAAAAGTAAAAGATGACTCTAAACTATACATAGATTTATTTGGCCAAAGGAGACAAAAACTAGATCACGTCAGCCGTGGTTATGGGAGTTCAGCAAGTTACGGTAGGCTCGCACGCTCAGATAGGGGCGTCCATTTCCATATCGCCTCGCAGGGATTGCCACTGGAGGTGCTCCTGCCGCGGGGTCTTGTTCTTCTGGTCTTTCTTTCTCGGCTGGAGCTTCTTCATCGTGGTCTGCTTCCATGTGCTTCTCTTCTTCTGGATCATCTTCCATGGGATTTTCTTCCACTGAATTTTCCCCAAGGTCTTCCTCCCCTGGATTTTCTTCTATCGGGTCCTCCTCGGGATCTTCCTCTATCGAGTCCTCTTCGGGGTCCTCCTCTATTGGGTCTTCTTCGGGGTCCTCTTCATCGTCGTCAGAGTCGCTGATCATGTCGACTTCTGGGGCTGCGAATCCCTCGCCCTCGGAATCGCTGTTTCCGAAAATCACCTGTGGACCGTTGATCTCGTCATCCGAACTCACCAGCATGCAGTCCAAGGAAACGCACGACTGTGTGTCCTCATCTAAAGGCGGCGCTGCTCCAGGATGGGCCATGGCCTGAAAAGAAAGAGTCATGATTAGACAGTGGGACACATTAAGAAGATAACCAAGGGTACGGTAGCACACGGAAGATATGTTGTAGGCAAGGACTGAAAGAATCAAAGTTTAGAATGCTGATGCAGTGAATAGTATAAGTAAAGTGAGTGGGGAGGGGACGATACATACATCATAACTCAAAATTTTATTACATTCAACTAAAAGTTCAACGGATACAAGATCTCAACCGAAAGGAAAATATTTACAAAAGAGTGACAACATTTTTTTTGAAAGCAGAAAACGTGAAAATTCTTCTTTGATTTTTAGACCGCTGCATTCTCGTCACGTGAGTTGAATCCTGCACTGGGTCCGCATTATCTTCGAGGTTCGAACTACGAAATAACCATCACTTAGCAGGAGTGGAGAGTGTGGACGAACCTCCTCCTTGTAGCTCCTTCCTTTTTGGGCAACTGTTGACCAGATGTTCGCTGGATCCGCAAATCAGGCACTGCCCTTTGGTGCCGCGACAATCTCTCTGAAGGTGTCCTGGCTTCTTGCAGTATCCACAACGTTGAGTCTTCCGCTGCTTCCGTTACTGGGGAACAAGTGGGCGCTTCATCTTCACCTCTTTTCCTCGTCTATCAGGGATCCCTTTGCGATTGGAGACTTCCGCTGGTGCCTGAGTCTCCTGCCTTCTTAATCCTTCAGCTAACAGGTCGTTTGTTCGCTCCTGGGCTTCCTTCAGACTTTGCAGTACATTCAGAATCTCTACGGTCTGATTCTGGGGAGTGGAGATAGAAGAAGAGTCGTTGGAAGACATGGTCCTGAAACAACAATTTGAGAACGATAAAGGGCACATGGATTAGAGTTAAAACATGACATAGATTAAACAACGAAACAAGAATACCGGTGAGGTGAAACTCGATCGAGCGGAAATCAAATGTAGAATTCCAAGTCACTCAACAAAGTACAGTATTGTAACCATACTGCAGTTCATAATTACAATCACGTAACTCTACTAAGTAACCCAAAACTCCAGCGGATGGATCAAAATGCATAGCAGAATACACTATGTGGATCAAGATCAAGAATAACAAGTTTACAATCTAGACCGAAGGATGTCTTGGATTGTCAAGCACTACACGGAAACTGCAATCCCAATCGAAGAAAAACCTGGCTCTGATACCAACAAAACCATGTCACGCCCCGCTTACCAAAATACGGAATACGAGGGGTTGACAAGGCCAGTCATGCTCCTACGGTCAAGAAAATATCCTGCCGTAGTCACACTTCGGCTTCTAGCTTTACGTGGTAATCAGTAATCAATGCACATGTAATGAGAAATGCAGTCACTAAATCAAAACAAATACAAAAGAACTAACCAGGTGGAGATCAAGAGAGTATAGCTCTGGGTCGCTGATCAAGATGTCCGCGATATCCTCGAGATACGTCAGGTCCTGGTCCAAGCTAGATCCACTTCTCACTCTGAGCATGCATACTCAGGTCGTCAGAGCGACACGATAGCAATGCATATATAGATACAAATATGAACTCGTGCAATAATAGTGAACATGAAACAATAATCATGGGATAATGACGGGAACATGAAGTAGTCAATGCAGGTATCCAATAGAACAGGCCAACAGTAAAGCAGCAAACAGTGTGGCAGGTATGTTGAATCAGTAAGCAATACATGTCAATGTCACTAACCCTATCAGTCTCTAAGTCTCATTGTACAGGTCACTAAGCCTATCGTCAGTCCAAGTGTGAGAGTCAACCACTCGTGAGTATCCCCACCCAAGGGTAGGACCCAAGGACAAGGGAACACGGGCCCGAGTCACTCGCTAATAATCAGTAATATCCCCATATATCTCCATATATCTCCATATGTGCCGGCATGGGACTCCCGAGATTCTGTTGAACTCACACTCAAACTATCCTACATCCTGTGTTCTACATCAAACGCCAACCATAAACTCAAATACCAGTCGGTCCATGACAAGTCTACGCGAGAACTGAAGACAGGGTCTCCATCAAGCATGTCTCGACCGATACCCAAGATAAATGGACAGTGTTTGGTGCCTTACCTGTGACACCTATACAAATGCTTCCATAATTGTCCCATACCAATTATAGTCACACTTATACACGTCCCACAGACGTTGACAATGCAATAAATCAATAGGGTCCACTGATTGTGTACAAGTACGTGTCACTGTCACTTATCCATTCATACTTAAACACTAACGTACTTGCCACAATCAAACACTAATACCTAACACTGGGTAATGCATATGATCACTAGGTTACCAATGCAATGCCATCCATATAATGTGATGAAAATTCAGTAATTAAGGCATGATTAAGATATCATCAGTCGGTGTCCTACCACTTGCATAATTTATCATAAATCATACATGCAAAATTTAGCGAAACAATGAAAAGGGGGTAAGTATTATGTTTAATTGTCTATCCATAAAAATTGGTTTCACGTTAATCGGGTTTCAGGATCACTAGATATGGCCATTTCATTTTAAGCGTTCACTGCTGGAAATCCGGTTTCAGAATCGAAAGTTTGTTTCGTAACGCATTTTAATCCCAGTTGGGATCGTAATTATGCGACGCTATAGTTGAACAATATTTAGGGCTATCAGTTAGGTTTCCACCGCAATTGGCGGATCAGTAATATGTTATGTCTACAGGGAGTTATGGACAGATTATGTTCGATGTGTAAAATCTGCCTCTGCAGAATTCAGCAAGACGTACCGACATTGTAAAATGAATTAAAATATCAAAAGGTTGAGGAATCCAGTGAAACCAGTCGAGTAAGAAAGCTAATTCAATTTACTACGTAACGACAAAGGGTTCCGCGCATTCTCATATTTAAACAGGAATATACAGGGGTCTAGAAACAGGGGTTAACTAGGATTTCCGTTCTGGACTGTAGTCCAGAACCTTAATCCTCCGCAATTATCTCTTTCATAGTTTATTAAAATTCAGTGATCAACAATATAATACAGTAGGTTAAGCAGTTAGCTTCGATACGAGCCATCGAACGCTAAAATCCGGTTTGTCCACAATTTATTATAAATTTTACGGTTCAGCATGTTCAGGAAAATTCAGAATTCGAAGTGATTATTGAGATTAACATTTCATAGGTGAAACGACCGTGGTTTTCCACTAAATTTCTACAGTATCTATATGAGTAGTGAAAAGGGTTTAACGATTACTAGTTCCGCCACAAGTGATTTAGTTATGGTTTACAATTCGCATCAAACACGTAGGGTAGTATCGAGCAGTTAACACAATACATTGGGATCTTATTTTATCTAGCTACTTTCAAGGTGATTTCGATATCTATATTCCCTATGCGATTAGAGTTAGGTTCTAAACTTGATTCCACACAATTTGTATCGGATCCAAACACAACGGGTATCGTAGTGGCCCGAACGATAATTCCCGACGCGTACACATATACATATATATATATATATATATATATATATATATATATATATATATAGATATATATATAGATAGATGTATCTAGTTTAACTAAGCATTAAATCTAAATTGTAAGATACTAGCATGTAAGCAAGTGAGAAGTTCACTTGCTTCAAGACGATGGTAACGGTAACGGCGATGCAGACGGCACGATCACGGCAACGACACGGTGACGCAACAACGACACATTTCACGGTAGCGACTACAACAGTAACGACTTTGGCTTGGCTCGGCGATGACGACGGGGCTCGCAGGAGATAGTAGCTGCAGGGGCTCGGGTGGCACTGGCGCCGGTGGCAACGTCGTCGGAGGTAGGTGACGGCTCAGGGGCAGCCACAGTGATACGCGGTGGCAGTGGTGGGGCTGGTGGTGAGAAGGGAGAGAGGAGGCAGAGGAGCGCGCTCAGCTGGCGGAGGTCGGAGGTGAGTTAGGGTCGCCGGTGGTTGAGGGGAGCTCGTGAGCGAGTTGGATTCTTGGTGGTGCTGTCGGGTTAGGTTGAGAGGAGGTCACCGGGTGAAGTTATGGTGGTGGGTGCAGGGTTCTTGGGGTCGGGTTTTCTCAGGTGTGCATGAGAGAAGAGGAGAGAGGAGAGGGCGTTGGGTTGGTGACGATGACGAGGCGACGACGATGACGACGAGGTCAGGACTGTGGGTTCTGGGTCGTTGGGTTCGGGACGATGGAGGTGCGGCGAGGTGGTTGGCGGTGAGGAGCTGGTCGTCGTCGTGGGGCTCAGAGGGGCGTTCGTCGGCGATGGGGTAGGGGCTCGACGGTGCAATCGAAGGCGCTTGGGGGTAAGTGATAGAGGCAGAGTTGGGTTCGAAGAGAGTGAGTTTTGCCGGAGGAGATGATCAGCGTCGCTGGGGAGAGCTGGGAGGGAAAGTTGTAAGGGGGAAAGCAGGGCAGGCGAGGGAGATCGGGAAAATGATGGGGGATGAAGAATAAGCGGGTGAGCGTGAAGGGAGAGAGGGCCGTTGAGAGAGGAGTGGGTCACGGGGGTCAGTTGGCGTAGGTCGTGGGCGTGCGCAAGAAACGGCCGCGAGGGTGTGGGTGCGAGCGCGGGGACGTGGTCGCCGCGACGTGGGGAGAGAATGGGAGGGAGCGGGAAAAGAAACGAAGTGGAGAAGAAGGGTTACGCGGGTCGGGTTGGGGGAAATTGGGCCGGGCTCGGGGAGGGGATGGGCTTGGTATAAAATAAAAGAAATTGGAAATTAAAGGGGAGATGGGCCGGGAAAAGGAATTAAAATGGAAAACGAGATAAGGAGTGGGCTGGGTTTTGGGAAAAATAAAAAGGGAGAAAATAAAAGGGTTTAGAGAAATTAGGGTTAGGGTTTTTAAAATACTAAAAATAATAATTATAAAATAAATAAATTTTAAGAGTAACAAAAATACGGATATTGGTATACAAAAGGACTGGGTATTACAGAGGCCCTCGACGCCGTTAAGGCCCGGGTGCCGGAGTTCGCCGATGAAGAGCTCCGGGCCGAATACCCCCTCGCGGACGCCGAGGAGCAGGGGAAAGGATTCCTGATGAGAAAGTCGCCGAGGACCCTGCTCGTCCCATGGTGGATGTCGAGGACCCCGAGGTCGCGCCCGGCCCCGAGGCCCCGAGGCCTAAAGCCCCCGTCTTCCTCCTTCTTTTATTTTGTTGCTTTTGGAATTTTAGTAAGCCTCCGGGCAGTTTGTAAGGCTGCGGAGCCCAAAATACCCTTTGTAAAGATTTTGCCTTTGGTAATAAAACTTTTTTCTTTGGTTTCATCGGGTTGCACTTTATCTTCCGTTTGTGAAGAATGCTCGTAAAATATTTCTGTTTGCACTGTTGGGCTTCCATGTCAGGTCGGCTATCTGTTTAGCGATCGTTCGTTGAGTAGATTTCGATCACTTGCCAAGCGTGCCAAGCACTGCTGAGAAGGAGGCGTCTCCATGGCCCCGATGTCGAGGGGGGATCGCTCAGACTTAGATAGACCTGGTGTCCCTTGTTGGGGCCTCGGATCCTCTGCATGTGATGGGCAGAGGGCTGAGGGCTTCTGATTTCTAGCATTGCGAGCAACGACCACTAGCTGGGGATGGTCGAGCGAGGGTCGGGTTCGACTGCCCCTGGGAGGACTTTGGATCCTTAGCGTTGGAGGGGCTGTAAGAAGCCCACTAAGGATGACCGGGCAGTGAAGCTGCGCGGTTGCCTCTTGGCGAGGGCTTTGATCTCTGGTGTCGTGGGTAGACAACTACCAGCCTGGGATGACCGAGCAGGGGAGCTGCTGAGCCGCCTCTTAGGAGGACTATAATCCTTAGCATGGGAGGGGCTGTAAGAAGCCCACTAAGGATGACCGGGCAGTGAAGCCGCACAGTTGCCTCTTAGCGAGGGCTTTGATCTTTGGCGTCGTGGGTAGGCAACTACCAGCCTGGGATGACCGAGCAAGGTAGTCGCTCGGATGCCTCTTGCGAGGGCTTCGATCCCTGGAGTCATGGGTAGGGAGCTATCGGCCGGAGATAACCGAGCAGGGAAGTCGCTCGGTTGCCTCTTGCGAGGGCTTTGATCCTTCAGGACGGGGACCGAGCAGGGTTACTGCCCAGTGCCTCTTGGCGAGGACTTTGATCCCTGTCGGTTGTGGTAGGAAGCTACCAGCCGGGGATAGCCAAGCAAGGACTCGACTGCCTCTAGGAAGACTTTGGTCCTTAACGCGGGAGGGGCTGTAAGAAGCCTACCAAGGACCCTTAGACGGGCAGGGTTACTGCCCGGTGCCTCTTGGCGAGGGTTTTTGTCCTGAAGGATAGCCGAGCGAGGGATCCTCGGGCTCGACTGCCTCTGGGAGGGCTTTTGATCCCTGTCGGTCGTGGTAAGAAGCTACCAGCCGGGGATAGCCGAGCAGGGTAGCTGCTGAGCTGCCTCTAAGGAGGACTTGGACCCTTAACGTTGGAGGGGCCGTATGAGGCCTGCTAAGGATATCCGGGCAGTGAAGCTGCGCGGTTGCCTCTTGGCGAGGGCTTTGATCCCTGGCGTTGCAAGTAGGGAAGCTACCGGCCAGGGATAGCCGAGCAGGGAAGCCGCTCGGCTGCCTCTACGGAGGGCTTTTATCCTTAGCGTTGGAGGGGTCTTAGGTGGCCTGCTAAGGATAACCGGGCAGTGAAGCTGCGCGGTTGCCTCTTGGTAAGGACTTTGATCCCTGGCGTTGCGAGTGGGGAAGCTACCGGCCAGGGATAACCGAGCAGGGTAGTTGCTCGGTTGATTCTTCATGGGGTTTCGCCTGCCCGTCTAGTTGCAGGTATGGGGAACAGGAACGGTCGCGGCGAACGTGCGCGTAGCATGCGCATTGAATATGGGGGGAGGCAAAGCGCCAGGGTCGCGTCGTTCTGATTCCGCCAGAGAAGGCTCGATGATCGCCGCGTGGTAGCGACTTTTTGGGCGAGAACGGGCGACCGTTGAGTTCCGTTGGGGCGCAGTGGGCTATATAAGGCTGAAGGAGCACTGGTCCTTCCTTTTCTCGTAAACAGATCGTTGAGAATGCAGGATTTCCCCTTTACCATCCCCGAAATCATCCACTTCGAAGACGTATACCTCTATGACCAGAACTGCACCGAGGACACGGTGCAGTTGGTCTATGGGAGCATCGAAGACCACTTCGGCCGGTTGCTCCCCCGGCGCTCCTCCCTGCTGCAGCTGCTGATGTACTCCATCTGGAGGGCGTCGCCGGGGCTTTACAACCCTTTGTCCGAGCAGCTCTACGATGAGGCCGTAGGCAAGCTGCGGTCTCTGAGGCGCTTCGGCCTGATCTCCGCGAGTCGGCTGGCTCTCTCGGTGGCGCTCATCCGTGAGTGCTACGAACTGAGGCTCGGGGTCAACGCGTGCGGGGGGAATCGAGGGCGAATGTTGGATCTCGTGAGGCCTCGGCTGGCGGAGATCTTCACCGAGTACCATGAGCAGTGCTCTCTGCACCCCTTCCCCCCGCTGTTGTAATTTTCGTTTTGTATGTATGGCTGAGGAGCCCATAATACCTTTTTGGAATAAATGAGATCTTTCCTTCTTTTTCGCAATGTTCCATTGATTTTTATTAAATTAACAACAGACCCTAGGAAGAGTTTACATTGCCCTAAAAGAAAAGTACATGCTAATAGATGACATTATTAGCGTGGCCCGAGCTTCCCGGAGGCTTGTTGGTCTCCGTGCTCGGCACCGGGTACGGGGCTCCCTGAGCGCCGGACTGGTCATCTACCGAAACGAGCATGATCTGGCCGATGGTCAGCTCGGCGGGAGGGGGACGCTGCTCCTGCTCGCGGTCGGTCTGCCGTTTGTCCCTCAAGCAGGCGACGAGGTGCCCCGATCGGATGAGCTCTTCGATATAGTCCCGGAGTTGCTTACAATCCTCCGTGGCGTGGCCTAGCGTCCGGTGGAAGGCGCAGTAAGGGCCCTAGGTTCGCTTCGAGGCCTGACGCCAGATTGGAGGGAACTTGAAGAACCCCTCGTCCTGGGCCTCCTCTAGCAATACTGTGAGGGAGACGTTGAGCGGGGTGTACTACTGGAACTTCGGGTGATAAGGTTGCTGATGCTCCGGCCTCTCTTCCCCAGCCCTCTTCTTCTGGTCGGACTGTTCTGCTCGGGGGATGTTCGCGTTCACCTCGGACTCCAGCTGAACCTCGCGCTCGGTCCATGCCTTGACCTCGGCCATGGTCTTAGGCTGTGCCAACGCAAAGGAGCGCAACCACTCCTTGTGCCTAAGACCAGATCTGAGCGCCGTGATGACGGTCTCGTCCCGGTGCTCGGGGACTTCGAGGAGGGCGTTGTAGAAGCGGGTGATGTAAGCCTTGAACGTCTCCTTGTCCCCGCTCTTAATTGTGAAGAGGTAGTTGACCGTGCGCTTCTGCATACGGTTCCCAATGAAGTGGCCGAGGAACTAAGTAGCCAGCTCGTCAAAGGTCGAGATTGAGCGAGGCTCGAGTCCTCGGAACCTGTCCCGACCAGAGCGGATGAGGGTAGCTAGGAAGGCCCTGCACTGGGCGGCGTCGGAATGGTCCTGGAAACTCATCCCCGCGGTGAAAGCATCTAAATGGTCTTTCGGGTCAGTTTTCCCGTCGAACAGAGAGACCTTCGGGGGCTTGTTGCGCGAGGAGACGTGGACGGCGAGCAGTCCCTCGGTAAACGGTTTGGTGAGCGAGTCGGCGGTGTACCTAGCCCCGTCTCCCGAGAGGTGACCTTCCCGGTGCATGCCCTCGATCTTCTTTTCAAGGGCGTCGAGTTGGCCGTGGTACCCCGAGAATTCGGCACCTTGTGATCCCTGGCCTCTGCTGTGGGAGACCTGCGTCTGGGCACGGCCCCGGTTCCTCTCGATAAGGTTCCTCAGATCCCCGGGCGAGGTGGACCTCGAGCCGTCGTGGCGAGCTTCTTCTGTGTGACCCCGTCGAGGGAGGGGGTGTCGATCATGCCGGTGGACAGGTGAGGTGCTCCTCAGGGGGGGTAAGGGTTACGAGGAGGCTCGAGGCGAGGCGCTCTGGCGGCGGATCCCGGTGTGGATCCGTGGGGCGCCTAGCGGGCCTCAGGGAGTATCGGCCCGTGAGATCTGTGGCCAGGGGTCGTAGCCTGCCGGTGGTCAGCCGTGTCGACAAGGGCAGAGCCTTTTGGAGGCCGAGGAGCGGCGATCTGGGGCCCTGGCCCGGCCATTTGAACGCGGACGAGCGCCTCCACGAGGGACTGTAGCTGATCTATTCGGCTGGCGAGGGCGTTGATGATGGTCGCCGGGGGAGGTTCATCCGCGCCTCCGGTGAGGAGGAGGCGGCGGCTGGTACCATGATCTTCAGGGTGATTGCTTGCCATGTGGATGGAGATCGGAAGGCCAACTTTGTTTTTTTGTTTTTTGTGGAGTTTCCTTTCCTACAGACGGCGCCAACTGATGGAGGTCCTTTTCGGGTCTCCTTCAGATGTTGTCTTCCGTCGATCTCCCGGTGGATTTTGGAGGTGATCTCCTGTTGCGTGTGGGTCTCAATGGGTTTTGAGGAGATTGGTGATTTGAGGAGTTTAGGGCCGAGTACTTGCAAAGAAGTCCTGGGGTGGTTTGGTACCACCGAGGACCCTCCGACGATCAAGTTAGCACGAGATCCGAGCAGAGTAACGGCTAAGTGGAATAAAAAAAATGGCTTACTTGACCCCTCTGTGATGGGGGTTTATATAGTGGCGGCAGCACGCAGCAGCAGGAGCGAGAATCTCGCCGGCAGTTACGCTCCCGACGTCACGCCCGCGTAAAGAGCGGATCGCCCATTAATGGGGATCGTGATGGCGTGGAACGTGGGATGTTGCTGGCGGAGAATCTGCGCATGGCGAGATTTGCGGAGCGGCGGTTACGCCTGTGAGTGGTGGAGTTGGTCGGTCGGAGGATCGAGGAAGATGGCCTCGGCTGGGGAGCTCGGGAACGAGCGAGAGAGCCGAGGAGTCTTGGTCCTGTGGCAGCTCGAGGCGAGCTGAGAGGCCGAGGAGGCTCATTTTCAGGGGGCTCTGAGGTGAGCCAGCTTGTGCTTGCAGGTTGGGTACAGGGGTGGCCTGGTCGGCCCCTGTGGCCCTTTCTTCTGAGTTCTGGGACACGTCATCTGCCACGTGTCCTGATCTTGCAGACCGCCAATATTGAGCATCATCAACAACAATCGCAGACGTGCAGTTTACGGCGATGGTCATCGATGGCCGGTTCTGGTGACATTCGGTGCTCATTGACGGATGGTTATCGGTTGCCGACGGAGGGCAATTGTCGACAATAGAGGATTGCAGCTAGTTATCAAGTCAGCGACAAAAAGGCAGACATCGGTCGGCGGCGGACAATCGCCGACTACTATTGCCGGCACGCGGTTTCCAGAGAAGGTCGACGGCAGCCAAACATCGATGCCGGTCACTGGAGGCCAGACATTGATGGCCGGTCAATGACGACTGTCAGTTGTCGGTTGCCGGCGACCGTCCGTTGCTAGAGGAGACAATTGTGGCGTAGATGGTTGCATTGGCAATTGATGGCACAATTGTTTGGAGAATTTTAGAATTCAAGGAGAGGCAAGAGCGAAATTGAGAATCGACATTTTACTCATGTTTCAATTATTCTTTTTCATGAAGAATTTAAAATCTTTAATTTTAGATTTTTAATAATTAGACACCACGAACTAACGCTGTATCTTAAAATGCTACTAACACTCTTTTTAAAGTTCTATCTGATTCTATGTATTTGATTTTCAAATGAGTTGGTACTTACATCCATAAAATACTTCAAAGAGCCAGCTAGGTATATTGAAAAACACGATCGTTGAGGGTATTTTAGTGTAATTTACACTTGGAAAAAAAAATCCCATAATCCCTCATCACTCATCCCCAAAACCCGAGTGAGTCAAATCCCTAATTATAACGCCTTTTTCTCTCCACCCCCATTTCTTCCCCGTTTAATTCTTCTGCCCCAATCTCTGTCTCTCTCTCTAGAAGAAATCATCAAAAATGTCATCTTCGTCTTCGTCTTGTTTCTCTCTCCTCTCGTGCGTCCTCATCCTCTCTCTCCTCCCCCTTCTCGCCACCGCTCGCCCCTGCAAGACCCTCTTCATCTCCTACTCCTCCACCACCACCACCACCACCACCTCATCGGCCGACCCCACCACCTCCCGCTTCTTCGCTGTCTACCGCATCGTCCCCCTCTTCCCCCGCCGCCACCGCCTCCACTCCCTCCCCACCAACCCCAACCCTAACCCTAACCCTAACCGCTTCGAGATCGCCGCCTCCATCCAGGACCGCGCCAAGGACATCCTCATCGTCGTCGCCGGCCTCCTCTTCGGCCTCGGATGCGGCGCCATCGCCGCCTCCACCATGTACCTCGTCTGGTCCATGGCGACCGGTCGGACCGTCGCCTACGGATCCGACGATGAGTCGGAGTCGAACGTCGAGGAGAGCCCCAAGAAGATGGGGTACGTCATGATCGCCTCCGCCGCGGACCCCGTGAAGGCCACCAAGGAAGGGTATGAAGGGTAATTTGACTCGTTAGGGTGGTTGTGATTTCTATCATATGATATGGTATTACTATGTTCATGACTTGGATTATATGTGATGATTGTTACTCGTCTGATTTTGGAATTGCTTGCGTCTCTATGACATTGTGCAAATAACCACATGTGGTTCTATCTATATACGCCATATTGATTGTGTTGATATTTGTCATGCTGTTTGTTTTCCTATTGATCGTTTCTATATCGCATTAAGTCGGGGAATGGCGTAGACTGTAGTAATTATATTGAAAGGCTAGAATTTAAAACTACTCAAAGGTTGAAGTTGAAACACTATATGATCCCTTACATATGGGTATAGTGAGGGATTCAACCATCAACTCTATGATAGATGGAAAGCTTGAATGCCATTGTTTCCTTTATCATGAAGAGTGTATATTATTTTAAAATTTGCTTTTACTTGTTATATATTGAATTGTATAATTGCATTGGTGTATAGTGAATACTTCAGTATTTATTGTAGATGATTGGTATTTGATTGAACCTTGTTTTGCATGTGTCAAGCAATGGAAGGAAGAAGATTATAGGTAATTGGTGGAATCCGAATGGGTTTAATTGGGATTTGGGGACGACGTAATGTAGAATTCGCTTGGGAGAATATGTATGCATATATGCGGGAGAGGCTAATATACTGCGCCCTAGGTGTAACTTAGTTGTGCGACCCTACTAATTATTACATAATATACTGCCTTTTTTGGGATGATATGGACCACCTACCTCTATCTTCATGCTCTTCAACATGGGTCCAAATTGTTTTTCATATGGTTTGGACGCTTTTTGCTCACTGATCTAGGTTTGTTAAATGTTCTATTGTTGGAAAACCATTTATTTTGTGACCGTTCAACGCATTGTTTGTGTGTATACATATAATTCATTTTAATGATTGTTATAATCAGGCTATTAGGTGTAATGGGATTGCTAGATATTGATTGCTGGTCACTTTGAAACTAGAAATTTCTTTTAGCATTTAGGAGTTGTTTCAATTGCCATGTTAGAGTGAAGCATGAACCATTTGGAATTCTAAACATCAGATATTTTCATTTGTTCATTATTATTATCGTATAATTCTCTTCCATGTCAAAAATGTTCAGCGATCCTTCATGAAGTTGTCAAATGCTTGATATGACATTAATCCTTAATTAGTGCCAAAGTTCATTCTTCGAATTCTTATAAATGGCGAGTAATTTTAGAAGAAAGATGAGGTTTACTGTAGAGATTATGTTCAATCATATGTAAATATAAGCTATGTTACTCGTTTTATAAATGTTTATCATGAAAGTAAAGCAGCCATGACTTTATAAAATTCTAATAAATAAGAATGTGACCTTTCGTTCGTCGTCTGTTTTACTGCCAGCTTCATGCTATGTCTAGATCCATATTGCAAATTGATTTTACTTGAGCCGAGCCTGAAAATAGCTTTTCTTAAGGTAGCTTCCATGTTATCTAAAGAAGTGCAAAAGATGTGCTATGTTCAAATTATAGTAAATCATTCAATTATGTTATACATCATTCAGTTTAGTGGAAGAAAGCTAGCTTGACAAAACATATTTTTATTGAATTAGTATTCTATTTTTTGTCGCATAATCCATCCGTCTCGAAAACCCGATTTGGCCTACTGGTTACATGGCGGGAGGAAGGAAACATGGATAAAGTTTTGGAAGAGTTAACATGGTAAGCATAGTGGGAGAGTAGAAATATTTCTACTCATGTTGGTTGATGACAGTAACACATGTCAAATTGGAGTGGGGTTAAATAGAACAATTAGTTGAGAGAATTAAAAATGAAATATTTTCCTCAAATATATCCCCACCCTCTTTATATATAGTAGAAAGCTAGGCGGGAGTTGTGCCCAAGAGTTGAACAAAATTCCATATAGCAAACATATCATCTTTGACTTCGTTTAGACTTCTTTTTAGTCTATCGGACATTTTTTATAGTTCGAGAATTTAAAGGATTTCAATTGGTCATCTAAAACTATGACAACCTCCCTCTTGTTGTAGTTTTCTGAACCATGAATTGGCACTTTTTTGGAGAGCGTTGACATCAGCCGGCCGTAAAATTGTCATATCTTTACTGGAGCTTTGATATGTAGTTGGATGAAAAAGGCTTAGATGATGATGATGAGAAAGATAGGCGAAGAAGACATTCATGTTTAATTTTGTCTTCTTCAGCCCATGTGTGTTCATGCAGACTGCTATGAGTTTGCGCTGCAATAATTCGTGTAAGCCCCTCATTTGGTATTCAATTTAATCTAGTCCTCTCATTTAGCTCAGTTTTGTCTTCTTCCAATGGCTGAAAAGTTGGTGTAGAACCCGTATTTGCCTTTCTATATAATTAGCCCCACTTATGATTTCAAATGTATGCATATTTTCTGTCTGACCTCTTTTGGGAATCAAACTGACGATCTTTCATTTTGGAAAAGAATGTTTTATTGCATGAGCTGTGCCGAATTGGTTGACTTCAAATATATTAGGAAACATGCAACTTTATAAAATGTTTACCTGCATTTATAAGATTTGACCTGATATGGAAGATGCACCTAAAAAATAAGGGATGATTTTTCCAATCTCGACATATTTAGGGATTACTTCTAGAATAAGACGAGAGATGGTTTGGATATGTGCAGACTCATAAATGCTCCAGTTTGGAAAAGTGACAAATTAGCGAAATGTCACAACAATGACTGCGGATATAACATCAACAAACATGGATGCAGATAGTTAAAAATGATGGAGTAATTGCTAATTTAATCGTAGTAGATGGCATTTAATAGGGCATATTGGAATAAAAGATTCATATAGCTGGTAGTAGCATGGTACCATGAACTTGGGATCAAGGCTTTGTTGTCGTTGTCGTTGTTTAAAAAAGTGGCCACCTAGGTGCTTAGGTGGCGCTTAAGTGGTCCGGAGCGGCTGAGCGCTCCGCTTTTTGGCGAATGAGTTGCCTGCTCCGATCTGCTCAATATTCGCGCAAAATAATATAATGTTACTGTTGAGAATGTGGTAAACATTTAGTCCCACATTGGAGAAATTGTGAGATGCATATGGGAAGATGTGATAAACCTCCAGGAGGCTTCGGTCTTTTGGATCAAGTCCCACTGTATTAAAAGCCCAGTGCATCCGTGTGTGGGCCCATGTGTTGTGGTCTAAAACCGCGTTTTACATGGTATCAGAGCTTGGATGTTTGTTTTTTTTTCCACGTTGCACATGAGATTTGAGCCTTTGCACGTGAAGTCTTATTTGTCCACGTGAGGGGGAGTGTTGAGAATGCGATTTAACATTTAGTCCCATATTAGAAAAAATGTGAGATGCATAGGTATACGATATAAGATTAAAAGCCCGGTGCATCCATGTGTGGGCCCATGTGTTGTGGGTCCAAAGCGAGTTTTATAGTTACTATAGATGTATATTTGAATCGTAGTAGTAATTTTATTGCAACATTTTTCTAACAAAACATATACTCCTTATGAAGTCTTGTTAGACTTTTCTTAGTGTAATAAACTAATAATATCACTCAACTTAAATCTCTATTCTATTTTTAGTTGTTTATATCTTTGAAAATTATCATATAGTCATTTGAAAATACCAAAAATTAGAGGAAAAAAATTAGAATAATGAATAACAAACAATTTACAAGAAATTACATGATTAGACAAACAAACAAGGCTGTTGATTTCTGAGCGGCCTGAGCGGTCACTTAGACGGCACTTAAGCAGCCAGGTCTAGGTCTGGGCCGCTCTGCTTTTTTCTTTCTCTATTCGAAAAATGGTTGTCGTCGCTGATGCTCTTTTGTATTTTCTAGGATTTATTTAAATGCATACATATTGCGACTGGTGTGTCATTGTTTATGTTGTGCTTGTATTGGTCATCTACAAACATAAAATACCTTCTTCCATAACAATTATTTTGTGTACAACATTAGCTCATTTCAACTTATTCGTCAATCTATGGAGACCTTGTAGGCCTATTCCTCCAATAAAATTGGGTGCCAACTAGGGATAACTAAGAGACATGTGATACTTTCTTTTGTGTATAATTCTTCTGAAAGAGTTTTATGAAATTGTCTCTTCAAAACATAATGAATATTATTAACATCTAAGTAATGTTAGCATCTACTATGTTATACTAGTTTTCATCAAAACTTAAAGAAGCATGCTGAATATTGGCGGTTTTTGTATATTGTTTTTTGCTTTCAAATGGACTTTGATTTCAAAGTTTTTGAAAGCTTTGATACTGAAATTCTAGTGCTTTGGTCATACCGATATTGATACCAAAAGCAACAACTCGATTTTGATTATAGGATTTTGGAACCTGCAAGGCCACTCACACCATCATACTCTCTTTTAAAAGATACTAGAAATATTTTTGCTTGTACTTAGTTTAAGCTAGGTCTTTCCATTGAAGAATGAAGGTTGCAGTTCCTCAGGGATCTACTACATCTAAGGTGTTGGTTTATATCTAGTTTCAGCAACTTAACAAAGTTGTTTCTATGATGGTCTGAGATTGCTTTTGCTGCTGAAGTCTGGAACATCATGCAGATGGTTTGCCTGATCTTTGAAGCATCACGCTATCGCAGATTGTCGATAGGAGTTCTACTTTGAGAGCGTGATTTTTTGGTGACATATTAGTACTTGTCATTCCCCTGGTTTCTTACATTACTTTGATGACTTTTAATGAATATACCATGTGAATGTTTAATATATAATAGATGTTTTCTTCTTTGTTTTGAAGACCATTTTAGGCTTCATCGGCAGGTATATTTTGTTTCTATAATAATCTGTGAGATGATTTTATTTTTTTTTCCCTTCCCTTTCCTTTTCTGGCGTAAATGGATGCAAGAGAGCCGATTTTAGGATATTGAACGATTGCTCTTACCTGCTATGTTTTTCTTTGGTATTCTTGGATCATGATTGTATTCAAATTATCGTCGGAGCTCTTTAATTTGCCTTAAAAATTCGATATATTAGATTCGTTTTTGGGTGGTATGTTGCTGAATGTTCGTCTTGGACAGGAGTTTGAAAGTTGGGATATTGTTTGATAATATTTTCAGTTCAAAGCGATGCTGCTGAAAATCTCTTGTTAGGAGCATCTTTGGTTTTTCCTTAACACAATTGTAGATGTACTTGAATCTCCAAATGCTAATGCATAAGTTGTTGGATCTTAACTGCTACCAGCTATAAAATTATTAGAAATGAGTGTTTTGCATGTAGGATTGCCTATTTGTATGTGTATGTTGACATCATAGAAAGATTTTGAGGGGAAGTTTAAATTTTTTAGATAAGATAATGAGGTTGGAGAGGCTGTGAAGCCACCTTGCGAAACAGGGCATAATAAGGGTCAGGTCTGGCTGACGTGGATGGGACCTGCTTGTTTGATCTCTATAGCATAAGAAAATAGAAAATATGCGGCCTCCGTTCCCCTATTTTCCTAAAGATAATATAGATTTTAATGACTTTTGGAGGGTTTCGAAGATTTGAGTAGACTAAAGTTGGTTATTGTTTTATTTAATTCTTTACCTTAAATCGTGATAATACTATTTCTTGCCATGGGTTCACACGTGCTTTGTTTAATTTTTTGATGTGATGCTTTTGGAAATCAAATCAATAATTTCTTAATTTATAGGAAAAGGTTATAGTGTATGAGCTATGTTTGGTTACTAAAGACGAACTTGGTATAGATCTCTTTTCTTGTCAAAGATCTTCATAGAGTTAGATGCTTGTTTAATAGATTCATATTTGTGAAAAACCAATGTCAAGTCTGCTAATCATTAAAACTTTTGTGATAAATATCTAATTTTAAATATATAAAAATTGAAGTACAATACAGAGCACAAAACCAAGTTGTTTGAGAAGAGGGAACCATGATTCCCCAAATGGGGAGGATTGGACATGACAATACGCAGCTCTGACAAACTGACCCTTGCTTCAAAAGATCATCCCATATCATTTTAGATACCAACCCCCTTACCAGTACAATGTGCATCAATTCCCAAGCATTACCAAAAAGAGGGTAAATCGTTGAAAACCCCCTGGCCCATTCCAGGAAAGCTTAAAAGCCCTTCTATTTTCTAAATAGGGAGAGCGGGCCTAATTTTTAAAATCTTTGTCTAAAAACACCTTGGCCCAATACCAAGCAGGCCTGGGAATGAGAAGGACCGAAATACCCCTCTTCAATCTCATAGGTCCAAAATTTCTCTCTCGTTCTCTCTCACACTCGATCTCAGAAACCCAAGTAGCTTCTCGTCGTCGTCGCCACGGCCTTCGTTGTCGTCGTCGCCTTCGCCATCGTCTCCGCTGACTTCGCCATCGCAACCTCGTCGCCCCAAGTTGTCGGTCCGACTCACCGCCCCAACTCGTCTCTCATCGTCAAAAACCCTAACCCTTACTTCGTATTTCGTCGTCCTCTCTCTAATTTTTGCCGCAACGAGCTCGATTTCGTACTGTCGACTCTCATCGTTGGCTCCATCGTCAACTTCACCCTCATGTACCTCCTCATCTCAACATCCACCGCCATCTCCGCTTCCACCTCCTCCCCTTTCTACATCTTCGAGCTCGGCGTCTACTCTTATAGTTCCCGAATCGCGACATTTCTATGCAATGGCGTGATCTTTGCTGCCGTAGGGTTCGCTTCGGGCCTTGCGGGGACGGAGATCTCAAATGGGCTAGCGGCGATGAGCGAGAAGGGGAGGGGACGAAGTAGGAAAAAAAGAAGGGGCAGAAGACGGTGCTGAACGCGGCGACATGGACGGCGCACATGGGGCTGAGCAGCAATATGAGGTGTCCGAAGTTGAATGGGGTGGAGTTCGTGTTAGTGAAGGCGATGTCTGGAGCCTTGTTTAAAATAGTGGTGGTGGTGCTAAGGTGCTTGAATAATGTTGCTGGGGGGATGAGTTTCGTGATGCTGGGGAGGGTAAAGAGGTCGCAGAAGGCGGAGGAGGAGGAACCGGCGGCGTTGGAGGTGGAGGATGTGAAGCTTGGAGTGAAGGTAATTTTATTTCTCGAATAATAATTTGGAGGTTGATGGATTATAAATATGCATTGGTAGTTTGTTATGGTTTTGCCTCAACAAAGAGAGATTTTGATGGAAGTAGAGTAGTTTCATTTATGCTATGAAGTGATTGAAGTCTAACACTACTACAATAAGGGTTTGCCCCTACGGCTACAGAAATCCGTAGGGGCAACTTTTTATTGCCCCTGGAATAATCCGTAGGGCCATCCGGTTGTCCCTACGGTGCCCAACGTATTAATTTAAAAATATTAAAATAAAATCTTTTATTTGGGCTTACGGAACCGCAAAAGAAGACCCTACGGATTAATCCGTAGGGGCAACTAAGAGTTATTTATATATAAAAAAATAAAGCCCAGAAATTCCTCATCCCGAATTTTTCCCACCAACTTCCCCGCGCGTCGTCAAAACTTCTCGTCGTCAAAACTTCCTGCCGTCTCATCACCTGCTGGATCCACTTCTCATCGCCAAGACTTCCCGCCGCCGTCGTCACCTCCGTCTCCGCCACCACCTCGTCGAGCTCCTCTACCTCAGTCTCGCCACACTGGCCAAAATTTTCCGCACGTCGCCATCTTGCCGCCGCCATCTCGTCGAGCTCCATCCCTAGCTTCTTCCACCTCGTCGAGCTCCATCCGCCGCCAAAATTACAAGTGAGGTGAGTTAATTTCCATTTTGAAGTATTAATTATTCTTAATTTTTGTGTTATTGTTGATTTTAGGGTTAGGGTTAGGGTTAGTTCCGGGTTAATTGGGGGTTAGTTAGGGTGAGGGTTATGGTTATGGTTAATTAGGTAGGTTAGGGTTAGGGTTAATTAGGTGGGTTTAGGGTTAATTAGGTAAAATTGGGTTGGTGATGATTAGGGGTTAATTAGATTAATTATGGTTAATTTTGGATTGGGTTAGAGTTAATTTGGGTTGGGGTTTGGGTGATGATTATGGTTAGTTTGATTTGGGTTAGGGTTTGGGCTAGGGTTAATTAGATAAAATAGAGTGTATTTGTATTAGGGTGTTGATTAGGGTTTATTTGGATTAATTTTAGGTTGATTAGGGTTTATTTGGGTTAGGGTGATGATTAGGATTAATTTAGGTTAATTAGGTTAATTGGGTTAATTTAGGGATAATTTGAGTTAGGGTGACGGTTAGGGTTTAATAATTAAGGATAATTTGGGTTAATTAGGGTTAGGGTTTAGGGTGCACTAGTTCTTTCAGTAGAATACTCGATGATAACGCAAACGCACAAATTTACCTTAAACTTAACCCTTCATATAAGAACTTAGTTCTTTCTCTGGTTGAGATTTGCAGAAGCAAATCTCCCCACAAGTTGGGAATTTAATTCTCATCGGGGAGATTTTGTTCTGCAGATTCAAAACTTAGGGGAAAATAACTAATTTAAAAAGAAATAACATGAATATATGGGAATTTAATTCCTCCAAAAATTAGAGTTAGGGTTTAGGGTGCACTAGTTCCTTCAGTAGGATACGCGATGATAACGTAAATGCACAAATTTACCGTAAACTTAACCCTTTATATAAGAACTTAGTTCTTTCTTTGGTTGAGATTTGCAGAAGCAAATCTCCCCACAAGTTGAGAATTTAATTCTCATCGGAGAGATTTTGTTCTGCAGATTCAAAACTTAGGGGAAAATAACTTTGTTAAAAAGAAATAACAGGAACATATGTGAATTTAATTCCTCCAAAAATTAGGGTTAGGAATTTAATTCCTCCAAAAACATGTGTTGCTTAATTAGAAAACTAAATCGGAATGTGTTGTGCAGAAACATGCCGATCAAAATAAAGAGAATAGGAAGTCGGTGAAGAGGGGTTGCCCCACCTATACAGGTGGCTTGAGGAACATTACTCGTGTCATGGAGGCATCGGTAAATTACAATAGATCTATTTTGATATAATATAATATTAAGAGTTATTTTATAATATATGTAAATTTTTTAAGAATTGCAGAGAGTTCAGACCCTGGCGCAGGGTGGTACACCAAACGTGCTGACCGCGTATCTTGCCGTCCACGGCACCTCGACAGATACTGCCACGGAAGAGTTTCGATTCTCCGACACCGCTACCCAGAAGTATTGCGTAAGTGTAAATATTTATTCCTACAAGATTGAAATTTTTGTTTTGTAAAGTTCAAATTTAAATGATATACTTATATTTTAATGGTTAATGTGGGTGTAGGAGCGGGTGGTGGAGCAGGCGGAGTCATCGAGGATCGATTTTACTGGACAGACCGATCCGATGCTGCTGACCCCAGTCCTAGACGCCGCACACGGAGGTTGGGAGAGAGGCCGGTGACTGGATCCTAGCAGGGTCCATATGAGGTTGGACTCCACTCCGGCGGTTACTTCCCCTACCCCTCGTGAGTGACGTCTAGAGCATGATGTTGTCGCCTTGAAGACCGCCGTCGAGGAGTTGAAGGAGATGGTACGTATACTACTTAATAGGAAAATATTCAATCACATTATAGATAGTAACATATGCAATATTAGTATCCTGAGCTTATTTGATTGTAAACTTAGGTTTGATTAATCATACTTTCATAAAACTATCTAAATAAAATAAACTACGGCTTTCCAAACTAGATACCCAAACGAGGCCTAAGTCTCTAAGTATTCTTAGATTGGGGTTTCGCAATAACCTAATAATGATACGAACTCGACTAAAATCTAATACATCATTCTTACTCGTTTATTACACACAAAATTTAACAGACGCGACAGGCTACTTCGGCTGCAGCTTCACATGAATCTCCTTCGGCTGCGGTTCTGCAAGCCACTATCTCGGCTGCGGTTGTGCAGACCACTCCTGCAGCTCCACAGCCCGCTCAGACTCCCGCACAGTCCGCTCCTTCATTAGTCGAGTTTTTGACGACTCAGGGCTGCATCGAGGATCAGATGTGCCAGATTACGACGATTATCAGAGGTGGAGGAGCTTGACCAAGTTAGGGTAACTTTATTTATATTTTTGAGGATGTATGTACTTATCTGATACATATTGTATAAATTTTGGACGATATTGGTGGTGGTTTGTTTGTTCACGATGATTTAGTTTGATATCGTATTCTGTTTGTTTATTTCTTTTATATATTATGCGTGAGATATTGGTTATGAATATTTCTGCATTTGGTTATATGATGTATATATTATTGTGCACAGAGCGGGGAAAAAACAGGAAGCCCCTTTTAAAAAAAAATCCCTGATATTTTGTCCCTGCGACGGATTAATCCGTAGGTGCAATGTTTGCCCCTACACAGTTAGCCGTAGGGACAAAATATCAGGATGCATGATATTTTGTTCTTATGAACTCAGTAACAGGGGTAAAACTTGTCCCTGCGGATTAATCCGTAAGGGCATTTATCAGGCCTTACGGATAAATCCGTAGGGGCTCCGTGAGTAAAAACAGCAGGCCTACCGGCGAGTTTGTGAAAACCTGAAAGGGCGCAGACTCGTTAAAATTCATGCACACTTGCAAGGTCCTTTCGACTTTGTAAAGAGAAAATACTTGTCTGAGATCCTTACGACTCACAAAAGAGCAACACACTTAGGGATCCTCACGATTTCTAAGAAGAAGTTACACTTATGAGATCCTCTCGACTCGTAAGGAGAATCCCCTTATGAGACACTCACGGCTCATAAGAGTTCAAAAACCTTAAGCTACAGACAACTGAACCTGTTCTTAAGTCATCATACACCCCAATTTGTCCTACAAACGGTTCAATATTGACCCTTGTATACAATTCACGGGCACAAATAAATGTCTTCCCCACCAACTCTCACCAACGACGAGGAATGTCCTCGTTTGGTGAACGAACACTTGTAGGTCCTCTCGACTTGCAAGGAGAAAATGCTCTTATGAGATCTATACGACTTATAAGAGACCATACACTTAAGAATCCTCATGATTCTTAAGGAGAAATTACACTTACGAGATCCCCACGGCTCGTAGGGAGAAATACCTTTATGAGACCCTTATGGCTCATGAAGTCAAAAGCCTTAGTCGACAGGATCTTAACCCTGTTTGCTAAGCCATCTTTGTTCGAACCGACAAAGGCAAATGATGTTCGCTCCTGGCAACATTCCAGTAGCAGCGATGCTGATGCCTAAATCGGTAACACATTCCAAGCCCTTTCACGGCAAATGATGATTCACTCCTGGTAATATTCCAGTCGCAGCGATGCTGATGCTAGGATCGGCACCAGATTCCAGGTTCCATACTCGCAGCAAAAGTCAGCGAGCTATAAATGCATATGAAATAGCCGAAATGATAGGGTAACTTGCAACAAAATCAGTAAGTAAAATATATGCATACAAAACAGCCGAAATGATTGGGCAACTCGCAATAAAAAGTAACGAGTAAAAAAGAAAAATAGTCGAAATGATTGGGCAGCGCGAGAAATAGCCGAAATAATTGGACAATCGCGACTTTCGCGATATAAAAAGCTGAATGATAGAGCATCGCGGAAAGAAAAAAAATAGAATGAAATTTTTGCCCTGCAGGTGAGTCCACATCGACCCCTGTATACAATCCATGGGCACAAACAAAAAAGGGAATCATATTGTCCCTCCAAACTCTGTCAAAAGGAGGATCAGATCTCGACAACAACATCAACATCCCAAAAGAGCAACAAGGCGTTCCTTCTCAACTCCGGCAGGACACAAATGTAACGTCAACAACCGACCTCAGGGTCGCAACGAAGCGGAGCCATGTCAGAGCCTCTAGTTCCAAATCTCGACAATATCTGCATCCCAGAAGACCAACAACGGCGTTCCCCCTCATTCCAGCAGGACACGGACGCGACATTACCAATCGGAGCCACGGCAAAGTCCCCAGTTCCAAGACTCCACGGTTCACAGACAAACTAGAGTCAGCCAATGACCTCCTTGTCATCAAGTAACGCTTCGACTTGGATAAATATCAACCCCTGACCTCTTTATCGTCAAGCAACGCTTCGACTCGGATACATGTCAACCCCTGACCTCCCTGTCGTCAAGCAACGCTTCGACTCGGATACATGTCAACCCCTGATCTCCCTGTGGTCAAGCAACGCTTCGACTTGGATACATGTCAAACCCTGACCTCCCTGTCGTAAAGCAACGCTTCGACTCGGATACATGTCAACCCTTGACCTCCTTATCGTAAAGCAACGTTCGACTCAGATACATGTCAAATCCTGACCTCCTTGTCGTCAAGCAACGCTTCGACTCGGATACATGTCAACTCCTGACCTCCCGACTCGGATACATGTCAAACCTTGACCTCCCTGTCGTAAAGTAACGCTTCGACTCGGATACATGTCAAACCTTGACCTCCCTGTCGTAAAGCAATGCTTCGACTCGGATACATGTCAACCCCTGACCTCCTTGTCATAAAGCAAAGCTTCGACTTGGAAAAATGTCAACCCTTGACCTCCCTGTCGTAAAGCAATGTTTCGACTCGGAAACATGTCAACCCCTGACCTCCTTGTCGTAAAGCAACGCTTCGACTCGGAAACATGTCAACCCCTAACCCCCAGCCGGAGCAATGCTCCGTCTCGGAAATACATCAACCCATGATCTCCCTGTCGTAAAGCAATGCTTCGACTCGGAAATAAGTCAACATACGAACCTATAAAAAGAAATTTCTCTTGTGAGATCCTTACGACTCTCACAAGAAAATGCACTTAGGAGTCCTCACGACTCCTAAGGAGAAAAGACACCTACGGGATCCTCTCGACTCGTAGGGAGAAAATCCTTTATAAGACCATCACGACTTATAAAGTTGAAAAGTCTTAGGCGGCAGATCCTAACCCTGTTTCCTAAGCCATTACTGCCTTACAAGGATGTCAAGTTGGACTATCCACGGGCCACACTCTCCAAAGTCGAATCTCGACAAGGAGGAAAACAACCACTTACGAGTTTTCTCGACTTGTAAGCAAAAAAAATTTTCTTGTGAGATCCTTACGACTCTTAAGAGAAATCACACTTAGGAGTCCTCACGACTCTTAAGGAGAAAATACACCTACGGGATCCTCTCGACTCGCAGGGAGAAAAATCTTTATGAGACCCTCACGGCTCATAAAGTTGAAAAGTCTTGGGTGGCAAATCCTAACCTCGTCGCCTAAGCCATCGCTGCCCTGCAAGAAGATCAAGATAAACTACATATGGACCACATCCATCAGAGCTACATGCAAGCACGAGATAAAAAAAAATATGTCTTTTATTCATGAATTCAAAATGAATACAAGATACATGTCGGAAAAAGAATCAAAATGGATACAAAATACCCTCTCATTCAGGAGTGGATAAAAAAAAAATCTTTAAGCCAGCGGACGGCATAATAAGCTCCTCAATTCATCACTCTTCCGCTGGGCCTCGGCTTCAACCTTGGTTATTGCCACGAGACGGGTCTCCGTCTGAGACTGTTGAGCCTGATACGAAGCGAGCTGACTCTCAAGCTCCTTTTCAGCAGCTTTGTGAGTTTCAACCATCTCGCGGGTAAAGATAACGGCTTTATCAATAGCTACCACCTCCCCGATAGCTTCTTGAAGCACCCACCAAAGTTCGTACGCACGAGTGGTTTTAGCAGTGAGTTCAGCTTGAAGTTCCCCCTAAAGCATTTGAAGCTAGCTCACTTTCCGAAAATTTCCGGTTGAGCCTCTTTTCACAAGACTGAAGATTTGCGATGCACCGTTCAATCAGCCCCCACAAGTTCGTTTTTGCAGCCACGATCTCTGAGGGAAGGCGTATGCACTCAAGACCATATAAGTAAGCCTCCACTCGATGACAAAACTCGACCCAGACATGCACCAATGTTTCATCATGGTAAGTGGCGAGGAAGGGCAGAGAAATGTTAGCTTCGGCAGCAAATTCTTCAGGTGTGATCGAACTACCAACACGAAGATCTTCAATAAGAGCCGACAAGGAGTGAAGGCTTTGCTTCGCCATCCGTACAGATGCACGCCGGGCATAAGGGCCTGGTGGTATAATGATGCGAGACTCCAGCGGGGTAAGAGCAGGCAAGGCTGTCAAGATCCATAAACAATCTATGAGATTTACACCCAAAGAATATATAAAGCAATGTCAAAATCCTACTTACCCACAGTCATGCAAGGAGGATTGGATAGATCCCCAGGCCCGTCGAGGATCTCAACTTCGTCATTAGCTTCCAGAACTGCAGAAGAAATATCAATATCGTTATACGAAATAATGATAATACAATGAAGGGGTCAAATAACACCAACCTTGCCCAGAAGAGAGGACGTTGTTTTGCGGGGATATTGCCTGTGGGGCGGCCATCTCGAGCAGACGCTGAAAGGACTTTCTGGGAGATAAATCCACGATGGACGCCGCCAATCCTCGCAATTCTGAAAAGACAAGAAAGTGTCAGATAATAGAGAGATCATTAAAGCAAAATATAGAAGACTACCTTCGATACTCTTCCCACCTTGAGCCGGAGGGATAGCAGCTTCGGCAGCCTCCTCCATTCCATCAGGAACATCACCAGAGACATTTGTTGGTGTAACAGCTTCCAGTTGAGGGGCAACGGCTGCCACTTCAGGCTCCAATGAAAGGACGACGGTCTCAATTACCCGTTCCACAATCTTCAAGTCGTCACCGGAAAGGTCCATTAAATTTACGGCCGGTAAGGGTACCTCTTCCGGGAGAACGGACACCGGGGGAACAGAGGCCACCAAAGGAAGCTCCGCAGTAGGAATAGCAGCTGTAATGACCTCCTCCGCACTTACTGGTGTCTCATCGGGGATATTTACAGAGTCCACAGTCAGGACGCGACTTGAGCTCAAATTCTCTGCCATTGCTGAAGTTCCTGCAAAGTTTTACGAAGATAAGAAGACATAAAAAAGCGATACAAACTACTTGCCAAAGAAAAAATACAGAAAGCACACATACCAATGCGCCCGGATGCTTCTAGTATGGTTTTTTTAAGCCGACGTTCCTTCCTGAGAAAGTGTGCTCGCAGGGGTTCAAATGTAGATTCGTGGCCACCGGTCTTCAGTGACAGCTCATCTTCGGAAGCGGCTGAGATAGGCTGCTTGAGGGCTATCTCATCCTCCGGTCGCAGAGGACCCATATGTACCCGCCGTAGTGATGGGGATCTTCGTAGAATATAACGGGAGGATAAGGTTTCTTCGGGACGTCCATATTCTCAGTTTCGTCCTGTGAGCGCCTTATAGCTTCAACCAATTGTGCGGCTTCCTCGGCGGACGAAACCGGAAAGAGAAGACCATCTTCCTGCTCTTGCATAGATATGGGTTCGTCTTGAACAACAACTTCAGATTCGACCAAGAGATCGAGCAGACCGGTAACCGTCTTCTTCCTCTTTTTCGAGCCGGAGCTGACACTAGAGGAGGAGGATCGCTTCTTCCCCTTTGGTGCTTTGATACGACGCTGCCCAACCTCGCCTCCAGTATCCTCCTTTGGCGGTATTACCGATGATGACACTGCCATTGATGACGCCGCAACTGATGAAACTACTGCTGGCGCCTTATCGGAAGTCCTTGCCTGGGCTCGAGTGCGTATCGGCATACCAACTATAGGAGGAGTCAATTCCACATCCGCCGCCTCAGGGATAAGTAAGACACCGGTACCCCTCAAAGGAGGGCGAACCAATGTCCGCGGTCGCGGCGGAACTCCCATGGCCTGGGTCAAAGCGGGAGCTCTATATCCGAAGAGTATCCGCCTTTCCTCGGCAATGACGGGGCCAACTCGGTGGCGGTACCAACCCGTAAAAGCCCCCACACACCTTGGGATATAGTCGGCCTCGGGAATCACGAAACGAGAGCCGGTGTTCAGCCGCATGAAGTGATGGGTAATGTCACGAACAACTCTCGGAGACGGGTTGGGCTCCACCAAAAATGCCTCGAAGGGAATACCCTGGTTATAACCTAATTGCCGGGCAAAGCGGTGCGGATTATACCGTATGAAAAGAGCCGCGTCATTTCGACGAAACACCAAATAACCTGGCCTAATCGAATACAAATGCATATTTTCCTTAGGCCTCAAGGATGGTACTCCCCCTTTCGATAAATAGAACAACTGTTGAATAGGTCCCGAAGGAGCAGAGAGGACTCGATCATTGAATACCATCCTACCTTCGTTAGCATACGGGTTAAGCAGCATACGAAGAGCCCCTAGCTGAGTCGGATCAGGAGCAGAAGTGTCCACCAACCTCATGAGCCGCGGGAAGGTGTAAGCATCATAGAAATCCGGCATCTGATGCGCTGCGAATGCCCCCAATACGTGCATCTCAATCCACGACGTAAAATAGTGGAGGGAGAAGCTCACCACATCCACACCCGGGGTCGAGGTATTGGCCGCAGTGCTCAACCCGTGGTACAAGTGCGATAACCCCGCAATACCTATAGTCAGTTGTGTCCCTTCAGCCATGCGATGAGCGGGATAAATGACCGAAGCTCACATGAAGCGACGATGCGTTGGAATGGCAAACCAGCTAAGCCAAAGGCTGATAAAACCAACAAAGAAGATCTCCTCGTCTATGCCGGGAGCCGCAATTTAATCGAAGGACACGGCCGGCAAGATCGGGATGTAAAACTGCAGTAAATCTTCTTCTTTGGCTGGCAGCTTATCCAACCCAAACCCAAAGGGGTCGTTAATATTCGCAAATTTCGGAGCCTCTTTTGATAAGGCATCTTCACGGAGGAAACAGGCGATAAAGCTCTTAAAGGTGACGCCCTGTCCCTCTGACTCTGCGAACAGTTTTTCGAAAATACCCATGGTCTTAATTAGACTAGGGTACTGATGGCGGACAGCATTTCAATCGTCAAGCCGTCAAGCATAGCATGCGCGGTCGCGAATACATACTCATCGGGAGGCAGCAACTCTTCATAATGTTCTCCTCTGATCGGCAATCCGGAAACCTTGCGGAACTCTTCCAGGGAAATCGAGACCTCACGATCCCCTAGCAAAAAAGTGTTGGTGGGAAGATTCCATTGATTTAGGAAAGCTTTAACCCACCAGACATGGGGGGACTGATAATGAAAGAGAGACGCGTACACCGCTTGATAAAGCCCGAACTTCTGCAACCGTGCACAGTGGGCGGAGAGGACATATCGAGCCCAAGGAAGATAGTCGATTGGATGGCGAGGGGTAAGCCCTATCTTATAGACATGTCCCCAGGGTTGGGCTTCACCTTGGCAAATGCGACGCCCCAAGATGTATATGGCTGGCAAAGGCTGGTTTGGTATCCCAGTCGTCGACGGCTCAAGCCGACCTGTAGGAGTCCAATCAACCGCCTCCACTGCAAAAGCAGTCTGCGGACGCTCCATCGGCAAGACTGGGCGAAGAGGCTCTGTTGGCACCTCGCAAAGAAAGCTACGGCGGCCCCGAATGATATGCTCATACCAGGTACCCCATAAGAGAAAACTGGTACAGTCTTTGTCATGGGCCCGAATCATCGCCATTGCTTTTTCGTCCGATGGCGATTGTGGAAAAGTAGCATCCGAGCGATTAAAAGGAAAGTAAGGGAAATAAGCTATTGTTCCTGAAATAAGGGAAAGAAAAACCATTAGTGAAGCATATATATATATATATATGTGTGTGTGTGTGTGTGTGTGTGTGTGTGTGTGTGTGTGTGTGTAATAACAAAAGAAAACGACAAAATGTCTGTTTTACAGGACCACTGCCTACAAGACACACGGACCCCACAAAATCAATATGGTGGCTCACCAATGATGAGACAGGGGAATCATTACGAGAATAAAGAAGACCCCTTTTAAACAGATATTGGGATTCAAAACAATTCTTGGGAAAACAAGTTCTGTTAAGCACCAACAAATTCAAATTTGTGCGAATAAGGGTAAAACCCTATGAAAAGATTTGCAAGAACACCAGGGAATAAAATTTCCGAAGGGTCCCCTTGATCTTTCAGAGCTAAGCTCTTCGCCAGAGGAATTAAATTCCTTTTATGTAATGGAATTAAATTCCAAGAACTCATAGAAAATATGAGAAACAAAATCTCATGACTCCTCAAAATCAGATGTGAATGTTCGAGATATGGAAGTTTACTACTCAAAGATCAAATCTTTGGATCCCTAAGAGGATGGGTTTCTGAGGAGAGCAAAGCTCTCACCATAGATTTAAAATCCAGAAATTTTGTGTTCAAAAAGGAAAGTTCTCTGATGTACAAAGCGTTGCCTTAAAAAGGTTTCTTTTGACAGAGTTTAACTCTGGAATTATAATGACAGAGAACTAAGCTCTGAGAAAGAGAATTAAATTCTTAAAGAAAACGAAGAAGGAAGAAGATGAAAGGAACAATGGCTGCCTAAGGAACCAAACCCTTGCATTTATAAGACGTGACAAGAGCGGTTCACCTTCCCGTTCCCCTAGACAATCCAACGGCTGTAAAAGCGACAGTGTTGCACTCACGTGCAAACCACATGAGAACAACGCTGTGGGGGCATTTGTTCCCTCATGGAAACTAAATAAAGAATATAGAAAATCAACGGGAAAAGCCTCCAAATAGAGCATCACGTGCCCACACGTGATAGGCGCTGCGCTTGACAAAGTAAGGCTGAAACTGAAGCCAAAACCAAGCCTCACGTGCAGGCACGTGGCTTTTATATACAAAGTATATAGGCGCCCGAATAAGGCAAACAATTGGACAAAAGAAAAACACTCACGTGATAGCACGTGACACCTTTTGGTGGGCTTAATTTGGTGGAGTCACGTGCAACACGTGATAGCCTCCTATACCTTCTGAACCGATAAAAGTAAATTCTAATTAAAAGGGACCAAAAGCCTTATTTGGAAAATATTTCCTTGGATCTTTTCTAAACAAGAAAGATTACGCTCTGTAAAACAGAACGCCGTTGGATTAAAGATCCAATGGTGATTAAAAATCACCAATCTACAGAAAATTCTGTGCAAAGAAATATTTTCCTAAACTTGTTAAGAACAACAAAAGAAATAACTTCTGTAAAACGGAAGCTCTTGGATTAAAAATCCAACGGTGAATAAAATTCACCGATTGATCTAAAAGATCATTTTGGTTGATCAAAATCTCTCAATGAGAGATTTTCTAAACAAAATTGATTCTCTTCTTTCTTCTATAAATAAGAGCAAAGAAACATAAGGAAGAGGAGGTTTTTCAAGTTCTAAGAAGAAAGAAAGAGAGAGAAACCCCTCGTAAGCAAAAGAAAAGAGAATTTAATTCTCTAGAGAAAAAAGAGAAAAAAGAAACTCTTGGTAAGAGAAGAAACAAAATATGGGGAGAGTATCCCATCCCTTTTTTTTATCTTCATAAGAGTTTAACTCTTCTAAAAAGAACTTAGTTCTTTCTCTGGTTAAGATCTGCAGAAGCAGATCTCCCCACAAGTTGAGAATTTAATTCTCATCGGGAAGATCTTGCCATGCAGATCCAAAACCTAGTGGGAGATCTAAGTTCAGAGAATTTAATTCTCCCATACAAGTATGTAGGAATTTAATTCTTTTGATGAAACAAGGGTTTAACCCTTCATATGAGAACTTAGTTCTCCCTTATGGTAAAAGATCTGCAGAAGCAGATCTTCTCACAAGTTGAGAATTTAATTCTCATCGGGGAGATTTTGTCATATAGATCCCAAACCTAAGAGAAAAACTAAATCTTAAGAATTCAACTCTTATAAAACAATGGGCTTGAAAGTCTCGAAACTCAGGATTTTCATGCACGTAAAAGGATTGGCACCCAACATGATAACAGCCGATCACGTGCTCTCACGTGAGTGCCTGTGATGAACAAAAGAGAATAATTGAGATTGGCTCACGTGATCACACGTGACCCCATAGTAGTGCTTGGCACTTACAAAGCAAAAAAGGGAATAAATCGGAGGCAGTTCCCACTTTTGGGTCGCCTCACGTGACCCAACAGTGCTTGTCGCTCAGAAAAGAACAAAAGAATAAATCCAAAGAAGCAGCGCTTCAAATTCTTGAAGTTTAACACTATTTCAAGCGCCTCACGTGACCCTACGTAAGCGCCTCAGAATTTTAGTGTTTAACACTATTTCAAACACCTCACGTGGGAGCACGTGAGTGCTGAATAAATATGTTAGTGTTAAACACTATGGAAGGCTAACATTAGCCAAATTCAGACCAAGCTTTCCAAGGACCATCAATTGTGCCCTTCATGCTCAGGATCTCCAAAACCGATCTCAGTCCCAAAGACAGCTAATAAGCTCCCAACATATGACATCTAAACTGATGTTCATCCCATTTCCCCAAATCGGGACATTGGTTTAAGGGTACATCTCTTCATACCTCTGATACATGTCGTTGTAATCCTTCAACGTCTTCAGAGAGATGGAGGGTCCTAATAACCAATAACTTTTGGCGCATCCCCAAACTGGTTAAACCAGAACCCCACAGACTATGACATCTTTAAACCCCACAGACTATGATGTCTTTAATCTTTATGGATTATAAGGTCATTAAACTCATGGACTATGATGTCCTTAAACTTTATAGACTATGATGTCCTTAAACTCGTAGACTGTGATGTCTTTAAACTTTACAGACTATGATGTCTCTAAACTGCCACGGACTATGATGTCCTTAAACTATGGACCGCAACGTTCCTAAACAAAAACAATAGAGCCCAAATGCTCTTTTGTCGGATATAAATGATCCCAAAACCCTGTTAAGTAGATCTTAGTCTAAAATTAGACTAACGTATCCTTAACAAACGTTTAAGTTGATCTTAGTCTCAAATGAGATTAACGATCTTTAAACCAACCCAAACTCAAATCTAAGAAAATACGGATTTGGACTAATCCACGCTCTACGGGCAACAACATAAATTAGTCTCCGTATACAATCCACAGGCAACCGAAAAACAAAACAAACACATACGATACGAAGTGACCTTCTGGAGCAGGAGAAAGTGGTTACCGCGATGCGGTAACGTAATTAACTGCAGGGGCTTGCGCCTGCAGGGAAGAGCGTCCCCACAACCAAAAAACCCTCACAACGAGGGGGAATCTGACGAAGTCTGCTACAACGGCCGCATCTGTCTAAACCTTCGATACACGGTGCAATAAATCAACTTGGCATCTTCGGAGAGGTGGACGGATGAAACCAAACAGCATCTGCCCCCAAAATTCAGGCCGGACTTCCCAACGTCCCGGTCACGTCTTTCGGCGGAGAACAGTCCTCTCGAGGGGTAAGGGAAAAATACTCTTATGCGATCCTTACGACTCTCAAGAGAAAACACACTTAGGGGTCCTCGCGACTTCTAAGGAGAAAATACACCTATGAGATCCTCTCAACTCATAGAGAGAAAAATCTTTATGAGATCCTCACGGCTCATAAAGTTGAAAAGTCTTAGGCGACAGATCTAAACCTATTTCCTAGACCATCGCCGCCCTACAAGTAGATTCAAACTTACTTTTGTATACTATCCACGGGCTACATTCGCCAAAGTTGCATAACAATGAAATGAAGAAGCCACTTGCGGGTCCTCTCGACTTGTAAGGAAAAAATATCTGCGTGAGATCCTTATGACTCACGAAGGTGAAAAACACTTAGTAATCCTCACAATTTCTAAGAAGAATATGCACCTATGAGATGCTCAAGACTCATAGGGAGAAAAACCTTCTTGAGACACTTACGACTCATGAAGATGAAAAGTATTCAGCGACAGGGATCCTAAACTTATCTTCTAAGCAATCAATTCTATGGGAATGCATTATTTTTCAGTACTTAATTCATATACAAACTTACATGGGCAAAGTGGTGGGGGCATTTGTTCCCGCCAAAAAATTTTGCCTCAAAACTTGTTATTCCCTTATAAAATTAAAGGGAAACCCCCACGTGTTAAACACGTGCACCTACATGCAAAGTATATAGGTACCGCCCCAGATAGGATTAAATTCTATATTGGTTCTCACGTGTTAAACTCGTGAGCGCCTCACGTGTTAAACACGTGGGCGCCTTACGTGTTAAACAAGTGATCGCCGGCGCCAGCTTCTGTTAGGATTAAATCCTATAGTAACGCTTCACGTGGAACACACGTGAGCGTCGACGTGCAAAACACGAGAGTGACTATTTATAAAAAAATTAAATTCTTAGGCGGCGCCCACGTGCATAGCACGTAGGCGTCAGCGCCCAAATTAAAGAGGGTAGAATTAAATTCTATATGGGAGATATTTTCCTAAAATCTAGGATATTCTCTATTAAACAGAGCCGTTGGATCAAAAATCCAATGGTGATAATAAATCATCAAATGATAGAATTAAATTCTATCAGGAGAAAATATGTTCTGATTTTTCTAAATAAGGAAGATATTCTCTGTTGGATCAAACATCCAATATTAGAATTAAATTCCATGTGCGAAATATTTCCTAGAACTTTCTCAAACTAGAAAAATCTTCTCTATTAAACAGAGGACTCTTAGATAAAAAATTCAACGGTGATTATAAAATCATCCATCGATTATATGAGAGAATAAAATTCTATGTTAAGAAAATATTTTCCTAATTTTGTTAAACTAACAAGATATTCATATGATAGAATAAAATTCTATGTTAAGAAAATATTTTCATAATCTTGTTAAACTAACAAGATATTCATATGATGGAATAAAATTCTATCTTAAAAAAATATTCTCCTAATTTTATTGAAACAAACAAGAAATCTTTTTTGTTAAACAAAGAGCTTTTGGATTAAAAATCCAACGGTGAATAAAATTCTCCGGTTGATCTAAAAGATCAATTGGATTTATTATGAAATCAATCATGATCTCTCAATGAGATATTTTCTCAACAAATTGATTCTTTTCTTTCTCCTCTGAATAAGAGCGGAGAGATAAAAAGAAAAGGGAAAAAATCCCCCCATAAGCTTCTGTAAAAATACAGAAAACTCTCCAAAAGGTTCTACAAAATAATAGAGAATTTAATTCTCAGAGACCGTCTTCCTCCTCAAATCTCTAGGTAAAGAAAAAGGCAGAGATCAAAATCTCTTTTACCTATCTAAGGGTTTAACCATTCTCAAGAACTTAGTTCTTTTTCTAAATCTGAGATCCACAAGACAAGTCTTCTACAAGTTGAGAATTTAATTCTCATCGGAAAGATCTTGTTCTTAAGAATTAAAGATTCAGAGAAGAGCAAAATTGAAAAGAAAGGAGATGGGGTTCATAATACTCCAGGAACTTAGTTTCTTCAAATCAAGAATTTAGTTCTTTAAAAAACCCGATCCAAGATTCTCACAATAGCGATCTTGGTGATCGTTAATGGTCAATGATTAGTCTAAAATATTGCACATTTGAATGGACATTTTCCCTACTATTATTAAGTACTAAAATGTGTTTATTGTAAATATAGAACAAATGAGGGTTTATTTATAAAAGTTTATTATCATATGTTTCTACATTATATTTAACATAATGAGGGAAAATATATGCATATAATATTTAAATGAAATCTTTGTAATTAAAACATGCATATCATATCAAATATTGCTAATCAATATTCTTAAGATATTATATCATTTAAATGGTTAGGATAATATCTCAAAAATACCAAATGCTACTAACTTTATGATTTGAGATATTGTGCAGATATTAGTTCAGGTCTGGAATCCAAGTAAGAGATCCGAGTCAAATCGGGATATCGAAACCGAATCTGCCAAAATTTAGAAGCAAATCGAGAGATCTAGCAACGGTAGAGACTCAGAGCATTATTTTCAGAATCTATACATCAAAAGGATCTCCACATGGCAACAAAAGATACTAGAAAAAATCCCAAAACTTGATGCCACTATGTTGCGGCGGAACCACGGCCAAACAAGGCTATATGCGGCGGTTCCGCGGCGTAATCTGGGCCATTGGATGTGATATTTCAGGGATTTGATCGTAACAACATATATTCACAGATGGCATATAGGCTTTCTAGTTTCTGGGACTATATATAGGACCGAGAGCTGCACATTGAATATCATCACCGAAGAGATCAAGAGATCCAAGAGATCTATGTATCCGAGTGATCATCATCTATTCATCTACCTCCAATAAAAGAGAGATTTAAAACAAACAAGGATTCTTGTATTCTACTTTCTAAAGAAGAATTGTAAATGCAATAGTTGATTAATAAAGATTGTTGTTTTTAATTCTTTTTTGCATTTAATCTCCACACTTACATTTCTGCATTTTCATTATGATTTCATTCTTCAACTTTTCTTATAAATTTTTAACCATGAGCGAGTAATTCCTAACTTGCTAGGGTTTGTAGGATATGGTAGAACAATGGATGAGAAAATCTTTTAACTTCTTTTATACATTTTAAAGTTTATAAAGTTTAGCAAAATAAATGCTAACCTCCTTATCGGGTGCGCTACTAATTTCTTGATAGTCACGACCACGATTTGAAATTGGTTTAACACTTGTTTTGTTAAGGGCTAGACATGAATAGAGGTCAATGCAAGGAAAATGGTTAATAGTGGGGAAACCCTAGTTTCTTCCAAGAAAACCTTTTCTATATTCATCACTATCGATATAGTTTTAAACTATTAAAAAATAAAATGGGTCATTTTTAATTATTCATCCATTAATATCAAGTCCTATGACCCTACAAACCTTTTCTTTATAAATTCTATATCCGTAACGACAAACAATCGCCCTTCTTTTATCAACTCGTCTAAACCAAGAAAAGAGTTCACGTTTCCCTGCGGACGACCCGTACTCATCGCGGTTAGCTACTAGCGACACCGTCTTGATTGCGGTTATTTTCGAACAAACTATTTAACGAACAATCAGTCAAAATACCATTAACAGAGGTTTAACCTCTTTGAAAGCATGAACATGAAGAACATGGAGTCCATAATACTTCAGGAACTTAGTTCCCTCACAAAATAAGAATATAGTTCTTAAAGAACCTGATCCCAGGTCATGTAAATAGTGATCTTACTGATCGTTAATGGTCAAAATACTATTAACAGAGATTTAAGTTCTCTAAAAATATCAATAGAGATTAAATCTCCAAAAGAACTCAGCGACTCACGTGAAAAGCACGTGAGCACGCAATACCAAGTTACATAGCGCCTCACGTGAAACACACGTGAGCGCTAGAAAACAGAAAAGTTTAGTGCTTAACAACTAGTGCAGTGCCTCACATGAAACACACGTGAGCGCCAAAACTTAATGCCTCACATGAAATACACGCGAGCACTCAAAAGAAACCAAAATCTCAACGCCTCACGTGAAACACACGTGAGTGCCACAAAAGATTAGTGCTTAGCACTATTATAGTGCCTCACGTGATATACACGTGAGCGCTATATGCAACTGAGTGTTTGGCACCGCTGGGTGTTACAGAAATCCAATCTTAGCCCAAATTGGCTAAGCTTATATTCGTGATATCCAAGCTGATATCCAAACCGATCTTTATTCCATACCTTCTAAGTTAATCTTAGTCTCAAATAAGACATATGATTCTTAGATGATCCAACATGATTTTTTCCCTCAAATATGGGATTTGGTTCAAGAGTATATCTCGTCACACTCTGATATATGTCGTTGTAATTTATCAACGTCTTTAGAGAGGTAACGGGTCCCGACAACCAACAACCCTTTTCTCGTCCCAACTTGATGTAAAATTTCATCAAGACAGGGAATGATATATCCCACATTGATGCACTTCTAAATTGACGTGCACATCTCAAATCGGACGCACTCCAAATTGGGCGCATTCCATGTTACTATCGTTCACTCCGCCACGTAAAAAATACACGTGCGCACAAGATGAATGTTAGACCGAAATGCCCTTAAACTAATATTCGCTCCAAACACGGCGATAATGGACCGAAACGTTCTTAAACTAATATTTGCTTCAAACATGGCGATGTTGGACCGTAATGTTCTTAAATTAATATAATTGGGCTCATATGCTCATTTGTTTCTAAGTTGATCTTAATCTCAAATATGACTAACGATCCTTAGATCAAACCCAAATATCGTATGAACTGATGGACTTTATTTATATGAGATCTGCGTCCTAAGTTCATTCCCGTTGGCAAACCAAACTATAATGTAGATCTCGTCAAGCAAATCCTTGACCAAAACCCAAATCTAAAATATACGGATTTGGACTAATCCGCGCCCTACGGGCACGATATAAATTAGTCTCCATATACAATCAACGAGCAACTAAAATAAAACAAATATAACACGACATGAAATGAACTACTAGAGCAGAAGAAAGTTGTTATCGCAATACGATAATGTAATTAACTGCAGGGGCTTGCGCCTGTAGGGAAGAGCGTCCCCACAATCAAAACCCCCTCACAAACGAGGGGAAATCTGATAAAATCTGTTACAACGGTCGCATTTATCCAAATCTCCGATATATAGTGCCATAAATCAACTTGGTATTTTCACAGAGGTGGATGGATATGTCCAAATAGCATCTGCCCCCAACTTCAGGCAAGACGACCTATCCCAGTTCGTCTCTGTTTTCGGCGGTAAACAACACTTTTACTATGTCAAAATTTCCACCTCAACTCTTCTAACAATCATATCACAATATTTCATCCAAATTATTTTTGAGTTCATAATTTTGGGCTAAATACATCATACAACGAATTTCACCAAAATACCATGAACTTTAATTATAACTCTTTGTTCGATAATTAGTCACACATACATCTAGAATATTCACGGGGTAACGACCTACCCCATACGCACACTTTTGATTCATAATAAGATATTTGGTTAGAATTTTTCATCTAAATGAAACAATTTTCAATAAAATATCCCCACTTTATAAAAATATGTTTTTAATCGTTATTTTCTAAATCCTTTGTAATTGCGTCTCTACAACCCTTTTAGGGGAACCCATCTATGAATGGTGCGGGTTATGACACGTCCTTGGGATAGTAGAGTGAGAGACAGAACCCCTCACGGAGAATTCGGCATCGAAAGAAAATAAAAACACGATTTTAAAGAAACACGACTTTTTTAACAAATTAAATCATTTGAAAATGTTCATAAATCATAAATCCGCATTTTTATATGAAAACTAATTTTTGAAGAATATATTATTAAAATGAAAAATTAAAATTACACAAAAATACCACCAAGTTTCCAAAAGTATAGTTTTCATACAAATATCATAAACTTTTAAAATTAAGGTTTTATCACTAAAATACCACTAAAATTAAAATACATGTTCATAAAAACACTAAATAACATAAATCACCCTCGAGATTTATTTTTAAAGAATATTAAAGTATTTTTCATAAAACCCCTCGAGGAATGCAAACAATATAAATACAATATAAACAACAATAATAAATATTAAGGACTCTGGATTAATATAGGTTTAACTGGTATCATTTCTCTTGAACCCCAGGAAGCCGGAGAAAGTGAGTGCTTGTCTAATCAGGTTACACAAATTAACGGAGTTATCAATGACAATTGTTTTAGAAAAAACATAAATCCTTTCGTCCATGTGCAGCAGTTGTCCGATTACTCCCGAACTTAAGAAATTCAAGAGCTAAATCCTTTCATAAGATACTGACTCCAACCTGAATCCAAACTCAAACCAGAATCCAAAATGAAACACAAACTTGGATACTTGATCATGAACCTGAACACTCGAATTCAAATATCAAACTTGAACTTGAACACTTGACTCGACTTGACCGAACCATGGATATAACTTGTTATGAACTTGACATGAATATCTGAATACATGATTACATCTTGAATATGAACATGTACTTTTTTACATATATTCTTGGATTCGGCCAAGACTTGTAAACTATACAATACAATACGCGGAGATAAAGGGGTAGATTGGTACGGAACGTATATCGTGGTACGAGAGGTCACTTAAAAGGCACCTACATGAATTCACGTGTCGTTGTCCCGTGGGTTATGACGGGGCCTTGTACTAGATGTTACCATAGTCCACGGGATAAGATGGACTCCTCTCATATATATGAATACATTCTTTATCAAATTACAAATAACCACGTCAGAATAACAAATCTTATACCTGTAAATAATCATACTTAAATGCTCGCTTATATAATCTTACCTGTTCATATTACTTGGTTTCTATTCACTTTATATATCATTTAATCATTTTCCTTTATTTCTTTCGGAGACTTATCGAGCGTTAGTTCGCTGACGATATTTTTCTATATTTCTTATCTTTGGAATATTCGTTAGGAGGACCGAACTCTGAGAATATAGAGCCGAGCAAGGAGGATTTGTACCAGTTCGCTACTCAGCCTGACTATTAGCTCCTGCTTGTATTTACTTCTAGTATGCCATTATTTAGGCATTTTCCTTATCATTGTATCTTTTTATTACAAGCAGTTGTATGTAAATCTTAATGTAAATAAAGTTGTTGTTTCATTTTATTACTCTTGTCTTTCTTGCATATTGTTAAATTGCTTAATTACGCATAACGTATTCTCATAGTAAATACGTTGCGGGCTTATCACGTCACATTTTCTGTCTACTGGAAAGCAGGGCGTGAGGCTTCAAAGGGATGATGAAGGAGGAAAGGGATAAGTTGGTCGTAGGTGTTGGATATAGGTGCCCTCATGGCAGTTATTGTAATTGAAAGATAACTTATACGAGAGAACAATCTTACTTGAGATGATAGTATGCTATCTGATTTGTCTTTATCATTCATGCGAATACATTTTACTCGTTATCATGTATCGCTAATACATAATGATTAAGCCCGTAGGATCTTTAGTTGACTATCAGGATTATGATAGGGATCATACTTGTAGGGCCTGGATAGTCTAAAAGCACATACTTAAAAGTCCCTAGTCGAGGGAGTATCGATACTCCGATTAGACTAGTATATACGTTTCTTGATCCCGACCGGGGCGATGGTTGATCCCATATCCATTGGTGTTTGACACCAAAGATTGTATACATGTGCTCATTAGATGAATGAGTTTCACTGGACGGACTCACTTGAGAACTCCTAGATAGTATTGTACCTATCGTCAGATACCAGTTCTCATGTGGCATGAATATAAGATAGTCTGTAGACCTAAGATCGTCATAGTGTCTTGTATGTTTCCACTGTATTTTGATTACTACCCTACCACGGTTTTAAAGAATCGTGCAAACATATTTTCGTTGGGTACAGTTCCGAAGCACATGGAGGCAGTGAGCGATCGAAAGGATTTTATCTCTCTCGGTATAGGGAGTCGAGATCGTATTGTGCCATATCAACTATAACCATAAGTCCTTGGCCAATGCATTTCAAATTTACTGATAAGTGTTTTTAGTAGTTTCTCAGGTGCTTATGAGTTTATAATCGACACGACTTATCGGATTATTGGAAGTCTGACGTTTTCCACCTCACAGACATGGTATGCGACACTCTAAGACGAAGAAACCGGACTGTACGGTGATTGTCACTGATAGATTTTGTAGGGTTCGGATGAGCTTGTTCGTTGACCTTTTTTCAATCAATAACTGAATAGCCATTACGTGCAGCTAGTACCGCTGACGTGCTTGTGGTCTATGGATATGATCTTAACTTACTGCCAGCGTATTGTCGAGTCTTTAGATTCTCACACAGAGGTTTCGCAGTACATGCGAAACGATGTAGGGCACGTATAGTGATACGTGCAGGAGTTCAATTAAACACGTGTATGTAATACAAGTATTTTAATCGGGTGTTTAATAATATTAGCCGGTATATATATGATATAACCGGATTATTAAATCAAGTGTTGATTTAATAATTAAATATGTACACACACATTAATTAATATCATATTCGCTTTATTATTTCTTCTTCTCTTTTATATGTGTGCACGCGCGGTAATACATAAAAGATGAGTGTGAGAATCACATTAGAATTGAGATAAGAACTTTGAGATTTATTTTTGATCTTTTAAAAATATAGAGAATGAGTCATTGAAAATAGATGTGTAGAGATTTTGCGGCTCATTCTTGTTTTATCTAAAAAAGATTATCATGGCTTGAAAAATCCATAGAGTTCATATTATGAATTCTAAGTTAATTCTCTCATCATCAAGCTACCATCACCAACTCTCTCTCTTGAGTTTTTCTCAAGCGTGAAAAGAAAATAAAAAGAGAAGGAAAAAATTAGTGAGCTACATCGTCTTTTAACACTTTTTTAGCAAACTACTGTAAATTAATTTATTAATGTTGGGGTAAAATTTTATTAATGTTTATTAATTTATTTTCTATAGATGGATTCAAGGTCCTTGCTATTGCTATTATTTGGCAGCGATTATCTAAATCATTTGCCTTGTAAAACATTCATATTATTACTAGTTTGTGCCAGCAAAGAAGATTCTAAGATTAACTTGATATATGTTTTTTTGAGGGTAAACATAGTTATGTTTGAGCCAAAAAAATATTACAACAAAAACAAAACATAAAAATAAATGCATTTTACTTCCATCCACCCCCCCCGCCCCGCCCCCGCACAAATTTATTTAAACAAGACAATAATATTTCCCTCAAATCCCTCTCATCTCTTGTTTCTCTTCCCATGTAGAGAGATCCTCCTTCCCTGTACAAAATGAAAGCCAAAAATCTCTCCACTCTCTAATCATTTGTATAATAATAAAGAAACTCAATTCAACAATAAACCCTTATTATTCATCATAGAGAGTAAAAACTCTTGGGGAATATCCCTTGCCCTGGTGCAAGAATGCTTAACGGGTCGAACCGGGTCTTACGAGCTGCAAACCGCTCCCATTTCGACCCGAAATGGTCCCTCCAATGGGCCGGAGACGGGTGGTGGGCCAGGTATTGCTTCGCTCCGATATGGGGCCTGCCCGCGGTTTCAGCAATGTGGCGGTGGCTGCAGAGGACGTTGTGGAGGCAATCGGGCGAGCATGTGCTCGGGTGAGCAGATTGAAGTATTCCGACCACATATACAACTTGATCCGACGAGTCGGATTCGGGTAGCAGTGCAGATGTGTTGGCATTCCATCTAATAAAAAATGTATCAAAATTATGAGATAAAAATAAGCCTTTTGCATAAAAATTTGATTGATTTTGAATACTAAATAATGGCGAGACTAAGGAGTGTGTTTAACCTCAAAAGTACAAAGACGACCAAAAGATAAGGTTAACAAAAAGAATTTTGGACCATATTGAAATTTATTATTATTATTATCATACAACAATTACTCAATTCATTAATTCTTATATACACTTTCTGATCACATGAACACCTTAGAAAAAAAGGCTGACATCTGAAACACTGCAAGGATGGAATTTAGAAGAGAGAAATATATAAAATTTAACAACTGCATGATATCATCAACCTTGAATAGGAAAGAGAGAGCAAAAAGGTTTTTTGCTGCTCCTCTCTGCTCTGTTCTCTGAAAACACAAAAGCAGCAAGAGAGCTTTCCAGAGAAAAACATAACACCTATAAAGAAAAATTCACTACCACCCCCCTATGAAGTGATGGCACTAGAGAAAGCAGAAACTATAGAGTCTAGAGGGGGGGGGACAGAGGAGAGAGAGGGAGTGTTGCAACTGTTGTTCCTTGCAAATTAAAGCCAAGCATGCCAGCACAAGAGAGGCACTACCTATAGATTAGGAGCTAGAAGTGAGAACAGGGGAGCCTATTCTTTCCACTTTTTATCTTGTCATATTCATGAGCAACAATCTTGTAACCAACCTAGGTGACACAAAATCTAATTTTATTCTAGATACTCTAATTAATTAATGCAAAATTACAGATACAAACATCTTTTTATGTCTATGTTTTAAAAAGAAGGCATACATAGAGATTCTCGACGTGGTGACAGAGACTTTAAGATTTAAGATGTTATCAGACCTACTCAAAATTTGATCTTAAATGGATTGCTTACCTGTCTCTTAAGAGGGGGTAAATAAGGACAGGGCCTTGAAAGTCCTCTGGTGAGATGTTTTCCAAAAGCAAGTCTTTGAACTTTGAGATCCCTGATTTGGGCACAAACAAGTTTAGCCAAGGGTGAGGGACATCCCATAGCCCTCTCTTCCTCAAGCTCATCTCCTCCATTGTCACTCTATTGAGAAAATCAAAGTAGGAGACCTCATTGCTATATATGAGAGAAGGCATGTAGCTCATCATCTTTGAGATTTCATCCACAACCTAAGAAAGAAGGGGAAAAAAGAAAAGGGGAAGGAAAAAAAAAAGACTTGAGGTTTATATAAAATGGAAGAAATAGCAGGAGTTCAAGGGTATGTAAGGATCATAGACAGAGATAATCATGTGGCAAGCACTAGAGATGCCGGTATAATTGACAGCTTAATGAAAATTGTGCATTGTACGCGAACTGATATTGTTATTTTGATTTATATATTGAAAAACAAAATGAAAGGAACTAATAGCCTGTTATAAAAGCATGTGCTTGCATTTCTTACTTGATCGACATCGGTTCCCATGAGTTGATAGTCATGAACTGCAAACTCAATGCAGTAATAGACCTTAGAGCTGTTCTTTTTGAGCTCAGGGATGATATCAAGATGTGAAGGGAAAGCAATTGATGATCCATGAAGAGACTGCTCATTCAACACCATGAACCCCTCAACGTAATCTATCGTCTCTGGCATTGAGATCAAAAGCTCTTGGTCCTTTGTGAAAGTATTGAAATCGTCATAAAAGGCTCTTACCCATTTCACCTGCCAATTCAAATCTCACTTCAATTCCATCAAAATTCAATCTTTGATTGAAGACAGAAAGTTTTAGCCAAGGAAATTAATTTCTCTTGCCTTTTGTGGAGCTTTTTGTAGTATGATCCTTGCTCTTGTTATGATCCCAAACTGACCCAATCCACCCAAAACAGCATGAAAGAGCTCTGAGCTCTTTGTTGGTGAGCATGTTACTAGCTCTCCATTGCCTGTCATCAAAATTTCAAACTTCGTTTGTTCCACACAAGTTTTTGTTTTCTTTCTTCTTATTTTTTTTTCAAGAAAAAGGAGAGGTTTGTACCTGTGACAACATCAAGTTGAAGGACATTGCTGATTTGAGGGCCAAATTTGAAAGATTGGCCACTGATCCCGGCATTAGACAGAGTTCCACCAATGGTTAAATATAAATAATCAGTCCAAGATCTTGGAGCAAGCCCAAGCTTCAAGCTTTCCTCCAAGAGCTCAATCCAAAGAGCACCGCCACTGACATCAGCAAAAGACAAGCCATCATTTCTCTCATGAATGTCTATTGAAGAAGGGAGAGCATCCATTTCAACAACAATGCCATCCAAAGCTTGAGCTTGCCCATGGATAGAGTGCCCATTGCCTCTAGCTGAGACGGTGACCTGATCACTGAATGAGGAAGCAGAGACAAATCTCAGCAGGAGAGAGATCTCTTCAGGGGTTCTTGGCCTCAGAACAGCTAAAGGGATGTTGAAGACGATCCCTCCAAAATCTAATGAAGCCTTCTCTGTGGCTTGTGAGAAGCTCAATGGCCCAAAATCCATTGGACTTTGAATGAACTTGCATGGAGAGCAGAGTGCTAGGAGAAGGACAAGGAAATTGAATCTAGTGCAAAACTTGGCAAGCTCCATTGATATCAAGCACATCGAGATCAAAATTTCTCAAGACCAAGAAGCTTAAATACAAAGAAAAAAACAAAGGAAAACCCCAAACAAAGGAGGGAGAAGCTGTCACATATGAAGAAGAGCACCCATGTGACTCTCTCACACTTTTCAATATGCTCACATATGTGATGTGCAGAGGAAGCAGAGATCTCTAATAAATCACCATATCTCAAAGAAAGAAGAAAGGATTGGAGAAAAGGAAGAAAGAAGACAAAAACTAATAAAGAGAGAAGACAAGAAGAGAAGCCTCTCCTTGCAATAAAAGGCAAAAGGATAGATCTCACTACACTCTTTTATGAGAGAGATTTGCTTGTATTTATAGAGAAAGAGAGAGAGAAGAGAGAGGTGTGTGGGGTAATTTCAGGTCTTTGAAAAAGAATCTCATGGGACCCCAAATCAAAGACACAGAGAGATGCATGTGTGAGCCTCACCTCACCATCTCATTGCCCTCCTCATCACCTCTCAATCTCTCATCTCACCTCACAAAAAAATACAACAAAATTTCTTTGTGAATTTATTATGAGTGAAGACACAGGCTGAGACTGGTTGGATAATGGCATATCTTTGCCGACAATGGAAAAGAAAGATTTTACTGCCAGATATCACCAAAATTTTCCATTGTTTGCATGTAACTCTCCTCTTCCTTTGTTCCATGCACAAATGCCTGGGGTCCAGCATATGTTGTTGTATATTCATTCAATAGAGCATTAAGTCTTTTAGATCGGGCCAAGTTGGTTTGCATATGACCCCCACCTCAATAAGTCTCTTCTTAACTTGTGTCTTTCAAATTTGTATTTACCTTGTATAAAATAGTTTGAGATTTATTTTCTCTATTTTCTTACTTCATGTTTAGTTTAAACAATCTCGGAATACGAATCCTTCTGACACGGAGCTGTGTGTGTTATAACAGCAGAGATAAACTGATCTGAATTATAGATTATGTCAACAAAGCAGTGACGAACGAAAATACTATTCTACGCCTGCTTAGATCACGGCTTATAAAAAATGCTCAGCTTGTGGAGAAAAAAGTGTCGATTTTGTAAGAACACAGAGCAATATGCTGAGGTTTGGTAATCAAGTTAGTTTCTAGGGCAAATAGGTAAAGTTCAAAATCTCTCCCCCCCCTTCCTTTTTGGTCATCATAAAGCATCTAGTTTTCTTGTTAAGAATTATGAGGGATGAGAATTTATTGGAGAGCAGAGTGGGCCCAATAGCAATGAGCTATGATACCGTCGGTCTTGACCAAATGGACCCACATTGTGAGAGAGAGAGGGAGAGGGAGGCCGATTGGGTGGACATATTTTCTAAAATTTCCCGAGGCTGTAACCAAAATCTTGATCTTGTGCAATATATATATATATATATATATATTTCTATATATAATGCAAATATCATTGGTTAGAGATCGGTTCTTCTCCTTTTTTTAGACAAATAGAAAAAAATGAGAAAAATCACACCCCTCAAGCCCTTCCCATCATCTCTTTCATCTCTCAAGCCCTCCGTCCCATCCTTCCATTTTTAATAAATAAATAAATAAATAAATAAAACTTTTGAACTCTCCCCATTTCAATGTTATTGTGTTTTCCTTTTCCTGTCTTTTGGCTCTTAATACAACTGTTGATTTATATGGCAGGCCGCAGGTCCCCTGTTTCCTTTTTGTTCATCATGGCCACTACTACCCCCAGCCCCATGAGGATGCCCTTAGATTTTGTGGTTGGAATCTGTGGCTAGTGTAGTAGTGTGGCTCACGCACCGCCCACTCCCCCCTCGCCCCCTCTCGCCTCCATTTCCATTCGTTTTCTATTTATTATTTGTCATTATTATTTATTGATGGAGCTCGGAATCTCCTTCAGATGTTGTCTTTCGTCGATCAGGCGCGAGCGGTTTTGTACGGCTGAGATTTGATTTGAGGGTTAAGTGTGTGGATCTTAATGGGTTGGTATCGACGCCGAGCTATCTGCAAAGGAAGTCCCGGTGTGAGTGACCGCCGCAGGACTCTCCGACGATCAAGTTAGTACTGTGGAATAAGAGCAGAGTAGCGGCGTATTGGAATGAATCCGTCTTACCTGAGTCGTTTGGAAGAGGGGTTTATATAGTGGTCGCATGGAGCGAGCCGGTGCGAGATTCTCGCCGTCAGTTACGCCCCCTTGTTATGCCCGCGTTGATGGCGGGATCTGCTCATTAATGGGGGAACGCGCCCGCGTGGGATGCGGAAAGTGGGGTAACGGATATCTCTTTTTGGGCGAGATACGCGGAGCTGTTGCTGGGGCGATTGGGCTCCGCGCTCTTGGTTGATCGGGGAAGCCGAGGAAGCTCGGCCTGTCAGATGGCTCGGAGACGAGCCGGGAGTCGAAAAAGCTCGGTCTGTCAGATGTCTTGAAGACGAGCCGGGAGGCCGAGAAAGCTCAGTTGTAGGATTGCTCGAAGGTGAGCTGATTGTTGGTTGTTAGGCGAATACGGAAGGTATCCTGGGGAGGTCTCCGAATGGCTGGATGCGACCTCGAAAACGAGGTGCCGAGGAATGTCTCTAATGCATCAGACTTATTCCAGCTTTGTAGCTCCCGGGACACGTCATCAGCTACGTGCCGTGATCTGGGGAATTCCCACTTATGAGTATCATCACCTGCCGACAAAATCCCTATGCTCGAAGCGGTAGTTAAAAACCCTCGGAAAATTTTCATGCAGTATCTAAATAGGTCATAGATATCGCAGACAATTGTATAAATATTGTATAATAACTAGATTTAGCAGACAACTAAGTGGATACCATGAATAGGGTTTTTTTTATGACCGAAAAATTTTCGAGAGGGTTTTTGATAAACGCTTCGAGCCCAGGGTTTTTTTGTCAGCGGAAAAACTGCCTGGGAGGGTTTTTACAATTTACCCTTTTTTTCCTTTTTTTTCAATTCATACTTTAAAGGGTAAATTGCAAAAATACACTCATGAGCTATCACTTTTTTTGCATTTGATACCATAAATTTTAATAATTAGATATTGCTATCACGAATTTTTTTTTGGACATAACTACCACACGACGTTAAAAATTGTGTATGAAAAATTGTGTATGAATGGACCGTTATAACCTTCGATTTACCTTCAATTTCAAAAAAAACAAAAAACTCAGGGCTCCTCCTTCTCCTCCCACATTCACACATTCACGACCCTTCTCCTCCCTCTGCCGTCTCAACCACCATCACCGACTCTCATCATCAACATCTTCTTCTTCCTCTTCTTCATCTTCATCACCATCATCACCTTCATCATCATCATCATCATCATCATCATGCGTCTGTGATGTTTCCCTAAAATCCCTCTCATCTCTTGTTTCTCTTCCCATGTAGAGAGATCCTACTTCCCTGTACAATTTAATTGAATATCAATGACAAGATAAAGTTTTCATTTTTATTATTTTTATTTCAAATTGTATGTGATGCTTGCTAAACTTTTTATAACATATATAGCTCTATCTGCATTGAATATGAAATTATCATTTCAAACAACCTTTATAAACGCATTTTCACGTCTGGTGCCAGAGAGGGATTTGAGCTAGCGTAGCCTCGATATTTATGTGGATGACAATATCACAACACTTGCCCTATGGTATATGCACATTAATATATATTTATGGTAGTATATATATACCGTATTGGATTTTTTCATATTCTCTTAGTCTATTCTAGAATTCTATGGCCAATAATAATGGATAGTCATTTGGAATCAAAGAAAGGAGAGTGAGTAATATTTGTATCTTAAAAAACCAATTAATATCATATATCTTTTTCTCAAACATATAAAATCAAGAATTAATATTTAAAATAACAATAGCTGTTTCATATTTGCTTATAAAAACTATTCTTGTTTCAAAGTTGATACTAAAATTTCACGATTCAAATAACAATCATTATTTATCAACAATTAACAGGTAATGAATTCATGGAAATAGAATTTTTTTAGCTAAATATTGACATAATTTATTATTTGTGTTGGTTCATATTTTATAGCCACAACAATCCATGATATAACAACGCATGATATAAATTGATATTTGTATTTGTAAATTATAAATCGAAAAATATCAAAACATAGTTGATGGAGGTCCTATTCGGGTCTCCGTCAGATGTTGTCTTCCTTCGATCTCCCGGTGGATTTTGGAGGTGGTCTCCTGTTGCGTGTGGGTCTCAATGGGTTTTGAGGAGATTGGTGGTTTGGAGAGTTTGCGCCGAGTACCTACAAGGAAGTCCCGGAGTGGTTTGGTACCACCGAGGACTCTCCGACGATCAAGTTAGCACGAGATCCGAACAGAGTAACGGCTAAGTGAGGTGAAAAAAGCTTACCTGACCTCTCTGTGATGGGGGTTTATACAGTGGCGGCAGCACGCAGCAGCAGGCGCAAGAATCTCGCTGGCAGTTACGCTCCCGACGTCACGCCCGCGTAACGAGCGGATCGCCCGTTAATGGGGATCGTGATGGCGTGGAACGTGGGATGTTGCCGGCGGAGAATCTGCGCATGGCAAGATTTGCGGAGGAGCGGTTACGCCTGTGAGTGGTGGGGTTGGTCGGTCGGAGGGACCGAGGAAGAAGGCCTCGGCAGGAGAGCTCGGGAACGAGCGGGGGGGGGGGGGGGGCGAGGTATCTTGGTCCTGTGGTAGCTCGGGGCGAGCTGAGAGGCCTAGGAGGCCAATTTGCAGGGGGTCCTGAGGAGAGCCAGCTTGTGCTTGCAGGTCGGGTACAGGGGTGGCCTGGTCGGCCCCTGTGGGCCCTTTCTTCTGAGTTCTGGGACACGTTATCTGCCACGTGTCCTAATCTGGGAGATCGCCAATATAGAGCATCATCATTAGCCCCCCACTCTTGTCCCGACCATCTGACGGGTCGGGTTAAGAGTGGACTGCCGGGCCACCCGGGGTGAGCTCCCTCTTAAAATCTCGCCGGGACGCGTCTCCGGGCTGTCGGCTGTCTTTTCTGCCAGCGAATCAGGACGAGATCTCTGCATTTAAGGAAGGTGCGCCGGTTCGTGCATCTTGTCACTGAAGCGACGGTCCGCGTGTCAAGCGTCGGTTGGCCGACGCGACGTGTGGAGACCTGCGGTGTCTGATGGGACACGGCCCAGTGTGGGAACGACAAGTGGAGCAATCGGGGCCGTTGGACGCGAGGAGGCGTTTTGGCGGGAGATGAAGGGCGCCCTTGGATGAGGGCAATTGAAGTGATAAATAGGGGTGGGGCCCATTCCAGGGCCCCTGCTCCTTCATATTTTCTCGCTATAAGTCCTGGTTGCTCGGCGCTCGTCTTCTTTCTTTTGCTTTCGTTTCCCGAGGATCCCTCTTCTCCAGGTTAGATGTCTTCTTTCGTAGAATCTGTAGATGTCGTAGGTGTAGGTTCTAGAGACCCTTTAGTTGAGTCTGAGTCTTCCCGGGGAGCAGGGATCGGATCCTCTTCCCAGAATCGTGCGGCGGGGGCAGCCCCCAGGGAGGAGGTGGTAGACGCTGCCCCTGGCGCCTCGTGTTGGGTGAGGCATGAGGACGAGCTTGCCAACGCTCGGGCTCACTTCCACATCCCCCCACGTTATACGCTTCGTCTGGCCAAGGAGGGAGAGAGGGCAGACCAAGTACGGGGTTGGGAGATCGCCCTATACTTGGAAGCTTTCTGGGGTGGAATGCGCCTGCCCTTCTCTCCCGAGGTCGTCGAAGCGCTGAACTTCTTCGGGCTAGCCCCTGGCCAGTTAGCACCAAACTCATGGAGGATTCTCCTCGGGTTCCTGATCCGCCTGAAACTACAAGTGGTTCCCTTCAGCCTCTCCATCCTTGATTCTTCCCTTGTTTTAAAAAATCATCCTGGGGGTCGAGCGGGCGACCCGAGGTGGGTCTACCTCTCTTTTAGGAAGCGACAGGGGGCGCCGCCGGGACAGGAGTTGTAGCCCTGCCTTCTTCCATTCACGACTGGAAGAAGAAGTTTTTCTTCGTCACGCCGCCCGAGGGCGAGGACTGGCCCGTGCCCATCAGGTGGTCGAGGGAAAAATGCTTGCTGGGGAACCAGTCCAATGACCCCGACGCGGTGAGAGTAGCGTCGTGGGAGCCCGTCCCCCGATTTGACGTGCTGCTGTCTGAAATGGTCCTGAGTTGGGCTGGGCTCAGCCCCGTTGAGTTCGTTGGTAAGTTAGGCTTGCTTTTTGGCTCTTATATTGCATGTGTCGCTGACTTCTTTACATTTGGTTTTGTGCAGGACCCATGGATATGGATGAGCTCCGAGCCTCCATGCGCGAGCCGAGGAAGTTCACGAAGGCTGGAGGCGCTAGCTCTTCCCGTTCGAAGCCTGCCCTGGCTTCTTCGGCCTCCGTCCCAGTGCCTTCGGTGGCCGCGTCCCTTGAGTGTTCGGGGGCGGATCCCTCCCCGGGGCCTAGCAGAGCGCCGGGCCGGAAGTGGGCTCGAATTCTGAAGGGCCCGGTCTCGGAGGAGGAGACCGGCTCTCCATCGGAGCCGCTCAAGAGGGGCTCCCGGAGGTTTTCTCGAGGCCCGCCCTCGCCGATCATGGTGAAGGAGGGGGGCCTCCGGTTCGCGGTGCCCTCAGGGAAATCTGTCGCGGATAACTTGCTGCACGAAATAGAGAGGTCGGCAGAGAGCAGGGTCCCTGGGGGGACCTTCATGGCCCAGATGGCGTCCATCGCCCAGGAGTCCGAGCAGGTAAGTGCTCGGTTGTTTTTGAGATTTGGTGCTTCCTTCATCTTCCTGAGCTCTTTCTTATTTTTTCAGGTCCTCCAGCACGTCGCCCTTGCCTTACGCATGGAGGCCGAGGTGATAGCCCCGGCGATGAAGGCCGCGGACCAGCTTGCCTCGTTGGAAGAGAGCTCCAAGCGGGAGCTGGAGGAGGCGATGGCGAGTGTAACAACCGAGCCCAATGCTATTAATTTCAGTTACCGCTTGAACGTAGTGTGGCACTTATTTAATTTATCTTGCTTGATTGTTACTTATTGTAATTTTATCCCGACAATTCATTTCTGCATATAACAATTTAAGGCATCTAAAATAAAATTAAAAATATTTGTTATGGCCTGCTTGACACCCCTAACCCCGTTGTAGCGTCCGTGCGTCGTGTTCTCGTCCCGTTCAGTGAAACGGGCGAGTTTGGATGGCTACGCGCACGTACGTGTGTCCGTTTTGGGGGTATGCTTTTTGATTGTAAAATACTTCATTTTAAATTTTGGATCCCGCCTAAAATTTTCTTATTTCAATTTCGAATTTTTGGACCCGACCCGGGCGCAATTTGAAAATATTTTACTTTACGCCAAAATCCCAAATTCTAATATATTAAAACTATCGAATATTTTTATAACCTATAGTATTTCCCTATCTTTAAATCTTTAATAAATTTTCCAACCCACAAATCCCAACCAATCAGCTTCCTTTCATTCCGTGGGCCCCACCTCTCTCTTTCTCTCTCTCCCCCTATATATCTCTCTCTCTCCCCTTATATCTCTCTCTCTCTCCTCTGTATACATATAAATTCTCTTCTTCTCTTTCTATTTTTTCCTTCAGCCGAAGAACCCACCTCGTCGTAACCCTAGCCGCTTCACCCCTTCGCCGCCGCAGCCCAACGCCGACGCCCTCATCGCCGGTCGCATCGCCTCCTCGCCCTCGTCGTCTACATCATCTCTACCTCCATTCTCCTTCTCCCCCTGCACGAGGCCACGCACCCCCTGCAGCCACAGCTTGCCGTGGAATCGCCGCCGGCGGCCTCGCCTCCGTGCCCCGGCCTTCGTACAACCCCCTGTAAGCATTACCTATCCGATTTCTTCCTCCTTCCTCCTTCCTTCTTTTCGTTTCTTAACAAAAATCTTTTCTGTTGATCGCCGGGCCTTTTACAGTTCGTGCACCGGAGCTCCGTCGACGTCGTCGACCTTCACGACCCCTCTGTTGATCGATGTAAGCCTTCTCTCCACCATCCTTCCTCTCTTCTCCTTTTTCTTTCTTCCATTACAATTCTTGAAAGAGTTGTTTACTGTTTTTGTGTTCGCCGGAATCCGGCCGTGCCAGCGACGTGTCCCGACGATCCAGCGAGGTACTTTGGTCTGTGTGGTTCCACAGTTCGTCGTTTGGGTTCATTCCGTGAACCGTACGCCCTTCGCGAGTTTTCCCCGCCGACGTTTAACGTTCCGTATTTTCGGTTCGCGACCCGTCGAGGCAAGTACCCCTTGCTACATGCTAAACAATATTTTACATATACATTGATGACACCCAAACCTGTAGTGTAACTTTAGCATGATAATTTCCCATTTTCAGGTTCAATATTATTATATCTTTCAAACTTGGAATCTATCGTTTACAATTAAACCTAATAATCATATTTACATGTTTTAATTACACCTTCACTGATGATGTAGCCTATGGCACCTTATCTATCGTTTTACTTCATTCGGACACTCGTGTATATTTAACCTGCATAAACTGTGATTTCATCCATGGAACTTATAGATATATATCATTGCGACCATGAAGTCTTAAACTTGTTAACATGATTAAATGGCTATAATTGTCTTACTGCATTCTTATAATGTTGAAATCATCTCTGTGACACAACGGATAACCGTACTGCAAATTGAGTGAATCTGCCTATTGTTTAATTCGTTGCTTAAATTTATGCTGTTGATAGCCATGCTTGATTATGTAGCTGAGTATGAGCATACCCATGATATCGTTTACATCTTGACCTGACTTGCTTCATACATCTTGATTGACCCGACATGGTACCGTATACTGCTTGACTTGACCTGATGTACCATGACCTGACCCGTTACCTGATCTTGTGTCTAATGCCAACAAACCTGACATGTAGTCCTCATGGACCGTTCCTGTTGTCTATCCAGACAAACCTGTTTACCTGATCCTGTGTTGGCATTAGTTTCTTGATTACGGGATACCTGACTTGACTTACACATATAACTTGGGGGTATGGGGAAATCAAAGGTGAAACCTGACTTGTAACTCAACAGTTCACTACTTGTTCTGATCAGTTTTAGGCTAGGCCAGCCTTGGAATGATGATGCTGATATCATTCATCTGTACACATTCCTGTTTGGTGCCTAGCGGCATGTCTCGGTTCCAGTCCGAGAATCTGGGGCCGTGGTCCCGGGTATGTACGGGATACTATTGAGTTACATCGATGATTCATCAATTTGGTTTCAAAGACTTTAGAACAGAAAACCTGATAGAACAGTTTAGTTTACCCACTGCACAATACCCTGCACTGCTCTGATTCATATTATTGTTACCCTTGTTTTATTCATATTTATATTCGCATTGCCTGTTTATTATGTTATTACTTGATGACTTGACGCGCTGACGTCTGGGTTTTGCATGGCCCAGATTCTGTACCGCTGTCGCAGTCCGAGCAGGAGTACTTCAGCCAACAGGCTGAGCTGTGAGTGTCAGCAGTAGTTAGCTTTTCTTTCCTGCATTTTTATTCCTGATGTGAGCCCGCATTATGGGACATACATTCCAGTTATTTTGTATTGGATCTTTCGCTTCCGCATTTTATTATTCTTGACTCATGTTATCTTGGATTATGGAATGTTTAGATAGTTTTATTTTGTTCTTGATATCTCTACGGCCGTAATGTGACTGTGGATGGATACTTCCTACCCACAGGTAGCATGGTTGGCTACGTCACGTGCCTTTTTAGCGTACTCTGGGAAGCGGGGCGTGACATGGTTCTTTTGGTATCAGAGCCATAGGTTAGTCGGGTTGATTCTTTTGTAGTTGGGTATTGTACCCAATACACGAATCAGAATACCCGTGTTTAGGAAACATGTCCTGCCACCTTGCCGTTTACCGTTCTTGAATCAAGTCCTTCCTGGTTATATCTTCTACGATGTGCAAACTTCCTTTGCATATCGACTCGAAACCTGATTCCTTGTTATCTCTAGGACTTAGGCGACTTGGGTGGAGTTATGTAATTGTGGCTATGATACCGCGGCATAGTTACAATGCGGCACTCTATTTAAGTAACTTGGAGTTCTAGCCTTGATCTATATTCAGAATCTATCATCATGCTAATGTTGGGTGTTTTGATTTCAGGATATGGCCGGTAAGAATTTGAAGACGTACCAAAGGCGTGTGGACGAAGCCGCCATGCTTGGAGTGATAAGGGGAATGCTGGAGAATCAAAAGAAACAGACCGAGCTGATCCAGCAGCAAGCGGAATCGTTTCAGGAAGGTTTGCAGATCGTTCAGCAGTCTGTGAACAATGTTGGAGCTAAACCAGTTGACCGAGTAGGGACCGTAGCAGATTTCAGGCGTTTGGGTCCGTCTACATTTACTGGTTTGGAGGAGCCGTTGCCAGCGGAGCAGTGGCTAGTTGATACAGAGAACTTGCTTGTTGCGGCACAGATTCCAGATGAGAAAAGAGTTGATGTGGTACGCATTCAGTTAGTGGACTACGCCCGAGAATGATGGCTTGTAGAGGAGAACCGCTTGCCCAAGCCAATCAAGTGGGCGGATTTTTCAAAGAGTTTCCTGGAGAAGTTCTTCCCGCGAACTGCACGGGAGGAAATGGAAGAGAAATTCATCGGGCTAAAGCAGAAGGGAGTACCCGTAGATGTGCATGCAGCAGAATGGACAAAGCTCAGCAGATTCGCTGGAGCTTTAGTTGCCAACGATGCAGACAGGGCACGGAGGTTCATGCGCAGCTTGGACGTGGACATCCAGAGGCAGATTGTCTCCCTGGGTTTGACCACTTTCTCACAAGTACTTGCGGCAGCCCGAGAGCAGCAGAGTTTATCTGGGATGAAGGGGAGTTTGCAGCAGACAACAGTTGCGGTAAGGAAGCCAGCTTTTGTACCAAACTGAGCTCATGGTCGCAGAGGTATTCCAGTGGACCGTCGAGGTGTAGCACCCATGAAGAAGCCTGTTGTCATCGATCGAAGAAAGAGCATGACTTGTAACTACTGCAATTTACCTGGCCACATGCAAAAGGATTGTCGAAGGAGGCTGGGACTCTGTTTAGTTTGTGGAGCGACAGATCACACTGTTAGTGCTTGCCCGTCGAAGCTTCGTACGAGGGTTGATTTTCAGAAGCCTCCGCAGAGACCGTTCCAGGGACAGAAACTGCTGACTCAAGGACCTAATCAGGCTCGAGCTTTTACCTTGACAGCTGAAGAAGCTAAGGCGTCAGGAGAAGTTGTTTCAGGTACTCTACTCGTTCATGGTTTTCCCGCATTAGCGTTATTTGATTCTGGTGCATCCCATTGTTTTATGTCATCCAAGTTTTTAACTACACACTCGATTGACTACGCGACCCTGTCTAGTTTCTGGGATATACACACTGGGAATGGGAAAATCATAGCTAGTAGGGAGTGTAAAGATTGTACAGTTGTTGTGTGCGGACGGGAGCTTTTTGCAGATTTCTTGGTGATTGATATGGGCAGCTACGAGGTCGTCTTGGGAATGGATTTCCTTGGCACTTTCCACGCTCACATTGACTGTAGGGCAAGGAAGGTAATTTTCCAGATTCTCGGACATCCCGAGTTTAGCTTCACTGGAGGAAGCAGTTCTGTCGGGCCAGTCGAGTTTAGGGCTAGGCCGACAAACGATATTCTTGCAGCAATGGAAGTTGATAAAAGTGAAGAGCCGGCTGTTGTTCGCGATTTTATGGACGTGTTTGAAGATATATCGGGCTTACCACCGAAGCGAGACGTGGAGTTCGCAATTGATCTTATTCCAGGTGCAGCGCCAGTATCCAAAGCGTATTATCCAATGGCATAAGTAGAGTTGGAAGAAGTCAAGAAACAGATTGCTGAATTGCTTGAGAAGGGTTGGATTCGAAGCAGTAACTCGCCTTGGGGCGCTCCAGTTCTTCTAGTAAAGAAGAAGGATGGCATAAGAAGGATGTGCATCGACTATCGAGAATTAAACCGGGTGACTATTAAGAACAAGTACCCGATCCCTCGCATTGGCGAACTTTTCGAGCAGCTTAGTGGCGCGAGGGTATTCTCGAAGCTGGATTTGCGATCCGGATATCATCAGGTCCGAGTGAAAGCAGAAGATATTTGCAAGACGGCATTCCGAACTCGGTATGGACATTACGAGTACTTAGTGATGCCCTTCGGAGTAACGAATGCGCCGGCAGTATTCATGGACTTGATGAACCGAATCTTTTCACCATTCTTGGACCAGTTTATTGTGGTATTCATTGACGATATTTTGGTTTACTCGAAGAGTTTTGAATAGCATACTGAGCATTTGAAGATCGCACTGCAAACGTTGAGACATGAGAAGTTGTATGCGAAGATGAGTAAGTGCGAGTTTTGGCTGGAGGATGTAAAGTTTTTGGGGCATGTTGTGTCTGGCGATGGAATTGCCGTCGATCCAGACAAGATTGCAGCAGTTCGAGATTGGCCGATTCCAAAGAATGTTGCGGAGATAAGAAGTTTTCTTGGACTCGCCGGGTATTACAGAAGATTTGTGGAGAACTTTGCTCGTCTGGCAGAGCCGTTAACCAAGCTTACGCACAAGGAGGTACCTTTTGTGTGGACGGATAAGTGCGCGTTAGCTTTTGAGACGTTGAAGCAGAAGTTGATAACCGCCCCTATTCTGACCGTACCAGACAATTCCGGAGGATTGGTGATTCACAGCGACGCATCTGGGAAAGGATTGGAATGTGTTTTGATGCAGCATGGGAAGGTTGTAGCGTACGCATCGAGACAGTTGAAGACCCAAGAGAAGAATTACCCAACTCATGACTTGGAGCTTGCGGCTGTGATTTTCGCTTTGAAGATTTGGAGACACTACCTTTTGGGCGAAAGGGTCGAAGTTTTCACTGATCATAAGAGCTTGAAGTATGTGTTCACGCAGAAGGAGCTTAATATGAGGCAGCGTAGATGGTTGGAGCTGATGGCTGACTACGATCTTGATCTTAAGTACCATCCGGGGAAGGTTAATGTCGTGCCGGATGCGTTTAGTCGGTTACCAGCAATTCAGGTGTTAACTACGCAGAAGGAGCTCGTTGAAGATTTTCGAAGATTTGACTTGGAGGTGGTGCTACCGCATTCTACGGGACAGTTGATGCAGCTACAAGTACATTCATCGTTGATCGAGAATATTAAAGCAACACAATCGCAGGATCCTAGACTGCAAAAGTTTCGAGAACAGGTTGAAGCCGGACTACGAACGGATTTATTAATCCACGAAGATGGTTCGTTGAGGTATGGTAGCCGTTTATGTGTGCCAAAGGGAGATATTCGTGAAGAGCTTATGAAGGAGGCACACAGTTCAGCTTATTCTGTACATCCAGGAGGCACAAAGATATACCGAGATATTCGACAGCATTTCTGGTGGGAAGGCATGAAACGGGAGATTGCTCGCTTTGTGGCAAAGTGCTTGGTGTGTCAGCAAGTTAAGGCTGAACATCAAAGGGTTGCTGGTTTATTGCAACCACTTCCGATTCCTCAGTGGAAGTGGGAACATGTAACCATGGATTTCGTGACGGCTTTACCGCGGAGTCCAAAGGGCAACAATGCTGTATGGGTGATTGTTGATCGATTGACCAAGGCAGCTCACTTCATTCCTTTTCGGGTTGGTCAATCAACAGAGACTTTGGCAGAGCGGTACATGCAAGAGATTGTAAGATTGCATGGAGTACCGGTGAGCATCGTGTCCGATCGGGACATTCGGTTCTTATCACACTTTTGGCGGAGTTTACAGGAAAGTTTGGGGACTCGATTGAAGTTTAGCACAGCTTATCATCCTCAAACTGATGGTCAGTCGGAGAGAACAATCCAAACTCTTGAGGATATGTTGAGAGCATGCATGTTGGACTTCAAGGGGCCTTGGGAGGATCATCTACATTTGGTGGAATTTTCTTACAACAACAGTTTTCAGGCAACTATCCAGATGGCTCCATTTGAAGCTTTGTATGGTCGTAAGTGCCGTTCACCTGTTTGTTGGGACGATATCGGTGAACGAAGATTATTGGGACCAGATTTGGTTGTGCAGATAGTTGAGAAGGTTAACACTATCAGGAATCATATGAAGGCAGCCCAAGACCGACAGAAGAGTTGGACAGACACGTCGAGAAGACCTCTAGAGTTCGGCGTGGGAGATTTGGTATTCTTGAATATATCACCAACTAGAGGGGTGATTCGTTTTGGAAGTCGAGGAAAGCTCAGTCCTCGATTCGTTGGACCCTTTGAAATCTTGGAGCGTGTTGGTGAGGTAGCGTATCGTTTGGCGTTACCACAGTCCTTGGCGAATGTGCACGATGTGTTTCACGTATCTCAACTCCGTAGGTATGTTCGCGATGAAACGCACGTATTGGATCATTCGGAGCTAACAGTACGAGAAGACTTGACTTTTGAGGAGCGACCGATTGAAATTGTGGATCGAAGGGAAAATGTTCTTAAGAACAAGGTGATCCCTCTTGTGCTTGTTTCTTGGGGTAATCACTCGCATGGAGAGTCCACTTGGGAACGAGAAGATGAAATCCGGCAGAAGTTTCCTCATCTTTTCTTGTAGTTATTTTGTCATCTATCTTTGTATTCTTGGAATTTCGAGGACGAAATTCTTTTTGTTGTTGGGTATAATGTAACAACCGAGCCCAATGCTATTAATTTCAGTTACCACTTGAACGTAGTGTGGCACTTATTTCATTTATCTTGCTTGATTGTTACTTATTGTAACTTTATCCCGACAATTCATTTCTGCATATAACAATTTAAGACATCTAAAATAAAATTAAAAATATTTGTCATGGCCTGCTTGACACCCCTAACCCCGTTGTAGCGTCCGTGCGTCGTGTTCTCGTCTCGTTCAGTGAAACGAGCGAGTTTGGACGGTTACGCGCACGTACGTGTGTCCGTTTTGGGAGTATGTTTTTTGATTGTAAAATACTTCATTTTAAATTTTGGATCCCGCCTAAAATTTTCTTATTTCAATTTCGAAATTTTGGACCCGACCCGGACGCAATTTGAAAATATTTTACTTTACGCCAAAATCCCAAATTCTAATATATTAAAACCGTCGAATATTTTTATAACCTATAGTATTTCCCTATCTTTAAATCTTTAACAAATTTTCCAACCCACAAATCCCAACCAATCAGCTTCCTTTCATTCCGTGGGCCCCACTTCTCTCTCTCTCCCCCTATATCTCTCTCTCTCTCCCCCTATACATATAAATTCTCTTCTTCTCTTTCTATTTTTTCCTTCAGCCGAAGAACCCACCTCGTCGCAACCCTAGCCGTCTCACCCCTTCGCCGCCGCAGCCCAACGCCGACGCCCTCATCGCCGGTCGCATCGCCTCCTCGCCCTCATCATCTACATCATCTCCACCTCCTCGCCTCCATTCTCCTTCTCCCCCTGCACGAGGCCGCGCAGCCCCTGCAGCCGCAGCTTGCCGTGGAATCGCCGCCTCCGTGCCCCGGCCTTCGTACAACCCCCTGTAAGCATTACCTATCCGATTTCTTCCTCCTTTGTAACAACCCTAATTTTCATATATATTTTTCTGTACAAATTTTTTTAAATTTTTTAAAATCCATAAAGAAGTATTTTAATCTGAGCACAAAATATATATAATTAATTATTTTGTTTTTAAATAATTTCATTTTTTGTGTACATAAAATTGTTTTAAAATTAAAGTGTACTTGGAATATTTATTACTGCTGATATCATTTTAAGTATCTACTTTTCTACAATAATCATAAGAAGGAGCTTGTAGCTCATTGGTAACACCTTGCACTGCTGAACCAAGCCACCAGAGTTCGAATCCCATGCCCCACATATTTTTATATCTTTTTGTTTTAAAATTTTTTGGGAAGTCAAACGGTCAAACAGCCATAACACACGAAATTAATACTGTATACAAAAACTAAAGTATACCAAAATTCCCCCCCAGGAGAAACCACACCCAACGAGCCCCGACTCGGCCCCAACTCGGCCAATTCGGCCGGCGCCGCCGGCCGGATTCGGCCGGTTGGCCGAGTCGTCAACACGGAAAAATTCCGTGTTGACTTGGTCAATACCCCTGCATACTTCAATTTTTCAGAACTGTTACCAAATTCCCATTACACCTCTTTTAATCCCAAATTTAATGATATTTTAATGAATTTTTACATTTTTTAACTATTTTTTTAATCCAAACCCTAACCCTAGCCTAGCCCTATATAAAGACCCCTACCCTCTACTATTTCACCTCACAACTCTAAGTCCACTCTTCCAAATTCTCGAGAACTCGGTACAAAGAGCGAGAAGCGAAGCGCTGCCGAAATCGACGACAAATTCCGGCGATCGTAGTAGAACCTTCGCGACGTTTTCGACGCACCAACAACTACCACTTCCTTTAGCCTCCTTAGCTTGTCCAAACCCGTAAGTCCCATCTCTTTTATCTCTCTTTTCTTTTAATAAAAAAAATACGACTTTTTGGAACCCGACGGAAATCGGAACAAACCGATTTCCGATTCGGTTTTTCTACAACATTTCACTTGTCACCTAATCCATAATACCTACCTATATTCATGTTGACTATTAATCACCCATAAACCAATTTAAATAAAGTTTCTCACATGAAATGATAGTTTTCTTGTAAAACCGTATTCTTTTCATAAAAATACCATAAAGTTTATTTTTCTTGTTCTAATTAAATCCCTCACTCCTAAATATGTTTATCTTGATAAATAAACTAGTAGAAATCAATTTGAATGAATTTTCACACATGAAATGATAACGTTTTCTAATACCGTATTCTTGCGCTTAAATACCTTCAAGTTTAATATATCATATTTAACCTCTAAAACTTCATTAAACCTTAAAATAAGTCACGAGGTAATGACCTACCTCCACACACACAAATATAACCCTAATTGATAAACGTCAAAACATAGATTACGAAAATACATGACTTTTCACTAAAATACCATTATCTTTATAAACCTTTCTTGAAAGCTTTAAGCTGTACACAATTCTAAATAAAATCTTTTATAATGAAAATACGATTTTTCATGGACATTGATCGTTTATCTAAACTGACTTTGTGGTGTCTAGGCAAGTGTATCTAGGCTAGTGGTTTATAATTAGGCCCACTATTGTGGTTCCTTCCCACTTACCTGGCCGCAATTGGCGGTGAAGAGGCGATTTGAGGCTTCTAATGACTTATCATTTAGACCTTAGAAATAGGCTAGTTGGCTTAGGAAAAACCTAGAAACTAAAATACGGAAAACTATATCTTTTTACAAATAAATACCTTTTACTTATAAAACCGTTTTTTCTAAATGAATAGTATTTATTAAACCTAAGCAAAGCGCCGCTACAACCCACCTTTGGGGAACCCGTTAGGGATAGTACGGTTCATCGTGCACCCGCGGGCTAGTAGTGTGAGGTTCAGACCTCCGCAAGGAGCATTCGGTCTCGAAAGGTTTAAAATACGACATTTAAGAAAAAATGAGATTTTGGAAAATAAAATATTTATATAAAATTATTCTTGTATTAACATATGTATATTTATCATTTAAACACCTATTTTATTATAATATAAAGTTTCCACTTTTTCCTAAAAATTACAACTTAAAAGTTATATTAAAATACCATGAATTTCAAATAAATCAATATTACAGATTAATACCTTTATTTATGTAATTAGGATAATTTCACTAGAAATAACATAAAATAAAATCACACTCATTATAACTGTAAAGACGAATAATAAATACTTGATGTGTATCATGAAAACTATACAAAAGTATTTTTACATAAAACCCCCTCAAGTTTTATAAATTACAATAATGACCCTAACAAATATAGAACTTCGAATTACATATCTTTTAGTCTGACTCGGGTTTGAGTCTGATTATTTCTGACTTGAATATGATTCAAGTCATTCTATATTTTTTTATATTCCAACTCAATATGAACACATGAATCCCAGAATCCAGTTAACATTTTATATAACTTGACCGAACCGAACCATGGATATTCCTTTTACATGTTTCCCAGTATTCCATTTACATGACTCTACGGTTATAACCGTTTCCTGATATCATGGTCTCGGTCAGTCAGTCAGTCAATCATGCAATCAATTCAATTTTACAAGATAACAATACCAACAAGACATTGCTGGGTTTAAGGGGTAGATTGGTACGGAAGGTGTTAAAGGTGGCACGAGGTGGTCAGATTAATACACCTAACCTGAATCCCATTGCTGTTGTACCGTGGCATAACGGTTCCTTGTACTATACGTGCCCTAGTCTCTGGCAAGTGAGACTCCCCTCGTATACACTGGCATTCTTCTGTACCAAGCTACAAACAACAGCGTTAATATAACATTACAACAATACAATACAATATTAAAAGCGCTCTCTCTCTCTCTTACTCTCTGTCTAATTCTTCCTTATCTTTGGGACTTACCGAGCGACATGTTCGCTGACGACATTCTATTCTTTCTTCTTTGAATGTCGTCAGGTGCGTTGGACCAAGCTGAGATCGAGCCCACCGGTGAAGATTTGGAGCAATTCCAGGAAGATCCCGAGCTCTAGATATTGTACCTTGTTCTTTCCAGTATTTTCATTTTCTGTTATGCCATTGTTTAGGCATCGCTTTTCATTTCAGTTGTATTTTCTTTTCATGCATTGTACAAAGAATGTTATTAATAAAAGTTGCTGTTATTCCTATATCATTCGTTTCTTGTGATTTACTTTATATTGCTTAGTGACGCTTAGCGTATGTACTTCTGAGTATATACGTAGCGGGCCTCGTCGCGTCCACTTCCCCGTACACTGGGAAGCGGGGCGTGACATCCTTCCTCCTTCCTTCTTTTCGTTTCTTAACAAAAATATTTTCTGTTGATCGCCGGGCCTTCTACAGTTCGTGCACCGGAGCTCCGTCGACGTCGTCGACCTTCACGACCCCTCTGTTGATCGATGTAAGCCTTCTCTCCACCATCCTTCCTCTCTTCTCCTTTTTCTTTCTTCCATTACAATTCTTGAAAGAGTTGTTTACTGTTTTTGTGTTCGCCGGAATCCGGCCGTGCCGGCGACGTGTCCCGACGATCCAGCGAGGTACTCTGGTCTGTGTGGTTCCACTGTTCGTCGTTTGGGTTCATTCCGTGAACCGTACGCCCGTCGCGAGTTTTCCCCGCCGACGTTTAACGTTCCGTATTTCCGGTTCGCGACCCGTCGAGGCAAGTACCCCTTGCTACATGCTAAACAATATTTTACATATACATTGTTGACCCCCTAAACCTGTAGTGTAACTTTAGCACGATAATTTCCCATTTTCAGGTTCAATATTATTATATGTCATTTTATCTTTCAAACTTGGAATCTACCGTTTACAATTAAACCTAATAATCATATTTACATGTTTTAATTACACCTTCACTGATGATGTAGCCTATGGCACCTTATCTATCGTTTTACTTCATTCGGACACTCGTGTACATTTAACCTGCATAAACTGTGATTTCATCCATGGAACTTATATATATATATCATTGCAATCATGAAGTCTTAAACTTGTTAACATGATTAAATGACTATAATTGTCTTACTGCATTTTTATAATGTTGAAATCATCTCTGTGACACAATGGATAACCGTACTGCAAATTGAGTGAATCTGCCTATTGTTTAATTCGTTGCTTAAATTTATGCTGTTGATAACCATGCTTGATTATGTAGCTGAGTATGAGCACACCCATGATATCGTTTACATCTTGACCTAACTTGCTTCATACATCTTGATTGACCCGACATGGTACCGTATACTGCTTGACTTGACCTGATGTACCATGACCTGACCCGTTACCTGATCTTATGTCTAATGCCAACAAACCTGACATGTAGTCCTCATGGACCGTTCCTGTTGTCTATCCAGACAAACCTGTTTACCTGATCTTGTGTTGGCATTAGTTTCTTGATTACCGGATACCTGACTTGACTTACACATATAACTTGGGGGTATGGGGAAATCAAAGGTGAAACTTGACTTGTAACTCAACAGTTCACTACTTGTTCTGATCAGTTTTAGGCTAGGCCAGCCTTGGAATGATGATGCTGACATCATTCATCTGTACACGTTCCTCTTTGGTGCCTAGCGGCATGTCTCGATTTCAGCCCGAGAATCTGGGGCTGTGGTCCCGGGTATGTACAGGATACTATTGAGTTACATCGATGATTCATCAATTTGGTTTCAAAGACTTTAGAACAAAAAACCTGATAGAACGGTTTAGTTTACCCACTGCACAATACCCTGCACTGCTCTGATTCATATTATTGTTACCCTTGTTTTATTCATGTTTATATTCGCATTGCATGTTTATTATGTTATTACTTGATGACTTGACGCGTTGACGTCTGGGTTTTGCATGGCCCAGATTCTGTACCGCTGTCGCAGTCCGAGCAGGAGTACTTCAGCCGACAGGCTGAGCTGTGAGTGTCAGCAGTAGTTAGTTTTTCTTTCCTGCATTTTTATTCCTGATGTGAGCCCGCATTATGGGACATACATTCCAGTTATTTTGTATTGGATCTTTCGCTTCCGCATTTTATTATTCTTGACTCCTGTTATCTTGGATTATGGACATGTTTAGATAGTTTTATTTTGTTCTTGATATCTCTACGGCCGTAATGTGACTGTGGATGGATACTTTCTACCCACAGGTAGCATGGTTGGATACGTCACGTGCCCTTTTAGCGTACTCTGGGAAGTGGGGCGTGACAGCGAGGGTTGTCGCCCTGGAGGGCGAGGTGGAGGCCGGGAAACGGGAGGTTGCCCGGCACCGCGAGGCCGCCTTGGCTGCCGAGGTCAAACTTGAGGATGCTCAGGCGCTCGTCGGCAACCTGAAGAAGACGGTGAGGATCCTCCGGAAGGAGCTGGAGGCGGCGGTCAAGGCGGCGGAGCGGTCCGACCTCTCGACGGCTAAGGCGGTGGAGGTCTACAAGAAGTCGAAGGACTTCTACAATGACTTAGCCGTGGCCACCACCCGCATCTGGCACGAGGCCCTTGATGCCGTCAAGGCCCGGATGCCGAAGTTCACCGATGAAGAGCTCCGGGCCGAATACCCCCTCGCGGACGCCGATGAGCAGGGGGAAGAGATTCCTGACGAGGAGTTGGCCGAGGACCCTGATTGACTCGTGGTAGATATCGAAGACCCCGAGGTCGTGCCTGGCCCTGAGGCCTAAAGCCCTCGTCTTCCTCCTCCTTTTATTTTGCTGCTTCTGGAATTTTTGTAAGCCTCAGGGCAGTCTGTAAGGCTGGGGAGCCCAAATACCCTTTGTAAAGACTTCGCTTTTGGTAGTAAGACTTTTTTTGCTTCATCAGTTTTCTCTTTGTCTTCTGTTTGTGAAGAATGCTCGTAAAATATCTTTGCTTGCACTGTTAGGCTTCCATGTCAGGTCGGCTATCTGTCTAGCGATCGTTCGTCGAGTTGATTTCGATCACTTGACAAGTGTGTCAAGCGCTGCTGAGAAGGAGGCGTCTCCATGGCCCCGAAGTCGAGGGGGGATCACTCAGCCTTGGATAGACCCGATGTCCCTTGTTGGTGCTTTGGATCCGTTGCATGTGATGGGTGGAGGGATGTCCGCCGGGTATGATTGAGCAGGGAAGCTGCTCGGTTGCCTCTTGGAGAGGGCTTTGATTTCTGGCGTTGCGAGCAGGCAATCACCAGCTGGGGATAGCCGAGCGAAGGTTGGGCTCGACTGTCTCTGGGAGTACTTTTTGATCCCTGGCGTTGCGAGTAGGGAAGCTACCGGCCAGGGATAGCCGAGAAGGGTAGCTGCTGGGCTGGCTCTAAAGAGGACTTTGATCCTTAGCGTTGGAGGGGCTGTAGGAGGCCCGCTAAGGATGGCCGGGCAGTGAAGCTGCGCGGTGGCCTCTTGGCGAGGGCTTTGATATTTAGCGTCGTGGGTAGGCAATTACCAACCTGGGATCACCAAGCGGGGTAGCCGCTCGGATGCCTCTTGCGAGGGCTTTGATCCCTGGCGTCAAGGATAGGGAGCTACCAGCCGGAGATGACCGAGCAAGGGTCGGTCTCGGTTTCCTCTTGCGAGGGCTTTTGATCCTTCAGGACGGAGACCGAGCAGGGTTACTGCCCAGTGCCTCTTGGCGAGGACTTTGATCCCTGTCAGTTGTGGTAGGAAGCTACCAGCCGGGGATAGCCGAGCAAGGGCTCGACTGCCTCAAAGGAGGACTTTGGTCCTTAGCGCGGGAGGGGTTGTAAGAAGCCTACCAAGGACCCTTGGCCAAGCAGGGTTACTGCCCGTTGCCTCTTGGCGAGGGCTTTTGTCCTGAAGGATAGCCGAGCGAGGGTCGGGCTCAGCTGCCTCTGGGAGGGCTTTTGATCCCTGTCGGTTGTGGTAGGAAGCTACCAGCCGGGGATAGCCGAGCAGGGTAGCTGCTGAGCTGCCTCTAAGGAGGACTTTGATCCTTAGCATTGGAGAGGCCGTAGGAGGCCTGCTAAGGATAACCGGGCAGTGAAGCTGCGCGGTTGCCTCTTGGCGAGGGCTTTGACCCCTGGCGTTGCGAGTAGGGAAGCTACCGGCCAAGGATAGCCGAGTAGGGTAGCTGTTGAGCTGCCTCTAAAGAGGACATTGATCCTTAGCGTTGGAGAGGTCGTAGGAGGCCTGCTAAGGATGACCGAGCAGTGAAGCTGCGCGGTTGCCTCTTGGCGATGGCTTTTGATCCCCGGTGTTGCGAGTAGGGAAGCTACCGGCCAGGGATAGCCGTGCATGGAAGCTGCTCGGCTGCCTCTACGGAGGACTTTGATCCATAGCATAGGAGGGGCCGTAGTAGGCTTGCTAAGGATAATCGGGCAGGGAAGCTGCGCGGTTGCCTCTCGGCGAAGGCTTTGATCCCCGGCGTTGCGTGTAGGGAAGCTACCGGCCAGGGATGACCGAGCATGGTAGATGCTTGGCCGATTCTTCATGAGGTTTCGCCCGACCATCCCGTGGCAGGTATGGAGACAGGAACGGTCGCGACGAACGTGCGTGTAGCATGCACATTGAATGTGCGGGGAGGCGAAGTGCTAGAGTCGCGTCGTTCGATTCTTCCAGAGAAGGCTCAATGATCGCCGCGTGGTAGCGATTTTGCGGCGAAAACGGGCGACTGTTGGGTTCCGTTGAGGCGCAGTGGGCTATATTAGGCTGAGAGAGCACTGGTCCTTCCTTTCTTCGTAAACAGATCGTTGAGAATAGAAGACTTCCCCTTTACCATCCTCGATATCATCCACTTCGAAGACGTATACCTCTATGACCAGAACTGCACCGAGGACATGGTGCAGTTGGTCTATGGGAGCATCGAAGACCACTTCGGCCGGCTGCTCCCCCGGCGCTCCGCCTGCTCCCCCGGCGCTCCGCCTGCTGCAGCTGCTGATGTACTCCATCTGGAGGGCGTCGCCAGGGCTTTACAACCCCTTGTCCGAGCAGCTCTACGACGAGGCCGTAGGCAAGCTGCGGTCTCTGAGGCGCTTCGGCCTGATCTCCGCGAGTCGGCTGGCTCTCTCGGTGGCGCTCGTCCGTGAGTGCTACGAACTGAGGCTCGAGGTCAACGCGCACGGGAGGAATCGAGGGCTGAGGTTGGATCTCGCGAGGCCTCGGCTGGTGGAGATCTTTACTGAGTACCATGAGCAGTGCTCTCTGCACCCCCTTCCCTCGCTATTGTAATTTTCTTTTTCTTTTTGTATTATAGCTGAGGAGCCCATAATACCTTCTTGAATAAATGAGACCTTTCCTTCTTTTTCGCAATGTTCCATTGATCTTTATTAAATTTACAACAGACCCTAAGAAGAGTTTATAATGCCCTAAAAAAAGTACGTGCTAATAGATGACTTTATTAGCGTGGCCCGAGCTCCCCGGAGGCTTTTTGGTCTCCGTGCTCAGCACCGGGTGCGGGGCTCCCTGGGCTCCGAACTGGTCATCTGCTGAAACGAGCATGATCTGGCCGATGGTCAGCTCGGCTGGAGGGGGACGCTGCTCCTGCTCGTGGTCGCCCTGCCGCTTATCCCTCAAATAGGCGGCGAGGTGCCCCGATCAGATGAGCTCCTCGATATAATCCCGGAGTTTCTTACAATCCTCCGTGGCGTGGCCCGGCGTCTGGTGGAAGGCGCAGTAGGGGCCCCTGGTTCGCTTAGAGGCCTGACGCGGGATTGGAGGGAACTTGAAGAACCCCTCGCCCTGGGCCTCCTCTAGTAACACTGCGAAGGAGACGTTGAGCGGGGTGTACTCCTGGAACTTCGGGTGATAGGGCTGCTGACGCTCTGGCTTCTCTTCCCGAGCCCTCTTCTTCTGGTCGGACCGTTCTTCTGGTGGAAGGCTCGAGTCCTCGAAACCAGTCCCGACCAGAGCGGATGAGGGTGGCTGGGAAGGCCCTGCACTGGGCAGCGTCGGAATGGTCCTGGAAGCTCATCCCCGCGATGAAATCATCCAAATGGTCTTTCGGGTCGGTTTTCCCGTCGAACAGAGAGACCTTCGGGGGCTTGTTGCGCGAGGAGACGTGGATAGCGAGCAGTCCCTCGGTAAACGGCTTGGTGAGTGAGTCGGCGGTGTACTTAGCCCCGTCGCCCGAGAGGTGACCTTCGCGGTGCATGCCCTCGATCTTTTTTTCGAGGGTGTCGAGTCGGCCGTGGTACCCCGAGGATTCGGTGCCTTGTGATCCCTGGCCTCTACTGTGGGAGTTCTGCGTCTGGGCACGGCCCCGGTTCCTCCCGATGAGGTTCCTCAGATCCCCGGGCGAGGTGGCCCTCGAGCTGTCGTGGCGAGCCCCTTCTGTGCGACCCCGTCGAGGGAGGGGGTGTCGATCATGCCAGGGGACAGGCAAGGTGACTGACATCCCCTCAGGGGGGTAAGGGTCGCGAGGAGGCTCGAGGCGAAGCGTTCTGGCGGCGGATCTTGGTGTGGAGCCGTGAGGCGCCCAACGGGCCATAGGGGGTATCGGCCCGTGAGATCTGTGACCATGGGTCGTAGCCTGCCGGTGGTCAGCCGTGCCGACGAGTGCAGATCCTTCTGGAGGCGGAGGAGCGTCGATCTGGGCCCCTGTCCTGGCCGTTTGGACGCGGACGAGCGCCTCCACGAAGGACTGTAGCCGATCTATTCGGCCGGCGAGGGCATTGATGACGGTCGCCGGAGGAGGTTCATCCGCGCCTCCGGTGAAGGGGAGGCGGCGGCTGGTACCTGGATCTTCAGGGTGATCGCTTGCCATATGGATAGAGATCGGAAGGCCAACTTTGTTTTTAGTGGAGTTTAGTTTCCCACAGACGGCCCCAACTTATGGAGGTCCTTTTCGGGTCTCCGTCAGATGTTGTCTTCCGTCGATCTCCCGTTGGATTTTGGAGGTGATCTCCTCTTGCGTGTGGGTCTCAATGGGTTTTGAGGAGATTGGTGGTTTGAGGAGTTTGCACCGAGTACTTGCAAGGAAGTCCCGGGGTGGTTTGGTACTACCGAGGACCCTCCGACGATCAAGTTAGCACGAGATCCGAGCAGAGTAACGGCTAAGTGGGGTGAAAAAAGCTTACTTGATCCCTCTGTGATGGGGGTTTATATAGTGGTGGCAGCACGCAGCAGCAGGCGCGAGAATCTCGCCGGCAGTTACGCTCCCGACGTCACGCCCGCGTAACGAGCGGATCACCCGTTAATGGGGATCGTGATGGCATGGAACGTGGGATGTTGCCGGCGGAGAATCTGCGCATGGCGAGATTTGCGGAGCGGCGGTTACGCATATGAGTGGTGGGGTCGGTCGGTCGGAGGGACCGAGGAAGAAGGCCTCGGCAGAAGAGCTCGGGAACGAGCGGGGGGGGGGGGCGAGGTATCTTGGTCCTGTGGTAGCTCGGGGCGAGCTGAGAGGCCGAGGAGGCCAATTTGCAGGGGTCTTGAGGAGAGCCAGTTTGTGCTTGCAGGTCGGGTACATGGGTGACCTGGTCGACCCCTGTGGGCCCTTTCTTCTGAGTTTTGGGACACGTCATCTGCCACGTGTCATGATCTCGGAGATCGCCAATATAGAGCATCATTTATGATATAGAGATGAATAGTATAGAATTTCTCACAACATTTATTATTTTGTTTATAAAATATCTAAACTAAGCTCATTTACAAAAAGCATTGGTGTAAGATTCTAAAGAAAATTTAAGAAGATGATAAGACAATACTCATTTAATATTTGAGTGATTTAGGAAAATTTTCTAGGATGACAGTATTATAATATTTTTTTCAAATAAACTTTAAATCATATCTTAATTGTCTTACAAAGGTCTAAAAGAACAAGTAATTATGAACGGAGAGAGTATTTAATTTAGGCATCAAATTTTTTTTGAAATCAATCCTCTTGGGAATCGAACTTGCAACCTCTCACGGTGAAGAGAAAATTGGTACCAACCGAGCTATGCACAGTTGGTAATTTAGACATCATGATTATTCTTGATATCTACTATATAGTATTTAATTTTAAAAATGCCAAAAGCTTTTGGTATTTAAGTGAAATTTAGCCTTTACGCAGTTAATTGTGAAATGTTAAACTATGATTTATATTGTCCAATGATATTTCTTATAAAGAAAGAAATCAAGTACTATCTTGATATTCAAATAACGAGGCAAACTATTTAGAAATTTAAAAATTAATGAAGAAGAAAATCATGTCTAAATTAGAGTAAGATATAAAAATTATTAATATCATTTAGAAAAATACAGATATTTTCTTTAAAATTGACCTTCTACTTATTAATGGGATATTACTCATTTTTATAAAATGATAAAAAAGTGAACCATTTAAGAATATTTACTGAAAGTTTATTATATGAATATTCACAAACATTTTTTAAGTGTTTTTATTTAAATCGTATTAGATTATTTATAATGCATAGTATATAGATATATAATTATTATTTTTAAAAAATTACAATTCAATAATTATTTTTTCCATCATGAACTAATATATACTTATAAGATATACGAAGCTAAATATAAATGCTTACTTTATTAATATTTTCAAAACTATAGTATTTATGAAGAAATGTCAAAATTCATATAAACTTTAATTCTTAAGGATTATTTTAAGCTAGAAAAGGTTGGATTTATACTTTCTTTTCCCCCCATATTCCTTACATGTTAAGTTGTAGCGATTTTCTGTGATGTAGTGATTCAACTATAAATATTTTAGATCGCTATGTTTCCACGCGTTACTCGTGGGGTCAAAATCTAGTTTAACTAATATAAAGTAGGGTTATGGGAAATGAATTTTTTGCATAGAATGGCATGTTTTGCCAAAACACTATTTTTGACAAGTGTTTTCCAAAATGCTCGTATAAATTTGAATGTAACAATATTCCTTGGGCTTGGATAAGTAAGGGTATTTTTGAAAAACCAAATTCTTAATGAGACATATTTCCTAAGTTGTTCCCGAAAAGGGTTTGCAAAATTCTTAGGGAACACATAAAGGATTTTTGCTTAGAAAGGTTTTATTTGGAAAAAATGATTCACATGTTGTTCATGTAAATGATTTGCAAAATTCTTGGGAAAATCTTAGTCATTGTCTAACATGACATATCTTTCCTTGGGTACAATTAATGGGTCTCATCTCTATAGATTTTTCCTTTAATTATTCTTGGGTTTTATAGTTCATAATATTTAATAGGAATTTACAAAAAATTTAAAAAAGAGAAATAATAATATTTTTATTGAAATAGTCATAAAAAATATCTTATATCTTTTTTTTCAAATATGGTGAAACAATAATGTTTCAATTAACAATAGTTATTTTACATTTATTTATAGAAATTATAATTGTTTTAAACCTTATACTAAAATTTCACGACTCAAATAACTATCGCTATTTAAAAATTTACTAGGTAATGAATTTATTGAAAAATAAATTTTTCAGCTAAAAATTGACATAATTTATTGTTTACATTGGTTTTTAACCACATTACATAACATAAAACGTTCGTATTTCTAAATTGTAAATTGAAAACACCAAAAAGAGTATTCATTTAGATATGATACTTATTCTTGGTATCTACTCACAAGTCACAAAGTATATGATATTTATATTAAAAAATTATCAAAAGGTTTTGGTATTTAAGTGAAAATTAGTTTTTATACAGTCTTGAAATGTTAAACTAAGATTTAAGTTATCATATGATATTTCTTATAGAAAAAGAAATCAAATACTATCTTGATAATCAAATAAAGAGATAGACTATTTAGAAAATTATTAAAATTATATTCAATAATTAGATTATTTATCTTGCATAATATAAAAAATATAATTATCTTTTCAATAAATTACATTCAACAATTATAGTTCCATTACAATTAATAATGTATTGTGTGCTTATAATTCAGATAAATTTAAAAATAAATGCTAACTCTATTTATTTTTATAAGAACTATATTGTTTATAAAGAAATATCACAATGTCTAAAGAATCAGATTAATGACGATTATTTTTAAGCCAGCAGAAAATGACTATGTGCTTTCTTTTGTCGTGTGTTGTTTATATCGCAAATTGTAACAACTTTTGTGTACCGTATCAATTCATCAACGAATATATTAAATCGTGTTCGATCCCACGTGTTACGCGCGGGGTCAAAGTCTAGCACAAGATTAACAAAGAACAGGACACCTCTTTTTTTATTAATAAAAAAAGGCAGCTATGCATGCCGTCCATTAGTCAACCATGTCCACATTGGATAAACATTCAAATTTTATTTTATTTATTTTGAATGCGACCAATGAGCTTTCATTTCGAATGATCACATAGATAAAAATACGGCAATTTATATACACTTAAACCAACTCGACATGTATATCTTTTACATGTGAAGATCACAAATGCTCGTAGGAGCATTTGTAAACATTTATGTTGTTTTCTTGATTACTTAGCCATTCTAAGGTTTACAATATAAAATTACACTTTTCTGTACATAAAAGACCATTTTTATATACATAAAACATCATGCTTTCGGCTAAAATTCATCCAATTGTACTTATATGCCTTGTATGCAAAGATTATATTTTGTATTTTCTTTTCTTCTTTTTATTAAATAACTAATGGAACAAGTACAAACTAAAAGGCGCATGACATGAAAAAAATGTAAAAACATTCAACATGATTATCCGGTCATAATGTGCTCTTGAATCGATAAGCCGTCACAAAAGCAGTCATTTTCTTCCTTGCTATTTCTTTTCCGTCTCAGGGGATATATATATATGTGTGTGTGTGTGTTTTCTAATAAATTAGGCTGGTAAACTACACGTTTATAAACAGAGGTGATTACATATGATAAGAAAGAGATCTTCACAAGTCCAAATTTTCAGCAGGAGATTTGCTTAGATAACTTGCTCATTGAATATTTTATGAAGTGTGCAAGAGTTGCCAAACTAATATATTTTCTAAGTAGATAGAACTTTAAAAGTCAAAACTATTTGCCAAAATGTATAAGACTTTTCAATATATATATATATATATATATATATATATATATATACACACCTAAAACTTGGAAGAAAGAAATATGAGATTTGAATTTATAAATTAAAATGCTAGAATGTAAACTGGCATTAGGAGTGTTGGTGGAGAGCTTTCTTGATACGTGCAGGGAATTACTAGTGGAATTAATTACTTAGTTGACTTGAATTCATTTTATTTTTTATTTTTTTAAGAATTGAATTCATTTGGTTTTGATATTTTATATGTGAATCAAGTCAAACAATTTATCTTAGGAATGAAAACCTTTTGCCAACAACTTGGTGTATGCACAATATCATAAGAGGAGCACTCAAACTATTTGACTTTTGATCTCAAATGAAATTTTAATGTTGGAAGCATGATCAATGTTACATTTGATTATATTGTTTTTTGACTTTTTGCTAATCATGTTTCAGAAATAAGCCATGCGTGTACAAGGAATAATACTCTAACTCAATCTATGCTAGAATCTTGCAGTGGGATTCGCCTGTTCAAATAAAAATTATGTTAATTTTTTTTAATTTTAATTAAAAAAATTAGAGAAGATTAAAACTTATATAATGGATATGGTTAATTTGTTTTCAAAATGATTCACAATGATGTTAGGGGTTAGTTAAGATCAGTGAAGATGACTGTATAGTTATAACTGAATCGGTTGATTATTGTATTTATTAAATATTTGTTAAAAAAATTCTACATTTAATTTTTTTATTGCTGATGTGGCGTTATTTGAGGCAGCGTTAGACCATCAATTTGGGGATTCTCATGTTTTGTAGTTATAATAGCAGAGATAGAGATAATAATCTCTACTAATATTATTATAAGTAGGGGTGAAAGTCGGGTTGGGTTTGATCCGAACCCAACCCGGTTTTTCCGGGTATTTTGAATATCCAATACCCACCCAAACCTGATCGAGCGGTTTGTGTTGGATATTTTTATTTAAAAAATAAATAAAGAGAAAAAACCAAGTCTGTATGAAATTTACATAACTCGGTGCCCTTTATTGTTTTTGGGTCAAAGCATGCAAGGCATCATTATTCTTCATTATTTTTCAGTTTCTCTTTTTCATTTAATTTTCGGTTTCACCTCTTGAATTCCCTTCATTATGTTATAATTACAAATAATAATGAGCTCTTGATGACCTATTGTTTGAGATGATGCCATAGAGCCAAACGGTTAATATTTCCTTTGTCTATATAGAAAAAAGCATATCATGCATTGTTTTTAAAAGTGCTCTCCATCTCTCCTTTTTCCATACATATAATTCTTTAATTTTATAAAAGCCTCTCCAACTATTTGCTTTATATTATTGGGCATTTGAACTATCAATGGGATCCTACTCCCGGTACGCCGCTAAGGACTCTGGTAATATGGGTTTTGTACCGCTGGGAACACTGACGTCTTGGTTGACTGCAGGAGAGGCGGAGTTCATCTAACCCCACATGCAAGAGATCGATTTATTTATTTCATGAATTATATTTATTTTATATTGCTGAACTAATCCAAATTTATATCTTTACGCTGAATTTTTATACAACAGCTTGAAGATTAGATAAAATAATTTTGGGTTGGGTATGGGTTTAGTGTTAAACCCATCCGTCCGAATCCTAAACCCGGCCCGAACCAAACCCACTTCCTATATCCGGTCCAACTCAATATATTATATCTAATTTTAAATATTATAAAATAACTATTGAGATTTATTGTAGATATATAGTTAGTGCAATTTTTTTGAAGTGCAGTTTATAAATTTATCCCATATAATTCATATAGTTTTATATAAGTATAAATTTTGTGCATATATATATGTTAGAACATACTCAAATATTATACTTTTAGTTTTTTTTTGATAAATTATAATGGGCAAAGCCCGAAAAACCCGTAAAAACCGACCAACCCGTATAAATCCGACCAAACCCGTCCGATACCCGAAGTTGCGGGTTCGGGTTAAGCACTTTACAAACCCGTCAGGTTCGGACAGGTTTTGGGTTTATGTTTTAATTTTCGGGTCAAAAACACGTCCAACCCGGTCTGGTTTCACCACAAAAACCAGAGACAAGAAAGAAATTGGATCAAAAAATTCAACTAACCTTGTTTTTTACTATGCCACGTGGAAAAAAGAAATTATTGTGTAAATTAAAATTAAAGAATAAAAGCTGACCAAATTTTTCTACCACTAATTATCAATTACAAAAATTGAATTTCAAAATACCTCAATAAATATAACTACCCATTTTTCCATTTACTCTCCTTACCCTTACTTGGCATACCAACATAAAGAAAGAACACTAAAATTGCATTTATTTTGCTCACAATTAACTTTTTAAATAAATTTAAGACTTAAATACTCCCCGTGCAAATACACCAGGATCTAGTAAATACAAAACTATATGAGAGAATATTGTTTGGAATATTCGCTTATTAAACTTGGATTTTAGTGGAAAAATGGTTATCTAACCCTTATTTAAATCATTTACCATATTTGGATGATGAATTTTTTTTTATTGGCTTCTTACACAATATTTATCTTTTTTATATTCTACCACTAAGCTTATATGGTGGAAAAATTCCGGTCGATCCTCTTCTTTAAAATCTTTTTATATTTTTTGTCTCACTGTTTATCTTTTTCTGGCAAAATATTGAATCTTTTTCATGATTTTTATGTGTGGCAGCATACAAAATATTGAAAAATCGAGAAAAAAAACTTTTAAAGTAAAATTTTCATAATTTTCGCTTGGTACTGCAAAACCAAATATACAAGCATCAAATAAAACATAAAAATTATGACATTTTAAGAAAAGGGCAGCATGTAAAATATTAATATTTTGAAGAAAACAAAAATATTGAGTTTTTTGAACATTTCACAATTTTCATGTGCTATATTACATGTATAATTTGAAAAAACGGAAGAAAATAGAAATTTATGAGATTTTTGAAATTCTTATTAATTTCTTGTGCCATAGCACGTAAAATATAGAAAATTGATAAAAAAATATAAAATATTTAGATTTTTAAAAATTTCACGATTTTCTTATGTTAGCAAACAAAAAATATTGAAAAATCGAAGAAATTTTTGAAGATTTTATGATTTTTTTGTGCTATAATAAGCAAATATTACAAGATCAAAGAAAACAGAAAATTTTGAGATTCTTGAAAATTACATCATTTTCATGAGTAACAAGCATGCAGAATATTAGAAATTTGAAGAAAACAAACATTTTTGAGAATTTTTAAGATTTTATAATTTTCGTGTGTGTTTACAGAGGTTTTCAATCAATCAGACCAACTTTCTTTGTTCTAAGTTCTTAATAGTAATCGGTGGTTTTTTTTAATTCTTTTACATCACGTGGCTTTTAGTCTCATTAATACCCATAATTTATCTAAAACCATTAGCAATTAAAATACTGAAAACCGGGGAAAAACTAAAAAAATCTCAGATTTTTGAAATTTCATGATTTTTGTATGCTAAATATTGCATGCAAAATAATAAAAGAGGAAGAATTTTTTTTTCTAAGACATTTGTGATTTTCCATATGTTATACAATGCAAAATATTCAAAAGTAAAGAAAAAAGGAAAAAAAAATTAGATTTCCGAAAATTTTATGATTTCATTTATTATGGCAAGCAAAATGTTGAAAACCCGAAAAAACATAAAATTTTAGGATTTTTGACGATATTGCAATATTCATGTTTTATATAGCAAGCAAAATAAATAAAAAAACCGAAAAAAGCAAAAAAAAAAAAAACCTTTAGATTTTCCTTTCTCATGTGCTATGTAGCATATAAAAAATTGTAAAACCAATGATTTTTCTTTTTAAAATTTTACGATTTTCGTATGCTAGAAGAAACAAAATATTGAAAAACGAAACAAAACGGAAAATTTTGATGTTTTTGAAATGTCCATGATTTCTGTGTGCTATAAGCAAACAAAATATTGAAAAAATAGAATAAATCACAAAAATATTGAGATTTTTTAAATATTTCATGATTTCTTATTAGCATCCAAAATATCAAAAATTTGAAGGAAACAAAATATATTGGTATTTTTAAAGATATTTTCTTTTGTGTACTAGTAAGCAAAATATTGAAAAATCAAAGAGCGCATAGAATTTTAAGATTCTTGAAAATTTCATGCTTTTTTGTGTTCAAAATGTTGAAAAACCGAAGAAAACAGTAATATTTGAGATTTTTGAAGGGGTTAATTGCAAATACACCCCATGTGCCAGGGAGGTTGAACATCTATACCCCTACACTATCAAAACAAGCATTTAAACCCTTCTGATCACAAAATATTTTTTAATTCCAAATTTACCTCCTTTTATTCATCTCTTCAACAATTTAGAACTTGAAACCGTAACCCAAAGAGTCAAATAAAAGATATGATCTCTAGCAAAAGCCACTCTAGAAAACAACATAGTAATAAAATAAAAAATGCTCATCTTGGATGTTTTGCCTCGTTAGAATTATCAAAGAAATGATGTTGAATATCATCTTTATTTAAAGAAAAAATAGAGAAGTGACTGAGAAAACAAAATAGTTTAGGGATGATGAAGGAAAAATTGGGATTGATAGAAAATCATGGAGTTATAAATTAGGATTAATGATGAGTTGTTTTGGGTTGAAAAAAGAAGAAAGAGATAATGTAGGAATTAGAAAAATATTTGTAATCAGAAGGGTCTGAGGGCTAATTATGATAGTGCAGGGTATAAGTGCTCAACCCTTCCTAAGGGGTATATATGCAATTAACCCTTTTTGAAATTATGCATTTTTCGTGCCATAACATGTTAAATATTTTAAATTTGAAGAAAACGAATTATTTGGGGTTTTTATAAATTTCACGATTGTCATATGCTATATAACATGCATAATATTGAGAGAAAAAAGAAGATTTTGAGATTTTCGCTTGCTATATCATGAAAAATATTGAAAAAGCGCAGGAAAAAAATTATTTTTGAAAGTTTCATGATTTTTATATAATATATAACAAGCAAAATATTAGAAATGTGAGGAATTTTTTTTAAACATTTTCTCCATATTCGTGTGTCGTAACATGCAAAATGTTTAAAATTTGAAGAAAACAAAAAAAAATTTATCATTTTTTACATTTCGTAATTATCATGTGATATATAATGAGTAAAATATTGAAAAAATCAAATAAAAATAAAAAATTTAGGGTTTTAAAATTTTCATGATTTTTCATATGTTATATCAAGGAAAAGATAAGGAAAAATGCAAATACTTGCAAATTAATACTTTATATATTTTTTATATGAAGTTCATATATATGATATAGTACAACTTGCAAATCGCTTTAGGACGTCCCCAAGATATATTTTCAGATACCGCTATACAATTACAAACCATCTTTGTTTAATAGGTACAAAACACCCATGCTTTAGCACCTGGTGTAATCGTTCCCGGTGCAACTTATAAAAATAAACTCCTAAATTAATGTTTTTTTTTTACTTTGGACTTCGTATTTCCTATGATGGTGGATAACTCATCGTTCGTTTTCGTTGCCGTCGTCAACATCACTTAAACCTTTTTTCCACCAACACAGGGTCAACTATGAGGAAAAGCTTCATAAATGATTCGAGTTTTACGATTGCCTATCTGCCTGACGCCAATCCTTTTACAGAAAATTATGATAGGAAGAGGCTTGTCAAAGTCCATCACCAGTTGCCTTCTCCATACTTAACTATGGAGAAATATTAAAAAGAGAAAAAGATAATATATTTGCTATATAAAATTATGCTCAACAATAAGTATAAATATAGCCTACAGTGTAAACATATTCCATATGACCGTGGAGGATAACAAATATGGCTAAAGGATCAGTAATTTAATCTCATGAAGCCAATGCTATAGTGGGTTATATATTTCTTAAGTGGACTCAAAATGATATATCTTTTGATCAAAAATTCCTCCTTGCCACCGGAAGGGATTCAAATGCAGTACCTCCCACTTAGCATGCAAATATCTCTCTCTCTCTCTCTCTCTCTTTAATATATATATATATATATATATATATATATATATATATATATAAAGAGAGAGTGTGTGTGTGTGGACACACTCTCCCTCTCTCTCTCTATATATATCCCATAGGATGGAATTTCCTTCTTTGGCATTGAAAAAATACTCTCCACGATTTTTTTCGACGATCGGTATCCATCATCATCATCTTTATCATGTGAGATGTGGATACACCAAATTTCATGTGATTCCATCACTTTCTCACCGTTGATTTAGTAGGTACATAATTAACAGTTTACCGACAATAAAACTTTTTACATTGCTAATCCAGCGGTGAAAAGGTGATGTAATAACATGAAATTTGGTGTATCCACATCCACATCTTACATGATAAAGATGATGGTGATGGATACCAATCATTGAAAAAAATTATGGAGGATATACATTATTTAACGTCACATAACGAAAAAGCCTCATAAGGCCTCTTTTTTTCCATTAATCTCATATATATAATGAAGTAAATGTGCCATAGGAAGGAATTTTCTCCTATTGTGTCCAAAAAATACACCCTCCATGATTTTTTTCACGTCGGAATCCATCACCATCATATTTATCATGTAAGATATGGATATACCAAATTTTATGTGATTCCATCACTTTTCACTGTTGATTTAGTGGATGCATAATTAACAGTTTATGGCAATAGAACTTTTTACATTGCTAATTTAACGGTGAAAAGTGGTGGAATCACATGAAATTTGGTTTATCCACGTCTTAGATGATAAAGATGATGATGATGTGTGCCGATCGTCGAAAAAAATCGTGGAGTATATAGATTTTTGACGCCACCTAATGAAAAAATCTCTTAGGGCATCTCTCTCTCAATATATATAGACTCACACATGTTAACTATGATGTTTGCGTACAAGCCAAAATTACTGGATAACCTAAGTTTAAAGAAAATCATTACTTCTAGTATTAACACATTGGAACATCCGGTGAAATGAAAAAAGATACTTCATTACAGTTACAGTAGATATCTCTAGAATTGCTCAAGCATATTAACACTACTACAATATGGGGTTGCCCCTACGGACTCAGAAATCCGTAGGGGCAACTATTGCTTACCTCTACGGATTTATCCGTAGGTCCCCATCGTTGTCCCTACGGTGCCTTACGTTCTAATTTAAAAATATTAAATCGTAATTTGTTGTTTGGCCCTACGGAGCAGCAAACGGTGGACCTACGGTTATGTCCGTAGGAGGCATATAAATAGGTTATTAATAAAAAAAAAGTACAGAAAAGTCATCGATCGTTCCTAAAAATTCTCTCTCACTCTCCCGCGCCTCGATCGCTCGTTCCCGCGCCTCGTCGCCACCGCCCTCCGCGCCTCGTCTCCACCTTCCTCGGTCGTTCCCAAAACTTCCTCGTCGCCACCGTCCGCGACTCGTCGCCGATCGTCGTCGACCACCAGTCTTCTCTGTCGTCTCCTCCACCGTCCGCTACAGGTTAGTAAATCTCAAATTATTTATAATTTTGATGATGTTAGGTCTAGGGTTCAGGGTTCGGGTAGGGGTGAGGGTTAGGGTTAGGCATCGGGTTCGGTTTAGGTTAGGGTTAGGGTTAGGGTTAAGGTTCGGTTGGGGTTGGGGTTCGGTTGGGACTGGGGCTGGGCTAGGGCTGGGGCTAAGGTTTGGTTGGGGTTGGGGTTGGGGTGGGGCTGGGGTTGGGGTGGGGCTGAGGTTAGGGCTTGAGCTTCATCACCTGATATAGCGAAATACAAAGCGTACTTCAGTACACCCGACCTCATTGAGTTTCCTATTGAAGTTCCCGATCAAACGGCATATGCATATTTTTATTCGCCATCAAATCCCAATTATCAAGCTACCGAGGACGAAAAGCCACCTTTGTTAGTCGAGAGTCATGGTAATAGACTTGTCATTATAGATCATAGTCAATTGTTTTTCCTATCATTTTCTTGATCCAGATGCTAATCAACTTGTTAGTTACTATTTTTATGACGTATTTGTCTATATTTGTTGACAGTGACCTTTCTTTTGGATGAACATGTTTTTTTGATGCATGTTTCAGTCATGTGAATTCATATGTTGCGTATAACGCTTTATGATATCAGTATCCTACATTTATAGTTTTAATTATTGATTGTTATAGATGAATGCCATTGCAATAATTTTTTTTGGTTGATATATTAATTTTTCAAATATTTGCATGTATGTATCCATGCCTGCCTGCATATATGTATATATGAGGATAATGGGTATATTATTAGGTTGCCGTAGGAGAAAATTTTCTTTCATATGGCTGTCAAAAGTCAATCCTTAATCTCTTTGCGGATGATCAGTTCTATCAATCTTGATTTCAATGGTCTAATATATAGATACATAAGAACATGTTGTTTTCATACTCTTTTGTTTTTACACGATAAATATGGATGACTCAATATATGGATATATGAAATGCATCCCTTTTATGCATATGGATACAGATGTGTGGTAGATTGAAATATCCAAATTGATGTCTAATACATTTCTGGAGATACTAGTTCTTGGTACATACGAAGCCGAAGTTTAACTTGCAATGTCGATCAATTTGCAAGTAACTAAGCAAGTATTATTTCATAAGTTTAAAATCATGTTACACATACAACAAGAATACACAACAAACGCATCATTAGAGAGTGATTCAAGATGTTCAAGTTAAAACCAATATATGATACTCGATGATAATATGAAACTTTCATATTCTCATCGATACTCATATATGAAACTAAAAGCGCCACTTAGTCCCCGTCTATCGGTTAACATACGTTCGATGTTCGTCGTGACATAGAACTATACGAAGATTGTTAAATATCGGACGATATAGCTTGATACTAACAACCGTCATATAGTCTATGTGACGAGAAGATTCAATCGTATGATAACCGATAGATTTGTCCCGTGTGGACAAGTTAGGAATGCATAAAACAAACACCTTCATTCACTTGTGTTTTCATCCGTTTCGAGATATTTCGTCGGTACCTTTCCGCTGGTTCTCCGTGTACAAAGATAGATTAGATGTTCATTTCAACGTTGTTTCACAGCTTTGAAATGATTATCTATTCTATTACAGTATACTCGGAAAACAGCGGGGAGGTGCTGCCGAAATTTACTCGAAACGGTTGAAAGCACAAGCGAATGGGTGTTCGCTCTATACATTCTTAATGGGATAGAAGCCTTACCCCCGACAGCCGGAACACACACATACATCAAGAATACACAACAAACGCATCATTAGAGAGTGATTCAAGACGTTCAAGTTAAAACCAATATATGATACTCGATGATAATATGAAACCTTCATATTCTCATCGATACTCATATATGAAACTAAAAGCGCCACTTAGTCCCCGTCTACCGGTTAACATACGTTCGATGTTCGTCGTGACATAGAACTATGGCCCGTTGTAATGATAATTTATAATCTGTCGTCTTGGTTGGCTATGGACCAATCATACTTTATGATGCCTCTTCTTATCGACGGACCAAACTCACCGGGAAATAATATCGACGTCTATCTCCGACCTCTGATCGAGGAGTTAAAATCTTTGTTCATTGATGGTGTAGAGACATATGATGCAAACACAAATACAACCTTCATACCGCGTGCGGCTTTAATATGGACAATTAATGACTTTCCTGCGTATGGAATGCTATCAGGTTGGTCCGTACATGGTCACAAAGTATGTCCTCATTGCCATCAACACACAACATCGAAATTCTTGAATTTTAGCAGGAAGGTTTGTTATTGCGGCCATCGACGTTTCCTGCCTCTAGACCACCCCTACAGGTTAGACACTGTTCACTTTGATGGTCATTAGGAGCTTCTTGGACCTCCAGCTCCATTGTCCGGAGAGGACGTGACTACTCAATGTGATGGTTACAATAACGTGACCTTCGGGATGGATCCGACGAAACAGGTCAAACCACCATTTTGGAACAAGTTAAGCATTTTCTTCGAGCTTCCGTACTGGTCAACAAATTTAGTGTGTCATTGTCTGGACGTCATGCATATAGAGAAGGGAGTATCAGAGCACATACTCAACTTGCTTCTTTGTAAAGACGGGAAATCGAAAGACAACCTGAATGCTCGGATGGATCTATAGGAGTGGGCAATAAGAAGTGAATTGCACCCTAAACCGGTAGCGGGTAAACCGGGCAAGTTTGTACTTCCTAATGCCGCTTATCATATGTCACAACCGGAGAAGAAAAGATTCCTACAGGTGTTGCATGATTTGAAAGTTCCCACAGGTTTCTCAGGATCATTCAGTAAGAAAATAAAAATTGTAAAAGGCAAGATCGATGGGCTGAAAAGTCATGATCACTATGTTATCGTGGAGCACCTTCTTCTATTAGCCATCAGGACTTCTCTCCCCGAATCGGTTGGTCCAGTAATCAACGACCTATGTTGTTTTTTCAGAGAGTTGTGTGCTAAAACACTGGAGGTTGTGACGCTGGATAAACTAGAAAATTCTATTGCGTTGATACTTTGCAAGTTTTAGCGTATTTTCCCACCGTCATTCTTCGATATCATAATACACTTGACGGTTCATCTTGCAACTGAGGCTAAGTTAGCCGGACCGGTACAATATCGATGGATGTATCCCGTCGAGAGGTACGTGTAATTTTTCATTTCGCGCAATTTTTAAAATTATTGTTGTCCTGTATGCCCGTATTTATTTATTCAACATATTTTCTTTAGGTACCTCTACACTCTTAAAAAGTATATACGCAATAAAAATCGACCAGAGGGTTCTATCATACAAGATTATCTTCTTGATGAAGCAACCACATTTTGTTCCCGCTATCTGGATGAGAACATTGAGACGAGACTTAACCGGTCTCGAAGAATTCAAGACGGGCCATATGGTAAAGCCGATTATAAGAGGGTAGACACTATATTTATCAACAAGATATACCGGTTTATCTTGCTTAATTGCGCATGTCTTGAACAAATTAGAGAGTAAGTTTTTTTTGGATTAATTGTTATATTTGTGTTTGTGTGTGTATGAAATGATATAATATTAATGTCACCATTATTTGTCGAAAACAGAATTCATTTTAACGAGGTACATGAGGGGCATCCTGATTGGAACGAAGAACGATTGGAAAAATATCATCAGGATAATTTTTTTGATTAGGTCACAGATCATGTAAATTATTCGAATAACATGTTATTCCTATCAGTTTTAATCTAAACTTATATCGTTATGTATTTGTCGTAAAATTTGTTTTGTTAGATCCACGATCCGAACTTGTCTGCATCATTTGAGAGTGATTCAAGATGTTTAGCTCAATTTCCTAGTATGGAGGTTGCATATTATAAAGGATTCGGTGTCCTTGGATACAAATTCGATGTTAAGGACATAAAAACATCTAGAACCACTCAGAATAGTGGGATTGCGACGGTAGGATCGGACGGTGTAATTTATTATGGGTACTTAAATTGTATACTCGGCATTCACTATTCCGGACGGTACTTAAATTGTATACTCGGCATTCACTATTCCGGATGATCAGAACCCTTTTATATATTCCAGTGTACTTGGTACGATACGCGAACTGATACGGATAAGTGGAGAAGCAATCTTGGGACTTGGAAAGATGAATATGGATTGACCAGTGTGAACACACTTCGATTTTACGGTCAGGAAGATCCGTTTATCTTTCCGAACCAAGCGTTCCAAGTATACTACTCACAGTGTTTGAAGCATCCGGGATGGAGTGTCGTATGCCGTTGGAAACCCAGAGATGTCTACGATGTCCCAGAATTCGAGGACAGCAATGAGGATGAAGAAGAGAGAAGGCTTAGAATGCTCCGACCGTCTATTTCGAAGGACGGGTTGTCCTCGGCCGATCATGAAGTTACGTGGGTTAGAAATGATATCGATGATGGAATCCAAGTAGATATGTTTAATGCGCCCACGAAACGAAAAAGGTTATCAGTAATGTTATATTATTACTTCACATTTTACGATCTATACATATATAGTCAATACTTGTAATGATTGTCTAATGCGTCCACGAACCGTTTATCTAGATTTGATGACGATGATGGGAGCAGCGAGGGGCGGCAGGAGCTCCAGCCGCGGCACCGGCAAAGGCAGAGGCAGAGGCAAAGCGGTTCTGCCGCCCGGAGAGCTGCGTAGGGAGCTTCAGAGGGCCGGTCTTGCACCCAGATCGGAGACCCCTTCGGATGTCTCCTTCCGTGTGGACTTTGCCACACCTCCAGGTATATTGCACGCATATCCATTTTGAATGTAATATTATAGATATTCATGCCTGCTCATGTCAAAATTACTTATATTGTCAATATTTGATTGTCTAGTTGTTGGTGATGCGTCCACATCAGGGACAGAGGCCACTCCTGCACCTCCAGGTATGTTTATATATCATATAGTGCATGTATATTGATTCAGAATGCTATATCATAAATATACACACATTCCTTTTGCTCTTACTTAGATAGTAATTTTTTTTATTGTCTAGCTGTAGGTGGTGACACCACCGCACCTGCGGGTATGTTTATATATCCTATAGTGCATGCATATTGATTTAGAATGTTATATTATTGATCTACACATTCTTTTTGCAATTACTTATATAATCTATTTTTAATTGTCTAATTATAGGTGGTGCGTCCACATCTGCCGCAGGGGACACTCCTGCCACTTCCATACCCTCCGCATCGTCTGTAGATTAGTATGAATAAATATAAAATATTTATTCATTTTACATATCCTTTATAGAATAAATATGAACTTTATGGAAATTTAGCGTCGATGTTTATTTTCTAGTTGGAGGGGATGCGTCCGCATCCGGGACACCGGCTGTTCCTCACCGGAGGAACTATCGTCCCGCTCGTGCTGCTGTCCGGGCCCAGGCTCGTGCTTTAGTTACCGGAGGTATATATCACACTTCAATTTTCAATTAACCTTGATTTCTTAATACAACTTTGTCTTAATATTGATTGTCTTGATATTTCTTGCAGACGCAGGGCCTCCCTATCCCCAGAGGGGGACTCGAGGCCCGAATCAGTCCTACAGGCTGAGGCCTGACAGTGCTAGGGGGGAGGCAGCATTCCCCCTCTTTTTTACCCCTGATTATCGCTATACCGGTCCTCATGCCGAGAGGTTCGGCCGGTATATGGGGGATGAGAGCCGGCTCGTGAAGAACTCTCCACTTCACGTTGAGTGGGGCGACTAGCACCGGCGCTCATTCGCCCTCTTCTTTGATCAGGATCGGGTATTAATATATATTTTCATTTGATTTATCCAATAAATTTATTATTAACACTTGCAATCTAATAACAATGTTTTTTGGTATTTTCAGTTGGATTACGATTTTCAGCCTGTACCCGACCCTGATCACCCTGGGAGGGTGCTCGACCTTCATGCTCTGTACAATGGCCTGGTGAAGAACATGCTGACTAAGGTCCGATACAACAGGAATGAGCTGAAGGCCGACTGCTACTCCCTGTGGATGGCGACCCCCGAGGCAGAGAGAGCGGCCCTCCTATCTACTCCGGCCTTTGCGAGAGTCGACGTAGAGACATGGCCTCTATTGTGCGAATATTTCGACTCTCAACGCAAACAAGTATGTATTTTAAATGTAATTCATTATTTAGTATATAATTTATTTTTTTGTGTTCCTTAATTAGAAAACTAAATGTGAATGTGTTGTGCAGAAAGGCCGCTCAAAATATAGAGAATAGGAAGTCGGCGAAGAGAGATCGCCCCACTTATACAGGTGGCTCGAGGAATATTACTCGAGCCATGGAGTTATCGGTAAATTACAATAGACCGGCCTTTGTGATATAATGCAATATTAAGAGTTATTTTCTAATATATCTAATATTAAGAGTTATTTTCTAATATTGCAGAGAGCTCAGACCCTGGCGCAAGGTGGTACACCGAGCGTGCTGTCCGCATATCTTGCCGTCTACGGCACTTCGACAGATCCCGCCACGGGAGAGTTTCGATACCCCGACGTCGTTACCCAGGAGTATTGCGTAAGTGTTAATATTTATTCAACCCCTATTTGAAATTTTAGTTTTGAAAGTTTCAAATTTAAATGATATACTTATATTTTACTGGTTAATGTGGGTGTAGGAGCGGGTGGTTGAGCAGGCCGAGGCATCGGGGATCGATTTTACCGGACAGAGTGATCCGATGCTGCTGACCCCAGTCTTGGACGCCGCACACAGAGGGCACCACGGAGGTTGGGAGAGAGGCCGGGGACTAGGCCCTAGCAGGGCCCATATGAGGTTGGACTCCACCCCGGCGGTTACTTCCTCCGTCTCCGGTGAGCGACGTTTCCAGCAGGAAGTGGAGAGCTTGAAGGCCACCGTTCAGGAGTTGAAGGAGATGCTGGTATGTATACTACTTAATAGTAAAATATTATGTCATATTATAGATAGCAACATATCCAATATTAGTACGTAGCCTGAGCTTATTTGGTTGTAGACTTAGCTTTGATTAATTATACATACATATCTAATTAAAATAAACTACGGTTTTCCAAACTAGATATCCAAACGAGGCCTAAGTCCCTAAGTATACATAGATTGGGGTTTCGAAATAACTTGATAATGATACGAATTCGAATAATACACAGTTCTTATTCGCTTATTACACACGTAGGTCCAGACGCGCAGGGTACATCGGCCGAGCCTCCACATGCATCTCCTTCGGCTGCGGCTCCGCAAGCCACTACATCGGCTGCGGTTCCGCAGACAGCTCCAATAGCTCCACCGCCTGCTCAGACTCCCGCAGCCGCGGCTCCGCAAGCCACTACCTCGACGGCGGCTGCGCAGACCACATTGTTGGGGTAAAAATTTACACCCCGGTTGACCAAGTCAAAATCAAAGTCAACCCCAAGCCAAGTGGGCCCAAGTCCAGATCCAGTGGGCCCATGCCCGGGTCGAGCCCGATCATGAAGCGGCCGGCCTCCCCCCATGCCAAGATAAAAATCTTGTAATAAATAATTTTGTTGCATTTCTTTTATTTTATTTATGGATAAATGTAAGAAAAATAGGCATAAAGCCAAATTTTTGTAAAGCCCGTGGCTTATGTGCAAAAAGAAATGGCACATGAGCCATGAAATAGGCAAAATGCCATTTTGTGAAGCCCAAGGGGCTATGTGTAAAGTGTATAGCCTATATAGGCAAAGATAATGAAATATCTCACCAACTTTTTCTCTCTCCAAAAAAGTTTCAGAGCTGAGCTCTTTCTTCCTTCTCCAAGGTTCCAAAACCTTCTTCTTTCTTTTGAATTAAATCAAGAGTTTTACTCTTCCTTTTTCAAAACAAATTAGTTTTTCACCACAAAACCCATCAAGGGGAACTCAGATCTTCCATCAGATCTCAAAAAGAAAAGATTTTGAAATCCCACATCTCTTGATCTTCAAGATCCAGCTAACAGAGGAGGAAGAAGAAGAACATTTTTCACTAAACCCTCAAAAAAAAAAAGAAGAAAAACACATTCAGGAGTCCAACTCCTCTCTGATTTCTCTTCTGAGAAATTTTTTTTTAGGCTAAAAGCCTGTTGTGCCTCACCTGCGCGCTTGCGCAAGTGCGCAAGTCGCCCGCGTGCCGACACGTGGCGCGCGCGCTTGCGCAACTGCGCAAGTGCGCAAGTCGCCAGTGTGCCGACACGTGGCGCGCGCTTGCGCAACTGCGCAAGTGCGCAAGTCGCCCGCGTGCCGACACGTGGCGCGCGCGCTTGCGCAACTGCGCAAGTGCGCAAGTCGCCCTCATGCCGACACGTGGCGCGCGCTTGCGCAACTGCGCAAGTGCGCAAGGCGCCCGCGTGCCGACACGTGGCGCGCGCGCTTGCGCAACTGCGCAAGTGCGCAAGTCGCCCGCGTGCCGACACGTGGCGCGCGCGCTTGCGCACCTGCGCATCCCTTGGATGTCTTTTCCCCCTCTTTTTGTGTACATATATACATATATACATATGTATACAAATTTATACATACACGTACTCCACGACACTGTCCCTGTTAGAAAAAAATTTCTAACGGGGCGCTGCCCCGCACCCCGCAAGGGGGCTGCTAGCCCCCTTGACCCCCAGCCCGCTATGCGGGTAGCGGGACCCCCGTAAAAACTCTGCGTGGCTCCCGATATATCCAAAACCCCCTTTCAAAACACACGTATACTGCACATTGAGTTCGCATGACCAGTTTAACCCGTTAATCGGAGGTTCCCTCGCCCCAAAGGCGATGGGTAATTAACGGCAGCTTAGTCCGCGGCTGCCGGAGATTCGGATCCCCACAATCATTAAACCCCGGCCTACCCTAGGCCGGGGGAATCTGTAGTACGCCTGACAAGCGCGCGCGTATTCCCATCTCACCGGGGTGATGAAAAACACCCTACAGATTCTGGCACGCCCGGTGGGACCAATCTCTCCTCCCATATTTCGGGTTAAACGTTCATACGAACTCAATCAATATACATATCGATTGCCTATACTGAAATGATGTTTTTTTTTTTTTTCGTGCAGCAATCAACCTTCAACGACAATGTCTTCCCAGACGAATTCAACTTCCAAAGCGACCCCGATTCCGTACGTGGTCAAGATCAACGCTCGTGTGGTTCTCCCCGCAAGCCTCAGTCGACAATGGGAGGAACCGCCCCGCCAGTTTGGCTCCGTCATCATCTACCCTGCCGGAAGCGCTCATCTGGCGGAGATCCCGGCGGAACAGGTGGCCAAGCCGGTCTCAAGGGGTAAGAGGCCGAATGTCGTGATCGCCAAGGCACCACAACCGAAACTTAAGATGGTGTCTGAACGAGTCCCTGGCGCTCTAGCTGGGGGCAAGACTTCCGATGCGAAGGCCAACATCAAATGTCGCGGACGAGCTCAGGCGATAACTCCAACAAATGCACAATCGAGCGTATCTCCAAGGCCCTCCATCGCCCGGTCTGCGGCGTCTTCCCAAAAAGCCGAAGTCTGCCAGGTGCTTAGAACAGAAAAGTTAAGGCAGAAGCGGCTCAGGTATCGAGCCAACAAGAGGGCCAAGGCTTCGGCCAAATGGAATCGTGCGAAGTTCCAAGTGCAGGGTTGCCCGGCGACGACGGCCGAGTCGGACGTAAGAATTAGCAATTCCTTCGAGCCCCTGAAGTGGGTTCAGAAAAATGCCATGACCGCCAGAATCAAGAAGACAGCGGTCCGAACAGAGCCACAAAGAGACGTGTCCCGGCCCCAACAGAAAAAGTATGACACTGTCTCTTCAAGAGTCTATCAAGCACTCTGTGCCGCGCGAAAGCAGCGGGGCAAACCCAGAAAAGAAGCGCCAGCACCATTCAAGAACCTGGTTAGGCCGGCCGCCTTCAATCGACTACCGGCTACCGAAGCAAGCGGGTCAAGACAGCGATCCGTGAAATCAGCTGCCAATGATAGAAAGACGGCCGGATATATCGTCCATACGGTCTATATGGCGGGCGGGCGCCCTAGCGACAACCTTCGCAGCAAAAGCAAGGACGGGGCCACCACATCCCAAGCCCAATCTAGCCTGAATGTGGTTGCCGCCGCCCAAGAACAGCCGCCCTTGCTGGATGAAGAAGACCCTCTCGATGAGGATGATAGGCAGATAGACCCCTCGATCCATGCAGAGTCGAGCTCGGACAGCGAGGAAGAGCCGACTTTCCGCCCTAGGACCGCGGAGCAAGAGCTGCTTCAAGAACTTCGAAAACAGCTCAGGAGCAAAGATAAAGAGATGGCCAAGCTCTATTCAAAGATTGACGACTTAACGAACGTGGTGATGCAGCTTACGGCTCAAATTGCTCGAGCGCCTCCTAATCAAGCACAAGCCGCTACTAATCAGCCGGGTGATGACAATCCGAGGCAGCCAATGCCTGTTCCTTTGGGACCAAGACTGGTCGAGCCGAATGAAAGCCGGCTACATTCTGCTTCTGGGGACGCCTTGGCCTCGGATAGCACTATCCCGCTAACACAGGATCGGATAATGGATTTGGTCACCAGCAAGGTTAAAACATTGGTGGCCGAAGCTGAAGCTCAGAAAGAAATCGGCAGTAGTGGGCGGCCATATCCCGCGCAGTACGATCTGATTGAGTTCCCAAGCGGCTACGTCATTCCTAAGTTCGGAAGATTTGATGGAACGGGGAATGCAAACCAGCACGTCGCCCACTTCAAAGCATCGTGCGGAAATACAGGGGGCAACGATGCGCTCCTTCTTCGTCAGTTTGTCAACAGCCTGACCGGCGTCGCCTTCGACTGGTATGCGAGTATACCGGATGGGTCCGTCATTACCTTTGCCCAAATGGAGTCCCTGTTTCGGCAAAGGTTCATGAGTGTCAGTGATAAAATCTCCATTGCCGACCTTGTGAGGACCAAGCCGGGGAAGAATGAAAGCAACACTGAATTTATCGCTCGATGGCGTAATCTCACAGTCAAGTGCGAACCGCCGCTGGAGCAGGACCAGTCCGTCAGCCTTCTTATTGGGAACCTCAGCAATTGGATGGTCCCATTCTTGTGTACAGCGGGCCTCAAGACGTTTCAGGAGCTAACCAAGAAAGTCCAAATGCTGGAACGCTCGAAGCAAGAGTCCCCGCCAGACTCTCAGAGAGACAAAACCTGGAAAAGAAAGCGGGACGACAACCGTAGAAGCGGGAGTTCCAGCAGTACCAATGTCTTCAATGCCTCCGACAATGAAGAAAAGCGAAGGGCGGGCGAATCCAAAACCAACCGGTCTCGAAAGCCATTGCTGGGAGGAGATGGGCCTTCCCTAGAGGAGAAAAAGAACAAGGTTTACTCTTTCAGAAGGGACAAGGTCCGCAAGATATTTAAAGATGCCTTGAACAATGGCCTACAACTGCCGGAGTCGAAAAGACCCCAAGAAGCAAAAATGACCGACAATCCCCTGTATTGCCCGTACCACCGAGTAGTGAGCCATGCGATCGAGGATTGCTATATCTTCAAGGATTGGGTCGAGAAGCAGTACAAGGCTGGAGAGATCGAGCTGTCCAAAAGCGTGTTGGTGAACAATCAAGTTGCAACCGCCAACTTTATACAGACGGAAGCTGAAGCCTTCTGGGAGCAGACAGCCGAACCCGCTGCCCTGACAAACGAAACTGACTCATCGCGGCCTCCGTGGAGTACGCACATATCTAATAAGACGAAGAAGATGGTAAAGCTACTTCAGAAAGAGCCCAGGATGGAATGGGAAGGACAGAAGAAACCTACCAGTACAGCTGCCAATGCGGCTCCATCAGGCTCAAAATCCAAGAAGCTCAAGAAGAAGAAAAGTGCAGCTCGGCGCGAAAAAGTGTCTGCAGGGAGATCGACCATTCAAAAGTATATCGATTCCCTCGAAGAATATGAACAACAGGAAAGAACATTGATTCAATTGAAGGAGTTCTTCCCTGTACAAGCGGCTGAAATTCTGGAGGAGTTAGAAGAAGACTCCAATGAAGAGATCCCAGTAGTGACCTGCTACGCCATCCGTCTTGGCAGCGACTCCGAGGATGATCTCTGTTTTCCGGAAGAGGACGAGGAGCTCACCACAACGACCAATCAAATCCAGCTCAGAAGCGGCAGGGCTCTACCGCCAAATCAGGGCAACGCCCCAAGAGGGAAGGAAAAACAAGTCACTAATGAAGAAGATGGCAGAGAACCGGCTGATGAAAACATAAGTCCTTCCTCGGTGGACTATAATGTCTTGGCGCATCTCCGGAAGCTTCCGTCTCTCCTGAGCATCTACGACGCCTTGGTCCTATCTAAGGAGCTTAGAGATGTTCTCATCCACGCTCTACAAAACCCCGAGCGGTATCAGGCCCACTTTGCGGAAATTAATATGAAAGAAGCCCAGCACGCTTTGCATGCCGCCGCAGTCACATTTAAGGATGAAGACTTGCTACTGGGAACGGCAGAGCATAATCGGCCGCTTTACGTGACCGGGTACAGCGACGGAGATCGAATTAATCGCATATTGATTGATCCGGGGTCCTCAGTGAACATCATGAACTTGCGAACTCTGAAGAGTTTGTCAATGGACGTCCGACACCTGTCAAGGGAAAGGATTGTCATTCAAGGCTTCAACCAAAATTGCCAGCAAGTTCTGGGGTCTATTGCTTTGCCAATCAAATTTGGGGATCTGCAAACTGAAGCTAAGATATACGTGATCGACGCCGACACGTCTTATAAGATTCTCTTGGGGCGGCCGTGGCTCCACGATTACGGCATCATTCCGTCAACTCTCCATCAATGCATGAAGTACACTAAAAATGGCGAAGAAAGACGCATTGACGGAGACATCCAGCCGTTCGGTGTGCATGAAGTCCGATATGAAGATTCTCGGTACTTTACGAACCACCAAAATGCTAAGCCACAACTAACTGAAGATAGAACGGCCCCAAGACTCAAAAGCAAATCTGCGCCGGCTATCACTTTCAAAAGCAAAAATACCCAAGTGCGCCCGCATTTCGGCAGCGACTCTGATGAGTCCGACGCTGGAAGCCCGTCCTTCCGCAAAACTCGCCCTCATTTCGGCAGCGATACGGACGAATCTGTTACTGAAGGCCCATCTAGCAGCAAAGTCCGCCCTCATTTTGGCAGTGACACCGAAGAGTCAGAGGAGGAGGACCTGTCGTGCAACAGCGGTGCAGATTGGACCCCCACGCAGCAAGCGAAACTACGAGAGACCTTCGAAGCTGCAGAAGGGTCCCTAGCCGTTACAAGGGTACCAGATCAAATGTGCAAAGAGCTCGATGCATTATCAATCTCCACCGTGGACCAGCTGAAAACTTTCTACGTTCCCGGGAGGAAAAGTGGACAGAAGGGCATCTTGTTTTATGGGTCAAACCCCGTTGTGCACCCGGACGACCTTTCTGTCGCGTGCCTTCCTTATGAGAGGGGCATAAGAGCCGTCCTCAATCCTAGATACTATGCGCCCGAGATGCGGGAATACTTTAAGAAGTGCGGATGCCGGTTATATCAAACGGAGTCCGAAGCAAAGTTTTACGAAGGGCTATGGTATCCTCCCCAGGTCCGAGCACTCATCGATGGACGGATTCCAGATAGACGGGGCATAGGCTACATTCAACCTGATTCCAAAGCGTGCTACATGATCCATGTTGGTGAGGCCAGCGAAAGATCAAGTGATGATGACGAGATAGCCGAGCCAGAAGAAGCTCCTCAAGAGCTCGAAGATGGCGGACAAGCAACCTTTGATGAGCTAACCGAGATTGACTTAGGAACGCCCGATAATCCAAGGCCGACCTACATCAGCTCACTCTTGTCGGAGGAAATGAAAGAGCAGATAATTGCCCTGCTGCGTGAGTTCGTCGACTGCTTCGCGTGGACGTACAAAGAAATGCCTGGCCTTTCCCCTGAGGTAGCCGTGCATAAGCTGGCTATATCTCCTGATGCTAAGCCAGTCAAACAAGCTCCTCGAAGAATGAGAAGGGAGTTGGAAGAAAAGGTCATCGAGGAAACCAAGAAACTCATCGATGCCGGCTTCATCAGGGAAGAGAAATATGCAGACTGGATCGCATGCATAGTCCCAGTGAAGAAGAAAAATGGGCAGATTCGAGTTTGTGTCGATTTCAGGGACCTCAACAAGGCATGTCCTAAAGACGACTTCCCGCTACCGGTCATGGAAATGATGGTCGATGACACCTCAAATTACGAACTGTTCACCTTTATGGATGGCTCGTCTGGATATAATCAGATCAAGATGTCGCCTGAGGATGAGAAGCACACAGCATTTCGAACCCCGATCGGAATATATTGCTACAAGGTGATGCCATTCGGACTGAAGAACGCAGGTGCTACATATCAAAGGGCGATGACTAATATCTTTGATGACCTAATCCATAAAGTCGTCGAATGCTATGTTGATGATCTGGTCGTCAAGACTAAAGCCAAGGCCGATCATATCCAAGATCTCAGGACCGTTCTCACCAGACTGAGGGAATACGATCTGAAGATGAATCCTCTGAAGTGCGCTTTTGGCGTGTCATCGGGAAAATTCCTGGGCTTCATAGTCCGACATCGAGGGATCGAAGTTGACCCGTCAAAGATAAAGGCCATCATGGAGATGCCCCCTCCGAAGAGTCTGACGCAGCTAAGATCTTTTCAAGGCAAGCTTGCTTATATACGGAGGTTTATCTCAAATTTATCAGGGAGATGTAGGCCCTTCTCAAAGCTCATGAAGAAAGGAGCTCCTTTTATCTGGGATGCTGAATGTCAAGCAGCGTTCGAAAGCATTAAACAATACTTGTTGCACCCTCCAGTGCTGGCCGCTCCCATTCCGAATAAACCGCTGATTCTCTACACTGCCGCGCTGGACGAGTCACTCGGTGCGCTCCTTGCCCAGGATAATGAGGAAGGAAAGGAAAATGCCCTCTACTACCTCAGTCGAACTCTAGTCGGGGCGGAACACAACTACTCCCCAATCGAAAAGCAATGCCTGGCTCTGATATTTGCTGTGAAGAAGCTGAGGCACTATCTGCTCGCTCATCGGGTTATGCTGATCTCCAAGGTCGACCCGCTCAAACACTTGATGACCAAAGCAAGCCTAGCCGGCAGAATGGCAAGATGGGCTGTCATGCTACTTGAGTTTGACATAGTTTACACTTCTCAGAAAGCAGTAAAAGGGCAAGCACTTGCAGACTTTCTCGCTGCTCATCCCATACCAGGAGGGTCGCCACTAAATTGTGAGTTACCCGACGAACAAGTGCTGCATCTCGAGAATGACGAGCCATGTTGGGAGCTCTACTTCGATGGGGCCTCATCAATAAGAACCTCCAGTAAATCAAGCGTCCCGGAGATAAAAGCAGGGATAGGATTGGTATTCATCACACCATCAATGGGAACCCTACGGCGTTCTTTTGCTCTCACCGAGCCTCGGACAAACAATGAAGCTGAGTATGAAGCTCTGATAGCTGGTTTGGAGCTCGCCATAGAAATGGAAATCCGTCGGCTACGAGTTTACGGTGACTCCCAGCTCGTCGTCAACCAAGTAAGCGGCGACTATAAGATTTACAAACCCGAGTTAGCTCGGTACAGAGGTCGAGTGGTGGAACTCATGAAACGGTTCACTCATATTGAACTAACGAGAGTCCCTAGAGCGTTGAACGGAAAGGCAGATGTACTCGCTCGCTTGGCCAAGGAGCTGGCTGATCCTGACATGGACGAAATTCTGATCACAGTCAGGAGCCGGCAAATCCTACCCCCTGTCTCTCTACGAGAAGAGGAAAGCGCGGAACAGAAGAGCAATCCCGCCGAAGAAGCTTCGATCGTCCAAGACGAGCCCGATTGGAGAGAACCCTTCATAGAGTACCTCCGATATGACAAGCTGCCCGAAGAAAAATCTGCGAGGATTCAGCTGAAAAAAAGAGCTCTCCGATACGTGTTTGTAAATGACACGTTATACCGCAGGTCATATGACCAACTCTGGCTCAGGTGTCTGTCATTGGCCGAAGCCCAAAAGGTCATGAAAGATGTCCACTCAGGCGTTTGCGGTGCTCACCAATCTGGCCCCAAGATGCGACTTCAAATCAAACGGCTTGGGTATTACTGGCCCACCATGATACGGGATTGCGGAGAGCATGCAAAGAAATGTTATATCTGCCAAATTCACGGTGATTTTATTCACAAGCATCCCAATCCATTGCATCCTACAGTGGCGTCGTGGCCCTTCGAAGTGTGGGGCACCGACATTGTTGGCCCAATTGATCCTCCGTCATCTAAAGGCCACCGGTTCATACTGGCCGCGACAGACTACTTCTCCAGGTGGGCTGAAGCTGTCCCGCTAAAAGAAGTCAAGACAAAGGATATTCTGACATTCTTCCAGCATAATATTCTATACCGCTTCGGTACACCAAGAAGAATCATTTCTGACAACGGGCCTTCTTTCAAGAGCTTCAATGTCTCAAGGTTCGCTACTCAGCACAAGATAGACTGGAGATATTCCTCCATCTATAATCCAAGAGCCAATGGGCTAGCCGAAGCCTTCAATAAGACTCTATGCAAGCTTCTGAGGAAAAATGCTTCAGCCAACAAGAGAGACTGGAATCTCAAGCTTCACGAGGCATTGTGGGCATATCGTACCACGCACCGTACTCCAACTCAGTCCACTCCATACTCATTGCTCTTCGGAGTGGAGGCGGTCCTCCCCCTCGAAGTCGAAGTTCCAAGCTTAAGAATGGCCGTTCAGCATGAGTTGACAGAAGAGGAAAACGTGCTCCTTCGACTTGAAGAACTAGATGCCCTCGAAGAAAAGAGGCTCGCGGTGCAGCAAAATCTGGAGCTGTACCGAGCCCAAATGTCACGGGCCTATGACAAGATAACCCGTCTCCGCTCTTTCAAGAAAGGTGAATTGGTGCTGGTCCTCAAAAGACCGATCATCCCCAATCGACATGCCAAGGGAAAATTCGAGCCGAACTGGGAAGGACCATACGTCATTGAGAAAGTGTTCGACGGAGGATCCTACCAACTAATAAGTGCCGAGGGAGAAAGGCCCATGCCACCCATCAATGGCCGATATCTCAAGAAATACTACACGTGAATACTCCAAGTCGCAGGCGAATTGAGCACATCAGCCCTACGGTCTGGATCAGACATCCTGCAAAACCGTATACAATCCACGGGCGTAAACGACCCCTATTTCTCCCGAATCCTGCCGGTGAGACTACTTTAAAGTCCCACCAGCGGCAAAAAAAAAAAAAAAAAAAAAAAGTAAAAAAAAAAAAACGGTATGTTCACAAGCAAAACGGGCACGGATGAAAACCCGAAAGGGCTCCGTGAGTAAAAACAGCAGGACTACCGGCGAGTCTGTGAAAACCCGAAAGGGCGCAAACTCGTAAAAAGGAAAGGAGGTGAAATACACTCACAAAGTCCTCTCGACCTTGTGAGGAGAAAACCCCTGCGTGAGATCCTTACGACTCACAAAGGAGCAACACACTTAGGAATCCTCACGATTCCTAAGGAGAAAATACACCTACGAGATCCTTTCGACTCGTAGGGAGAAAATGCTTTTATGGGACCCTCACGGCCCATAAAATTGAAAAGCCTTAGGTGGTAGGGACCCAAACCTAACTCCTAAGCCATCGTTCCCCAACGGGCAACGGCAAATGATGATTCGCTCCTGGCATCTCGCTTCAGTGTTAGCGGTGCTGATGCCGACCAAAAACCCAAATCCCAAGTCCTCCCGAGGCAAATGATGAGTTGCTCCTGGCATTATTCCAGTGCAGCAATGCTGATGCCAAACAAGATCCAAATTCCAAGTCCCCAAACGGCGAATGATGAGTCGCTCCTGGTACCACATTCCAGTGCAGCGATGCAGACGCCAACCAAAATCCTATTTCTCAAAATTCTCACGGCCCTACGGTGGGTCCCCAAATCGACCATCGTATACAATCCACGGGCTCAAATAATTCTCATCACCCTCAGGCCCCACCGTAATCACCAGTCACGCGGCCGGTCTCCGCCTTTGGAATTATGCTCCATTGAGAAGACCCACTCATGTGTCCTCACGATACATAAGGAGAAAACCCCTGCATGAGATCCTTACGACTCATAAAGGGAAAACACACTTAGGAGTCCTCACGACTCTTAAGGAGAAAATACACCTGCGGGATCCTTACGACTCGTAGGGAGAAAATGCTTTTATGGGACCCTCATGGCCCATAAAATTGAAAAGCCTTAGGCGATGGGGATCTAAACCTGTCTCCTGAGCCATCGCTCCCCAATCCCCAAGTGGCGAATGATGAGTCGCTCCTGGTACCATATTCCAGTGTAGCGATGCAGACGCCAACCAAATTCCAAATCTCAATCCCCAACGGCGAATGATGAGTCGCTCCTGGTACCATATTCCAGTGCAGCGATGCAGACGCCGACAAAATCCCAAATTTTTTTCGGCCCTACGGTCTGGATCATACATCCTGCAAAACCGTATACAATCCACGGGCGTGAAACAATCCCAATCTCTCCCAGATCCTCTTGGGGCAAATGATGAGTTGCTCCTGGCATTATTCCAGTGCAGCAATGCAGATGCCAAACAAAAACTAAAATCCCAGAATCCTCTCAGTGACAGATGATGATTCGCTCCTGGTACCATATTCCAGTATAGCGATGCTGATGTCAACCCAAATCAAAATCAACAAGTCAATTTCCACTCCGACACCGCAGAAAGCGGAGCGAGTCAGAATCCAATCTCGACACCGCAAGAAGCGGAGCAAGTCAAGTCTACCCCCTGACACTGCAAGAAGCAGAGCAAGTCAAATCAAGCATCGACCGTCCACGTCGCTAAAAGGGCAGCATCGACCGTCCACGTCGCTAAAAGGGCAGCACCGACCGTCCACGTCGCTAAAAGGGCAGCACCGACCGTCCACGTCGCTAAAAGGGCAGCACCGACCGTCCACGTCGCTAAAAGGGCAGCACCGACCGTCCAAGTCGCTAAAAGGGCAGCACCGACCGTCCAAGTCGCTAAAAGGGCAGCACCGACCGTCCACGTCGCTAAAAGGGCAGCACCGACCGTCCAAGTCGCAAAAAGGGCAGCATCGACCGTCCAAGTCGCAAAAAGGGCAGCACCGACCGTCCACGTCGCAAAAAGGGCAGCATCGACCGTCCACGTCGCTAAAATGGCAGCATCGACCGTCCAAGTCGCAAAAAGGGCAGAACCGACCGTCCAAGTCGCAAAAAGGGCAGAACCGACCGTCCAAGTCGCAAAAAGGGCAGCATCGACCGTCCAAGTCGCTAAAAGGGCAGCACCGACCGTCCACGTCGCTAAAGTGGCAGCACCGACCGTCCACGTCGTAAAAAGGGCAGCACAGGATTCCTACAAAGCGGGAACCAGACCACTCCGGGCCAGGGAAACGTCTATCACGGACACTCCGTCTCGGAGACGTGTCAAGCAATGACCGTCCATGTCGTAAAAAGGGCAGTGCCAGCTTCCCAAAAAGCGGGGACCAAATCAGGTCGCCTCCAAGTAAAAGAAGATCCATCAATTTCATGCACACTACCTACATATGTGGTGTGCATTTATTGATGGGGGGCAATTTGTTGGGGTAAAAATTTACACCCCGGTTGACCAAGTCAAAATCAAAGTCAACCCCAAGCCAAGTGGGCCCAAGTCCAGATCCAGTGGGCCCATGCCCGGGTCGAGCCCGATCATGAAGCGGCCGGCCTCCCCCCATGCCAAGATAAAAATCTTGTAATAAATAATTTTGTTGCATTTCTTTTATTTTATTTATGGATAAATGTAAGAAAAATAGGCATAAAGCCAAATTTTTGTAAAGCCCGTGGCTTATGTGCAAAAAGAAATGGCACATGAGCCATGAAATAGGCAAAATGCCATTTTGTGAAGCCCAAGGGGCTATGTGTAAAGTGTATAGCCTATATAGGCAAAGATAATGAAATATCTCACCAACTTTTTCTCTCTCCAAAAAAGTTTCAGAGCTGAGCTCTTTCTTCCTTCTCCAAGGTTCCAAAACCTTCTTCTTTCTTTTGAATTAAATCAAGAGTTTTACTCTTCCTTTTTCAAAACAAATTAGTTTTTCACCACAAAACCCATCAAGGGGAACTCAGATCTTCCATCAGATCTCAAAAAGAAAAGATTTTGAAATCCCACATCTCTTGATCTTCAAGATCCAGCTAACAGAGGAGGAAGAAGAAGAACATTTTTCACTAAACCCTTAAAAAAAAAAAGAAGAAAAACACATTCAGGAGTCCAACTCCTCTCTGATTTCTCTTCTGAGAAATTTTTTTTAGGCTAAAAGCCTGTTGTGCCTCACCTGCGCGCTTGCGCAAGTGCGCAAGTCGCCCGCGTGCCGACACGTGGCGCGCGCGCTTGCGCAACTGCGCAAGTGCGCAAGTCGCCAGTGTGCCGACACGTGGCGCGCGCTTGCGCAACTGCGCAAGTGCGCAAGTCGCCCGCGTGCCGACACGTGGCGCGCGCGCTTGCGCAACTGCGCAAGTGCGCAAGTCGCCCTCATGCCGACACGTGGCGCGCGCTTGCGCAACTGCGCAAGTGCGCAAGGCGCCCGCGTGCCGACACGTGGCGCGCGCGCTTGCGCAACTGCGCAAGTGCGCAAGTCGCCCGCGTGCCGACACGTGGCGCGCGCGCTTGCGCACCTGCGCATCCCTTGGATGTCTTTTCCCCCTCTTTTTGTGTACATATATACATATATACATATGTATACAAATTTATACATACACGTACTCCACGACACTGTCCCTGTTAGAAAAAAATTTCTAACGGGGCGCTGCCCCGCACCCCGCAAGGGGGCTGCTAGCCCCCTTGACCCCCAGCCCGCTATGCGGGTAGCGGGACCCCCGTAAAAACTCTGCGTGGCTCCCGATATATCCAAAACCCCCTTTCAAAACACACGTATACTGCACATTGAGTTCGCATGACCAGTTTAACCCGTTAATCGGAGGTTCCCTCGCCCCAAAGGCGATGGGTAATTAACGGCAGCTTAGTCCGCGGCTGCCGGAGATTCGGATCCCCACAATCATTAAACCCCGGCCTACCCTAGGCCGGGGGAATCTGTAGTACGCCTGACAAGCGCGCGCGTATTCCCATCTCACTGGGGTGATGAAAAACACCCTACAGATTCTGGCACGCCCGGTGGGACCAATCTCTCCTCCCATATTTCGGGTTAAACGTTCATACGAACTCAATCAATATACATATCGATTGCCTATACTGAAATGATGTTTTTTTTTTTTTCGTGCAGCAATCAACCTTCAACGACAATGTCTTCCCAGACGAATTCAACTTCCAAAGCGACCCCGATTCCGTACGTGGTCAAGATCAACGCTCGTGTGGTTCTCCCCGCAAGCCTCAGTCGACAATGGGAGGAACCGCCCCGCCAGTTTGGCTCCGTCATCATCTACCCTGCCGGAAGCGCTCATCTGGCGGAGATCCCGGCGGAACAGGTGGCCAAGCCGGTCTCAAGGGGTAAGAGGCCGAATGTCGTGATCGCCAAGGCACCACAACCGAAACTTAAGATGGTGTCTGAACGAGTCCCTGGCGCTCTAGCTGGGGGCAAGACTTCCGATGCGAAGGCCAACATCAAATGTCGCGGACGAGCTCAGGCGATAACTCCAACAAATGCACAATCGAGCGTATCTCCAAGGCCCTCCATCGCCCGGTCTGCGGCGTCTTCCCAAAAAGCCGAAGTCTGCCAGGTGCTTAGAACAGAAAAGTTAAGGCAGAAGCGGCTCAGGTATCGAGCCAACAAGAGGGCCAAGGCTTCGGCCAAATGGAATCGTGCGAAGTTCCAAGTGCAGGGTTGCCCGGCGACGACGGCCGAGTCGGACGTAAGAATTAGCAATTCCTTCGAGCCCCTGAAGTGGGTTCAGAAAAATGCCATGACCGCCAGAATCAAGAAGACAGCGGTCCGAACAGAGCCACAAAGAGACGTGTCCCGGCCCCAACAGAAAAAGTATGACACTGTCTCTTCAAGAGTCTATCAAGCACTCTGTGCCGCGCGAAAGCAGCGGGGCAAACCCAGAAAAGAAGCGCCAGCACCATTCAAGAACCTGGTTAGGCCGGCCGCCTTCAATCGACTACCGGCTACCGAAGCAAGCGGGTCAAGACAGCGATCCGTGAAATCAGCTGCCAATGATAGAAAGACGGCCGGATATATCGTCCATACGGTCTATATGGCGGGCGGGCGCCCTAGCGACAACCTTCGCAGCAAAAGCAAGGACGGGGCCACCACATCCCAAGCCCAATCTAGCCTGAATGTGGTTGCCGCCGCCCAAGAACAGCCGCCCTTGCTGGATGAAGAAGACCCTCTCGATGAGGATGATAGGCAGATAGACCCCTCGATCCATGCAGAGTCGAGCTCGGACAGCGAGGAAGAGCCGACTTTCCGCCCTAGGACCGCGGAGCAAGAGCTGCTTCAAGAACTTCGAAAACAGCTCAGGAGCAAAGATAAAGAGATGGCCAAGCTCTATTCAAAGATTGACGACTTAACGAACGTGGTGATGCAGCTTACGGCTCAAATTGCTCGAGCGCCTCCTAATCAAGCACAAGCCGCTACTAATCAGCCGGGTGATGACAATCCGAGGCAGCCAATGCCTGTTCCTTTGGGACCAAGACTGGTCGAGCCGAATGAAAGCCGGCTACATTCTGCTTCTGGGGACGCCTTGGCCTCGGATAGCACTATCCCGCTAACACAGGATCGGATAATGGATTTGGTCACCAGCAAGGTTAAAACATTGGTGGCCGAAGCTGAAGCTCAGAAAGAAATCGGCAGTAGTGGGCGGCCATATCCCGCGCAGTACGATCTGATTGAGTTCCCAAGCGGCTACGTCATTCCTAAGTTCGGAAGATTTGATGGAACGGGGAATGCAAACCAGCACGTCGCCCACTTCAAAGCATCGTGCGGAAATACAGGGGGCAACGATGCGCTCCTTCTTCGTCAGTTTGTCAACAGCCTGACCGGCGTCGCCTTCGACTGGTATGCGAGTATACCGGATGGGTCCGTCATTACCTTTGCCCAAATGGAGTCCCTGTTTCGGCAAAGGTTCATGAGTGTCAGTGATAAAATCTCCATTGCCGACCTTGTGAGGACCAAGCCGGGGAAGAATGAAAGCAACACTGAATTTATCGCTCGATGGCGTAATCTCACAGTCAAGTGCGAACCGCCGCTGGAGCAGGACCAGTCCGTCAGCCTTCTTATTGGGAACCTCAGCAATTGGATGGTCCCATTCTTGTGTACAGCGGGCCTCAAGACGTTTCAGGAGCTAACCAAGAAAGTCCAAATGCTGGAACGCTCGAAGCAAGAGTCCCCGCCAGACTCTCAGAGAGACAAAACCTGGAAAAGAAAGCGGGACGACAACCGTAGAAGCGGGAGTTCCAGCAGTACCAATGTCTTCAATGCCTCCGACAATGAAGAAAAGCGAAGGGCGGGCGAATCCAAAACCAACCGGTCTCGAAAGCCATTGCTGGGAGGAGATGGGCCTTCCCTAGAGGAGAAAAAGAACAAGGTTTACTCTTTCAGAAGGGACAAGGTCCGCAAGATATTTAAAGATGCCTTGAACAATGGCCTACAACTGCGCAAGTGCGCAAGTCGCCCGCGTGCCGACACGTGGCGCGCGCGCTTGCGCACCTGCGCATCCCTTGGATGTCTTTTCCCCCTCTTTTTGTGTACATATATACATATATACATATGTATACAAATTTATACATACACGTACTCCACGACACTGTCCCTGTTAGAAAAAAATTTCTAACGGGGCGCTGCCCCGCACCCCGCAAGGGGGCTGCTAGCCCTCTTGACCCCCAGCCCGCTATGCGGGTAGCGGGACCCCCGTAAAAACTCTGCGTGGCTCCCGATATATCCAAAACCCCCTTTCAAAACACACGTATACTGCACATTGAGTTCGCATGACCAGTTTAACCCGTTAATCGGAGGTTCCCTCGCCCCAAAGGCGATGGGTAATTAACGGCAGCTTAGTCCGCGGCTGCCGGAGATTCGGATCCCCACAATCATTAAACCCCGGCCTACCCTAGGCCGGGGGAATCTGTAGTACGCCTGACAAGCGCGCGCGTATTCCCATCTCACTGGGGTGATGAAAAACACCCTACACACATTGCCAGCTCCACAGCCTGCTCAGACTCCCGCACGCTCCGCATTGTATGATTTATTGATCGAGGAGCATGTAGGGTTTTCTTAACACCTCTATTAGGGTTTAGAAGCATCATACATGCTATAACAATAAAATTTTGAGGTGCTAAGCAAACTATACAAAGAATCGAACTAGAATATATGAAGTAACTATTAATAGTATCAACAATTAAGAGTTAAGTTATACTAAGTGATGAGACTACAACCTTTGTAGACCTCTTTGGAAGACTCCTTGGCTTTGAAAGGGTTCGCTTGATCAAATCCTCGTCCACGATGATCCACCCGAAGCACTTTGCTCTAAGCTTGATGCTTCCTTCGATCTTTGAAAAACTTGAAGCACAACACCCTACACAAGATAGCTAAGGTTGTGTAGGATGATGAAGTGGTTGCTATTCTTATTTAATACCTTTTCTTTTCTTTCTCTAACTCTATTTTAACATTTAAAAGAGAGCTAGGGTTTTGATGAAGAAGATGGCTCTCTCTTTTCTTTTGGAATGATAATGATAATAATGTAAAAATAAAAATGAGAGAGAGAGAGATATCTTATCATAACCATAACTATAGTTAAAATAATATCTAGATATTTCAATTTAGGTCAAAAGGCAAAAGGAAATGAAACCATGGTTGAGTTAAATACAACCATGGAAATGTGTAGAAAAGTGTGGAAAGAATGACTCATAAATCTTTTCTTTTGCCTTTAAACTTTATTGAAAATATCCATATATATTACTTTACCTACAATATGATTCTTATATTACCATCCTCTTTGTATCATCAACCATGATACTTTTCATGTATGTATGTATGTATGCACATCATCATGTACATATACATGCATGTATCCATAAGAAGAAAAGGATTTAAATAAATAATATAAAAGCCAATATTAAATCAACACTTGATTTAATAAATTGGTCATATCTTATACGACCTGACTAATATTAAATGCCCGATTAAAATACAGTATCATATACTAGTATTTAATCGAGGCTCCGCACATATCTCATATGTGCACCACTTCGTTTCGCCAGAGCCGAGAAACTTCTATGTGGGACTCTAAGACTCGTCAATACGCCAGCAGTAGATGATGATCATATCAAACACCTACAAGCCGCAAGCGGTCAGCTAAACGTAACGGCCACCCAGGTATTGAGCGATCAGAATAAGAACAAGCGAACCTGTCAAAACTCCTGTCAATCCATCCGGCAACACTAACCGTACAGTCCGGTCTCTTCGTCAGATATGCTGCATATCGAGTCTAGGGATGGACTCGTCGACCCCAATAACTCAATAAGTCATGCCGGTATATGGTCTATAACAGATCGAGAAACTTACTGATAACACTTATCAGTAATATCTCAGCAGCCCTGGCCAGGGACTTCCCGTTATAGCCAATCGTGCACAGCACAACATCAACCCCCAATACCGGGAGAGACGAAACCCCTCCTATCGCTCACTGCCTCCACATGCCTCGAGACTATACCCAAAATCCACCGGTTTGTACGACTCAGTAGAGCCGCAGTAGGGTGGAGATCAAAGTACAGTGGGAGGACACACAAGACTCTATGACGATCTCGGGTCTACAGACTAACCTGTACCAGTGTCACCTGAGAACTGCTATCCGACGTATGATATAATACCATATAGGAGTTCTCGGTGAGTCCGTTCAGTGTACCCAGTCTCACTGAGCACCCGTATACTATCTTCGGTGTCAACACACCAGACGGATATGAGATCATCCATCGCCCATCATATGGAACAAGAATGGTATACGCTAGTCTAAACTGGAATATCGATGCCCTGTCTCGATATACCTACGACTAGGAACATTTCAAGGATATGCTTATAAACTACAGATGTCCCACTAGTATGATCCACATCATAATGCCAGTAGTCAAGCCAATATCCTTAGGGCTTTATCAACATGCACCAAATGAATATAAACATGATCAAGTGAACATATGATAAAGCAAAACCAGATAGCATACTATCATATCGAGCAAGACTGTCCCCCGAATATATATATATATATATATATATATATATATATATATATATATATATATATCAGTACATACACTATCTCATAATGGCCTCTAGGGCATACATATATCCAACAATCTCCCACTTGCACTAAGGCCAATTATTGGCATATCTCATACCCAATATCTCAAAAAGTCGCTCATGCTGCGGCTGAGGGAGGGCCTTGGTGAATGGATCCGCAACGTTGTTCTTTGTGTCTACTCTCTTATTCTCGATCTCGCGGCGATCAACTATCTCCCGGATCACATGATATCGCCTCAGGATGTGTCTGGACTTTTGATGGGACCTGGGCTCTTTGGCCAACGCCATAGCCCCATTATTGTCACAATACAGAGGTATTGGATCAATAATGGTTAGAACTACTCCTAGCTCCGCGATGAACTTTCTCATCCAGACGGCTTCCTTGGCAGCATCATTTGCAGCAATATATTCAGCTTCCATCGTTGAGTCTGCAACGGTATCCTGTTTGGAACTCTTCCAACTCACCGTCCCTCCATTGAGGGTAAATGCAAACCCTGAGATAGACTTGCTGTCATCCTTGTCACTCTGGAAGCTCGAATCGGTAAAGGCCTCCATTTGGAGATCCCCATTACCATATATCAAGAACAATTCTTTAGTCCTTCGCAAGTACTTAAGAATGTTCTTTACAGCAATCCAGTGATTTTCCCTTGGGTTAGATTGATTCCTGCTTACTACACTAAGTGCATAAGCAACATCAGGGCGTGTACATAACATTGCATACATTATCGATCCTACTGCCGAAGCATAGGGAATAATGCTCATGCGAGCTCTCTCTATATCAGACTTTGGGCAATCGTCTTTTGAGAGAGTGACTCCGTGGCAAGCGGGTAAGGCACCCCGCTTGGATTCTTCCATACTAAATCTCTTTAGGATGGTGTTTATGTACTTGGTTTGGGACAATCCCAATAACCGTTTGGATCTATCCTTATAGATCCGTATACCCAATATGTATGTGGCATCTCCCAGGTCCTTCATGGAGAACCTTTGTGATAAGAATGATTTGACCGACTGTAGCATAGGAATGTCATTTCCTATCAGAAGTATGCCATCTACGTACAATACGAGGATTGCGACATTTCTTCCTACAGTCTTCTTATAAACACAAGGTTCATCTGGATTTTTGATGAAATCAAACTCTTTGATAACATCATCAAAACAGATGTTCCAACTCCGTGATGCCTGCTTTAATCCATAAATGGATTTAAGTAGCTTACATGCTTTACCGCTGCTCCCACTATCAATGAATCCCTCTGGCTGATCCATATAAACGCATTCCTCTAAATCACCATTTAGAAATGCAGTTTTAACGTCCATCTGCCGGATTTCATAGTCGTAGTGAGCAGCAATAGCAAGTAGGATCCGAATGGATTTAAGCATGGCTACCGGAGAGAAAGTCTCGTCATAGTCCAAACCTGGTCTTTGACGAAAACCTTTCGCTACCAACCTTGCCTTATAGGTCTCTACCTGTCCATCTACACCGATCTTTCTTTTAAAGATCCATTTGCATCCCACAGGTTTTATCCCGGAGGGTACATCTTCCAAAGTCCATACTTTGTTGGTGTACATGGACTCCATTTCGGATCTCATGGCATCCAGCCAATTCACAGAGTCACCATTCGTGATAGCCTGATGAAAGCTGGCAGGATCATCATCATCCATGATGCAATCTTCTCTATCACCATCAACGAGAAAACCGTAGTATCTCTCCGGTGGGCGAGAAATCCTACCAGATCTACGGAGTGGCTGAGGTTCATTAGATTCTGTTATAACTTCAGGTTCAGCCAAGTTGTCATTTGTAACTTGTGTTTCTAGAACTTCTTCTAGATCTACCACATTGCCATTTGTATTGTTTGAAAAAATATCATCTTCTAAAAAGGTGGCATACTGAGAAACAAACACTTTTTGTTCCTCTTTGTGGTAAAAAAGATACCCAAACGAATGTTTAGGATATCCTACAAATATACATTTGACTGATCGTGTCTCGAGTTTGTCTGGATTCTGCTTTTTAACAAAAGCCGGACAACCCCAAATCTTAACTCTTTTAAGAGATGGTTTCTTCCCATGCCATATCTCATATGGAGTGGTAGACACGGTCTTGGTTGGAACTTTGTTTAACAGAAAAGCTGCTGTTTCCAATGCATGCCCCCAAAACGAGAGAGGTAACTCAGCATCACTCATCATGGATCGTACCATATCTAATAGGGTACGGTTCCTTCGTTCTGACACACCGTTGTGCTGTGGTGTGTAAGGTGGAGTGAGCTGAGAGAGAATCCCATTCTCTTTTAGGAAGTCTAAGAACTTAGTACTTAAGTACTCTCCACCTCGATCTGATCGAAGTATCTTGATACTCTTTCCTGTTTGGTTTTCTACTTCATGTTTATACTCCTTGAATTTCTCGAAAGCTTCAGATTTATGTTTTATCAAATATACATAACCAAATCTTGAGAAATCATCAGTAAAAGTTATGAAGTATGAAAAACCGCCTCTTGCATGTGTAGACATTGGTCCGCATACATCACTATGTATGAGGCCTAAGAGCTCAGTAGCTCTTTCTCCGTGTCCTGTAAACGGGGTTTTGGTCATTTTACCTTTGATACAAGACTGGCAAGTTGCATAAGATTTATACTCAAATGAATTTAAATATCCATCTTTATGAAGCTTGTTTAGTCTTGTTTCATTAATATGACCAAGTCTACAATGCCAAAGAAAAGCTTCATTTATCTCTGAAAATTTTCTTTTATTTTTATGTTGTACGTTGAAAACTGTGTGTTGATTAAGGACGTATATCCCGTTATTTAATGTACCACAACCAATCAACTCTTGATTCAGTCTAATGTTCATAACATTGTGTTGCACAGCAAAATGATACCCTTCATTGTCTAACAAGGAAACATATATAATATTACAAAGCATGCTTGGTACAAAATAACACGGGTTCAAAACCAATATACAACCCGAAGGCAAACCTAGGTGATACTCTCCTACTGAAACTGCATTTACATTGGAACCATTTCCAACTTGGAGAGTATGATCACCTGTCTTCGGAACTCTGCTATTTCTTAACGCCTGCACAGAATTGCAAATATGAGAACCCGAACCGGTATCCAATACCCACGAAGCAGAATTAATAGAAAAACAGTTTTCAATTACGAACACACCTGAAGCTGAAGCATCACCATGCTTCTTCTTGAGTGCTAGGTACTCAATACAGTTCCTCTTCCAGTGTCCCGTCTTCTTGCAATGGAAACATTCACCTTTCTCTGATGCCCCAACCTTGGACTTGCCTTTTCCCTTCACCTTTTTGAGTCCACCCTTAGGTTTGGTGGGTTTCTTCTTCATCTTTCCCTTGGCCTTAGCCTTTGGGTAAGATGAGGAGGATTGCCCAACAGACATAACGGGAGTCTTCACTGACTTCAGTGTGCTCTCTGCACTCCTTAACATATTAAGGAGTTCAGGCAGTTCCTTCTCCATGTTGTGCATGTTGAAATTAACGATGAACTGAGCAAAGGTGGATGGGAGAGACTGTAGAATAATATCTGTATACTGTTCATTGTCCATTGTCCACCCAAGGTCCTCAAGCTCTTCTATGAGAGCAATCATTTTCAGAACATGGTCTCCTACTGCTGTGCCAGCGGTCATGCGCATCTGAAACAGTTTCTTAGACGCTTCGTATCGTAATACGCGGGATTGCTCTCCATACAACTCTTTTGTGTGGAGAAATATGGCTTTTACGTCCATATTCTCGTGCTGCTTCTGATGTGTGTTATCCATCGATGCAAGCGCGAGGGATTTTGCCGTGGCACAGTCAGCGTCCCATGTCTTGTGGATTTCCCTATCCGCAACTGAAGGTTTAGGACCTAGGGGGGCAAGGCTGGAGCTATGAGGACATATGATACTTTATCATAAGTCAAGGCTATATTTAAATTCCTCAGCCAATCTTTATAGTTGGTCCCATTCAGCTTGTTTTTATCTAATAGAAGCTTAAGTCCTGTCATGGGTATCTGCCATTAAGAGAGAGAAAAGAATACACTTAGTGAATGCTCTTGCAAAGATCAGATTGGTTATTATCTTGTCTAATCGATGTCTCCCACTGTTTTTATCAAATTTTCTTTAAAACCTTTTAAAAAGAAAACTAGCCGGGATTAATTACATTCTACAACTTCGCCAACCTCTCAGCCAGGCCAGTGCCGGTACTCGAGGGAGGTTCCCCGTGCTTTCGCACGGACCTAATTAAAGTAAACCTCGTCTTCCCAGAGGCGTAGCCCCGTTTGGCACCTTTCTAGACACCTACCGAGTCAGCTAATTGTAAAGTGCAAAATTCTCCCGGGAGCAACATTTGCTCGCAGTGGGATCGGGATCCTATTATCATATAGTAGGTATACAATCTCATTGTAATTTTCAACTCTTGAAATTCCCGATATGATTTTTACCCCTAGTACTTATGACCTTAACTAAAGTCAACATATCATAAGTACTAGTCAAGTTCTTCCCGTCATTTCGTGATTAACTAGACCCACTCATATGACCCTTAACTAAAGTCAACATAATCATATGAATATCCTAACTAATCTGCATCTTATGCAGGGTAGGAAGACATCACTCAGCTACCGTTCACTGCGCCTTAACTAAAGTCAAAATACGCAGCACGAATACTAAGTACTTTGCTTCCTAAAATGACGGAGGGTGGCGGATAGTTTTTAAGAAAACTTTTGACGCTTTGAACTTGATATTATTGTAGAATCTAATGGGTTTAAAAAAAGGAGTGGCTTAAGCTCCGCATTTTGAAACTTGCTTTTTATAAAAAAGGCCGAGTGTGTTTCAAATCTGATTCTACAATATCCTTTTAGGTTCATTTATCTTTTACATTAATCTCATTAATGTAGTCCCATCATTTAAATCCTAAGCCATTACGGAGAGAAACGAAAATATAACGTACACTTATGCCACTCGCATTCGTCACAGTGTCCTGATATGCACCGTTAGGTTACTTAACTAACGACATACCGGGACGGGGCTAGTGCGGGTGTAAAACATAAGTAACGTCTAATATATATCATATATATATATATATAATATTTCATTTGTCTCAGATATGTATTAAAAGATCACATCAGATAATGAAAACAGCAGAAGCACATAAAGGATATCTAGGAGGTCCGTATTTTATATTTAGCCAGCAATAAAAATACGGATTCCACGGTCGCAATAAATAGCCAAGCCCACACCCCTAGACCCCTACGAGAGCGGCAAGCGACCCTACCAATTCTGGAGTTTAGGAAACCCGGTCTCGACTCCTCGAGATGGCCTCCCACTGAACCCAAGAACCCGGTCACTTGTGCCCTCCACCTTGGGTCTGTCCTAATACGGAAAAGTAAATAATATACAACACTGGTGACAACAACCTCACCCCGGAAGTGCCCCAAATAAAAGAATATTACATACAAATTAATTTTACATGAATTAAAAGAATACTCTCATCTCACATAAAAAAAGAAAACCCCCGGCTATTCATTGCGACAATCCTGCATATCAAATCTCATCGACACATAATATCAAATATCATCAACGTAAGTAACTATGCATACACCGATCGTCATTGATGTATAGCAACGAAAACCGGTAATACATACTACACTTACGGTCACAGAGGAATAAAATGGGAAAAATACAACAATTGAAATCTTTAACTGCCTTTAGACAACACAAATCCGGAATATCACATATACAAGATTTCATGCCTAAATAATGTAAAGCTCGCATTTGGGTCTCATTCAAGAAAACACCTTTTCAAAACAAACCGGATAATTCAACAAGATTTCCATTTATCCCGAGACCGAACTGCTAGATTTACACGCAACAAACAAATTTGTAGATTTCAATTATTATATCACATACTATTAAATTAAGCGACGTTGAAACATACGATCAAACGATTTAAACAACCACAGACTGCTCTGAAATCTCAACACCTGAGCAGATTCTAAAAATACCAGTAACATCAGAAAACATATATGGGCCAGCACAAGAAAATACGGCCCATGAATCAACTATACCACCGCGGAACCGCCGCAACAAGCCTCTTGGGCCGCGGTTCCGCGGCCGTATAGTCGATTTAGGGGATCGTTTTCTGGTGAGCCCATATATTTCCCTGCTTAATTTTTTACATATTTTTAATTTGAAAAATTCCAGGTTTTTAAAAAATTTCCAGAGAGCACCCCCCGGGTGTCGTTTTTCATCCGTTCGATGTTTTCAACGTCGTCTAGGTTACCACAAAGCTCTAGCTTGGCTCTGATACCACTGTAGGGTTTTCTTAACACCTCTATTAGGGTTTTGAAGCATCATACATGCTATAACAATAAAATTTTGAGATGCTAAGCAAACTATACAAAGAATCGAACTAGAATATATGAAGTAACTATTAATAGTATCAACAATTAAGAGTTAAGTTATACTAAGTGATGAGACTACAACCTTTGTAGACCTCTTTGGAAGACTCCTTGGCTTTGAAAAGGTTCGCTTGATCAACTCCTCGTCCACGACGATCCACCCGAAGCACTTTGCTCTAAGCTTGATACTTCCTTCGATCTTTGAAAAACTTGAAGCACAACACCCTACATAAGATAGCTAAGGTTGTGTAGGATGATGAAGTGGTTGCTATTCTTATTTAATACATTTTCTTTTCTTTCTCTAACTCTATTTTAACATTTAAAAGAGAGCTAGGGTTTTGAGGAAGAAGATGGCTCTCTCTTTTCTTTTGGAATGATAATGATAATAATGTAAAAAGAAAAATGAAAGAGAGAGAGATATCTTATCATAACCATAACTATAGTTAAAATAATATCTAGATATTTCAATTTAGGTCAAAAGGCAAAAGGAAATGAAACCATGGTTGAGTTAAATTCAACCATGGAAATGTGTAGAAAAGTGTGGAAAGAATGACTCATAAATCTTTTCTTTTGCCTTTAAACTTTATTGAAAATATCCATATATATTACTTTATTTACAATATGATTCTTATATTGCCATCCTCTTTGTATCATCAACCATGATACTTTTCATGTATGTATGTATGTATGTATGCACATCATCATGTACATATACATGCATGTATCCATAAGAAGAAAATGATTTAAATAAATAATATAAAAGCCAATATTAAATCAACACTTGATTTAATAAATTGGTCATATATTATACGACCTGACTAATATTAAATGCCCGATTAAAATACAGTATCATATACTAGTATTTAATCGAGGCTCCGCACATATCTCATATGTGCACCACTTCGTTTCGCCAGAGCCGAGAAACTTCTATGTGGGACTCTAAGACTCGTCAATACGCCAGCAGTAGATGATGATCATATCAAACACCTACAAACCGCAAGCGGTCAGCTAAACGTAACGGCCACCCAGGTATTGAGCGATCAGAATAAGAACAAGCGAACCTGTCAAAACTCCTGTCAATCCATCCGGCAACACTAACCGTACAGTCCGGTCTCTTCGTCAGATATGCTGCATATCGAGTCTAGGGATGGAATCGTCGACCCCAATAACTCAATAAGTCATGCCGGTATATGGTCTATAACAGATCGAGAAACTTACTGATAACACTTATCAGTAATATCTCAGCAGCCCTGGCCAGGGACTTCCCGTTATAGCCAATCATGCACAGCACAGCATCAACCCCCAATACCGGGAGAGACGAAACCCCTCCTATCGCTCACTGCCTCCACATGCCTCGAGACTATACCCAAAATCCACCTGTTTGTACGACTCAGTAGAGCCGCAGTAGGGTGGAGATCAAAGTACAGTGGGAGGACACACAAGACTCTATGACGATCTCGGGTCTACAGACTAATCTGTACCAGTGTCACCTGAGAACTGCTATCCGACGTATGATATAATACCATATAGGAGTTCTCGGTGAGTCCGTTCAGTGTACCCAGTCTCACTGAGCACCCGTATACTATCTTCGGTGTCAACACACCAGACGGATATGGGATCATCCATCGCCCATCATATGGAACAAGAATGGTATACGCTAGTCTAAACTGGAATATCGATGCCCTGTCTCGATATACCTACGACTAGGAACATTTCAAGGATATGCTTATAAACTACAGATGTCCCACCAGTATGATCTACATCATAATGCCAGTAGTCAAGCCAATATCCTTAGGGCTTTATCAACATGCACCAAATGAATATAAACATGATCAAGTGAACATATGATAAAGCAAAACCAGATAGCATACTATCATATCGAGCAAGACTGTCCTCCATATATATATATATATATATATATATATATATATATATCAGTACATACACTATCTCATAATGGCCTCTAGGGCATACATATATCCAACAGAGCAGACGCGCCAGATTCTGGCGTTTATCAGAGGTGGAGCTGGACCGAGTTAGGGTAGCTTTTTGATTCTTATATTTTAAACATGTATTTATTTATATGATACATATTGTACTACATTTTGGACGATATTGATATTGGTGGTGTTTGCGTGTTTATATTGATATCATATTCTGCTTGTTGGTTTCTTTTGTATATTATGCGTGATGTGATTATGAATACTGCGATATATGTTCTGCGTGATGATTAATTTTATATATGATCGATATATAAATTATTGTGCACAGGACGAGAAAAAAATAGGCATCTCTTTTTTTAAAAAAACCCTGATAATATGTACCTATGGATTTAACCGTAGGGCCCTTCGTTGCCCCTACAGATTAATCCGTAGGGCCCAACTATGTACCTACAGATTTATCCGTAGGGGCAAAATATCAGGATACCTGATATTTTGCCCCTATGATCTCAGTATCAGGGTTTAAGCTTGCCCCTACGGATATATCCGTAGGGGAAAACAAATGCCCTTACACAGTTATCCGTAGGGGAAAAATATCATGATACCTGATATTTTGCTCCTACGGATATATACCTACGCACTTATCCGTAGGGGCCACTACTTGGCCCTACGAATACGTCCGTAGATACACCTAATCTATTTTATAAAACCGTAAATAAAATAAATTTTTTGTCCCTACGACCTATTCCGTAGGGCAAATTGGACCTATACATAATTCCGTAAGGGCAATTTTTAGTCCGTAGGGGCAACTTCAAGGTTTCGACTTGCACTTACGGCGTTTGTACCTACAGGGTATTTTCTTGTCCCTACGGATATATCCATAGGGGCAGTGGTTTGCTCCTACGGATATATCCGTAGGGGCAACCCTTATTTGTAGTAGTGTAAGTGGGGACTAACACAAGACTTTGGATAAATTGAAAGCCTGTTAAACAGACATGAAAAATTAATTAAACTATAAAATTAAAGTCCTCAGATATGATAGAGAAGTGAATACATATCTGATCATTTCAGTGATTTTTATAAAAATCATGACCACTCCTATAGTCCATAGCAAAATGGCAATGCCCAAAGAAAGAACAAAACCTTGATTGAAAAGTTTGCTCTCAGTAATTTCTTTTAGATTGTATGAAAATTTTATGAATGTTGGTGTGTAAGTTCAGCTTGAAATTTAGGGCTACAAACTATTGTCAACATAGTGAGTGATCTCTGGACTTGATTTATGTTGGGAGATAAGTTTATGATACTCTTTGCTATATAGGATGCAAATATAATCTTAAAGAATAATAATCACAATGTAAGTGCATAATTCATCCACTATCCCGAAACCACCTTATCGAATTAAGCAACCAAACCATTAGCAAGAGAATAAATGGATGTCGGTATGGAATATTCAGTGTTACAAGAAAATGTATTCAGTTCTAGACAGAAAAGATCTATTAGAGTCATCCCAACTCTCATATTGGAGATGGCTAAGGACACGAATATCCCTTGCCGTCGAAGTTGGTTCTAAAAGGATCGCTTAGCTAAAGAGTAAAAACGAGTATGGAAGATATAGCTAGCCACGATGCGAAGAACTTCGATTACAAAAATCCAACCCTATATGAAAGGGCATGTCATATACGGCTCAAGTGGAAGGGAAAGGAAATATTTCGTGCTAAGCCGTGCTCAACTATCAAAAATTGAAGAACATTTATAATGTGATCTATGCATTGGTCTCAAATGAAAAATATCTTCCTGGTCACATTTTACTTTCAAGATCACAAGTCCAAGCATTCTTGGGTAAATTGGTTTGTGTGTGTGTGTGTGTTGTGGGTTGATCCCACTTTATGAACATCATTAAATACATCATGAGATTGATATCTTCACGAGTAACTTTTAGAATAGGCATAAGATTATGAACCTAAGAGAGCATATGAGTAGGGAGGTAATGGCTACATAACCCCAATGTTTGAATAAAGGATTTCTTTTTCCTTCTTCCTTGATAACCAACCTAATGTTCCCTAAAGAGGAGTGCTACCTATTAAAGCCTCACATGCTTTTATCATTATTAATTTCTCATATTTTTAACCATCTTTATCAATCAATATTTTCTTTCCCGTTAATTAGGATCTCTTGTTATTATCCCTCCCTCCCTCTCATGACTTAGATCCTTCTATGATTTTACCTTTTAAAATTAAAGAATACAAGACACGTTGTTGGTCGTTTATGGTTTATGACTAGTTTATGATTTATACGTTCTTATTCATTAAAAAAAACTTGCAACGAGAAAGACACGACGGTCTTTAAGGTATGACTGCCCGAAAACTTAAATAGTATTCACATATATGAGTGATTTAAAGAGAATAAAAGATGCAAAGATTTATCTTTCTCCTCAACTCTAAAAACAAAAGAAAATCTTATAAGATAATTGCATTGAAAGTGAGAGGACCAAAAAGGAGGAAATTCTTTGGTGCTTCCAAAGAAAGAGAGAGAGAGAGAGTGAGTGAATTTTCTCTGGAAGCACCAAAGAATTACCCACAAAAAGGAACCTTTCCATGAGACCTATAGAGAGAAATTAAAAGGGTAACATCCATATCTTTTCCCACTTGGCAATAAAAAAAGAGCAATAAACACGAGTGCCACATTTGAATAGATCAGCCCCATGTCTTTTCTTGCTGGCAGCTTTTTAATTTGATTTCATTCACATCACATAAATTAATGAGAGTCCTAGTTGTCTAGATTTGCCTCTATCTCTTCTATTTATATTCCCCTTTGGACTCTTGCTTAATTTGTTTGCCAGTTTGGCATTTCAACTGTATTCCTTGGTTGTTCCAATCCACCCTTTGGACAAAAGCCTTCATAAATTTCTTTCTTCTACACGAGTTTTATTTATCTCCTTGTCCTATTTATCTTCATCACATGGTGGGGTTAGCTTTAGCTACAACAAGAGGATGAAACTCATATAATTATATAATCAATATTTCTTGCATATATAGTGGCGGTAGTTAATCAGGGACACTATTACACATCTACATGTATCACTTAGGATTCTTTTCGCTACTAGAATTTTGATGAGACTATTGGATCTCGTGGGTATTTTATGTAAACCTAATGGGTGAATTTTCAAGCTATATGTTATATTTTATCTATTTTGAATAATAATAAACGACTCTAGCAGCCCAGTTGGTTTGCATGCGATTTACCACACAAGAGGTTAGCAGTTCAAATCTTGCCGTAGGCAACCACAAGTAATACCTAGTGGCTTGGGCTTGGGACGTGGGCCGGAGGCCGTGGAACGGGTTCGGGCTTACGAACACACACAGCGCTTTGCACTGAGAACTATTTTCATAGTTTCCGAGAACTGAAATTGAACTATTTCTGCAGTTCATTGAAAACTGAATAGAAAGAATTCAATTGAATTCAAAATAGGTGAAATATTCTCGTAGTTCTCGATTCAGAATTCTATATAATATCGTAATATCGTGAAATATTCTAAGTGATACATGTAGAAAATATCCTTCCACAGTCACATTACGGCTGTAGAGATATCAAGAACAGGAAAGTAAACTAACTATCTAGTACATGTCCATGAGCCAGAACAAATGAGTCAAGAAATAATATAGTATGCGGAAGCAAATGATCAAATGAACACCTGGAAAGTAAGGCTGGATACCAACAGGATCCTTACCGCTCGGTCTAACAGCGGCAAAACTCCTGATCAGTCTGCAACAAAGATAGAGGAGCTGGGCCATGCAAAACCCAGACGTCAGCGCGTCATAACATCAAGCAATAATATATAAACAGGGTAGCAAGACATGCAAGTATGATCATAAAAGGGAAAGCAAGTGTAGCAGCAATGTAAATATAATCATGAATGAAAAGCAGATGTAACAGTAATGTAAATCAGGGCAGTGAAGGGTAGTGTGCAGTGAGTAAACTAAACTGTTCTACTGGGTTATCTACTCTTAAGTTTTTGAAATCAATTTGAATAATCCTCCATGTAACTCAAAGGATATGTCCCGTTACCCCCGGGACCACGGATCAGGAATATGTGAACCAATAGTGGTTCTGTCCCGTTACCCCCCGGGACCACGGATCAGGAAAATGTAAGAGTCACGAATGGCTCTGTCCCGTTACCCCCCGGGACCACAGATCAAGTAATACCCTTTTAAGTTACACTTTAGTTTACACCTTTGATTTTCCCATACCCCCAAGTTGTGTATGTCAAGTCAGGTATTCAGTAATCAAGAACTAATGCCAACACAGGATCAGGTAAGAGCATGTTTGTCTGGATAGACAACAGGAACGGTCCGTGAGGACTACATGTCAGGTTTGTTGGTATTAGACGCAAGATCAGGTAATGGGTCAAGCCATGGTACATCAAGTCAATCAGGTAATGTATAAAGGTGTCATGTCATGTCAGGAGTGTACGGTACCATGTCATATCAAGTATGCAGTGCATCATGTCATGTCAGAAGCACAAGATGTCATGTGGGTACTCATGATCGAACTAACAAAATCAAGATTATAAATGAACCAGCATGAATACTATCAGAACAATAAACTGGCATATGTAATAAGACATGCAAATAGGTACAGGTTAAATTATTAGACGTACGGTTATCAGTTTGGCTTAAGAAATACTTTTAACGTTTCAGGGATGCAGTATAACACGTGTGAATGATGAAATCATACTAATATGTATTAAAACCATCTAGAGATGCAATTGAACTATAAATCAGGTTAGATGTACGCAAACAGTCGTCCGACAGGGTAGGAACTATAAGAAGTACTATGGGCTATGCAAGTAAACACTATGCGATATAAACATTGATATGGATGCAGTTAATGTAGTCTCATATGCAACAAGATATGTCTTCCACGACCTAGATCTAAAATGGTATAAACGAATGCAACGGAACACCGAAATGTTATAAAAAATGAACATGTGGTACTAGATTTACAATACAGGTATAATCTATATTTAAATAGGTATAAGATAGTAGCATGTAGCAAGATTAACTTGCCTGGACGGATCAAGAACGGGAACACGGAACATCTCACGTCGGCGGAAAACGTCGCGACACGCGCACGGTACACGGAACGGATCCAAACCACGCACAGTGTGATCACACGGGTCAGGTAAGCTCGCTGGGTCGTCGGGATCGTCGACGGCACGCCGGTTTCTGGCGAACTACAAAAACAGGAAACATGAAGAAAGGATCACAAAGAAAAGAAAGAAGATGGAGAGGAAAGGAAAGAGGAGAATGAGGTTGGGAAGAGGAGAACAGCTCACTGGGTGCACTGGAGTCGGGAGACGAGAACGAGACCGACGACGGCGATCCACTCCGGCGATGCAAAGGTGTGCAGGGGCTCGGTTTCAGTTGGCTGGGGTGTTTTCTGTTGGGGTGCAGGGTTGGTGAGAAAGAAGCACAGAGGAGAGGGAGAGAAGAGGTGGAAGAAGGAGACGGCGATGAGGGAGGTGGTCGGCGGTGAGGTGAGGAGGTCGGCGGTGGGTTCAAGGAGTGCATGGTGTTGCTCGGGGAAGAAGGAAGATGGTGGAAGAGGAGGAAGGATGAAGGAGTAGGCGAGGAGGAGATGATGATGAGTGTGAGGCTGGGATCGTCGACGATGACCGGTGACGTTGGGTTCCAAGGTTTCGTGGGTGCAGCCTCGAGAAAAAGGGTCCTAGGATGGAGGTTAAGTGTGCAGGGGTTGTGAAGAAGAAGAGAAAGGAGATGCGGTGGTCGAGAAAAGGTCGACGACGAAGGTGGAGACGACGTCGGCGTCGTGCGGGTGTGGGTTCGATGAAGCGGTGAAAGCGAGAGGGAAGGGAAGAGGATGACGAGGGAGGAGAGAGAGACGTGTGGGATTTTCTTTTGGTTAAGAAAATACATATTAAATATTAGAGAGAGAGATATATATATAGAGAGAGGAGAGATACAGGAGAGGGGAGAGAGATCGAGAGGAGAGAGAGGGAGGAGAGATATAGAGAGATTGAGAGATCGAGAGGAGAGAGAGAGAGAGAGCGTGAATAGTGAGGAGAGATAAGATTGGAGTGTAGCGGGGGAGAGAGAGAATGCGAGAAGAAAAGAGAAAAAGGAAGAGAGAGAGAGAGAGATCTCGTGGGGCCCGTCACCAAAGAATAGAGGTAGGGGTTTAACTGAGAAAGATTTTCTTAAAATTTTAAAAGGTTTTAGAAAACATTTGTTTGTTAAGATGATAACGAGATTTAAAAGAAAATGTAAATCAAATCAAATAATTTTGAATTTAGGAGAAGTACAAAAATATTCCAAAATGCGCCCGGGTCGGGTCTAAAAACTCGGATTTAAAATATGAAAATTATATGCGACTTCCGAATTTCAAAACGAGTGCTCAGGTGATGAAAAACATACCCCCAAGAACGGATGCACGTACGTGCGCGTATCCATCCAAACACATCCGTTTCACCGAACGGGACGAGAACAAGATGCGCGGATACTACCACCGGGTTAGGGTAACAGGCAGGTTAAGAATGTAATATTAAAATATTTTATGTGACCAAAAAAAAATGTTATATGTAAAAGTGCGATGCCAGATGAAATGCCAGTATATATTAAACATGAGATGCACGTGCCCATGCAACAAGTCAAGGTAGTCTATGAATAAGAATCAAACAGGTTCACGCAAGCGGGTTGGGTCGAATGCAAAGTAATATGTAAAATACCATTCGTACCCAAACATGCTAAATCAAGAAAAGACCATGGATAAGTAAATGCGGATCGGGAATTGGTATAAGCGAACTCGGGTGTTACATTATACCCAACTACAAAAGAATTTCGTCCTCGAAATTCCCAGAACAGGAAATGATCAACATACAAGAAATTTCAAGAACGGATGTGGAAACTTCTGCCGGATTTCATCTTCTCGTTCCCAAGTTGATTCTCCATACGAGCAATTTCTCCAAGAAACAAGTACAAGAGTGATAACCTCGTTCTTAAGAACCCTTTCTCTTCGATCCACAATTGACATCGGTCGCTCCTCGAAGGTTAAATCTTCTCGTACAATCATCACCGAAAGATCCAATACATGTGTTTCATCTCGAGCATACCTACGGGGTTGAGATACCCAAAACTCGTCAGGAACATTCTCCAAAGATTGCGGTAACACCAAACGATGCGCCACTTCTCCAATATGCCCCAAAAATCTTAAAAGGTCCAACGAATCGATGACTAAACTTTCCTGGACTTCTGTAACGGATTACCCCTCTAGTCGGTGACATCTTCAAGAATACAAAACCACCAACAGTGAACTCTAGAGGTCTTCTCGATGTAACTGCCCAACTCTTTTGTCGGTCTTGTGCTGCTTTCATATGATTCCGGATAGTATAAACATTCTCAACTGTCTACACTACCAAATCTGGTCCCAACAATCTTCGTTCCCCAACATCGTCCCAACATACAGATGAACGACACTTGCGACCACGTAAAGCTTCGAATGGAGCCATCTGTATAGTCGCCTGGAAACTGTTGTTGTAAGAAACTCCACTAAATGTAGATGATCCTCATATGAACCCTGAAGTCCAACTTGCAAGCTCTCGGCATAATTTCAAGAATTTGAATTGTTCTCCCAGCCTATACATCTGTTTGAGGATGGTAAGCGGTACTATTCTCAATCGAGTCCCCAAACTTCCCTGTAAGCTTCTCCAAAAGTGTGATAAGAAACGAGCGTCACGGTCAGGCACGATGCTCACCGGTACTCCATGCAATCTTACAATCTCCTATTTGGACCGCTCTGCTAACGCTTCCGTTGAATAACCAACAGTCATAAATCATCCAACTGCACAATTGCCCTCTGGACTCCGCGGTAAGCCTTCACTAATCCATGGTTATGTGTTCTCACTTCTACTGAGGAATCGGAAGTGGTTGCAATAAACCGGGTAATCCTTCGATGCTCAACCTTAACTTGCTGACACACCAAGCACTTTGCCCCAAACATGCAATCTCCTGTTTCATGCCTTCCTACCAAAACGATGTCGTATATCTCGGTACATCTTCGTGCCTCCTGGATGCACGGGATACGTGTAACTGTGCGCCTCCTTCACAAATTCTTCGCGAATACCTCCATTGGAACACACAAACAACTATCACAACGAACCATCTTCATGAATCACCAAGCTCGTTCGAAGTCCAACTTCAACCTGTTCTCGAAACTTCTGCAAGCTTGGGTCTTGCAATTTTCACTGCTTCAATATCCTCGATCAATGATGACTGTACTTGCAGTTGCATCATCTATCCCAAAGAACGCGGTAGCACGATCTCCAACTCGAATCTCCGAAAGTCTTCAATAAGTTTCCTTGGTGCAGTCAACATCAGAATTGCTGGCAACCGACTAAGCGCTTCCGGCACAACACTAACCTTTCCGGATAGTACTTAAGATCAAGATCGTAGTCAGCCATCAGTTTCAATCAGCTTCGCTGTCTCACACTTAGCTCCTTCTGAGCGAACACGTACCTTAGGCTTTTGTGATCTGTGAATAATTCGACCCCTTTCGCCCAATAAGTGGTGTCTCCAAATCTCCAAAACGAAAATCACAGCTGTTAACTCCAAGTCATGAGTTGGGTAATTCTTCTCATGGGTCTTCAACTGTCTCGATGCGTAAGGCGTAACCTTCCCCATGCTGTACCAATACACATCCCAATCCTTTCCCAGATGCGTTGCTGCGAAACACCAATCCCCCGGAACTGTCTGGCACGGTTTAAACAAAAAAGCGGTCGTCAAACCTTGCTCCAATGCTTCAAAGGCTGACACACACTTATTCGTCCACACAAATGGTACTTTCTTGTGCGTAGGCTTGGTCAGAGGCTCTGCCAACGAGCAAAATTTCTTCACGAACCTTCTGTGGTATCCATCAAGTCCAAGAAACTTCTTATCTCCGCAACATTCTTCGGAATCGTCCAATCTCGAACCGCAGTGATCTTTCAGGGTCAACGGCGATTCCATCTCCAGCTACGATATGTCCCAAAACCTTTCTTCTTCAAGCTAAAACTTGCACTTGCTCATCCTTGCATATAATCTTTCTTGCCTCCAAGTCTGCAGTGCGATCTTCAAGTGTTCTGCATGCTCTTCAATGCTCCTCGAGTAGACCAGAATATCTTCCATGGCCATTACTAAAACTGGTCCAAGAATGGTGAGCAGATTCAGTTCATCAAGTCCATAAATATTGCCGGTGTATTCGTTACTCCGAAGGGCATCACTAATACTCGTAATGTCCATACTGAGTTCGGAACGCAGTCTTGCAAATATCTTCAGATTTAACTCGGACCTGATGATATCCGAACCGCAAATCCAACTTCGAGAATACCCTCGCGCCACTAAGCTGCTCAAACACTTTGCCAATACGAGGGATCGGGTACCTGTTCATAATGATCACTCGGTTTAATTCTCGGCAATCAATGCACGCCTTCCCTGTGTCATCTTTCTTCTTTACTAGAAGAACTGGAGCTTCCCTAGTTAAGTTGCTGCGGCAAAACCAACCCTTCTCAACTAATTTAGCAACCTACTTCCTGACTTCTTCCAACTCCACTGGTGCCATCGGGTAATATACCCGTTGAGATTGGCGCTGCGCCAGGAACAAGTTCAAGTGCGAACTCCACGTCTCGCCTCGGCGGTAAACCTGATATGTCTTCACACTTCGATGAAACTCTCAAATATAGTCGGCGCTTCTTCCTTATCCACTGCCATTGACGAAAGAACCTTGTTTGTCGGCCTAGCCCTAACTCGACTGGCCCGACAGAACTGCTTCCTCCAGCAAAACAACTTCCGAATGTCCGGGAATCTGGAGAATCACCTTCCCTTCCTTACAATCAATATGAGCGTGAAAAGTGCCGCGAAAACCCATTCCCAAGACAACAACAAACAAGGAAATGCACCAGGATTGAATAATCCTAACGCGAGGAAAAAACAAGAACGAGTAAGATACCAAGATGACTTCATCCGAAGTCAAGATACTGAAGGGGGTTAACCACGGTAAACATGATTCAAGCTGGCGATGAAACAATAACTGGTAAGCAATGAAACCGAGAGAAGCAAGGCAATATAACGATCATGGAATACGGAAGTGAATAAAGACCAGGACTCCAAGTTACTTAAATAGAGTACCTCATTGTAACCATGCTGCAGTTCATGGGCACAATTACATAACTCCACCCAAGTCGCCCAAATCCTAGTATCATAATCAAGAAACGGGGAGAAACAATAGAGAACCAAAAAGGTTTCAGGTCGAGATGCAAAGTGGTTTGCATATCGCCCAAACGAAGGTGGAGACGATGTCGGCGTCGTGCGGGTGTGGGTTCGATGAAGCGGTGAAAGCGAGAGGGAAGGGAAGAGGATGACAAGGGAGGAGAGAGAGACGTGCGGGATTTTCTTTTGGTTAAGAAAATACATATTAAATATTAGAGAGAGAGAGAGATATATATATAGAGAGAGGAGAGATACAGGAGAGGGGAGAGAGATCGAGAGGAGAGAGAGGGAGGAGAGATATAGAGAGATTGAGTGATCGAGAGGAGAGAGAGAGCGTGAATAGTGAGGAGAGATAAGATTGGAGTGTAGCGGGGGAGAGAGAGAATGCGAGAAGAAAAGAGAAAAAGGGAGAGAGAGAGAGAGAGATCTCGTGGGGTCCGGCACTAAAGAATAGAGGCAGGGGGTTAGCTGAGAAAGATTTTCTTAAAATTTTAAAAGATTTTAGAAAACATTTGTTTGTTAAGATGATAACGAGATTTAAAAGAAAATGTAAATAAAATCAAATAATTTTGAATTTAGGCGAAGTACAAAAATATTCCAAAATGCGCCCGGGTCGGGTCTAAAAACTCGGATTTAAAATATGAAAATTATATGCGATTTACGAATTTCAAAACGAGTGCTCAGGTGACGAAAAAGCATACTCCCAAGAACGGATGCACGTACGTGCGCGTAGCCATCCAAACACGTCTGTTTCACCGAACGGGACGAGAACAAGATGCGCGGATGCTACCACGGGGTTAGGGTAACAGGCAGGTTAAGAATGTAATATTAAAATATTTTATGTGACCAAAAAAATGTTATATGTAAAAGTGCGATGCCAGATGAAATGCCAGTATGTATTAAACATGAGATGCACGTGCCCATGTAACAAGTCAAGATAGTCTATGAATAAGAATCAAACAGGTTCACGCAAGCGGGCCGGGTCGAATGCAAAGTAATATGTAAAATACCATTCATACCCAAACACGCTAAATCAAGAAAAGACCATGGATAAGTAAATGCGGATCTGGAATTGGTATAAGTGAACTCGGGTGTTACAACTTTGGTTAATCAGCCCAGACCTAGAGAGAGCTCTGCTCGTGCGCCATCGGGTCGTTCACCACGACTAGAACCGCATTGCTGGTTGGTGCACAGCAGAGTTCATAGTTGCCGTTCCTGAGATAGATCGACTTTGGGCTTACGAACACACAGCACTTTGCACTAAGAACTATTTTCATAGTTCCCGAGAACTAAAAATGAACTATTTCTGTAGTTCATCGAAAACTGAATAGAAAGAATTCAACTGAATTCACAATAGAGAATATTGTGAAATATTCTCATTGTTCTCGATTCAGAATTTTATATAATATCGTGAAATATTCTAAATTTCAGAACTCTAAAAGTACTGCAAAGTACTTTAGTTAATCAGCCCAGAACTAGAGAGAGCTCTGCCTGTGCGCCATCAGATCGTTCACCACGAGCAGAACCGAATTGCTAGTTGGTGCACAACAGAACTCATAGTTGTTGTTTCTGTAAGTCTACGGTAGCGCCCCGGCCGTCATTCTGACGCCAAACGCAGAACAAAAACTTTTATAACTGGCGCTATCGCATACTATAACCCGGATCTTGCCATTAACGCTAAACTAACAAACTGTAAAGATGTAGAAAGGCTATACCGATCGATCCGAGTCCTTCGGTCTTTAGCCATCGTCCCACGCTCCTCACGGCAACTCCGATCTCTCGTCTCCTCATCGAGGTGGCACCACGTCAACGGATCTTTAAACGGGCTCCCGCCTCTATACCGAGGCAACTCGGTCATCAAGTATGCTAAAAGAGATGACCAAGATGAAGTAGAGAATGAGTAGAATACTTTGTCTCGAACACCCTAGGGTTCTCATCGCATGAGAGGGATAGGGTGGAGGTTGAAGAAGATGCTAGGGTTTGGAAATGGTGAACTCAAGAAACTCAAGAAAGCAAAAGAAAACCAAGCATAATGAACTTCTCTCTTCTTTTTCTTCTTATGTGAATAGATGAATGAGGTTCTCCTCTTTTATCAAAAACCAAAGAGAAATATCTAATCAAAATATCTCCTCAAATATCTCTTCACAAAACAAAACTCATTAATACTTAATGACTCACTAGATGACTCATTACATGAGTCATTAGTGATCATTCTAGAAGTAATGAGTCACAAAGAATGAGTCACCCTTTCCAAAATCCTATTAACCATTTAAACCAAAATGATTAACCAAAAGAAATGCATCTTCTAAAATATTCTCGTAACGGATTACGAAAATACCCCTCACCTGTATATACATACCTGTATCCGTATTCCGACCGAATACGAATACGAGAGACTAAAATATTCTGACTCAATATAATACATGGATCCGGCTTAAACCAAAGCCCACCAGTATTATCTGTCCGAAATATGATACGTGCGCAAAAGCACGTGCATTTTCCGAACCCTGCCATAAAACCATACGGCCTCTACAACGTTTCGCCCGAACTTGGGAAACTATCTGTGGGGGACTCTAAAGACTCGTCAGTACCCTGGCAGTGGGTTTAACCATAAGCACGTCAGCGGCACTAGCTGTGCGTAACGGCTGCCCATGTACTGACCGAAAGGGAAGCCTGATGAGCGAACTCATCCTGGAACCCTACTGAGCCTATCAGTGACAATATACATACAGTCCGGTACGTTCGTCTATGAGTATCGCATATCGGGCCTAGGGGGCTGGTAACGTCAGACCCCCAATAGCGGTATAAGTCGTGTCGGAGAGTTGCCCTGAACACCCTGAGAAACTACTGGAATACTTACCAGTAATTCTCACCTGCCTTGGCCAAAGACTTGGTGTAATGGCTCTCTTAGACACAGCACGATCTCACCCCCAATACCGGGAGAGACGAACCCCCTACCGATCCGCTCACTTGCCTCCATGTGGCTCGGGACTGTACCCAAAAAAACCTGTTTGCATGACTTCTTTGAGCCGTGGTAGGGTAGTAATCAAAGCACAGTGGGAACTCACACGAGACAAATGACGACCCCAGGTCGATGAACTAACCTGTACACATGTCACCAGGGAACTGCTATCTGACGCTAGGTATAATACCAACTAGCAGGTTCCCGGCGAGTCCTGTCCGGTGTACTCATAACCCAATGAGCTCCTGTATACATCTTAGGTGATCCAACTGACACCAGTGGCTTGTGAGACCGGACACCGCCCCTCGTCGGGGTCTCGACTGTATACACTAGTCTACTCCGGAGTATCGATGCCCTGTCTCGAAACTCCCACGACTAGGGACCACTTTTAAGGATGTGCTTATAGACTACCCAACTCTCACGTATATGATCGCCATCATACTATTGGTAGTCAAGCAGGATCCTAAGGGCTCTATCAACGTGTAATAGTGAATAGTCACCTAAAGCTGTACACGATGATAAAGGCAAACCAGATAGCATACCATCATCTCGAGTAAGACTGTCCTACCGGTATATGTCCTCCCTCAATCATTGCAATCACGTACCTACGATCCAATAATTGACTTTGAGGGCACTATATCGAACAGTTTCTGGGGTAGATCGACTTTGGACTTACGAACACACATCACTTTGCACCGAGAACTATTTTCATAGTTCCCGAGAACTGAAACTGAACTATTTCTTTAGTTCATCGAAAACTGAATAGAAAGAATTCAATTGAATTCAAAATAGAGAATATTGTGAAATATTCTCGTCGTTCTCGATTCAGAATTCTATATAATATCGTGAAATATTCTAAGTTTTAGAATTTTGAAAGTACTGTGAAATATTCTAAGCTTCAGAACTCTAAAAGTATTGCAAAGTATTTTGGTTAATCAACCCAGAACTAGAGAGAGCTTTGCCCGTGCGCCATTGGATCGTTCACCACGACCAGAAACGAATTGCTGGTTGGTGCACAGTAGAATTCATAGTTGTTGTTTTTGGGGTAGATCGGTTTTGGGATCCTTGCAGCGGAGTAGCCCGAATCTTCTTTAAACTCCTCGTTGCTGAAATGTACAGCAACTCTCTACTCAATCTAGCAATAGATCTATTCGGTAAACTTGCGGAAATTTTTTAAAATTCTAACGTCCATTTTCCTCCTAATCCACAATCTTAAAGCAGATTTCGAACATCTGAAATGGATGCTGCAAGAACCATGGGCTTTGAATGCCTGAAACTCGAGAGTTTCGATGATAGCGACTTCAACGATTGGCATCACAAAATGATATTTGGAACGCAAGTCCTAAATATCTTTTATATTGTCTCCGAGGACAAACCGATTTTTTATGATGATGAGGATGAGAAGGCCAAAGAGAAATGAAATCGCGTTAACCATTTTTGCGTGAGCTACCTCCTCAACAGCCTCGTCGATCACCTTGCCGACGTCTATTCATGCGAGTCTTCTGCAAAGGAGATTTGGGACTCATTAGAGAAACAATACAAAGACGAAGAGAAATTGTCGAAAACTCATTTGATCGACAAGTTTCTCGACCTCAAGTTTGAAGATGACAAAGAAGTGTTGCCTCAAGTTAAAGAACTTGAAAAACTTGTAATGAAATTAAAAGATGAAAAAGTTGTATTGGTTAATACTTTCATTGCAGGTGCTATCATCAACAAACTTTCTTCTTCATGGATGTCGTTTTCAACGGACATGCATAAAAAGAAAAAGCAGGTCTCCTTATAGGATCTTAAGTGGTATATCCGCATCGAAGATAAACTTCGAACTCGTTCGAAAAACGAGTTATTTACTGAGCAGAAGGCATTAAGAAATCTGGTTTCTTTCAAACCGAATTTTAAGAAGAACTTCAAGAACAGGAGTAAGAAGACTTTCGATCCGAATGTTCAGAAGAAAGACTTCAAGAAGAAGGGTTGCTTCAATTACGGCAAGCCAGGTGATTGGTGTAATTTATTGCACATTTATATATCCATATTTATCTTATTTTGTCTAATTAATGCTACTCAAGATATGTTTTTATGAATAAATGCAGATTATAGGGGCTCAATTACAAAAGAACACAAAAGATGAATTTACGTGCATTAGACGTAAACAATTTAATGAAGAAATCGATACAAGAGTCAAGCCAATGAACCAAGCAGATAGCCAAACTAATCAATTCAGCGAATCAGCACACTAAAGTGGGACCCAATTGGAGCCAAACGACCAGCTTTTAGCCGTCTTGGTCCGGCTTTTAGTCGAATTCTAGTTGAGTTAGGGGTTGAAATTTCACGTGCTTCTGAAGGTTTCGAAAAGATTTATTTCCATCTCTTGTAATCGGCTAGAGAGCCTATAAATGCTGCGAAACTATTATTTAAGGTTTTTGGGGGATCTTCTCTTTTGAGTAGATCAAGAGTTTTGTAAGTTAATTACTTTTATGCAATGATTTTTTTTCTTTATTTGTTTTTCTTTTTTTGCCATGAGTAACTAATTCTCTATTTAGGGTTGAAATTATTCTTGTTCTATGATTGGTGTATGTTTCATTGATTTATTCTTTTTCTATGTTCTTAATGACGAATGCTTTATGATAAAAAAATTGGTTCTTTTTATGCAATTCTGTTAAACTAAATAGATCGATAAGTGATTGAAAACCATGAGATTTATTTAGGGAAAGATTGCGTTGCCGATAAACTAGTTAATTTGATAATTGATTGACGACCATGAAAATTATGTAGGGAAAAATTCGTATTTTTATTGTTTATGTTCGATCTAGTTAATCTAGGATTAGATTAAACTCCACCGATAAAGCAAGATAAACCTTTTATTGACAACCATTGAGTTTACTAAGTAGAAAGGAATATCTAATTAAGTTCCTAATTAATTAGAATTAAATCTGTAAATTGATTACTTGCCTATTTGTAGATTGATAGGGTATTGCCATGATCGTATGAATTATGATTTTTAATAGATTGATAGTTTATTGCGACATATGTATGCTTTATACTTTTTAGAATTGGTATGTAATTTATTTAAAGAGGAAAATTAAGAAAAGTAAAGATTATTATTTACAACATCATGATTAGTTAAAATGATTCTAAACTTTAGGTTTTTCTCTATCTTAAGAATCTCTTTTAATTTGCTATTTACTTTCTTTTAATATTTCTTTTTATTATAATTCCTTAAATCAAAGTTTTTATATTTAATTCGTTTTAGATTAACTAGAATTTTCATCCTTCCCGTGGATCGACCCACAAGTGCTACAATGGATTAACTGTGCACTTGCGGTATAATTTAAGCTAAGAAAATCACCATCAAGTTTTTGGCGCCGTTGCCGGGGAGAACGGTAGAAATTTTTGTTAGTTCTTTATCGAATTAATTTTTTTTTTATTTTATTCTGCAATTTTTGTTTTTTGTTTCAAGAAATTTAGTGCTGCAGTGGACGATTTGGAGTGAGACGAAGCCTGCAGAAAAATTTCAGACTCAACAGAAGCAAACTGTTTACCGCCGAAGACCGGACTGAGACGTTGGGACATCCAGCCTGAATTTAGGGGCAAATGCTATTTGGAACATATCCACCCATCTCTCCGAAAATACCAAGTTGATTTATGGTACCGTATATCGGAGATTTGGATAGATGCGACCGATATAGCAGATTTCATCAGATCCCCACTCATTTATGAGAGGTTTTTGATTGTGGGGACGCTTTTCCCTGTAGGCGCAAGCCCCTGCTGTTAATTACGTTATCGTATTGCGATAACCACTTTCTCCTTCTCCGGTAGTTCACTTCGTATCGTGTGTTATTTTGTTTGTTAGGGTTGCCCGTGGATTGTATACGGAGACTAGTTTATGTCGTTATCCGTAGAGCGCGGATTAGTCCAAATCCGTATATTTTAGATTTGGATTTGAACTTAAGTTATATATTTCTTTAGTTCAAAGAATATTTTGTTTTATTTAAGGACCGTTAATCTAGTTTGAGATTAAGATCAACTTAAATAGATGAGCATTTGAGCTCAATTTATTTTAACTAAGAATACGTTATTCCTATTTGAGACTAAGATTACCTTAAAAATATTTTCAGGATCATTAAATTTTATTAAGATCCAAACAACAGAGCATTTGGGCTCAGCTGCAAGAAACTTCAGAGAGACTTTTAACCAATTTAGGCTTGGTCTGCTCAGTTTTTTTTTATTTAAAAGTGCTAAGCACTTATTTATGGTTTTGTTTGCTCAGCCCTTTTCCTTTATGCAGATGTGCTAAGCACTTATTTATGGCTCTGGCGCTCACATGTGTATCATGTGAAGCACTCAGTCTGGGGCGCTGTCCAATCAGTGCTAAGCACTTTAGTATTTTGACTGAATATATAGTTCTAAGCAGTTTTGTATGGAGCTCACGTGCGTATCACTTGAGACGCTGAGATATGGGGCCGCCTAATCAGTGCTAAACACTTAGTCATTTTTACTGAATATGGAGTGCTAAGCACTTGGTATGGCGCTCATGTGAGAAGCACGTCGGCACTGGGACGTGGGCGTTGCCCAATCGGTGCTAAGCACTTAGTCATTTTTACTGAATACAAAGTGCTAAGCATTTTTACTCAGTGCTCACATGTATTTCACGTGAGGTGCTGGCCTTCTATTTTGAGTGCCTACGTGGGAAGCACGTGAGGCGCTGGGTCTCTTGTTTTAGGGTGCCCACGTGGGAAGCACATGATGCGCTGGGTTCTTTGTTTTGGGAATCTTTTGAACACTCACGTGTGTTTCACGTAAGGCATTGAGTTCCTTTTCTTTTCAGAGATTGAATCTCTGTTAATGGCATTTTGGCCATTAATGATCGCCAAGATCTTTGTTTTTGAAGATCTGGGATCTTTTCTTTTCTTTTTTCATTGGAGAACTAGGTTTCTTTTATACTGAGTTCTTTTATGTAGGGTTACAGAGAAATTAAACTCTTAGAAGCATAAGTTCTCTTCTCTCCTTTTCTTTTAATCTAGTTCTTTCCCCTAAATTTTGAGTTTGAAGAACAAAATTTTTCCGATAAGAATTAAATTCTCAACTTGTGGGGAAATTTTCTTTCCAAATCTCAGATCCGAAGAAGAATTAAGTTCTTTTTATGAAGGGTTAAACCCTTATTTTTTTTTATGCTAGGCAAAAGAGATATATTTTATCTCTACTTTTTTCTTTACCTAAGATTTGAAAGAACAAGTAGATTTTCTTTGAAAGAGAATTCAATTCTCAGTTGCAGCTTCTATCTTTTTATTTGCAAAAGTTTATGAAGGGGTTCCTTTTTATTTGTGAATTCTCCCATCCTTTATATAGGAGAGTCAAATTTGTTGACTAGTTTGAGAAAATCTCTCATTTGAAAGATACCAATTGATTTAATTGGCCTCAAAAATTGTCTGGGGGATTTTATCCACCGTTGGATCTTTGATCTAGTGGATTTCTGTTTTACAGAATATATTTTCTTGTTTTTAACAGGATTAAGGAAATATTTTCCCACATACAGAATTTAACTCTGTCAAACAGTGAATTTTAATCACCAATGGATTTTAATCCAAGAGCTCTCTATTTTACAGAGAACAATCTTTCTTTGTTTAGAAAGATTGGGAAAATATATTCCCAAAAATAGAATTTAATTCTATCATTGGATCTTTGATCCAACTGAGAATATGTTTCTCACTTAGAAAGATTAGGGAGATATTTTCTCCTAATAGAATTTAATTCTATCATTTGATGATTTATCATCACCATTGGAGTTTTGATATAACAGCTCTGTTTAACAGAGAATATCCCAAGTTTTAGGGAAATAATTTCCATGTAGAATTTAATTCTACCTGCTCTTAATCTGGGCGCTAGCGCACACGTATTATGCACGCAGATGCCACTTAAGAATTAAATTCTTATATATAACAGGCGTTCTTGTGTTTTGCATGTTGGCGCTCATGTGAACTTCACATGTGACGTCTCTATATGATTTAATCCTATAAGAGGTCGACACTGTCGCTCACGTAGGGAACACGTGAGGTACTTCCTATTGGATTTAACAGAGTTTAGCTCTTATTATTGTGTTTAATTATTAGGGGAACACAAACGGCCGGCTAATCGCTGGAATCTGGACGCCTCGGGATTCGTACTTTTTCTCTGGAGTTGATTTTTCTGTTCTCCGGTGATTTCCAGATTTGTTTGCGATGAAGTGCTAAGAGTACCAGCGTAACGAAGCAAATCCACAGCACTCGACCTTCCAGTTTGCAGCGATTCTTACTTTCAAAGGCTTTGGTCGAGAATTTTGGTTATGGTTCGCACACAAACAAATCTTAGATTTAGATTGTAGGTTGTAATTTTTATTTCCTGTTTTCAGTAGTTTAATTTTAGTTTTAGTTTTTAATTTCGGTCTTTCCTTTTCTGCATTTTAGTTTAATAAAAAAAGAATATAATTTTTTTTATTCTTGATATTCTGGTGTATGCATGTTTAGAGTAGAGACGATCATTACCGTTTATTTCGTTTAGATAAAGTGGACACTATGAGTGATATGATCCCCGCTGCACCTATACTACAGGATAGATACCCTCTTGTTCGTATCTTTTTACCTTCCGGCATTGTGTTGCCACCAGCTGTTGGTGACAACTACGAGATTAAACCTGCTTTCATAAACTCTCTTCCTAAATTCCATGGCCTTTAATCCGAAGACGCATACGTCTTTATTAGAGAATTTGAGAACCTATGCCAAATGTTAAGGATGAAACAATTAACTCCAGATGCAGTAAAGCTTACACTCATACCTTTTGCACTGACTGATAAAGCTAAACATTAGCTTTATAATATTCTAGCCAACACTATTCACAATTGAGAGGAATTCACTAAAACTCTTTTAAGTGTCCACATCATGGGATAGCAAAGTAGGAACTTTTCCAAATAGTGTATGATGGGTTAGAATCCAAAGTGATGCTTGAATCGATGTGTTAAGAAGATTTCATGAACAAACGAGAGGATAGTGCATGGAACTTTCTAGAAATGTTATCTGATAAAACCATGCAATGGGAAGGCACAAGTAAGAGGGAGAAAACTACATCCAAGGGATGGATACATATAGTGGAGGCTTCTATTGGTGTGGAAGCACACTTAAATGCTATTAGATGCTCGATCGAGACATTGCAAGTCATGAAACCTTCCCCTATCCAACAAGCCAGTCAGCTCTGTCCCTGTACAAACTGTTAAGATTCCTTTCATCTTTCTGAGTAATGTCCCCTCATAGGCGGTTCTCAAGGCCAAGAAGCTGCCAATGCCGTGTTTCAAAGACCAAATAATAACCCGTATTCTCAAACTTATAATCAAGGTTAGAGAAACCACCCAAACTTATCTTGAAATCAAGACACTTATAATTCCAATTCTGGCCAACAATTCCAAAATAAGAAAATGGGACCCCCATCCAACCTTACACAACCTAACACACAATACACACCTCACGGGTATAGGAATGAGAATACAAGACTTATTAATATAGAAAAGTAGTTTGCTGCTTTTATGCAAAAATATGATCAAGACGGAACTGCAAAAAACAAGAAATATCAAATCTTGAAAAGCAAATTGGCCATATAGCTGCAGCAGTAGGAGAGAGTGAGTGAGAGGCACCTCCCTAGTCAACCTGTCACGAATCCTGCTCTAGCAAATGCTATTACCACCTTGAAATCGGGGAAACAGGTTGATAATCAAGTTCGAATGATTATTCTATTGTAATACCCGCTGATGATGAGAAAACCTCTTCCGATTCAAATGCACAGCCGACATCCATTCTTATTCTTGCTTTTACATCTCAGTTTCGTTCTATTGACAGTCCTCTTGAGTCACGAGCACCTTTTCCTAATCGTTTGAAGGCCAAGAAGCACGTTACGAACGTGGAGAAGATGATTGAGATGTTCAAGAAAATCAAAATAAGCATACCTCTTTTAGATGTAATTCAACAAGTTCCTACCTATGCTAAGTTTTCTAAAGACCTATGTACAAAGAATAGGCAAACAAACGTGTCTAAGAAGGCTTTCCTAGCTGGAAATATTTATGACGTCTTGCGTAATGCCATACGAATTAAGTATAAGTGTTAGTTATATGTATGCCCAAGAGGCCATTATTATACATGTGATGTATATTATAGTGGATACTTGGACATATATAGGGAGGACTTTCTTGCTCGATATGATAGTATGCTATCTGGTTGCTATTTATCTTAACATGTACACTTATTGTCTCTCTATTACATATTGATAAAGCTCTTAGGATGAGTACTTGACTACCAGGATTATGATGCAGATCATATTAGTGGGGCGGAGGTAGTCGGTAAGTACATCCTTCAAATGTTCCTAGTCGTGGGAGTATCGAGACGGGACGTCGATATTCCAGAGTAGATTAGCGTATACGCTTTTTGACCCATATGATGGGCGATGGATGATCCCACATCCATTGGTGTTTGACATCAGAGAAGGTATACGGGTGCTCAGTGGAGACTGGGTACACTGAACGGACTCACCGAGAACTCTTAGATGGTATTATACCTATCGTCAGATAGCAGTTCTCTGGTGACACTGGTACAGGTTAGTCTGTCGACTCGAGATTGTCATAGAGTCTTGTTTGATTCCCACTGTGCTTAGATTTCCACCGCACCACGTTCAAGAGATCGTGCAAAACGGTGGTTTTTGGGTACAGTCCCGAGTCACATGGAGGTAATGAGCGATAGGAGGGGATTCGTCACTCCCGGTATTGGGGGTTGATGTTGCGCTATGCTCGATTGGTCATAACAGGAAATCCCTGGCCAAGGTTGCTGTGATTTACTGGTAAGTGTTATCGGTAGTTTCTCGAACCGTTATGGACCTTACATCGGCATGACTTATCAGGCTATTGGGGTCTGACGTTATACCACCCCCAGGCTGTGATATGCGATATATCAGACGAAGAGACCGGACTGTACGGTAGTGTTACTGATTGGATTCGCAGGAGTATGAGCAAGCTTGCTTGTTGATCTTCCGATCGATCAATACCCGGATGGCCGTTACGTTTAGCAGACCGCTTGCGGCTTGTGGGTGACTGATATGATCACCACCTACTGCCGGCGTATTGACGAGTTTTTAGAGTTCTACACAGAGCTTTCCTGGTTCAAGCGAAATGAAGTAGGAGCACATATGTGATATGTGCAGGACCGAGATTAATGCGCGTATGTGATACCGCATTCTATTCTTGCGATATGTGATATCGGTCGGTCATATGTGATATATCCAGGTTATCGGATCAAGTGTTGATTCGATAAGTTGTTACATAAGATATTAGTCGGTTATATGTGATATAGCCGGATTATTAAATCATGTGTTGATTTAATAATTTAATATATAATCATATATTTTATATACTGAATTACATTAACTAATATTAGATCACTTAAACATTTCTTTTTCTCACTTGTGTACACTTAGTATATATGTGATATATATTAATGTACATTATTTTGTGTCATGCTAGATGTCACATGCTACATGGGTGTATGAGACTCACACCATGCTTATGATAACCCTAGGGTTTTTATTTATCAAAGTAAATCAAAATTAGTTGGAAATTTGTCATGGCTAGAAGGTTGGAGAAGTTTGTTGTGTCCATTGACTTAGTCCACTAATTTGTTTTACTTAAGATATTTATTAACCTAACCATTATCCTTAGCCATAGTTTAGTCTCTACATGAGTTAGTGTATGACATAAACTCACTCATGGTTGCTATTCTCACCTCATGAGTTTTCATTCTCTTCTCCACTTCATTTTCTTCTTCATCAAGAGAAAGCTTTATAGCTTTTCTTAAGATGAAGAAATATTGTGAGAAAAATAAATCTAAAGTGAGCAAAATTCCTACTTCATCATCCTCTACTATTCTAGCCATTTAGTTTAGGGTGTTTGCTTCACAAAACCCTAATTAGTGAAGAGGTAGCTTGAGTTGGTGTCTCTTCGACGTAGATCATCTTCGGCCTCGAAGATTTCAAGCAAGCTTGTTCCGTTCATCTTGTGGAGCCTTTCTAGAGTCCGAGAATTCACTACTTGGAGATAAGGGACTACTACATGGAGCTATTGAAGTGAAGGACCGGTCTAGAAATGTTGTATTTCTTGTTCACTTAGATGTAAAGGTGTTTACATTCTTGATTGTCAAAATTTTCTAGTTAAGATTCTAAGGTTAGGGTTGTTTAGCATGGCAATTTTTTAAAATGCCATGGACGATACCTCCCGAAACCTTGCTGTCGTGCTACGCATCCCTACAGTGGTATCAGAGCCATTCTAGAGAACTAGACGATATTTGTAAAATTACGAAACCGAAACAACTCCGAAACACACGAAATAAAAATCTAGTTTCTGTCGAAATTTTCAGAGTGCCTAAATTTTTTTAAGCAGTTGCAGAATGTTATATGAGATGTAACATGAACACAGTAGAAATTTGATCCCTCCTCGCCGGAATTTGGCCATCCACATTGCATGAAATTCCGGCCTGGCCGGTTTCGGTACCCCATTTTGGCTTCAAATTTTTTCTGTGTTCCAGTCTCTGGGTTTTGGTATTTCAGGTGTTGCTTGTTTTTGCTAAAATTGCATGTGATGTTATCTTTGTGCAAAGAAAATTCGGAGTGTTTCGTAGTCGTAATTCTAACATCATTTCGGGTTATTTAGGTGACTTTAAAAAGTTCGAACGGATATCAATAACCTATATTTTCCCTCGCTGGAAATTTTCCAAGAGTTGGATTTTTCCAAGTTTAAAATCTTCAGAAAATCGTGCAGGTGATTCTGTGGACCCTCTAGAAGAACGAAACCCTAACTCGATTCTGTGACCGTCGGAACCGCCACCAAACCCTAGGGTTTGTGATAGTCTCGCGACACCATAGGTGAGGCAAGGGTTGACCCTTCTACGGTTGGTCCATAGGTGATGTGGTATGTTCTGGGTATTTTTTAAACTCCGCTCAAGTGTTGAAATCTTTGGGAAATTTTGGGTGTTTGTTTATTCGATCGAAAAGTTTAATATCGTCTAGCTATCTGTGATTGTGATACAATACTTGGAATCCACAATAATTAGTTTTATGATAATTAATTTGAATTTTATAAATCTAGCAATTCAATCTCATTTGATCGGTTGCCACGGAATTTTGATGTGGATAAAAAGTCCGTCGCAATTACATAGCGTACGCGGATACTCGCCGGGTAACCTTACTAGATAACCACGCCCCATACCTCCGACCAAGTGACTGTAGGAGAACCCCGTCGCCAAAAGCATCCGTTCGGGTGCGCGCGGTCACGGTGTTCTGCCTTATTTCACTTCGTCGACGGCATCGGGGGTGCAGCCGTCTGCTAAAGTTTCCGACGAGCATTCGATCAGGTTATCGGGAATCCTGTTGAGTTACCTGACTGGTTATTGGAAAGTGTTTTCAATATCGAGACTAAAATGCAGGGTTTATAATTGTTAGGCATGTGATGTTTAAGGAATTCATTTGGTTGGGCATGAAATCTAAAGTATGTGATACATTGGGTTTATGATGTCTAAGGTGGTTGCGGATTCCAATTGTTGTAGTTTTTCATTTTCTTTTCTACGACCGTAAGTGTAATATGTGGTGTATCGCCGGTTTCGTTGCTATATTTCAACGATAATTGGGATACGCATATTTACTTACGTTGATGATATGTGATGTTATGTGTTGCTGTGATATGTTATATTGGATCGTCGTGTTTGAATTGCCGGGTTTTTTTTATGTGATATGAGAGTTTTTCATTTTCATTCATGTAAAAGCTTGTATGTAATATTCTTTTATTGGGGCACTTCCGGGTTGAGGTTGATGTCACCATTGATGTATATTATTTACTTTTCCGCATTAGGATAGACCCAAGGCGGGAAGCACAAGTAACAGGGTTCTAGGGTCCAGTGGGAGACCATCTTGAGGAGTCGAGAATGAGTCTCCTAACTCTAGAATTGGTAGGGTTGCTTGCTGTTCTCGTAGGGGTCTAGAGGTGTGGGTTTGGCTATTCATCGCGACCGTGGAATCCGCGTTTTTTACTGGCTTAATTTAAAACACGGAATTCCTAATATATCAAATATTTCATATGTGTTCTTCTGCTTCTGATATTCTGTGATGTGATCACTTGATATTCTGAGATGAATGCTTATAATATATATATGATATATAATAAATATTGCTGCTTTCGTTTCTTCTGTGATGCTTAGGAAGCATAATTGATGGGACTTCATTAATGAGATTAATGAAATAAAAGAAATTTGCAATGAGATTGCATACCTTCTATGAGATAGTTGGATCCCGATACCCACTACGAGTAAGAGTTACTCCTGAGAGAGTATTGCACATTACAATTAGCCGATCAAGTACGTGTTTAGAAAAGTGTTAACGGGGTTACGCCCCTGGGAAAACGAGATTTATTTTAATTAGGTCCGTGCGAAAGCACGGGGAACCTCCCTCAAAGTACCGACACTGGCCTGGCCGAAAGATTGGCGAACTTGTAGGGTCTAATTAATCCCGGCTAGTCTTACCTTTTAGGGTTTGAAGAAAAATTTGATAAAACCAGTGGGAGTCATCCTGATTAGATAAAATAATAACCAATCTAATCTTGCAAGAGCATACACTGAGTATTTTGTTCTCTCTCTCTCTCTCCTGGTAGCGACCATATCATGCCTTAATCAAGATAATAATATGGATACATTGATCGAACCTGCCTATTATACTGAGCTGGGAAATGTTGGTTTCGCTCTATCTTATAATTGTTATAAGTCCGCGTATGAAATAGGGGAATATCCGGACTCCCATGCCACCCAATCGAAGAAAGTGCATGTTAATGCATCTTCTTCGGGTGTGTTCATTACCAAGAACCGTTTCTCAGTATCCTCTACGTCCTGGGTATGTGATACCGGATCAGGATCCCGCATATGTAATATGTTACATGGGCTATAGAAAGGTAGAGAACTGGGATTGGGTGATATATCTCTAAGTGTTAGAGAATGGTGCAATTGTTTCAGCCAAATCAGTTGGCAAATATCACCTTGTATTACCAAATGGTAAATACATTGATTCTGAACAAATGTTATTAGATACCGAACCTGATATACAACATTATATCAGTTTCTTTATTAAGTTAAAGAAGGATATAATTTTGTATTGGAGGATAATGTTGTGAACATTTTCCTGAATCAAGAATTGATTGGATCAGGCACGTTATATAATAACATATACGTTCTAAATCAAACCACAGTTCAAGGTATATAGAACACACGCAAGAGGAGTAGTTCAGAAATGAACGAATCCTTCTTGTAGCATTGTAGACTAGGTCATATCAATATGACACAACTAGCTAAGTTACATAAGGATGAATATTTGAATCCGTTCGAATTTTCATCTTATGATACTTGCCAGTCTTGTCAAAAAGGTAAAGTGACAATACTCTGTTTACTGGAAACAGAGAAAGAGTTATTGAACTCTTGGGACAGATACATGATGATGTATACGGTCTTATGTCTACAAATGCCAAGGTTGGTTCTGCGTACTTCGTTATATTCACTGACCATCTCTCAGGATTTGGACATGTGTTCCTATTGAAACACAAGTCTGAAACTTTTGAGGAATTCAAGGAATATAAGCTCGAAATTGAGAACCAAACGGGTAGAAGTATTATAGTCCTTCGATGAGATCGAGGAGGCGAATACTTGGGCATGGAGTTCCTGGATTTTCTAAATGGAGAATGGGATTCTCTCTTAGGTTACTTCTTCGTATACACCAAAGCACAACGGTGTATCGGGGCGGAGGTATCACACCCTATGAGATATGGCGCGCTTTATGATGAGTATTGCTGAGTTACCTATTTCCTTTTGGAGTTATGCACTTGAGAAACTGCATACCCATTGAATGAGGTTCCATCCAAATCACTGCCTATCACTCCATATGAGATATGGAATGGGAAGAGACCATGTCTTAAACGAGTTAAGGTATGGGGTTGTCTGGCCTATGTTGAAAAGCGAAATTCGGACAAGCTCGAGGCAAGGTCAGTTCTGTAAGTTTGTTGGATATCCCAAACATTTGCGAAGGAATATCTTCTACCACACTGAGGAGCAAAAGGTGTTTTGTTTCTCAGCATACCACCTTTTTAGAAAAGGAATTTCTTATGAAGAAATTAGTGGTCATGAGGTATAACTGGAAGGAGTTCCAGCTGGACAAACTAATAACTGATGATTTGGTGAAACCAAAGGATTCAATAGTCTCCAACGAACCTCAGCCTCTCCGCGAATCTGGTAGGGTTCCTCATCCACCTAAGAGATACTACGGTTTCCTCGGTGACGGTGGGAGCGGGGATTGCATCATGGTAGATGATGACCCAACTAGCTTCAGGCAGACCATCACGAGTGGGGACTCTGTGAAATAGCTGGATGCTATGCAATCAAAGATGGAATCCATGTACACCAACAAAATATGACTTTGCATGTTGCACCTAAAGGGGTAAAACCCATCGGGAGCAAATGGATCTTGAGAAGATTCTTGGTGTAGATGGAAAAGTTAATACTTTCAAAGCTAGACTTGTAGTAAAAGGCTATCGTTAATAACTAGGTGTGGTTTATGATGAAACCTTTTCTCTAGTGGCTATGCTTAAGTCCATCAGGATTAGAGCACACATCGCGGAGTTGGAACATCTGTTTTGATGTTGCAGTCAAAGAGTTTGACTTCATCAAAAAGGTAGATGGACCTTGTATATACAAGAAGGTTGTAGAGAGTAAGGCTGTCTTCCACGTATTTTACGTAGATGACATACTCTTGATAGGAAATGGTTTCCTATGCCACACTCGGTCAAGCTCCTCTTATCACGAGGATTCTCCATGGAAGACCTGGATGATACCTACTACATCTTGTGGATTATGATCTATGGTGATAGATTTAAGTGGATATTGGGAGTGTACCAAATCCAGGTACATTAACACCATTCTAAATGGGTTTAGTATGGAAGATTCTAAGCGTGGTGGTTCGCCCATTTACTCAGGAATCACTCTCTCCAAAAAGATGTCTTCCAAGACTGATTTGGAGAGAGCTCACGTGCAAGGGATATCCTATACTTCGGCACTAGGCTCTATCATGTATGCGATGTTATGTACCGGACCAGATGTAGCTACCTCACTAGGTGTAGTGATCGGGAATCAATCGGATCTTCGGAGAATCACTGGAGAGCTACGTAGGACATTCTTAAGTACTTGAGAAACACTAAAGAAATGTTCTTGGTATTTGGTAACGGTGAACTCCAGTGGGAGTCCTTTCGCAATTCGAGCTCCCAGAGTGATAAGGTCGACTGAAAGTCAGTCACGGGCTTTGTCTTTACCCTCAGTGGAGGGACGGTATGTTGGAAGAGTTCCAAGCTATATACCGTGGCAAACTAGACGATAAAAGCTGTATACATCGCTACCAACGATACTACCAAAGTGGATGTCTGTATAATCCTTGTTCAAGAGATAAACATGGTTCCTTCCATTGAGCGTCCAATAACTGTTATCGTGACAACAATGGAATTATGGTTTTGGTCTAGGAACGCCGGTCCCATCAGCGATCCAGACATATTCTGAGGCATGTATCACCTGATCAAGGAGATGGTTGATCTCTAAGGAATCGAGATAAGGAGAGTTAACGCGAAGGATAACACGGCGGATCCACTCATAGAGGCCATTCCCTAGAGAGATTTTTAAGGGGCGTTGGGTATGAGATACTGCAACAAATGGCCTTAGTGCAAGTGGGAGATTGTTAGTTATATGTATGCCCTAGAGGCCATTATTATACATGTGATGTATATTATAGTGGATGCTTAGACATATATAAGGAGGAATTTCTTGCTCGACATGATAGTATGCTATCTAGTTGCTCTTTATCTTAACATGTACACTTATTGTCTCTCTATTACATGTTGATAAAGCCCTTAGGATGAGTACTTGACTGCTAGGATTATGATGCGGATCATGCTAGTGGGATAGAGGTAGTCGGTAAGTACATCCTTCAAATGTTCTTAGTCGTGGGAGTATCGAGACGGAGCATCGATATTCCAGAGTAGACTAGCGTATACGCTTCTTGACCCATATGATGGGTGATGGATGATCCCACATCCATTGGTGTTTGACATCAGAGAAGGTATACGGGTGCTCAGTGGAGACTGGGTACACTGAACGGACTCGCCGAGAACTCCTAGATGGTATTATACCTATCGTCAGATAGCAGTTCTCTGGTGACACTGGTACAGGTTAGTCTGTCGACCCAAGATCGTCATAGAGTCTTGTGTGATTCCCAGTGTGCTTTGATTTCCACCTGACCACGTTCAAGAGATCGTGCAAAACGGTGGTTTTTGGGTACAGTCCTGGGTCACATGGAGGCAATGAGCGATAGGAGGGGATTCGTCTCTCCCGGTATTGGGGGTTGATGTTGCGCTATGCTCGATTGGCCATAACAGGAAATCCCCGGACAGGGTTGCTGTGATTTACTGGTAAGTGTTATCGGTAGTTTCTCGAACCGTTATGGACCTTGAATCGGCATGACTTATCAGGCTATTGGGGTCTGACGTTATACCGCCCCCAGGCTGTGATATGAGACATATCAGACGAAGAGACCGGATTGTACGGTAGTGTTACTGATTGGATTTGCAGGAGTATGAACAGGCTTGCTTGTTGATCTTCTGATCGCTCAATACCCGGGTGGCCGTTACGTTTAGTAGACCGCTTGCGGCTTGTGGGTGACTGATATGATCACCACCTACTGCCGGCGTATTGACGAGTCTTTAGAGTCTTACACAGAGGTTTCCTGGCTCAAGCGAAACGAAGTAGGAGCACATATGTGATATGTGCGGGACCGAGATTAATGCGCGTATGTGATACCGCATTCTATTCTCGCGATATGTGATATCGGTCGGTTATATGTGATATAACCGGGTTATCGGATCAAGTGTTAATTCGATAAGTTGTTACATAAGATATTAGTCGGTTATATGTGATATAGCCGGATTATTAAATCAAGTATTGATTTAATAATTTAATAATTTAATGTATAATTATATATTTGATATATTGAATTACATTAACTAATATTAGCCCACTTAAACATTTTTTTCTCACTTGTGTTCACTTAGTATATATGTGTTATATATTAATGTACATTATTTTGTGTCATGCTAGATGCCACATGCTACATGGGTGTATGAGACCCACACCATGCTTATGATAACCCTAGGGTTTTTATTTGTCAAAGTAAATCAAAATTGGTTAGAAATTTGTCATGGCTAGAAGGTTGGAGAAGCTTGTTATGTCCATTGACTTAGTCCACTAATTTGTTTTACTTAAGATATTTATTAACCTAACCATTATGCTTAGCCATAGTTTAGTCTCTACATGAGTTAGTGTATGACATAAACTCACCCATGGTTGCTATTCTCACCTCATGAGTTTTCATTCTCTTCTCCACTTCATCTTCTTCTTCATCAAGAGAAAGTTTTCTAGCTTTTCTTAAGGTGAAGAAATATTGTGAGAAAAATAAATCTAAAGTGAGCAAAATTCCTACTTTATCATCCTCTACTATTCTAGCCATTTAGTTTAGGGTGTTTGCTTCACTAAACCCTAATTAGTGAAAAGGTAGCTTGAGTTAGTGTCTCTTCGATGTAGATCATTTTCTCCCTCAAAGACTTCAAGCAAGCCTTGTTCCGTTCATCTTGTGGAGCTTTTCTAGAGTCCGGGAATTCATTACTTGGAGCGAAGGGGCTACTACACAGAGCTTTTGAAGTGAAGGACCGGTCTACAAAGGTTGTATTCCTTGTTCACTAGATGTAAAGGTGTTTACATTCTTGTATTGTCAAAATTTTCTAGTTAAGATTCTAGGGTTGGGGTTGTTTAGCATGGCAATTTTTTAAAATGGCATGGACGATACCTCCCGAAACCTTACCGTCGTGCTACGCATCCCTACAATAAGGATCCCGGTTGTCTTGCCATTTTATGCATTATAGAAAATAAGGTTATCAATAGAGTTTTACTTGACTTAGGTGCTAGTGTAAATCTCTTTCCTTTTTCGGTCTATAAGCAGTTAGTTTTGGGTGAACTTAAAACCCACCAAAGTTACTTTGCAGTTGCCCGATCGCTCTATTAAAAAGCCTAAGGGTGAGCTAGAGAATGTGTTGATCAAAATAGGGGAATTCATATTCCCTGTTGACGTTATTATTTTCGAAACACAACCAGTTTCGAATCTTAGGAATCAAATTCCAGTGATTTTAGGTCGACCATTCCTAACCACTTCTAATGTTGTGATTAACTGTTGAAATGGTTCAATGCAACTTTCTTTTGGAAACATGACAGTTGGGTTAAATATTTTTAATCTAAGAAGTCAACCATGTGATCTATATGATCAACCTCGTGAAGTCAACGCAATTAATGATGTTTCTCACGATGAGAAATTTGACTTTGACGATGTTGGTTTTTGAGGGAATTTTTATGGAAAGGCTCATGTTCATGAGAAAATCTAAACAGAAGGTATTTGATTACGAAGAAGGCAATTTTGGAAAAGGCGGTTTTGAGGAAATTTTTAAAAAGGAACTCATGGGCTTGGGCGAATATAAAATAACGGTTGATGACGATGATTGTTGTTTAGAGCCAAGTTTTGAGAAACTTTTTGAGGATGGACTTATGATTTTAGATGAATTAGAATCACCACATTATCATGACTTACACATTAAAAGGGAACATCTTCTCTGCGCTCAATTCAATCCTTCGAATTTTGATGCTATTAATTACCATATGGACACCTTAATACAACTAGATGTTGCTAGAATTAAATTTCGATCTATTAAATCTTTAACATATAATATAAAACCTTAATTTAGTTGCATGGATGACAATACCGTAGAACATGTTGCATCTGTCTTATTTATCGAGTCTCATTGTTGTGTCGTGATGGAGGACTTTTTCAGATCTCCTTTAGATGTTGTCTTCCGTCGATCTCCCGGCGGATTCTGGAGGGGATCCTCTGTTGTGTGTGGGTCTCAATGGGTTTTGAGGAAATTTGGTGATTGGAGGAGTTGGACGCCAAGTACCTACAAAGAAGTCCCGGGGTAGTTTGACGCCACCGAGGACCCTCCGACGATCAAATTAGTACTAGATCCGAGCAGCGTAATGGCTAAGTGGAATAAAAAATGGCTTGCTTGACCCCTCTGTGATGGGAGTTTATATAGTGGTGGAGGCACGCAGCAGTAGGCGCGAGAATCTCGCCGGCAGTTACGCTCCCGACGTCACGCCCGCGTAGAGAGAGGATCGCCCATTAATGGGGACCGTGGAGGCGTGGAACGTGGGATGTTGCGGGCGGAGAATCCGCGCATGGCGAGATTCACGGAGTGACGGTTACGCCTGTGAGCGGTGGAGCTGGGCAGAGAACCGAGGAAGACGGCCTCGGTCGGGGGGCTCGTGGACGAGCGAGAAGGCCGATGATACTTAGTCTTGTGGCAGCTCAAGGCGAGCTGAGGGGCCGAGGAGGCCAATCTGCAGGGAGCCCCGAGGAGGGCTGGCTTGTGCCGGCAGGTCGAGTACAGGGGTGGCCTGGTCGGCCTCTGTGGGGCCTTTCTTCTGAGTTCTGGGACGTGCTATCCGCCACAAGTCCTGATCTTAAGGGTCCCCAATATTGAGCATCATCATGTCGTGTTTTATCAATCATATATGCACAATGATAAATTATTTGATTGGTTGATTCTCATTTTTAGACTTTCTAAAGCATTTATTAAACAGTTTTTAGAAGAGGATGATAATCACGAAGAGGAGCTCATGGTTATCCATGAGCTGGATTACTCGGCATAAAATCATAACCCTCCTTTGTTTATTATGTATTTTGTATTGACTAACTTTTCTTTTGTTTTCTTTTTCAAATTTTTATTACTAATTTTTATTTTGTAAGGTTTTATTTGCAAAATTACCATCCCCTTTATGAAACCCTAACCTAAGAACTTTGCCTCATTTTAGCCGTAGCCATAAAACCCTAGAAGAGAGAAGAAGCGACAAGAAACTTTTGAAGGCGATCTGCTGCAGAAATCCAGCTAAAAGCCAAATCTTTTCGGCTAATCGCCAACATTTCCCCTAGATCGCTTGGGGAGCTAAATTTGGTTTTTATCTCTCTGTTTTTGCTGTAAATTTGGGTTAACTAGTTTTTTTAATTATGGCTATGCTCAAATTGGTGATGGAACACAGTTTCATAAATCTTTTGGGTACACCGCTGTATGGTGATTAATTTTTGAATGAAATTATGTCTAGAGGGTGGGAATTTTATAATAGTATTTATGATTACAATGAAGAGCACAGTGTTATTTATATAAATTGGCATGGTGAAATTCGAATAATTGACACCGACTCCATCACGACTAACACAAATATACACGCTCCACAAGGCAACCAAGAGCCTTTAGATTTCACTACTTATCTCCCTTTTATGGGAGTGAATTTCCTAGCAGGAGAGGATGGGGGTATTATCACTCGGACTAACTTTACGAATATGCATGCCATGTGTAAGATGTTATAACGTAATGTGTTAGGCACCGCACATTCCTCTACTATTTATAGACCTGCTTTGCATTCACTGCTTAATGGTTAAAGATTATCGGTTTTGTATGTGTCAGCAATTGATTAAAATGATTGTTGGGGCAATACTTCAAAATAAACCACATTATCCCTTGCCTTACTTGTGACACATATTTGCCATATTTTATTGAGGGAGCACGCTTTTGCTTTGTACGCTCAAAATGCCAAACACACTCACATTCAGCTTGAAAAAATTACGAAATCATATAAAAATTGTGTATGTATTTGGATGGAACGTGATAAACAGGAGCATGTGATTCATGCGGAGTCATCCTATAATGATGATGATGCACGTGAAGGGACCTCTGCAGGACCTTCGCTTTCACAGTCTCAATCGCCACCCGTTGGTCATAACCTATTGTGGGATGAACCCGCACCTCGTAACGAACGTTCTTTTATGAAAAATGTGTGGAAGGCTCTCACAACCATTTTGTGTGTGCAAGAGCGACATTCTAAGTAGTTGGCCCATCTTGAGCGAGAGAGAGATGCAACGCTTAGGCGTTGTACTACTGATGGTGGTCAACGTGGTTGACAAAGTAGAGAACAGTGAGAACACTGTCAAGATTAAGTGGGGGGGGGGTTAGTTTGCACCGTTTTCGTTTTTATTTTTCATTTTTACGTTTTTTAAGGATTTTTATTTTTAAAAAAAGAAGATTTTTTTTTAATTCAAGCTAGTAATAGGTGATCTCGAACTTTGAAATCCGAATGGTAAAGTTGTTGGGGTAAAATATTACACCCCACGGTCGAGGTCAACAAGTCAAAGTCAAAGCCTGAAAAGTGGGCCTGGGCCCAAGCCTGAATCCAAGTCAAGTGGGCCCAAAACCGAACCTAAGTCCAAACAAGCGGGCCTAAGCCCAGGTCAAATGGGCCCATGCCCAGGTCAAGTCCGAGCAAGAAAAGGTCGTCCCTCCCATGCCAAAGAAATAATTATTAAGCAATAAATAGGTTTGATATAATTTTCATGAATAAATGTAAAATAAATGGGCAAAAAGCCAAATTTTTGTAAATCCCATACCTCATGTGCAAAAAAAATAATCACATGGATATGAGATGGGAAAAAGCCAAATTTTTGTAAAGGCCATGGCTCATATGCAAAATGAAATAAGAACATGTATATGGGATGGGCAAAATGCCATTTTGTAAAATCCAAGGGGTTATGTGTAAACTTGTAAGTCTATATAAGACAACATTATGATGAAATGAAAGACAATTCATTTCCCTAAAAAACATTAGGGTTTTTGCCACCATATCCTCCCTCTTAAGTTCTTCCTCTTCATTTCCAATTAAATAAAGAGCTTAGCTCTCTTTTTCTCAAAACTAAATAAAGTTTCACCATAAATTCATTGAAGGAGAGTTTAACTCTCACATCAAATCCAAAAAGAAAAGATCTTTTATATCTTCTTCTTACTTCTCGGGATCCAATTTGAGAGAGGGAGAAGAAAAGAAACCCGCCTTCTAAGGCTCCATCAAGAGAAATAAATGGGTCAGTTTTCATCACCCAAAATCCAAATCTTGGAGTTGCAAGAGAACCCATTTGGGTTTCTTCTCAAAAGAGAAGAGAGGAAATCTTTTAGAGTTTAATTCCATTATAAAAATCCATTTGGGTTTTTAACTCCATTTAAAAATTCTTTTGGGTGTTTAACTCCACTAAAATTATTTTGGGAGTTTAACCCCAAAATAAAATCTCTGAGAGTTCAACTCTATAATTAAATTTTTCTTGAGAGTTTAACTTCATTAAAAATCAAAGGAGTTTAACTCCAAATTTGGTCCATGCAGCCCGGGTCCGTGAGCGCGTGCCACGGGCCCTCCCGCGTGTCGCATGCATGCTCCGTGCATGCCGCCCGCCGCGCGCTTCAACTCCACACTTGTTCTTTGAAAAATAAAATTAAAAATTTAAAAAATGTTTTTTTGAAATAAAAAAAATCTTTTGTCACAAATAGAATAAATAAAAAAATGAAATGAATATACTTTTCGGCATTACTTTCAAACACCAACACCTCATATTGAGTCTGCATGACCAGTTTGACTCGTCAATTGGAGGTTCCTTCGCTCTAAAAGCGAGGTGTAATTAACGGCTGCTTAGTCCGCGACTGTCAGGGATTTGGATCCCCATAACCAATAGACCCCAGCCTACCCTAAGAAGGAGGAATCCGTATAAGCCTGATAAGCGCACGCATTCGCATCTTAATGGGGTGACGAAAAACACTCTACAAATGTGATACGAAGGAAATTTATGAATCTGAGAATAAAATGAAATCTTTTAATTAACCCCATCTCGAAGTTAGATTTAGTGAATACACACCCTACAAAATTTGCACAAGCATGAATCTTGAAAGCTCGAGATAGTAGAAGATACCTAAAAATATATTTGCCGAATTATCTAAGTAAAATAAAAGATGCGCATAGTGGGTAGTCTAAACTACTGAAGGGTGCCGGTAGTGGTTTTGTAGGATTCTTAGGATGTATGAGTATTCTGCCCTTAGGGGTGTTTGTCACGCCCCGCTTCCTAAAATACGTAAATACGGCACGCGACAGAGCCAACCATGCTACCTTTGGTTAGGAATCATCCCTCCATAGTCACATTACAGCTGTCAATCAGATATCAATAACAATAAAATATATAATCTAGCTAACACATGTCCATCTGCCACAATAAATAAAATCAAGAAATGCATATAGCGGAAACGAATCAAGATCCAATAAACAATAGTATCTGAATCACGTCCCAATATAGACTCACATCAATAGAAATAAAACTACGGAAATAAAAGAAACTAAGAGTCTCTAAACTAAACGTCTAGCTCTTCACTGCTCGGCTTGCCTGCCAAAATACTCTTGATCTGCCTGCGATACCATAAAAAACCCATACGTCAGTGCGTTATAAATACCACAATAATAGTAATAACCAGGATATGATGCTATAATTAAACATGAATCTAAATAATAAACACAGATATAAATAGTGAGCTATATGTATATGATGTGTATCTTAAAATCCGTGCTTCTAGGTTATCTATTCTACAAGTTTTTAAAATCAATTAATATAATTATCATCGTAACTCAACAGTATATATCCCGTTCATTCCCCACGGTACCACGGTACAATATATCCCGTTCATTCCCCACGGGACTACGGTACAATAAACAATGATTATTCTGTTCATGCTCGGAATCATGGCAAATAATAATAATATCATCTTGAGTTACGTTTCGGTTACATTCTTGATTTCCCATTTCCCCCCAAGGTTCTGTGTTCAAGTCAGGTATTGACGATATAAATCTAATGCCAACAGAGGATCAAGCAGGTACATGTCTTATCTATGTAGACAACAACTTATGTCCATCAGGACAACAATCAGAATTGTTGGAATTAGTAATAAGATCCAAGTAATAAGTCTGGTAATATGTCGTGAACATGCCATGTACTGTATATTAACCAAAATAGATACCAATGTAAAACTGTAATCAATATCGAAACACAATTAATGCCAGAATGCATATGTATCTATCTACAATAACTGTTATACGTCCATTACCATATATAATGCAATCTAGATAACATATTGAACCAATATAGTAGTATAATAATATCGTGACGTTGTGGTATGCAACTAGATAAACTATTATCAGTACGGATACAGACGGATGCTATAAAACTGTAAATCAGTAATTTCTACTGAATAGTAAAACAAATGCACAATAATTTATCAAATATATATTGATATAATAATATAGCATGTTGCAAGTTTAGAACTTGCCTGATCGAATCTCACGTCGAGATACGGATGTCACATTCCGACGTTGAAATAAATCACAACACAAAACTTACGCACGCAGGACTGGACCTAGCTGAGCAGCTGCGTGACGTGGTGACAGGGCTAGAAGACGACGGTGGTTGGGTCGTCTAGATCATTGGCGACGTGCGCAACTCTGGCGAGACGGCAGAAAAAGAACAAAAAAGAAAGACGAAGAAGAAGAAGAGTTGTTGTTTGGGTTTCTGGGGTTATGATGATTTAGCAAGGACAAAGGAGATGGTAGTGACGAGGTGACGGCGATGAGGCAAAGCCGTCGTTGGCGAGGTGGGTGTGGGTTCTGGTGATCGGGGATGGAGCAAGGGGTCGTGGTGGTGGTGTATGGGTATTCTGGGGTTGCTGGAGAGACAAGAAGGTGATGGAGGTGGTTGGTGGTGATGGGTTTCCGGTGATGAGGGGTTGCGATGGTGGTATTGGGTTCTTGGGTTAGGGTTCTGGGTTAGGACTTGGGTCGTCATGGAGGAGGAAGAGAGAAGGAAAGGTGATGGAGGTGAGGCAGGGGTGGAGGCGAGGATAAGAGGGGGACGGTGACGATGAGAGGGTGGCGACGGGAGAGGGCGATGAGGGTTAGAGTTCGTGGTTGGCGCGAGAAAGAGAAAGAAGAAGACGAGGGAGGAGGAGAGAGAGTGGGTATAATTTTATTATATATTATGTGATATATATATTAGAGAGAGAGACAAAGAAAGAGAGAGAGAGACGAGAGAGATAGAGAGAGAGACAGATTATTATTTAAAATTAATTAATATTATACATATATATATATATCAGTATATATATATATAGGATTTTACAGATAATACCAGATTATTCCGAATATTACCCGCACCCCTCTAAAAATCTAGTTTTTAAATATGGAGAATATGCGTAAGAGTTTAAACCACAATGCGTTATCCTGTAAATAAAAATATATATCCCCAAATACGGATCTACGTAAATATACGTAGCGATCAAATACTAGTCTGTGTAACACTTAGGATATGAACATGATATATGGACGCAACCACATGATATGGGGGACTATGACATGCAAGGCTAGGTAAGAAAATATATTATTTGGTTTTATATTGTATTTTAAAAAGATACGTGGATTCTAAAAATATATTATATATGTTTATAAAAATCTAGATTTGCATGGATACTCTGTACTAGCAAATATTTGATATAATTTTGAACTATGATGGGTTTCAAATATGCGGGTCAGGTCGGATAATAACCACAACCACCAATAGCACTATCCGCAACCCTAAAGAAACAATAATAAAGAATTTGTCCGCAAGATTTGAAATACCCCAAATAAACATAGTATAACAGTGCTAAGGTGTTACATTATACCCAACTACAAAAGAATTTCGTCCTCGAAATTCACGGAATAAGAAAATACAAGAAAATACGGATTTAAGAAAAGAGGTGTGGAAACTTCTGTCGAATCTCGTCTTCACGTTCCCAAGTAGATTCTCCGTGCGAACGATTTTCCCATGAAATAAGTACTAGTAGGATAACTTTATTCTTGAGAGCTTTTTCTTATCGATCCACAGTCGCTATTGTCGCTCTTCATATGTTAAATCTTCCCTTACTGTCAGTTCTGAGTGATCTAAGACGCGCGTCTCATCTCGAACATACTTGTGGAGTGGAGATATATGAAACACGTCATGAACACCCGCCAAGGATGGTGGTTAAGCCAATCGATAAGCTACCTCTCCAACACGCTCGATAATACCGAAAGACCCTACGAATCGAGGACTAAGCTTACTTCGACTACCAAATCGGATTACTTCTCTAGTCGGTGATATCTTTAAGGATACAAGATCACCAACTGCGAACTCCAAAGGTCTTCGTCCAGTATCAACCCAACTTTTTTGTCGATCCTGTGCCACCTTCATATGATCTCGGATCACATTAACTTTCTCCACCGTTTGCACAATAATATCCGGCCCAATAATCTTTTTTCTCCAATATCGTCCCAACAGAACATTAAGAACGCAAACGCCGTCACCGTCCTCAAATCAGGACGTACGATTGACAACAAGGTTGTCAACCCCAACGATTCATCCAAACGTGCGGTTGTCAGTTTACCAACACGTATCTCATCTTTTGTTCCTCCTTATGGTCCGTCGTCATCTTCATTGCTTCCTCCTCCTTCTTCTTCTTCTTCTTCTTCTTCGTCGTCGTCTGCTGCACAGCCTTCAAAACAACTTGAGAATTCGCCGCAAATCCACCCTGATGATCTAGCAAAAACACTCCCGCCTTCTGCACCTGTTCCATATGCAACTTCTCCAAACCTTGTGTTTGGGCCAAAGGCTCCCTATCCCAATAGGTTGAGATCAAAGAAGCCTTCTGCAAGTATGGAAAAGGTGTTAGAGGTCTTGAAACGCTGTGAGGTTAACATTCCGTTGTTGGACGTGGTCCAACAAGTTCCGGCGTATGCAAAATTCCTAAAAGATTTGTGCACGCAAAACGACGCACGAATGTGCCTAAAACAGTCTTCTTGGATGCCATTCTAAGCGATGTCTTGTCCAAATCCATTCCGGTAAAATATAAGGACCCTGGCTGTCCTACTATTTCTTGTACTTTCGGAGACAAGTAAATCAATCGTTCCTTGTTAGACTTAGGGGCAAGCGTGAACCTTCTCCCGTACTCAGTTTATAAACAACTGGGATTGGGAGAACTCAAGCCGACCAGAGTGACCCTGCAACTGGCAGATCGAGCAACGAAGGTACCGAGAGAAGAAATCGATGATGTTCTAATCAAGGTCGAGGAATTCATATTCCCCGTAGATTTCATTGTGTTGGAGACGTAGCCCGTCGCCAATCCCAGCGGTCAAATTCTAGTCATACCGGGACGGTCTTTCCTAGCCACATCCAACGCGTTGATCAATTGTCGTAATGGATCCATAAAACTCTCATTTGGAAACATGACAGTTGACCTCAACATCTTCATGCTAGGAAACCAAGCGAGCGAGAAACACGACGACACATTTGAAGTCAACGCTGTACACGATATGTCTGAGGAAGGGACATTTGACTTCAACAATAAGTGTCTTGATGAAACGTTTGAAGAACTGTTTTCAGAGGAGCTTCTTTTCCTTGAGAAGCTAAGTCCTGAATAGACTTCCTACGCACACTGGGCCCCCCAATTTGAACCACTTCGTAACAAACCGGCCCCTGAAGTGCAACCATCTGTGGAGGAGCCACCAAAACTTGACCTCAAAGTTCTTCCTGACCACCTCAAGTGTAACGACTGTGATTCTAAAATACCAAATAATTCATTTTTATAATTTTCCACGTGCCAAAATATTTTTCCATTTTAGTAGGAAATGTTTTGAAATAATTGTTTTATAATTTTTAAGTATTTAAATATAATTGCTGGAACCTTTTGAAGGCTTTTACAAATTTTCATAATTATTTTTCCGCTGTCAGAAAACGCTTTGAGAATGTTTTCATATATATAAAAATAATAATAAATAAAATTAATTAATACTATTTTAAGGAATTTCTGGAAATTTAAAATAAATTTTTAGAAGGGAAAGATTGTAAGATATGTTACATACAAATTATTTTCATCCCAAATTCCATCCCAATTTGAGGATAATATCAAAATAGATTTTCTATATTTTTCCCATAGTTTTCCAGTATTTTAAAATATTTTTAGTTATTTTTTTAAATCAAATTCGATTTTTAAAATTGTTTAAAGTATTTAAAAAAAAATATATATATAGGGGAAATTAATCGTGGCCGTTGGATCTTAGATCCAACGGTCAGAAACCGTCCGGGCCAACACTCACGCCAACGTGAGTGCAATCAACGCTGACGCGTGAAACCGCGTGGGCAAGGCCACGTGGCACGTCGCGGTTGGCTGGCGGCGGCGGCCAATGATTGGGCACGTTTTTTTTGGTTTTCTGGTGTTATTTTAACGGGTATTGGGGATTTTGTTGTTATAATTAAACCCTATAAATAGGACCCCGCTCTCTTGAGTTTTCTTCTTCAATATAACTCCGAAAATTCCAAATAAAATATCTGGTTCTTCTTCTCGACGAAGCCGACGCTGCGGTGCCATCTGATCATCCAAAAAAAATCTGAGCGCAGAGTTTTTAACGTTTCCGTATAGGGCAACGTATTATCTCATCAATCAACATCTCAACTCAAGGTAGGATTCCGCAACTCATTCTGTTCACCCCATCGTTTTTCATTCTATCAATATTCTGATCTGATCTGTTACCTTCCATGATAATTGTAACAACCGAGTTCAGTTATACCAATTTTCGTTCCGTTTTTATTATCTGTGGTATTTTACTGATATATCTTGTTTGGGTGCGAATGGTAGTTTACACTTTTACATTACATTCGACCCGACCCACTTGTTTGAACCTGTTGATTCATATTAATAGACTACCCTAGCTTGTTGCATAGAAACGTGCATCTAGTATAAACTGCATATCAACATTTCGCCTAGCATCGTGTATTTTACATATAACATTTAGATCACGTAAAATAAATTAAAATTGCATTTCATAGCCCGCATGATACCCCTAACCCCGTGGTAGCGTCCGCGCATCGTGTTCTCGTCCCGTTCAGCGAAACGGACGTGTTTGGATAGCTACGCGCACGTGCGTGCGCCCGTTCTTGGGGGTATACATTTTTGGTAATTGAACATTCATTTTAAAATTTGGAAGTCGCATTTATTTTTCGTATTTTAAATTTAAATTTTTAGACCCGACCCGGGCGCATTTTGAAATATTTTTATATCCCGCTAAAATTCAATTATTTGAATTTTAAATTTAATTCTAATATTTTTCTTAACAGATCAGAATATTTTAGAAAACTGAGTAAATCTTTTTAAATCTTTAAAAATCGTTTCTTTAAAATTTTTCCCTCAGCTCTCTCTCCTTTTCTCTCTCCCTTCCCTGAGCCAATCAAATCTTTTTCCTTGCGCCCTGGCCCCACACTCTCTCTCTCTCTTCTTTCCTACTTCTTCTCTTTTTTCTCTCTCCCCACAGAAAACGCCAATTTCATATCTCCTCTCCCTTTCTCTCTCCTCTCGCGCATCTCTATCTCTCTCTCCCTTTCTCTCTCTTCCCTCTCCCTCTCTCTTCTCTCGCGATCCCTGTTCATCAGGGATCCGAGCACCTCCCTCCTCCCACTAATCTCACCTCCCTTCTATTTTTCCTTCTTCTTCTTTTTTTTTAAAAACGAGCGCCATCTTCTCTTTTAACCCATCGCCTTCCTCAAACCCTAACCCTAACTCCTTTACCCTATTTCCTCTGCTCCTCAACCCTCGTCAACCTCATCCTCTTCTCCTCCTCCTCATCTCCATCTTCTTACTTCCTCCAGAGCAACCCTACAAACCCACAGAAATCCTGAGAGCCCTGCACACCCATCACCACCACCTCACCTCATTGCCGACGACCCCTCACCTCGTCGCCCTCACATCACCTCTCCTCCCTTTCCTCTGCTCTCCCTCTTGCATCAAAACCCTGCACCTAAAACCCCAACATACATCAAAACCGAGCCCAAACCCTAACCAAACCCTAGCTCTTCAAAACCCCTTCACCGGCGCACCTCACCGCCGTTGATCTCGCCGACACTGCTAGCTCATCTCTCTGACCCAGTGAGCAACCCTCTTCTTCTCTTTCCTCTTCTTCCTCTTCTTTTCTTCTCTTTCTTTCTTTTTCTTTCTTTTCTTTTCTTTTAAAAAGGTTTACTGTTCTTTTAGTTTGCCGGAATCCGGTCGTGCCGACGACGATCCCGACGACCCAGCGAGCGTACCTGACCCGTGTGATTCCCTCGTACGTTGTTTGGATCCGTTCCGTGCATCGTGCGCGCATCGCGATTTTTTCCGCCGACGTGTGACGTTCCGTATACCCGTTTCTTGATCTGTCGAGGCAAGTAAAACTTGCTACATGCTATTTATATTATTTGATATTTATTTAGATATATATTAAGCATGAAGTTTGAATTTAGTACCCTATATTACATTTTACCATTCGATGTCCCGTTTATATCATTTTTAGGGTTAATTATGAAAACACACCTGGTTGCATGTTAGATTACAATATTTTGTGCCCACGTCCATATTTATATCATAGTGCTTGGTTGCATAGCCCATAGTACCATTTAAATAGTTTATAACCTTTCAAACACCCGTTTGCATCCATCTCGTCCAGTATACATATTATTGCATCCATAGATCACTTGAATGTATAACATTGAAATATTAACATTCCAAATTTGATACATTGTAATTTAATTAGTATTGGAACTTTAACTTTAACCCTAATCATAACTGTGCATCTATATGCCTTAATCTGTATCTGATTGCATATCACATTACAATGTTCCATTTTATTGTTCCATTAGTACCCCATGCTTGTTTTGTATACCCATACTTATGTTAGTTTGATTATGAGCACCCACATGACGTTTTGTGCACCCCTGACATGACTTGTTACACCCTACTACTTGACACGACATGGTACCACGTACCTCTTGACATGACATGATACCTATGTACTACCTGACTAGACTTGATGTACCATGACTTTACCTGTTACCTGATCTTGTGAATAATGCCAACAAACCTGACCTGTTGTCCTTACGGACATTTCCTGTTGTCTATCCAGATAAACCTGTACCTGCCTGATCCTGTGTTGGCATTAGCTCCAGAATATTTAACACCGGACTGGAACACATATAACTTGGGGGTATGGGGAAATTAATGATGAAACCTGACTTGTAACTCGACAGTTCGACACCTTTTCTGATCAGTCTTACGGGCTAGGCCAGCCCCGGGGTGATGCTGCTGACATCACTCGTCATTACCTACCACCCTTTACTGCCTTGCGGCACGTCTCGGATTCAGCCCGAGAGTCATAGACCATGATCCCGGGCACACACGGGATACTATTGAGTTACATCGATGATTCATCAAATTGGTTTCAAATACTTAAGAGTAGTTAACACAGTAGACCAGTTTTTGATTACTCACTGCACACTACCCTTCACTGTCCTAATTTATATTGCTGTTACACCTGTTTTACCATTTATGATTATACCTGCATGTTTTGCTATCCTGTTTATATATTATTGCTTGATGTTATGACGCACTGATGTCTGGGTTTTGCATGGCCCAGATTCTTTACCTGCACTACAGGCCGAGCAGGAGTACTTCAGTCAGCAGGCTGAGCAGTGAGGACTTATTAGTAGTTAGTTCTTTTATTTTCGGTATTTTCATTCCTGATGTGAGCCCGCATTATGGGACGTACATTCCAGTTTATTCTTGTATTGGATCTTTGCTTCCGCATTATTTTATTCTTGATTCATTTTATTCTGGCTTATGGACATGTATTAGATAGTTTATTATTGTTCTTGATATCTCTACAGCCGTAATGTGACTGTGGAAGGATATTTCCTATCCACAGGTAGCATGGTTGGCTATGTCACGTGCCCATCTTAGCGTACTCTGGGAAGCGGAGCGTGACATGGTTCTTTTGGTATCAGAGCCATAGGTTATAGGTTAATCGAGTTTAATTTTTTTTTTGTAGTTGGGTATTGGACCCAATACACGAATCAGAATACTCGTGATTAGGAAACATGTCCTGCCACCTTACCGTCTTACCATTTTTGAATCTTAACCTCCTCCTGATTATACTTTTACGATATGCAAACCTCCTTTGCATATTGACTCGAGACCTGGTTTCCTTTTGGTTATCTCTAGAACTTAGGCGACTTGAGTGGAGTTATGTGATTGTAGCTATGATACCGCGGCATAGTTACAATGCGGCACTCTATTTAAGTAACTTGGAGTTCTAGCTTTGATTCATATCCTTGATCTATAATTTGAATCTGTTATCATGCTAATCCTTTTGGTGCTTTGATTTCAGGAACATGGCAGACAAGAATCTGAAGACGTACCAAACGCGTGTTGACGAAGCCGCTATGCTTGGAGTAATACGTGGGATGTTAGAGAATCAAAAGCGACAGACCGAGCTGATCCAGCAGCAAGCTGAATCTTTTCAGGAAGGTTTGCGGACCGTTCAGCAGTCCGTGAACAATGTTGTGGCTAGACCAGTGGATCATGTGGGTACCGTGGCGGATTTCAGGAGACTGGGTCCGTCTGTATTTACTGGCTTGGAGGAGCCGTTTCCAGCGGAGCAGTGGCTGGTTGACACGGAGAATTTACTTATTGCAGCGCAGATCCCAGAAGATAAGAGAGTGGATGTGGTACGCATCCAGTTGGTGGATTACGCCCGTGAATGGTGGCTTGTGGAAGAGACCCGTTTGCCCAAGCCGATCAGGTGGGCGGATTTTTTGAAGAGTTTCTTGGAGAAGTTCTTCCCGCGGGCTGCACGGGAAGAAATGGAAGAAAAGTTCGTCAGTTTGAAGCAAAATGGCGCACCTGTAGATGTACATACAGCTGAGTGGACGCGGCTCAGTAGATTCGCTGGACCTTTGGTTGCCAACGATGCTGATAGGGTAAGGAGGTTCATGCGCAGTTTGGATGTGGACATCCAGAGGCAGATTGTCTCCCTGGGTTTGACCACTTTTTCCAAGTACTTACAACGGCCCGAGAGCAGCAAAGTCTATCAATGAAGACTGGGAGTACGCAGCAGCCAGCAGTTGCAGTACAGAAGCCGGCATTTGCACCGAACCGAGCACATGGACGCAGAGGTATTCCAGTGAACCGGCGTGGCGTAACACCGATGAAGAAGTCTGTTGTTGTCGATCAGAGGAGGACCGTGATTTGTGACTACTGCCATTTTCCTGGGCACGTGCAAAGGGAATGTCGAAACAGGGACTTAGTTTGGTTTGTTGATCGGCGGATCATACTATTAGCACTTGTCCGTCGAAGCTTCGCACGAAGGATGATGTTCAGAAGCCACCGCAGAAACCGTTTCAGGGACAGAAGCAGCTGACTCAGTTACCCAATCAAGCTCGAGCATTTACCCTGACGGCTGAGGAAGCCAAGGCTTCAGAAGAAGTTGTTTCAGGTATTCTACTTGTTCATGGTTTTCCCGCATTAGCGTTATTTGATTCTGGTGCATCCCATTGTTTTATGTCGTCCAAGTTTATTGCTACACACTCGATTACTTGCACGACCCTGTCTAGTTTCTGGGACATACACACTGGGAATGAGAAGATCATATCTAGTAGAGAATGTAAGGATTGTGCGGTTGTTGTTTGCGGACGGGAGCTTTTTGCAGATTTCTTGGTGATTGATACAGGCAGCTATGAAGCCGTCTTGGGAATGGATTTTCTCGGCACTTTCCATTCTCACATTGATTGTAGGGCAAAGAAAGTAATTTTCTAGATTCTCGGTCATCCAGAGTTTATCTTTACTGGAGGAAGCAGTTCTGTCGGGCCAGTCGAGTTTAGGGCTAGGCCGACAACTAGTGTTCTTTCGTTGTTGGAGGTTGATAAAGATGAAGCGCCAGCTGTTGTTCGAGATTTCATGGACGTGTTCGAAGACATATCAGGTTTACCGCCAAAGCGAGACGTAGAGTTCGCGATTGATCTTGTTCTTGGTGCTGCGCCAGTTTCTAAAGCGTACTATCCAATGGCACCAGTGGAGTTGGAAGAAATTAAGAAGCAGGTTACTGAATTACTTGAGAAGGGTTGGATTCAAAGCGGTAACTCGCCTTGGGGAGCTCCAGTTCTTCTAGTCAAGAAGAAGGATGGCACAAGGAGAATGTGCATCGATTATCGAGAATTAAACCGGGTGACTATTAAGAACAAGTACCTGATCCCTCGCATTGGCGAATTATTTGAGCAGCTTAGTGGCGCGAGGGTATTCTCGAAGATGGATTTGCGATCCGGATATCATCAGGTCCAAGTTAAAACAGAAGATATTTGCAAGACGGCGTTCCGAACTCGGTATGGACATTACGAGTATTTAGTGATGCCCTTCAGAGTAACGAATGCATCGGCGATATTCATGGACTTGATGAACCGAATCTTTTCACCATTCTTGGACCAGTTTATAGTGGTGTTCATTGATGATATTCTGGTCTACTCGAAGAGTATTGAAGAGCATGCAGAACATTTGAAGATCGCACTGCAGACGTTGAGACAAGAAAAATTATATGCAAAGATGAGCAAGTGCGAGTTTTGGCTGGAAGAAGTAAAGTTTTTGGGGCATGTCGTGTCTGGCGATGAAATCGCCGTTGATCCCTAAAAGATTGCAGCAGTTCGAGATTGGCCGATTCCGAAGAATGTTGTAGAGATAAGAAGCTTTCTTGGACTCGCCGGGTATTACAGAAGGTTCATGGAGAACTTTGCTCGTCTGGCGGAGCCGTTGACCAAGCTTACGCGCAAGGAGGTACCATTTGTGTGGACGGATAAGTGTGCGTCAGCTTTTGAGGCGTTGAAGCAGAGGTTGATAACCGCTCCTATTCTGACCGTGCCACATAGTTCCGGAGGATTGGTGATTCATAGCGACGCATCTGGGAAAGGATTGGGATATGTTTTGATGTAGCATGGGAAGGTTATAGCATACGCATCGAGACAGTTGAAGACCCATGAGAAGAATTACCCAACTCATGACTTGGAGCTTGCAGCTGTGATCTTCGCTTTGAAGATTTGGAGACACTACCTTTTGGGCGAAAGGATCGAGGTTTTCACCGATCATAAAAGCTTGAAGTATGTGTTCACGCAGAAGGAGCTTAATATGAGGCAGCGTAGATGGTTGGAGTTGATGGCTGACTACGATCTTGATCTTAAGTACCATCCGGGGAAAGTTAATGTTGTGCCGGATGCGCTTAGTCGGTTGCCAGCAATTCAGATGTTAACTGCACAGAAGGAACTTATTGATGACTTTCGAAGATTTGATTTGGAGATTGTGCTACCGCATTCTTCGGGACAGTTGATGCAGCTGCAAGTACAGTCGTCGTTGATCGAGAATATTAAAGCAGCACAGTCGCAGGACCCTAGATTGAAAAAGTTTCGAGAACAGGTTGAAGCTGGACTTCGAATAGACTTACTGATCCATGAAGATGGTTCGTTGCGATATGGTATCCGTTTTTGTGTGCCAAAGGGAGATATTCGTGAAGAACTGATGAAGGAGGCGCACAGTTCAGCATATTCCGTACATCCAGGAGGCACGAAGATGTACCGAGATATACGACAGCATTTCTGGTTGGAAGGCATGAAACGGGAGATTGCCCGCTTTGTGGCAAAGTGCTTGGTGTGTCAGCAAGTTAAGGCTGAACATCAAAGAGTTGCTGGTTTATTGCAACCACTTCCGATTCCTCAGTGGAAGTGGGAACTAATAACCATGGATTTCGTGACGGCTCTACCGCGGAGTCCAAAAGGCAACAATGTAGTTTGGGTGATTGTTGATCATTTGACCAAGGCAGCTCATTTCATACCTTTTCGAGTTGGTCAATCAACAGAAACTTTGGCAGAACGATACATACAGGAGATCATAAGATTGCATGCTGTACCAGTGAGCATCGTGTCCGATCGTGACACTCGTTTCTTATCACACTTTTGGAGGAGCTTACAGGAAAGTTTGAGGACTCGTTTGAAGTTTAGCACCGCTTATCATCCTCAAACAGATGGCCAGTAGGAGAGAACGATCCAAGCTCTTGAAGACATGTTGAGAGCTTGCATGTTGGACTTCAAGGGTTCATGGGAGGATCATCTACATTTGGTGGAGTTTTCTTACAACAACAGTTTCCAGGCGAATATTCAGATGGCTCCATTCGAAGCTTTATATGGTCGCAAGTGTCGTTCACCGGTTTGTTGGGACGATGTTGGTGAACGAAAATTGTTGGGACCAGATTTGGTAGTGCAAACAGTTGAGAAGGTTAACACTATCCGGAATCATATGAAAGCAACACAAGATCGACAGAAGAGTTGGGAAGATACGTCGAGAAGACCTCTAGAGTTCGCCGTGGGTGATTTGGTATTCTTGAAGATATCACCGACTAGAAGGGTGATTCGTTTCGGAAGTCGAGAGAAGCTCAGTCTTCGATTCGTTGGACCTTTTGAGATCTTGGAACGTGTTGGAGAAGTGGCTTATCGATTGGCATTAGTGCAATCCTTGGCGAATGTTCATGACGTGTTTCATGTATCTCAACTCCGTAAATATGTTCGTGATGAAACACACGTGCTGGATCATTCGGAGCTGGCCGTCCGAGAAGACTTGACTTTTGAGGAGCGACCGATGTCGATTGTGGATCGAAGAGAAAAGGTTCTTAAGAACAAAGTTATCCCTCTTGTGCTTGTTTCTTGGGGTAATCGCTCACATGGAGAATCAACTTGGGAACAAGAAGATGAAATCCGGCGGAAGTTTCCACATCTATTCTTGTAGAGTGTTTATTGTCTATCCTTTCTTGTCCTTGGAATTTCGAGGATGAAATTCTTTTTGTAGTTGTGTATAATGTAACAACCGAGTTCAGTTATACCAATTTTTGTTCTGTATTTATTATCTGTAGTATTTTACTGATATATCTTGTTTGGGTGCGAATGGTAGTTTACACTTTTACATTACATTCGACCCGACCCGCTTGTTTGAACCTGTTGATTCATATTTATAGATTACCCTAGCTTGTTGCATAGAAACGAGCATCTAGTATAAACTGCATATCAACATTTCGCCTAGAATCGCGTATTTTACATATAACATTTTAGATCACGTAAAATAAATTAAAATTGCATTTCATAGCTTGCATGATACCTCTAACCCCGTGGTAGCGTCCGCGCATCGTGTTCTCGTCCCGTTCAGCGAAACGAACGTGCTTGGATAGCTACGCGCACGTGCGTGCGTCCGTTCTTGGGGGTATACATTTTTGGTAACTGAACATTCATTTTAAAATTTGGAAGTCGCATTTATTTTTCGTATTTTAAATCTAAATTTTTAGACCCGACCCGGGCGCATTTTGAAATATTTTTATATCCCGCTAAAATTCAATTATTTGAATTTTAAATTTAATTCTAATATTTTTCTTAACATATCAGAATATTTTAGAAAACCGAGTAAATCTTTTTAAATCTTTAAAAATCCTTTCTTTAAAATTTTTCCCTCTGCTCTCTCTCCTTTTCTCTCTCCCTTCCCTGAGTCAATCAAATCTTTTTCCTTGCGCCCTTGCCCTACACTCTCTCTCTCTTCTTTCCTACTTCTTCTCTTTTTTCTCTCTCCCCACAGAAAACGCCATTTTCATATCTCCTCTCCCTTTCTCTCTCCTCTCGCGCATCTCTCCCCCTCTCTCTCCCTTTCTCTCTCTTCCCTCTCCCTCTCTCTCCTCTCGCGATCCCTGTTCATCAGGGATCCGAGCACCTCCCTCCTCCCACTAATCTCACCTCCCTTCTATTTTTCCTTCTTTTTTTTTTTTTATAAAAACGAGCGCCATCTTCTCCTTTAACCCATCGCCTTCCTCAAACCCTAACCCTAACTCCTCTGCCTATTTCCTCTGCTCCTCAATCCTCGTCAACCTCATCCTCTTCTCCTCCTCCTCATCTCCATCTTCTTACTTCCTCCAGAGCAATCCTACAAACCCACAGAAATCCCGAGAGCCCTGCACACCCATCACTACCACTTACCTCATCGCCGACGACCCCTCACCTCGTCGCCCTCACATCACCTCTCCTCCCTCTCCTCTGCTCTCCCTCCTGCACCAAAACCCTGCACCTAAAACCCCAACATACATCAAAACCGAGCCCAAACCCTAGCTCTTCAAAACCCCTTCACCGGCGCACCTCACCGCCGTTGATCTCGCCGACACCGGTAGCTCATCTCTCTGACCCAGTGAGCAACCCTCTTCTTCTCTTTCATCTTCTTCCTCTTCCTTTCTTCTCTTTCTTTCTTTTTCTTGCTTTTCTTTTCTTTTAAAAAGGTTTACTGTTCTTTTAGTTTGCCGGAATCCGGTCGTGCCGACGACGATCCCGACGACCCAGCGAGCGTACCTGACCCGTGTGATTCCTCCGTACATTGTTTGGATCCGTTCCGTGCATCGTGCGCGCGTCGCGACTTTTTCCGCCGACGTGTGACGTTCCGTATACCCATTTCTTGATCTGTCGAGGCAAGTAAAACTTGCTACATGCTATTTATATTATTTGATATTTATTTAGATATATATTAAGCATGAAGTTTGAATTTAGTGCCCTATATTACATTTTACCATTCGATGTCCCGTTTATATCATTTTTAGGGTTAATTATGAAAACACACCTGGTTGCATGTTAGATTACAATATTTTGTCCCGTTTTATTCTGGCTTATGGACATGTGTTAGATAGTTTACTATTGTTCTTGATATCTCTACAGTCGTAATGTGACTGTGGAAGGATATTTCCTATCCACAGGTAGCATGGTTGGCTATGTCACGTGCCCATCTTAGCGTACTCTGGGAAGCGGGGCGTGACAATAATTCTTAATACCATTATATTCCATTAATCATGTGTGTTGTGCATTAAAATAAACACTCATACCAAATATATCTTACGCTATTAGCAGACATATTTACTCATAAAATAAAATCTATATTTTCAGAATACATCACTTCTTTACTTGTAATATATGTATTACCGAGTTGTCTACATCAGGCAACTTTAATTATTTCTCCCTTAACAATATTTACATGCTTTTTATTATATACATTTGTTTAGACACCAAAACATATCTTACACTAATGTACCCTAATATTTCCTGGAATCATTGTTTACAATTAAATGTTCCTAGATTCTAGACTTACGTTTTATTTAATAATCTTGGGCAATGACCGTGTGTAATGATCGTGTGCAATGAACGTGAGTAATGATCGTGTGCAATGACCGTGTGCAATGTACGTGTGCAATGACCGTGTTTCCGTGATCCCGGGCATAGACGGGGTAATCTTGTTTCCGTGATCCCGGGCATAAACGGGATGCTAACTGTTTACTGACCATGTATTCATGATTTTAAAATAAAACAGTGCCACCTAGCTTTGATATCCCGATGCACTTGAATGAACTTAAAAGACATAACTACCCTGTTTATCATAACTCGTTATACCTTAAGAATTAAGCAAACTGTAGTGAAAAGTAATTACTAACCGACATCTTACCCACACCTCTACCTACATGATTGTGCGACATTATGTTTATCGGTTTAATCTTCCTATACTACATTTTAACTTATTCGTGTTACCATATATTTTTCCCCTTGGGAATCCTACTCGAGTTTAACTCGCTGACGGATGTTTCTTTTCTTTTTCTCCCGAAATGTCCGTCAGCCATAGGAGAAGAGCAGGACAGGATGACGGAGATTGAAGCTCCAAAAGAAGACTATGCTTCCATTGCAATGCACTATTAGGCTTTTAGTCATTCTTTTTCCTTAGTTGCCACATGTTTAGGGTTTGCTTTATTTCCTTTCTTGCTTTATCTGTGTAATGAGATTTGAAATTCATTGTAATAAATGTTGGTTAAGAAATAAAGTTCTTTATTTATCTTGCATTTTGTGTACTCGTGCATTACTTTATGCTTAGCGTAGCTGTATTGAGTTGAGTTACTCTCGGTATAGCTACGTCGCTGGCCTCGTCACGTCTCCACTCCAGTATTTTTGGGAAGCGAGGCATGACATCAAGTATGCATACTTGGGAAATAATGAAACGCTTCCAGTTATAATCGCAACCGACCTTGCGCCTGAGCAAGAGTTGGCCCTCATGGACGTTCTGAGAAAAAACATGGAAGCAATTGGGTGGTCAATGGCTGATATCAAAGAAATCAACCCTGCTATCTGTCAGCACAGAATCCATATGACTGATGATTCCAAACCCTTCAAGGATCCTCAATGTCGGCTTAACCCGGTAATGAAAGAAGCGGTGCGAAATGAAATTCTGAAGTGTCTTGACAATGGGATCATCTATCCCATCTCTGATAGCAAGTGGGTAAGCCCTATTCACGTTGTGCCAAAAAAATCGGGTATCACTGTAATCACGAATGAAGTAAACGAGCTAGTCCCAACCCATACACAAACGGGGTGGAGAGTCTGTATTGATTACAAAAAGCTCAACGCAGCCACTCGCAAGGATCATTTCCCACTGCCCTTCATTGATCAAATGCTTGAACGCCTAGCCAGACACGCCTACTTTTATTTCTTAGATAGGTATTCCGGCTACAATCAAATCCCGATCGATCCAGAGGATCAGAAAAAAACGACTTTCACTTATCCTTTTGGTATATTCGCCTACCGTCGCATGCCTTTTGGGCTGTATCACCTGCAACATTTCAGCGGTGCATGATGAGCATCTTTTCTGACATGGTAGAGCAATTCTTGGAAGTATTTATGGATGATTTCTCCGTCTTTGGAGATTCATTTTCTGAGTGTCTGAGGCATCTTGAACTGGTCATGTTACGATGCAAGGAAAAACATCTCACACTCAATTGGGAGAAGTGTCATTTCATGGTCAAACACGGTATTGTGTTAGTCCATAGCATTTCTGAAAATGGCATTGAATTCGATAAGGCAAATATCGACGTCATTTCAAGCCTCCCACCTCCACGGACTGTCCGTGACATCATGGCATTCTTAGGCCATGCCGGGTTTTACAGGCGTTTCATCAAGGATTTTAGCAAACTGGCTAGACCCTTAACTTCCTTGCTGGCTAAGGATACTCCCTTTGACTTCAATTCTGAGTGCCTTCACGTGTTCAAGCTTCTGAAATCAGAACTCACTTCTGCTCCGATTTTAAGTGTACCAGACTGGAATGAACCTTTCGAACTAATGTGCGATGCTTCTGACTTTGCGATAGGTGTTGTCTTAGGATATCGATTTGAAAAGAATCCGCATGTTATCCATTATGCGAGCAGGATGTTGAATGACGCACAACTGAATTACACCACTACTGAAAAAGAATTCTTTGTTGTTGTGTACGTGCTTGAAAAATTCCGTCCTTACTTGATCGGAATCCACATCACGATTTACACTGATCATTCTGCACTTAGGCACATCTTTGCAAAAAAGGATGCCAAAGCCATATTGATACGTTGGATTCTCCTTCTTCAAGAATTTGACTTAACCATTAAGGATTAGAAAGGAACCAACAATGTTGTTGCCAATCATTTGTCTCGCTTAAAAAATGCACCAACTGAGGAAATTCCAATCAACGAGCAATTCCCTGACGAACAACTTCTCTCTGTATCAGTCGAACCCTGGTTCACTGATATTGTCAACGTTCTTGTCACCGGAGAAACACCTTCCTTTTGGTCGAATTAGGACAAGTCAAAATTTCTCTCCCAAGTCAAATTCTTTTATTGGGATGAACCATATCTGTTCAAGTACTATCCTGACCAGATTATTAGACGGTGCATCTCTAACTCTGAAACGAGAAGTGTTCTGTCCTTCTGTCATGATCAAGCTTGTGGGGGCCATTTTGGATCCAGAAAGACGTCTGAAATGGTTTTGCAAAGCGGCTTCTACTGGCCGACGCTTTTCAAGGATGCTTTTGAATATTGCAAAACCTGTAGCCGATGCCAACACATGGGAAAGATTGGAAAACGGAATCAGATGCCCCTACAGTCCATTCTGATTGTAGAAATTTTCAACGTCTGGGGTATCGATTTCATGGGGCCGTTTTCAAACTCTTTTGGAAATTTGTACATTTTGCTGGCTGTGGATTATGTGTCCAAATAGGTAGAGGCTATCCCGTGTCGAACCAACGATAACAAGATTGTCGTAAAATTCTTAAAAGAGAATATCTTTTCTCGGTTCGGTACACCTCGCACCATCATCAATGATAATGGAACACATTTTTGCAACCGATATTTTGAAGCACTGATGAAGAAATACTCCATTTGCCACAGACTGTCAACACCCTACCATTCTCAGACTTGCGGTCGGGTCGAAGTCTCCAATAGACAGATTAAACATATTCTGAAAAAGACAGTCAGCCAACACTGCAATGATTGATCATTGAAGTTAAATGACGCACTTTGGGCATTTCGCACCGCCTTCAAAACAAATCTAGGTATTTCCCCATACCGAATCATCTTTGGAAAAGCGTGTCATTTGCCTGTTGAATTGGAACACCGCGCGTTTTGGGCAATCAAACAGCTCAATGTCGACCTAGAAAAGGCCGGTGAGGCTCGAAAACTTCAATTGAATGAGCTCGACGAGATACGCAATGACGCGTATGAGAACGCCAAATTGTACAAAGAAAAAACAAAAGTTTTTCACGACAAGGCGATTCTCCGAAAGACATTCATTGTAGGACAAAAGGTTCTGCTTTACGACTCCCGACTTTATTTGTTTCCTGGGAAATTGAAGTCACGCTGGACAAGTCCATTTCTTGTGCGCACCGTCTTTCCGCACGGTGCAGTCAACATTGAAGATCTTCACTCGGGCACTACTTTCAAAGTAAATGGCCAACGTCTGAAACCATTCTTAGAATTGCCTGCGGAAACATGGGAGCTCATGTTTTTACATGAGCCATGTTATCTTGATTAAAATCTCTTCCCCTAAAAATCTTGTATATACATTTTTTTGGTTTTTTTTTTCTGTTTATAATTATTGTGTATTATTTTTACCCCTCAACAATTTCGACTTTTGTTATATAATATGACAGTGAGGACACTGTCAAGTTTATGTTTGGGGGTATTTATGCTCGGTAAGCTTTCTACCTTCTACCTTCGCATTCATATGTATATTTTGCATTCATGTGTATATTTTGCATTTGCATACTTATTAAAACCCCACAAAAATCGGAAAAAAAATTATAAAAGCTTTGTCAAATTAGCTAGTAGGGTAACTTAGATTTTTTCCCGAAAATTTAGTTGACACTTTAGAAATAACTAAATCCTAGATTTAGAAGTTGAAAACCCTAAAAATAACCATCCTTCTATTTAAACTTGATAAATATACATCCTTGAAGTTTTTTTTAGAAGTAGGTAATCTTGAATTTAGTTCTTGAGTTAAGTCGAGATGAAGGAATTGTATTGAAAACTTTATTGAAGATAAGTCTGAAAAATAGTTCATATTCTTGAGTCCAAATTCAGAAAGTATATGTTCCCCTCCGAATGGCGGCGCAGACTTTGCGCCTTGCCTGAGATTCGGGGCGGATGCTATTTGGTTTTATCCGTCTACCTCTCCGAAGATGCCAAGTTGATTTATGGCACTGTGTATCGGATGTTTAGACGGATGCGGCCGATGTAGCAAACTTCGTCAGATTCCCCCTCAGGGTGAGGGGTTTTTGATTGTAGGGACGCTCTTCCCTGCAGGCGCAAGCCCCTGCAGTTAATTACGCTACCGCGTCGCGGTAACAACTTTCTCCTTCTCCAGAATTTCACTTCGTGTCGTGGGTGTTTGTTTTGTTTGTGGTTGCCCGTGGATTGTATACGGAGACTGAGTAATGCCGTCGCCCGTAGGACGTGGATTAGTCCAAATCCGTATTTACTTAGATTTGGGTTTGGTGTTTTTAGTTTAAGGATGCATTAGTCGCGTTGCGGCTAAGATCAACTTAAACGTTCGTTAAGGATACGTTAGTCCTGTTTTAGACTAAGATCAACTTAACGTATTGATTAATATATGGTCGTCAGGACTCGTCACCTCTCTGACGTCGTTGAAGGATTACAACGACAGGTGTCAGAGGAGTTCATAGATGTACCCTTGAACCAAAGTTGATTTGGAGTTTTGTCATTCATTTAAATGTCTAAGGATACGTTAGCCGTATTTGGGGCTAAGATCAACTTAAACGGGACCGTTTGGATCCGGCAAAAGAGCAATCGGCTCTATTGTTCCAGTTTTGGGACGTAGTGGTCCATAGGTAGTTTAAGGACGTTGCGGTCCATATTCCAGTTTAGGAACGTGGCGGTCCAATATTAGTTTAGGGACGTCTCGGTCCAATATTAGTTTAGGGACGTCTCGGTCCAATATTAGTTTAAGGACGTCTCGGTCCACGAGTTTAAGGACCCCGCAGTCCATATACGTGTGGTCGTTGGGACCTGTCACCTTTCTGATGTCGTTGAAGGATTACAACGACAGGTGTCAGAGGAGTTCGGAGATGTACCCTCGAACCGGATGTAAATTGATTTAAGAGAGCAATTTTGCTCAGTCAATTTAATTTAAGGACTTACGGCCAAAATTGGGCTAAGTCCAGTTTCAACATTTTTTTGTCTTTGGCCTGTGCTAGGGCTTTATCCCTTTTTAGTAATGCACTGCATTATTCTTGTTTTGGTTGGGCTTTGCCCTTTTCTAAATGATGCAGAGCATCTATTTTTTTTGTTTGGGCTTTGCCCCCCCTCCTTTTGAAATGCATAGCATTTTTTATTAGGCCTGTCAGGCCTTTTAATTGGGCTCTGTCCCTTTTCTTTAATAATGCAGAGCATTAAATACTCTGACAGTGCCCCACGTGGCTTGTCAGGCGCTTTGCGCTAAGTAATGAGCGCAAACTCATATGGTGGTGACACGTGTCGCGCTCTGATGAGCGCAAGCGCAGTAGCGCAGTGCGCTGCGCTAGTGCGCTGCGCTGTTGCGCTGCCGACACGTGGCGCGCTCTGGTGAGTTGCGCCAATTCCAGAGAGCAAAGCTCTATTTCAAGAGCGCGTAGCGCAAGTGGTTCTATGGCTGACACGTGGCGCTTTCTTAAGAGCGCAACAGCGCAGTTCGTAAGTGCAGAGCACTAAGAATCTTTTAGATTCAAGAACAGAAGTGCAAAGCACTATTTAATTTCTTGATCTAAATTAGATCAAAGAAAAATAAATTTTTCTTTTGTTTGAAGAACCAGAGGTTCATAAAAGTGCAAAGCACTATTTTTTATTTTATTGTTTTCTTGTTTTAAAGAACCAGAGGTTCATAAGAAGTGCAAAGCACTGTTTATTATGTAAAGATCATTGATCTTGTTTTTAGATCAATGATCTATTAGAAGGAATTTCTTCTATTTCATGAAGATTCTTTACCTTTTTCTTGAAATTTTCTCAGAGTTCTCTCTGTTTGAAGCTCTTGACTTTTTTTCAAGAAAATGTTCATCCTTTGAATTGAGGCCTAGGGTCCTTTTTATAGTGCCCATAAATTTGTTAAATTTGTTAAAGAGATCTTTCTCTGAGTGATTTGGGGAATTTTCCCCACCGTTGGATCTTTGATCCAAGAGCTTCTGCTTTGCAGAAGAAAATCTTCTTGTTTTAACAAGAACAGAAAAGATTTCTTAGAATTTTAATTCTGTTTGGCGCAGATGCCCCATCGCGTGACACGTGTCGTGCAGCGCAACTGCGCTTGCGCATCTGCGCTGACACGTGTCGCGCAGCGCAAAGCGCAGCGCAACTGCGCTAGCGCAACTACACTGACACGTGTCGCGCAGCGCACAGCGCAGTGCAACTGCGCGCGCGCATCTGCGCTGACACGTGTCGCGCAGCGCAGTGCATGCGCAACTGAAACGTTGCTTCCTTTAATTTTGCTTAAAATAGAGCTTTGCTCTAATTGGGCGCGCTGCCTTGGGCGCTGCGCTGATGCATCTGCGCCTGACACGTGGCGTGTTGCGCAGCCCAAATAAACTGAAGCGTTGCTTCATTTATTAAATTTTAAATTTTCAAAGTAGAGCTTTGCTCTGATTGGGGGAAGATGACGCATTGCTTCATCTCCCGCCTCGGAATTTGAACAGAGCTTTGCTCTGATTGAGGTAAACAAATGCCCCCCCACCGTTGCGCTTACGTGGCCTCCAAACGCAAGCGCAACGGTGGCAGAATCCCAACCGTCGCGGCAGCTTTTGGAAGTTAAAAGGGCATTTGGTGCCTATAAATAGGACCTTTGGTTCTTCACAGATGATCATCATCTCCAAAAATTTTATTTTCAGAACCTCAGAGCCCTGCTCTTGTTTTCAAGAACTCTTAGATTTTCTTTAAAAGGGACTATTTAGGTAAGAATTAAATCAATTTTAATTAATTGAGCTTTGCTCTTATAGATCTTTGATCTAAAGAAACCCTTCTGGGGGTTTTCACCAATAGAGCCTTGCTCTGTTTCAAGGTTTCTTGACCTATGAACAGAACCTTGCATTTTTGTCAAAACACAGATCTCTTTGATTTAAAAATGATGAACTTTTAAGAGTTTGAATATGAATAATGAAAATTAAAAATGGAGTTTTGTATTTTAATGGACTATATCATCTTTTAATAATAGTGACCTCATAATCTTGGGGGACTTCTTTAAATTTCCCTTATTAGGATTTTGATAGTCACTCCTGTTCGTAGAGCATTGCTCTCGAGGAGTTTAACCATCTGTGCTCATTTTTTTTAACAAGAATTCGCTTAATCAGTCGGTCTGCTAATTCTGTTGATCTTCTTTCACAGGAACAATGGATGCCCATATGTATGCTCTTAACGAGATCATCTCTTACGGGGACATCCGCCGACTTGGCCGCTCTCAGAATCGAGAGTTCACAAACGCGGAGTGTGCTGAAATTATGAGCCGCTTCGACGCATACAATGGTCCACTGCTCCCCCGGCGTTCCTCCCTCCTTAAGCTTATCGTGGGAGCCATCTGGGAAGCGCTTCCCCTATTCTGTTCCGGCGTGCCGCTTAGGGCGTTGGATGCCGCTGAGGACAAGGTGCACTCGGTGTACCTATTGAACTTCATCTCGAAGAGACGGCGAGACAGTCTTATCGATCTCTTACACGAGGTCTTTCAACAGTCTGCCATACTTGCTGCTTATCGGAGGGTGGAAGACATCAGGGGGGACCCTGACGCTTGTGCTCGCGAGAGAAAGCACACTAGGATGGTCCGTGAGGCCTGGAAAGTCATAGACAGGGTCGCTTTTGAATTCCTCAATCCATGTCTTGGGTCCGAGGTTATTCCCTTGTAACTTTCGTTTATTGTTTTTATGACTGTAAGAACTTCGGGCAATATTAATGGAATTTTTTTTTATATCCCAGCTTGTCTTTATTATATATCTTTTGTCCTGAGTCTTTTTGTCCATGCATGAATGAATGTGTCTTGAACGCTTGATCAAATGTAAATCGGATGCTCTTTCTGTTGCTTTTCCTCTTTCTCAGCATGTCGTCACAATTAGCAGGTAATAGAGTAAGTTTCTTGATTTCTTCACGAGATAGCGAGGGCTTAGGCCGTAGGTTCAGATCTGCTGCCTAAGACTTTTCAACTCTATGAGCCGTGAGGGTCTCATAGAGACTTTTCTCCCTACGGATCGAGAGGATCTCGTAGGTGGGTTTTTCTCCTTAGGAATCGTGAGTGTGGTTTTCTCTTGTAAGTCGTAAGGATTCCTAAGTGTGGTTTTCTCTTGTAAGTCGTAAGGATCCTACAAGAGAATTTTTCCCTCTTACGAGTCGAGAGGACTTGTAAGCGGTTGTTTCCCTCCTTGTCGAAGTTCGATGTTGGAGAGTGAGACCCATGGATGGTATGCAAGAGACCGTTTTGGGCCAACTTGCAGGGTCCCAGTGCTTAGGAAACAGGCTTCTTTTATGCCTACTGCCTAAGGCTCTATCTCACGAGTCGAGCCGCCTCAACAATTTTTTCCACAAGTCGACACGAATCGAGCGTTTCTCGCAAGAACATCTTAATGTCGCATTTAACCTCTGCTCTTTACGACAGAAGCCCGTTAAGGTTGGTGGTACTTAGGGTTTTGGCCATCGTACTGTCGCATAAGCTGATATAGTCCTCGATAGGCAATCGTGCTGTTCGAGTAGCCCTGCGACTGCCGTGTCTCTGATCCCTTCGGGGGCTGGACAAGACGTCTTCAAGCAATCCTCCTTGGCAGTTTGACCGTCGGAAGAGCAAGCGTTAGGAATTTTCCATGTCGCTTTTTACTTGAGGTTAGGCTTATTTTGGTGAGCCCCGATGAGTCATAACCACTCCGCGCTGGTGTGGGGATGATCTCTGATAGTCTTTCGGGCTTTATGTGAGTTGCCGTCAAGACCCTGAAGCTAGGAATTTGGCCTTTGCTTCGTTTGCTGGCATTGCGTCTGCTGTATCGAGACGAATGTCGCGGTGGGAACTAGGGATTTTGCCGTGGCTCCGTTTGTTTGATGACGTTGCGTCTGCTGTGTCGAGACGAACGTTGGGGTGACATCTCGTCTGCTGTATCGAGACGGACGTCGAGGTTGTCTCTAGGTTGCTGGTGAACCGCCGAGGTTTGGAACTAGGGATTTTGCCGTGGCTCCATTCGTTTGATGACGTTGCGTCTGAAGTGTCGAGACGAACGTTGGGGTGACATCTCGTCTGCTGTATCGAGACGGACGTCGAGGTTGTCTCTAGGTTGCTGGTGAACCGTCGAGGTTTGGAACTAGGGATTTTGCCGTGGCTCCATTCGTTTAATGACGTAGCGTCTGCTGTGTCGAGACGAACATTGGGGTGACATCTCGTCTGCTGTATCGAGATGGACGTCGAGGTGGTGACCATTCTGTGCTGGTGCGAGATGATCTCCGATTATCTTTCCGGTTTTATATGAGTTACCGTCAATACGTCGAAGCTAGGAATGTGGCCTTCGCTTCGTTTGCTTTGGTGTGTCCAAATCCTGTTGGAGGAAGAATGCTGGGGTTGACATTTCGTCTGCTGTATCGAGACGAACGTCAAGGTGGTGACCACTCTGTGCGAGATGATCTCCGGTGGTCTTTCAGGCCTTATATGACTTGCCGTTAAGACCTTGAAGCTAGGAATTTGGCCTTCGCTTCATTTGCTCACACTGCGTCTGGTGTATTGAGACGAATGCTGAGGTGGAGCTGGGATTTTGCCATCGTTCCGCTTGTTTCGACCGTGAGGTCTTTTGTTAACTTTGCATGTACACCTTGCTGTACTGCGAAGGAACGCCGTTGTTGACATTGCGTCTGCTGTAACGAGACGAATGCTAAGGTGGAGTTGGGATTTTGCCATTACTCCGCTTTGTTTCGACCGTGAGGTCTTTTGTTGACGTTGCATCTGCCTCCAGTTGGACTGCGGAGGAACGCTGTTGTTGACATTGCGTCTACTGTATCGAGACGAATGCTGAGGTGAAGCTGGGATTTTACCATCGCTCCGCTTGTTTCGACCGTGAGGTCTTTTGTTAACTTTGCATGTACACCCTGCTGGACTGCGAAGGAACGCCGTTGTTGACATTGCGTCTGCTGTAACGAGACGAATGCTAAGGTGGAGTTGGGATTTTTCCATCGCTCCGCTTTGTTTCGACCGTGAGGTCTTTTGTTGACGTCATGTCTGCATCTAGTTGGAGTGAGGAGAAACGCCGTTGGTGATCTCTAAGTTGTCGATGTTGACGTCGAGACCCTAAAGCTCGGGATCTTCGTTTTCTTCATTTGTTGACATCGTGTCTGTAATATTGCGACAAATGTCGAGATCTCTAGGTTGTCTATGAACCGTCGAGATTTGGCTTCGCTTTCTGATGGAGCCTGTTGGGAAGGTATGGTTCCCTCTTTATCTGCGCCCCTAGATTGTATACAGGAATCGATGTGATCTAACCTGTAGGGCCGAAGTTTCATTCATTTTTTATTATTATTTTATTTCCGCGATGCTCTATCATTTCAGCTTTTATATCGTGAAGGTCGCGATTGCCCAATCATTTCGGCTATTTTTCGCGGTGCCCAATTATTTCGGCTGTTTACTTTATTTTTACTCGCTGCTTTATTGTGAGTTGCCCAATCATTTCGGCTATTTCGCATGCATATATTTTACTTGCTGCTTTTTATTGCAAGTTGCCCCATCATTTCGGCTATTTCGTATGCATGTGCGGCTTACTGGCTTTTCGCCGTAAACCTGAAATTAGACATCGATTTCGGCATCAGCACCGCTACAACTGGGATATGGCCAGGAGCGAATCATCACCTTCCTTTGTCGATGTCAAACAAAGGTGGCTCAGCGACCAGGGTTAAGGTCTTGTCGGCTAAGGCTTTTGACTTCATGAGCCGTAAGGGTCTCACAAAGGTATTTCTCCCTACAAGTCGTGAGGATCTTGTAGATGTATTTTCTCCTTAGGAATCGTGAGGGTTCTTAAGTATTTTGTTCCTCTGTAAGTCGTAAGGATCCTACAGGAGGGTTTTCTCCTTGTAAATCGAGAGGACTTACAAGTGTTGTTTGCTGTACGAGCATATCCCTAGTCACGGATGAGACTTTGTTAGGGAAATATTTATTCACGCCCGTGGATTGTATACAAGAGCCAGTATTGGACCACTTGTAGGGCCATAACGAAAGTTGTGGGGGTTGCTTAAGCACAGGTTTAGGTCTCTGTAACTTAAAACTTTCAAATCTTATGAGCCGTGAGGGTCCCATAAGAGAGTTCTCCTTACGAGTCGTGAGGATCTCGCAAGTGTAGTTCCTCCTTAGGAATCATGGGGATCCCTAAGTGTGCTGCTCCCTTTGTGAGTCGTAAGGATCTCACACGGGTGGTTTCTCCTTACAAGGTCGAGGGGACCTTATAAGTGTCTTTTAACGAGGTTGTGCCCTTTCGGGTTTTCACGAACACTCGCCGGTAGCCCTGCTGTTTTTACTCACGGAGCCCTTTCGGGTTTTCATCCATGCCCGTTTCGCTTATGGACATACCGTCTTTTTTTTTTATTTACGAGGTCGCGCCCTTTCGGGTTTTCACGAACACTCGCCGATAGTCCTGCTGTTTTTACTCACGGAGCCTTTTCGGGTTTTCATCCGTGCCCGTTTTGCTTATGGACATACCATTTTTTACTTTTTTTTTAATTTCTTTTTATTTTATTCTTTATATATATATATATATATAATTTTTTTTGTCAGCCTAAGAATGCTGCGGTAGTAGTTTAAAGACATTTCGGTTATTTGCAAGTTTCAGGACATTGCGGTCCATCATTAGTTTAAGGACATCTCGGTCCGCCGCCGTCGTATTTGAGGCGAATATCTAGTTTATTGACTTTTCGGTCTATGAGTCCTTCTCCATGAATGAACATGATGCCCCCGGCGTATCCATCTTCTTCGGAGCGTGCGGTTGTGGCGGACTCACCTTCCAGTTCTCAGACAGCGCAAGCTTGCCCTGGTTGTATTGGTCTTCAACCCAGTTTTTGAAGACGTAGCAGTCCTCGATCAGGTGACCAACTGTTTGGTGGTAAGGGCAATAATTAGGATTATTAACATCGCTTGGCTGCAACGGACGTTTTGGACCTGGCAGATTGATGAGTCTGTCGCACACTGCCAGCTCGAACAGTCCCCTTGTTTTATCTTGCGGAAATGAGTAAGGAAGTTTCAACTTTTCCTGGAGGGGTTGCCGCTTGTTGCTTTGGCAACCAACCGGTCTAGGGTCACCTGATTGTTGTTGAGCGTTGGCGACGAGGGCCTTTTTTCCTTTTCTTTTATCCTTTTTGTTCGCTCCGTTGTTTGCGGAGCTGAGATTTTTTCCGGGTAGCGTGAGATCGTACGGCTGAATGTTCTCGCAACTCCCTAATTCTTTCGTTTTAGAAATGGATTCCTTGAAGAGAGGGTTGAGGGCAGCTTCTTCGTCAGAGTCGCTTCCAAAGGTGATTATTTGCGATACCTTAGAGTCGGCCGTATGACAACCGTCGGCGGCTCTTTTGCGCTCATTGCTCGGTACGTCTTCTTCCTTTGCATTCATTTGTACATATTTTTGCATTTGCATATTTATTTGAAAACCCATAAAAATTTGAAAAATTTCAAAAATTATAAAAATTATTGTATTCAATTTTGGCCATATTTGACTAGAGTTTGACAGATAGGTTAACTAGCTAGGAACAACTAGATCTTAGACTTAGTAAATTAAAAACCCTAAAAATAACATCTCTTAAAGTTTAACGGTAGAAAGTATATGCCTTGTAATTTATTTAGAAATAGGCAAATTTTGGGTTCACTTCTTGGGCTAAGTCGAAACAAGAGAAGAGTATTGATGTTCTTATTAGAGTATAAGTTTGAAAAATAGTTCCTAGCTTAAGTCTAGATTCTGAAAACGTATACCCTACAATTTGCACAATCACGCATCTTGAAACTTGGAATAGTAGAAGAGACCTTGAAATGCTCTTGTCTAAAGTCCTTAGTATGAAAAAGTGTGAATAAAGAAAAAAAATGGACACTGGTTTTTGTGATTATTTAAGGCTGCAAAAATAGAAAAATATTTAGCGAGGGTGCTTCATCACCTAGTGCCTTAGACCAACTGGTTTGGGAGTCACTGCTAAAGCCTTGGGTGTTGCAAAGACTAGGAAGTACGCTTTAAAGTGCAAACGCATTTTGTAATCGGTCGTTGGTACCTCAAGAAGTATTAACGGTCGCATGAAGGATGTGTAAGCAAATTTCATTCACCAACTAATTAGTACTTTGGACAATGGACGAGAGTACGATTGCTTGATTTGAATTTCCAAGTGTAGGGGTGATATACACACACACGTAGGGATATGTGATTGGAATTTAGATGAGAAAAAGGAATGAAGAATAGAACTTGTATCTTTAGTAGAGTTGATAAAAATTCCTAAGTGGAGATGTAACCCTAGAAGGAAAACTTAAAAAATGCCGAAAGCTAGGTAATTCTACAGGATATATATAATCTTAAGTTAAATGATGAGGAAGCGTGAAGAATATGGGTGGATAATTTGCGGGTCGACGATAATAGAATTCCTTGTTAGAAAACCTAATTGGAGAACAAAAGTCTAAAAGCCGAATTGATAGGATTTTGTGGGTGTAATCCGCTGAAAACCCTCAGGAGACAACACTCCTCCTACTAGGGACACCTAGAGGTTTAACGGCTTGTTGCACGTGCTCAGTGCAATCGCGTTTCCCTGCGAAAGTGTGGCTAGGTCAGAATAAAATAATAAGTTTGCTCGAGGACGAGCAAAAGGTAAGTTTGGGGGTATTTGTTCACACTAGAATATTGCATTATTATATTCCCTATTCTTACCCTTTTTATAAATAAACAGGTACTCTTGACGCACGTGTGTTGCATATTACAGGTTACAGGTTTCTGGAGCAAATACAGTGAAAAAAGACACAAAACTACAGAAAAAGGGACTTTTGACCAACAAGCAGACCTATCCTAGTCAAGCCTAGTCGAAGAACAGTGCAAGGTCCAAAAGATCAAGTAAACGGTCAAAAGATACTTACAAGTGTTCACTGAAACATCTGGAGGAAAACCAGAAGCCCAAAAGAGAAAATAAGGGAAGAAACAAGAAGCCCAAGAACCACTGAATCAAGCCCAAAAAGCGGCCAAACCCATGCTGGAGCCGCGGTTCCGCGGCCATCAAGAACACGTGTCGGTGGATTTTTGCTTCTGTTGCTGCGACTGTTCTGGTGTTAGGATTCTCAGGGGTCAAATCAGTAATTGCGCATGTGCAAGACTCTGAAACCCTAGTTCTCCTGTTTGCTTATAAATTGTAATTTTAGATCTAAAAATGGTATGCCTCTATATATTCAATAAAAGTGAGATTTGTTGGAGAATTCAGAGCATCATCTTTCTTGTAAGTTTTTAAATTCCTGCCTTAGTTTAATTGTTCTACTTGCCCTAGTAATCATTTGTTTGCTGTAGTTCACTCGTTAGCTAGTTTAATTTGTCGTAAGGTAATTCTTTAAAACATAAACATAAAAATGTCTAGTTGTAATAATTCCCTAATGAGCGAGTAAAATCCTCGCTCGTTAGGGTTAGGAACAAGGGAGTAAGTGAGAGATGGATGTCTCTCACCTCCTTCAATGCCGACTTATTTTTAAAACGAAATCTTCATGCACGCATATATGATCCGCCCCCTACGGCACCCTACCTACAAGGTAACGGTGAACCGTAGTATAAAAGGCCGGACATATATGACGTCCATGAAGATCACATCAATTAATAGGAAAGGACGGACAAGGATCTAGAGGAAGAAACTTTGTTTCTTCCCGATCATCCTAATCCCCTTTGCTAATAATTGTTGTGATTTTTCTAAAAAGCTTAAATCAACGGCATTGAAAGAGGTGAAAACATTGATCTCAACACCCCTACCTTCGACCTAACCCTAGCGAGTTCTTTCATATCACATAAATTAGTTTTTAATTCAATCGACAAAAACCAAACAACAATCTGAATCAACTCGTTATAACACAAAAACAGAAACTAACACATCCCTGCGGATCGACCCGTATTCACCGGCTAGCTGCAAAGCGACGCCGTTTCTGATTACGGTAAACTACAATTTTTGGATTAATCAAATGGCGCCGTTGCCGGGGATTTGATTTTGTTGATTTAGCGTGCTTGCGCTTTCTAAAAGATAGATCAAAAATATTTGTAACCGCAATCAAGAACGGCGTCGCATGAAGCTAGCCGGTGAGTACAGGTCGGTCCACAGGGATTTTGTGAATTTCCGATTCGTTCTTACGAGTTAATTCCGAAGGGTGTTCGGTTGTTTATTAAATCTAAAAATCTAATTAACCTAGGGCAATTATCTAGATCTATTCTTGCTAGGGCTAGGTTTAGGGATGGTTTGGAAATGTAATTAAATCTCAACGCTTTCTATACCCGAATGAAGATCTGTTAGGAGTTATGGTAATTATCAATAAAGGGGATTAGATCCGTTCGGGAAGGTGATCCTTCCTCTAGGTTCTTGTCCTTCCTTTAGAGATCCTTACCCTAACCTCCATGGAAAACATCACACCCGGGCCTTTATACTACGGTATCACCGCTATCTCGAGGGATAGAGTGCCGTAGGGAGCGGTATGTGCATGTATGCATGGAGTCCTATTGTAAATATTTGGTGGGTAAGAAAGGGATGAGAGATCTCATCTCTCAAAATCCTTCCCCAAAGCTAACTCTAAACAAGTTTCTAGGGCATGAAATTAAATCTACCTAGGGCAAGGAATTTAAATCTACACTAGGGCAAGAAATTAAATTACTTACAGATGCATCCCTCCAATCATCCATGCAGGTTTGTCAGATCTGAATTTCTGAATGGAGAAGAAACACCGATGCTCTCCAAAAGATTTCTAGAATTTATTATTAAAAGGAGGCATGAAGTTTACAATGAATTAGAGTCCCTATTTATAGAAGATAGGAAACCCTAGGGTTACAATGACTTGCATGTTTACAATTACAAAAATAGCCCTAGGTCAACTAGTCAAAGCCGCAAATGAATTTTGATAAAATAAAATCTTCCTTTTGTCTTCTTAAAAAGGAAGTATTGGGCCTTTCCTTTATGGGCTCTTCTGTCTTTGGGCTTCCTGGGCTACTTAATTCTTTAATTCTTTCTTTAAAATAGCTTCTGTTCTCTTTCAGATTTTCCAGTGAATAATTGTGGTGGACAAGTTAACCGTGGCTTCGAAATCTTGGACCTTGCATTGCCTTGTACTTTGTGAATTTTATCTTTGATGTAGGCTTGATCAAGAGTCTTCTGTTTGTTTGTCAAAAGTCCCTTTTTGTATCATCTTTTGTCTTTTTTCACTGTTTTCGCTCCAAGAACCTGTAACCTGTAATATGTAGCAGACATGCGTCAAAAGCACCCGTTTATTTATAAAATGAATAAGAATAGGGAATATAATAATGCAATATTCTAGTGTGAACAAATACCCCAAAACTTATCTTTTGCTCGTCCTCGAGCAAACTTATTATTTTATTCTCTAAAATCCTAACCACACTTTCGCAGGGAAACGCGATTGCACTGAGCACGTGCAACAAGCCGTTAAACCTCTAGGTGTCCCTAGTAGGAGGAGTGTTGTCTCCTGAGGGTTTTCAGCGGATTACACCCACAAAATCCTATCAATTTGGCTCATTGACTTTTGTTCTCCAATTAGGTCTTCTAATAAGGAATTCTATTATCTTCTACTTGTAAATTATCCACCCATATTCTTCACGCTTCCTCATTATTTAACTTAAGATTATATATATCTTGCAGATCTACTTAGCTTTCGGCATTTCCTAAGTTTTCCTTCTAGGGTTACATCTCCACTTAGGAATTTTTATCAACTCTACTAAAGATACAAGTTCTATTCTTCATTCCTTTTTCTCATCTAAATTCCAATCACATATCCCTACGTGTGTGTGTATATCACCCCTACACTTGGAAATTCAAATCAAGCAATCGTACTCTCGTCCATTGTCCAAAGTACTAATTAGTTGGTGAATGAAATTTGCTTACACATCCTTCATGCGACCGTTAATACTTCTTGAGGTACCAACGACCGATTACAAAATGCGTTTGCACTTTAAAGCGTACTTCCTAGTCTTTGCAACACCCAAGGCTTTAGCAGTGACTCCCAAACCAGTTGGTCTAAGGCACTAGGTGATGAAGCACCCTCGCTAAATATTTTTCTATTTTTGCAGCCTTAAATAATCACAAAAACCAGTGTCCATTTTTTTTCTTTATTCACACTTTTTCATACTAAGGACTTTAGACAAGAGCATTTCAAGGTCTCTTCTACTATTCCAAGTTTCAAGATGCGTGATTGTGCAAATTGTAGGGTATACGTTTTCAGAATCTAGACTTAAGCTAGGAACTATTTTTCAAACTTATACTCTAATAAGAACATCAATACTCTTCTCTTGTTTCGACTTAGCCCAAGAAGTGAACCCAAAATTTGCCTATTTCTAAATAAATTACAAGGCATATACTTTCTACCGTTAAACTTTAAGAAATGTTATTTTTAGGGTTTTTAATTTACTAAGTCTAAGATCTAGTTGTTCCTAGCTAGTTAACCTATCTGTCAAACTCTAGTCAAATATGGCCAAAATTGAATACAATAATTTTTATAATTTTTGAAATTTTTCAAATTTTTATGGGTTTTCAAATAAATATGCAAATGCAAAAATATGTACAAATGAATGCAAAGGAAGAAGACGTACCGAGCATACCCCCAAACTTGAACTTGACAGTGTCCTCACTGTCATGCTAAACCAAGAGGGTCAAAATACCGGCTTTCCCCTGTTTATTTATTTATAATTTTTATTTTTTGTTTTGAAATTTTTTTGTTATTATTTTTTTTATAGAAAAAGAAAACAAAAGGATATATACATATATACAAAGGTTCCCCCCAAACTTAAGCTTGGCCTTACACAAGCTAAAGGTTAGCACCAACCATTCAAAGATTTTATCGTGGTAATGGTATAGTTGGTGCAAGAATAGGGTGCGGAGGAAAGAAATGAGAGACACGCGAGACCGTGTGGGAAGAGGGGTAGAATACGGTCTCGGTGGGGGAGAAGAAAGATGGAAAGAAGAAAGAAGTGAAGTGCGATCTTGAGGGTGTAAATTGAGTGAATAAATTAGCGCAATATGTGATGACCGATGTGTTAAAAGCGATTGCGCTAACCTATCAACTCGTCGTGCAATGGGGTCAAATCCCTCAAGATTCGCAAGAAAACATGGGTACGCCGAACTTGGTATTGGAGATGAAAGCGTAACAGTCATTTGTTCGGTCGGAACAGTAGGAAGGAGGGAGGGTGATATAACAATCAAAGGTTCAGGAGGCTGAACTGGAAAATCCGACACATCAAATAAAAATGGTTCAACCTCGATATTATCCTCAAGACTCTCCTCAGTACTATCTTCACTATTTAATTCATCCATGCCATTATCATCAAAATCTAGACGCATATGAGATTCGGGGGAAACATTTAATAACTCAGGATGATGATTTGAACATAAAATTTCTATTAAATCGACAGGTTCATCATCCGAAATATTCCCGGCGTCTATATCCTCAATCAAGTGAAAATCAATTTCTTTAGACACTTCATCCACAGCATGGATATTTATCAATGTAGGTTCTAGAGTGGAGGTGTAAAGATTGAAAGGATTAGGTGCGGTTTCACTCGAAAGGGGTTCTTCACAATTTGGCAAATCAAGCACTACAAAATCACACAACTCATTTTTATTTTTAACTGGTGAATCATTTGGAACAATAGATGGAAAACCGGAGTTGTGGGTTTCAATTGGGTAAGGGTAGGTTTGATTTGAAAATCCTCTCTCATTCTCACTCTGTCCAACTACCGCCTTACACATTGAAAAATTCGGAGCTAGCGGGACACTGGCTACCGGTTCACTAGGTTGCGTAAAGGCGGCCATGGATGCTTCCATTGTCCTCATCATTTTATTTGTTGCAGCAATATATGCTTCCAACGACTCTTCCAAGCTAGACTTAGGTGGTGAGGGGGTTTCAGTAAAAGATTCAAAATTTGTTGGATATGTGAAACTCCCTAATAGCTGTGAAGAAACAGTGTCTAGTGAAGATGGAAAAGTCGGGTAGGACTGATAGGAAGTGGGTGGTAGGACAGGGGTAGGGTCAACATATGGATAAGAAGGTGAATAATCGTGTGGATCCCTAAAACTAGATGAGTGGAGAGAGGTGAAAAATCGACTGCGAGATTGAGCAATATGCTCAGCAATGGACATCGGCCTTGGAGTGACAGAAGGACTTGAAGAAGTGGTGTCAACATATGTAGGTTGTAAAGGTTGACTCGGTTGACACAAAGTGGGTTGAAAAGTCAAACTGTTTTTCCTAGACTCCTCTATGTGATCTTTCAGAGATTTTTTAGGCATGGAGGGATCATTTTTAAATTGACCGAACACATTGACAAACGACGCAAAGTTAGCCTCGGGATACCAAGATTCGGCAAGAGATTTATGATGTGGGGTACCCATGATAGAAGAATGCAAGGATTTCTTAGCGACAAAATTTTTGCAAGTTTTTAAAAGATTTTTCTTTAATTTTTTTTTTATTGAAGAGTTTTGCAAGACGGTTTTAGAAAATGGACTCGTGACACAAAAGTATCAACCACACATGCACAATCAGGCCTAGATCTAGGGTTGCCTAGGTCTGCTAGACAGCTCCTAACTAGGGCTAGAGATAGGACCTCAAACCGCCTCTTCACGGACAAATACGGCCAGGTAAGTGGGAAGGAACCACCACTACAGTGGGCCTAATCAATAACCACTAGCCTAGACACCGCAATGTCGGTTAGGATAAACGGCCGATGCCTACTCTAGTCCTTTTCCTATTGAGCTCGCTGTCCTTAGGTCTGAGTCTAATCTTTTTTTAATTAATTGTGGTCGATGCAAAATGCTTAGGTGTTTTCTGGGGTCCTGGGAAGGGTGATGAAATCCCCACCCAATCTGAATTGGTCAAAAAACCCCTTAAAATCCAATTAAAGATATGCAAAACAGTAAATCACTTGCAATTAAATATTTTTATTTTATGCGCGGCGCAAAGAATCCTGCACAAGATCGTTATTTGGAAGGAAAAAAAAATTTGAGCGCAAAGAAATCCTGCAGGCAAATTTACAGAAGATATATCAAGATTTGCAGAGGAGGAGAGAGAGAAAACTCACAGAAATTTCCTGTGGCAGAGCAGTTTTTTTTTTTTTTTTAATCGCGCTTCTGCAACTTTTTTTTTAGCCCAGATTCGACCAGACCGCGGCGTTTCCGCGGCCAAAAGAGGGCTGGCGCGGCGGTTCCGCCGCGCTTTGGTGGGATCGCCATTTATTTTTTTTTTTTTTTTGAACCAGATCACCACGGTTAACTTGTAGACTCGGTCCTCCAAATTTCTTCTGTTTTTCGGTTGTTGTGATCTTCTGTTGTTCCGATCTGTTTTTTCCTCTTTTGATCTCTGTAGATTTCCAGATCCGATTTTCGTATATCCTGCAAAATTCAAACAACAAAGTATCCCTTCCAAAAATAACAAATGATATATATTTTTATATTTTATGATTTTTTCAGATTTTTATGATTTTTTTTTAAATTTATGATTAACCCGAAATTGCAAAAAGAAAAGTTCTACGCCATCCCCGGCAACGGCGCCATTTGATTAATCCAAAAATTGTAGTTTACCGTAATCAGAAACGGCGTCGCTTTGCAGCTAGCCGGTGAATACGGGTCGATCCGCAGGGATGTGTTAGTTTCTGTTTTTGTGTTATAACGAGTTGATTCAGATTGTTGTTTGGTTTTTGTCGATTGAATTAAAAACTAATTTATGTGATATGAAAGAACTCGCTAGGGTTAGGTCGAAGGTAGGGGTGTTGAGATCAATGTTTTCACCTCTTTCAATGCCGTTGATTTAAGCTTTTTAGAAAAATCACAACAATTATTAGCAAAGGGGATTAGGATGATCGGGAAGAAACAAAGTTTCTTCCTCTAGATCCTTGTCCGTCCTTTCCTATTAATTGATGTGATCTTCATGGACGTCATATATGTCCGGCCTTTTATACTACGGTTCACCGTTACCTTGTAGGTAGGGTGCCGTAGGGGGCGGATCATATATGCGTGCATGAAGATTTCGTTTTAAAAATAAGTCGGCATTGAAGGAGGTGAGAGACATCCATCTCTCACTTACTCCCTTGTTCCTAACCCTAACGAGCGAGGATTTTACTCGCTCATTAGGGAATTATTACAACTAGACATTTTTATGTTTATGTTTTAAAGAATTACCTTACGACAAATTAAACTAGCTAACGAGTGAACTACAGCAAACAAATGATTACTAGGGCAAGTAGAACAATTAAACTAAGGCAGGAATTTAAAAACTTACAAGAAAGATGATGCTCTGAATTCTCCAACAAATCTCACTTTTATTGAATATATAGAGGCATACCATTTTTAGATCTAAAATTACAATTTATAAGCAAACAGGAGAACTAGGGTTTCAGAGTCTTGCACATGCGCAATTACTGATTTGACCCCTGAGAATCCTAACACCAGAACAGTCGCAGCAACAGAAGCAAAAATCCACCGACACGTGTTCTTGATGGCCGCGGAACCGCGGCTCCAGCATGGGTTTGGCCGCGGTTCCGCGGCCAAACAGAAGAATTGGGCTTAGTGCTTTTTGGGCTTGATTCAGTGGTTCTTGGGCTTCTTGTTTCTTCCCTTATTTTCTCTTTTGGGCTTCTGGTTTTCCTCCAGATGTTTCAGTGAACACTTGTAAGTATCTTTTGACCGTTTACTTGATCTTTTGGACCTTGCACTGTTCTTCGACTAGGCTTGACTAGGATAGGTCTGCTTGTTGGTCAAAAGTCCCTTTTTCTGTAGTTTTGTGTCTTTTTTCACTGTATTTGCTCCAGAAACCTGTAACCTGTAATATGCAACACACGTGCGTCAAGAGTACCTGTTTATTTATAAAAAGGGTAAGAATAGGGGAATGATAAATGCAATATTATGGTCTGAACAAATACCCCCAAACTTACCTTTTGCTCGTCCTCGAGCAAACTTATTATTTTATTCTGACCTAGCCACACTTTCGCAGGGAAACGCGATTGCACTGAGCACGTGCAACAAGCCGTTAAACCTCTAGGTGTCCCTAGTAGGAGGAGTGTTGTCTCCTGAGGGTTTTCAGCGGATTACACCCACAAAATCCTATCAATTCGGCTTTTAGACTTTTGTTCTCCAATTAGGTTTTCTAACAAGGAATTCTATTATCGTCGACCCGCAAATTATCCACCCATATTCTTCACGCTTCCTCATCATTTAACTTAAGATTATATATATCCTGTAGAATTACCTAGCTTTCGGCATTTTTTAAGTTTTCCTTCTAGAGTTCCATCTCCACTTAGGAATTTCTATCAACTCTATTAAAGACACAAGTTCTATTCTTCATTCCTTTCTCTTATCTAAACTCTAATCACATATCCCCACGTGTGTGTAAATATCACCCCTACACTTGGAAATTCAAATCAAGCAATCATACTCCAGCCCATTGTCCAAAGCACTTGTGAGACTTCGCTTTCACATCCTTCATGCGATTGTTAATACTTCTTGAGGTACCAACAACCGATTACCAGATGCGTTAGCACTTTAAGGCGTACTTCCTAGTTTTGCAACACCCAAGGCTTTTAGCAGTAGCACCTTTGCTAAATATTTTTCTATTTTTCCCTTTTTTTTTTTTTAGCCTTAAGTAATCACAAAAACCAGTGTCCATTTTTTTTTTATTCACTCTCTTTTTTTCTTTTTCTTTTTCATTGTGCTAAGGACGTTAGACAAGAGTATTTCAAGGTCTCTTCTACTAATCCAAGTTTCAAGGTGCGTGTTTGTGCAATTTGTAGGGTACATGTTTTCAGAATTTAGACTTAAGCTAGGAACTATTTTTCAAACTTATACTCTAATAAAAGTTTTAATACTTTTCCTTCGTTTCGACTTAGCCCAAGAACTGAACCCAAAATTTGCCTATTTCTAGATAACCTACAAAGACATATACTTTCTACCGTTAAACTTTAAGGAAGGTTATTTTTAGGGTTTTTAATTTGCTAAGTCTAAGATTTAGTTTTTCCTAGCCAGTTAACCTATTTATCAAACTCAAGTCAATTAACCAGAATTGAATACATTAATTTTTTATACTTTTTGAAAATTTTCAATTTTTATGGTTTTTCTGTTTTCTAAAATTTTTTTTTTATTTTTTTTAAATTTTTCAAATTTTTTATGATTTTTTTTTTTATAAAAATGCAACGCAGGAATTAAATATGCAAAAGGAAAACAAAGATATATACAATATGCAATGCAGGGGTAACTATATACATCACCTCTAATACCCCCAAACTTGAACCAAGCAGTGCCCTCACTGCCCGGCCCCACGTCGCGCTCGTGAGCGTGAACGTGATCTCTCCCCCCTAGCCAATAGTGTCTGTATCCCCCTCTCAATCTCCGTCAACCGACGGTCGTGCTCTCGGGCCGTTGCCCGAAACTCATCCCTCAAAGAATCAATCCCTCTCACTGCCCTCCGCATCAATCGTGCATGCTCTTGGGGGGTTAGCTCTTCCCCGCTCGAAGTTGAGCTTGAGCTCGGGGTGCGTGCAGGTACATGTTCTGCCGGGTCGGTCCGTGTCCAAATATCTGTTAATCTAGAGTAGGACGATGAGATGCCCTCTAAAAGTGGTCGGACCGGGGTATCGTTTATCAAGTATGAGTCAAATTCCTCAGCTGGGAGGAAATAACGGCAGAGCTGGGTAACTAGCATGGGGCAGGGGTGTACAGGACCTCGTTTACCCGAACCTATGGAATAAAGCAAAACTGTGCACATGTCGAATCTAGGGTTTTTCGTCATTAAGGTATGAACGACATGTAAGGAAGGGGTGAAAAAGGTTGTATTGTGAGAACTCCCAAAAACATTGTTTTGTGCCCACCGGCACACAGTTAAAATATTTGCGAATAGGGTCCGTGCTTGGATCCCCTTGCGCGGTTCTCGCGCACAGTCATTACCCATTAAAGGAAGATAATCTTCAAAACGAAGGGGTTGTTCGTGTGCGGGGACACGAGGTATGAGTGTAACCTCGTGTATCATGTCCCTATCGATGCGAATTTCTTGAGTTCCCCAATTCAATATAACCTAAATTGTCTAGGCTATTCTCTTCCATAGACTCATAAAATTGGGTGACTAAGCTAGGGACAGCAAATGCAGATCCATGGTTATATAGGAGGAAATTCCATCCCCTCTGTGCAATTTCCTGTGGGAAGTATGATCCATAGATCTCATGTGCAAACACAGGGGAAAAATCCCTTTCAAATTGGAATTTATGAGCCATAAAGATGTGTGCAGGAAAATGTGTGTAATAACAGAGAGGAAAGGAACAGATGTACCTCCCCCGAAAATTTCAGGGGGTGAAGCTTCTGATGCGCGGCGGTTTGGCGGCAGACGACGGCTTACGCGGCGGATCCGCGGTCTTATGGCGGCGGCGCGTCTCTCGATTTCTTCAGGGGGGAGGGGCGGCGCCTAGGGTTTCAATGAGGGGAAAATGATTTAGGGTAAACAGAGGAAAGGGCTCGGTTCCATTATATAGGGGTTCGAAAGGGTTATTTGCAAAAGACACCCTCAATGGTGAGGGTTTTATTTGTAAAAACATTGTGTAATTTCCAAATTTGCTATTTGGTCCAAATTATTCTTATTGTTTATATTTTTTATTTATTTTTATGTATTTTTTTTTTTTTTTTTTTGGTATTTTGGAAATATATATACAGGTGATATACACATCACCCCCAAACTTATTTGAAATAGTGTCATTGGGAAACAAAGTTTGGGGGTGAGAGCGGAGGAAGATCAATCAGTGTAAATCGGCTCCTGCAAAAACAGGAGCTCCTCCGAAGGATCCGCAGTGAAGAACGGTTTTAGTCGATGCCCATTTACCTTAAATAAGGTACCGTCTTCAGGGTTCTCAAGATCTACCGCACCGTGCGGATAAACGGTGCGGACCACAAAAGGTCCTCTCCATCTGGACCTGAGCTTACCAGGATGCAAGTGTAACCGAGTGTCATAAAGTAGAACCTGTTGACCAGGTTCAAAAGTTTTTCGTAAAAGGTGTTTATCGTGGAACACCTTGGCTCGGTTTTTAGCAATTATGGCATTGTCATATGCCTCATCCCTTAGCTCCTCCAACTCATTCAGTTGCAGCTTTCTGTTGCTGCCCGCATCTCCTAAAGACAAATTTAGCTCTTTGATAGCCCAGAAAGCTTTGTGCTCGATCTCCACTGGGAGGTGGCAAGCCTTCCCGTACACAAGCCGGTATGGAGACATACCCAGATCGGTCTTATATGCAGTACGGAAAGCCCATTGTGCATCTATCAATTTAAGCGACCAATCCTTACGGTTTTTAGAAACCGTTTTCTCCAAAATTTGCTTTATTTGCCGATTCGAAACCTCGGCTTGCCCACATGTTTGGGGGTGATATGGTGTTGACAATTTGTGGGTGATAGAATATTTACGCATCAAGGACTCGAAAGTCCTATTGCAGAAGTGAGAACCATTATCACTTATAATTGCCCGAGGGTGCCCGAATCGAGAAAATATGTGTTCTTTAAGGAATCGAACGACAACTTTATTATCGTTCGTTCGACTGGGCACAGCCTCGACCCACTTAGAAACGTAGTCAACCGCCAACAGAATATACACATTTCCAAAAGAGTTAGGAAATGGTCCCATAAAATCTATACCCCAAACATCAAAAATGTCCACCACCAAAATGGGTTGGAGTGGCATTTCGTTTCTCTGCGAAATCCGGCCCAAATGTTGGCACCGGGAGCAAGTTTTGCAGTATTCAAATGCATCCTTGAAGAGTCGTGGCCAATAGAAACCACACTGCAAAACCTTTTCGGCTGTCTTCTTTGGGCCAAAGTGCCCGCCACATGCTTGATCGTGGCAGAAAGACAGCACGCTCTTGACCTCACTCTCGGGCACACACCGACGAATGATTTGGTCGGAACAGTATTTGAAAAGATAGGGTTCATCCCAGTAAAAATGCTTTACTTGGGACAAAAATCGAAGCTTATCCTGTTTCGACCAATCATTAGGAATCAGGCCGGTGGCTAAATAATTTACAATATCGGCGAACCATGGTTCGCAAGAAACAGTCAAGAGCTGCTCGTCGGGAAAAACGTCAGAGATTGGAAGATCGAGCGTGGGCGAAGAAGGAAGTCGTGATAGGTGATCAGCTACTACGTTTTCACATCCCTTTTTGTCCTTAATGACAAGATCAAATTCTTGCAATAAAAGGATCCAACGTATTAGCCTTGACTTAGCATCCTTCTTCGCAAAAAGGTGGCGAAGAGCCGAGTGATCAGTATAAACAACGACTGGAGAGCCGATTAAATAAGGCCGGAATTTTTCGAGTGCGAACACAACAGCTAAAAACTCTTTCTCTGTTGTTGTGTAATTAAGTTGGGCCTCATTTAGTGTTCGGCTAGCATAATAAATCACGTGCGGCATCTTATTAATGTGCTGTCCAAGAACAGCTCCAATTGCAAAGTCTGATGCGTCACACATGATTTCAAAAGGGTGCGTCCAGTCAGGAGATGAGAGGATGGGTGCAGTGACAAGTGAATGTTTTAACGACTCGAATGCTTCAGTGCATGTGGAGTCAAAAGCGAAGGTCGTGTCCTTGGCCAGTAAGAGAGTCAAGGGTCTAGCAATCTTGCTAAAGTCCTTGATAAACCGTCTGTAAAAACCGGCGTGGCCAAGGAAGGCTCTAATATCTTTGACGCATTTTGGGGGAGGTAGGTTAGAAATCACTTCGATTTTAGCCCTGTCTACCTCGATGCCGTTTTGCGAAATGACATGTCCTAGAACAATGCCCTCTTGCACCATGAAATGGCACTTCTCCCAATTTAATGTTAGGTTCTTATCCCTGCAGCGGGTAAGAACAGCGTCAAGATGGCGTAAACACTCGTCGAAGGAGTCGCCAAAGATGGAGAAATCGTCCATAAAAATCTCCAAGAACTTTTCGACCATGTCTGAAAAGATCCCCATCATACACCGCTGAAATGTCGCGGGTGCGTTGCATAACCCAAAGGGCATGCGACGATAAGCAAAAGTGCCAAAGGGACAAGTGAATGTTGTCTTGTCTTGGTCCTCTTTGGCGATGGGGACTTGATTGTAACCGGAATAGCCATCAAGAAAACAATAGAACTCGTGCCCTGCCAATCGCTCGAGCATTTGGTCAATGAAAGGTAAGGGAAAGTGGTCCTTCCTTGTTGCGGCATTGAGTTTCCTATAGTCTATGCAGACTCGCCACCCAGTTTGGGTGCGAGTGGGAATCAACTCATTTGCCTCGTTTGTAATGACCGTAATGCCCGATTTCTTAGGCACGACGTGGATTGGGCTAACCCATTGGCTATCCGAGATAGGGTAAATGATACCGCTATCCAGACATTTGACAATTTCCTTCTTAACCGCCTCTTTCATGATGGGGTTGAGGCGCCTTTGTGGATCTCGTGCTGGCTTGGCATCATCCATTAAGTGTATATGATGTTCGACTATGAGGGGACTAATCCCCTTAATGTCCGCCATAGACCAGCCGAAAGCTTGCCGATTGTTAAGTAAGACCGTCAAGAGAGCATTCTCTTGCTCAAGAGCTAGAGAGGCTGATATAATGACAGGTAAGGTCTCATTATCACCTAGATATGCATATTTTAGGTGTGTCGGCAAAAGCTTTAATTCGAGTTTAGGAGGTGAAACAATAGATGGTAACAATGGGGTAGTTGTTTCAAACTCGAATGATTCCATCAAAGGTTCGTACCGAGTGTACGCAACAGTGTCGGATGGTTTTACTAACTCATCCGCAAAAGCAAAAGACTCCAAATCAGGTGATGAGTCTTCGAAGTCCTCGACGAATGTAAAACATTCAAAATCGTTATCCGTCGCGAAAACTGAGTCGGATTCTAGGAGGAACGCACTAGTGGCGTTAACATTGCTGTGGTCGAATAAAAAATTCTCGAACTCACAGTCCTCCTCCGCGATCTCATTGATCGAACAAACGTCTAGTACGCTAGCATTGGGCTCAGCAGGCTGACTTCCTAACTTGAAAATATTGAGCTCAATTGTCATATTGCCGAAAGATAAGTTCATTGAACCGTTACGACAATTGATCACTGCGTTGGAAGTAGCCAAAAATGGTCGACCTAGAATTACCGGAATTTGGTTCCGGGGGTTTGCAACAGGTTGTGTATCCATCACTATAAAGTCAACGGGGAAAATGAAATCCCCTACTCTTATTAACACATCCTCCAGCTCTCCCCTAGGATGGGTTATTGACCGGTCGGCCATTTGGAGAGTACAGTGAGTGGGCTTAAGCTCTCCAACGCCCAATTGCTCGTACACAGAATAGGGTAGCAAATTGACGCTCGCGCCAAGATCTAAGAGTGCTCTATTGATATTCTTGTCCCCAATTGTTATCGAAATGGTAGGACACCCGGGGTCCTTTTGTTTTGGGGGAAGGGAATTTACAAGAGCATCACTAATAGCACTGGCCACAAAAACTTTCTTTGGCACTTGCGACTTCCTCTTTTTGGTGCACAAGTCCTTTAAAATTTTGGCATATGAAGGAACTTGCTGAATTGCATCCAAAAGAGGGATGTTTATGCTAACCTGTTTGAACAACTCGACAATCTTTTCCATTTGAGGAGTTGGTTTATTTGATCTCAACCGATTAGGAAAAGGAACATTTTGAAAGGTGGTTGAGTCCAATTTTTGTGGATCAGATTGTCGAGTTGGAACGGTACCTTGTGTAGATGTGTTCATGTCGTGAGAATTAGGTCCGTTCAAGCTAGAAGAGGTAGAGCCATGTGAAGGGTGGAGAATAGGCTCTAAAGAAGAAGATGGTGAAGAAAATGAAGAAGACCCACCGGCAGGGGTGTCATTGTTAATGCCCACATTGTTCCGCAACACTTTTCCCGATCTCAACGTGGTCACTGCATTTACATTATGATTTTGCTGATTGTGTGCAGCATGTGCGTGACCGGGGTTGGGCAACGGTTGAGACGGGAGTTTTCCTTTTTCGCGCTCGCTCAAAGCTGCATTGAGTTGTGCAATTTGTGCCTCTATAGATTTGATACTCTGATCATGGGAGGCACTATTTTGCACTAAAGTTTGAATAGAAGTCTCAAGTCTTGCTGTAGACTGTGTAGATTGCTTAAGGAACGCATCTAGACTTCTTTCGAGCGAGCTAACCTTATCATTATTAGGTTGAACATAATTATTTGGCTGGTATGCATTGTTCGGCACAAAGTTGTTCACCTGATTAGGGTAAGGTTGTTGAAATTGTTGCGGTTGATATTGAGTTTGCGATGGTGCTTGTTGTTGTTGTGGTGGAGGAGGTCTTTGAAAATTATTATTATTTCCTTGGAATTGTTGATTTTGGTTCCAAGCGAAATTTGGGTGACTCCTCCACCCCGGATTATACGTTGAAGAATACGGATCGTTCCTTTGTCGTTGCTGGAATGCAGCATTGACTTGATCCTGTCCTTGTGTAGATGCATTATAAGGACATTCTTCAGTCAGGTGCGATGGATCCGCACAACAAGCACAGACAGTACGTGGGGGCATAGCAGGGGCAGGAGAAGACGAGGAGATTTTGGTTTCGATCGCTTCTAGCTTTTTCGTAAGAGCGGCCATCTCGGCCTTCATAGCAATCGACATCTCTATTTGATGTATGCCTCCCCTAGATTGACCACTAGAAGCTGATGTGGTCTTTGTGCTCTCCCACTGTATTGTCTGCTCACTAAGATCCTCGAGAAACTGCCATGCCTCATCATTAGACTTAGAGAGAAAATGACCTTGACAGATGGTTTCTAGCAACTGCTTCGTTGCCGAGTTCAATCCCTCATATAATGTTTGGCAAAGTTGCCAACTTTCTATCCCATGGTGCGGGCATTGAACTAATAGGTCCTTGAATCTCTCGAAGCACTTCCAGAAAGGTTCGGAAGGCAGTTGTGAGAATTGAATTATTTCATTTCGAATTCTTGCAGTTTTATGGTGAGGATAGAATTTTTTCAGAAAAGCCTTCACAAACTCATCCCAATTTCTTATGGAATGTGATGCGGTGCTATATAGCCACTTCTCGGCTAGGTCACATAAGGTGAAAGGAATGACCCTTAGCCTTATAGCGTCATCACTCAATTGGGTTGTTTTCATCATAGCGCACACATTTTGGAATTTATTAATAAAGATATAAGCGTCTTCAGTTTCCAAACCGTGAAATTTCGGCAGCATATTGATGAAATGTGGTTTAATCTCAAAATTGTCCCCATTTGCCGGTGGGGGTGAAAGACAAGTGGGTAAAGAAGTGCGGATGGGGTAGAAGAGGTCCTGGAGCGCAACTCGTGCGGGCGCTTCAACAGGCGGCTGGTTCGGGTTATTCGCACCTGGTGGAGGTGGAATCATTCCCGTCTGTAAGGTATTATTGGGGTTGAATCCCGACATACCTTCGGTGGAAGAAATTAAAGGTGAAGGTGAGAAAGTGGACGGATTATCGACTTCGGTGTCGATGGGTTCGTTGGTCGGTACCAACGAAACGCGGACTAATCGGGCGTCTGTATCCCTAGTCCAAAGTGGCATACACTAAAAGGGATAGTGCAGTCAAAAAGAAAAACAGAATGTGGGGGTAAGATAACGTCAATGAAGGAGAGATGGTGGAAATGAGGTGCAAGTTTTCTTAGCGGCAAGTTGCAAGTTTTGAAAAGATTTTTCTTTATTTTTTTTTTGTGTGTGAGTTTTGCAAAGAGGTTTTTGAAAACGGACTCGTGACACAACTGTATCAACCACACATGCACAATCAGGCCTAGATCTAGGGTCGCCTAGGTCTACTAGACAGCTCCTAACTAGGGCTAGAAATAGACCTCAAACCGCCTCTTCACAGACAAATACGGCCAGGTAAGTGGGAAGGAACCACCACTACAGTGGGCCTAATTAATAACCACTAGCCTAGACACCGCAATGTCGGTTAGGATAAACGGCCGATGCCTACCCTAGTCCTTTTCCTATTGAGCTCGCTGTCCTTAGGTCTGAGTCTAATCTTTTTTAATTAAAGGTGGTCGATGCAAAATGCTTTAGGTGTTTTCTGGGGTCCTGGGAAGGGTGATGAAATCCCCACCCAATCTGAGTTTGGTCAAATAGCCCCTTAAGTCCAATTAAATTATGCAAAACAATTAAAATCACTTGCAATCAATTTTAGCGCGGCGCAAAGAAACCTGCAGAAAATCTGTTATCGAGAAGGGGGAGAAAGACTCTTTACGCAAAGAAATCCTGCAGATAGATTTTTAACAGTGGATATATGGAGGTTACAGAGGGGAGGAAAAGAAAACAAACAGTGCAAATTTTGCGCAACAAGGCCACGTGGCAGCCGCGGAAACGCGGTCTGGAAGGCACTTAAGCCGCGGAAACGCGGTTAGGAAGTGGGATCGCGCTCTGAAAAAAATTCTGCTGTTCTGTGCTTGTAATTCTTCTCTGTTTGTATGTACCAATTTTTGTTTTTCCTTCTGTAAATTTCCAGATCCACAAGTTCTTGTCGTTCCTACTAGATTCAAACGAGAAACCCTTCAAACAGATAAAAATAATGAAAAGAATATTTTTTTGTATTTTGTATTTTCAGATTTTTATAATTTTCAACTTTTATATCAACCCGAAATCATACAAAAAGAGAAAATTACGCCATCCCCGGCAACGGCGCCATTTGATTTTGTTGATTTAGCGTGCTTGCGCTTTCTAAAAGATAGATCAAAAATATTTGTAACCGCAATCAAGAACGGCGTCGCATGAAGCTAGCCGGTGAGTACAGGTCGGTCCACAGGGATTTTGTGAATTTCCGATTCGTTCTTACGAGTTAATTCCGAAGGGTGTTCGGTTGTTTATTAAATCTAAAAATCTAATTAACCTAGGGCAATTATCTAGATCTATTCTTGCTAGGGCTAGGTTTAGGGATGGTTTGGAAATGTAATTAAATCTCAACGCTTTCTATACCCGAATGAAGATCTGTTAGGAGTTATGGTAATTATCAATAAAGGGGATTAGATCCGTTCGGGAAGGTGATCCTTCCTCTAGGTTCTTGTCCTTCCTTTAGAGATCCTTACCCTAACCTCCATGGAAAACATCACACCCGGGCCTTTATACTACGGTATCACCGCTATCTCGAGGGATAGAGTGCCGTAGGGAGCGGTATGTGCATGTATGCATGGAGTCCTATTGTAAATATTTGGTGGGTAAGAAAGGGATGAGAGATCTCATCTCTCAAAATCCTTCCCCAAAGCTAACTCTAAACAAGTTTCTAGGGCATGAAATTAAATCTACCTAGGGCAAGGAATTTAAATCTACACTAGGGCAAGAAATTAAATTACTTACAGATGCATCCCTCCAATCATCCATGCAGGTTTGTCAGATCTGAATTTCTGAATGGAGAAGAAACACCGATGCTCTCCAAAAGATTTCTAGAATTTATTATTAAAAGGAGGCATGAAGTTTACAATGAATTAGAGTCCCTATTTATAGAAGATAGGAAACCCTAGGGTTACAATGACTTGCATGTTTACAATTACAAAAATAGCCCTAGGTCAACTAGTCAAAGCCGCAAATGAATTTTGATAAAATAAAATCTTCCTTTTGTCTTCTTAAAAAGGAAGTATTGGGCCTTTCCTTTATGGGCTCTTCTGTCTTTGGGCTTCCTGGGCTACTTAATTCTTTAATTCTTTCTTTAAAATAGCTTCTGTTCTCTTTCAGATTTTCCAGTGAATAATTGTGGTGGACAAGTTAACCGTGGCTTCGAAATCTTGGACCTTGCATTGCCTTGTACTTTGTGAATTTTATCTTTGATGTAGGCTTGATCAAGAGTCTTCTGTTTGTTTGTCAAAAGTCCCTTTTTGTATCATCTTTTGTCTTTTTTCACTGTTTTCGCTCCAAGAACCTGTAACCTGTAATATGTAGCAGACATGCGTCAAAAGCACCCGTTTATTTATAAAATGAATAAGAATAGGGAATATAATAATGCAATATTCTAGTGTGAACACTCATCTATCACATTTTTTCGACGTCTACAAGCTTCACATTTTGTCCTGTCGAAGTGTTGCTTTTGAGCGACATACCCTTGCCACCAACAGTTAAAAGATTCGCAGTCTTCGGTAGGATGTATGATCTTCTGATGATATAGACAGAAGTTAGGGTGCATCTCTACCTTAGCGAGAGTATTTTCTTTAGAGGGCGGTAGCTTCATTCCTACTGATAAAGCTTTGGCGAACCTTTTCCTCGTCTTGAATTTGTTTTTATCCGCAGTGGATGGCTTTTGATTTGGCGGGAATGCCTTGGCTCTTTCCAGTATGGCCATTTCACGCTCTTGATTGGCTTTTGCTTTCAAACGAATTTCATTTAGGAAGACATCGATCAGCTCGTCTGATGGCTGTAGAATTTCCGGTTCGGGGTTCGTCATTGGTTTCTCGGTGCAAGAAGCTTCTTTATTATCTGTCAGTGAGTGAGAAATCACATGACAAGTCGCTACGTAGTCTTCGGATTCATCTGATGAGTTTTCTCCATCGTTTTCATCCTTGACTAAAGAACAAACTGCCCCCGGCGCGTCCGTCTTCTTTGGAGAGTGGGGCTGTGGTGGGTTTACCTTCCAGTTTTCAGACAGCGCGAACTTGCCTTGTAGGTATTGATCCTCGATCCATCCCTTAAAGACGAAACAATCCTCAATCGGGTGACTTACCGTTTGGTGGTAAGGACAATAATTGGGATTATTAAGATTGCCTGGCTGCGACAGACGCTTTGTACTCGGCAGATTAATAAGTCTGTTGCGCACTGCCAACTCAAACAGTCTTCTCGTTTTATTCTGCGGAAACGAGTAAGGACGTCCCAGCCTCTCTTCGAGGGATGGGCGTGGACGCACGTTGTTTTGGCGAACGACCGGCTTTGAGTTGTTCGACCGCTGTTGAGTATTGGCAACGAAGGTTGCCTTCCCTTTGCCCTTTTCATTCCAAGGCTCTGTCTTTGAAGAAGAAGGCCTATGGCCCATCTGGTCCATTTAGGCCAGCTTGTCAATCAAGGCCTGGAAGGTGGTCGGCTTGAAAAACATCATGAACTGGGAGATGGCCGCTTGCGGATCGAGAGTGCCCACAAACATGCCTACCGCAGGTGCCTCTTCTATGCGTTGTTCGCATTTCGACCATAGGTTTCTCCATCGTGTTGCATGTTGGACCCACGTTTCGCCTGGCCTTATTCTGGCATTTATTAGTGTTGTTATCGGGGTGCGTTTTCTAGCACTCGCGAATCTTTGTGTGAACAGTAGCTCCATCTCCACAAATGTTTTGACAGAGTCGTTAGGTAGCTCCGAATACCATTCAAAGGCTGTTTCTGCTAAGCTGCTGACGAATTGACGTAGCAACAATTTGTCATCGCCTCTAGTATTGCCGCATAAGGCCCTGAATTGAGCGACATGCTGATGCGGATTCCCTGTCCCTTTATATACGTGGAATTTAGGGATCGTATATCCCGGCGGGTAACTGATTTGGTCGTACCAGCTCGGATACGGTCGTCCGGTTCTAGCAATTTGCCCAGCCGCTTCATTCACCTGATGAACCCGGATCTGCTGAGCTATATATTCGTCCAAGTCAGCTTTGGAGATTGCCTCCTCCTTGGCTGTTGACAGAGCCGGTGGAGGATTTGACGTTTCTCCCCTGTCGTCTTCAAGAACGATCGGAGGATCTTCAGCAGGAGGGTCCGGCTGTAACATCATCCCTACCATATCTTGGAAGAGGAGCGCCATCTGTTTTATGTTAGCCGCTTGCTCTGCAGCTTCTTTATCCCTCTTTTCGAGGACTCTGCGTAAAAAGTCAGCGTCGGTTTCTTGTTCTTGACGCTCATCCGAAGACGTTTCAGAGCTTTCTTTTGGCTCAGTGAGTGCAGCCATTGCAGTCATCATTTCCTGAAGCTTTTGTTGTTGCTCCTGGGCTTTCGTCACGGATCGGGTGAGCGGTCGGTGGCCCGTAGAAGTGCGGCTTTCCTCCTTTCCAGAAGCCATATAAACAGTGTGCACCACCATGCCCCCAGACTTGGGGCGTTTGTGTCCGGTGTCTTTGCGATTTTCCGAAGACACATGGGCATTTTGCGGCCTCCCTTTTTGAGTGATTGGAGTTAAGGGAACCGTTGTAGTGGGCACCCAAGTAGCTTCTGCTTTTTGTGGTTTGACAGAGTAATCCTTCCCCTGCCGAACCTTCATCTTTTTCTGTCGTCGGAGGTAGTCTTGATCGATCACCGACTCTTGGACCTGTCTCCAGACTTTGTGAATTTTAGAGGACAGCCGTTGAGGGGGCTGCTCTAGCTTCTTCTCCGGAGTATTCTTCACAGATGAAGAAGTTCGCTTTAGCACCGCAGTAGGAGAGTTTCTGCGCACCGAGTTCAGCAACTCAAAGCTGTTCCTGGTTGGAACAGCAGTATCGATCCCCACCATTAGAGTTGGAGGAGTAAGTCCAGAGGGGGAGTTGCCCCCAGCCTTCCTCACTCGGCGCCAGTAGCGACATCGGGCATGTCGTGCTGATGGAGTTGTTTCAGCTATAGGGGTGACCTCCTCATGCCCCCTGTGTTGGTCAGAATATCCTGGTACCAACTTTTTAAAGATCGACGGCCGTTGAACGGGGACGGCCAACCTGTCAGAAGCGGACTTCCGAACATGGGAAGCAACCTTGGTGACTTCGCCAAGAACGGGAGCTGGGATGGCTATTCGCTTCGGGATAACGCCTTCTGGTATGGCAGGCTTCTTCATGGGCCCGATGGAGCTCTGGCCTAATCCATTAAAACCTGAAGCAGTGGAGCTGGGCGACCCATTGAGAGGGGTCGCGGCAATGGTAAGTCGATCAAGGACTGACTTCTTTGGGGCTTCGTGCACCGTCGTTGGGGCATTGAAGCTCATTGGTGGGAGTATGGTCCCAAAAAATAGTCCAGTGGTGGCTTGAGCCACCTGCTCCACCGGCATTTCGAAAAGGGAAGCCGCTTGGGGCCCATAAGTCACTCCTTCAGCAATGACGGAGCGAGAGTTGCAGCTGCAGGCGGTGCAGTTCGAAGCCATCGATCTTCTTTTTTCTGCACGGAGCAAGACACCAAATCTTAGTACCTTGAATCCACAGGCAACCACAGCAAACCGTGATTTGCTCGCGAACACGACACACGAAGTGTGGAGTGGAAAGAGGAAAAGGTCCCACCGGGCGTGCCAGAATCTGTTCCCCTCCGAATGGCAACGCAGACTTTGCGTCTTGCCTGAGATTCGGGGCCGATGCTATTTGGTTTTATCCGTCTACCTCTCCGAAGATGCCAAGTTGATTTATGGCACTGTGTATCGGATGTTTAGACGGATGCGGCCGATGTAGCAAACTTTGTCAGATTCCCCCTCAGGGTGAGGGGTTTTTGATTGTGGGGACGCTCTTCCCTGCAGGAGCAAGCCCCTGCAGTTAATTACGCTACCGCGTCGCGGTAACAACTTTCTCCTTCTCCAGAATTTCACTTCGTGTCGTGGGTGTTTGTTTTGTTTGTGGTTGTCCGTGGATTGTATACGGAGACTGAGTAATGCCGTCGCCCGTAGGACGTGGATTAGTCCAAATCCGTATTTACTTAGATTTGGGTTTGGTGTTTTTAGTTTAAGGATGCATTAGTCGCATTGCGGCTAAGATCAACTTAAACGTTCGTTAAGGATACGTTATTCCTGTCTTAGACTAAGATCAACTTAACGTATTGATTAATATATGGCCGTCTGGACTCGTCACCTCTCTGACGTCGTTGAAGGATTACAACGACAGGTGTCAGAGGAGTTCAGAGATGTACCCTTGAACCAAAGTTGATTTGGAGTTTTGTCATTCATTTAAATGTCTAAGGATACGTTAGCCGTATTTGGGGCTAAGATCAACTTAAACGGGACCGTTTGGATCCGGCAAAAGAGCAATCGGCTCTATTGTTCCAGTTTTAGGACGTAGTGGTCCATAGGTAGTTTAAGGACGTTGCGGTCCATATTCCAGTTTAGGGACGTGGCGGTCCAATATTAGTTTAGGGACGTCTCGGTCCAATATTAGTTTAGGGACGTCTCGGTCCAATATTAGTTTAAGGACGTCTCGGTCCATGAGTTTAAAGACCCCGCAGTCCATATACGTGTGGTCGTTGCGACCCATCACCTCTCTGACGTCGTTGAAGGATTACAACGACAGGTGTCAGAGGAGTTCGGAGATGTACCCTCAAACCGGATGTAAATTGATTTAAGAGAGCAATTTTGCTCAGTCAATTTAATTTAAGGACTTACGGCCAAAATTGGGCTAAGTCCAGTTTCAACATTTTTTTTGTCTTTGGCCTGTGCTAGGGCTTTATCCCTTTTTAGTAATGCACTGCATTATTCTTGTTTTGGTTGGGCTTTGCCCTTTTCTAAATGATGCAGAGCATCTATTTTTTTTGTTTGGGCTTTGCCCCCCTCCTTTTGAAATGCATAGCATTTTTTATTAGGCCTGTTAGGCCTTTTAATTGGGCTCTGTCTCTTTTATTTAATAATGCAGAGCATTAAATACTCTGACAGTGCCCCACGTGGCTTGTCAGGCGCTTTGCGCTAAGTAATGAGCGCAAACTCATATGGTGGTGACACGTGTCGCGCTCTGATGAGCGCAAGCGCAGTAGCGCAATGCGCTGTGGTAGTGCGCTGCGCTAGTGCGTTGCCGACACGTGGCGCGCTCTGGTGAGTTGCGCCAATTCCAGAGAGCAAAGCTCTATTTCAAGAGAGCGTAGCGCAAGTGGTTCTATGGCTGACACATGGCGCTTTCTTAAGAGCGCAACAGCGCAGTTCGTAAGTGCAGAGCACTAAGAATCTTTTAGATTCAAGAACAGAAGTGCAAAGCACTATTTAATTTCTTGATCTAAATTAGATCAAAGAAAAATAAATTTTTCTTTTGTTTGAAGAACCAGAGGTTCATAAAAGTGCAAAGCACTATTTTTTATTTTATTGTTTTCTTGTTTTAAAGAACCAGAGGTTTATAAGAAGTGCAAAGCACTGTTTATTATGTAAAGATCATTGATCTTGTTTTTAGATCAATGATCTATTAGAAGGAATTTCTTCTATTTCATGAAGGTTCTTTACCTTTTTCTTGAAATTTTCTCAGAGTTCTCTCTGTTTGAAGCTCTTGACTTTTTTCCAAGAAAATGTTCATCCTTTGAATTGAGGCCTAGGGTCCTTTTTATAGTGCCCATAAATTTGTTAAATTTGTTAAAGAGATCTTTCTCTGAGTGATTTGGGGAATTTTCCCCACCGTTGGATCTTTGATCCAAGAGCTTCTGCTTTGCAGAAGAAAATCTTCTTGTTTTAACAAGAACAGAAAAGATTTCTTAGAATTTTAATTCTGTTTAGCGCAGATGCCCCAGCGCGTGACACGTGTCGTGCAGCACACAGCGCAGCGCAACTGCGCTTACGCATCTGCGCTGACACGTGTCGCGCAGCGCAAAGCGCAGCGCAACTGCGCGAGCGCATCTGCGCTGACACGTGTCGCGCAGCGCAGTGCATGCGCAACTGAAGCGTTGCTTCCTTTAATTTTGCTTAAAATAGAGCTTTGCTCTAATTGGACGCGCTGCCTTGGGCGCTGCGCTGATGCATCTGCGCCTGACACGTGGCGTGTTGCGCAGCGCAAATAAACTGAAGCGTTGCTTCATTTATTAAATTTTAAAATTTCAAAGCAGAGCTTTGCTCTGATTGGGGGAAGATGAAGCGTTGCTTCATCTCCCGCCTCGGAATTTGAACAGAGCTTTGCTCTGATTGGGGTATACAGTATATACCCTACAAATCTCACTTACACGCACCTTGAAACTTGAGATAGCAGAGGATATCTAGAAATACTCTTTCCTGAAAGCCTTATATGTAGAAAAAACGGTATTTAAACCTAACCACCAAAAAAGCATCATTGAAAAATATATCCGGTCTTGAAAAAAAATTAAAGAAAGAAAAAATAATATCAAGACTTGGAAACTGCTATTTACGCTTTAAACTCACACCTTCAGTAATCGGATGTTAGTGCCTCAGGAAGTATTAATAGTCGCATGAAAGGTGTGTGAGCAAATCCGTCCATCATAAACGAAAAGAAGTAGTATTAGGTATTAAGGCAAGGGTACTATAGCTTGAATTGAATTCTTAAGTATATGGGTGAAAATTTACATACACGTAGGGGTATACGATTGATAGTTGGAAGAAAGATAGGAATAAAGAATAAGACTTATGCTTTCCGTAAAGGTGATAAAAATTCCGGATTCAAGACTGCGCTTTAGAAGGACAACTCAAGAGAAACCGAGTTATTTTTTAAACTGTCAAAACATATAGGATCTAAGATTGAATAAATAGGAGGCGTGAAATATAAGGGTTGATAATTTCTAGCTTAGGATAATAGAATTTCTAGCTTAGATACTAAACCGTAGGAATAAAAGTCGATGTTAACTTACGAAACTAGCTTGACGGGATTTTGTGGGTAGTATCCGCTGAAAACCCTCAGGAGACAACACTCCTCCTACTAGGGACACCTAGAGGTTTAACGGCTTGTTGCACGTGCTAAGTGCAATCGCGTTCCCTGCGAAAGTGAGGCTAGGAATTTTTGTTTTGCTTGGGACGAGAATAAGATAAGTTTAGGGGTATTTTTTCATCACAGAAAACTGCATTTTAATACCGCTTGTTCAGTATCTATTTTGTTATATATAGGTACTATTAACCAGTGTCTGCTCAGTAAATACAGATTACAGGTGTTCGTGATAAAATACTGGAAACACATTCAAAATCACAGATATAACGTTTGGAAGCCGACACTGCAAACAGAACAGAAAGCCGATCGATATCCAAAGAGTTCTTTTGCAAACAACAATGTGGACACAATTTTGGTCCAACACAATTCAAGTGAACACTAGACCATGATGGGGGCTGCCTTAGGCACAAAATGAGCACAAATGAGTATGATGTGCATTAAATGCTAAAAGTTGTGATGTGACTTAATGCATCAAGTTCCCTCCAAAACTACTGTGTATAACCTGAGCTGATATGAAGAAATCAAACCACACCAGTGGACTTGTTGAATGCACTAGACTTCACCACACCAAAACGAGCCCCTTAGCTCGGATCATGACCGGTGAGACATCACCAAAATCCGGCGCCGCCGTGTTCCCTTTGTCCAACCCACTTCTTATTTTGTCTGGTCACTCATTGTTGTCCCATCATCCTATTTTTATTAATTGTTTATTTTTGTTTTGAACCTATAAATACCAGACCTTTGGGCAAGTTATAAGGCACTACTTTTTGAGAGAGAAAACTTTGTAACATTGTAACTAGTTGATCTTTTAACTTTTAGTGTGAGTTCTTTGCCTTCCTCTAGCCTTGCAACCTCTTTCTTGAACTTGCAAGATTAGATTTTGGTATTTGAATTCATTTGTTTGTACTTGGAACCATTACAATCAAAGCTTCATTTATATCAAGTTGATTCTTGTATCTTTTCTCTTTTGCTTCTTTTCTTGTTATAATTTCAATTTATAATGTGTGAGTAGTTTGTTCTTGGGCTATGGTGAGATAGGTTGTGGAATGGCTTGCCTTCCAACCCCTCCTTCTCGATTCTTGCATTTTACACTTCTTTACTAATGCAATTTTATTATGTTTTGCTTGATAGGATATATTGTTTTGAATAGTTGCAAATCAACCTTTAACATATATCATATTTCTTCTTTACATTTTATTGTTGCTATATTACAATTTGAAGTTGAAAGGAATACGAAATTAAGTTAAGTGTCAGAAACTAGTTAGATAGGATATATAGCATACAAGCATATGTTCTATGCTTGCTAACTTCACTTAACTAATTCCATATTCATTTCATTCTAAGAACTTAAATTTTTAGTTTCTTTTTAACTTAACCTTGATATCGTATTCTAAACCGATACTTGTTTCGGATAGATGTGATATGCTTTTGTAAATTAAATAGAAACTAAAAATGGACCTTGAATCAAGACAGAGAGTTGGGGGTAAAAATCGTATTTCAACTATACCAAACCTTAGCCTAAGTTTTCCCTAAACAACCCTAAAACCTTTCTTCATTTAATTATTGTAAAAACGTGACAAATTCCAACTCCAACCCATTTTTTTATAACTCAAATTGATATCGTGAAATCCATTCCCTATGGATCGACCCGTACTTGCCGGCTTGCATCAACGCACCGTGCACTTGCGGTATTTTTAGAACTCGAGACTCACGTCATGCACTATTTTCATCAACAAAACCGACATATCCTAAATTGATAAAACTCATCCAAAAGCACGACACCGTGAGTCTTCAACAGCTTTGCCCATTGGCGTCGGCGTGAAGAGCATGTGCGGCGCCACCATATGATTTAATCCTATAAAATTGGCTCTGGCACTGGCGGCCTCGTGGAGATCACATGAGGTGCTGCCTCATTAAATCCAATAGAGCTTTGCTCTTTTATTAGGTTTAAATATTGGGGAAACAGATTTTCCCTATCTTGATGTCATGGCAGTACCCGGTGACGTATAACAGGCAGTTATGTTCGCACGTACCGAGAAGAAGATCTTCATCGTTGTATGTAATCAGCCGTGCGGACCTCTGCCAGTTCATTTTTCATCTTCTCTTCCGCGAAGAAAGCTTGGAATTGATCGGGTTCTTGTAATGCCTTGATCAGAGAATCTCGTGCCTCTTTGGACAGGAGGAGAGCATCCAATATGCTCAGTTGTGAGGGTATTTTTCTCAGATGTACTAGGATATTGTAATCCACCTTATTTTTCTTAGGTGGTTCTTTTGCGGTGAGTTCTTTGACTGTTGTTCCATCAAGGGCGATTTCTTCAGGGATTTTCCCCTTCCCTTTGTCTTTTTTGTTCGAACCTTTGTTCATAGGTCCAAGATTCTTCTCAGGCAGTATACGGTTACGCAGCTGAATGTTTTCGCATTTTTCCTCCTCCTCTTCTTTTCCCGAGGTGAAGTCTGCGAAGAGAGGGCTGAAGGGTATTTCGTCCTCAGAATCGCTCCCGAAGGTAAGAACTTGGGGTCTTTCCCTTTCCGAACTGGTACCAACAATATGACAGTTGCCAGTCGTTTCTTCATGCGCGTTTGTCACTTTATTTTCCATCGACGAGCATGAGCTTCGCGCTTCATCCTCTTGAAGTTCTTTTGATGGGCGACGTATTTTTGCCACCACTTCTTGAAGACACTTCATTTCTCGGTGGGGTGGATAACCCTCCGATGATATAAGCAGTAGTTTGGATGTGAATTTTCTCCATCGAGGCATATGACCCCAGGAGTGTTCCTTACGAGAGGTGGCAGCTTCATCCCCATTGACAGGGCTTTGGCGAACCGCTTCTCTGTTTTGATCCTGCTCTTATTTGTAGCAGGTATGCTTTGGTTTGGTTGGAGAACTTTACGACTCATCTTTGCCGCAGCTTTTTTGTCCTGACTCTAACGCTTAGCTTTTTCATATATGGCTGTCTCTCATTCTCTGTCATGTTTGTTTTTGTGAAAGGCTTCATTTAACAGCCTCTCGATCGGGTCTTCCTCTGGCAGTTCCGGGGATTTTAGCACTGAATCTGCCCCCGGTTCCTCCGCGTTGTTTTCTAACGCTGAGAGAGTTTCTTCATCATATAACGACGAATGGGAGACCATGGCAACTTGCTACACGATCTTCGGTGTCCTTTGATTTTTCATTTTCCTCACCATTGTCATTATCTTCGTTCTTAAGAATATACTTGAGGAACTCTTCGAACGTGACTGGTGTTCGTGCCTTCTGGTTATACTCCTCCAACGCATCAATGTACTTTTGAAGGCTTGACTTGGAGTGTGCTTCCGGGGTCATACTCAACAGGCTGCACAGGCTTCTTGGTCTTCTTCTTTTTCTTCGAAAACTTTGAAGGCTTGACTTGGAGGGTTTTCCCCTCATCACCAATTTTTGGTGTGGGACGAGGTTTTAGCATCCCTTCGATTATGTAGGGTTCAAGTAGGCTTTTCCACATGACTGCTGGATATGCTCGTAGATATTTCAACATTCTTTTGGTTTTTGTTGAAAGAACGACTTCCCATGGAGTTTCTTCCATGAGTAAGCATGATGCCCCCTACGCATCCACCTTTTTTGGAGTGTGCTTCCTGGGTGGTTTTACCCTCCAGTTATCAGACAACACGAATTTCCCCTGTTAATACTGGTCCTCGACCCAGTTTTTGAAGATGTAGCAATCTTCAATTGGGTGGCTCACCATTCTGTGATAAGAGCATTAGTTAGGGTTGATGACATCGCCAGATTGCGGTGGACGCCGTGGGTCTGGCAATGTGATGAGTTTATTACGTATTGCCAATTCGAATAGTCTCCTCATCTTGTTGTAGGGAAACGAATAAACGCGTCCTAGTCTTTCCTCCAAGGATAGGCGCGGACGTGTGTTGTTTTGGCAAGTAGACGGTTTTGGGCCACTCGGTTCTTGTTGTGTATTGGCAACGAAGGCCGCTTTCTCTTTACCCTTGGCGTTTCGAGTGTCCTTATTTGAGGAGGAAGGCCCGTGGCCCATCTGGTCCATTTGGGCCAGTTTATCTATCAGAGCCTGAAAGGTCGTTGGTTTGAAGAATGTCATGAACTAAGACACAGTCGTTTGAGGATCAAGGGTCCCGATGAACATGCCCACGGCAGGGGATTCTTCAATACACTGTTCGCATTTAGACCACAAGTTCCGCCACCGGATCACGTATTGGACCCAAGTTTCTCCCGGCTTTATCCTGGCATTGATTAATGTCGTGATTGGAGTACGTTCGCTTGCACTGGAGAAGCGTTGTGTGAACAGTAGTTCCATCTCTGCGAATGTTTTCACGGAGTCATTTGGGAGCTCCGAGTACCATTCGAATTCTGTTTCTGACAGGCTGCCAACGAACTGGCGAAGCAACAGTTTGTCATCGCCTCCAGTGTTGCCGCACAGAGCTCTGAATTGCGCGATGTGCTAGTGAGGGTTGCATGTCCCTTTGTATACATGGAACTTGGGGATCGTATACCCCGGCGGGTACTTGATTTGATCATACCAGCCCGGATATGGTCGTCAGGTTCTGACGATTTGGCCCACGGCTTCATTAGCTTGATGAGCGCTTATTTGTTGAGCAATATAATCATCAAGGGCGGCCTTAGAGATTGTTTCCTCCTTGGCTGCCAATATGGCTGGAGGAGGGTTTGATGTCCCCCTCTGTCATCGTCGATAATTATCGGCGGATCTTCGGCCGGGGGTTCTGGTTGGATCATCATTCTAACTATGTCTTGGAATAAGAGAGTCATTTGCTTTATGTTGGCAACTTATTCAGCGGCTTCTTTGACTTTTCTCTCAAGCACCCTTCCCAGGAACTCTGTATCGGTCTCCTGCCCTTGGCACTGTTCGGCTTCTTTGTCCGGACTTTCTTTCTTTCCGGTAAGTGCTGCCATTTTGGACAACATTTCCTGGAGCTTTTGTTGTTGCTCCTGAGCCTTTGTCAGCGACTGAGTTTGCAGTCGATGACTCATGGAGGCACAACTTTCTTCTTTTCCTAAAGCCATGTAGACCGTATGTATGATCATGCCCCCAGACTTGGGGTGTTTGGGTCTATCAACTTTGGAATTTGCCGTAGGTAGTGGGATTTTTTCCAGCCTCATTCTTTTATGAAAGGTAGAAGTTGAAAGGGCCGCTATAACAGGCACCTATGTAGAAGGAGTCCCCCATTGTATGGTGGAGGAGTGATCTTTCTCTTGCCGAGCCTTCAATTTTTTTGGTCGACGAGAGTGATTTTCATCAATCACGGTATCTTGGACTTTCCGCCAGACTCTATAAATTTGTGAGGAGAACCGCTGATAGGGCCTCTCTGGCTTTGCCTATACTGGAACTTCCGCAGGTGAGGGTGATTTCTTTAACACCGCCGTTGGAGAGTTCTTGCGCACCCTCCTGAGCAGATCAAAGTTGTTCCTAGTTGGAATAGCAGCGTCAACTTCCACCATTGGAGCTGGTGGGGTAAGTCCAGAGGGGAGTTGCCCCCAGCTTTTCTCACTCGGCGCCAGTGGCGACGTCGAGCGTGCCCTGCAGAAGGGACCGCCTCAATTTTTGAAGCGGCTTCTTCATGCCCTCGGCTTTACTGAGGAGTTGCAATTGGTGTCAGCCTGTTGAAGACCGACGTTCTTGTTGAAGTTTGGGGAGTGCCGGCCAATCTTTCGAAAACCGACTTTCTAATAGGGGAAGCACTTTTTACGGTTTCTCCTGCAGGAGGAGTTGGGAGGGCTATCCGTTTTGGGGTAGCCCCTTCAGGTATCATGAGCCTCTTTGCGGGTCCGTTTAGGTTCTTGCTTGGCCTGTTGAAGACCGAGACGTCAGATTTGGACGGCCCGTTGAGAGGGGCCGTTGTGGTTGCCAGTCGATCGAAGACCGACCTTTTAGGGCCTTCTTCTTGCAGCGTTGAAGCACCGAAACTCACATGTTGGTGCATGGTCCCAAAGAACAATCCAGTAGTGGCTTGTGTAACTTGACCCACTGGCATTGAGAAAATTGAGGCCGCGTTGGGCCCATAGGTCACTCTTCCAGTTGGAGCGGAGCGAGAGTTGCTGTTGTATGAGGTGCATTGAGAAGCCATTGATTTCCTGTTCAGGAGCAAGACATCAAGTTTTAGTATCTCGAATCTAGGGGCAACCATAGCGAACCGCGATTTTTCGTGAAACACGACACACGGAGTGTGAAGTGGAAAGAGGAAAAGGTCTCACCGGGCGTGCCAGAATCTGTTCACCGCCGAAAACAGAGATGAACTGGGATAGATCGTCTTACCTGAATTTAAGGGCAGATGCTATTTGGACTTATCCATCCACCTCTCCGAAAATACCAAGTTGACTTATGGCACCATATATCGGAGGTTTGGACAGACGCTGTCGTTATAGCAGACTTCATCAGATTTCTCCTCATTTGTGAGGGTTTTTTTTTATTGTAGGGACGCTCTTCCCTGCTGGCATAAGCCCCTGCAGTTAATTACGTTATCGCATTGCGATAACCACTTTCTCCTTCTCCAGCAGTTCACTTCGTGTCGTGTGTATTTTTGTTTATTTTGCTTGCCCGTGGATTGTATACGGGGACTAGTTTATGTCGTCGCCCGTAGGGCGCGGATTAGTCCAAATCCGTATATTTTAGATTTAGGTTTGTTTTATTTAAGGACCGTTAATCTAGTTTAAGATTAAGATCAACGTAAATATATGAGTATTTGGGCTCAATTTCTTTTAACTAAGGATACGTTAGTCTAATTTGAGATTAAGATCAACTTAGCAAAATTTCAAGAATCATTTTTATTTCAGATCCAACAACAGAGCATTTGGGCTCAGTTGTAAGAAACCTTTTCAGAGAGGCTAAACCAATTTGGGCTTAGTCTGCTCAGTCTATTTTTGTTCAAAAGTGCTAAGCAATTATTTGTAGCTCTGGCGCTCACGTGTGAAACATGTGAGGCGTTCAGATATGGGCGCTGCCCAATCAGTATTAAGCACTTAGTCATTTTGACTGAATATAGAGTGCTAAGCACTTTGTATAGCATGCATGTGGGAAGCACGCGAGGCGCTAAGCATCTCTCTTTTTTTGTTTCACTTGTATTTCATATGATTGCTTTATTTTTGGGGTGCTGGGCTGCTTTATTTTGGTGGCTGCCCAATCAATACAAATGAGTTTTCTTTGTTTTTTGGACGCTCACGTGGGAAGCACGTGAGGTGTTTTAGCTTTTTTGTTTTAGGCACTCACGTGGGAAACATGTGAGGCACTATAATAGTGCTAAGCACTAATTTTGCCAATGTGTGTTTCACGTGAGACACCAAGTTCTTTTTCTTTTTAGAGATTTTAATCTCTGTTAATGACATTTTAGTCATTGATGATCATCAAGATTTCGGTTTTGAAGATCTTGGATCGTTTTTTCTATTGGAGAACTAAGTCCTTCTTTTCTTTTTTATAAGAACTAAGTTCTTTATGTAGGATTAAACCCTAATTTCGAAGGAATTAAATTCCCAGAACATGTGTTCTTTTCTTTCTCTTTCTTTTTAACTTAGTTTTCCCCCCCTAAGTTTTGAGTCTGAAGAAACAGAATCTCCCTAATGAGAATTAAATTCTCAATTTGTACGGAGATTTGATTTTGCAAATCTCAAACCAGAGGAAGAACTAAGTTCTTGTATGAAGGGTTAAACCCTTATTTCCATTATACTAGGCAAAAGAGATATTTTGATCTCTCCTCTTTCTTTACCTAGAGTTTTGAAAGATGGAGATCTTCTTTCTTCTATTGAGAATTAAATTCGAAATTGTTTTTGAGAGCCTTCTGTATTTTTATTTTTTTTGCAAAAGCTTATGGGGGGTACCCTCTATATGCGACTTGAAGCCTCGAGTCATTTATATAGTAGAGGCAAGTTTGTTAATTAGTTTTGAGAAAATTTCTTATTGAGATATTCCAATTGATTTAATCGGTCTTAAAATTGATTTGGGGAATTTTACCCATCGTTGGATCTTTGATCCAAGTGTTTCTGTTTTTACTGAATATGCTTTCTTGTTTTTAACAAAATTGGGAGAATATTTTTCCATATATAGAATTTTATTCTATTAAACGGTGATTTTTTATCACCATTGGATTTTTAATCCAAGGGTGCTCGGTTTAATAGAGCACAATCTTTCTCTGTTTAGCAAGATATAGGAAATATTTCCCATCTCATTGGATCTTTGATCCATCAACTTTCTATTTAACAGAAAATATCCTTCTCATTTAGAAAGATCAGGGAGATATTTTCCCCCAATAGAATTTAATTCTATGTTTAATCGCCATTGGATTTTTGATCCAACGGTTCTCTGTTTAACAGAGAGGATCTTTCTCTTTTAGAAAATTCAGGAAGGTATTTTCCAAGAGTAGAATTTAATTCTATATAGGGAGACGCCCTCACGTGTTTAACACGTGAGGCTTATTTAGCTTCTTTCATTTGGCGCTCATATGCCTTGCATATGGACGCTCACGTGTTTAACATGTGAGCTCAATTTAGCCTTTACCCATTTACTCTTAATACTTGTAACAACCCTAATTTTCTTATATACTTTTTCCATACAAATTTTTAAATTGTTTTTTTTTCAAAATCCTTAAAGGGGTATTTATTGCATGAGCACAAGACTTAAGTAATTAATTAAGCAATTTAATTACAAGAAGGAGCTTGTAGCTCATTGGTAATACCTTGCATTACTGAACCAAGCCACCAGAGTTCAAATCCTATGCCCCACATTATTTTTGTATTTATTTTGTTTAAAATTCTTTGGAAGCCCAGCAGTCCACACACCATAACTCCCAAAACTTTAACTGAACCTAAAAAAAAACTAAATGTACCAGTGCCTACCCCATGAGACCCCCACATTTCGACCCATCGACCCGGCCGGGATCGGCCGAGTCGGCCGGCAGACCGACCGACTAGGGCCGGCCGACCGAGTCCCCAACATCAAAAGTGTGACTCTTGGTCTTCCCTAACCCCCTACACACTCTATTTATTTAGATCGGTTTCATAGACCTTTGAAATACCCTATTTACTACAATTTTTAATGATTTTCACACATTTTTATAATTTTTTTTATTAAAAACCCTTCACCTACCCTACCCCTAGCCTACCCTATAAATACACTCGCTACTCTCTACCCTCTCATCCCAAAATCCTAAGCTCACTCTCTCAAAATTTTCCAAGAATTGTGTACTTTGAAAACAAGCTCGCTGCGAAGCTCCGACGAAATTCCGACAGAAATTCCGGCGACGTTTTTAGGAATAACCGGCGACGAAGCAACGCCTCGGCAACCCCATTATTCCCCCTTCACTCCCTTGTTTAATCGAAACCCGTAAGTCCCTTTCTATCTCTCTCTTTCCTATTCTCAAAAATACGAAATTACAAAACCCGACGGAATCGGAACAAATCCGATTTTCGATTCGGTTTTCTATAAAATTCCACTTCTCACTAATACAATCATACTTAAACATCCTCATGTTGATTATTAAACACTAATTAAACAATTTGAACAAGTTTCATCACATGAAATGATAGCTTTATCGAATTATTGAATTTTTTCACTTAAATACCACATTGTTTCAATTCTTCATTTAACCCATCAAACTTGCTATACATTTAAAGTAGATCATGAGATAACGACCTACCTCCTCACACACGTACATACAACCTAACATGATACCATTGAAACCTTAGAATACGAGAAAACAAGCATTTACATTTAAATACCATACACTTAATAAAACTATTTCTAAAAGAGTTAGAGTTGATACACTTTTAAATAAATACATCTTATTATGAAAATACGATAAGTTGTGGACATCGGTCGTTTATATAAACCTGACTTTGTGGTGTCTAGGCTAGACAAGTGAGAAAGGTAACTTTAAAAGGCCCGTCTCATGGTGATTCGTGAGCGGATCCCTCCTTTCCTCACTTGTACTTACCTGAACACAATTGACGGTGAAGAGGCGATTTGAGGCATCTCACAACTTGTCGTTTAAACCATTTAGAAATAGTCTAGTTGACTTAGGAAACCCTAGAACCTAACATACGGAAAATTGACATTTTTATAAATAAATACCATTTACTTTATAAAACCGTTTTCTAAAGGATTTAGTATTTTACAATCTTTGCAAAGCGCCGCTACAACCCATTTTGGGGAACCCGTTCGGAATGGTGCGGTTTATCGCATATCCTCGGGCTTAGTAGTGCGAGATTCAGACCTCCGCAAGGAGCATTCGGTCTCGAAAGATTTAAAATACGACATCTTAATAAAATGAGATTTTCTAGAATATAAAATATTTATTAAAATTATTTTTGTATAAATATATGTATATTTATCATTAAAATATCTATTTTTTATGATATAAATATTCCACCTTTTTTTCCTAAAAATCACAAGAACAAATTTTACACTAAAATACCACGAATCAATATTATAAATAAATACCTTTAATTATGAATCTAGGATATTTTCACTAAAAATATCACAATATAAAATCCACATTCATTATAACTCTAAAGACAAATAATAAATACTTGAGCTGTATTTTGAAAAGTATATAAAAGTATTTTTACATAAAACTCCCTCAAGATTTATAAATTACCCTAAGGACCCTAGTAAACATAGGTTTAAGCAGAACCAATCTCTTGAGCCCCACGGAGCCGGAGAATTGGGTGCTTGCCTATCTAAGGTAGACAAATTAATAAAAACAATCAGGACTTCAATATACTTTGCTAATTGTATGACTCAGTTTGAGTCTCTGTATAATTTGACTTGAATATGATTCGAGTACAATATACAATCTACAATCTTTAATATTACAATTCAACATGAACCCATTAATCCAATTATCAATCTATACAACTTGACCGAACCGAACCATGGTTATACAATTCCATTTACATGATTCTACGGTTACATCCGTTTACTGATATCATGGTCTCAGTCAGTCAACCAATTATCAATACAATTTACATGACAAACAATACAATCAAAACACTGCGGGGTTTAAGGGGTAGACTGGTACGGAATATGTTAAAGGTGGCACGAGGTGGTCACTTAAGAAGTAATTACATCCATGCCGTTGTTCCGTGGTATTATTGACGAAGCCTTATACTACAGGTTACCAAGGTCCCCGGTGTAAGTGGGACTCCCCTCGTATACACTGGCATCTTCTATACCAGGCTACAAACAACAGCGTTAATACAATATTAAAATATTATAATACAACATTAAAAGCTACTCTCTCTCTCTCTCTCTTTCTTACTCTCTGTCTATTTCTCCCTTATCTTTGGGACTTACCGAGCGACCTGTTCGCTGACGACATTCTATTTCTTTCTTCTTTGAATGTCGTCAGGTGGTTTGGACCCGGCGGAGATCGAGCCATCTGCAGGAGACTTGGACCAGTTTGCTGAAGAACCAGAGCTCTAGTTTCATTGTACATTTTCTATTCAGTACTTTTCATTTCCTGTTATGCCATTGTTTAAGCATCTTTTTATCTCAGTTGTATTTACTTTTCATGCATTGTACAAAAGAATGTTAATAAATAAAAGTTGTTGTTTTATTATATCTTGTCCCTTGTGTATTAGTTTTATATTGCTTAGATACGCTTAGCGTATGTACTTCTGAGTATATACGTAGCGGACCGGTCGCGTCCCCTTCGCCGTACACCGGAAAGCGGGGCGTGACAATACTGCTTTGCATACAAAAATAGAATTAAATTCTATGCATAGAGTTTAACTCTATCCGAAACTAATTCTTCAAAAGGGTGTTCTCACGTGTTTAACACGTGACACCAGTATGGTTTTTTTGTGCTTATTTGCTTTACACATAGGCGCTCACGTGTTTAACACGTAAGACCTATGTAGTCTTTAATTGTTTGGTTGCAACGCTTATATGCTCTGCATATAAGCGCTCACGTGTTAAGGCTTGAGCCTTGGGGAATCCTCTCCCCTTTTCTCTCCCTATTTATGAGGGAACAGCTACATGCTAGTTTACTTATATATATATTGTCATAATTTATTATTAATATACCATTATATATATATATATATATATATATATAGAGAGAGAGAGAGAGAATAATGGAGGAAGATGTCATAGGAGGGAATTTCCTCCTATGCCGTCGAAAAAATACATCCTCCCTCATTTTTTCCGCCGATCAGCACCCATCATCTTCGTCGTTATCATCTAAGATGTGGGTACACCAAATTTCATATGATTCTACAACTTTTTCACCGTTGATTTAGCAATGTAAAAAGTTCTATTGTCGGTAAACAGTTAATTTTGAACCCACTAAATTAACGGTGAAAAAGTTGTAGAATCACATAAAATTTGGTGTACCCATATCTTAGATGATAACGATGAAGATGGTGGGTGCCGATCGTCGAAAAAAAAGAGAAATGGTGTATTTTTCCGACGCCATAAGAGGAAATTCCCTCCTATGGCCTCTTTCCTCCATTAACCTCATATATGTATGCTTACCGCCAGAAACCAAGAAGACAAACTGTATTGCCTGAATCTGGGGGTAGATGCTAATTGGTGTTATCCGTCGACCTCTCCGAAGATACCAAGTTGATTTATGGCACCCTGTATCGAAGGTTTAAACGGATGCGGCCGATGTAGCAGACTTCGTCAGATTCCCCCTCGTTTGAGGGGTTTTTGATTGTAGGGACGCTCTTCCCTGCAGGCGCAAGCCCCTGCAGTTAATTATGCTACCGCATCGCGGTAACAACTTTCTCCTTCTCCATATGGTCACTTCGTGTCGTGGCTGTTTGTTTTGTTTTTGGTTTTCCGTGGATTGTATACGGAGACTAATTTATGCTGTCGCCCGTAGGACATGGATTAGTCCAAATCCGTATCTTTCTTAGATTTGGGTTTGGGGGTGTGTGTGTTTAAGGATACGTTAGCCTTATTCGAGACTAAGATCAGCTTAAACGTTAGTTAATGATACGTTAGTCTAATTTTAGACTAAGATCGACTTAACGGGATCGTTTAGATCCGACAAGAGAGCAGTTGGGGGCTCTATTGTTTAGTTTAGTGACGTTGCGGTCGATTTCCAGTTTAAGGACATTGCGGTCCAACATTCCCATTTTGGGGACGAATATTAGTTTAAGGACATTTCGGTCCAACATTCCCATTTTGGGGACGAATATTAAAATGGGACGAATATTAGTTTAAGGACATTTCGGTCCAACATTCCCATTTGGGTGACGAATATTAGTTTAAGGACATTTCGGACCATGAGTTTAAGGACCCCACAGTCCGTAGCAATGTATGGTTGTCGGGACCCGTCATCTTTCTGACGACGTTGAAGGATTACAACGACAAATATCAGAGGAGTTCAGAGATGTACCCTTGAACCGGATGTAAATTGATTTGGGAGAGCAGTTGTGCTCAGTTCAATTTAAATTGAGGATTTATGGCCAGAATTGGGCTAAGTCCATTTGAAAATGTTCCACATTTTATTTATATTTAGCATGTTAGGCCTTTGTTTGGGCTCTGCCTTTTTTAAACAATGCATAGCATTAGGCTTTTTATTTAAATGCATGGCATTTATATTGGGCATGTTAGGTTTCTTAATTGGGCTCTGCCCTTTTTAATAATGCACAACATTTGTTTTGTTCTGTTAGACCTTTTAATTGGGCTCTGCCCTTTTTAATAATGCACAGCATTTGTTTTTCTGACAGTGCGCCACGTGGCCTGTCAGGCACTCTGCGCCAATTAAAGAGCGCAAGGCGCCAGCGCATGTGGAGGTGACACGTGTCACGCTCTGCTGAGCGCAAGTCTGTTAGCGCAGTGCGCTGCTGACACGTGGCGCGCTTTGGTGAGTTGCGCCAATTCAAGAGCGCAGCGCTCTGTTTTTAGGAGCGCATGGCGCAGATTGACACGTGGCGCTCTCTGGTGACTTGCGCCAGTCCAAGGAGCGCAACAGCGCATTCCAAAAGTGCAGGGCACTGTCCAATAGCGCAGAGCGCATCTTGATCTAATTAAGATCAAAAAAACAAGTTTTTCTTGTTCTAAAGAGGTTCTACCTCAAGATTCAAGAACCAATGGTTCATCAAAAGGCTGTGCCTTTATATAGATCAAAAGATCTAATAATGAAGTAAATTACTTCTTTTATCTTTTGTGATTGGATCTTTTTTTTTTGATCTTTTTTTTTTTATTGAAGATCTTGATCTTGTTCTTAGATCTTTGATCTTTTTAGAAGAAACTTTTTTTAATGAGGTGTTTTCATCTCTGTTCTTCCAAGAATTTAATTCTTTTCCTTGAAGAAGATGATCTTCTTTCTTCAAAGGCTTGCCTTTTTAATTTTTTTTAGAGTTCTCCCCTTTTTCTATTTCTGTATATCTGTCTCCCCCTGAGATTTGGAGTCTAAGGGCCTTTATATAGGGCCAATTAGTTTGTTAGGTTAGTTACAGAGATCTTTCTCTGATTGATCTGGGGATTTTTCCCCACCGTTGGATCTTTGATCCTAAGGCCTCTGTTTTACAGAAGACAATCTTCTTATTTTAATAAGATTGGAAAGATCTTTCTAGAATTTTAATTCTGATTAATTAAATAATTTATTATTTAAATTTTAGTGCTGGCGCAGTTGGCACAAGCGCACCTGCGCTTGACACGTGTCGTGCAGCGCAGCGCAACTGCGCTGACACGTGTCGCGCATCGCAGAGCGCAGCGCAACTGCGCTGACACGTGTCGCGCAGCGCAGAGCGCAAGTTATCTGAAGCGTTGCTTCCTTTATTTTAAAATTTAAATTTTAAAACAGAGCCTTACTCTGATTGGGGGAAACGGAAGCGTTGCTTCATTTCCCGTCTTGGAATTTGAACAGAGCTTTGCTCTGATTGGGGGAAACAAATGCCCCTCCCACCGTTGCGCTTACGTGGCCCCAGATATGAGCGCAGCGGTGGCAGAATTCCAACCGTTGCGCCATCTTTTGTAAGTTGAAATGGCTCTTAATGCCTATAAATAGGACCTTTGGTCCCGTAGATGATTTTCATCGCCTCCTTGAGAATTATCTCTTATTCAGAGCATTGCTCTTAGGCTTTAAGAACTTTCCAAGAGTAAAACTTTGTTAAAACTTTGGTATAGTTTAAATTTTTTAAGAAACCAGGGTTTTACCCATTAACAGAGCTTTGCTCTTTATAGATCTTTGATCTAAAGAGAACCATTTTAGGGTTCCAATAATAGAGCCTTTACTCTCTAAAAGGATTTTATTTATAATTTCTTGATTCATTAATGGAGCTTTGCTCCATTTAAATCATATAGCAGAACTCTTAAGAATTTTTCATGGATCTTTGAAGATTAAAAACGGGATTTTATTTCTTGATGAATTATATCATCTTGCTTAATCAGTTTGTCTGCTAATTTTGCTGATTTTCTTTTATAGGAGTAATGGACACCCACATGTATGACCTTGATGAGATCATCTCTTATGGAGACATTCGCCGACTCGGCCGTTCTCAGAACCGAGAACTCACAAACGCCGAGTGTGCCGAAATTATGAGTCGCTTCGACGCATATAACAGTCAACTGCTTCCTCGACGCTCCCCTCTCCTGATGCTTATTGTGGGAACAATTTGGGAAGCGCTTCCCCTATTCTTTACCGGCGTGCCGCTTAGGGCGTTAGATGCCGCCGAGGATAAGATGCACTCGGTGTACCTGATGAACCTAATCTCGAAGAGATGGCGAGACAATCTTGTCGATCTCCTGCACCAGGCCTTTCAACAGTCCGCCATACTTGCTGCTTATCGTAGGGTGGAGGACATCAGTGGGGATCCCGACGCTCGTGCTCGCGAAAGAAAGCACACTAGGATGGTTCGCCAGGCTTGGAAAGTCCTGGACAAGGCCACTTTCGAGTTCCTCAATCCATGTCTTGGATTTGAGGTTTTTCCATTGTAATAGCTTTTCAACAATGCTGTTTTTGTTTATTGTCTTTATTGATGTAAGAATTTTCCAAGTATGAATGTCAAATCTTTTGCCTCCTTGCTTTCATTTTCTGCTTTGTTATTATCATATTCCTTAAGTAAACATAGCATGTAGCTAATATAACACATTCTTTCTTAAATACTTTGGGGAGTAGTGATGGCTTAGGAAGTAGGTTCAGATCTGCTACCTAAGGCTTTTCAACTTTATGAGCCGTGAGGGTCTCATAAAGACTTTTCTCCCTACGAGTCGAGAGGATCTCGTAGGTGTATTTTCTCCTAAGGGATCGTGAGGACTCCTAAGTGTGTTTTCTCTTGAGAGTCGTAAGGATCTCACTAGAGAATTTTTCCTCTTACAAGTCGAGAGGACTTGTAAGTGGTTGTTTCCCTCCTTGTCGAGATTCAACTTTGGAGAGTGGTCCGTGAATAGTATGCAAGAGTCCGTTTTGGACCAACTTGTAGGGCCCCAATGCTTAGGAAACAGGTTTTTTAATCCCCGTTGCCTAATGCTTTTCCTCACGAGTCGAGACGAATCGAGCATTTCTCGCAAGAATATCCTAACGTCACAGTTAACCTCTGCTCTTTACGACAAAGGTCCGTTAAGGTCTGTGGTACTATGGTTTTGTCCATCGTACCGTCGCGTCGGCTGATGTATTCCTCGATAGGCAACCTTGCTGTTTGAGTAGCCTTGCGACTGTCGTGTCTCTGATCCCTTCGGGGGCTGGACAAAACGTCTTCGAGCAATCCTCCTAGGCAGTTTGACCGTCGGAAGAGCAAGCGTTAGGAATTTTGCCATGCTGCTTTTTACTCAAGGTTAGGCTCATTTTGGAGAGCCCCGATGAGTCATAACCACTCCGCACTGGTGTGGGATGATCCCCGATAGTCTTTCAGGTTTTATATGAGTTTCCGTTAAGACCCTGAAGCTAGGAATTTGTCATTTGCTTCATTTGCTGGCATTGCGTCTGCTGTATCGAGACGAATGTCGCGGTGGAGATGGGATTTTGTCGTGGCTCCGTTGTTTGATTGTCGTGTTTGAATCCTGCTGGAGAAAGAACGCTGGGGTGACATCTCGTCTGCTGTATCGAGACGAACATCGAGTAGGTGACCACTCCATGTGGGATGATCTTTGGTAGTCTTTCAGGTTTTATATGAGTTACCGTCAAGACCCTGAAGCTAGGAATTTGGCCTTTGCTTCATTTGCTTTGGCGCGTCCGAATCCTGCTGGGGGAAGAACGCTGGGGTGACATCGCGTCTACTGTATTGAGACGAACGTCGAGGTGGTTCCTAGGTTGCCTGTGAACCGTTAGGACCTGGAACTAGGGACTTTGCCGTGGCTCCGTTGTTTTAACCTTGTGTTGTTGATGTTGTATCTGCATCCTGCTGGACTGCGTAGGAACGTCGTTGTTGACATTGCGTCTGCTGTAACGAGACGAACGCTGAGGTGGAGCTAGGATTTTACCGTCACTCTGCTTTGTTTCGACCGTGAGGTCTTTTGTCGGCGTTGTATCCGTATCCTGCTGGACTGCGAAGGAACGCCGTTGTTGACATCTCGTCTGCTGTATCGAGACGAATGTCGAAGTAGTCTCTAAGTTGTCGGTGAACCGTCGAGACTTGGCTCTCTTTCGGATGGAGCCTGGTGGGAAGGTATGGCTCCCTTTTTTTTGTGTCCCTGGATTGTATACAGGGATCGATGCGATCTTACCTGTAGGGCGAAAGTTTCATTCTTTCATAAGTTTTTTTTTATTTCTTCCGTGATGCTCTATCATTTCAGCTTTTATATTGCGAAAGTTGCGATTGCCCAATCATTTCGGCTATTTTTCGCGGTGCCCAATCATTTCGGCTATTTGTTTCTTTTTTACTCGCTGCTTTTTATTGCGAGTTGCCCAATCATTTCGGCTGTTTTTCTATGCATACATTTTTACTTGCTGATTTCATTGCAAGTTGCCCCATCATTTCGGCTATTTTATATGCATTTTTTGCTCGCTGATTTTTTATCGCGAGTGTGGAACTTGAAATCGGATGCCAATCTTAGCATCAGCATCTTTGCGACTGGAATATTGCCTGGAGCGAATCATCATTTGCCATGAAAGGACTTGGAATTTGATACCGATTTAAGCATCAGCATCGCTACAACTGGGATATTGCCAGGAGCGAATCATCATTTGCCTCTGTCGATGTCGAACATAGATGGCTTAGCAAACAGGGTTAGGATCCCGTCGACTAAGGCTTTTGACTTCATGAGCCGTAAGGGTCTCATAAAGGTATTTCTCCCTACGGGTCGTGAGGATTTCGTAGGTGCGTTTTCTTTTTAGGAATCGTGAGGATTCCTAAGCGTGTGTTCTCTTATAAGCCATAAGGATCTTACAAGAGTGGTTTCTCCTTATAAGTCGAGAGGACTTACAAGTGTTTGTTCACCGTGTGAACATATCCCTAGTCGCTGGTAGGACTCTGTTAGGGAAATGTTCATTCGTTTTATGTTGGCAGCTTGTTCCGCAGCCTCTTTGTCCATCTTTTCGAGGATTCTGCGAAGGAACTCAGCATCAGTTTCTTCTTCTTGACGTTGCTCTGATGACGTTTCTGGGCTCTCTTTTAGCCCTGTGAGTACGGCCATCTGCGTCAACATTTCCTGGAGCTTCTGTTGTTGCTCCTGGGCCCATGTTACAGATCGCGTAAGCGGTCGATGACCTGTGGAGATACGGCTGTCCTCTTTTCCGGAAGCCATATAGACGGTGTGCACCACCATGCCCCCAGACTTGGGGCGTTTAGGTTTAGTGGTCTTGCGATTCGTCGCAGGCTCAGGGATTTTCTCCGGCCTTCTTTTCTTGTGAGCGGTCGAAGTTGAGGGGGTCCTTGCAGTGGGCACCCAAGTAGCTATCGCCTTTTGTAGTTTGATAGGACGGTCTTCTTCCCGCTGAACTTTCACCTTTTTCTGTCGGCGGGGATAATCTTGATCAATTACCGAGTCTTGGACTTGACGCCAGACCATGTAGATTTTAGAGGACAGCCGTTGAGGGGGTTGTTCCGGCTTCACCTTTGTAGCGCTCACCATAGGTGGAGGAGATCTTTTCAGCACAGCGGTCGGAGAGTTCTTGCGGACCTTCCTAAGTGGTTCAAAGTTGTTCCCAGTTGGGACAGCAACATCAATTTTCGCCGTTGGAGTCGGCGGAGTCAGTCCAGAAGAAGAGTTGCCCCCAGCCTTCCTTACTCGGCGCCAGTGGCATATCCCTAGTAGGAGGAGTGTTGTCTCCTGAGGGTTTTCAGCGGACTACACCCACAAAATCCTATAATAAAAGAGAGATGGTGAAAGTTATATAAAGATAAGAACTATAAAAGAAAGAACTTGAAAATAAAAGTTTTCAACTATACCATCTTTTCAGTTGCTATGAGCCCTATCTTAATAGTCATGAAAAAATGTTAGAAATCACATTATCCCTCAATAAAACATCTCCTTTAGTTTTCATTCCTATCTTTCTTCCAAACATTGATCATATACCCCTACGTGTGTGAACTGGACATCCCTACACTCAGAGAATTCAATTCAAGCAATCATACTCTTGTCCATCTACCTTAGTACTTTTTAATAGATATTTAGATGGAATTTGCTCAAACATTCTTCATGTGACCGTTAATACTTCTTGAGATACTAACCGACCGATTACTCATGTGCTTGCTAATTAGGTGTTTTTCCTCGTCTTGCAACACCTAAGGCTTAGCAGTGGCTCCCAAACCAGTTGGTCTAAGGCACTAGGTGATAAAGCACCCTCGCTATATTTTTTTATTGCTTCCTCGGTGATAACAAAACCAGTGTTCATTTTTCTTTTCACCATTTTATCTTTTATTCTCCACTTTTATTTTCTTCATACTTTGGCTTTTAGACAAGAGCACTTCAAGGTATCCTCTACTATCCCGAGTTTCAAGATGTGTGTAAGTGCGTATAGTAGGGTATCAACGTTCAAATGTTTGGCTTTCAGAATAGGAACTATTTTTCAGGCTTATTTTTATCCTCAGATTAGTAATTTCCTTCATCTTACTAACCCTTGGGACAACAGCTCATAACTACTTATTACTAGTTTCATTTAAGAAAACTTCTAACTTTCTTGTTTTTCTTAAACAATTCCTATCTTTTAAATATAATTTCTCACTTTCTACTCTTTTATTATCACAAATTTTTATGTGTGTGCTTATATATAGTATAATGCAAAGTAGGGCGTAAATAAACACAGGAGCGCTGAAAAACGATTTCTTGGGAGCTTCTTGCGATGGTACAGGAGCGCTGAAGCTCGTTGGCGGGAGCATGGTCCCGAAGAATAGCCCAGTGGTGGCTTGAGTTACCTGCTCCACTGGCATAGTGAAAAGGGAGGCCGCTTGGGGCCCGTAGGTTACTCCTCCAGATGGGACAGAGCGAGAGTTGTTGTTGCAGTTAGTGCAGTTTGAAGCCATTAATTTTTTTAAGAGCTTGAATATTCTGCCCCCTGCGTCGACTTTGGCCTTTGGCATGTGCCAGTTGTTTGAGGACCGATTCCGTCGGCAAGGCTGCTGCTTGGGGAGCCTGCTTATGGATGACAGACATCCTCTGGGCTTCCTCCATCGACGTTGGGGCACCGAGGGTGGGAGGTGGGAGCATCGACCCAAAAAGATGCCCGTTGATTTCTTGAAGAGCTGGATTGCAGAGATTTGAGGCTGTAAGTGATCCATACTTGACTCCGCCGGATATGACAGAGCCTGAGTTACTAGGGTGGAAGCAAATGCCATTCTTCATAGAGACAAAATGCCAGCTTCAATATCCACTCCCCTAAGGGCAACCAAAAACATACACACCGCGATTATTTGATCGCGGGAAAAACACAACACACGAAGTGTGGAGTGGAAAGAGGAAAAGGTCCCACCGGGCGTGCCAGAATCTGTTTACCGCCGGAAACCGGGAAGACAAACTATCTTGCCTGAATCTGAGGGCAGATGCTAATTGGTTCTATCCGTCCACCTCTCCGAAAATACCAAGTTGATTTATGGCACCATGTATCGAAGGTTTAAACGGATGCGGCCGATGTAGCAGACTTCGTCAGATTCCCCCTCGTTTGAGGGGTTTTTGATTATGGGGACGCTCTTCCCTGCAGGCGCAAGCCCCTGCAGTTAATTACGCTACCGCATCGCGGTAACAACTTTCTCCTTCTCCATATGGTCACTTCGTGTCGTGGGTGTTTGTTTTGTTTTTGGTTGCCCGTGGATTGTATACGGAGACTAATTTATGCTGTCGCCCGTAGGACGTGGATTAGTCCAAATCTGTATCTTTCTTAGATTTGGGTTTGGGTGTGTGTGTGTTTAAGGATACGTTAGCCTTATTCGAGACTAAGATCAACTTAAACGTTTGTTAAGGATACGTTAGTCTAATTTTAGACTAAGATCGACTTAACGGGATCGTTTAGATCCGACAAGAGAGCAGTTGGGGGCTCTATTGTTTAGTTTAGTGACGTTGCGGTCGATTTCCAGTTTAAGGACATTGCGGTCCAACATTCCCATTTTGGGGACGAATAATAGTTTAAGGACATTTCGGTCAAACATTCCCATTTTGGGGACGAATATTAGTTTAAGGACATTTCGGTCCAACATTCTCATTTTGGGGACGAATATTAGTTTAAGGACATTTCGGTCCATGTGTTTAAGGACCCCAAAGTCCGTAGCAATGTATGGTTGTCGGGACCCGTCACCTCTTTGACGATGTTGAAGGATTACAACGGCAAATATCAGAGGAGTTCAGAGATGTACCCTTGAACCGGATATAAATTGATTTGGGAGAGCAGTTGTGCTCAGTTCAATTTAAATTGAGGACTTATGGCTAGAATTGGGCTAAGTCCATTTGAAAATGTTCCACATTTTATTTATATTTGGCCTGTTAGGCCTTTGTTTGGGCTCTGCATTTTTTAAACAATGCATAGCATTGGGCTTTTTATTTAAATGCATGGCATTTATATTGGACCTGTTAGGCTTCTTAATTGGGCTCTGCCCTTTTTAATAATGCACAACATTTGTTTTGGTCTGTTAGACCTTTTAATTGGGCTCTGCCCTTTTTAATAAGGCACAGCATTTGTTTTTCTGACAGTGCGCCACGTGGCCTGTCAGGCACTCTGCGCCAATTAAAGTGCGCAAGGCGCCTTTGCATGTGGAGGTGACACGTGTCACGCTCTGCTGAGCGCAAGTCTGTTAGCGCAGTACGCTGCGCTAGTGCGCTACTGACACATGGCGCGCTCTGGTGAGTTGCGCCAATTCAAGAGCGCAGCGCTCTGTTTTTAGGAGCGCAAGGCGCAGATTGACACGTGGCGCTCTCTGGTGACTTGCGCCAGTCCAAGGAGCGCAACAGCGCATTCCAAAAGTGCAGGGCACTGTCCAATAGCGCAGAGCTCATCTTGATCTAATTAAGATAAAAAAAAACAAGTTTTTCTTGTTCTAAAGAGGTTCTACCTCAAGATTCAAGAACCAATGGTTCATCAAAAGGTTGTGCCTTTATATAAAGATCTAATAATGAAGTAAATTACTTCTTTTATCTTTTGTGATTGGATCTTTTTTTTTGATCTTTTTCTTTTTATTGAAGATCTTGATCTTGTTCTTAGATCTTTGATCTTTTTAGAAGAAATTCTTTTTTTTAATGAGGTTTTTTCATCTCTGTTCTTCCAAGAATTTAATTCTTTTCCTTGAAGAAGATGATCTTCTTTCTTCAAAGGCTTGCCTTTTTAATTTTTTTTAGAGTTCTCCCCTTTTTCTATTTCTGTATATCTGTCTCCGCCTGAGATTTGGAGTCTAGGGGCCTTTATATAGGGCCAATTAGTTTGTTAGGTTTGTTACAGAGATCTTTCTCTGATTGATCTGGGGATTTTTCCCCACCGTTGGATCTTTGATCCTAAGGCCTCTATTTTACAGAAGACAATCCTCTTATTTTAATAAGATTGGAAAGATCTTTCTAGAATTTTAATTCTGATTAATTAAATAATTTATTATTTAAATTTTAGTGCTGGCGCAGTTGGCGCAAGCGCACCTGCGCTTGACACGTGTCGTGCAGCGCAGCGCAACTGCACTGACACGTGTCGCGCATCGCAGAACGCAGCGCAACTGCTCCAGCGCAACTGCGTTGACACGTGTCGCGCAGCGCAGAGCGCAAGTTATCTTAAGCGTTGCTTCCTTTATTTTTAAAATTTAAATTTTAAAACGGAACCTTACTCTGATTGGGGGAAACGGAAGCCTTGCTTCATTTCCCGCCTTGGAATTTGAACAGAGCTTTGCTCTGATTGGGGGAAACAATGTATTCTGTATTTCTTTCGTTAGTTAACATTACATGTTTGTAATTAAAGTTTATAAAGTTTATGCAAAAATATATTTATAACTAGAAATTATACGAACTTTTGTAGTTTGGTCAATTGATAAATTAAATGTAAGAATTAATATGTTTATTTGTTTCGTTACATTATTTATCACACCTAGATAACCGTATTTCATTACGACCCATTTGCACGATGGTATTACGAATAAACACTTTATATAAGTTAATATACTATTTTGACATACTTATAACCCGTTATCTTGTTACAGATATTGCTATCTTGTTTGTACCTGCTTACTTGTGATATTTACCGATACCAACAATCCTGACTTGTTGTCCTGATGGACGTGGCATGTTGTCTAGATAGACATAGCCTGTATTTTTCTATTTCTGTGTTAGCATTAGATAGATATTATTCATACCTGACTTGGAATACGAAACCTGGGAAAATGGGGAAATCAAAAGTGTAACTGAAGTGTAATTTAAAAGGATATTACTTGATCCGTAGTTCCGGAGGGTAACAGAACAAATCATTCGTGATTCATATTACTTGATCCGTGGTTCCAGGGGTAATGGAACAGAATCATTCTTGATTCATACATCTTGATCCGTGGTCATGGGGGTAACGAGATATATACTTTTGAGTTACATGGGGGAGTACATTCATTGGTTTTAAATACCTGTAGAATAGTTAACCTAGAAACACAGACTTTAGGATACACGTGACATACCTATAGCTTTCCGTATAACACCTATGATTGTTTTACCCATACCTTATTTTGCACGTGACATCCTATATAGCACACTGTTCAGTTTGTTATTATTATTATTATTATGATATTTATGATGCACTGACATCTGGGTTTTGCATGGCCCAATCTTTTAACTTTATCGCTGGAAGATCAAGAATACTTTGATAGGCAAGCCGGGCAGTGAATAGCTTTCTGCTGATTAGTTTATTGATGACTTAGATTTATTTTTTAGTACAGTTTTGACGTTGTGATTGTAGGGTGTTTTTTGTCACCCCATTGAGATGGGAATACGCGCGCGCTCGTCAGGCGCATTACAGATTCTCCCTGCTTAGGGTAGGCTGGGGTTTATTGATTGTGGGGATCCGAATCTCCGGCAGCCGCGGACTAAGCTGCCGTTAATTACCCCTCGCCTTTGGAGCGAGAGAACTTCCGATTGACGGGTCAAACAGGTCATGCGAACTCAATGTGCAGTGTACGCGTATTGTGTTTTGAAAGGGGTTTTGGATATATCGGGGGGCCCGCAGAGTTTTTACGGAGGTCCCGCTACCCGGATAGCGGGCTGGGGGTCAAGGGGCTAGCAGCCCCCTTGCGGGGTGCAAGGCAGCGCCCCGTTAGAAATTTTTTATAACGGGAGACAGTGTTGTAGAGTATGTGTGTGTGTGTGTGTGTATAAGGCAAAGGGCATCCAAAGGATGCGTGAGAGAAAGCGCCAGCGCCTCACGTGCGCGGCATGCGGGCGCTCGGGCGTTAGCGCTATCGCCCTGGGCGCGAGCGCTTTGGGCGCTAGCGCCTCACGTGCCAGGCACGTGGGTGCTCGGGCGCTAGCGTTTTGGATGCTAGCGCCCCACGTGCTAGGCACGTGGGCGCTCGGGCGCTAGCGCTTTGGGCGCTGGCGCTCGGGCACGTGCCAGGCACGTGGGCGCTCGGGCGCTAGTACTTTGGGCGCTCGGGCGCTAGTGTCAAGCACGTAGGTGCTCGGGCGCTCGCGCTTTTGGCGCTAGCGCCTCATGTGCCAAGCACATGGGCGCTCGGGCGCTGGGCGGCAAAAAGGACTTGGTCCCTGCACTGGGAGTTGTACTCTCAGAAAAAAATACTTATTATTTTGTGTAGATATATATTTGAGGAGTTAAACTCCTAAGATATTTTTGAAGCTGACGAAGGGGTTTCTCCCCTTGAGCCCTGGATCTTCCCCAAAGTGTTGTTTCTGGAGATGGGTCTCCTTCTTCTTCCTGTCGGTTGGCCGGATCTTGGAGAAAGGGGGTGAGATTTAAAAATCTCCCCCTTTTGAGATCTAATGGAAGATCTGAGCTTTCCTTTGTGGGTTTTGTGGTGAAAAACTATTTAGTTTTGGAAAAGGAAGAGTAAAACTCTTGATTTAATTGAAAATGGGAAGAATGTTTAGAACCTTGAGGAAGGAGAAGGAGGCACAAAAACTCTAGAGTTTTTGAGAATGCAAGAGTCTCCTTTTTATTCATCATCATGTTGCCTTTTATAGGCTTACACATTTATATATAGCCCCTTGGGCTTTAAAAAATGGCATTTTGCCAATCTCATGCCTCATGTGCTTATTTCTTTTACACATAAGCCATGGGCTTTACAAAAAATTTGGCTTTATGCCCATTTTGCTTACATTCATGCACAAAAAATTACATCAAAATTATTTGTTACATGGTTTTTATTTTGGCATGGGGAAGGCCGGCCGCTGGGCTCGACTTGGGCATAGGCCCACCTGCTTGGGCTTGGGCCCGCTTACTTGGGGTTACCTTGACTTTGACCCGGTCAACTGGGGTGCAAATTTTGACCCCAACAAAGTGCCCCCATCAATAAATGCACACCGCGCATCTGATTTGTGTGCATGAAATTGATGGATCCTGAAGCTGGACCTCGAGGTGGAACATCATTCCGGGGATGGAGCATCCCTTAGGGAGCATGATTCCCGATGATCGGAGCATAATTATGAAGAGTAGAAGCATGATTCCAGGGATCGGAGCATGATTCCGATGAGCGGAGCATGATTCCAATAGGGGTCGGAGCATAATTCCGACTGGTGACAGACATTCTGATGGAAGCATAATTTCGATGCAGAGGTTGATTGCGAGGCGAAGCATGATTTCGAAGGGGAATGCAGATACTCCGAGGCGAAGCATGATTTCGACATGGGGTACATTCTGAGACGAAGCATGATTTCGACGCAGAGCTTACTGGTTGATTTGATTCCGAGGCGGAGCTTAATTCCGACGAGGAGGTCGCTGGTTGATTCCGAGCCGAAGCATAATTCCGACAGGGAAGGTAGATACACCGAGGCGAAGCTTGATTTCGACGCTGGGTACACTCTGAGACAAAGCATGATTCCGACGCAGAACTTGATGGTTGACTTGATTCCGAGACGGGGCTTAATTCTGACGAGGAGGTCGCTGGTTGATTCCGAGTCGAAGCATAAATCCGACAGGGAAGGTAGATACACCGAGGCGAAGCTTGATTTCGACACGGGGTACACTCTGAGACGAAGCATGATTCCTACGTAGAGCTTGCTGGAATCGGTTGGTTTGATTTGTTTGATTCTTGCCTTGTTCGGCGGGACTTTTGAATTTGAGAGGAATTTGGAATTTGTTTAGCATCAGTATTGCTGCACTGGAATAATGTCAGGAGCAACTCATCATTTGCCCTGGGAGGACTTAGGATTTTGGTTTTAGTTTGACTTGTGTTGACATCAGCGTCTCTATACTGGAATATGGTACCAGCAGCGAATCATCATCTGTCATGAGAGGATTCGGGGATTTCGGTTTTTGTTTGGCATGTGCATCGCCACACTGGAATATGGTACCAGCAGCGAATCATCATTTGCGTTTGCTTATTATGAAGCGATGGCTTAGGAGACCGGTTTTAAGTCCCTATCACCTAATACTTTTCAATTTTATGACCCGTAAAGGTCCCATAAAAGCATTTTCTCTCTACGAGTCGTAAGGATCCCGTAGGTGTATTTTCTCCTTAGGAGTCGTGGGGACTCCTAAGCGTGTTGCTCCTTTGTGAGTCATAGGGATCTTACGCGGGAATTTTCACCTCACAAAGTCGAGAGGACTTTGCGAGTTCATTTCATCTCTTTTTCACGTGTTTGCGCCATTTCGGGTTTTCACAAACTTACCGGCAGTCCTGCTGTTTTTACTCACGGAGCCCTTTCGGGTTTTCATCCGTGCCCATTTTTCTTGTGGACATACCCTTTTTTTTTTGAATCTTCATCGCCGGTGGGACTTTGAATGTGGTCTCGCCGGTAGGAATTGGGAGAGATTGGGATCGTTTTACGCCCGTGGATTGTATACGGTTTTGCAGGATGTATGATCCAGACCGTAGGGCCGGAAAAATTTTGGGACTTTGTTGGCGTCTGCATCGCTGAACTGAAATATGGTACCAGGAGCGACTCATCATTCACCATTGGGGTATGAGATTTGGAATTTGGTTGGCGTCTGTATCGCTGCACTGGAATATGGTACCAGGAGCTACTCATCATTCGCCACTTGGGGATTTGGATTTTGGCCGGCGTCTGCATCGCTGCACTGGAATATGGTACCAGGTGCGACTCATCATTCGCCTTTCCCTATTGGGAAGTGTTGGCTTAGGATACAAGTTTAGATCCCTATCACCTAAGGCTTTTCAATTTTATGGGCCGTAAGGGTCCCATAAAAGCATTTTCTCCCTACGAGTCGTAAGGATCTCGTAGGTGTACTTTCTCCATAGAAGTTGTGGGGACTCCCAAGGGTGTTTTTCCTTCGTGAGTCGTAAGGATCCCACAAAGATGTTTTCTTACGAGTCGAGAGGATCTCATAAGTTTTTTCTCCTCATGTATCATGAGGATACATGAGTGGGTCTTCCCAAATGGAGCATAATTCCAAGGGCGGAGACCAGCCGCGTAACTGATAATTGCAGTGGGGCATGGGTATGATGAGAATTATTTGAGCCCGTGGATTGTATACGGTAGTCAACTTGGGGACTGGCCGTAGGGCTTGAAGAATTTCGGGAAATTGGATTTTAGTTGGCGTCTGCATCGCTGCACTGGAATATGGTACCAGGAGCGATTCATCATTCGCCGTTTTTTTTACCGCGATTGCTCTATCATTTCAGCTTTTCTTATCGCGAAGGTCACGATTGCCCTATCATTTCGGCTTTTTATCTGCGGTTGCCTTATCATTTCGGCTTTATTTTCATCTTTATTTTACTCACTTATTTTTATTGCGAGTTGCCCCATCATTTCGGCTTCTTTTTATTTACATTTTTTATTTACTCGCTTATTTTTTTTACATTCCCAGTTTAACGACTTAGAGGTCGACTGTTTCCAGTTTAATAACGTGGTGGTCGATTGTTTTCAGAGAAAGGCAGATGTCTGAGAGAATCAGTTTCACGAAAGACTTCGGTCTTCGTTTGTATGAAATTGGCGGTCGCAGCTTGACTATTTGTTAACACGCCTTTAGACAGTTCTATCTCTCCTGCCTTGTATTGCTTTTCGACCCAATCTTTGAAGACGAAGTAGTCCTTAATGGCATGACCTATCACTCTGTGATAGGGGTAGTATTTGGGGTCGTCGGCCATATTCGCTTCTTGCGGTCTTTTTGATTCTGGCAATTATAGACCGTTCCTCAGGGCGTCTTTGAATATTCTATGGATTTTTCCCTTTCTGAAGGAATAGACCTAATCCAGCTTCTCTTTAGGTGTAGCTTCTCCGCCCTTTTCCGAAAACTGGCTTCCGAGGCTGGTTGGCATTAGGTCCACTCATCTCTCGCTTATTTCGGTTAGCCGAAGTGTTGAAAGATTCAGTATTGTCGGAACTTCCTCCTTTGCGATTATCGTCCTTTCGCTTTCTCCAGGACCTATTGTTATTTTGGGAATCCGAGGAGGACTCCTGCTTTGAACGCTCCAGCATCTGAACTTTCCTGGTCAGCTCTTGGAATGTTTTGAGACCCGTGGTGCATAGAAACGGGGCTATCCAATTGTTGAGATTTCCGATAAGGAGACTGACAGATTAGTCCTGCTCTATCGGCGGTTCATATTTGACGGAGAGATTGCGTCATCGGGTTTTAAAATCCGTGCTGCTTTCGTTGTTCTTTGGTTTGGTCCTTACGAGATCAGCAATGGTGATCTTATCGCTGACGCTCATGAACCTCTGCCGAAACAGAGACTCCATTTGGACGAAAGTTGTGACGGAGCCATCCGGTATGCTCGCGTACCAGTCAAAAGCAATATCGGCCAAGCTATTAACGAACTGGCGGAAGAGAAGCGCATCATTGCCCCCAGTATTCCCGCATGAGGCTTTAAAGTGGGCGATGTGCTGATTCGCATTTCCCGTCCCATCGAATCTTCCGAATTTAGGGATGACATAGCCACTAGGAAATTCTACCAGATCATACCGAGCAGGATATGGTCTCCCGCTACTGCTAACATCTTTTTGCGTTTCAGCTTTGGCTACCAATGTTTTGACTTTGTTGGCAACCAAATCCATGATTTGATCTTGAGTTAGCGGGCTACTGTTATCGTTAGGCAAGACATTTCCCGAGATAGGATGCGACTGACTTTCATGCGGTCCGCCCACCTTTGGATTTGAGGCAATAGACGTCGGCTGCCTTAGGACACCGTTTCCCGGTTCATGAGCAGAGCCCTGTGCTTGATTGGGCGGCTGAGAGGCAAGTCGGGCCGTGAGCTGCAAGACGACATTCGTCAAGTCGTCAATTTTGGAGTAAAGTTTGGCCATCTCCTTGTCTTTGTTTCTGAGCTGCTTTCGGAGCTCTTGAAGCAGCTCTTGCTCCGCGGTCCTGGGGAGGAAAGTCGGCTCTCCCTCGTTGTCCGAGCTTGACTCTCCATGGGCTGAGGTGTCTTTCTGCCTATCATCCTCATCGAGAGGGTTTTCATCATCCAGCGGAGGCGGCTGTGAAGCGGCAACCACATTCAATCCAGATTGGATTTGAGATGTGGTGGCCCCATCCTTTCTCTTGTTGCTCGTGCCCACCATGTAGACAGTGTGGACCACATATCCAGTCATTTCCTCATCTTTGGTAGGGTAACCCTGTTCTTCAAACCTCATGAAGTTCAGCCAAGCAGGAGCCCTAGCCCTTTTGTTGGCTCTATATCTGAGCCTTTTCTGTCTTAACTTCTTGATTTTGAGGGCTTGGCGGGCATCCGTCATCCAGGAAGCCATCGTGAGCCGATTAGAGGGGAGCTTAGAGAAGATACCTAATTGAGCAGTTGTCAGGGATGCCGCTGGAGCTTGCCCGAGATGCCTTGTTGCTTTGTTGGTGTTGATGGCCTTACCCCCAGCTGGGGCCAAGGAAAGTCGTTCAAACACCGACTTGCGTTTGGGTAGAGGTGCCCTCGAGATCACCACATTTGGCCGCTTTCCTTTCGAGGCCGGCTTGTCTGTTACCGGAGCTTGAGGAGCTGAGATGGCGTTAGCTGACATGAATAAAATAGAGCCAAATGGTAGCGGTGGCTCCTCCCATTGTCGCCCGAGACTGGCCGGGAGGACCGTCCTGGCATCCATCTTCATCATGTAGGAGATGGGAGCTGTGTCGAGAGCTGAGCTGATCCTTGGAGACATGGTTGAGGCTTGATCGCTTGAAGTCCTGGATGAAAGAGCATTATTTTAGTATAAATATCGATATGTATATTGATTGAGTTTGCATGAACGTTTAACCCGAAATATGGGAGGAGAGATATGTCCCACCGGGCGTGCCGGAATCTGTAGAGTGTTTTTCGTCACCCCATTGAGATGGGAATACGCGCGCACTCATCAGGTGCATTATAGATTCCCCCTGCCTAAGGTAGGCTGGGGTTTATTGATTGTGGGGATCCGAATCTCTGGCAGCCGCGGACTAAGCTGCCGTTAATTACCCCTCACCTTTGGAGCGAGAGAACCTCCGATTGACGGGTCAAACAGGTCATGCGAACTCAATGTACATTGTACGTGTGTTGTGTTTTGAAAGAGGTTTTGGATATATCGGGGGCCCTGTCGAGTTTTTATGGGGGTCCCTCTACCCGGATAGCGGGCTGGGGGTCAAGGGGGCTAGCAACCGCCTTGCGGGGTGCGGGGCAGCACCGGGGACAGTGTTGTAGAGTATGTGTGTGTGTGTGTACACACACACACGTGTGTGTGTAAGAGAAAGGGCATCCAAAGGATGCGTGGGAGAAAGCACCAGCGCCTCACGTGCGCAGCACGCGGGCGCTCGGGTGCTCACGTGCCAGGCACGTGGGCGCTCGGGCTCTAGCGCCTCACGTGCCAGGCGCGTGGGCTCTCGGGCGCTGGGCCGCAAAAGGAACTTGGTCCTTGCACTGGGAGTTGTACTCCCAGAAAGAACTACTTATTATTTTGTATGTGTGTGTGTGTGTGTATATATATATATATATATATATATATATATATATATATATATTTGAGGAGTTAAACTCCTAAGATATTTTTGAAGTTGATGAAGGGGCTTCTCCCCTTAAGCCCTAGATCTTCCTCAAAGTGGGGTTTCTGAAGATGGGTCTCCTTCTTCTTCCTGTCGGTTGGCCGGATCTTGGAGAAAGGGGGTGAGATTTAATAATCTCCCCTTTTTGATATCTATTGGAAGATCTGAGCTCCCCTTTGTGGGTTTTGTGGTGAAAAACTATTTAGTTTTGGAAAAGGAAGAGTAAAACTCTTGATTTAATTGAAAAGGGGAAGAAGGTTTAGAACCTTGAGGAAGGAGAAGGAGGCACAAAAACTCTAGAGTTTTAGAGAATGCAAGAGTCTCCTTTTTATTCATCATCATGTTGCCTTTTATAGGCTTACACATTTACATATAGCCCTTTGGGCTTTACAAAATGGCATTTTGCCCATCCCATGCCTCATGTGCTCATTTCTTTTGCACATAAGCCATGGGCTTTACAAAGAATTTGGCTTTATGCCCATTTTACTTACATTCATGCACAAAAAATTACATCAAAATTATTTGTTACATGGTTTTTATTTTGGCATGGGAAAGGCCGACCGCTGGGCTCGACTTGGGCATGGGCCCACCTGCTTGGGCTTGGGCCCGCTTACTTGGGGTTACCTTGACTTTGACCCGGTCAACTGGGGTGCAAATTTTGACCCCAACAGTGATTCCATAAAGGACGATAGTAGGATGTTATTTCTTGTGGGATATTTATTTTGTTTCCGCTATTTTTCTCGTTATTTATTTATTGTGGCAGTTAGACATGTGATAGTTAGATATTTATTTACTGTTGTTGATATCTGATTGACAGCTGTAATGTGAAAATGGAAGGATGTTTTCTCGCCATAGGTAGCATGATTGGTTTTGTCACGTGCCGCATTTTCTTATTTTGGGAAGCGAGGGGTGACACGAGCGTACAACGCTTTGCACTTAGCGCTTGCCTCACAGGAGTAATGGAGCTGTTAGGCTTCTCTGGGAGTTCGTGCGGATTAAAGATTGAATAAGTGGAGGCTGTTGGACTCCCTATTGTTAGATTCCATTTCAGCTACGAAGAGTCATAATTGATGAAACTTTTGGGTTGGGTCTGAGATCTCTATATATAGAGAGCTCCAAGAAGCTAGTCAAAGTTGCAGAAAGCAGAAGAGAAAAGAGAACTATATTTATAGTTCTTGAAATGTGTTCACAATTCGTGGAAATGAAGACGGACATAGAACTCCGAGAAGAACTGAGAAGGACATAGAACTCTGAGAAGAACCGAGAACTATTTTCATAGTTCCCGAGAACTGAAACTGAATGTAGTTCATCGAAAACTGAATAGAAATATAGCACTACTTTCAGTTCTATTCTATTCAGATCTGGATAGGAATTTCTATTCCGAAGAATTCAATTGAATTCAGAACAGAGAATATTGTGAAATATTCTTGTCGTTCTCGATTTAGAATTCTATAGAATATTGTAAAATATTCCGAACTCTAAAAGTACTGCAAAGAACTTTTGTTAATCAGCCCAGAACTAGAGAAAGCTCTGCCCATGGGCCATCAGATCGTTCACCACAGCCAGAATCGAATTGCTGGTTGGTGCACACCAGAATTCACAATTGTTGTTCCTGAGGTAGATCGGCTTTGGGATCCTTACACCGAAATAGGCCGAATCTGCTTTAAGCTCCGCTTTTGTAAAACACACTGCAGCTCTCAACTCGATCTAGCGATACATCTGTTCAGTAAACTTGCGGATTTTTTAAAAAATTCTAATGTTCATTTCCCCCTACTCCAACAGAGACTGCGATGAGATAGTCATGGAGATGTTCATTCTCTTCTCATCCTCTAGACAGAAGATTTGTATTTTAAAAGAAAAATTAAAATAAATAAAAAATCTATTTACTGGCTTTAGATGTAAATATGTGGTCCGTTTCTTTGACCATATATATGATCCTGATATTTACGCCACCTCACATGTCAACTGTAGGGTATGTGAATGTTATTACTCTTAATAGATGTTATATCTGCATATGGTCCACTGCACGGAAAACTCGTTCACATCACGAGTACAAAGTTGGTTTTAATTTCATTATGCATTCGTAGTGAGCTTAAGGTACAATGTACAAAGTTTTATATATGATGGAGGCGAGAATCTCCTTCAGATGTCGCCTTCCGTTGATCTGCTGATGGCGGCGATTGGTGGCTAAGATTAGATCTGGAGGCTGTTGCTCCTGAAGCGTGTGGATCTCAATGGGTTTGAGATTGTGGTTGCCGAGTTACCTGCAAGGAAGTACCGGGGTGGTTGTACCACCGAGGACCCTTCGACGATCAAGTTAGTCTAGAGATCCGATCAGAGTAACGTCTTAGTGGAGTAAAAATGGCTTACTTGAACCGTCTGAAGGAGGGGTTTATATAGCGGTGGCAGCAGGCGAGGCAGGCGCGAGAATCACACCGGCCGTTATGCTCCCGACGTCACGTCCGCGTGATGAGCGGGACCTCCCATTAATGGCGAGACATGCTGGTTAATGAGGGATCGTGCTGGCATAGAACGTGGGATATGACCGGCGGAGATCCCGCGCATGGCGAGATTGGCGGGATGGCGTTTATGCCTGCAGGCGGTGTTGTTGGTCGGTTGATGAGACCGAGGAAGATGACCTCGGCGGGAAAGCTCGTGGACGAGCGGGTGAGCCGAGCTATCTTGGTTCTGCGGTAGCTCGGAGACGAGTTGTGAGGCCGAGGAGGCCAGTTGTGCAGGGGGCTCGGAGGCGAGCTAGCGTTCGCTCGGTAGGACGAGCGTAGGCGTGGTCTGGTCGGCCACTGTAAGTCCTTTCTTGCATTCTCTGGGACACGTCATCTGCCACGTGTCCTGATCTGGAAGATCACCGATATCGAGCCTCATCATTTCCCCCACTCTCGTCTCGACCAGCTGACGGGTCGGGTCGAGAGTGGTTTGCCAGATCACCCGAGGTGAGTTTCTTTCCGAAGATATCTGTAACAACTCCAATTTTTGTATACATAAAATTAATTTAAATTTGAAGTATACTTGGGGTATTTAATGTTGCTGTTACCATTTTAAGTATTTATTTTCCCACAATAATTACAAGAAGGAGCTTGTAGCTCATTGGTAAGACCCTGCACTGCTGAACCAAGCCACCAGAGTTCAAATCCCCTGCCCCACATTATTTTTAGATTGTTTTTGTTTTAAATTCTTAAGAAGCCCAACAATCCACACACCGTAACTTCCAAAACTTGAACTTCACCTGAAAAACTAAAAATATCAGGAGCCACATCTGACGACCCCCCACCCACTGGAACCCCGACTCGGCCGGACGGCCGAGTCTCCAACTGAAGTTTTCTGCCTCTTCGCCTTCTGAAACTCCCTGCATACTCTAAATTATGAGATCGGTTTCAGAAAGTGAGTTATACCCTAATTAATCCATTTTAATGATTTTTTCACACATTTTACAATATTTTTATCAAAAACCCTTCACCTACCCTATCCCTAGCCTACCCTACAAATACACCCCTTACCCTCTACCCTCTCATCCCAAAACCCTAAGCTCACTCTCTCAAAAATTTTCCAATAGTTATGTAGCTTGAAAACAAGTGCGTGGTGAAGCTCCGACGAAATTCCGGCGGAAATTCCGGCGACATTTTTAGGAACAACCGTGTTCCCCTCCGAAAGACGGCGCGACGAGAGACATCTTGCCTGAGATTCGGGGAAGTTGCTATTTGGTTTTATCTGTCCACCTCTCCGAAGAAGCCAAGTTGATTTATGGCACCGTATATCGGAGGTTTAGACAGATGCGACCGATGTAGCAGACTTCGTCAGATTCCCCCTGGCTTGAGGGTTTTTTGATTGTGGGGACGCTTTTCCCTGCAGGCGCAAGCCCCTGCAGTTAATTATGCTACCACACCGCGGTGACAACTTTCTCCATCTCCAGATGTTCACTTCGTGTCGTGGGTGTTTGTTTTGTTTGTGGTTGCCCGTGGATTGTATACGGAGACTAATTTATGTCGTCGCCCGTAGGATGTGGATTAGTCCAAATCCGTATTTTCTTAGATTTGGGTTTGGGGTTTTGGTTTAAGGATACGTTAGACATATTTGAGGCTAAGATCGACTTAAACGTTTGTTAAGGATACGTTAGTCCAATTTGAGACTAAGATCAACTTAACGGGATCGTTTAGATCCAACAAAAGAGCATTTGGGGGCTCTATTGTTCTAGTTTAGGAACATGGTGGTCCATTACCAGTTTAGGGACATGGTGGTCCAACATTCCCATTTTAGGGACGAATATTGGTTTAAGGACATCATAGTCCATGAGTTTAAGGACCCCACAGTCCGTAGCAATATATGGTTGTCGGGACCCGTCACCTCTCTGACGACGTTGAAGGATTACAACGACAAATATCAGAGGAGTTCAGAGATGTACCCTTGAACCGGGTGTAAATTGATTTGAGAGAGCAGTTGTTCTCGGTTCAATTTAATTTGAGGACTTATGGCCAGAATTGAGTTAAGTCCAGTTAGAAAAATGTCTAACATTTTATTTATATCTGGCATGTTAGGCCTTTGATTGGGCTCTGCCCTTTTTTAATAATGCATAGCATTTGTTTTGGCCTGTTGGACCTTTTAATTGGGCTCTGTCCTTTTCTAATAATGCATTGCATTTAATAGTCTGACAGCGCTCCACGTGGCCTGTCAGGCGCTTTGCGCCGATTGAGGAGCGCAAGGCGCAAACTGATGTGGAGGTGACACGTGTCACACTCTGGTGAGCACATGTCTGTTAGCGCAGTGCGCTGCGCCAGTGCGCTACGCTAGTGCGCTGCTGACATGTGGCGCGCTCTGATGACTTGCTCATTTTTTAAAGCGCAAGGCGCAGATTATTCTGGGGTTGACACGTGGCGCGCTCTGATGACTTGCGCCAATCCAAGAGCACAATGCTCATTTTTTAAAGCGCAAGGCGCAGATTATTCTGGGATTGACACGTGGCGTGTTCTGGTGACTTGCGCCAACCCAAGAGCGCAGAGGCTCATTTCCGAAGTGCAAGGCACTGTTCCATAGCGCAAAACGCATCTTGATCAAATTTAAATCAAAGAAAACAAGTTTTTCTTGTTCCAAAGATTTCAAGAACCAATGGTTCTGATTCTTATCAAAAGGCAATACCTTTATATAGATCAAAAGATCTAATCATGAAGTAGATTACTTCTTTATTATTATTTTTTATTGAAGATCTTGATCTTGTTCCTAGATCTTTGATCTTTTTTAGAAGAAATTCTTCTTTTTATCAAAGGTTTACCTTTGATTCTCTTCGAGTTCTTCTCAAAATTTTTAGAGGAGTTCTGTCTCTCTATCTCTCTGTATTTTAGACTTGGAGTCTACGGGCCTTTATATAGTGTCAATTGATTTGTTAAATCAGTTAAAGAGATCTTTCTCTGATTGATTTAGGGATGTTTCCCTACCGCTGGATCTTTGATCCTAGCGTTTCTGTTTTACAGAAGATAATCTTCTTGTTTTAACAAGATTAGAAAGATCTTTCCAAAATTTTATTGTTTAAATTCTGGCACAGTTGGCGCAAGCACACCTGCGCTAGACACGTGTAGGGCAGCGCAGAGCGCAGCGCCACTGCGCTGACACGTGTCGCGCAGCGCAGAGCGCAGCGCCACTGCGCTGACACGTGTCGCGCAGCGCAGAGCGCAAGTCAACTGAAGCGTTGCTTCCTTTATTATTTGAATTTTTAAAATAGAGCCTTGCTCTGATTGGGGGAAACAGAAGCGTTGCTTCATTTCCCGCCTTGGAATTTGAACAGAGCTTTGCTCTGATTGGGGGAAACAGAAGCGTTGCTTCATTTCCCGCCTTGGAATTTGAACAGAGCTTTGCTCTGATTGGGGGAAACAAATCCCCCCCCACCGTTGCGCTTATGTGGCCCCAGACGTGAGCGCAGCGGTGACAGAATTCCAACCGTTGCGCCATCCTTTGGAAGTTGAAACGGCTCTCAATGCCTATAAATAGGACCTTTGGTCCCTTAGATGATTTTCATCTCCTCCTTGAGAATTATCTCTTATTCAGAGCATTGCTCTTAGGCTTTAAGAACCTTTCAAGAGTAAAACTCTATTAAAACTTAGGTATAGTTTAAAACTTTTAAGAAACCAGGGTTTTACCCCTTAACAGAGCTTTGCTCTTTATAGATCTTTGATCTAAAGAGAACTACTTTAGGGTTTCATTAGTAGAGCTTTTACTCTCTAAAAAAATTTTATTTATAATTTCTTAATGCATTAATGGGGCTTTGCTCCTTTTTTCATGGATCTTGAAGATTTAAGATGGAATTTTATTTTTGATGAATTATATCATCTTTTTAGAGCAGAGCTCTCAATGTTCTCGGGGGCCCTCTTTAACTTTCCTTCATAATTGATTTTGACAGGTGTCACTCCTGTCTGTAGAGCATTGCTCTCGAGGAGTTTAACTTCCTGTGCATGTCTTGAATAAGAAATTGCTTAATCAGTCTTTCTAATAATTTTGTTGATTCTTGTTCAGTTGATAAAACTGCACATTTGTTATTACATTTTTCCTACCATTTCCATATTAAAAAAGGTCTTTATTCTAATATATCATACATATAAGGGTTTATCTGTAAAAATAATATTTTCCATGTGTTGATATATTATAATTAGAATTTGGTAGGAAATTGTATGCAAATAATATCATTGACCAAATCCTAGTAGAACAAAGTCTACTAAATATTATTTAAGTTGTTGTGCAGAATTTTTCCAAGTTGTTGTGCAAAATTTTCCATGAAATCAAGTTGTTAAAGAAAACTTGCCTATTAAGAAAGCAAAATTTGGAGACCAAGTCTGGCAGCAACTACTAGAAGATTTTCAAATTCCAAAGATTCCAGAGAACTCCACGTGGCAAGTAGAGAGAAACCACAGAAATAAAATCAATGGATCTGATTAAAAGGCCGCGGATCCGCGGCCATACCCCCATTTTGGCCGCGGATCCGCCGCATGATAGATGATTTAGAAGATGCAATTTTTTGGGGTGAATCTTTACTGTTGGACTCCAAATTTGGAAGCAAGGTTTCTGGCTTTTGGACTATAAATAAAGACCGAGAGCCTCTTGGAAAAATCATCAAGTCGACGAGATCACGAAGTCCAAGACAGCTCACGCATCCAGACTGATCATCAACTGTTCGTCTACCTCCTTGGAAGAGATCGAGAAGCAAACTAGTATTTGTAATCATTTTCTAAGGGATCAAAGTGTAATGAATATTGTTGATTAATAAAGGTAGCTCTTTTTCCTATTTTTTTCTTTGTAGTTTAATTATGCATTTTCTCTCCATCTCTTTTTCTCCCAACATGCGCGAGTAATTCTCCGCTTGTTAGGGTTCGTAGGATTATGGTAGGCTAATGGATGATGAACATCTCTAAACCCATTTTAAGTCCTATAAAGTTTATGAACTTTATCAAAAGAATCATTAATATCCTAATTGGGCGCGCTACAATTCTTTGTTAGTTCCGACCGCGATTAGAGATTAGATTAATGATTGTTTTGGTAAAGGCTAGATATGAACGGAGTTCCGTGTCGAGATAAGGGTTAAGAGTGGGATTCATTTTCCCTCCAGAAACCTTAATCTACACGTATCACCGTCGTTCTAGTTTTAAATCTATTAAAGGATAAAAAGGGTAACTTTTAATTAATCGTCCATAACTACTAAATCCTAACGAACCCTACAAGCCCCCTTATTATATTAACTACATCCTTAAATAATCTAGATCTATATTCTGCATTAGTGCTTAACGTAGATCTAGAAACCATTCCTCAATATTCTTATCCCTCCTCTCTTTTTCAACACATCTAAAGTAAGAATAAAAGGTTCAACGTTTCCCTGAGGATGACCCGTACTCACCTCGGTCTAGCTACACGCGATAACGTTCTGATTGCGGTTATTCTACAAACACACTCTTTCGAACCAATCAAATGGCGCCGTTGCCGGGGAGACGTGCGTAATATTTTATTCTTGCTATTTGTGTTGAATTCTTAGACGATTCATATCATTATTAAAATAAAACTGCAAATTGCATATTTAACGATTTGTGTGTGAATTTTGCGAGGGAATCTGGAGTCAAGGACTTGAGGAAACAGGAGATCTAGGGTTTCACACTTCTCTGGTATCTTTCTTAACTCCTTCTCTCTCCTCTCAAATCCAATAAAATCTATTTTCTGCAGGATTCTTTGCATAATATCGCCGCTCAAAAATCTTTTTGCAAAGTTTTGTTTTGCGGTTTGTTTTTGCATATTTTAATACGGATTTTTAAGGGGCAAAAACCAAATCAAGATTAGGTGGGGATTTCATCACCCTTCCTAAGCCCCACAAATCACAAACCGAGCATCTGCATCAACCCTACATTAATTTAAAAAATATCTAGACCAGACTCTAAGGACTGTCGCGCTCAATAAGGACAGAGGAAGGTCGTGGGTAATCTATCGCTTATCCGCATTACTTTTGTAGTGTCTAGGCAAGTGTGTCAAAGGCTAGTGGTTTTTAATTAGGCCCACTACTGTGGTTCCTTCCCACTTACCTGGCTACAAGGGTAGTACAGAGGCGGTAGAGGATTGATCCTGCGGCTTGTCCTTTGGAAGTCTAGGAGCGGTCTAGAGACTGGACCTAGGTAACCACAGTTCTAGGGTTGTGCATTTTTGTGTGATTTGTTTTAATCCATCATTTTTCAAAACAAACCAATTATTTTCTCTCCTTTTTACCCCTTCCCCTTTCTTCTCTTCTTATAATGGGTGACCTAAACAGAAGAACACTTGCCGAGCTTTGCTGTCCACAACCAGATATCTCTTTTTTTCGTAATCCCTTCGGTATACCGTCCGGCTCTTCCATGTCCTTAAGAGATCATATAGAACAAGCAGGAAGAAACAATTGGCCACCTCAGTCTAGGTCTTATCAACCATATCCTAATCCTACACCTGTTTCAGTTGATACCCAGAGTGAGGAAGCCCCTAGACGAATGTCCATTGCTGAGCACATAGCTAGGGCTAGAGGCCAAAGTTTCAACCCGGACCAATATCAACCATCACCACCACTGTCCGGAGAAGAGTTTGATATGCGGTTTGTGGCATATAAGATGTCCGTTGAAAATAGCCAACCAACCAACCCATATCAATATTCTTCTTATCATAATATTGATCCTACTCCTACCCAAGTTCCGCAACTATTCTATTCCTATCAATCCAATCCGACTTTTCCACCTACTCTAGACAGTTCTTCTAATCAGTCATTTGGGAGTTTTAATTATCCACATGAATTTCAATCTTATACTGAAACCCCTTATCAACCCAAGACTAGTCTGGAGCAGACATTAGAAAAATTTCTGGAACTGTCGAACCAAATTATGAAGGATTTGGGTAGTAAGACAGAACTGTACACCCTTCCTAATCAAACCTCCCCATTCCAAACTGAAATCCACAACTCCAGTTTCATAGATTCATCAAGTACACCAAATAGAATGACTGATAAGTTGTGTGACTTTGTAGTGTTTGATTTACCCGACTGTGAAGGGTCCATTTTAAGTGAAACCATACCCAACCCTTGTGATCTCTACACCTCCACTCTTGAACCAAAACTGATTGAAAACCATACTTTTGATGAGGTGTTTGAGAATTTTAACCTTCACTTGAATGAGGTGATTGACGTTGGGGATATATTGATTGATGAACCCGAAATTTTGGATAATTTTGTCCCACCAATTCATCAAATCCTTTCACTTCCTTGTGGTCATCATCTTGAGCCTTTAATTCTTCCCGAATCCCAAATATATCTTGAAGTTGATGATAATGGTATACCCGAAGATCAGACTGAAATACAGCCTCCATCTTCCACATCTGGTACAGCAACACTCGACACACCAATTTGTTTACCCATTTCACCTTCTATTTTCTTCGGTTCTTCTTCTGTTCCTATAGTTTCAGTGAGTTTTGATGAATCACAATCCGTTAATTCAAGTTCAATAATACCAGAAATTCAACTTGATTTGGATATTTTTGAAAATGAGGTAGATGAGTTTTTCGAGTCCTCTACCTCAATAATTTTTGAATCAAGTAGGATAAATTCTGGCACAAAACTCTTTGACAGCAAAATGTTCAATCACACCATTGATAACAGTTTTGAAGAACTTTTTGCTGACGAACTTGAATTTTTAAACAATTCGGATTTTGTGATTGATCAATCTCCACCTATAGAGGTTGAACCGTCACCATTCCTTCTTCCTAATCATTCACATCCATCCTCATTCTTTCTTTTCTCTAATTTCAAACCCTTTCCAGACCACCTCTTATCCCTTCCCCACTTTTTCTTGACTCGATACAACACATTCTTCCACCAACCTATACGCTATACTGATAAAATCTTTGAATGGTTGGTGTTAACTTTTGGTCTTTGTAAAGTCTTACTTTGACCAAATGACTCACCCCCTCTTAAAATGCTTCATATTGTCTAACTCATGTTTGAGGGGGGGGGTATATTTTTGGCTCTTGAACATAACTTTTGTCCTCAAATTTGTGAGCCAAAAATAAGTTTGGGGGAGAATTTTCACTTTCATATATTCTTGCCCCCATTAATAATGTCCTCCAAAGCTTACAGGTTTTTGTGATCCAGCAGATAGCAACAGTGAGGACACTGTTGAAAACAAGTTTGGGGGAGGTTTGTGCTTATTTACGCATACTTTGCATTATACTATATATAAGCACAAAAATAAAAAATAAAAAAATTTGATAATAAGAGAATAGAAAGTGAAAAATTATATATGAAAGATAGGAATAGTTTAAGAAAACAAAGAAAATTAGAAGTTTTCTTAAACGAACTAGTAATAAGTAGTTATGAGCTGTTGTCCCAAGGGTTAGTACGATGAAGGAAGTCACTAATCTGAGGATAAAAATAAGTCTGAAAAATAGTTTCTATTCTGGAAGCCAAACATTTGAATGTTGATACCCTACTATACGCACTTACACACGTCTTGAAACTCAGGATAGTAGAGAATACCTTGAAATGCTCTTGTCTAAAAGCCAAAGTATGAAGGAAATAAAAAAAATGAATAAAATATAAAATGGTGAAGAAAAAAATGAACACTGGTTTTGTTATCGCCAAGGCAGCAATAAAAAAATATAGCAAGGGTGCTTCATCACCTAGTGCCTTAGACCAACTGGTTTGGGAGTCACTGCTAAGCCTTAGGTGGTGCAAGACGAGGAAAATACTAATCAGCAAGCACATGAGTAATCGGTCGGTTAGTACCTCAAGAAGTATTAACGGTCGCATGAAAATGTGTGAGCAAATCTAAATATTCATCATGTTAAAAAGTACTGAGGTAGATGGACAAGAGTATGATAGCTTGAATTGAATTCTCCGAGTATAGGGATGTTCTATACACACACGTGGGGGTATATGATCAATGTTTGGATGAAAGGTAGGATTGAAAAATAAAGACGATGTTTTATTGAGGGATAATGTGATTTCTAACATTTTTTCATTACTATTAAGAGAGGGCTCATAACAACTGAAAAGCTAGTGTAGTTGGAAACTCTTATTTTTTTTAGTCTTTCTTTTATGGTTCTTATCTTTATATGTAAATTTCACCATCTCTCTTTTATTATTGGATTTTGTGGGTGTAATCCGCTGAAAACCCTCAGGAGACAACACTCCTCCTACTAGGGACACCTAGAGGTTTAACGGCTTGTTGCACGTGCTCAGTGCAATCGTGTTTGCCTACGAAAGTGTACTTAGTTTTCTCCTTTCTTTTTCTCCTTCTCTTGAATAAACTAGTTTGCTCGGGACGATCAAAGATAAGTTTGGGGGTATTTGTTCAGTTGATAAAACTGCACATTTGTTATTACATTTTTCCTACCATTTCCATATTAAAAAAGGTCTTTATTCTAATATATCATACATATGAGGGTTTATCTGTAAAAATAATATTTTCCATGTGTTAATATATTATAATTAGAATTTGGTAGGAAATTGTATGCAAATAATATCATTGACCAAATCCTAGTAGAATAAAGTCTACTAAATATTATTTAAGTTGTTGTGCAGAATTTTTCCAAGTTGTTGTGCGGAATTTTCCAAGAAATCAAGTTGTTAAAGAAAACTTGCCTAATTAAGAAAGCAAAACTTGGAGACCAAGTCTGGCAGCAACTACGAGTAGATTTCCAAATTCCAAAGATTCCAGAGAACTCCACGTGGCAAGTAGAGAGAAACCACAGAAATAAAATCAATGGATCTGATTAAAAGGCCGCGGATCCGCGGCCATACCCCCATTTTGGCCGCGGATCCGCCGCATGATAGATGATTTAGAAGATGCAATTTTTTGGGGTGAATCTTTACTGTTGGACTCCAAATTTGGAAGCAAGGTTTCTGGCTTTTGGACTATAAATAAAGACCGAGAGCCTTTTGGAAAAATCATCAAGTCGACGAGATCACGAAGTCCAAGACGGCTCACGCATCCAGACTGATCATCAATTGTTCGTCTACCTCCTTGGAAGAGATCGAGAAGCAAACTAGTATTTGTAATCATTTTCTAAGGGATCAAAGTGTAATGAATATTGTTGATTAATAAAGATAGCTCTTTTTCCTATTCTATTTCTTTGTAGTTTAATTATGCATTTTCTCTCCATCTCTTTTTCTCCCAACATGCGCGAGTAATTCTCCGCTTGTTAGGGTTCGTAGGATTAGGGTAGGCTAATTGGTGATGAACATCTCTAAACCCTTTTTAAGTCCTATAAAGTTTATGAACTTTATCAAAAGAATCATTAATATCCTAATTGGGCGCGCTAACAATTCTTTGTTAGTTCCGACCGCGATTAGAGATTAGATTAATGATTGTTTTGGTAAAGGCTAGATATGAACGGAGTTCCGTGTCGAGATAAGGGTTAAGAGTGGGATTCCTTTTCCCTCCAGAAATCCTAATCTACACGCATCACCGCCGTTCTAGTTTTAAATCTATTAAAGGATAAAAGGGTAACTTTTAATTAATCGTCCATAACTACTAAATCCTAACGAACCCTACAAGCCCCCTTATTATATTAACTACATCCTTAAATAATCTAGATCTATATTCTGCATTAGTGCTTAACGTAGATCTAGAAACCATTCCTCAACATTCTTATCCCTCCTCTCTTTTTCAACACATCTAAAGTAAGAATAAAAGGTTCAACGTTTCCCTAAGGACGACCCGTACTCACCTCGGTCTAGCTACACGCGACACCGTTCTGATTGCGGTTATTCTACAAACACAATCTTTCGAACCAATCAATTCTCTTTTACAGGAGTAATGGACGCCCACATATACGATCTCGACGAGATTATCTCTTACGGGGACATTCGCCGACTCGGCCGTTCTCAGAATCGAGAGTTCACCAACGCCGAGTGTGCTGAAATCATGAGTCGCTTTGACGCATACAATGGTCAACTGCTTCCCCGGCGTTCCTCTCTCTTGAGGCTTATCGTGGGAGCAATCTGGGAAGCGCTTCCCTTGTTCTGGTGTGCCACTTGGGTCATTGGACGTCGCCGAGGATAAGGTGCACTCGGTGTACCTAATGAACCTAATCTCGAAAAGACAGCGAGACAATCTTGTCGATCTCTTATACCAGGCCTTTCAACAGTCCGCCATTCTTGCTGCCTATCAGAGGTTGGAGGACATCAGTGGGGATCCCGACGCCCGTGCTCGCGAAAAGAAGCACACTAGGATGGTTCGCCAGGCTTGGAAAGTCTTGGACAAGGTCACTTTCGAGTTCCTCAATCCATGTCTGGTATTTGAGGTTTTACCGTTGTAATCATTTGGATAATGTCTTTGTTTATTGTATTTATAATTGTAAGAATTTTCCAAGTATGAATGACAAATCTTTTGCCTCCTTCCTTTCATTTTATGCTTTGTTATTGGCATATTCCTTAAGTAAGCATAGCCTGTAAGTGAAATAGAACATTCCGTCTTGAATACTTTGGGGAGTAGTGATGGCTTAGGAAGCAGGTTCAGATCTGCTACCTAAGGCTTTTCAACTTTATGAGTCGTGAGGGTCTCATAAAGACTTTTCTCCCTACGAGTCGAGAGGATCTCGTAGGTGTATTTTCTCCTTAGGAATCGTGAGGATTCCTAAGTGCGTTTCCTCTTGTAAGTCGTAAGGATCTTATAAGAGAATTTTCCCTCTTATGAGTCGAGAGGACCCGTAAGCGGTTGTTTCCCTCCTTGTCGAGATTCGACTTTGGAGAGTGTGATCCGTGAATAGTATGCAAGAGTCCATTTTGGACCGACTTGTAGGTTCCCAGTGCTTAGGAAACAGTTTTTTTTAATCCCCGTTGCCTAAGGCTTTATCTCACAAGTCGAGACGAATCGAGAAGTTCTCGCAAAGACACTAATTTCCTCACGAATCGAGACGAATCGAGCAGTTCTCGCAAGAATATCCTAACTTCACAGTTAACCTCTGCTCTTTACGACAGAGGTCCGTTAGGGTCTGTGGTACTTAGAATTTTGTCCGTCGTACCGTCGCGTTGGCTGATGTATTCCTCGATAGGCAATCTTGCTGTTTGAGTAGCCTTGCGACTGCCGTGTCTCTGATCCCTTCGGGGGCTGGACAAGACGTCTTCAAGCAATCCTCCTAGGCAGTTTGACCGTCGGAAGAGCAAGCGTTAGAAATTTTGCCATACCGCTTTTTAATTGAGGTTAGGCTCATTTTGGAGAGCCCCGATGAGTCATAACCACTCCGCGCTGGTGTGGGATGATCTCCGATAGTCTTTCAGGCTTTATATGACTTGCCGTTAAGACCCTAAAGCTAGGAATTTGGCCTTCGCTTCGTTCGCTGGCATTGCGTCCTCTATATCGAGACGAATGTCGCGGTTGTGTCTAGGTTGCTGGTGAACCGTCGAGGTTTGGAACTAAGGATTTTGCCGTGGCTCCTCTTGGTGATGTTGTGTCTGCTGTATCGAGACGAACGTCGAGGTGGTGACCACTCCGCACTGGTGTCAGATGATCTCCGATTGTCTTTCAGGCTTTATATGACTTGCCGTCAAGACCCTGAAGCTAGGAATTTGGCCTTTGCTTCATTTACTGGCGTGTCCGAATCCTGCTGGAGGAAGAACGCTGTCGTGACATCTCGTCTGCTGTATCGAGACGAATGTTGAGGTGAAGCTGGGATTTTGCCGTCGCTTCGCTTTGTTTCGACCGTGAGGTCTTTTGTTGACGTTGTATCCGTATCCTGCTGTACTGCGAGGGAACGCCGTTGGTGATCTCTAAGTTGTCGATATCGACGTCGAGACCCTGAAGCTAGGGATCTTCCTTCGCTTCGTTTGTGGACATTGTGTCTGCAATATTGCGACAAATGTCGAGGTTGTCTCTAGGTTGTCTATGAACCGTCGAGATTTGGCTTCGCTTTGTGGTAGAGCCTGTTGGGAAGATATGGTTCCCTCTTTGTTTGTGCCCCTGGATTGTATACAGGGATCGATGTGATCTCATGTGTAGGGAAAAAGTTTCATTCATTTTTTTTATATTATTATTTTATTTCCGTGATGCTCTATCATTTCAGCTTTTATATCGCAAAGGTCGCGATTGCCCAATCATTTCGGCTATTTTTCGCGGTGCCTAATCATTTCGGCTATTTTTTCTTTTTACTCGCTGCTTTTTATTGCGAGTTGCCCAATCATTGCTGATTTCGTTGCAAGTTGCCCCATCATTTCGTCTATTTCATATGCATTTTTAGCTCGCTAATTTTTTATCGCGAGTGTGGAACTTGGAATCTGATGCCAATCCCAACATCAGCATCGCTACAACTGGAATATTGCCAGGAGCGAATCATCATTTGCCATGAAAGTACTTGGAATTTGATACCGGTTTAGGCATCAGCATCGCTACAACTGGGATATTGCCAGGAGTGAATCATCATTTTCCTCTCTCGATGTCGAACAAAGGTGGCTTAGCAAACAGGGTTAGGATTCTGTCGACTAAGGCTTTTGACTTCATAAGCCGTAAGGGTCTCACAAAGGTATTTCTCCCTACGAGTCGTGAGGATCTCGTAGGTGCTTTTTCTCCTTAGGAATCGTGAGGATTCCAAAATGTATGTTCTCTTATAAGTCGTAAGGATCCTACAAGAGTGCTTTCTCCTTATAAGTCGAGAGGACTTACAAGGGTTGTTCACCGTGCGAACATATCCCTAGTCACGGGTGGGACTTTGCTGGGGAAATGTTTATTCGCGCCCGTGGACTGTATACAAGGGTCAGTATGAGCCGCTTGTAGGGCAATATCGAAGGTTGTGGGGGTTGCTTAAGAACAGGTTCAGGTCTCTGTAACTTAAGACTTTCAAATCTTATGAGCCATGAGGGTCCCGTAAGAGAGTTCTCCTTACGAGTCGTGAGGATCTCGCAAGTGTAATTTCTCCTTAGGAATCGTAAGGATCCCTAAGTGTGTTGCTCCCTTGTGAGTCGTAAGGATCTCACGCGGGTGGTTTCTGTTAGTGTATATGCCCTAGAGGCCATTACTGTATCATACTAGTTTGTATATTACTTAATGGAAGCTTGGGATATTCACCTTGTATAAACAATCTTGCTCAATATAGTAGTATGCTACTTGGTTTGTTTCTATTTCAATGTGTACTTGTGTTTATTTTACTATATCACTTATACGCATTAGTGGAGCCCTTAGGATCTTTGCTTGATTACCAGCGTTGTGATGGCAGTCACACTAGTGGGGGCTGGGTAATCTATAAGCACATCCTTATACAGGTCCCAAGTCGCAGGACTATCGAGACAGGGCATCGATACTCCGGAGTAGACTAGCGTATGCGCTTCTCATCCCAGTTTGGGAGATGGTCTGTCCCACAGCCATCAGTACGTCGTACTAGAGATAGTATACGGGTGCTCGTTAGGTTACGAGTACACTGGACAGGACTCGTCGGGAACTGACAGGTTGGTATTATACCTATCGTCAGTCATCAGTTCCCAGGTGACATGAGTACAGCTTAGTCCGCTGACTTGACACTAGCACTTCGTCTCGAGTGTGTTCCCACTGCACTTTGATCACTACCCTACCACGGCTCAAAGGAGTCGTGCAAACAGGTGGTGGTTGGGTGCAGTCCCGAAGCACTTGGAGGCAGTGCCGGTTAGACAGGATTCGTCTCTCCCGGTATTGGGGGTTGACATCGCGCTGTGTCTAGGAGAGCCATTACACGAGTAGTCCCTGGCCAGGGCAAGCGAGATACACTGGTAGGTTCCAGTGCTGTCTCAGGGTGTTTTGGGCTTCACTCCGACACGACTTGTACCGCTATTGGGGGACTGACGTTTTACCGCCCCCTAGGCCCGACATGCGATGTATCAGACGAACAGACCGAACTGTACGGAGACTGTCACATTCAGACTCAGTAGGAGTACAGATGGGGTTTCACCTCGTCAGCCTTCTTGTCGGCATCTACCTGGGGACCGTTACGCACAGCTAGTGCCGCTTGCGGTCTGTGGTTAAACCCACTGCCAGCGTAGTGTCGAGTCTCTAAAGTCCCACACAGAGGGTATTCGCCTCTGGGCAAAACAGAGTAGAGGTCGCATGGTTTTGCGACAGGGTTCGTTCTCCTCCGCGCACTTGTGCACGTTTGGAGTCCGGACGGATATTGCCAGCAGGCTCTGGTTTGAGCCGGATACTGGTATATGTTTTGGGGTTGCTTTTATCTCTCAGTATTCATGTTCCTCGGAACAAGAATGCAGGTGTGTATGCACAGTTATTTTGAGGAGGAGGAAGATGATTTTCATTAGGGTTTCGGAACGGGTGCGCATGCACAGTTGACAGTCGTCTTTTTTCCAAACCCTAATGAATTAGTGAGATATCTATTAATAATAGTAATTAAATGAAAATATGTTATGGTTGGTTTTGTGGACTTGTTGACCATGGTTGACTTGTTGACTATGGTTGAATTTTTGACCATTATCATAATTGAGCAAGGATGCTCCTTGATTCTTGCCAACATTCATTTAATGAAGTATGATAGTGGTCATTCCAAAACAACCATCAACTATTCTCATTTCAATTATTATTGTTATTTAGATAATTCTTTTTCTTTTGTTATGGTTGCAAGAAAGAGAAATAGGTCTCATTATCTCATTTAGCTTCTCTCTCCTCACTTCATCTTCTTCTTCCTCAAGCTCAAGGTGACCCCTTCTCATGTGTTGAGAATCCATCATCTTGAAAAGAAAAACAACCCCTAGTTACTCTCTGCTCATTCTAGGTTCAAGGTTTAGCAAGCCGGAAACCCTAGTTCACTCAAAGATCGAGGAAGAGCCCAAAGGTTGAACCTTCGAGGTGGATCCATCTTCGACGGAAGAAGGCTACAAGGCAAGAACCATCAACCTCTACAAGGTTTGAAGAAGAAGGAGTTCAAGTTTAGGTATAACCTTCATCCGAGTAGCTAAGACTCTTTAGCTTGTATGCTAGTTTAGTTTAGACACGATCCCGACCTTGTTTAGTCCATGTTGCCTCTTGCGATAAAAATTTGTTTTTTATACCGTTTCCGCCTCCCCGTAAGAACCGGGGGTCGCAATATGGACTTACAGTTTCTCCTTACAAGGTCGAGAGAACCCTGTAAGTGTCTTTTAACGAGGTTGCGCCCTTTCGGGTTTTCACAAACACTCGCCGGTAGCCCTGCTTTTTTTACTCACGGAGCCTTTTCGGGTTTTCATTCGTGTCCATTTTGCTTATGGACATACCGTCTTCTTTTTTTTATTCTTTTTATTCTTTTTTTTTCTAACGAGGTTGCGCCCTTTCAGGTTTTCATAAGACTCGCCGGTAGCCCTGCTGTTTTTACTCACGGAGCCCTTTCGGGTTTTCATCCGTGCCCATTTTTGCTTTTGGACAAACCGTTTTTTTTAATTTCTTTTTTACCACGTCAGCCTGGGGATGCCGCGGGTTGGTAGTAGTTTAACGACGTTTCGGTCATCGGTCAACGTACGATTACGCAGCTAAATTTTGTCGCAAATCTTCACATGTTTTGTGCCGGAGTGGACTCCTTGAAGAGAGGGCTGAGGGCGACTTCTTCGTCAGAGTCGCTTCCAAAGGTGATAACTTGCGATCCTTTGGTGTCGGCTATGTGACAACTGTCAGCAGCACTTTCACGCTCATATGTTGTGATTTTCCGTTCCCGACGAGCCTTGCGCTTCACTTGTTGAACGTGTCGTCGATGGGCAACATATCCCTGCCACCAGTTTTTAAAGGCTAAGCATTCCTCGGTGGGGTGTGCAATCCTCTGATGGTATAGGCAGAAATTAGGATGTATGTCTTCTTCGTCAAGACGTATATTGCCAGGGGAATTTCCTTTGAGAGAGGGCAACTTCATTCCTATTGCCAGGGCCCTAGCGAATTATTCCTTACTTTAAGCTTGCTTTTGCTGGCGATAGGGACGCTTTGCTCCATTTGGGGCGTCTCGACCTTTTCCTCTAGTCGTTGGCGTTTGGCCTTTTCAAATATAGCCAGTTCACGCTCTCGATTGGCTTTGCTTTCCTGACGGGCTTCGTTTAGGAATGCATCAATCATTTTGTCTGATGGTCCTAGAAGTTCTGGTTCGGGACCTGCCCCCAGTTTCTCTGTGCAAGAAGCCTTTTCATCGTCTGTAAACGAGTGAGAGATCACATGACAACTTGCTACATAACCCTCAAATTCATCCGACGAGCTTTCTCCATCATCTTCCTCCTGAAAGACGTGGTTGAGGAACTCTTAGAGCGTGATGGGAGTCCGCGCCTTCTGATTATATTCCTCCAGCGCGTCGATTTGTTTTTGCAGGCTCGTGTGCTTGTCACCAGGCTTCACGGCCTTTTTGGACTTCTTCTTCTTTTTCGAAGATTTTGACGGCTGAGTGTGAGCATTTTGGCTATCACCAATCTTTGGAGTTGGGCGCGGCTTCAGCATCCCCTTGATGATCTCATGTTCTAACGGGTTCTTCCATCTGATCGCCGGGCATGTCTGGAGATCATTCAGCATCTTTTTGGTTTTGGCGGAAAGCACGAACTCCCATGGAGCTTCTTCAACAAAAGAACAAGTTGCCCCCAGCGTGCCCATCTTCTTTGGAGTGTGCGGCTGTGGTGGGTTTACTTTCCACTTTTCAGACAGCGCAAACTTGCCTTGTAGGTACTGATCCTCGATCCATCCCTTAAAGACGAAGCAATCCTCGATCGGGTGACTTACCATTTGATGGTAAGGGCAATAATTGGGATTATTCATCTCGCTGGGTTGCGGTGGTCTCCTTGGATTCGGGAGATTGATAAGCCTATTGCGCATCGCCAGCTCGAACAGCTTCTTCGTTTTTTCCCGCGGGAATGAGTAAGGGCGCTTCATTTTCTCATTATACTATCGCCGTCTCTCTTCCAGTTGATCCGCTAGCTTTGGGGCACTGGGCTGCTGTTGGGTATTCGCAACGAAGGTTGCCTTCCCTTTACCCTTGTCGTTTTGGGGTTCCGGCTTCGGAGGAGACGGTCTGTGACCCATTTGATCCATCTGGGCTAACTTATCAATTAAAGCCTAGAACGTGGTCGGCTTGAAGAACATCATGAATTGCGAGATGGTTGCTTGCGGATCAAGAGTGCCCATGAACATGCCCACTGCCGGCGCTTCTTCGATGCGTTGTTCGCATTTTGACCACAAGTTCCGCCATCGGATTGCATATTGAACCCAAGTTTCGCCCGGCTTTACTCTTGCATTGATCAAAGCTGTTATTGGAGTACGCTCGCTGGCGCTTGCGAAACGCTGGGTAAACAACAACTCCATTTCAGCGAAAGTTTTGACGGAGTCGTTCGGAAGCTCGGAGTACCATTCAAACGCCGTCTCCGATAAGCTGCCGACGAATTGGCGAAGCAGGAGCTTATCATCGCCCCCGGTGTTGCCGCATAAGGCTCTGAATTGAGCGACATGCTGATGTGGATTCCCCGTCCCTTTATATACATGAAACTTAGGGATCGTATATCCCGGCGGGTAACTGATTTGGTCATACCAGCCCGAATAGGGTCTTCCGGTTCTAACAATTTGCCTAGCCGCTTCATTCGCCTGATGAATTCGTATCTGCTGAGCTATATAATCGTCTAGTGCAGCTTTGGAAATGGTTTCCTCCTTGGCTGCTGAATGAGCCGGAGGAGGATTAGATGTCTCCCCTCTGTCGTCTTCCATAATGATCGGAGGGTTTTCAGCCGGAGGGTACGGCTGTAACATCATTCCTACCATGTCTTGGAAGAGAAGCGCTATTTGTTTTATGTTAGCCGCTTGCTCTGCGGCTTCTTTGTCCTTCTTTTCGAGGATTCTGCGTAAGAAGTCAGCATCGGTTTCTTGTTCGTGACGCTGCTCTGATGATGCCTCCGGGCTTTCTTTTGGCCCGGTAAGTGCGGCCATTGCAGTAATCATTTCCTGAAGCTTCTGTTGTTGCTCCTGGGCTTTGGTCACAGATCGAGTGAGCGGTCGGTGACCCGTCGAAGCACGGCCTTCCTCCTTTCCGGAAGCCATATAAACAGTATGGACCACTATGCCCCCAGACTTGGGGCGTTTGTGCTCAACGCTTTTACGGTTCGCCATGTTCACAGAGGCTTTTTGTGGCCTCCTTTTCTTTTGAGTGATTGGCGTTGAGGGAGTCGTTGCAGTGGGCACCCAGCCAGCTGTTGCTTTTTCTGGCTTGACAGAGTAGTCCTTCTCCTGCCGAACCATCATCTTTTTCTGTCGGCGGAGGTAGTCTTGATCAACAACCGAGTCTTGGACTTGACGCCAGACTTTGTAAATCTTAGAGGACAGCCGCTGAGGGGGCTTGTTCCCCTCCGAAAGACGGCGCGACGCAGGGACGTCTTGCCTAAGATTCGGGGCAGATGCTAATTGGTGCTATCCGTCCACCTCTCTGACGATGCCAAGTTGATTTATGGCACCATGTATCGAAGGTTTAAACGGATGCGTCCGATGTAGCAGACTTTGTCAGATTCCCCCTCGCTTGAGGGGTTTTTTATTGTGGGGACGCTCTTCCCTGCAGGCGCAAGCCCCTGCAATTAATTATGCTACCGCATCGCGGTTACAACTTTCTCCTTCTCCAGATGATCACTTCATGCCGTGTATGTTTGTTTTGTGTTTGGTTGCCCGTGGATTGTATACGGAGACTGAGTTATGTCGTCGCCCGTAAGGCGTGGACTAGTCCAAATCCGTATTATCTTAGATTTGGGTTTGGGGGTTTGGGGGTTTGGGTTTAAGGATACGTTAATCTCGTTTGAGACTAAGATCGACTTAAACGTTTGTTAAGGATACGTTAGTCTAGTTTTAGACTAAGATCAACTCAACGGGATCGTTTAGATCCGACAAGAGAGCGATTAGGGGAGCCCTGTTGTTTAGTTTAGTGACGTTGCGGTCAATAGGTAGTTTAAGGACATTGCGGTCCAGTGTTACTTTTAAGATGTTGCGGTCAATAGGTAGTTTAAGGACGTCGTAGTCCGTGGATTTAAGGACTCCACATTCCGATGTTAGTTTTAAGACATCACGGTCGAGGTTAAGGACGTTATAGTCCGTTGTTAGTTTTAAGACATTCCGGTCAAGGTTAAGGACGTCATAGTCCGAGGGTTTGAGGACCCCACAGTCCGGCGTTAGTTTTAAGACATTACGGTCAAGGTTAAGGACCTCATAGTCCATGGGTTTAAGGACCCCACAGTCCGGCGTTAGTTTTAAGACATTACGGTCAAGGTTAAGGACCTCATAGTCTATGAGTTTAAGGACCCCACAGTCCGTATCAATGTGTGGTCATCGGGACCCGCCACCTCTTTGAAGACGTTGAGTAATTACAACGCCGAGTATCAAAGGAGTGAAGAGATGTACCCTTAAACCAAGGTAGATTAAGTGATATATAGTCCAATTTGGATACTAAGATCAATTATTATATTATGAGCCCATTGGCCCAGTTAAGTTTGAATTGAGGACTTATGGCCAGCTTGGGCTAAGTCCAGTTATGTTTGGGATATTGGCCCTCTGTTGGTTTATTGAAGGAGAGGCTTTGCCTCTGGAGACTTAGCCAATTGGGCTAAAACTAGTGTCAAACACTAGAGACCAACAGTGTTGAACACTGGGAATAAGATTAACAAGTTAGTGTTAAACACTAAAAGATAATCAGTGTTGAACACTGGGAACAGAGTTTTTAAATTAGTGTTAAACACTAAGCAAATCAGTGTTAAACACTGCAAATAGAGTTTCCAAATTAGTGTTAAGCACTACGGAGATCAGTGTTAAACACTTCAAATAGAGTTTTCCAAATTAGTGTTAAACACTAAGCAAATCAGTGTTAAACACTGGCTATAGAGGTTTCAATTTAGTGTTAATCACTAAGGTAAGAGGGGTCACGTGTGAACACGTGTGAGCGCCCTGATTTCCTCTATTTTGTTCTGTTAAAAGTATTGAATACTTTGAAGTATCACGTGCTGTCACGTGATGAGAATTTTGGTGCTTGTCTGTTAAAGCTTCAGCCAAGGGGTCACGTAGTAGCACGTGATAGCGCCCTGCTTCCCTCTATTTTGTTCTACAGATAAGTGTTTAACACTTTTAGTTCTGAAAGCCCTCACGTGTGGGCACGTGATGGGGGCTTGCGCTTTGATCTATTAGGATATTCATTAGGGGTCACGTGTCGACACGTGATGGCGCCCTAGAGCTCTTTTCTGTTTCTTTTTCTTTTGTGTGCTTTAGAGATCACGTGGGGGCACGTGAGGCATTGCCTCAAAGTTCTCTTTATAGATCTTCGCAGGAGTCACATGGTAACACGTGAGGTGTTTACTTCAGAGTTCTTTTCTGTTGATCTTTGCGTTAGTCACGTGGTAGCACGTGACTCTGCACGTTTTAAAGATCTGTTCATCTTTTAAGAATTAATTTCAGAGGAATTAAATTCCTGTTTTCTTCTGAAGAATTATATTCTTAAATAGGGTTAAACCTTAATTTCTTTTCTTAAGGGAATTAAATTCCTGTGAGTTTGAGAGAATTATGTTCTCAATTAGGGTTAAACCCTAGTTCTGTTCATTTTGAAGGAATTGAATTCCTATAACATAGGGTTAAACCCTAATTTTATCTCAAAGGAATTAAATTCCTATAATTCTGTGAGAATTAAATTCTCAGAACTCAGTTCCTCCTCTATGTTTTAGATCTGCATGGCAGGATCTCAACCCAATGAGAATTAAATTCTCAATTCATGGGGAGATATGCACTTTGCAGATCCTTAACCAGAGAAAGAGCTAAGTTCTTTTTATATAAGAGTTAAACTCTTTTGAGAATTAAATTCTCTTTTGAAGCCTCCTTTTTCCTTTCTTACCTAAGGTTTTCCTTTTTTCACAGAATCAAAGGTTCTATCTCTATCTCTGTGTGTATCAATAGAAAAGATCCAAAGGTGCCTTCTCTTCTTTTCTTGGCTCCTATTTATAGGAGAAGGAAGAGAATCAATCTGTTTAGTAAATCTCTCATTGAGAGATTTGATTTGTATATTGAGAGATTTGATTTATCTTCATCATTAATCTGGGCCTTTAGATTATTAGGTGAATTTTATTCACCATTGGATTTTAAATCTAAAGATATCTCTTTGTTATTTCGGTTAGATTTAGGGGGAAATATTTCCAAGTCCAAGATTTTTCCATAAATTGGTGATATTTAATCACTTTTAGATTTTTAATCCAACGGTTTCAAATAATCCTTCTCCATTTTGGAAAGACTTGAAGGATCTTCCCTCAGAATTTCATTCTGTTAAAGAATAAGGCTTTTAAAGCCGGTCATGTGTGGCCACGTGACCCCTGGTCACGTGTAGGCACGTGACCCCTGGTCACGTGTAATCACGTGACCCCTGGAATGGGCTTCTCTTCTTCTGCGCTCTGTTCTCTGGCCGCCTCTCAGCCGTCACGTGCCAACACGTGACCACTGGTCACGTGTGAGCACGTGATGCCTTTTCTGGAGCTTTTTCTTGAATGAGCTTTGTGCCGCTGTTTTGAGCGTCACGTGCCAACACGTGACAACTGGTCACGTGTGAGCACGTGATGCCTCTTCTGAAGCTTCTCCTGATTTTTAATCAGGGAACAAATGCCCCCACATCGTTGTTCTCTCGTGTCTGCACGTGAGTGCAACGCTGTCACTTTTGTGACCGTCGGATCTGCTTTGGGAGTAGGGTAGATGAAACGTTTTCCATCCCATCCTATAAATGCCCATGTCTTTTCAGAAGAGCATCCACTTTGCTCATCTTCCTCCTTTGAGAACTTCCTTCTTTTGAGAATTTAATTCTCTTTTCCAGAGCTTAGTTCTCTATTCCAAAAATTTTCCAGAGTTTAACTCTGTTGACTGATTCCTCTCCCTCAGGTAATCATCTCGAGCGAACGAAGAACTTTTATACATAAAATTCTCTAGATTTTAAATCCACCTCAAGGGTTTCACCCTTTTAATATGAACCCATTTTCTTCAAATTCGTTAACAAACAAAAAGAAATAGAAAACCACTTAACCTTCGAATCAACAGGTCTCTCAGAGTTCATTTGATCTTTAGGGAGTTGATGAGATTCGTTGCTCTCTCCAAGGAATTTAATTCCGTTTAAAGAAAATGTTTCTGGGAATTTAATTCCCTTCTCTTAATAAGGAATTTAATTCCCATGAAGAACTCAGTTCTTCCTATGGAGGCTTCTTAGGGTTTTCTTGCCCTAGGTTGCCCTTCTGTAATCAATGAAGAAGAAGCTTGCAATGATGTCTTCTGTGGGAATTTAATTTCCTTAATCCTGTTTGATTTGCTGTAGAGTCCAAGATAGATTTGTCTTTTAGGGGGATGTGTAAGGCCACTTGAAACCCACTGCCTATTTAATGAGGATATCCCATTTGTCTTATTATGATTGCTTGGCCTCATTATTAACGAGCCGTCAACCTGATTCTGTAGGGCCCATGTGTTTTGTAGCCAATGACCCCATAAAGAAGAGTCTGTTGTCGCTTTCTTCAACTGTCTTCATATATATATTTACGCTCATATATATATATATATATATATATATATATATATATATATATATATATATATATATATATATATATATATATATATTGCTGGCTTCGCTTTTGACAGTTTTTCTTTACTTTATTTCAGGTGCAATGGCTTCTATTCCGTGCTTTCCCTTCACTCGCTCAGAGGCCGCTTTTTCTCAATCACCATCCGACGAGGAAGCGATGGCGATGATCCGGGCTCATGACCCGAACTGCACCAGCTTACTTCTATGGGGAACTTGGTACAGTCATATCATCCGAGGTCGTCGGAGTTTCCTCTGCAAAGTGCCGACAGAGTCTACTTTCCCGTTCTTGCCGATGGACCCTCCAAGGACGGTTTTTGCTGTGGAGATGCCAAATTGGACTCCAGCGGGACGGCTCGAGCCTTCAACAACCGGTATCCCGAACCATCCGATCTCAGCTATAGATATTCTGGGACGGCGTATTTGTCAGGGTGAGGCCCAACCATGGGGACAAATCTACAAGATAGGGCTCACCCCTCGACACCCTACGGGGTACCTCCTCTGGGCTCGTTACATCCTGTCCGCCCATCGCGCGCGGCTGCAGAAGGTCGGGCTTTACCAGGCGATATATGCGTCGCTCTTTCACTACCAATCTCCGCATGTATGGTGGATTAAGGCGTTCTTGAACCAATGGAATCTCCCCACCAACACTTTTATTCTAGGAGACCGCGAGGTCTCGATCTCTCTGGCAGAATTTTATGAAATCTCGGGATTGCCAATCAGGGGTACACTGTATGAGGAGTTGCTGCCTCCTGACGAGTACGTCTTTGAGCCCGAGCCAGCTCCGGTTGACGGCATGTCCGCTAAGAACGCCGTCCGCCACAAGCGTCCCAGCTTGATCAAGGCGCTAGGTATTTTTGACCGATTGTTCAATGAATCTGAGGAGCAGGGCGTTACTTTTAAGAGCTTCATTGCCCGCTTCCTTCGCGAGGACGTCCTGTCGAAGACAGCTCCGAAGTTCGCAAACATCAAGGATCCCTTTGGGTTTGGTCCGAAGAAGCTGCCGACCACTGAATCGGATCTACCACAGCACTACATCCCCATTATGTCGCCGATGTCTTTTTATCTATTGTAGCTCCCGGCATGGATGAGGAGACGTTCTTCGTGGGGTTTGTCAGTGTTTGGCTCAGTTGGTTTGTCATCCCCATGCATCGCCGCTTTATGAGAGTCTCTGTTATCTACCCGGCTCATTGTATCGCCGAGGGGATGCGGTTGGCCATCGGCATCCCGGCGCTGGCGCATCTTTATCACGGGCTGGGCGCTGCAGCTAATACTTCCAGCCCTGGCGTAGATGTGGTGAATTTCTCACTTCACTACTTTACGTCTTGGATCGAAATGCACATCTTGGGTGCTTTCGCTATGCATCAGAGGCCCGCATTTTATGACGCCTACACCTTCCCACGGCTTATGCGATTGGTGGATGCTTCTGCCGCCGACCCGACTCAATTCGGGGCTATTCGGGCGTTGATTTCTCCTTACGCTACTGCTGGCGGGTTGGTTTTTAATGATCGGATCTTATCTTCTCCCTCAAGTCCCGTTCAACAACTCTGGGACCGGTCAAAAGACAACGTACCTTCTTTGAGGCCCCGGGAGGCCGTGCACTTGTATGCAATTAGACCAGGCTATTTGGTATTTCGCCAGGATAGTGCAGCTCTTTTCATGCGGTACAACCCGCATCGCTTCTCCTGGCAGCTTGGATACAACCAGGGCGTCCCTTTCGAGGCTTTCATAGTTGCGCCGGTCCCTTCACTTGATGCCGTTCGCGATGCCGCTCATCATTTCGTGAGGCTGAACACCGGCTCCCACTTCATGGTCCCTGAAGCTGAGCACATGCCCCGATGCGTGGGATCGTTCACGGGTTGGTATCTCCATCGAGTCAACCCAATTATTCTTGAGGAAAGAAGGGTGCTTCTTGGTCATGATGCCCCTCCTCAGGTTCCGGCCACGGGAGCTACGCTGCGACCGCGAGCTCCGGTCCGCTTCCTTCTGAGGGATACCGTCACCGCGCTCATTCCGGGGGAGTCGGGGGTGGATCTTACTCCAACAGCTGGTATGCCCCTGGGTACTCGATCGCGGGGTAGACGGGCTCCGGTAACAGCGCCACCACCCGAGGCAGCCTCGTCCCTCTTGGCATCGACAATGGTGGTATCATCCTCGGTTGTGGCACCAAGTGAGGGTAATAGGGATGGGGGTGTTGAAGGCGACGTGGGCCGCCGCCGCACCAAGGCTCCATGGGGAAAGAAACGGTCGTCTTCGGCGGCCGGTTCTGGATCTAAGAGGCGGAGGAGGGTGGCCACCAACTTACTTGATTCTTTAACGGAGTCTGAGCCCATACTTCCAGATGAGTCGTTGGTCGTGCAAGAGTCGGACGCTGGTCTTCTTTTCCCGGGCTCGGCTGCCGAGGAGGCCGCACAATTGGCTGAGGCTATAAGACGTTCCCAAGATGTGTCCCAGAATGTCAGGGTTCCGAAGAAGCCCTATCCTGCCGTAATCTTTTATGAAGACCCTTCGTGGATCCGGCGGCGGTTTATTGGCCCCTTGGAGGAGTGGGGTGAAAGGGCGCTGAAGCAGGCCGTCTCGGAGGATGCTGCGGACGCGCTCTCTGTTAGTTATATGTATGCCCTAAAGGCCATTACTGTACATACGATGTATATTGTAATGGATGCTTGGACATATATAGGGAGGACTTTCTTGCTCGACATGATAGTATGCTATCTGGTTGTACTTTATCTTAACATGTACTCTGATTGTCTCTATATTACATGTTGATAAAGCCCTTAGGATATGTACTCGACTACTGGGACTATGATGAGATCATACTAGTGGGGTCACGGTAGTCGACAAGTACATCATATAACTGTTCCATGTCGAGGGTGTATCGAGACAGGGCATCGATACACCAGAGTAGACTAGCGTATACGCATCTTGACCCATATGATGGGCGATGGATGATCCCATATCCATCGGTGTTTGACATCAAGGATGGTGTACGGGTGCTCAGTGGAGACTGGGTATACTGGACGGACTCGCCGAGAACTCCTAGATGGTATTATACCTCACGTCGGATGGCAGTTCTCCGGTGACATTGGTACAGAGTAGTCTGTTGACCCGAGATCGTGATAGAGTCTTGTGTGATTCCCACTGTGCTTTGATTTCCATCATATCACGTCCAAGAGGGCGTGCAAAAATGTGGCTTTTGGGTACAGTCCCGAATCATATGGAGGCAATGAGCGATAGGAGGGGATTCATCTCTCTCGGTATAGGGAGTTGATGTTGTGATGTGTTCGATTGGCTATAACCGGAAATCCCTGGCCAGGGTTGCTGAGATTTACTGGTAAGTGTTATCAGTAGTTTCTCGAACTGTTATAGACCTCATATCGACACGACTTATCGAGCTATTGGGGTCTGACGTTTACCACCCCTAGGCGAGATATACGACATATCAGACGACGAGACCGGACTGTACGGGAGTGTTACTGATTGGATTCACGGGAGAATGTACAGGCTTGCTTGTTGATCTTCTGAGCGCTCAATACTTGGGTGGCTGTTACGTTTAGCTGACCGCTTGCAGGTTGTGGGTGTTTGATATGATCATCACCTACTGCCGGCGTATTGACGATTCTTTAGAGTCCTACACAGAGGTTTCTTGGCTCAGGCAAAAAGGAGTAGGAGCACATATGTGATATGTGCGGGACCGAGGATAATGCGATATGTGATACCGTATTCAATTCTCGTGATATTTGATATCAGCCGGGTCATCGGATCAAGTGTTGATTCGATGAATCGGTAAATGTGATATTAGTCGGTTATATGCGATATAGCCGGATTGTCGGATCAAGTGTTGATTCGATAATTTAATGTATAATAATATATATGATATATTAAATTACATTAACTAATATTAGCTCACTAAAATATTCTTTTTCTCACTCGGGTAATACATTGATATATATGCGATATATGTTAATTGTATTATTTTATTTTGTTACAATAAATATTATATATGTGATATATAATATTATAACATGATATGATTATTAATGCAACATGTTTAGTGGAGATTAAACTTGGTTAGGGTTTGATTTGGGTTAATCATTTCTAGAAGTTTCTAGAAGGTTTTTTTTTTGGAAAAGATATTTTGCAAGATATTTCTTTAACTTAACCCTAACCCTTAACCCTAGTAAAATCTCTACAATGGTTACTTGAACCATGGTTTCATTTCTAACCTTATCAAGACTATCATTATTCATCACAGAAGGTTTTTAATGATATTATTCATCATCTTCTTCCTTCTTCTTCCTTTGAGCAAAAGCTTTCTAGCTTTTTGCTTTGTGATGAAAATGAGTGAGAATATGAAAACAAATTAGAACAAAAATCCTACTTCATCATCCTCATCTATCCTTGCCATTTAGATGAAGGTGTTCACTTCATATTATGATTGTTAGCTTGTGTTAATGAAACTTCAAGGTAGATCATTTTTGTATCGAAGATCGGAAGCAAGACTGCATCTTTCTCTTCGTGGAACCTCTCGAGAGTCCAGAACACGATGATCGCAACGAAGGGACTTCAACACGGAGCTTAAGAAGTGAAGGACCGGATCTACAAAGGTTGTAATCCCTCTCACTTAATGTTAAAATGTTTAACATGCTAGTTTTCGCCAAATCTCTAGTTTAAAGATCCGGTTTTGGGTTGTTCGGCACGGCTAATTTTTTAATCGGGCATGGTTGATGCCTTGTAGACCCTTGTGCGTGTGCCCAGCATCCCTAAAGTGGTATCAGAGATAAGCTAGAGCTTTAGGCGAAGTCTAAGCGAAGTTTAAAGTCCGATCGAACCCGGAAACCCCGATGTTTACCCCTCTCTGGACTTTTTTCAAAAATGTGTTTTTTTATGAATTAAAAATGCTCAGAAAAACAAGCAGGAAAAACTAAGAATTACTGTGAAGTACGGTCCACTAATTCACTTATTTGACCGTGGAACCGCGGCCAAACCAAGGGTTTGGCGGCGGTTCCGCGGCCAAAATTTGGACTTATTCTCTCATATTTCATGTATTTATTCTTAGGTCCTTTCTTGTCATTTTTTTCTGGGAATATTTTAATTCCACTCAAGTGTTGAGTTTTCTAGGGTTGTATTGGGGACTCGTTGATTCGATCGGATAATTTAACTTCGTTTAGTTTTGTCCGGATAATTTTAGAAACTGTTAAAAAGTTCGAACGGATATCAATAACTCACTTTTTCCCCTGTCGGAAAATTTTTCAAAAGTTGGATTTTTTCTCGAGTTTGAAACTTTCGTAAAGTCATGCAAGTAACGCGGTGGACCCTCTAGAAGACAACAAACCTTAACTCGATTATGTGACCGTCTTGAACTGCCTCTAAACCTTAGGGTTTGCGGCAGTACGGTGTGCCACATGTGAGGCGTTGGCTTGACCCTTCTACGGCTGGACCATTGGTACTGTGGCATGTGATGGATGTTTTTAAACTAAAATGCTGGGTTTATAATTGTTAGGCATGCGATGTCTAAGGAATTCATTTGGTTAGGCATGTGATGTCTAAGAAGGTTGCGGATTCCAACTGTTGTAGTTTTACACTTTCTTTTCTGTGACCGTAAGCGTAGTATGTGGTGTATCGCCGGCTTCGTTGCTATACATCAACGACAATCGGGATACGCATACTTGCTTACGTTGATGATATGAGATATTATGTGTTGATGTGATATGTTATATTGGATCGTCGCGTTCTGAATAGCCGGGGTTTTATGTGAGATGAGAGTTTTTTCTTTTTCATTCATGTAAAATTCATTTGTATGTAATATTCTTTTATTGGGGCACTTCCGGGCTGAGGATAATGTCACCATTGTATATTATTTACTTTTCCGCATTAGGTAGACCCAAGGTGGGGAGCACAAGTAACCGGGTTCTAGGGTCCAGTGGGACACCATCTCGAGGAGTCGAGACCGGGTCTCCTAACCCTAGAATTAGCAGTGTTACTTGCCGCTCTCGTAAGGGTCTAGGGATGTGGGTTTGGCTATTCATCGCGACCGTGGAATCCGTGTTTTATACAGGCTCGTATTGAAAACACGGACATCCTAGTATATCCAATATTTCATATATGTTCTTCTGCTGCAATGTTCTGTGATGAGATCATATTACTGCCTGAGACGAATGTTTATATTATATATATGAGATATATGTTATATTGCAGATTTCGTTTCAAATGTGATGCGTGTGAAGCATAATAAAATGGGACTTCATTAATGAGATTAATGAACTAAATGAAACCTAAAGAAGTTGTAGAAACTTGTTCAAAAACTGGTAGCTCTAATTCTTGCTTTGCATAGCGGTGTTCCTTGTAGAACATCCAGCACCTTATTCGATAAGGAAAGAGCCGAAATCCCTTCACCGGGAGTGACCTCTTTAGTGAAACTAGCAGATGCTACAAACTCGGTTTGTCTTTTGATTGCTTCTATAGTTCTTGCTTTGCACAACGATATTTGTGAAATATCATGCACCTTATTCGATGAGGAAAGGGCCGACGATCCCTTCACCGGGAGTGACCCCTTTAGCAAAACTAGAAAAGCCTAAAAAACACTCCATTTAAAATCACTCGATTCTACAACGATATCAAGTTCATTACGCAAAGGGTTTTCTTAAAAACCCGTCGTAGCCCTCCGTCATTTCAGATAAGTACTACTTAGTATTCATTCTGCGGCAGTTTGGCATTCGTCAAGGCGTAGTGTACGGTAGCTAACTAGTGATTATCTGCTAGCATACGATACGATTGGATTAGGGTATTCGTACGGCGTTGTTTGGCATTCGTCAAGGGTCGTGCGGGTGGGTTTAATTCAATCAGGAAATGTACGGGTTGAACTTGACTAGCGGACTATGGGTGGTTTGGCATTCGTCAAGGTCATAGGACGCTAGGGGTAAAATATTATTGGGAATTTCAAGTGTTGAAATTTGCAATGAGATTGCATACCTTCTATGAGATAGTTGGATCCCGATACCCGCTGCGAGTAAGAGTTACTCCTGGGAGAGTTTTACACATTACAATTAGCCGATCAAGTAGGTGTCTAGAAAGGTGTTAACGGGGTGACGCCCCTGGGAAAACGAGGTTTACTTTAATTAGGTTCGTGCGAAAGCACGGGGGACCTCCCTCAAAGTACCGGCACTGGCCTGGCTGAAAGATTGGTGAACTTGTAGCGTGTAATTAATCCCGGCTAGTCTTTCCTTTTAGGGTTTGAAGGAAGATTTGACTAAAACAGTGGGAGACATCCTGATTAGATATATTAGATAACCAATCTAATTTTGCAAGAGCATACGCTGAGTGTTTTCTTCTCTCTCTCTCCAGGTAGCGACCATATCACGCCTTAATCAAGATAATAAAACGGATGAATTGACCGAACCCGCTTGTTATACTGAGCTGGGGAACGTTGGTCCAGCTCCAACTTATAATTGTTATAAGACAGAGCAGGAAATTAGGGAATACCAGATTTCCCGTGCCGCCCAAACGAAGAAAGTGCATGCTGATGCATCTTCTTCGGGTGTGTTCATTACAGAGAACTGTTTCTCAGTATCCTTTACGTCCTGGATATGAGATACTGGATCAGGATCCCGCATATGTAATCTGTTATATGGGATACAGATAGGTAGAGAACTGAGAACGGGTGATAAGTTTCTTAAGATAGAAAACGGTTGCAGCCAAGTCTGTTGGTCACTATCACCCTATATTACCAGAATACATTGATTCTGAACGAATGTTATTAGATACCGAACCTGATATACAATATCATATCAGTCTCTTTATTAGTAAAGAAAGGATATAATTTTGTATTGTTGGATAATGTTTTGAACATTTCCTATATTAAGAGTTGATCGGTTCAGGCACGTTATCTAAAAGCATTGACGTTCTAAATCAAACTACAGTTCTTAGTATACAGAACACACACGAGAGGAAGAGTTCAGAAATGAATGAATCCTTCTTGAGGCATTGTAGACTAGGTCATATCAATGCGACCCGACAGGCTGAAGTTACATATAGATGCATATTTAAATTAGTTTGAATTTACATCTTGTGAAACTTGTCGGTCATGTCACAAAGATACGATGACCATAGCTCTGTTTATTGCAAACAGAGAAAGAGTTAGTGAACTCTTGGGATTGATACATGCTGATGTATGAAAGTCTCCTGTCTACACATGCCAAGACCGGTTCTTTGTACTTCATTACATTCTCTGATGATCTCTCAAGATTCAGACATATGTTCCTGTTGAAACACAAGTCCGAACCTTTTGAGATATTCACAGAATGTAAGTTAGAAGTAGAGAACCAAAATACGGGTATAAGTATTATGTCCTTTGATGAGATAAAGGAGGAGAATACTTGAGCACGGAATTCCTGGATTATTTTAAAGGAGAATGAGATTCTCTCTCAGCATTACTCCTCCGTATACACCATAGCACGATGGTATATCGGGGCGGAGCAATAGCACCCTATGTGATATGATGTGCTCTATGATGAGTACTACTGAGTTTCCTATTTCCTTTTGGGAGTTATGCACTTGAGAAGCTGCATACCTATTGAATAGGGTTCGAATCAAATCAGTTGCCTACCACTTCATATGTGATATGGAAAGGGAAGAGCCCATATCTTAAGTTTGTTAAGATTTAGGGTTGTCCGGCCTATGTCTAAAAAGCAAAATCCGGACAAGCTCGAGGCAAAGTAAGTTCTGTGGAAGTTTGTTGGATATCCCAAGCATTCACAAGGGAATATCTTCTACCAAACAGAGGAACAAAAGATGTTTTGTTTCTCAGCATGCCACCTTTGTGAAAGGGAATTTCTTATGGAAAAATTAGTGGTCATGAGGTAGAACTGGAAAGAGTTCCAGCTATACAAACTATAGCAGATGATTTGGTAGAACCGAAGGATTCAATAGTAACCAACGAACCTTAGCCTCTCCGCCGATCTAGTAGGGTTTCTCACCCACCTGAGAGATACTTCGGTTTCTCTATGATAGTGGGAGCGAGGATTGCATCATGAGATGATGACCCAACTAGTTTCGAGCAGGCCATCAGGAGTGGGACTCTGTAAGAATGGCTGGATGCTTAGTGATCTGAGATGGAATCCTTATACACCAACAACGTATGGACTTTGGTTGCTTTATCTAAAGGGTTAAATCCCCATCAGAAACAAGTATATCTTGAGAAGATTACTTGGTGTACATGGAAAAGTCGAGACTTTCAAAGCTATGCATAAGTCCATCCAGATCCTACTTGCCACTGCTACATACCATGACTACGATATCTGGTGGTTGGGTGTCATGACTGCTTTTCTAAATGATGTTTTAGAAGAGAACATCTAAAAGTACACAGCCAGAGGGCTTCGTAAACAGTGGGAGCAGCGGAAACGTGTGCAAGATGCTTTATATGATAAAGCAGGCATCGTGGAGTTGGAACGTCTATTTTGATGTGGTAGTCAAGGAGTTTGACTTCATCAAAATGGTAGATGAACCTTGTATATACAAAAAGGTAGTAGGGAGTATGGTGGTGATCTTCGTAGAGTACGTAGATGACATACTCTTGATGAGGAAGGAGTTTCCTATGCTACCCTCGGTCAATCTCCGCTTATCACAAAGATTCTCCATATAGGATCAAAGTGATACCTCCTAAATCCTGGGTTTTGGATCTATGAGATAGATCTAATTGGATGTTAGGATACTCACTAGTTGTAGTGAGATGGTATCAATCAATCCTGGGGAGAATCACTGGAAAGGTTCCAGGGTGATAAGGACGACTGAATGTCAGTCGCAGGCATTGTCTTTACCCTCAGTGGAGGGACGGTATGTTGGAAGAGTTCCAAGCTAGATACCGTGATTTACTAGACAATTAAAGGCAAGATACATCGTTACCAAGGATACTACCAAAGAGGCAGTCTGGATATATAAGTTCATGAGATGAACTTCGTTCCTACCATTGTGTGACAATGGAGTTGTGGCTTTTTGCCAAGGAACCCCCGTCCCATCAGAAATCCAGATATAATTCTTAGGCAGTATCACCTGATCATGGAGATGGTTGATCTCCAGGGAGATCGAGGTTAGGAGAGTAGACACAGAGGACAACAGCGCGGATCTACTCACAAAGGCCTTTTTCCCAAGTAGAGACTTTTATGGGATGGTTGAGTATGAGATACTTCAACCACAGCTAATTGTTGGGTATGTGATACCACAACAGATGGCCCTAGTGCAAGTGGGAGATTGTTAGTTATATGTATGCCCTAGAGGCCATTACTGTACATACGATGTATATTGTAATGGATGCTTGGACATATATAGGGAGGACTTTCTTGATAAAGCCCTTAGGATATGTACTCGACTACTGGGACTATGATGAGATCATACTAGTGGGGCCACGGTAGTCGACAAGTACATCATATAACTGTTCCTAGTCGAGGGTGTATCGAGACAGGGCATCGATACACCAGAGTAGACTAGCGTATACGCATCTTGACCCATATGATGGGCGATGGATGATCCCATATCCATCGGTGTTTGACATCAAGGATGGTGTACGGGTGCTCAGTGGAGACTGGGTATACTGGACGGACTCGCCGAGAACTCCCAGATGGTATTATACCTCACGTCGGATGGCAGTTCTCCGGTGACATTGGTACAGAGTAGTCTGTTGACCCGAGATCGTGATAGAGTCTTGTGTGATTCCCACTGTGCTTTGATTTCCATCATATCACGTCCAAGAGGGCGTGCAAAAAGGTGGCTTTTGGGTACAGTCCCGAATCACATGGAGGCAATGAGCGATAGGAGGGGATTCGTCTCTCCCGGTATAGGGAGTTGATGTTGTGCTGTGTTCGATTGGCTATAACCGGAAATCCCTGGCCAGGGTTGCTGAGATTTACTGGTAAGTGTTATCAGTAGTTTCTCGAACTGTTATAGACCTCATATCGACACGACTTATCGAGCTACTGGGGTCTGACGTTTACCACCCCTAGGCGAGATATACGACATATCAGACGACGAAACCGGACTGTACGGGAGTGTTACTGATTGGATTCAAAGGAGAATGTACAGGCTTGCTTGTTGATCTTCTGAGCGCTCAATACCTGGGTGGCTGTTACGTTTAGCTGACCGCTTGCAGCTTGTGGGTGTTTGATATGATCATCACCTACTACCGGCATATTGACGATTCTTTAGAGTCCTACACAGAGGTTTCTTGGCTCAGGCAAAACGGAGTAGGAGCACATATGTGATATGTGCGGGACTGAGGATAATGCGATATGTGATACCGTATTCTATTCTCGCGATATTTGATATCAGCCAGGTCATCGAATCAAGTGTTGATTCGATGAATCGGTAAATGTGATATTAGTTGGTTATATGCGATATAGCCGGATTGTCGGATCAAGTGTTGATTCGATAATTTAATGTATAATAATATATATGATATATTAAATTACATTAACTAATATTAGCTCACTAAAAGATTCTTTTTCTCGCTCGGGTAATACATTGATATATATGCGATATATGTTAATTGTATTATTTTATTTTGTTACAATAAATATTATATATGTGATATATAATATTGTAACATGGTATGGTTATTAATGCAACATGTTTAGTGGAGATTAAACTTGGTTAGGGTTTGATTTGGGTTAATCATTTCTAGAAGTTTCTAGAAGGTTTTCTTTTTTGTTTTGGAAAAGATATTTTGCAAGATATTTTTTTAACTTAACCCTAACCCTTGACCCTAGTAAAATGTCTACAATGGTTACTTGAACCATGGTTTCATTTCTAACCTTATCAAGACTATCATTATTCATCACAAAAGGTTTCTAATGATATTATTCATCATCTTCTTCCTTCTTCTTCCTTTGAGCAAAAGCTTTCTAGCTTTTTGCTTTGTGATGAAAATGAGTGAGAATATGAAAACAAATGAGAGCAAAAATCCTACTTCATCATCCTCATCTATCCTTGCCATTTAGATGAAGGTGTTCACTTCATATTATGAGTGTTAGCTTGTGTTAACGAAACTTCAAGGTAGATCATCTTTGTATCGAAGATCGGAAGCAAGACTGCATCTTTCTCTTCGTGGAACCTCTCGAGAGTCCAGAACACGATGATCGCAGCGAAGGGACTTCAACACGGAGCTTAAGAAGTGAAGGACCGGATCTACAAAGGTTGTAATCCCTCTCACTTAATGTTAAAGTGTTTAACATGCTAGTTTTTGCCAAATCTCTAGTTTAAAGATCCGGTTTTGGGTTGTTCGGCACGGCTAATTTTTTAATCGTGGATGGTTGATGCCTTGTAGAGCCTTGTGCGTGTGCCCAGCATCCCTACACTCTCCTTATGGACCGAAGGCCATGAGTCCACCCTCGAACCCCGACGAGCACGCCTCCTTGAGAAGGAGCATCGGCTTGAAGAAGCCATATTGAGGGCTTCCCTGCGCATTGGTATGTTTTTTTTTATACTTCTTCGTAGTTTTTTCAGATTGCTTATGCCCGTATATATGTATTCTTATTCTTGTGCGGATTGTGCAGAGTCCTCGGCGATGGGGGAGGTCCCTACGGGCTTGTTGCAGCTAGAGCCTGTTGACATTCCCGATGCAGCCTTACTCGATGTGGATGGGGCTGACAATGCTATTCCTCTTGCCATAGAGCCTCCAGTGGCTGTTCCTGATCATGGAGCGCTTGCTCCTTTGGTAGAGTCTCCTTTAGGGATTGCCTCCCCAATGACTTTTCTTGCAGGCGGCCCAGAGGCCGGAGGAGAGGTGGTCGGGACTACCCTCCCTTTGCTAGAGCCGGAAATCGTGCCGGAGGCCGTTGAAGCCGCCATCCCCCCGACTCAGAACGGGAGGAGTGTTGAAGGTAACCTTCTACATTTTAAATTAGCAATCTTTCTGTTGTCTGAACTCTTTTGTTTTCTCAGAATTGCGCGGGCTGGCGGCCTCTATCGCTGATTTGTCTCCCCGGCAATCGTTTCATCGTCTGCTGGAGATGGCAGCTCTGCAGGCGGTCTCTCCTCAGCGCATCGTCCTTTCCTCTGGGCAAGGTTAGCGTCGTTCGCTATTTTTTATTATAGCATTGTTGCTATTCCGTGAAATAACATTGATGTCTCTTACAGTTTTGAAGGCCGATGACGATGCCGAGGTCGTTGAAGGGCCAGGGGAACCTTCAGCTCCTACTTGCATGACCGTAGGTAAGTGAAATTTCAATATAGTCCCACTTGTTCTTTTGCTTAAGAGTTTTACTGACATTTTCCAAATCCGAACAGCCCTGCCAGCCCCTATAGCGCTGGAATCGCGTATCGCTATGCCGCCCGGTCCTTATGCTTTGCGAGCCTCAGACCGTCTGGCGAAATTAAGCCTTGACTCCTTGTCATCACTGATCGAGGAGCTTCGTGCGGGCAGTGTAATCACAGCCGAAGCGTTTGCTGCTGAAGCTAACGGTTCTCTTCCCTTTCTTGTTGTCTATCATAGCGAGGCCGTGGTGCAAGTCTGGGTTGAGTTTTGCCGTCAGGTGGAGGCTTGTCTGCACGTGCTTGAGTGTACCCGCCTTTCTTTGGAGGCTGTGGTTGCAAAGGCGGAGTTGTGGGGGCTGATAGCACGGTGCGCGGCAAATATGGCATCACGCGAGAAAAGGCTCGGCCGAAAATTCTCGGAAAGGGAGTTGGCCTCTAAGGCATTGAGCGAGCTTCAAACCAGCCTTACAGCCAAAGACAATAAAGCGTATGAACTCTGGCGGGTACTTCAAGAGTCTATCAGAGAGGTGGTGGCTCTTGATAAAGCTGTCGTGTTCACTCGCGAAAGGGTCGAGGCTCATAAGGTCACTGAGAAAGAGCTCGAAGGCCGGCTCGCCTCGTATCAGGCCCAGCAGGCTCAGGCGGAGGCTCGTCTTCTGACGATCTTGAATCATGAAGTCGTGGCCCAGCAAAAGCAGGATGAGCTAAAAAAATTGCTAAATCGCCCGCCGACTTGAAAAACTTGTATCTTTTCCTTTCTTTTTGTACACACTCCAAAATGAGAGTATCTTCCTTTTGTTCTTTCACGAATTGTACTTTGTATTCATTTTGGTTTATGAATAAAGACATATTTTTCTTTTCAATGGTGTGTCTCTTTTTATTAAATGTGTTCTGCGAACGATTTATCTTGGTCTCCTTGCAGGGTAGCGACGGCTTTAGGATTCAGGGTTAAAATCTGCCTCCTAAAACTTTTGAGCTTTATGAGCCGTGAGGGTCTCATAAAGAGTTTTTCTCTCTACAAGTCGAGAAGATCCCGTAGGTGTAAGTTCTTCTTAAGAATCGTCAGGATTCCTAAGCGAGTTTTCCCCTGGGAGTCGTAAAGATCTCGCAAGAGAGTTTTCTTCCTTGCAGGTCGTGAGGACCCTCAAGTGCTAGGTGCGGTCACCCTTATCCGTATTTCATGGGGTCAGGGGTTGGTTTGGGATGGTTTCCAGGGTATCGTAGTTTAAAGTCATCGCGGTCAAGGTTAAGGACCTCATAGTCCGTGGGTTTAAGGACTCAACAGTCCAATGTTAGTTTTAAGACGTCACGGTCAAGGTTAAGGACCTCATAGTCCGTGGATTTAAGGACTCCACAGTCCAATGTTAGTTTTAAGACATCACGGTCAAGGTTATGGACCTCATAGTCCGTGGATTTAAGGACTCCACAGTCCAATGTTAGTTTTAAAACATCACGGTCAAGGTTAAGGACCTCATACTCCGTGGATTTAAGGACTCCACAGTCCGATGTTAGTTTTAAGACATCACGGTCAAGGTTAAGGACCTCATAGTCCGTGGATTTAAGGACTCCACAGTCCGATGTTAGTTTTAAGACATCACGGTCAAGGTTAAGGACCTCATAGTCCGTGGATTTAAGAACTCCACAGTCCACGAAATGTGTGGTTGCTGGGACCCGTCACCTCTTTGAAGACGTTGAGGAATTACAACGCCAAATATCAAAGGAGTGAAGAGATGTACCCTTTAACCAAGGTAAAATCAGTCTAGAATCATCATGGTTGATCGTTAGTTTTAAGACATTACGGTTGAGGTTAAGGACATCATAGTCCGTAGATTTTAAGGACTCCACAGTCCAGTGTTTGCTCTGGATGCTTCACACGGGTTCACTGCCGTGTTCGGCGAGGACCAGGCTCCACTCTGGGCGTTTTCCACGGGGTCAAAGAGTGACGTTATCCGCATTCCACGTAACCAGGAGTTTTGCTCTAGATGCTTAACACGGGTTCACTGCCGTGTTCGGCGAGGACTAGGTTCCGCTCTGGATGCTTCACACGGGTTCACTGCCGTGCTCTGCGAGGACCAGGATCCGCTCTGGGTGTTTTCCGCGGGGTCAAAGAGTAATGTTATCCGCGTTCCACGTAACCAGGAATTTTGCTCTAGATTCTTCACATGGGTTCACTGCCGTGCTCGGCGAGGACTAGGCTCCGCTCTGGATGCTTCACACGGGTTCACTGCCGTGCTCTGCGAGGACCAGGATCCGCTCTGGGTGTTTTCCGTGGGGTCAAAGAGTGAAGTTATCCACGTTCCACGTAACTAGGAATTTTTCTATAGATGCTTCACATGGGTTCACTGTCGTGCTCGGCGAGGACTAGGCTCCACTCTGGATGCTTCACACGGGTTCACTGCCGTGCTCTGCGAGGACCAGGACCCGCTCTGGGCATTTTCCGCGGGGTCAAAGAGTGACGTTATCCGCGTTCTACGTAACCAGGAATTTTGCTCTAGATGCTTCACACGGGTTCACTGCCGTGCTCGGCGAGGACTAGGCTCCGCTCTGGATGCTTCACACGGGTTCACTGCCGTGCTCTGAGAGGACCAGGATCCGCTCTGGACGTTTTCTACGGGGTCAAAGAGTGACGTTATCCGCGTTTCACGTAACCAGGAATTTTTCTCTGGATGCTTCCCACGGGTTCACTGCCGTGTTCTGCGAGGACCAGGCTCCGCTCTGGACGTTTTCCACGGGGTCAAAGAGTGACGTTATCCGCATTCCACGTAACCAGGAATTTTGCTCTGGATGCTTCCCACGGGTTCACTGCCATGTTCTGCGAGGATCAGGCTCCGCTCTGGACATTTTCCATGGGGTCAAATAGTGACGTTATCCGCGTTCCACGTAACCAGGAATTTTGCTGATTGTATCCGCATTTCACGGAGTTGGGATTTGACTCTCGGTCATCTGTACACCGTCAAGTCATGGAACTGGGAATTGCCGTTGTTCTGCTTTTCTTGATATTGTGTATGCTGCAATGAGACGAACGTCGAGATGATCTCTAAGCTATCTGTGACTCATCGAGATTTGGCTTCTTCTTCTTATGAAACCTGGGATAGGAGGAGTGCGATTCCTTCTTTGTTTGCGCCCCTGGATTGTATATAGGGATTGATGTAATATCACCTGTAGGGCATAAATTTCATTTTTTGTTTTATTTCTTTTTCCGCGATGCTCTATCATTTCAGCTTTTATATCACGAGGGTCGCGATTGCCCCATCATTTCAGCTATTTTTCGCGGTGCCCAATCATTTCGGCTATATATTTTATTTTTACTCGCTGCTTTTTATTGCGAGTTGCCCCATCATTTCGGCTATTTTTCATGCATACATTTTTACTTGCTGCTTTTTATTGCAAGCTGCCCCATCATTTCGGCTATTTCATATGCATGTGTGGCTCGCTAGCCTTTTCGCTGCAAGCTTGGATTTTAGACACCGATTTCGGCATCAGCATCGCTACAACTGGGACGTTGCCAGGAGCGAATCATCATTTTCCTTTGTCAATGTTGAACAAAGGTGTCTTAGTAAATAGGGTTAAGGGTCCTGTCGACTAAGGCTTTTGACTTCATGAGCCGTAAGGGTCTCACAAAGGTATTTATCCTTACAAGTCGTGAGGATCTTGTAGGTGTGTTTTCTCCTTGGGAATCGTGAGGATTCCTAAGTGCATGTCCTCTTGCAAGTCGTAAGGATCTTACAAAAGGGTTTTCTCCTTATAAGTCGAGATGACCTACAAGGGTTGTTCGCCATATGAACATATCCCTAGTCACGGATGGGACTTGGTTAGGGAAATGTTTATTCGCGCCCGTGGATTGTATACAAGGGTCAGTATTGAGCCACTTGTAGGGCATAAATTGAAGGTTGTGAGGGTTGCTTAAGCACAGGTTTAGGTCTCTGTAACTTAAGACTTTCAAATCTTATGAGCCGTGAGGGTCCCATAAGAGGGTTCTCCTTACGATTCGTGAGGTTCTCGCAAGTGTAATTTCTCCCTAGGAATCGTGAGGACTCCTAAATGTGTTGCTCCCTTATGAGTCGTAAGGATCTCACGCGGGTGATTTCTCCTTACAAGGTCGTGAGGACCCTGCAAGTGCCCTTTTAACGAGGTTGCGCCCTTTCTGGTTTTCAAAAACACTCGCCGGTAGCCATGCTGTTTTTACTCACGGAGCCCTTCCGGGTTTTCATCCGTGACTATTTTGCTTATGGACATACCGTTATTATTATTTTTTTATTTTTTAATTATTTTTTTATCGGCTTTGAGATACTGCAATCCACCGTAGTTTATCGACATCTCGGTCAACAGCTAGTTTTAGGACATAGTGGTCCATTGTTAGTTTAAGAACGTTTCGGTCCGTTGCTAGTTTAAGGACATTTCGGTCCGTCGTTAATTTAAGGACGTTTCGGTCCGTTGTTAGTTTAAGGACATTTCAGTCCGTTGTTAGTTTGAGGACATTTCGGTCTGTTGTTAGTTTGAGGACGTTTCGGTCCATTGTTAAGTAAGCCGGTTACTGCTTATAGAGTTTGGGCTTAGGAAGATAGCGAGCTGACATGGTCGTCGTCGTCTATCATTGACCTAGGCCGCGACTCGTCAAGCGTAGTACTTCTTTACGAAGCGACCGTTTATTGGCCTGAAGGGTCTTTCACCATGCATGTCCATGAGTAGGTAGGATCCACCCTGGTAGACCTTGTCTATGATATACGGGCCTTCATAGTTCGGTTCGAATTTTCCCCGCTTGGCGCGATTGGGGATCATAGGTCTTTTGACCGCTAGCACGAGTTCGCCTTGGCGGAATGTCCTTGGCCTGGTCAATCTTTCGTATGAGCGTGTCATCTTTGCTTTGTAAGCCTCCAGATTTTGTTGCACTATGAGCCGGGTCTCATCAAGGGCATCAAGCTCCTCAAGCCGAAGGTGAGCATTTTCTTCGTCCGTCGGCTCGTAGTGGACCGCCACTTGTAGAGAGGGTAACTCTATCTCGAGGGGGATTACTGCTTTTGTACCGAATACCAACGCATATGGCATTGTGTTCGTGGCCGTTTTGAACGTAGTTCGATATGTCCAGAGAGCTTCTTGCAGTCTCTCGTGCCAGTCCTTTTTGTTTCGGGACACCGTCTTCTTCACGATCTTTGTCAAGGTTTTGTTGAAAGCCTCAGCTAGACCGTTAGCTCGTGGATTGTAAACTGAGGAATATCTCCAGTCTATGTTGTGTTGCTGCGCGAAGCGACTAATCTTGTGGCTTCTGTAGGCTGGCCCGTTATCGGAAATGATCCGTCGCGGAGTTCCAAACCGATAGATGACGTGCGTCTTGAAGAAATGGAGAATATTTTCCATCTTCACTTCCCTTAACGGTACTGCTTCTGCCCATTTGGAGAAGTAAATAGTTGTCTCCAAAATAAATCTATGTCCTCTGGATGATGCTGGCTCGATGGGGCCGATTATGTCAGTTAGCCACCGTTGGATGTAGTGGATTTGGGTGCTGATGGATAAAGTTCCCATGGATTTGGCACGAGTGGCATTGCTTCGCATACTCGAGGCAGTCCTGGATCATTGTGGCCCAATAATAACCCATTCGTTTGATCTTCAGCTTCATCTTCGGGCCTGCTTGGTGAGAACCGCAGAGTCCGTCGTGAACTTCCTGAACGACTCTTTTCGCTTCGTCAGGTCCCAGGCATCTCAACCACAGAGAATCGAATGACCTCTTGTACAAAGTATCGTTGACGAAGGCGAAAGACAGAGTTCGTTTCATGAGCTGATGTCTTGAGGACGCATCTTCGGGCGTTCGACGGGATTTGAAGTATTCTATGAAGTCTTCTCTCCAATCTCCGACCTCCTCTTGGTCATTCATTTGCAGGGTCGTCTGCTCAGTCGCTCCCCTTTCCTCGGGAGATTCCGGAGATATTTGCGCAGGGGCAAGTACTTGACGGCTTTGTACCACGATCCTAACGTCATCGAGGTTCTCATCAGCCAGTTCTTTAGCGAGCTTGGCTAATGTATCCGCTTTGCTACTTTCCGCGCGCGGTATGTTTTCCAAAGTGTAGGAAGGGATTTGAGTCAGCAGTTGCTGTACTCTCTCTCCATACTTCACCAGCTCTGGCTTGCATGTCTGGTAGTCGCCGTTTACTTGACTAACGACCAGTTGGGAATCCCCGTATATGAGGAGGTTTTCAATTCCCATGTCGATGGCGATCTCTAGGCCTGCTATCAAAGCTTTATACTCGGCTTCATTGTTTTTCCTCGGCTCTGTTAAGGAGAAAGCAAAGCGCATTATCCCTCCTTGTGGAGTTACGAAGATGAGGCTTACCCCTGATTTGATTATAGGCGTGTTTTGCTTGCGCTTCTTCATGGAAGAGGCTCCATCGAAGTAAAGTTCCCATCGGGTATCACCACCGTTGATCGCATCAAACGCATGTTCGTCTGGTATCTCGCAATTCAGAAGAGAATCGGCTGGTATCGGATGCTCAGCGAGGAAGTCGGCGATGGCCTGGCCTTTCACTGCCTTAAGAGGCTGATAGGTTATCGAAAACTCCATTAAGAGCAAGGCCCATTTAGCGAGTCTCTCTGTCAATATGGCCTTCGACATTAAATATTTAAGGGGGTCCACCTTCGAAATGAGACGGACTTCATGCGCCAACGCGTAGTGTCTGAGCTTTGTTATCGCGAAGATCAACGCCAGGCAGTGTTTTTCGATGGGGGAGTAGTTGCTTTCTGCCCCCAGTAGAACTCGACTTAACTAGTAGAGTGCTCTTTCTTTCCCTTGATTGTTTTCTTGCGCCCATAATGCGCCTAAGGAACCTTCGAGGGCGGTTGTATAAAGAATGAGTGGCTTTCCCTTGACCGGAGCAGCCAACACTGGCGGGTTCTGCAGGTATTGCTTGATCTCGTCTAGCGCGCTTTGGCATTTTTTGGTCCTAGACGAACGGGGTTCCCTTCTTCATCAGGTGACTGTATGGGCGGCATTTGCCTGAAAGGTTGGCTATAAATCGCCGGATGTACGCGAGCTTCCCCTGGAGAGACCACAATTGTTTGAGAGTCCTTGGCGGTGGCATTTCCATGATCGCCTTGATCTTCGACGGATCTATCTCAATGCCTCGGTGCCGGACAATGAATCCTAGGAATTTGCCTGAGGACACCCCGAACGCGCATTTGAGAGGGTTCATCTTCAAGTTGTATTGCCGAAGGCGTTGAAATACAGTTTTCAGATGCTCGAGATGTTCCTCGTATGATTTTCTTTTCACGACGAGGTCGTTGATATAGCATTCGACGATTTCATGTATGAGGTCATTGAAGATCTTCGTCATGGCCCTGTGATAGGTGGCACCGGCGTTCTTTAGACCGAAGGGCATCACCTTGTAGCAGAATATTCCCAGAGGGATCCGGAAAGCGGTGTGCTTCTGGTCTTCGGGGTGCATCTTTATCTGATTATATCCTGATGAGCCGTCCATGAAGGAGAAAACCTCGTGAGTGGACGTGTTATCTATCATCAGCTCGGTGACTGGCACTGGGAAATCATCCTTCGGGCAAGCTTTATTGAGATCCCGGAAGTCCACGCATATGCGCACTGTCCCATTTTTCTTCATTACCGGGATGATGTTGGCGATCCAGTCAGGATATTGAACTTCCTGGATAAACCCAGAATCGATCAGCTTCTTGACTTCGGCGTTGATGCTCATCTCAAGCTTGAGCCGCATTCTTCTCGGCACCTGTTTGACTGGCTTGACGTCTGGGGAAATTGCCAATTTATGCACAGCAATTTCTGGGTCTAGTCCTGGCATTTCAGAATAGTTCCATGCGAAGCAATCTCTATGCTGCATAAGCACGTCTTTTAACGCAGCCACCCTTTCTTCGGATAGTAGCTCACTGACGAACGTAGGCCTTGAGTCACTTGTCGTTCCCAAATCAATCTTCTTGAGGTTATCTGCAGTAGTGTGTATTCCATCTTCCAGCTCTTTGGGCGCCGGTGGAAACTCTGAGATCACCTCATCACCATTATTTTCGCAGCACTAAGGGAGGTCATCCATATTCTCGGGCTCTTCTTTTGATGTCGTTATCATATGACAGGTACGAGCTCACTTCCAAGACCGATGTGGATCTGGTTCTGCTCTTGTGGCTTTGGGTTCGTGCTTTTGTGGCGGCGTTACCCTCCAGCTGCTGGATAGAGCAAACCTGCCTTGCTGGTATTGGTCTTCGACCCAGTTCTTGAAAGTGAAGCAGTCTTCGATAGGGTGTCCTATGGCTCGGAGATAAGAGCAATAGCCCGGATGAGAGACCTCGTTAGCTTGCTCAGGGTGTTTAGACTCCGGAAGTGTAATCATTCGATGTTTTAAAGCGAGGTCAAGTATCTTCCGTGTTTTATTCTGAGGAAAAGAGTATGCCTGACTCATCTTTTTCATAAGAGACAAATCTGGACCGCTCAATTTCCGATCGCGTGACTTCTCGGTCCCACTTTGTCGCTGTCGAACGCCTTTTCTGCTCTTTGACTTGTTTCTACTTTTGTGTCAGGCCTTTTGCACAACAGGTTAACGGGGGGGAGTATTTTCGTCTTTGGCAGCCTGTTGAAGAAGACGTTGCGTCTTGGCTTTCTCGTAGATGGCCATCTCGCGATTATGGTCGTCCCGAGCTTTTTGACCCGCCTTCCTGATAAGCTTGTCCATTCGTTCTTCAAACGACGGACTCGGCATTTCGATCGCGGGATCTAGTTTTGATGAGGGGTTGGCATTTCCTGACAGGGCGTCCTCTTCTTCATCGAAGTTATATATGGCGTAGCTAACGTGGACTCGTTCCCGTTTCCCGGCTTTCACATATCCAAGCCCAAGCGTTTCCATTATCCCGTTGGGCAATTTGCGCTGAGTCCCAGGGACATCCCAAATCCTGTTATAGAATCGAGCTTGTCGAGTAGTCTGTTTTAAGGGTACCCCTTGGCGCTTCAATAGCCATTTCAATCCGTTTGTGTAATATCTGGGTAAACGGATGGGTTGAAGCTTGTTAAGTGTAGAATCCGCGCCATGCCAGATCTCTTTCTCCACTCTTGTTTCCGAGGATCGATAGAATAGGATCGCCTTTTCGCCTTTTCGCTTGGGAGGGACGTAAAACGTCTGCAGGTCTTGCACGTTGTGAGCTTCAAGCGCGTCAAGATCTTTGTAGTGCTCCCGCGGAATCATGGTGATTTGCAAACTCTGATCATCACTAGGGAATTCTTGTATTGGCGGCCGACTGGAGAACACGACATTAACCTCATCTTCTGAGTCACTTCCGAAGATCAATATGGGGGCGGACGGCCCCGGGTCGTTGCGTTGATACGGCCCAGAGTAAACTATCTCTTCTTCTTCTTCGGTATCACTCCCGAAAACCGGGATGGTGGCAGCGGTTTTGTTCTCCGGTTTGTGACACATCTCTGTGTCCTCGAAATCTGGCAAAAAGTACTTTGCATCTTCGTATTGGCGGACTTCGTTCACGGAGAATGGGTTTAGCTCACCTGTTACGGTATACTCGAGACCATCCTTGAAATACTTCATACACTGATGTTGCGTAGAAGGGATGATGTTGTACTCGTGTAACCAAGGCCGGCCGAGCAGAGCATTGTAACATGTCTTGGCATCTATGACGTGAAACTTAATGTCTGTGACGAGTAGCCCAAAGCGTAGCGTTAGTATTACAGACCCAAGAGTTCTCGACGATTGGGAGTCGAACCCGGAGATAGTGATCTTGTCCCGAGCAAGGTGCTGGACGCCCATGCAAATTTCCTTTAACACCCGCACGTTGAGGAGATTAACGGAAGACCCATTGTCAACCAAGATTTTGCTTATCTTTACATCGTGGTAATATCCAGAGACGTATAGGGGACGGTTGTGGTCTCACGTCCCAAGGAGCAGGTCTTCGTCACCGAAAGTGATATCGGTCGTGTGCACTTCTTCCAGTTCATCCTTCATCCTTTCTTCGGCGAGGAAGGCTTGGAATTGTTTGGGCTCTTGTAGCGCCTTGATTAATGAATCTCTCGCTTCCTTTGATAACAGGAGGGCGTCGAGAATGCTGAGCTGCGAGGGTAGCATCCTCAGGTGCGCTAGGATGTTGTAGTCCACCTTACTCTTCTTAAGCGGGTCCTTGGCAGTCAGCTCTTTCATAACTTGGTCATCTAAGGTGATATCCTTAGCGACCTTTTCCTTTCCCTTATCTTTTCTAGTTGAGGGTCCGAGATTCTTTTCTGGAAGCGTGTGATTGCGCAGCTGAATGTTTTCGCAGTCCTTCGGTTCTTCCTCTTTTCCTGAGGTGGACTCTTTAAAGAGGGGGCTAAGAGCCATTTCCTCGTCAGAGTCGCTCCCAAAGGTGAGAACCTGTGATCCTCCGGCGTTGACTGTGCGATAATTTCCAATAATTCTTTTGTGTCCTTCGGTCGTACTACTCTGCTCCCGACGAGTTCTGCGTTTTATTCGCTTAAAATGCTGCCGATGAGCAACATATCCCTGCCACCATGTCTTAAAGGCGTCGCACTCCTCAGTGGGGTGTGAAATCTTCCGATGATATGAGCAGTAATTAGGGTGCCTCTCCGCCTTATTGAGCGTGTTTTCTTCGGAGGGTGGTAGTTTCATTCCCATTGACATAGCTTTGGCAAACCTTTTCCTCGTCTTGAATATGTTTTTATCCGCGTCGGATGCCTTTCGATCTGGCGGGAGTACCTCCACTCTTTCGTTTAATCTCCTGCGCTTGGCTCCTTCTGATGCGGCCGTCTCACGCTCTTGGTCGGCTTTACTTTTCAACCGAATCTCGTCTAGAAAGGCGTCGATCATTTCGTCTGTTGGCCACACAAGCTCCGGTTCAGGCTCTGCCCCCAGCTTCTTAGTGCCGGGAGTTTTTTCCTCGTCCGTAAACGAGTGGGAGATGACATGACAACTCGCCACATATCCCTCGGATTCATCCGACGAGCTTTCTCCATTATCTTCCTCCTGAAAGACGTGGTTGAGGAAATCTTGGAGTGTGATGGGAGTTCACGCCTTTTGATTGTATTCCTCCAGCGCGTCAATCTGTTTCTGCAAGCCCGTACGCTTGTTGCCAGGCTTCACGGGCTTCTTAGATTTCTTCTTCCTTTTCTTTGCAGATTTCGACGGCTGGTTGTGAGTGCTCGGGCCATCACCACTGATCTTCGGAGTTGGGCGCGGCTTCAGCATCCTTTCAATGATCTGGGGTTCCAGCGGGTTCTTCCACCTGATCGCCGGACATGTTTCAAGATTGTTCAGCATCCTCTTGGTTTTTGCTGAAAGCACGATTTCCTATGGAGCTTCTTCAATGAAAGAACAAGTTGCCCCCGGTGTGTCCGTCTTCTTAGCAGTGTGAGGTTGTGGCGGGTTCACCTTCCATTTTTCGGACAGCGCAAACTTGCCCTGTAAGTATTGATCTTCAATCCATCCTTTGAAGACGAAGCAATCCTTAATCGGATGGCTTACCGTTTGATGGTAAGGGCAGTAGTTGGGGTTATTCACCTCACTGGGTTGCGGCGGTCGCCTTGGGTTTGGCAAGTTGATAAGCCTGTTGCGTACCGCCAGCTCGAATAACCTCTTCGTCTTATCCCGCGGGAATGAGTAGGGGCGCTTCATTTTCTCATTGTAATACCGCCGTCTTTCTTCCAGCTGATCCGCCAGCTTTGGGGCACTGGGTTGCTGTTGAGCGTTCGCAACGAAGGTTGCATTTCCTTTACCCTTGTCATTCCGAGGTTCTGGCTTCGGGGGAGACGGTCTGTGACCCATCTGGTCCATCTGGGCCAACTTGTCGATCAAAGCCTGGAACGTGGTGGGCTTAAAAAACATCATGAACTGTGAGATAGTTGCATGAGGATCTAGGGTACCCATGAACATGCCCACCGCGGGCGCCTCCTCAATGCGTTGTTCGCATTTCGACCACAAGTTTCGCCAGCGTATAGCGTACTGGACCCACGTCTCACCTGGTTTCACCCTGGCATTAATCAATGCCGTTATCGGAGTACGCTCGCTGGCACTCACGAATCGCTGAGTGAATAGCGACTCCATTTCAGCGAACGTCTTGATGGAATCGTTCGGGAGCTCAGAATACCATTCGAACGCTGTTTCTGACAAGCTGCCGACGAATTGGCGAAGCAAGAGCTTATCATCGCCACCAGTGTTGCCACAAAGCGCCCTGAACTGGGCCACATGTTGATGGGGATTGCCTGTCCCCTTATAGACATGGAATTTCGGTATTGTGTAGCCCGGCGGGTACTTGATCTGGTCATACCGGCTCGGATAGGTCGCCCCGTCCTGACAACTTGACCAGCTGCCTCAGTCGCCTGGTGAACCCGTATCTGCTCAGCTATATATTCGTCTAGGTCAGCTTTGGAGATTGTCTCCTCCTTGGCTGTTGACAGAGCGGGTGGAGGATTTGACGTTTCTCCCCTGTCGTCTTCAAGAACAGTTGGAGGATCTTCAGCAGGAGAATCTTGTTGGATTATCATTCCCACCATGTCCTGGAACAGGAGGGCCATTCGCTGTATATTGGCTGCTTGTTCGGCAGCCTCTTTATCCTTCTTCTCCAATATCCTGCGAAGGAACTCAGCGTCAGTTTCTTGCTCCTGGCGTTGATCAGATGACGCTTCGGGGCTTTCTTTCGGCCCAGTGAGTGCGGCCATCGCGGTCATCATTTCTTGGAGCTTCTGCTGTTGCTTCTGAGCTTTGGTCACTGACCGTGTAAGCGGTCTATGACCATTGGATGCACGGTTGTCCTCTTTTCCCAGCGCCATGTATACTGTATGCACCATCATGCCCCCAGACTTAGGGCATTTAGGATTATTGATCTTGACATTTGCTACAGGAGTGGGGACTCTATCCATCCTTCTTCTCTTTTGAGTAGTCGACGCGGAGGGAGCCGTTGCAGCGGGCACCCAAGCGGTTGTCGTTCTTTGGGGTTTGACGTGACGATTCTTTTCTTCCTGCACTTTCGCCTTTTTAGGTTGACGAGAGTGATCTTGGTCAATTACCGATTCTTGAACCTTCCGCCAGAGTTTATAAATTTTGGAGGACAGCCGTTGAGGAGGCTGTTCCGGCTTCTCTTCTGTAACGTTCTCCGCAGGTGGAGGGGATCTTTTGAGAACCGCAGTTGGCGAATTTCTGTGTACCCTGTTCAGAAGCTCGAAGTTGTTCCCGGTTGGAACAGCAGCCTCAATTTCCACCGTTGGAGATGGTGGAGTTAGTCCGAAGGGAGAGTTGCCCCCAGTCTTCCTTATCCGGCGCCAGTGGAAACGTCGGGCATGACGGGTTGTTGGGATTGATTCAGCGACGGCTTCGTCTTGCCCCCTGTTCTGGGGAGGGGCTGTTGCCGGTGTCAGCCTCTTGAAGACTGACGTTCGTTGAGAAGCCACAGATTTCTGAACGGGAGTGGGAACAGGGGTAGTCAGTCTTGCGAAGACCGACCCTCTGGGAGGAGAATCCGCCTTGACGACTTCGGGAGCAGCTGTCCTCTTTGGGATGGCCTTCTCAGGCATCACGGGCTTTTTGGCGGGCCCTTTAGAGTTCAGGCTCAGTCTAGTGAAGACCGAGGAGTTGGACGACCCGCTGAGAGGGGCCGTGAGAGTGGCAAGTCGATCAAAGACCGACTTCTTTGACGCTTCCGGTACGGGCATTGGGATGTTAATGTTCACCGGTGGGAGCATGGTCCCAAAGAATAGACCGGTGGTAGCTTGAGTCACTTTCTCCACATAGTAAATAGGGAAGCAGCCTGCGGTCCATATGCTACACCTCCAGGTGAGGCGGAGCGTCGGTTGCATTTGCAGTTGGAGCAGTTCGAGCAGTTTCCAGCCATTGATCCTTTTGCTTTCTGCAGCAAACGAAACACCAAGTCTTAGTACTTCGAAACCCAAGGGCAACCATTAGCAAATCGCGATTGGTTCGCGAATCACGACACACGAAGAGTGGAGTGGAAAGAGGAAAAGGTCCCACCGGGCGTGCCAGAATCTGTTCCCCTCCGAAAGACGGCGCGATGCAAGGACGTCTTGCCTGAGATTCGGGGCAGATGCTAATTGGTGCTATCCGTCCACCTCTCCGACGATACCAAGTTGATTTATGGCACCATGTATCGAAGGTTTAAACGGATGCGTCCGATGTAGCAAACTTCGTCAGATTCCCCCTCGCTTGAGGGGTTTTTGATTGTGGGGACGCTCTTACCTGCAGGCGCAAGCCCCTGCAGTTAATTACACTACCGCATCGCGGTAACAGCTTTCTCCTTCTCCAGATGATCACTTCATGTCGTGTCTGTTTGTTTTGTGTTTGGTTGCCCGTGGATTGTATACGGAGACTGAGTTATGTCGTTGCCCGTAGGGCATGGACTAGTCCAAATCCGTATTATCTTAGATTTGGGTTTGGGGGTTTGGGTTTAAGGATATGTTAATCTCGTTTGAGACTAGGATCGACTTAAACGTTTGTTAAGGATACGTTAGTATAGTTTTAGACTAAGATCAACTCAACGGGATCGTTTAGATCCGACAAGAGAGCGATTAGGGGAGCCCTGTTGTTTAGTTTAGTGACGTTGCGGTCAATAGGTAGTTTAAGGACAATGCGGTCCATTGTTACTTTTAAGACGTTGCGGTCAATAGGTAGTTTAAGGACGTCGTAGTCCGTAGATTTAAGGACTCCACAGTCCGATGTTAGTTTTAAGACATCACGGTCGAGATTAAGGACGTCATAGTCCGTTGTTAGTTTTAAGACATTCCGGTCAAGGTTAAGGACGTCATAGTCCGAGGGTTTGAGGACCCTACAGTCCAGCGTTAGTTTTAAGACATTACGGTCAAGATTAAGGACCTCATAGTCCATGGGTTTAAGGACCCCACAGTCCGGCGTTAGTTTTAAGACATTACGGTCAAGGTTAAGGACCTCATAGTCCATGAGTTTAAGGACCCCACAGTCCGTATCAATGTGTGATCATCGGGACCCGCCACCTCTTTCAAGACGTTGAGGAATTACAACGCCGAGTATCAAAGGAGTGAAGAGATGTACCCTTAAACCAAGGTAGATTAAGTGATCTGTAGTCCAATTTGGATACTAAGATCAATTATTATATTATGAGCCCATTGGCCCAGTTAAGTTTGAATTGAGGACTTATGGCCAGCTTGGGCTAAGTCCAGTTATGTTTGGGATATTGGCCCTCTGTTGGTTTATTGAAGGAGAGGCTTTGCCTCTGGAGACTTAGCCAATTGGGCTAAAGCTAGTGTCAAACACTAGAGACCAACAGTGTTGAACACTGGGAATAAGATTAACAAGTTAGTGTTAAACACTAAAAGATAATCAGTGTTAAACACTGGGAACAGAGTTTTCAAATTAGTGTTAAGCACTAAGGAGATCAGTGTTAAACACTTCAAATAGAGTTTTCCAAATTAATGTTAAACACTGAGCAAATCAGTGTTAAACACTGGCTACAGAGGTTTCAATTTAGTGTTAAACACTAAGGTAAGAGGGGTCACGTGTGAACACGTGAGAGCGCCCTGATTCCCTCTATTTTGTTCTGTTAAAAGTATTGAATACTTTGAAGTATCACGTGTTGTCACGTGATGAGAATTTTGGTGCTTGTCTGTTAAAGCTTCAGCCAAGGGGTCACGTGGTAGCACGTGATAGCGTCCTGCTTCCCTCTATTTTGTTCTACAGATAAGTGTTTAACACTTTTAGTTCTGAAAGCCCTCACGTGTGGGCACGTGATGGGGGCTTGCGATTTGATATGTTAGGATATTCATTAGGGGTCACGTGTCGACACGTGAGGGCGCCCTAAAGCTCTTTTATGTTTCTTTTTCTTTTGTGTGCTTTAGAGATCACGTGGGGCACATGAGGCATTGCCTCAAAGTTCTCTTTATAGATCTTCGCAGGAGCCACATGGTGACACGTGAGGTGTTTACTTCAGAGTTCTTTTCTGTGGATCTTTGCGAGAGTCACGTGGTAGCACGTAACTCTGCATGTTTTAAAGATCTGTTCATCTTTAGAGAATTAATTTCAGAGGAATTAAATTCATGTTTTCTTCTGAAGAATTATATTCTTAATTAGGGTTAAACCCTAATTTCTTTTCTTAAGGGAATTAAATTCCTGTGAGTTTGAGAGAATTATGTTCTCAATTAGGGTTAAACCCTAATTCTGTTCATTTTGAAGAAATTGAATTCCTATAACATAGGGTTAAACCCTAATTTTATCTCAAAGGAATTAAATTCCTATAATTCTGTTAGAATTAAATTCTCAGAACTCAGTTCCTCCTCTATGTTTTAGATCTGCATGGCAGGATCTCAACCCAATGAGAATTAAATTCTCAATTCATGGGGATATGTGCACTTTGCAGATCCTCAACCAGAGAAAGAACTAAGTTCTTTTTATATAAGAGTTAAACTCTTTTGAGAATTAAATTCTCTTTTGAAGCCTCCTTTTTCCTTTCTTACCTAAGGTTTTCCTTTTTGCAGAGAATCAAAGGTTCTATCTCTCTCTCTGTGTATCAAAAGAAAAGATCCAAAGGTGCCTTCTCTTCTTTTCTTGGCTCCTATTTATAGGAGAAGGAAGAGAATCAATCTGTTTAGTAAATCTCTCATTGAGAGATTTGATTTGTATATTGAGAGATTTGATTTATCTTCATCATTAATCTGGGCCTTTAGATTATTAGGTGAATTTTATTCACCATTGGATTTTAAATCCAAAGATATCTCTTTGTTATTTCCGTTAGATTTAGGGGGAAATATTTCCAAGTCCAAGATTTTTCCATAAATTGGTGATATTTAATCACTTTTAGATTTTTAATCCAACGATTTCAAATAATCCTTCTCCATTTTGGAAAGACTTGAAGGATCTTCCCTCAGAATTTCATTTTGTTAAAGAATAAGGCTTTTAAAGCCGGTCACGTGTGGCCATGTGACCCCTGGTCACGTGTAGGCACCTGACCCCTGGTCACGTGTAGGCACGTGACCCCTGGTCACGTGTAATCACGTGACCCCTGGAATGGGCTTCTCTTCTTCTGCGCTCTGTTCTCTGGCCGCTGCTCAGCCATCACGTGCCAACACGTGACCACTGGTCACGTGTGAGCACGTGATGCCTTTTCTGGAGCTTTTTCTTGAATGAGCTTTGTGCCGCTGTTTTGAGCGTCACGTGACAACTGGTCACGTATGAGCACGTGATGCCTCTTCTGAAGCTTCTCCTGATTTGTAATCAGGGAACAGGGCTGCACCAGCTTCTTCTCTGTATCATTCCCCACAGGTGAAGGAGTTCTCTTCAGCACTGCAGTAGGAGAGTTTCTGTGCACCTTGTTGAGCAGTTCAAAGCTGTTCTCGGTTGGAACAGCAGCATCGATCCCCACCGTTGGAGCTGGTGGAGTAAATCCAGAGGGAGAGCTGCCCCCAGCCTTTCGTACTCGGCGCCAGTGACGACGGCGAGCATGTTGCGTGGATGGTGTTGGTTCAGCCGCAGGGGTGACCTCCTCATTCTCCCTGTGTTGGTGAGAATTCGCTGTTATCAGCTTTTTAAAGACCGACGTCCGTTGAATGGGGACGGCCAACCGATCGAAAGCAGACTTCCGAGTAGGGGAAGCAACCTTGGTGATTTCGCCTGGAATGGGAGAAGGGTTGGTTATCCGCTTTGGGATAACGCCTTCTGGTATTGCAGGCTTCTTCATGGGCCCGTTGGAGCTCTGGCCTAGTCTGTTAAAAACCGAGGCAGTGGAGTTGGGCGACCCGTTGAGAGGGGCCACGGTAGTTGTAAGCCGATCAAAGACCGACTTCTTTAGAGCTTCTTGCGACGTCATAGGGGTATTGAAGCTCATCGGTGGGAGCATGGTCCCGAAGAATAGTCCAGTGGTGGCTTGAGTCACCTGCTCCACTGGCATCTTGAAAAGGGAGGCCGCTCGGGGCCCGTAAGTCATTCCTCCAGCTGGGACGGAATGAGAGTTGCAGTTGCAGGTAGTGCAGTTTGAAGCCATTGATCTTCTGTTTTCTGCACGAAGCAAGACACCAAATCTTAGTACCTCGAATCCACAGGCAACCACAGCAAACCGCGATTCGTTCGCGAACACGACACATGAAGTGTGGAGTGGAAAGAGGAAGAGGTCCCACCGGGCGTGCCAGAATCTGTTCCCCTCAGAAAGACGGCGCGACGAGAGACGTCTTGCCTGAGATTCGGGGCAGATGCTATTTGGTTTTATCCGTCCACCTCTCCGAAGATGCCAAGTTGATTTATGGCACCGTATATCAGAGGTTTAGACGGATGCGGCCGATGTAGCAGACTTCGTCAGATTCCCCCTGGCTTGAGGGGTTTTTGATTATGGGGATGCTCATCCCTGCAGGCGCAAGCCCCTGCAGTTAATTACGCTACCGCATCGCGGTGACAACTTTCTCCTTCTCCCGATGTTCACTTCGTGTCGTGGGTGTTTGTTTTGTTTGTGGTTGCCCGTGGATTGTATACGGAGACTAATTTATGTCGTCGCCCGTAGGACGTGGATCAGTCCAAATCCGTATTTTCTTAGATTTGGGTTTGGGGTTTTGGTTTAAGGATATGTTAGCCATATTTGAGGCTAAGATCGACTTAAACGTTTGTTAAGGATACGTTAGTCCAATTTGAGACTAAGATCAACTTAACGGGATCGTTTAGATCCAACAAAAGAGCATTTGGGGGCTCTATTGTTCTAGTTTAGGGACATAGTGGTCCATTACCAGTTTAGGGACATGGTGGTCCAACATTCCAATTTTGGGGACGAATATTGGTTTAAGGACATCATAGTCCATGAGTTTAAGGACCCCACAGTCCGTAGCAATATATGGTTGCCGGGACCCATCACCTCTCTGACGACGTTGAAGGATTACAACGACAAATATCAGAGGAGTTCAGAGATGTACCCTTAAACCGAGTGTAAATTGATTTGAGAGAGCAGTTGTGCTCGGTTCAATTTAATTTGAGGACTTATGGCCAGAATTGGGTTAAGTCCAGTTAGAAAAATGTCTAACATTTTATTTATATCTGGCCTGTTAGGCCTTTGATTGGGCTCTGCCCTTTTTTAATAATGCATAGCATTTGTTTTGGTTTGTTGGACCTTTTAATTGGGCTCTGCCCTTTTCTAATAATGCATTGCATTTAATAGTCTGACAGCGCGCCACGTGGCCAGTCAGGCGCTTTGCGCCGATTGAGAAGCGCAAGGCGCAAACTGATGTGGAGGTGACACGTGTCACACTCTGGTGAGCGCAAGTCTGTTAGCGCAGTGCGCTGCGCCAGTGCGCTGCGCTAGTGCGCTGCTGACACGTGGCGCGCTCTGATGACTTGCTCATTTTTTAAAGCGCAAGGCGCAGATTATTCTGGGGTTGACACGTGGCGCGCTCTGATGACTTGCGCCAATCCAAGAGCGCAATGCTCATTTTTTAAAGCGTAAGGCGCAGATTATTCTGGGGTTGACATGTGGCATGTTCTGGTGACTCTCGCCAACCCAAGAGCGCAGAGGCTCATTTCCGAAGTGCAAGGCACTGTTCCATAGCGCAGAGAGCATCTTGATCAAATTTAGATCAAAGAAAACAAGTTTTTCTTGTTCCAAAGATTTCAAGAACCAATGGTTCTGATTCTTATCAAAAGACAATGACTTTATATAGATCAAAAGATATAATCATGAAATAGATTACTTCTTTATTATTATTTTTTGTTGAAGATCTTGATCTTGTTCCTAGATCTTTGATCTTTTTTAGAAGAAATTCTTCTTTTTATCAGAGGTTTACCTTTGATTCTCTTCGAGTTCTTCTCAAAATTTTTAGAGGAGTTCTGTCTCTCTATCTCTCTGTATTTTAGAGTTGGAGTCTAGGGGCCTTTATATAGTGCCAATTGATTTGTTAAATCAGTTAAAGAGATCTTTCTCTGATTGATTTAGGGATGTTTCCCTACCGCTGGATCTTTGATCCTAGGGCTTCTGTTTTACAGAAGATAATCTTCTTGTTTCAACAAGATTAGAAAGATCTTTACAAAATTTTATTGTTTAAATTCTAGCACAGTTGACGCAAGCGCACCTGCGCTTGACACGTGTCGCGCAGCGCAACTGCGCTGACACGTGTCGCGCAGCGCAGAGCGCAAGTCAAATGAAGCGTTGCTTCCTTTATTATTTGAATTTTTAAAACAGAGCCTTGCTCTGATTAGGGAAAACAGAAGCGTTGCTTCATTTCGCGCCTTGGAATTTGAACAGAGCTTTGCTCTGATTGGAGGAAACAGAAGCGTTGCTTCATTTCCCGCCTTGGAATTTGAACAGAGCTTTGCTCTGATTGGGGGAAACAAACCGGCGACGAAGCAACGCATCGGCAACCTCTCTAGTCCCCCCTTCACTCCTTTGGTTAAACGAAACCCGTAAGTCCCATTCTATCACTCTTTCTATTTCTCTAAAATACGAAATTACAAAATCCGACGGGAATCGGAACAAATCCGATTTCCGATTCGGTTTTCTATAAAATTTCATTTCTCACCAATACATTCATGCCTAAATATCTTTATGTTGACTATTAAACATTTAACAATCAATTTGAACAAGTTTCATCACATGAAATGATAGCCTTTCCAATTTATCGTATTTTTCACTTAAATACCACAATGTTTCGATTTCACATTTAACCCCTTAACTTTGCTATACATTTAAAGTAGAGCACGAGGTAATGACTTACCTCCACACATACGCATATACAACCTAAAATGATATCATCAAAAACTTAGAATACGATAAAACAATACTTTCATTTAAATACCATATTCTTAATAAAATCATTTCTAAAAGTTTTAGTTTTGATACACTTTTAAATAAATACCTCTTATTAGGAAAACACGATAAGTTGTGGACATCGATCGTTTATCTAGACCTGATTTTGTGGTGTCTACACTAGGCAAGTGAGAAAAGGTAACTTTAAAAGGCCTGTCTCACGATTCGTGAGCGGATCCCTCCTTTCTTCATTTGTACTTACCTGGCCACAATTGGCGGTGAAGAGGCGATTTGAGGCTTCTAACGACTTGTCGTTTAGACCATTTAGAAATAGGCTAGTTGTCTTAGGAAACCCTAGAATCTAAAATACGGAAAATTACACTTTGCAAATAAATACATTTTACTTTATAAAACCGTTTTCTAAAGGATTAGTATTTTACAAGTTTTGCAAAGCGCCGATACAACCCATTCGGGATGGTACGGATTATCGCACATCCTCGGGCCTAGTAGTGCGAGATTCAGACCTCCGCAAGGAGCATTCGGTCTCGAAAGGTTTAAAATACGACATCTTAAGAAAAATGAGATTTTTGGAATATAAAATATTTATTAAAATTATTTTTGTATAAACATATGTATATTTATCATTTAAATATCTATTTTATTATAATATAAATTTTCCACCTTTTTCTAAAAAAATCACAAGAATAAATTTTACACTAAAATACCATGAACTTCAAATAAATCAGTATTACCGATAAATACCCTTATTTATAAAACTAGGATATTTTCAATAGAAATGTCACAACATAAAATCCACCCTCATTACAACTCTAAAGACGAACAATAAATACTTGAGGCGTATTTTGAAAAGTATATAAAAGTATTTTTACATAAAAACCCCTCAAGTTTTATAAACTATCCTAAGGACCCTAGCAATTATAAGACCTCGATTCACAATTCTGATTGTCTGACTCGGGTTTGAGTCTGATTAATCTGACTTGAATATGATTCAAGTTCAACCTATAATCTACAAGATTCCAATTCAATATGAACACATGAATCCATGAATACAATTATCAATTTATACAACTCGACCGAACCGAACCATGGATATATATTCCTTTTACATGATTCTCAGTATTCCATTTACATGACTCTACGGTTACAACCGTTTTCTGATATCATGGTTTCGGTCGGTCAGTCAATCAATCATACAACCAATACAATTTACAAGATAACAATACAAACAAGACATCGCGGGATTTAAGGGGTAGATTGGTACGGAAGGTGTTAAAGGTGGCACGAGGTGGTCAGATTAAGACACCTAACCTATATTCCGTTGATGTTGTACCGTAGCATAAACGGTTCCTTGTACTACACGTGCCTCTAGTCTCTGGCATATAAAGACTCCCCTCGTATACACTGGCATCCTTCTGTACCAAGCTACAAACAACAGCGTTAACACAACATTACAACAATAGTATACACTTTAAAAGATATCTTCTTATTCTGTCTTTTTCTACTTTCCCCTTACCTTTAGGACTTACCGAGCGACATGTTCGCTGACGACATTCTGTTTCTTTCTTCTTTGAATGTCGTCAGGTGATTTGGACCCGGCAGAGATCGAGCCATCGCAAGAAGACTTGGAGCAGTTTGCTGAAGACCCTGCACTTTAGTTTCATTATACACTTTTCCTCTCTGTACTTTTCATTTCCTGTTATGCCACTGTTTAGGCATCTTTTTATTTCAGTTGTATTTCCTTTCATACATTGTACAAAGAATGTTAAAAAATAAAAGTTGTTGTTCTTTTTATTTCTTTTCTCTTGTGTATTTATTTTATATTGCTTAGATACGCTTAGCGTATGTACTTCTGAGTATATATGTAGCGGACCTCGTCGCGTCCCCTTCGCCGTACACTGGAAAGCTGGGCGTGACTGGTTTTGTTGGTGGCCCATGCAGATCAGAGCTGTATGAAACCCTATCATGCAGTTCTGTTCTGCGTGAACAACCTAAGCAATATAACACAAGAACCAGCAGGGATCCTCTCGACCTGTAGGGAGAAAAACTCTTTATGAGACCCTCACGGCTCATAAAGCTCAAAAGTCTTAGGAGGCAGATCTTAACCCTGAATCCTAAGCCATCGCTGCCCTACAAAGAGATCAAGATAAATTGTCCGCAGAACACATTCAATAAAAAGGGGACACACCATTGAGAAGAAAAATATGTCTTTATTCATAAACCAAAATGGGTACAAAGTGCAATTCATGAGAGAACAAAAAGAAAATACTCTCGCTCAGGAGTATGTACAAAAAGAAAAAAAAGAAAGATAAAAGTTTTTCAAGCCGGCGAGCGATTTAGCAATTTCGCTAGCTCATCCTGCTTTTGTTGGGCCATAGCTTCATGATTCAGGATCGCCAGAAGACAGGCCTCCGCCTGAGCCTGCTGGGCCTGATACGAGGCGAGCCAGCCTTCAAGTTCTTTCTCGGTGGCCTTGTAGGCCTCGACCCTTTCACGAGTGATCGTGGCAACCTTATCAAGAGCCACCACCTCTTTGATAGACTCTTGAAGCACCCGCCAGAGTTCATATGCTTTGTTGGCCTTGGCGGTAAGATTAGCTTGAAGCTCGCTCAGCGCCTTAGAAGCCAGCTCCCTCTCCGAGAATTCACGGCCGAGCCTTTTCTCGCACAACAATATGTTCGCCACGCGTTGCTCTATCAGACCACGTAAGCTTGCTTTCGCGACCGCAACCTTGGAAACATGACATATACGCTCAAGATCGTATAAGCGGACCTCCAGTCGACAGCAATAGTCGATCTAAAACGCGCTCACATCACCTGGTATGGGAAGCAACAAAAAGTTCTCGATGTACATCCTATCAAGCATGCATTCGCAACTATATGAATATCCGAAAAAAATATATGAGAAACTCAAACTTGACTTTGTCCAAGATCCTCCAAGCATTTCGAACCATTCGAGTATGTTTTCTTTCGCGGTCGCAAGCGTCGGGATCCTCACGAATGTCTTCTACCCTCCGATAGGCAGCAAGTATGGCCGACTACTGAAAAGCATGGTGCAAGAGATCGATGAGGTTGTCTCGCCTTCTCTTCGAGATTAGGCTCATCGGATACACTGAATGTATCTTATCCTCAGCAGCGTCCAGTGCCCCGAGAGGTACACCAGTGCAGAAAAGAGGAAGCGCCTCCCAAATCGCCAACACGATGAGTTTCAGGAGAGAAGAGCGACGGGGGAGTAGCCGATGGTTGTACTCATCGAAGCGGCTCATGATCTCAACACATTGAGCGTTGCTGAACTCCTGGTTCTGGCTACGACCCAGCGCACGAATATTCCCATAAGAAATGATTTCGTCAAGATCGTACATATGGACGTCCATGATACCTGAAATAAAAATCATGAGAATCTATTACAAACCTTTTTCTTCTTCAGTGATTACAGAAGGACAACCTAGGGCAAGAAGACCCTAAGAAGCCTCCATAGGAAGAACTGAGTTCTCCACAGGAATTAAATTCCTTTTGAAAAGGGGAATTAAATTCCCAGAAACATTTTTTCTGTGAACGGAGTTAAACTCCATGGATTTGAACTGTCATCATCATCTCCCTGAAGGATCAGATGAACCCTAAAAGAGATTTACTGCTGAAGATTAAATGGTTTCACATTTCGGTTGAAAAAACTTAAAGGAAAAATGGGTTCATCTTTAAAGGGGTGAAACCCTTGGTATGGATTTAAAATCCAGAGAGTTGTATGTGTATGAAAGTTCTCCGATCGTTCAAAGGTCATTACCTGAAGAAAGAAGTCTTTCTTGAAACAGAGTTAAACTCTGAAAAAAATTTGAGGCAGAGAACTAAGCTCTGGAAACGATAATTAAATTCTCAAAATGAAAAGTTGCAAGGAAGAAGATAAGAAAAAGTGGAGGCGCTTCTGAAGTGACCCCTATATTTATAGGATGTGATGGAGACGCTTCATCTCCCCGATTCCCTAGATGGATCCAACGGTCACAAAAGAGACAGCATTGCACTCACGTGCAGAAACGTGAGAACAACGCTGTGAGGGCATTTGTTCCCTGATTAAAATCAGGAAAGGACTCAGAAGAGGCATCACGTGCTCACACGTAACCAACGGTCACGTGTTGGCACGTGACGTTTAAAGCAGCGGCACAAAGCGCATTCAAGAAAAAGCTCCAGAAAAGGTCACGTGCTCACACGTGACCAGTGGTCACATGTTGGCACGTGACGGCTGAGCAGCGGCCAGAGAACAGAAGCGCAAAAGGAGAGAAGCCCATTCCAGGGGTCACGTGCCTACACGTGACCAGGGGTCACGTGGCCACACGTGACCAGGGGTCACGTGGCCAGCTTTAAAAGACTTATTATTTAACAGAATTAAATTCTGAGAAGAGATCATTCAAATCTTTCCAAACAGAGAATGATTATTTGGAACCGTTGGATTAAAAATCTAAAGGTGATTAAATATCACCTATTTATGAAAAAATCTTGGACTTGGAAAGATTTCCCCCCTAAATCTAACCGAGATAACAAAGGGATATCTCTGGATTTAAAATCCAATGGTGAATAAAATTCACTTAACAATCTAAAGGCCCAGATTAATGATAAATATAAATCAAATCTCTCAACATACAATTCAAATCTCTCAATGAGAAATTTACTAAGCAGATTGATTCTCTTCCTTCTTCTATAAATAGGAGCCAAGAAAAGAAGAGAGGGGGCTCCTTTTCGAAGACAATTTTCTAAAAAACTTCTTTCTGAAACCTTGAGACCTTTGGATCTTTTTCTTTTGATACATAGAGAGAGAGAGATAGAGCCTTTGATTCTCTGCAAAAAGAAAAACCTTAGGTAAGATAAGAAAAGGAAGGCTTCAAAGGAGAATTTAATTCTCAAAAGAGTTTAACTCTTATAAAAAAAAGAAAAGAACTTAGTTCTTTCTCTGGTTGAGGATCTGTAAAGTGCACATCTCCCTATGAATTGAGAATTTAATTCTCATTGGGTTGAGATCCTGCCATGCGGATCTAAAACACAGAGGAGAAACTGAGTTTAGAGAATTTAATTCTCACAAAATGATAGGAATTCAATTCCTTTGAGATAAAGTTAGGGTTTAACCCTATGTTATAGGAATTTAATTCCTTCAAAATGAACAGAACTGGGGTTTAACCCTAACTAAGAATATAATTCTCTCAACTTCACAGGAATTTAATTCCTTTAAGAAAAGAAACTAGGGTTTAACACTATTAAGAATATAATTCTTCAGAAGAAAACAGGAATTTAATTCCTCTAAAGTCTAGGGTTTAACCCTATGAACAGAACTTTAAAACATGCAGAGTCGCGTGCTACCACGTGACCCCTGCAAAGACCTACAGAATAGAACTCTGAAGTAGACATCTCACGTGTTACCACGTGACTCCTGCGAAGATATATAAAAGAGAGCTTTGAGGCAACGCCCCACGTGCCCCACGTGACCCCTGAAGCACATAAAGAAAAAGCAAAATAAACAGAGACTCTAGGGCGCCCTCACGTGTCACCACGTGACCCCTAATGAGTATTCTAATAAACCAGAGCATGAGCTCCCATCACGTGCCCGCACGTGACGGCTTTCAGGACTAAAAGTGTTAAACACTTATCTATAGAACAAAATAAAGGGAAGCAGGGCGCTCTCACGTATGACCACGTGACCCCTCTTGCCTTAGTGTTCAACACTAAATTGAAACCTCTGTATCCAGTGTTTAACACTGATTTTTCTTAGTGTTTAACACTAATTTGGAAAACTCTACTCGCGGTGTTTAACACTGATTTTCTTAGTGTTTAACACTAATTTGGATTTGCTTGGTGTTTAACACTAATTTGAAAACTCTGTTTCCCAGTGTTCAACACCGATTATCTCTTAGTGTTTAACACTAACTTGTCAATCTTATTCCCAGTGTTCAACACTGTTGGTCTCTAGTGTTTAACACTAGCCTTAGCCCAATTGGCTAAGTTTCCAGAGGCAAAGCCTCTCCTTCAATGAATCAACAGAGGGCTAATATCCCAAACATAATTGGACTTAGCCCAAGATGGCCATAAGTCCTCAATTCAAATTCAATTGGGCCAATGGGCTCATAATATAATAATTGATCTTAGTTTCCAAATTGGACTACAGATCACTTAATCTACCTTGGTGTAAGGGTACATCTCTTCACTCCTTTGATACTTGTCGTTGTAATTCCTCAACGTCTTCAAAAAGGTGACGGGTCCCGACGACCACACATTGATACAGACTGTGGGGTCCTTAAACTCATGGACTATAAGGTACTTAACCTTGACCGTAATGTCTTAAAACTAATGCCGGACTGTGGAGTCCTTAAATCCACGGACTACGACGTCCTTAACCTTGACCGGAATGTCTTAAAACTAACAACGGAGTATGACGTCCTTAACCTTGACCGTGATGTCTTAAAACTAACACCGGACTGTGGAGTCCTTAAATCCACGGACTACGACGTCCTTAACCTTGACCGTAACGTCTTAAAACTAACACTGGACCGCAATGTCCATAAACTACCTATTGACTGCATCGTCACTAAACTAAACAACAGGGCTCCCCTAATCGCTCTCTTGTCGGATCTAAACGATCCCGTTAAGTTGATCTTAGTCTAAAACTAGACCAACGTATCCTTAACAAATGTTTAAGTCGATCTTAGTCTCAAACGAGGCTAACGTATCCTTAAACCCAAACCCCCAAACCCAAATCTAAGAAAGATACGGATTTGGACTAGTCCACGCCCTACGGGCGACGACATAACTCAGTCTCCGTATACAATCCACAGGCAACCAAACACAAATGAAACACACACGACACGAAGTGACCATCCGAAGAAGGAGAAAGTTGTTACCGCAACGCGGTAGCTTAATTAACTGCAGGGGCTTGCGCCTGCAGGGAAGAGCGTCCCCACAATCAAAAAAAACCCTCAAGCGAGGGGGAATCTGACGAAGTCTGCTACATCGGACGCATCCGTTTAAACCTTCGATACATGGTGCCATAAATCAACTTGGCATCTTCGGAGAGGTGGACGGATAGCACCAATTAGCATCTGCCACGAATCTCAGGCATGACGTCCACGTCGCGCCGTCTTTCGGAGGGGAACAGATTCTGGCACGCCCGGTGGGACCTTTTCCTCTTTCCACTCCACACTTCGTGTGTCGTGATTAGCGAACCAATCGTGGTTTGCTAATGGTTGCCGTTGGGTTGCGAGGTACTAAGATTTGGCGTTTTGCTTGGTGCAGAAAACAAAGGATCAATGGTGTTCAACTGCTCGAACTGCAAATGCAACCGACACTCCGCCTCACCTGGAGGTGTAGCATATGGACCGCAGGCTGCTTCCCTATTCACTATGCCTGTGGAGCAAGTGACTCAAGCTACTACCGGACTATTCTTTGGGACCATGCTCCCGCAGGTAAACATTAACATCCCCATGCCCGTACCGAAAGCGTCAAAGAAGTCGGTCTTTGATCGACTTGCTACTCCCACGGCCCCTCTCAGCGGGTCGTCCAACTCCTCGGTCTTCACCAGACTGAGCCTGAACTCCAAAGGGCCCGCCAAAAAGCCCATGATACCTGAGAAGGCCATCCCAAAGAAGACAGCTGCTCCCGAAGTCGTCAAGGCGGCTTTTACTGCCAAAGAGTCGGTCTTTGCAAGACTGGCTGCCCCAGCTCCCGCTCCGGTTCGAAGGTCTGTCTTTGACAGATTAGATACCGCCACTCGAAAGACGTCAGTCTTCAAGAGGCTGACACCAGCAGCAGCCCCTCCCCAGAACAGGGGGAAAGACGAAGCCGTCGCTAAACCAATTCCAATAACCCGTCATGCCCGATGTCGCCACTGGCGCCGGATAAGAAAGACTGGGGGCAACTCCCCCTCTGGACTAACTCCACCAGCTCCAACGGTGGAAACTGAGGCTGTTGTTTCAACCGAGAATAGCTTCGAGCTGCTGAACAGGGTACGCAGAAATTCGCCGACTGCGGTCCTCAAAAGATCCCCTCCACCTGCGGAGGAGGTTGCAGAAGCAAAGCCGGAACAGCCTCCTCAACGGCTATCCTCCAAGATTTATAAATTCTGGCGGAAGATTCAAGACTCGGTAATTGACCAGGATCACTCTCGTCAACAACGAAGGACGACAACCACTTGGGTGCCTGCTACAACGGCTCCCTCCACGTCGACTACTCAAAAGAGAAGAAGGCCGGAGAAAGTCCCCACTCCTGCAGCAAATATCAAGGACAATAAGCCAAAACGCCCTAAGTCTGGGGGCATGATGATGCATACAGTATACATGGCGCTTGGAAAAGAGGACAGTCGTGCATCCACGGGCCATAGACCGCTTACACGGTCAGTGACCAAAGCTCAGGAGCAATTGTAGAAGCTCCAAGAAATGATGATCGCGATGGCCGCACTTACTGGGCCGAAAGAAAGCCCCGAAGCGTCATCTGATCAACGCCAGGAGCAAGAAACTGACGCTGGGTTCCTTCGTAGGATATTGGAGAAGAAGGATAAAAAGGCTGCTGAACAAGCAGCCAATATACAGCGAATGGCCCTCCTGTTCTAGGACATAGTGGGTATGATGATCCAACAAGAGCCTCCTACTGAAGATCCTCCAATCGTTCTTGAAGACGACTGGGGAGAAACGTCAAATCCTCCACCCGCTCTGTCAACAGCCAAGGATGAGACAATCTCCAAAGCTTACCTAGAAGAATACATAGCTCAGCAGATACGTGTTCACCAGGCAACTGAGGCAGCCGGTCAAGTTGTCAAGATGGGGCGGCCATATCCGAGCTGGTATGACCAGATCAAGTACCCGCCGGGCTACACAATACCGAAATTCCATGTCTATAAGGGGAAGGGCAATCCCCATCAACATGTGGCCCAGTTCATGGTGCTTTGTGGCAACACTGGTGGCGACGATAAGCTCTTGCTTCGCCAATTCATCGGCAGCTTGTCAGAAACAGCGTTCGAATGGTATTCTGAGCTCCCGAACGATTCCATCAAGACGTTCGCTAAAATGGAGTTGCTATTCACTCAGCGATTCGCGAGTGCCAGCGAGCGTACTCCGATAACGGCATTGATTAATGCCAGGGTGAAACCAGGTGAGACGTGGGTCCAGTACGCTATACGCTGGCGAAACTTGTGGTCGAAATGCGAACAACGCATTGAGGAGGCGCTCGCGGTGGGCATGTTCGTGGGTACCCTAGATCCTCATGCAACTATCTCACAGTTCATGATGTTTTTTAAGCCAACCACGTTCCAGGCTTTGATCGACAAGTTGGCCCAGATGGACCAGATGGGTCACAGACCATCTCCCCCGAAGCCAGAACCTCGGAATGATAAGGGTAAAGGGAAGGCAACCTTCATTGCGAACGCTCAGCAGCAACCCAGTGCCCCTAAGCTAGCGGATCAACTGGAAGAAAGACGTCAGTATTACAATGAGAAAATGAAGCGCCCCTACTCATTCCCGCGGGATAAGACGGAAAGGCTATTCGAGCTGGCAGTACGCAACAGGCTTATCAACTTTCCAAACCCAAGACGACCGTCGCAACCCAGTTAGGTGAATAACCCCAACTACTACCCTTACCATCAAACGGTAAGCCATCCGATTGAGGATTGCTTCGTCTTCAAAGGATGGATTGAAGATCAATACCTACAGGGCAAGTTTGCGCTGTCCGAGAAGTGGAAGGTGAACCCGCCACAACCTCACACTTCTAAGAAGACGGACACACCGGGGGCAACTTTTTCTTTCATTACAGAAGCTCCATAGGAAATAGTGCTTTCAGCAAAAACCAAGAGGATGCTGAACGATCTTGAAACATGCCCGGCGATCAGGTGGAAGAACCCGCTGGAACCCCAAATCATTGAAGGGATGCTGAAGCTGAGCCCAACTCCGAAGACCAGTGGTGAGGGCCCGAGCACTCACACCCAGCCATCGAAATCTTCAAAGAAAAAGAAGAAGAAATCCAAGAAGCCCGTGAAACCCGGAGACAAGCGCACGGAATTGCAGAAACGGATTGACGCGTTGGGGGAATACAATCAGAAGGCACGGACTCCCATCACACTCCAAGACTTCCTCAACCACGTCTTTCATGAGGAAGATAATGGAGAAAGCTCGTCGGATAAATCCGAGGGATATGTGGCAAGTTGTCATGTGATCTCCCACTCGTTTACGGACGATGAAAAAACTCCTGGCACTGAGAAACTGGGGGCACAGCCTGAACCGGAACTGGTGTGGCCGACAGACGAAATGATTGACGCCTTTCTAGACGAGATTCGTTTGAAAAGTAAGGCCGACCAGGAGCGTGAGGTGGCCGCATCAAAAGGAGCCAAACGCAGGCGACTAAACGAAAGAGTCGAAGCACTCCCGCCAGATCGAAAGACACCCGACGCGGATAAAAACATATTCAAGACGAAGAAAAGGTTTGCCAAAGCCATGTCAATGGGAATGAAACTACCACCCTCGGAAGAAAACACGCTCGATGGGGCGGAGAAGCACCCTAATTACTGCTCATATCATCGGAAGATTTCACACCCCACTGAGGAGTGCGACGCTTTTAAGACATGGTGGCAGGGATATGTTGCTCATCGGCAACATTTTAAGCGAATGAAACGCAGAACTCGTCGGGAGCAGAGAAGTACGACCGAAGGACACAAAAGAACTACCAGTAACTGTTACACGGTCAACGCCGGGGGATCGCAAGTGCTCACATTCGGGAGCGATTCTGACGAGGAAATGGCTCTTAGCCCCCTCTTTAAAGAGTCCACCTCGGGAAAAGAGGAAGAACCAGAGGCCTGCAAGAACATTCAGCTGCGCAATCGCACGCTTCCCGAAAAGAATCTCGTACCCGCCACTAGAAAAGATAAGGGAAAGGAAAAGGTCGCTGAGGATATCACCTTAGATGACCAAGTTATGAAAGAACTGACTGCCAAGGACCCGCCTAAGAAGAGTAGGGTGGACTACAACATCCTAGCGCACCTGAGGAAGCTACCTTCGCAGCTCAGCATTCTAGACGCCCTCTTATTATCAAAAGAGGCAAGAGATTCATTAATCAAGGCGCTACAAGAGACCGAACAATTCCAAGCCTTCCTCGCTGAAGAAGGGATGAAGGATGAACTGGAAGAAGTGCACACGGCCGATATCACTTTCGGTGACGAAGACCTGCTCCTTGGGACGTGCGACCACAACCGTCCCCTATACGTCTCTGGATATTGCCACGATATAAGGATAGGCAAAATCTTGGTTGACAATGGCTCTTCCGTTAATCTCCTCAACGTGCGGGTGTTAAAGGAAATTTGCATGGGTGTTCAGCACCTTGCTCGGGACAAGATCACCATCTCCGGGTTCGACTCCCAATCATCGAGAACTCTTGGGTCTGTGATATTGACACTACGCTTTGGGCTACTCGTCACGGACATTAAGTTTCATGTCATAGATGCCAAGACATGTTACAATGCTCTGCTCGGCCGACCGTGGTTACATGAGTACAACATCATTCCTTCTACGCAATATCAGTGTATGAAGTATTTCAAGGATGGTCTCGAGTATACCATAACAGGTGAGCTAAACCCGTTCTCCGTGAACGAAGTCCGCAAATACGAAGACGCAAAGTACTTTTTGCCAGATTTCGAGGATACAGAGAGATGTCGCAAGCCGGAGAACAAAGCCGCTGCCACCATTCCTGTTTTCGAGAGTGATACCGAAGAAGAAGAAGAGATAGTTTACTCTGGGCCATCTCGACGCAATGACCCGGGGCCGTCCGCCCCTATATTGACCTTTGGAAGTGACTCGGAAGATGAGGTTAATGTTATGTTCTCCAGTCGGCCGCCAATATAAGAATTCCTTGGTGATGGTCGGAGTTTGCAAATCACCATGATCCCGCCGGAGCACTACAAAGATCTTGACACACTTGAAGCTTACAATGTGCAGGACCTGCAGACGTTTTACGTCCCTCCCAAGCAAAAGGGTGAAAAGGCGATCCTATTCTACCGGTCCACGGAAACAAGAGTCGAGAAAGAAATCTGGCATGGCGCGGATTCTACCCTCGACAGGCTCCAACCCATCCGTTTGCCCAGATATTACACAAACGGACTGAAAAGGCTATTGAAGCGCCAACGGGTATCCTTAAAACAGACTATTCGACAAGCTCGATTCTATAATAGGATTTGGGACATCCCTAGGACTCAGCGCAAGTTGCCCAATGGGAGAATGGAAGCGCTTGGGCTTGGATATGTACGATCTAGGAAACGGGAATGAGTCCACGGTAGCTACGCCATATATAACTTCGATGAAGAAGAGGATTCCCTGTCAGAAAATGCCAACCCCTCATCGGAACTGGATCCCGCGATCGAAGTCCCAAGTCCATCATTTGAAGAGCGAATAGACAAGCTTATCAGGAAAGCGGGTCAAAAATCTCGGGACGACCATAACCGCGAAGTGGCCATCTACGAGAAAGCCAGGACGCAACGTCTCCTTCAACAAGCTGCAAAATACGAAAATACTCCTCCCTGTCAACCTGTTGTGCAAAAGGCCCGACGCAGAGGTAGAAGTAAGTCAAAAGGCAGAAAAGGAGGTCGACACCGACAACGCAGGATCAAAGAGTCATGTGATCGGGTATTGCGCGGTCCGGATTTGTCCCTCATGAAAAAGATGAGTCAAGCATACTCTTTTCCTCAGAATAAAACATGGAAGATACTTGACCTCGCTTTAAAACATCAAATGATTACACTCCCGAATACTAAACACCCCGAGCAAGCTAATGAGGTCTCTCATCCGGGCTATTGCTCTTATCACCGAGCCATAGGACACCCCATCGAAGACTGCTTCACCTTTAAGAACTGGGTCGAAGACCAATACCAGCGAGACAGATTTGCTCTATCCGACAGCTGGAGGGTAACGCCGCCACAAAAGCATGAACCCAAAGCCACAAGAGCAGAACCAGATCCATATCGGTCCTGGAAGCAAGCTCGTACCTGTCGTGTGATAACGATATCAAAAGAAGAGCCCGAGAATATGGATGACTTCCCCTGGTGCTTCGAAAACAATGACGACGAGGTAATCTCAGAATTTCCACCAGCACCGAAAGAGCTGGAAGATGGAATACATACTAATGCAGATAACCTCAAGAAGATAGAGTTGGGGACGGCGAACGACCCACGACCGACATTCGTCAGCGAGCTGCTATCTGAAGATAGGGTGGCCGCGTTAAAAGACGTACTTATGCAGCATAGAGATTGCTTCGCATGGAACTATTCTGAAATGCCAGGGCTAGAGCCAGAAATTGCGGTGCATAAATTGGCAATATCCCCAGACGTCAAGCCGGTCAAACAGGCTCCGAGAAGAATGCGGCTCGAGCTTAAGATGAGCATCAACGCCGAAGTCAAAAAGCTGATCGATTCTGGGTTTATCCAAGAAGTGCAATATCCTGACTGGATCGCCAACATCGTCCCGGTAATGAAGAAAAATGGGACAGTGCGCATATGCGTGGACTTCCGGGATCTCAATAAAGCCTGCCCGAAGGATGATTTCCCAGTGCCAGTTACAGAGCTAATGATAGATAACACGTCCACTCACGAGGTCTTCTCCTTCATGGACGGCTCATCAGGGTACAATCAGATAAAGATGCATCCCGAAGACCAGAAGCATATCGTTTTTCGGACCCCTCTGGGAATATTCTGCTACAAGGTGATGCCCTTCGGTCTAAAGAACGCCGGTGCCACCTATCAAAGGGCCATGACGAAGATCTTCGATGACCTTATACATGAAATCGTCGAATGCTATATCGAAGACCTCGTGGTGAAAAGCAAATCATACGCGGAGCATTTAGAGCACCTGAAGACCGTATTTCAACGCCTTCGGCAATACAACTTGAAGATGAACCCACTCAAATGCGCGTTCGGGGTGTCCTCAGGCAAGTTCCTAGGATTCATTGTCCGCCACCGAGGCATTGAGATAGATCCGTCGAAGATCAAAGCGATCATGGAAATGCCACCGCCAAGGACTCTCAAACAATTTCGGTCTCTCCAAGGGAAGCTCGTGTATATCCGGCGATTTATAGCCAATCTTTCAGGCAAGTACCGCCCTTACAGTCACCTGATGAAGAAGAGAACCCCGTTCATCTAGGACCAAAAATGCCAAAGTGCGCTAGACGAGATCAAGCAATACCTGCAGAACCCGCCAGTGCTGGCTGCCCCGGTCAAGGGAAAGCCCCTCATTCTTTATACAACCGCCCTTGAAGGTTCCTTAGGCGCATTGTGGGGCACAGGAGAACGACCAATGGAAGGAGAGAGCGCTCTACTATCTGAGCCGAGTTCTGCTGGGGGCAGAAAACAATTACTCCCCCATCGAAAAGCACTGCTTGGCATTGATCTTCGCGATAACAAAGCTCAGGCACTATGCGTTGGCACATGAAATCCGTCTCATTTCGAAGGTGGACCCCCTTAAATATCTAATATCAAAGGCCATACTGACTGGTTGACTCGCTAAATGGGCCCTGCTCTTGATGGAGTTCTCGATAACATATCAGCCTCTCAGGGAAGTGAAAGGCCAGGCCATCGCCGACTTCCTCGCCGAGCATCCGATACCTGCTGATTCTCTTTTGGATTGTGAACTGCCAGATGAACACGCGTTTGATGCGATTGACGGCGGTGATACTCGATGGGAACTTTATTTCGATGGAGCATCCTCCATAAAGAAGCGCAAGAGCAGTACACCCATAATCAAATCGGGGGTAGGCCTTATCTTCGTAACTCCACAAGGAGGGATAATGTGCTTCGCCTTCTCCTTAACAGAACCGAGGATGAACAATGAGGCCGAATACGAAGCTTTGATAGCAGGCCTCGAGATCGCCATCGACATGGGAATTGAAAACCTCCTCATATACGGAGATTCCCAACTGATTGTTAGTCAAGTAAACGGCGACTACCAGACATGTAAGCCAGAACTGGTAAAGTACGGCCAAAGAGTACAGCGGCTACTGACTCAAATCCCCTACTACACCTTGGAAAGCATACCGCGGGCCGAAAATAGCAAAGCGGATGCACTAGCCAAGCTAGCTAAAGAGCTAGCTGACGAGAACCTCGATGACGTCAGAATCAAGGTACAAAGCCGTCGGGTGCTTGCCCCAGCAGGAATATCTCCGGAATCATCCGAGGAAAAGGAAGCGACCGAGCAGACGGCCCTGCAAATAAATGACCAAGAGAAGGTTGATGATTGGAGAGAAGTCTTCATAGACTACTTCAAATCCCGTCGAACGCCTGAAGATGCGTCCTCATGACATCAGCTTATGAAACGAGCCCTGTCTTTCGCCTTCGTCAACAATATTCTGTACAAGAGGTCATTTGACTCTCTGTGGTTGAGATGCCTGGGACCTGACGAAGCGAAAAGAGTCGTTCAGGAAGTTCATGACGGACTCTGCGGTTCTCACCAAGCAGGCCCAAAGATGAAGTTGAAGATTAAACGGATGGGCTACCACTGGCCCACGATGATCCAGGACTGCCTCGAGTATGCGAAACAATGCCACTCGTGCCAAATCCATGGGGACTTTATCCACCAGCACCCAAATCCACTACATCCAACGGTGGCTAGCCGGTCGTTCGAAATGTGGGGGACTGACGTAATCGGCCCCATCGAACCAGCATCATCCAGGGGACATCATTTCATCTTGGCGACGACTGATTACTTCTCCAAATGGGCAGAAACAATACCGCTGAGGGAGGTGAAGACGGAGAATATTCTCCATTTCTTCAGGACATACGTCATTTATCGGTTTGGAACTCCACGACGGATCATTTCCGATAACGGGCCAGCCTACAAAAGCCACAAGATTAGCCGCTTCGCGTAACAACACAATATAGACTGAAGATATTCCTCAGTTTATAATCCACGAGCTAATGGTCTAGCCGAGGCCTTCAACAAGACCTTGACAAAGATCATGAAGAAGACGGTGTCCCGAAATAAGAAGGACTGGCACGAGAGACTGCAAGAAGCTCTTTGGGCGTATCGAACTACGTTCAAGACGGCCACGAACACAACGCCGTACGCGTTAGTCTTTGGTACAGAAGCAGTACTCCCCCTCGAGATAGAGTTACCCTCTCTACACGTGGCAGTCCACTGCGAGCTGACGGACGAAGAAAATGCTCAGCTTCGGCTTGAGGAGCTTGATGCCCTTGATGAGACCCGGCTCATAGCACAACAAAATTTGGAGGCCTACAAAGCAAAGATGACGCGCTCGTATGAAAGATTGACCAGGCCGAGGACATTCCGCCAAGGCGAACTCGTGCTAGTGGTCAAAAGACATATGATCCCCAATCGCGCCAAGCGGGGAAAATTCGAGCCAAACTATGAAGGCCCGTACATCATAGACAAGGTCTACCAGGGAGGAGCATACCTACTTATGGATATGCACGGCGAAAGACCTTTCAGGCCAATAAACGGTCGCTTCCTGAAGAAATACTACGCTTAACGGGTTAAGGCTTAGGTCAATGATAGATGACGACGACTATGTCCGCTCGTTGTCTTCCTAAGCCCGAACTCTGAGTAGTAACCGGCCTTCTTCAAACAACGGACCGAAATGTCCTTAAACTAACAACGGACCGAAACGTCCTTAAACTAGCAATGGACCGAAATGTCCTTAAACTAACAATGGACCACTATGTTCTAAAACTAGTTGTTGACCGAGATGTCGATAAACTACGGTGGATTGCAGTATCTCAGAGCCGATATAAAAAAAAATTAAAAAAAAACAAAAAAAACGGTATGTCCATAAGCGAAATGGGCACGGATGAAAACCCGAAAGGGCTCCGTGAGTAAAAACAGCAGGGCTACCGGCGAGTGTTTATGAAAACCCGAAAGGGCGCAACCTCGTTAAAGGACACCTGCAAGGTCCTCATGACCTTGTAAGGAGAAACCACCCGCGTGAGATCCTTACGACTCACAAGGGAGCAACACACTTAGGAGTCCTCACGATTCCCAAGGAGAAAATACACTTGCGAGATCCTCACGACTCTTAAGGAGAACTCTCTTATGGGACCCTCACGGCTCATAAGATTTGAAAGCCTTAAGTTACAGAGACCTGAACCTGTTCTTAAGCAACTCCTACAAACTTCGATATTGCCCTACAAGTGGCTCAATACTGACCTTTGTATACAATCCACGGGCGTGAATAAACATTTCCCTAACCAAGTCCCATCCGTGACTAGGGATATGTTCATATGGCAAACAACCCTTGTAAGTCCTCTCGACTTATAAGGAGAAGACCCTTTTGTAAGATCCTTACGACTTGCAAGAGGACATGCACTTAGGAATCCTCATGATTCCCAAGGAGAAAACACACCTGCAAGATCCTCACGACTTGTAGGGAGAAATACCTTTGTGAGACCCTTACGGCTCATGAAGTCAAAAGTCTTAGTCGACAGGACCCTTAACCCTGTTACTAAGCCACCTTTGTTCAACATCGACAGAGGCAAATGATGATTCTCTCCTGGCAACATCCCAGTTGTAGCGGTGTTGATGCCGAAATCGGTGTCTAAAATCCAAGCTTGCAGCGAAAAGGCTAGCGAGCCACACATGCATACAAAATAGCCGAAATGATGGGGCACCTTGCAATAAAAAGCAGCAAGTAAAAATGTATGCATGAAAAATAGCCGAAATGATTGGGCAACTCGCAATAAAAAGCAGCGAGTAAAAATAAAGTAAATAGCCGAAATGATTGGGCACCGCGAAAAATAGCCGAAATGATTGGGCAATCGTGACCTTCGCGATATAAAAACTGAAATGATAGAGCATCGCGGAGAAAGAAATAAAATAAAAATGAAATCTCCGCCCTACAGGTGATGTTACATCTATCCCTGTATACAATCCAGGGGTGTAAACAAAGAGGATCATACTCCTCCCCCGGGTTTCATCAGAAGAAGAAGCCAAATCTCGACGGGCCGCAAGTGAGCTAGAAATCGTCTCAACACTCGGCAACTCCCAGTTCTACGACTCGACGATGTACTCCCACGGAGAGTCAAATCCCAATTCCGTGAAATGCGGATATAATCAGCAGAATTCCTGATCACGTGGAACGCGGACAACGTCACTCTTTGACCCCGTGGAAAACGTCCAGAGCGGATCCTGGTCCTCGAAGAGCACGGCAGTGAACCCATGTGAAGCATCTAGAGCGGAGCCAAGTCCTTGCCGAGCACGGCAGTGAACCCGTGTGAAGCATCCAGAGCGGAGCCTAGTCCTCGCCGAGCACGGCAGTGAACCCGTGTGAAGCATCTAGAGCAAAATTCCTGGTTACGTGGAACGCGGATAACGCCACTCTTTGACCCCATGGAAAACGTCCAGAGCGGATCCTGGTCCTCGCAGAGCACGGCAGTGAACCCGTGTGAAGCATCCAGAGCGGAGCCTAGTCCTCGTCGAGCACGGTAGTGAACCCGTGTGAAGCATCTAGAGCAAAATTCCTGGTTACGTGGAACACGGATAACGTCACTCTTTGACTCCGTGGAAACGTCCAGAGCGGATCCTGGTCCTCGCAGAGTACGGCAGTGAACCCGTATGAAGCATCCAGAGCGGAGCCTAGTCCTCGTCGAGCACGGCAGTGAACCCGTATGAAGCATCTAGAGAAAAATTCCTGGTTACGTGGACTGCGGATAACGTCACTCTTTGACCCCGTGGAAAATGTCCAGAGTGGATCCTGGTCCTCGCAAAGCACGGCAGTGAACCCGTGTGAAGCATCCAGAGCGGAGCCTAGTCCTCGCCGAGCACGGCAGTGAACCCGTGTGAAGCATCTAGAGCAAAATTCATGGTTACGTGGAACGCGGATAACGTCACTCTTTGACCCCGTGGAAAACGTCCAGAGCGGATCCTGGTCCTCGCAGAGCACGGCAGTGAACCCGTGTGAAGCATCCAGAGCGGAGCCTAGTCCTCGCCGAGCACGGCAGTGAACCCGTGTGAAGTATCTAGAGCAAAATTCCTGATTACGTGGAACGCGGATAACGTCACTCTTTGACCCGGTGGAAAACGTCCAGAGCGGATCCTGGTCCTTGCAGAACACTGCAGTGAACCCGTGGGAAGCATCCAGAGCAAAATTCCTGGTTACGTGGAACGCGGATAACTTCACTTTTTGACCCCGTGGAAAACGTCCAGAGCGGATCTTGGTCCTCGCAGAGCACGGCAGTGAACCCGTGTGAAGCATCCAGAGCGGAGCCTAGTCCTCGCCGAGCACGGCAGTGAACCCGTGTGAAGCATCTAAAGCAAAATTCCCGGTTACATGGAACGCGGATAACGTCACTCTTTGACCCCGTGGAAAACGTCCAGAGCCGATCCTGGTCCTCGCAGAACACGGCTGTGAACCCGTGGGAAGCATCCAGAGCAAAATTCCTGGTTACGTGGAACGCGGATAACGTCACTCTTTGACCCCGTGGAAAACGTCCAGAGTGGATGCTGGTCCTCGCAGAGCACGGCAGTGAACCCGTGTGAAGCATCCAGAGCGGAGCCTAGTCCTCGCCGAACACGGCAGTGAACCCGTGTGAAGCATCTAGTGAAAAATTCCTGGTTACGTGGAACGCGGATAACGTCACTTTTTGAACCCACGGAAAACGTCCAGAGCGGAGCCTGGTCCTCGCCCAGCACGGCAGTGAACCCGTGTGAAGCATCCAGAGCAAACACCTGACTGTGGAGTCCTTAAAATCCACAGACTATGATGTCCTTAACCTCGACCATAATGTCTTAAAACTAACGATCAACCACCATGATTCTAGACTGACTTTACCTTGGTTAAAGGGTACATCTCTTCACTCCTTTGATATTTGGCGTTGTAATTGCTCAACGTCTTCAAAGAGGTGACGGGTCCCGGTAACCACACATTTCGCGGACTGTGGAGTCCTTAAACCCACGGACTATGAGGTCCTTAACCTTGACCGTGATGTCTTAAAACTAACATTGGACTGTGGAGTCCTTAAATCCACGGACTATGAGGTCCTTAACCTTGACTGTGATGTCTTAAAACTAACATCGGACTGTGGAGTCCTTAAATCCATGGACTATGAGATCCTTAACATTGACCGTGATGTCTCAAAACTAACATCGGACTGTGGAGTCCTTAAATCCACGGACTATGAGATCCTTAACCTTGACCGTGATGTCTTAAAACTAATATCGGACTGTGGAGTCCTTAAATCCACGGACTATGAGGTCCTTAACCTTGACCGTGAGGTCTTAAAACTAACATCGGACTGTGGAGTCCTTAAACCCACGGACTATGAGGTCCTTAACCTTGACCGTGACGTCTTAAAACTAACATTGGACTGTGGAGTCTTTAAATCCACGGACTATGAAGTCCTTAACCTTGACTGCGATGTCTTTAAACTACGATACCCTGGAAACCATCCCAAACCAACCCCTGACCCCGTGAAATACGGATAAGGGCGACCGCATCCAGCACTTGCGGGTCCTCGCGACCTGCAAGGAAGAAAACTCTCTTGCGAGATCCTTACGACTCCCAAGGGAAAACCCGCTTAAGAATCCTCACGATTCTTAAGAACAACTCACACCTACGGGATCCTCTCGACCTGTAGGGAGAAAAACTCTTTATGAGACCCTCACGGCTCATAAAGCTCAAAAGTCTTAGGAGGCAGATCTTAACCCTGAATCCTAAGCCATCGCTGCCCTACAAAGAGATCAAGATAAATTGTCCGCATAACACATTCAATAAAAAGGGGACACACCATTGAGAAGAAAAATATGTCTTTATTCATAAACCAAAATGGGTACAAAGTGCAATTCATGAGAGAACAAAAGGAAAATACTCTCGCTCAGGAGTATGTGCAAAAAGAAAAAAAAGAAAGATACAAGTTTTTCAAGCCGGCGGGCGATTTAGCAATTTCGCTAGCTCATCCTGCTTTTGCTGGGCCATGGCTTCATGATTCAGGATCGCCAGAAGACGGGCCTCCGCCTGAGCCTGCTGGGCCTGATACGAGGCGAGTCGGCCTTCAAGCTCTTTCTCGGTGGCCTTGTGAGCCTCGACCCTTTCACGAGTGAACGTGGCAGCCTTATCAAGAGCCACCACCTCTTTGATAGACTCTTGAAGCACCCGCCAGAGTTCATATGCTTTGTTGGCCTTGGCGGTAAGATTAGCTTGAAGCTCGCTCAGCGCCTTAGAAGCCAGCTCCCTCTCCGAGAATTCACGGCCGAGCCTTTTCTCGCACAACAATATGTTCGCCACGCGTTGCTCTATCAGACCACATAAGCTTGCTTTCGTGACCGCAACCTTAGAAACATGACATATACGCTCAAGACCGTATAAGCGGGCCTCTAGTCGACAGCAATAGTCGATCTAAAACGCGCTCAAATCACCTGGTATGGGAAGCAACAAAAAGTTCTCGATGTGCATCCTATCAAGCATGCATTCGCAATTATATGAATATCCGGAAAAAAAAATAATACCCGAAGCTCTGATGTGCATGCAACATAGTGATGGTGTTCGCAATTAAAGAAAGTTCTCATGGGAAGAACACAAAGTTCATTTATGCAAGCAAAAACATACATATGGATACCCAGCACACATGAAAGTTCAACATAAAGCATGCGAAAACTAATTTGAATATACTACACTAGCGGGAAAAGGTCGCCGAGCAAAGGATCGGTAGCGCAAGGGTTGACAAAACAAAAGACAAAATTCTCCATCTCTCTCTGTGCTCTCTCCAACACGTCAAAGCGCCGGTTCTCGCGGGGAGTCGCTCCCCACCGATTGGCGCCATGTTCGTCCGCAAAAGCAGACATAACAGCCCGACGGGCTCTTATTTCGCTCAAAAGGTAGACCGAGCGGTCTTTCAAGGCTTGAGTAATTAGGCACGCTTCGTGAAAGCCCTCGAGCTTTTCTTCGACCGCATCAAGCATCGCCAGGGTCATCTCCGCCGTGTGAGGAGGGACGTCGGGAAGCACGGAAGCAAGAATCATCCGGAGCCAGAGGGAGCCCATTGGGAGGGGAGACCCCCTGCGGATCGAGAGTTCATACGCCGCTGAGTCGCATTCATCGTCAGTAAGGAGGGGATCCACCAATCGGGCGGAAAAGCGGGGGACCATCTCCTCGATAGGAACTTCCCATGGCTGTCGACGAGCATGAGGGCGATTGCAGGCCATGGCGCTCAGTTGTCTCTCAAGACAAATCACACCAAAATGAGAATAAACTTCTCTGTGAAGAGAAAAGAAGGCCATGACACCAGGATATAAAGAAGGGCATTAAGTGCTGCGTACGGAAAATCTTGCATGGTGAAGCTATTTCCAAGGCCAAAAAAGGGGAAGACATTGGAAATCAAGGAGATGGAACTATTTCCAAGGCTCCTTTTCTGCATCTAATGTTATGCACTAAAAATATGGCATAAAAGATTGAACAGCCCCATCAAAAGGACCCCACGTGCGGAGCACGTGAGCCCCAAACTTGACGTGTACTAAAAAATGGAATCACACCCTGCACGTTAAAAACATTAACAACAACAATAGCAAAATGACAAAATCCCACACAAGGGCATGCAAACACAAAAGGGCACGATAAAACTTATCATTCATGCTTTAAGAAGTTCATACAAAATGAAAAGAAAATGATTACAATGGCAAGACCTCAGACGCGGGGCACGGATTGAGAAACTCAAACTTGACTTTGTCCAAGATCCTCCAAGCATTTCGAACCATTCGAGTATGTTTTCTTTCGCTGTCGCAAGCGTCGGGATCCTCACGAATGTCTTCTACCCTCCGATAGGCAGCAAGTATGGCCGACTGCTGAAAAGCATGGTGCAAGAGATCGATGAGGTTGTCTCGCCTTCTCTTCGAGATTAGGCTCATCAGATACACTGAATGTATCTTATCCTCAGCAGCGTCCAGTGCCCCGAGAGGTACACCAGTGCAGAAAAGAGGAAGCCCCTCCCAAATCGCCAACACGATGAGTTTCAGGAGAGAAGAGCGACGGGGGAGTAGCCGATGGTTGTACTCATCGAAGCGGCTCATGATCTCAGCACATTGAGCGTTGCTGAACTCCTGGTTCTGGCTACGGCCCAGCGCACGAATATTCTCATAAGAAATGATTTCGTCAAGATCGTACATATGGGCGTCCATGATACCTGAAATAAAAATCATGAGAATCTATTACAAACCTTTTTCTTCTTCATTGATTACAGAAGGAAAACCTAGGGCAAGAAGACCCTAAGAAACCTCCATAGGAAGAACTGAGTTCTCCACAGGAATTAAATTCCTTTTGAAAAGGGAATTAAATTCCCAGAAACATTTTTTCTGTGAACGGAGTTAAACTCCATGGATTTGAACTGTCATCATCATCTTCCTGAAGGATCAGATGAACCCTAAAAGAGATTTACTGCTTAAGATTAAATGGTTTCATATTTCGGTTGAAAAAACTTAAAGGAAAAATGGGTTCATATTTAAAGGGGTGAAACCCTTGGTATGGATTTAAAATCCAGAGAGTTGTATGTGTATGAAAGTTCTCCGATCGTTCAAAGGTCATTACCTGAAGAAAGAAGTCTTTCTTGAAACAGAGTTAAACTCTGAAAAAAATTTGAGGCAGAGAACTAAGCTCTGGAAACGATAATTAAATTCTCAAAATGAAAAGTTGCAAGGAAGAAGATAAGCAAAAGTGGAGGCGCTTCTGAAGTGACCCCTATATTTATAGGATGTGATGGAGACGCTTCATCTCCCCGATTCCCTAGATAGATCCAACGGTCACAAAAGAGACAGCGTTGCACTCACGTGCAAACACGTGAGAACAACGCTGTGGGGGCATTTGTTCCCTGATTAAAAATCAGGAAAGGACTCAGAAGAGGCATCACGTGCTCACACGTAACCAACGGTCACGTGTTGGCACGTGACGTTTAAAGCAGCGGCACAAAGCGCATTCAAGAAAAAGCTCCAGAAAAGGTCACGTGCTCACACGTGACCAGTGGTCACGTGTTGGCACGTGACGGCTGAGCAGCGGCCAGAGAACAGAAGCGCAAAAGGAGAGAAGCTCATTCCAGGGGTCACGTGCCTACACATGACCAGGGGTCACGTGGCCACACGTGACCGGCTTTAAAAGCCTTATTATTTAACAGAATTAAATTCTGAGAAGAGATCATTCAAATCTTTCCAAACAGAGAATGATTATTTGGAACCGTTGGATTAAAAATCTAAAGGTGATTAAATATCACCTATTTATGGAAAAATCTTGGACTTGGAAAGATTTCCCCCCTAAATCTAACCGAGATAACAAAGGGATATCTCTGGATTTAAAATCCAATGGTGAATAAAATTCACTTAACAATCTAAAGGCCCAGATTAATGATAAATATAAATCAAATCTCTCAACATACAAATCAAATCTCTCAATGAGAGATTTACTAAGCAGATTGATTCTCTTCCTTCTCCTATAAATAGGAGCCAAGAAAAGAAGATAGGGAGCTCCTTTTCGAAGACCTTTTTCTAAAAAACTTCTTTCTGAAACCTTGAGACCTTTGGATCTTTTTCTTTTGATACATAGAGAGAGAGAGAGAGAGATAGAGCCTTTGATTCTCTGCAAAAAGAAAAACCTTAGGTAAGAAAAGAAAATGGAGGCTTCAAAAGAGAATTTAATTCTCAAAAGAGTTTAACTCTTATAAAAAAAGAAAAGAACTTAGTTCTTTCTCTGGTTGAGGATCTGCAAAGTGCGCATCTCCCTATGAATTGAGAATTTAATTCTCATTGGTTGAGATCCTGCCATGCAGATCTAAAACACAGAGGAGGAACTGGGTTTAGAGAATTTAATTCTCACAAAATGATAGTAATTCAATTCCTTTGAGATAAAGTTAGGGTTTAACCCTATGTTATAGGAATTTAATTCCTTCAAAATGAACAGAACTGGGGTTTAACCCTAACTGAGAATATAATTCTCTCAAACTCACAGGAATTTAATTCCTTTAAGAAAAGAAACTAGGGTTTAACCCTATTAAGAATATAATTCTTCAGAAGAAAACATGAATTTAATTCCTCTAAAGTCTAGGGTTTAACCCTATGAACAGAACTTTAAAACATGCAGAGTCACGTGCTACCACGTGACCCCTGCAAAGACCCACAGAATAGAACTCTGAAGTAGACAGACTCTTGCGAAGATATATAAAAGAGAGCTTTGAGGCAACGCCCCACGTGCCCCACGTGACCCCTGAAGCACATAAAGAAAAAGAAAAATAAATAGAGACTCTAGGACACCCTCACGTGTCACCACGTGACCCCTAATGAGTATTCTAATAAACCAGAGCATGAGCTCCCATCACGTGCCCGCACGTGACGGCTTTCAGGACTAAAAGTGTTAAACACTTATCTATAGAACAAAATAAAAGGAAGCAGGGCGCTCTCACGTGTGACCACGTGACCCCTCTTGCCTTAGTTTTCAACACTAAATTGAAACCTCTGTATCCAGTGTTTAACACTGATTTTTCTTAGTGTTTAACACTAATTTGGAAAACTCTACTTGCGGTGTTTAACACTGATTTTCTTAGTGTTTAACACTAATTTGGATTTGCTTAGTGTTTAACACTAATTTGAAAACTTTGTTTCCCAGTGTTCAACACTGATTATCTCTTAGTGTTTAACACTAACTTGTCAATCTTATTCCCAGTGTTCAACACTGTTGGTCTCTAGTGTTTAACACTAGCCTTAGCCCAATTGGCTAAGTTTCCAGAGGCAAAGCCTCTCCTTCAATGAATCAACAGAGGGCCAATATCCCAAACATAATTGGACTTAGCCCAAGATGGCCATAAGTCCTCAATTCAAATTCAATTGGGCCAATGGGCTCATAATATAATAATTGATCTTAGTTTCCAAATTGGACTACAGATCACTTAATCTACCTTGGTGTAAGGGTACATCTCTTCACTCCTTTGATACTTGTCGTTGTAATTCCTCAACGTCTTCAAAGAGGTGACGGGTCCCGACGACCACACATTGATACGGACTGTGGGGTCCTTAAACTCATGGACTATGAGGTCCTTAACCTTGACCGTAATGTCTTAAAACTAATGCCGGACTGTGGAGTCCTTAAATCCACGGACTACGACGTCCTTAATCTTGACCGGAATGTCTTAAAACTAACAACGGACTATGACGTCCTTAACCTTGACCGTGATGTCTTAAAACTAACACCGGTCTGTGGAGTCCTTAAATCCACGGACAACGACGTCATTAACCTTGATCGTAACGTCTTAAAACTAACACTGGACCGCAATGTCCTTAAACTACCTATTGACCGCAACGTCACTAAACTAAACAACAGGGCTCCCCTAATCGCTCTCTTGTCAGATCTAAACGATCCCGTTAAGTTGATCTTAGTCTAAAACTAGACTAACGTATTCATAACAAACGTTTAAGTCGATCTTAGTCTCAAATGAGGCTAACGTATCCTTAAACCCAAACCCCCAAACCCAAATCTAAGAAAGATACGGATTTGGACTAGTCCACGCCCTACGGGCGACGACATAACTCAGTCTCCGTATACAATCCACTGGCAACCAAACACAAATGAAACACACACGACACGAAGTGACCATCCGGAGAAGGAGAAAGTTGTTACCGCAACGCGGTAGCGTAATTAACTGCAGTGGCTTGCGCCTGCAGGGAAGAGCGTCCCCACAATCAAAAAAACCCCTCAAGCGAGGGGGGATCTGACGAAGTCTGCTATATCGGACGCATCCGTTTAAACCTTCGATACATGGTGCCATAAATCAACTTGGCATCTTCGGAGAGGTGGACGGATAGCACCAATTAGCATCTGCCCAGAATCTCAGGCATGACGTCCACGTCGCGCCGACTTTCGGAGGGGAACAAGCCTATTGAATGGAAGACTTTTCACGAGAAGTTTGACGCGAAATACTTCCCTGTGACTGCCAGGTTTGCCATGGAGCAGTAGTTCATTCATCTACAACAAGGATCGATGTGGGACAAATCAGTAGATGAATACGACGCTGAATTCACCATGTTAAGCCGGTAAGATATGTCGCAATAGTTCAATTTTCAAATAGCACATACTACACAGCTAACACCATCCTTAAATAGATTCGCGGCACATTTGATACCGACGGACGAGATCAGAGCCCGTCGCTTTCAACATGGACTGGACACGGAGATTCAGGCTGCTCTAGACACAGGAAAATTTTTGACTCATGAGGATGCTCTGGAAGCTGCCCGCAGTTATGAGGCAGTGATAAAAGCAAGGGGTAGACCTCAGTCTGCAGGAGTAAGCGCCCTGCCAACCAGATGGCAGGTGGAGCCTCGTCCAGACCACCTTTTGTGCTAAGGCGACCCGGAGTACCGAACCATCGTCCCAGCCCAGCCTATTGTAACTACTGCAAGAGAGCTGGACATATGATGAAAGACTGCCGGCGAGCCAACCGTCTTTGCTTAGTCTGCGGCTCAGCTACTCATGATATTGGGTCTTGTCTCCAAAGGCAAAACCCGGTTGCTACACCCAGGCCAGCAAACAATTACCCACAGCGCCTTGCCATCCAAGCCCCTGCTCCAAGACTTAGACTACCTGCACCACCCAGAGGACCACAAGCTGCACCACCTCCTCGTCAGTTCCATCAAGCTCAAAGGAACGTTTCGAGGAATGCTCCTCAGGCCAAGAGGAATGTACCAAAGCGCCAGGCTTTCACGATGTATGTGGAAGAAGCTGAGGCCACTGGCCAAGTCATCACTGGTAAACTTTTCTTCTCAAATTTTTCTTTTAGTCTTGGTTATCTGCACACTTTCTCTATACCTAAAATATATCTCACATACCTTAGGTACAATCCTAGTAGCCTCACTACCTGCACTTGCACTGTTTGATACCGGAGCATCCCACTGCTTTATGTCGCAACGGTTTGTCCGAACCCATGCGATTCCAGTCTCACCGCTTGTATCCAGCTGGAATGTCAGTTCCGGAAATGGCGTTCTAAAGGCAACTATGGGATACAACTTGTGTCCAGTCGTCGTCTGCAGCCGAGAGTTTTATGTTGACTTCAAAGTACTGGACATACCGAACTTCGATGTGGTTCTAGGAATTGATTGGCTTGGAACTTTTTATGCTACCATCGACTGTCGTCAAAGGAGGGTAGTATTCGAGATTCCAGACCATCCGGTCTTCTACTTCAAAAGCGGAGATCGTACCCTGGAGCCAAGTACCTACAAAGCGAAGCCAAGGGAAGCATTAGTTGCAGCAGCTCAAGCAGAAGAAGAATTAAGACCAGAGGTAGTTCAAGAGTTCGACGATGTATTTCCTGATGATATATCAGGTTTGCCTTCCGATCGAGCTCTTGAATTCAGTATTGATTTAGTACCAGGAGCCCAACTGGTAATCAAAGCACCTTATAGATTAAGTCCGGAAGGTTTGAAGGAAGTCCGAACATAGTTGGACGAATTATTGGCGAAAGGATGGATTCTTCCCAGCACTTCAAGTTGGGGAGCACCTGTACTACTGGTGAAGAAGAAGGAAGGTTCATACAGAATGTGCATCGATTATAGGGCCTTGAACGAAGTCACTATAAAGAACAAGTATCCACTCTCGTGCATCGATGACTTATTCGATCAGCTAAGTGGATCTTGTATTTTCTCTAAATTGGATCTTCGTTCAGGTTATCATCAAGTGAAGGTCAAGGAAGCTGATATTCACAAAACAGCTTTCAGAACTCGTTATGGACATTACGAATTTCTAGTGATACCATTTGGAGTGACCAATGCACCAGCAATATTCATGAACCTAATGAATCAAGTTTTCCGGGAGTACTTAGACAGGTTTGTTGTCATCTTCATCGACGACATCCTGGTGTATTCTAAGAGTCGGAAAGAGCATGCAGAGCACCTACGAATTGTCCTGGAAACCCTTCGACAACATAAGCTTTATGCCAAATACAGCAAGTGCGAGTGTAACACCCGGCCCCTTTTATACCAAGTCCGTATTTTGTTACTTTAGAATTCCATTTATTTTATGTGTTTTATTTAGAAAATTATTTATTTATTGTAACCTCATTTTTCTTCATCAATAAGACCCAAACCCTATATCACCTCATATTTCCTCAGCCCAACTTCCTTTGTCAAGAACTAAACTAAATTCTTTTCTAAATCCCCAGATTTTTCCATGCGGCCCAGCCCCTCAACCCACACACAAAATTAAATGGAGAATTCATGTTTTATTCTGGCCCGAGCCCAGCCCCTTAGCCCACTCCAATTCTTTAAATCCCCAGCCCACTCCATTAAAATTCTCCACATAAAATTCCAGCCCAGCCCACCAAGCCCGCCTCTCTCCTTCAGCCACGCCCGCCCTCTCCTCACCCGTTCGCGCTTCGACCCGACCCGCTTAGCCCCTGTACATCTCCTTCTTTAATTTCCAACGGCTCCTTCCCATAACTCCCGCTCGCGACCACGTTCTCCCCCGCCTCCTCCGCCGTCGCTTGTGCGAGCGTTACCGCCCTCGACGCGCGACCACGTCTTCGCTACCTCTCCCCTCTCCACACCTGCACTTTTTCTGATCCCATTTCCTCTCGCCCCGCCTCGTTCTCTTTCCCCCTCTCGTCTCCCGCTACCCATCACCGGCCCCCTCCATCACCATCACCATCACCAACCTCGTACCCCCTCGCTCACTCCTCCTCACGAATCCAAGCCACCATCCCTCCCTTCTCCACTCCACAGAGCCCCTACACCCACTCCCCTGCACCGGTGCTCGGCCACCCACTTCACCCGATCTCGACCCCCATCGACGCTCGACGTCGACGAGCTCCTCACTGCCCCACTGCGCCGTCATCGACCCCATCATCATCATCATCGTCGCCGTTCTCGTCATCACCCAGCTCCCTCTCTCTCTCTTCCTCTTCCTCTGTCTCTCTCCCCGAGCTCTCTCTCTCTCTCTCTCTTCTCTCTCTCACTCTCACTCTCTCAGCCTTTTCTCTCTCTCACTCTCCCCCTCCTCTGTTCTCAATCTCTACTTCCCTCTCTCACTCACTGCATCTCTCTATCTCTCTCATTCTCTGTCTCAACTCCCTCTCTCATTTCTCACTCTCTATACCCCCTCTCTCTCACTGCAAACACACTCTCTCACTCTCTCTCTGCCTCTCTCTCTCTTTAACTTCCCTCTCTCTCTAACTCTAACTCTCTCTCTCTCTCCTTCTATCAACCGACCAGCCACCATCCAAGAACCCCATCGCCTGAGCTCGCAACCGTCACTGCCATTGCACGGAGCCCAAGTCAAGCCTCTTAGCTCTCGAGCCCAAGCTCCACTAAAACTCTAACCCAACCGATTTACTGCCGTGACGGATAAAAGTCGTCGTACTAGCCGCTGCCGTGTGCCCCAAAACGTGTCCAGGCAAGTTTTTACTTGCTTTCATGCTATTCCGTATATATTACAAATCAGAATCGTAGATATATTCCATGTTTGCTTGATGTTAGATATTGTCACAAAACTGTTCGATGCTTGTTCCCATAGAAAATCATTATCGTATTTGACGGAACTGGACATATTATATTGGCCCTTGTAGAGATGATTAACGTGTGCAAATTTCATTAGAAAATACGACTGTTAACAGTTAAAACGACTACCCCCAAGTTTGATCGTAAAACTGAAATTCTGTTGCACCTGAAAATAGTTAAATTCATCATAAATCATATACATATTAGAATGGTGCGTTCGAGGGCTTAAAACGAATCTAACTCGACGAACTTTAACCCTATGCTAGTTTCCAGACATTCCTGTACCTAAATCGTGATGATAATTGTATCGGAGTGCGACTCTGGACTGCAGTCCAGAGCGACTCATATTGTGCTTGCTGTCCCGTAATGGATACCATAGGATTTCCTTAACTCGTAGGTTGCGGAACTCTGCTGCTTATTGTAGGTAACTCTGTTAGCTAGACAACACAATTAGTTTCATCCTGTTTCGTTATCATTTACTATTTAATCTGTAATTTAGAAGATCGGGACACATAACAGTCCCAGCAGAATCAGAATTGACATATTGATATTAAACAGATTATAACTCCTAACGTACAGACGCGATTGAAGATCCGTTTGTTGCGTTGAAAACTTTACTGAAAACCCTAGAATTCATCCAACTGTAGCGTCGCTTGAATCTGATCCCAACTGGGATTAAAATGCGTTGCGAAATGGATTCCTGATTCTGAAACCGGATTTCCAGCCGCGTGCGCTTAAAATGAAACAGTTATAACTAATGATCCAGAAACCCGTTTGGCTCGAAACCAAATTAGATGGATAGATAACTGAACATATTAATTACTACCTGTTTGTCATTTCGCCAAATTATATACATATGTTTCATGATAAATCGTGCAAGTGAAAGAATGCGGTTTTATAACATCCTCACCATGTTTATATACTTGTTCACGCATCATATCATACCCATGTCATTGTATTGATAACCTAGTGACATCGTGCATTTACCCAGTGTTAGATTTTAGTGTTGATTGTGGCAAGTACGTCAGTGTTCGTGTATTCGTGATTAAGTGAAAGTGATACGTACTTGTGCACAATCAGTGTCCCATTTATTCTATTGCATTGTCGACGTCTGTGGGATGCGTGTACATGTGACTATAAGTGGTATGGGACACTTATGGAAGCGCTTGCACGGATGTCACAGATAAGGCATCCGACACTGCCATTTATCTTAGGTATTAGTCGGGACGTGCTTGATGGAGGTCCTGCCTCCAGTTCTCGCGCAGACTTGTCACGGATCGATTAGTATTTAGGGTTATGGTTAGCGTTTGATATAGACCACGGGGTGTGGGGTAGTTCAAGTGTGAATTCAACAGAATCTCGGGAGTCCCATGCCGGCTTATATATTTAGGGAGTTATATGGAGATTTACAGGGTATGTGCTATATACACCGTGATACATTCGTTACATGTTGGGCCCATGGTCCCTTGCCCTTGGGTTCTACCCTTGGGTGGAGGACACTCACGAGTGGTTGACTCTCACACTTGGACTGACGATAGGCTTATTGACCTGTACAGTGAGACTTAGAGACTGATAGGGTTACTGTTGTTTACATCCCTTATATACGGTGTTGACATACATGACTTATCGTTATACTGCTTTACTGCTCCGCTGCATTTATCTCTGTGCAGTTATATTCATGTTGTCATTGATTTACTGTTATTCATATCCATTACCACTGTTAGAACTGTTACTTGATTATATACATTACATTGCTATTGTGTCGCTCTGACGACCTGAGTATGCATGCTCAGTGTGAGAAGACGATTTAGCCTGGACCAGTGCATCACAGACTTCCTGACTTACCGTCCCTAGTACATCGGTTTGTTCCACTTCAGGTCAGTCTTTATATTGTTTCCTTCAGTTACTGCATTTCTCATTACCTGCGCACCGTTTACTGTTTACCATGATAAACTAGAAGCCGAAGTGCGACTACGGCAGGACATTTCCTTGACCGTAGGAGCATGGCTGGCCTTGTCTACCCCTCGTATTCCGTATTCTGGGAAGCGGGGCGTGACATGGTTTAGTTGGTATCAGAGCCAGGTTTTGCATCAATTGGGATTGCAGTTTTCCGTGCATAGTTTGGCAATCTAAGACACTCCTTGGTCTAGGTTGTAAACTTGTTATTCTTGATTCATGTTCACGTAGTGTGTTCAGCTATCCATTCGCTATGGTTTCGGGTGACTTGACGAGGATACGTGGTTGCCATTGCACTACCGTACTCTAATCAAGTGACTTAAAGTGATACAGTTGATTCTCCACTTGTAACGATATTCATCATCCCTAATATTCTTGAATCCTTGTTCTATCCATATCATATTTTTGATTCATTTAGCATGTGACTCATATCATTCTCGAAATTGTTGTTTCAGGATCATGTCTTCCAACGACTCTTCATCTTTATCCGCCCCCCAGAATCAGACTGTTGAGATTCTGAGTGTACTGCAGGGTTTAAGGGAAGCTCAGGAGCGGACAAACGACTTATTAGCTGAAGGATTGAGAAGACAGGTGAATCAGGCACCAGCGGGAGTCTCCTATCATAAAGGGATCCTTATTGGACGAAGGAAGGAGAAGAAGATGAAGCGTCAACAGAAGCATCAGAAGAACCTTTGCTGTGGATATTGTAAGAGGCCAGGACATCTTCAGAAGGATTGTCGCCGTGCCCAAGGAAAATGTCTAATTTGTGGATCCAGCGAACACATCATCAACGGTTGCCCAGAAAGGAAAGAACTGCAAGGAAGAAACTTGTCCACTCTCCCCACTTCTGCCAAGTGAGGATTGCCGTGTAGTTCGGACTTCGACGATAAGGCGGATCAAACGCAGGATTCAACTCACGCGACGAGAATGCAATGTTATAGTAGTCGAAGAATAATTTTCATGTTTCAGTAATAATAATGTGTCATCCTTTATGAATATTTCTTCCCGTTTGAAATCTTGTATCCATTGAACGTTTGGTTGAATGCAATAAAATTTGAATCACAATGTATGTATCATTCTCATGTTTTCTCTATAACAAATTCTATTCATTATCACAGTATTTTAAATTCTGAGCTTTCAATTCCTTTCACCGCATATCTTTCCATACTTTGTACACTTAGCCATTTTCCTTATTCATTCCATTGTTTAATCATAACCTCTCTTTTCGAGCCATGGCACACCCTGGAGCAGCGCCGCATCTAGATAAGGATGCACGATCTTGCGTATCCTTAGACCACACGATGACGAGTTCAAACAATGAGATCAACGGTCCCAAAGTCAACTTCGGAAACCACGTTTCAGAGAACGAAGGAGTAGCAGCCCCAGAGTTTAACGTGATAGCTGATTCCGACGAGGAAGAAGGAGATCCTGGAGAAAACCCTATAGAGGAAGATCCCGGGGAAGATCCAATAGAAGAAAATCCAGTGGAGGAAGACCCCATGGAAGAAAACCCAGAAGTAGAGGATCACATGGAATCGGATCTCGATGAGGAAGCTCCATCCGAAGAAGAAGGACCAGAAGATCAAGACCCTGCCATGGAAGAACTTCCAGTGGCATTGCCTGTGAGGCGATATAGCAATGGACGCCCCTACCTGAGTGTGCGAGCCTACCGCAACCTACTGAATATCCACAACCACGATTGACGGAATTCCTTTTATGTTGTCTTTCTGGCCAAATAAACTGTGTATAGTTTAAGGCCACTTTTCGCCTTTGGGGATATCTTGTTTCAAATTTTCTTGAATGAAATGAATCTTCTGATTTCTTAAGCCTTTTGATTATTGGTTCGCTTAATACTTGCTATTGCCCCTATCCATTTATCTTTCTGCTGAGGTTTCTGACTGTCCACCCCTACTTGCTGTAAAGTTTTTCACCCTCGTTTCAATTCGAAAGTACCGCACCATGATCCTTGGATTGAGCCGCCATTCATCTTTCGTCTGTGCCTCAATTGAGATCCTTCTGGGAGGAGAAGTTCATAGTGAAACCCTTGAGTTAACCAACCTTTCAAATTCTTGATTCATACGATGTACCGAAAGTTATCCTCCCCATACTGTTTCCCTTGTAGTCCTGTGTGACTCACCCTTACCTTTGTGTTGACCCGATTCCAATTTCCTTGATCTTCAGCCTAAAGCCGTCATCCTTCGACCTTTTATATCAGCCACATCCCATTGTAATCTCTACCCTACCTAAGCTTGGACACACTTATGTTTTCCGTGTTACCCCGAGTATATTTAGGGGCACTATTATTTTAAAATGTAGTTTTAGTATTTTGCATCTGTCAAAAGTACGTGTTATTGATTACCCCGTTTTACGTATTTTTAAGTGCATTATTATTATTCTTTTAGTAGCGCAACCTTGAACTGCGTATATTTTATTACATGTTTCTTATTTTCACTATATGAGTTTCTAAGCTATTTTGAAACTATTTGACCGATGCATTATCCTAAAATGTTTTAACCTACCGACTAGATTTCCACTACTTTATTCTTGTTATTTTATTTTCAGGTTTTTGAGCCGATGTTTATTATTATCAATGTTTGTGCCTTATACTATTTATTTCTGATGTACTACTTTTGATGTACTTGCATATGCATATATCGGAGTTTCGATCTTATTGAGTACGCCTCGAATGATGTTGTCATATTGTTGTTATTTATATTTCCGTATATTTGTGACTACCCTTATAGTTGTTCCTATTTTATACCTACTTAAATCTATATCTTGTATGTTACTCTTACGTATTTTATATTCTCGAAATTTCTTCGTCCACTCATTCCTAGTAAATCTTTATGTGTTAAATTGCAAAATAATAGCTTTCGCATATGGTTATATTACTTATAGTTTATTTTAAATTTCGAGGACGAAATTTTTGTAAGGGTGGTATGATGTAACACCCGGCCCCTTTTATACCAAGTCCGTATTTTGTTACTTTAGAATTCCATTTATTTTATGTGTTTTATTTAGAAAATTATTTATTTATTGTAACCTCATTTTTCTTCATCAATAAGACCCAAACCCTATATCACCTCATATTTCCTCAGCCCAACTTCCTTTGTCAAGAACTAAACTAAATTCTTTTCTAAATCCCCAGATTTTTCCATGCGGCCCAGCCCCTCAACCCACACACAAAATTAAATGGAGAATTCATGTTTTATTCTGGCCCGAGCCCAGCCCCTTAGCCCACTCCAATTCTTTAAATCCCCAGCCCACTCCATTAAAATTCTCCACATAAAATTCCAGCCCAGCCCACCAAGCCCGCCTCTCTCCTTCAGCCACGCCCGCCCTCTCCTCACCCGTTCGCGCTTCGACCCGACCCGCTTAGCCCCTGTACATCTCCTTCTTTAATTTCCAACGGCTCCTTCCCATAACTCCCGCTCGCGACCACGTTCTCCCCCGCCTCCTCCGCCGTCGCTCGTGCGAGCGTTACCGCCCTCGACGCGCGACCACGTCTTCGCTACCTCTCCCCTCTCCACACCTGCACTTTTTCTGATCCCATTTCCTCTCGCCCCGCCTCGTTCTCTTTCCCCCTCTCGTCTCCCGCTACCCATCACCGGCCCCCTCCATCACCATCACCAACCTCGTACCCCCTCGCTCACTCCTCCTCACGAATCCAAGCCACCATCCCTCCCTTCTCCACTCCACAGAGCCCCTACACCCACTCCCCTGCACCGGTGCTCGGCCACCCACTTCACCCGATCTCGACCCCCATCGACGCTCGACGTCGACGAGCTCCTCACTGCCCCACTGCGCCGTCATCGACCCCATCATCATCATCATCGTCGCCGTTCTCGTCATCACCCAGCTCCCTCTCTCTCTCTTCCTCTTCCTCTGTCTCTCTCCCCGAGCTCTCTCTCTCTCTCTCTTCTCTCTCTCACTCTCTCAGCCTTTTCTCTCTCTCACTCTCCCCCTCCTCTGTTCTCAATCTCTACTTCCCTCTCTCACTCACTGCATCTCTCTATCTCTCTCATTCTCTGTCTCAACTCCCTCTCTCATTTCTCACTCTCTATACCCCCTCTCTCTCACTGCAAACACACTCTCTCACTCTCTCTCTTCCTCTCTCTCTCTTTAACTTCCCTCTCTCTCTAACTCTAACTCTCTCTCTCTCTCCTTCTATCAACCGACCAGCCACCATCCAAGAACCCCATCGCCTGAGCTCGCAACCGTCACTGCCATTGCACGGAGCCCATGTCAAGCCTCTTAGCTCTCGAGCCCAAGCTCCACTAAAACTCTAACCCAACCGATTTACTGCCGTGACGGATACAAGTCGTCGTACTAGCCGCTGCCGTGTGCCCCAAAACGTGTCCAGGCAAGTTTTTACTTGCTTTCATGCTATGCCGTATATATTACAAATCAGAATCGTAGATATATTCCATGTTTGCTTGATGTTAGATATTGTCACAAAACTGTTCGATGCTTGTTCCCATAGAAAATCATTATCGTATTTGACGGAACTGGACATATTATATTGGCCCTTGTAGAGATGATTAACGTGTGCAAATTTCATTAGAAAATACGACTGTTAACAGTTAAAACGACTACCCCCAAGTTTGATCGTAAAACTGAAATTCTGTTGCACCTAAAAATAGTTAAATTCATCATAAATCATATACATATTAGAATGGTGCATTCGAGGGCTTAAAACGAAGCTAACTCGACGACCTTTAACCCTATGCTAGTTTCCAGACATTCCTGTACCTAAATCGTGATGATAATTGTATCGGAGTGCGACTCTGGACTGCAGTCCAGAGCGACTCATATTGTGCTTGCTGTCCCGTAATGGATACCATAGGATTTCCTTAACTCGTAGGTTGCGGAACTCCGCTTCTTATTGTAGGTAACTCTGTTAGCTAGACAACACAATTAGTTTCATCCTGTTTCGTTATCATTTACTATTTAATCTGTAATTTAGAAGATCGGGACACATAACAGTCCCAGCAGAATCAGAATTGACATGTTGATATTAAACAGATTATAACTCCTAACGTACAGACGCGATTGAAGATCCGTTTGTTGCGTTGAAAACTTTACTGAAAAATCTAGAATTCATCCAACTGTAGCGTCGCTTGAATCTGATCCCAACTGGGATTAAAATGCGTTGTGAAATGGATTCCTGATTCTGAAACCGGATTTCCAGCCGCGTGCGCTTAAAATGAAACAGTTATAACTAATGATCCAGAAACCCGTTTGGCTCGAAACCAAATTAGATGGATAGATAACTGAACATATTAATTACTACCTGTTTGTCATTTCGCCAAATTATATACATATGTTTCATGATAAATCGTGCAAGTGAAAGAATGCGGTTTTATAACATCCTCACCATGTTTATATACTTGTTCACGCATCATATCATACCCATGTCATTGTATTGATAACCTAGTGACATCGTGCATTTACCCAGTGTTAGATTTTAGTGTTGATTGTGGCAAGTACGTCAGTGTTCGTGTATTCGTGATTAAGTGAAAGTGATACGTACTTGTGCACAATCAGTGTCCCATTTATTCTATTGCATTGTCGACGTCTGTGGGATGCGTGTACGTGTGACTATAAGTGGTATGGGACACTTATGGAAGCGCTTGCACGGATGTCACAGATAAGGCATCCGACACTGCCATTTATCTTAGGTATTAGTCGGGACGTGCTTGATGGAGGTCCTGCCTCCAGTTCTCGCGCAGACTTGTCACGGATCGATTAGTATTTAGGGTTATGGTTAGCGTTTGATGTAGACCACGGGGTGTAGGGTAGTTCAAGTGTGAATTCAACAGAATCTCGGGAGTCCCATGCCGGCTTATATATTTAGGGAGTTATATGGAGATTTACAGGGTATGTGCTATATACACCGTGATACATTCGTTACATGTTGGGCCCATGGTCCCTTGCCCTTGGGTTCTACCCTTGGGTGGAGGACACTCACGAGTGGTTGACTCTCACACTTGGACTGACGATAGGCTTATTGACCTGTACAGTGAGACTTAGAGACTGATAGGGTTACTGTTGTTTACATTCCTTATATACGGTGTTGACATACATGACTTATCGTTATACTGCTTTACTGCTCCGCTGCATTTATCTCTGTGCAGTTATATTCATGTTGTCATTGATTTACTGTTATTCATATCCATTACCACTGTTAGAACTGTTACTTGATTATATACATTACATTGCTATTGTGTCGCTCTGACGACCTGAGTATGCATGCTCAGTGTGAGAAGACGATTTAGCCTGGACCAGTGCATCACAGACTTCCTGACTTGCCGTCCCTAGTACATCGGTTTGTTCCACTTCAGGTCAGTCTTTATATTGTTTCCTTCAGTTACTGCATTTCTCATTACCTGCGCACCGTTTACTGTTTACCATGATAAACTAGAAGCCGAAGTGCGACTACGGCAGGACATTTCCTTGACCGTAGGAGCATGGCTGGCCTTGTCTACCCCTCGTATTCCGTATTCTGGGAAGCGGGGCGTGACATGGTTTAGTTGGTATCAGAGCCAGGTTTTGCATCAATTGGGATTGCAGTTTTCCGTGCATAGTTTGGCAATCTAAGACACTCCTTGGTCTAGGTTGTAAACTTGTTATTCTTGATTCATGTTCACGTAGTGTGTTCAGCTATCCATTCGCTATGGTTTCGGGTGACTTGACGAGGATACGTGGTTGCCATTGCACTACCGTACTCTAATCAAGTGACTTAAAGTGATACAGTTGATTCTCCACTTGTAACGATATTCATCATCCCTAATATTCTTGAATCCTTGTTCTATCCATATCATATTTTTGATTCATTTAGCATGTGACTCATATCATTCTCGAAATTGTTGTTTCAGGATCATGTCTTCCAACGACTCTTCATCTTTATCCGCCCCCCAGAATCAGACTGTTGAGATTCTGAGTGTACTGCAGGGTTTAAGGGAAGCTCAGGAGCGGACAAACGACTTATTAGCTGAAGGATTGAGAAGACAGGTGAATCAGGCACCAGCGGGAGTCTCCTATCATAAAGGGATCCTTATTGGACGAAGGAAGGAGAAGAAGATGAAGCGTCAACAGAAGCATCAGAAGAACCTTTGCTGTGGATATTGTAAGAGGCCAGGACATCTTCAGAAGGATTGTCGCCGTGCCCAAGGAAAATGTCTAATTTGTGGATCCAGCGAACACATCATCAACGGTTGCCCAGAAAGGAAAGAACTGCAAGGAAGAAACTTGTCCACTCTCCCCACTTCTGCCAAGTGAGGATTGCCGTGTAGTTCGGACTTCGACGATAAGGCGGATCAAACGCAGGATTCAACTCACGCGACGAGAATGCAATGTTATAGTAGTCGAAGAATAATTTTCATGTTTCAGTAATAATAATGTGTCATCCTTTATGAATATTTCTTCCCGTTTGAAATCTTGTATCCATTGAACGTTTGGTTGAATGCAATAAAATTTGAATCACAATGTATGTATCATTCTCATGTTTTCTCTATAACAAATTCTATTCATTATCACAGTATTTTAAATTCTGAGCTTTCAATTCCTTTCACCGCATATCTTTCCATACTTTGTACACTTAGCCATTTTCCTTATTCATTCCATTGTTTAATCATAACCTCTCTTTTCGAGCCATGGCACACCCTGGAGCAGCGCCGCATCTAGATAAGGATGCACGATCTTGCGTATCCTTAGACCACACGATGACGAGTTCAAACAATGAGATCAACGGTCCCAAAGTCAACTTCGGAAACCACGTTTCAGAGAACGAAGGAGTAGCAGCCCCAGAGTTTAACGTGATAGCTGATTCCGACGAGGAAGAAGGAGATCCTGGAGAAAACCCTATAGAGGAAGATCCCGGGGAAGATCCAATAGAAGAAAATCCAGTGGAGGAAGACCCCATGGAAGAAAACCCAGAAGTAGAGGATCACATGGAATCGGATCTCGATGAGGAAGCTCCATCCGAAGAAGAAGGACCAGAAGATCAAGACCCTGCCATGGAAGAACTTCCAGTGGCATTGCCTGTGAGGCGATATGGCAATGGACGCCCCTACCTGAGTGTGCGAGCCTACCGCAACCTACTGAATATCCACAACCACGATTGACGGAATTCCTTTTATGTTGTCTTTCTGGCCAAATAAACTGTGTATAGTTTAAGGCCACTTTTCGCCTTTGGGGATATCTTGTTTCAAATTTTCTTGAATGAAATGAATCTTCTGATTTCTTAAGCCTTTTGATTATTGGTTCGCTTAATACTTGCTATTGCCCCTATCCATTTATCTTTCTGCTGAGGTCTCTGACTGTCCACCCCTACTTGCTGTAAAGTTTTTCACCCTCGTTTCAATTCGAAAGTACCGCACCATGATCCTTGGATTGAGCCGCCATTCATCTTTCGTCTGTGCCTCAATTGAGATCCTTCTGGGAGGAGAAGTTCATAGTGAAACCCTTGAGTTAACCAACCTTTCAAATTCTTGATTCATACGATGTACCGAAAGTTATCCTCCCCATACTGTTTCCCTTGTAGTCCTGTGTGACTCACCCTTACCTTTGTGTTGACCCGATTCCAATTTCCTTGATCTTCAGCCTAAAGCCGTCATCCTTCGACCTTTTATATCAGCCACATCCCATTGTAATCTCTACCCTACCTAAGCTTGGACACACTTATGTTTTCCGTGTTACCCCGAGTATATTTAGGGGCACTATTATTTTAAAATGTAGTTTTAGTATTTTGCATCTGTCAAAAGTACGTGTTATTGATTACCCCGTTTTACGTATTTTTAAGTGCATTATTATTATTCTTTTAGTAGCGCAACCTTGAACTGCGTATATTTTATTACATGTTTCTTATTTTCACTATATGAGTTTCTAAGCTATTTTGAAACTATTTGACCGATGCATTATCCTAAAATGTTTTAACCTACCGACTAGATTTCCACTACTTTATTCTTGTTATTTTATTTTCAGGTTTTTGAGCCGATGTTTATTATTATCAATGTTTGTGCCTTATACTATTTATTTCTGATGTACTACTTTTGATGTACTTGCATATGCATATATCGGAGTTTCGATCTTATTGAGTACGCCTCGAATGATGTTGTCATATTGTTGTTATTTATATTTCCGTATATTTGTGACTACCCTTATAGTTGTTCCTATTTTATACCTACTTAAATCTATATCTTGTATGTTACTCTTACGTATTTTATATTCTCGAAATTTCTTCGTCCACTCATTCCTAGTAAATCTTTATGTGTTAAATTGCAAAATAATAGCTTTCGCATATGGTTGTATTACTTATAGTTTATTTTAAATTTCGAGGACGAAATTTTTGTAAGGGTGGTATGATGTAACACCCGGCCCCTTTTATACCAAGTCCGTATTTTGTTACTTTAGAATTCCATTTATTTTATGTGTTTTATTTAGAAAATTATTTATTTATTGTAACCTCATTTTTCTTCATCAATAAGACCCAAACCCTATATCACCTCATATTTCCTCAGCCCAACTTCCTTTGTCAAGAACTAAACTAAATTCTTTTCTAAATCCCCAGATTTTTCCATGCGGCCCAGCCCCTCAACCCACACACAAAATTAAATGGAGAATTCATGTTTTATTCTGGCCCGAGCCCAGCCCCTTAGCCCACTCCAATTCTTTAAATCCCCAGCCCACTCCATTAAAATTCTCCACATAAAATTCCAGCCCAGCCCACCAAGCCCGCCTCTCTCCTTCAGCCACGCCCGCCCTCTCCTCACCCGTTCGCGCTTCGACCCGACCCGCTTAGCCCCTGTACATCTCCTTCTTTAATTTCCAACGGCTCCTTCCCATAACTCCCGCTCGCGACCACGTTCTCCCCCGCCTCCTCCGCCGTCGCTCGTGCGAGCGTTACCGCCCTCGACGCGCGACCACGTCTTCGCTACCTCTCCCCTCTCCACACCTGCACTTTTTCTGATCCTATTTCCTCTCGCCCCGCCTCGTTCTCTTTCCCCCTCTCGTCTCCCGCTACCCATCACCGGCCCCCTCCATCACCATCACCAACCTCGTACCCCCTCGCTCACTCCTCCTCACGAATCCAAGCCACCATCCCTCCCTTCTCCACTCCACAGAGCCCCTACACCCACTCCCCTGCACCGGTGCTCGGCCACCCACTTCACCCGATCTCGACCCCCATCGACGCTCGACGTCGACGAGCTCCTCACTGCCCCACTGCGCCGTCATCGACCCCATCATCATCATCATCGTCGCCGTTCTCGTCATCACCCAGCTCCCTCTCTCTCTCTTCCTCTTCCTCTGTCTCTCTCCCCGAGCTCTCTCTCTCTCTCTCTTCTCTCTCTCACTCTCTCAGCCTTTTCTCTCTCTCACTCTCCCCCTCCTCTGTTCTCAATCTCTACTTCCCTCTCTCACTCACTGCATCTCTCTATCTCTCTCATTCTCTGTCTCAACTCCCTCTCTCATTTCTCACTCTCTATACCCCCTCTCTCTCACTGCAAACACACTCTCTCACTCTCTCTCTGCCTCTCTCTCTCTTTAACTTCCCTCTCTCTCTAACTCTAACTCTCTCTCTCTCTCCTTCTATCAACCGACCAGCCACCATCCAAGAACCCCATCGCCTGAGCTCGCAACCGTCACTGCCATTGCACGGAGCCCAAGTCAAGCCTCTTAGCTCTCGAGCCCAAGCTCCACTAAAACTCTAACCCAACCGATTTACTGCCGTGACGGATACAAGTCGTCGTACTAGCCGCTGCCGTGTGCCCCAAAACATGTCCAGGCAAGTTTTTACTTGCTTTCATGCTATTCCGTATATATTACAAATCAGAATCGTAGATATATTCCATGTTTGCTTGATGTTAGATATTGTCACAAAACTGTTCGATGCTTGTTCCCATAGAAAATCATTATCGTATTTGACGGAACTGGACATATTATATTGGCCCTTGTAGAGATGATTAACGTGTGCAAATTTCATTAGAAAATACGACTGTTAACAGTTAAAACGACTACCCCCAAGTTTGATCGTAAAACTGAAATTCTGTTGCACCTAACAATAGTTAAATTCATCATAAATCATATACATATTAGAATGGTGCTTTCGAGGGCTTAAAACGAAGCTAACTCGACGAACTTTAACCCTATGCTAGTTTCCAGACATTCCTGTACCTAAATCGTGATGATAATTGTATCGGAGTGCGACTCTGGACTGCAGTCCAGAGCGACTCATATTGTGCTTGCTGTCCCGTAATGGATACCATAGGATTTCCTTAACTCGTAGGTTGCGGAACTCCGCTTCTTATTGTAGGTAACTCTGTTAGCTAGACAACACAATTAGTTTCATCCTGTTTCGTTATCATTTACTATTTAATCTGTAATTTAGAAGATCGGGACACATAACAGTCCCAGCAGAATCAGAATTGACATGTTGATATTAAACAGATTATAACTCCTAACGTACAGACGCGATTGAAGATCCGTTTATTGCGTTGAAAACTTTACTGAAAACCCTAGAATTCATCCAACTGTAGCGTCGCTTGAATCTTAACCCAACTGGGATTAAAATGCGTTGCGAAATGGATTCCTGATTCTGAAACCGGATTTTCAGCCGCGTGCGCTTAAAATGAAACAGTTATAACTAATGATCCAGAAACCCGTTTGGCTCGAAACCAAATTAGATGGATAGATAACTGAACATATTAATTACTACCTGTTTGTCATTTCGCCAAATTATATACATATGTTTCATGATAAATCGTGCAAGTGAAAGAATGCGGTTTTATAACATCCTCACCATGTTTATATACTTGTTCACGCATCATATCATACCCATGTCATTGTATTGATAACCTAGTGACATCGTGCATTTACCCAGTGTTAGATTTTAGTGTTGATTGTGGCAAGTACGTCAGTGTTCGTGTATTCGTGATTAAGTGAAAGTGATACGTACTTGTGCACAATCAGTGTCCCATTTATTCTATTGCATTGTCGACGTCTGTGGGATGCGTGTACGTGTGACTATAAGTGGTATGGGACACTTATGGAAGCGCTTGCACGGATGTCACAGATAAGGCATCTGACACTGCCATTTATCTTAGGTATTAGTCGGGACGTGCTTGATGGAGGTCCTGCCTCCAGTTCTCGCGCAGACTTGTCACGGATCGATTAGTATTTAGGGTTATGGTTAGCGTTTGATGTAGACCACGGGGTGTGGGGTAGTTCAAGTGTGAATTCAACAGAATCTCGGGAGTCCCATGCCGGCTTATATATTTAGGGAGTTATATGGAGATTTACAGGGTATGTGCTATATACACCGTGATACATTCGTTACATGTTGGGCCCGTGGTCCCTTGCCCTTGGGTTCTACCCTTGGGTGGAGGACACTCACGAGTGGTTGACTCTCACACTTGGACTGACGATAGGCTTATTGACCTGTACAGTGAGACTTAGAGACTGATAGGGTTACTGTTGTTTACATTCCTTATATACTGTGTTGACATACATGACTTATCGTTATACTGCTTTACTGCTCCGCTGCATTTATCTCTGTGCAGTTATATTCATGTTGTCATTGATTTACTGTTATTCATATCCATTACCACTGTTAGAACTGTTACTTGATTATATACATTACATTGCTATTGTGTCGCTCTGACGACCTGAGTATGCATGCTCAGTGTGAGAAGACGATTTAGCCTGGACCAGTGCATCACAGACTTCCTGACTTGCCGTCCCTAGTACATCGGTTTGTTCCACTTCAGGTCAGTCTTTATATTGTTTCCTTCAGTTACTGCATTTCTCATTACCTGCGCACCGTTTACTGTTTACCATGATAAACTAGAAGCCGAAGTGCGACTACGGCAGGACATTTCCTTGACCGTAGGAGCATGGCTGGCCTTGTCTACCCCTCGTATTCCGTATTCTGGGAAGCGGGGCGTGACATGGTTTAGTTGGTATCAGAGCCAGGTTTTGCATCAATTGGGATTGCAGTTTTCCGTGCATAGTTTGGCAATCTAAGACACTCCTTGGTCTAGGTTGTAAACTTGTTATTCTTGATTCATGTTCACGTAGTGTGTTCAGCTATCCATTCGCTATGGTTTCGGGTGACTTGACGAGGATACGTGGTTGCCATTGCACTACCGTACTCTAATCAAGTGACTTAAAGTGATACAGTTGATTCTCCACTTGTAACGATATTCATCATCCCTAATATTATTGAATCCTTGTTCTATCCATATCATATTTTTGATTCATTTAGCATGTGACTCATATCATTCTCGAAATTGTTGTTTCAGGATCATGTCTTCCAACGACTCTTCATCTTTATCCGCCCCCCAGAATCAGACTGTTGAGATTCTGAGTGTACTGCAGGGTTTAAGGGAAGCTCAGGAGCGGACAAACGACTTATTAGCTGAAGGATTGAGAAGACAGGTGAATCAGGCACCAGCGGGAGTCTCCTATCATAAAGGGATCCCTATTGGACGAAGGAAGGAGAAGAAGATGAAGCGTCAACAGAAGCATCAGAAGAACCTTTGCTGTGGATATTGTAAGAGGCCAGGACATCTTCAGAAGGATTGTCGCCGTGCCCAAGGAAAATGTCTAATTTGTGGATCCAGCGAACACATCATCAACGGTTGCCCAGAAAGGAAAGAACTGCAAGGAAGAAACTTGTCCACTCTCCCCACTTCTGCCAAGTGAGGATTGCCGTGTAGTTCGGACTTCGACGATAAGGCGGATCAAACGCAGGATTCAACTCACGCGACGAGAATGCAATGTTATAGTAGTCGAAGAATAATTTTCATGTTTCAGTAATAATAATGTGTCATCCTTTATGAATATTTCTTCCCGTTTGAAATCTTGTATCCATTGAACGTTTGGTTGAATGCAATAAAATTTGAATCACAATGTATGTATCATTCTCATGTTTTCTCTATAACAAATTCTATTCATTATCACAGTATTTTAAATTCTGAGCTTTCAATTCCTTTCACCGCATATCTTTCCATACTTTGTACACTTAGCCATTTTCCTTATTCATTCCATTGTTTAATCATAACCTCTCTTTTCGAGCCATGGCACACCCTGGAGCAGCGCCGCATCTAGATAAGGATGCACGATCTTGCGTATCCTTAGACCACACGATGACGAGTTCAAACAATGAGATCAACGGTCCCAAAGTCAACTTCGGAAACCACGTTTCAGAGAACGAAGGAGTAGCAGCCCCAGAGTTTAACGTGATAGCTGATTCCGACGAGGAAGAAGGAGATCCTGGAGAAAACCCTATAGAGGAAGATCCCGGGGAAGATCCAATAGAAGAAAATCCAGTGGAGGAAGACCCCATGGAAGAAAACCCAGAAGTAGAGGATCACATGGAATCGGATCTCGATGAGGAAGCTCCATCCGAAGAAGAAGGACCAGAAGATCAAGACCCTGCCATGGAAGAACTTCCAGTGGCATTGCCTGTGAGGCGATATGGCAATGGACGCCCCTACCTGAGTGTGCGAGCCTACCGCAACCTACTGAATATCCACAACCACGATTGACGGAATTCCTTTTATGTTGTCTTTCTGGCCAAATAAACTGTGTATAGTTTAAGGCCACTTTTCGCCTTTGGGGATATCTTGTTTCAAATTTTCTTGAATGAAATGAATCTTCTGATTTCTTAAGCCTTTTGATTATTGGTTCGCTTAATACTTGCTATTGCCCCTATCCATTTATCTTTCTGCTGAGGTCTCTGACTGTCCACCCCTACTTGATGTAAAGTTTTTCACCCTCGTTTCAATTCGAAAGTACCGCACCATGATCCTTGGATTGAGCCGCCATTCATCTTTCGTCTGTGCCTCAATTGAGATCCTTCTGGGAGGAGAAGTTCATAGTGAAACCCTTGAGTTAACCAACCTTTCAAATTCTTGATTCATACGATGTACCGAAAGTTATCCTCCCCATACTGTTTCCCTTGTAGTCCTGTGTGACTCACCCTTACCTTTGTGTTGACCCGATTCCAATTTCCTTGATCTTCAGCCTAAAGCCGTCATCCTTCGACCTTTTATATCAGCCACATCCCATTGTAATCTCTACCCTACCTAAGCTTGGACACACTTATGTTTTCCGTGTTACCCCGAGTATATTTAGGGGCACTATTATTTTAAAATGTAGTTTTAGTATTTTGCATCTGTCAAAAGTACGTGTTATTGATTACCCCGTTTTACGTATTTTTAAGTGCATTATTATTATTCTTTTAGTAGCGCAACCTTGAACTGCGTATATTTTATTACATGTTTCTTATTTTCACTATATGAGTTTCTAAGCTATTTTGAAACTATTTGACCGATGCATTATCCTAAAATGTTTTAACCTACCGACTAGATTTCCACTACTTTATTCTTGTTATTTTATTTTCAGGTTTTTGAGCCGATGTTTATTATTATCAATGTTTGTGCCTTATACTATTTATTTCTGATGTACTACTTTTGATGTACTTGCATATGCATATATCGGAGTTTCGATCTTATTGAGTACGCCTCGAATGATGTTGTCATATTGTTGTTATTTATATTTCCGTATATTTGTGACTACCCTTATAGTTGTTCCTATTTTATACCTACTTAAATCTATATCTTGTATGTTACTCTTACGTATTTTATATTCTCGAAATTTCTTCGTCCACTCATTCCTAGTAAATCTTTATGTGTTAAATTGCAAAATAATAGCTTTCGCATATGGTTGTATTACTTATAGTTTATTTTAAATTTCGAGGACGAAATTTTTGTAAGGGTGGTATGATGTAACACCCGGCCCCTTTTATACCAAGTCCGTATTTTGTTACTTTAGAATTCCATTTATTTTATGTGTTTTATTTAGAAAATTATTTATTTATTGTAACCTCATTTTTCTTCATCAATAAGACCCAAACCCTATATCACCTCATATTTCCTCAGCCCAACTTCCTTTGTCAAGAACTAAACTAAATTCTTTTCTAAATCCCCAGATTTTTCCATGCGGCCCAGCCCCTCAACCCACACACAAAATTAAATGGAGAATTCATGTTTTATTCTGGCCCGAGCCCAGCCCCTTAGCCCACTCCAATTCTTTAAATCCCCAGCCCACTCCATTAAAATTCTCCACATAAAATTCCAGCCCAGCCCACCAAGCCCGCCTCTCTCCTTCAGCCACGCCCGCCCTCTCCTCACCCGTTCGCGCTTCGACCCGACCCGCTTAGCCCCTGTACATCTCCTTCTTTAATTTCCAACGGCTCCTTCCCATAACTCCCGCTCGCGACCACGTTCTCCCCCGCCTCCTCCGCCGTCGCTCGTGCGAGCGTTACCGCCCTCGACGCGCGACCACGTCTTCGCTACCTCTCCCCTCTCCACACCTGCACTTTTTCTGATCCCATTTCCTCTCGCCCCGCCTCGTTCTCTTTCCCCCTCTCGTCTCCCGCTACCCATCACCGGCCCCCTCCATCACCATCACCAACCTCGTACCCCCTCGCTCACTCCTCCTCACGAATCCAAGCCACCATCCCTCCCTTCTCCACTCCACAGAGCCCCTACACCCACTCCCCTGCACCGGTGCTCGGCCACCCACTTCACCCGATCTCGACCCCCATCGACGCTCGACGTCGACGAGCTCCTCACTGCCCCACTGCGCCGTCATCGACCCCATCATCATCATCATCGTCGCCGTTCTCGTCATCACCCAGCTCCCTCTCTCTCTCTTCCTCTTCCTCTGTCTCTCTCCCCGAGCTCTCTCTCTCTCTCTTCTCTCTCTCACTCTCTCAGCCTTTTCTCTCTCTCACTCTCCCCCTCCTCTGTTCTCAATCTCTACTTCCCTCTCTCACTCACTGCATCTCTCTATCTCTCTCATTCTCTGTCTCAACTCCCTCTCTCATTTCTCACTCTCTATACCCCCTCTCTCTCACTGCAAACACACTCTCTCACTCTCTCTCTGCCTCTCTCTCTCTTTAACTTCCCTCTCTCTCTAACTCTAACTCTCTCTCTCTCTCCTTCTATCAACCGACCAGCCACCATCCAAGAACCCCATCGCCTGAGCTCGCAACCGTCACTGCCATTGCACGGAGCCCAAGTCAAGCCTCTTAGCTCTCGAGCCCAAGCTCCACTAAAACTCTAACCCAACCGATTTACTGCCGTGACGGATACAAGTCGTCGTACTAGCCGCTGCCGTGTGCCCCAAAACGTGTCCAGGCAAGTTTTTACTTGCTTTCATGCTATTCCGTATATATTACAAATCAGAATCGTAGATATATTACATGTTTGCTTGATGTTAGATATTGTCACAAAACTGTTCGATGCTTGTTCCCATAGAAAATCATTATCGTATTTGACGGAACTGGACATATTATATTGGCCCTTGTAGAGATGATTAACGTGTGCAAATTTCATTAGAAAATACGACTGTTAACAGTTAAAACGACTACCCCCAAGTTTGATCGTAAAACTGAAATTCTGTTGCACCTAAAAATAGTTAAATTCATCATAAATCATATACATATTAGAATGGTGCGTTCGAGGGCTTAAAACGAAGCTAACTCGACGAACTTTAACCCTATGCTAGTTTCCAGACATTCCTGTACCTAAATCGTGATGATAATTGTATCGGAGTGCGACTCTGGACTGCAGTCCAGAGCGACTCATATTGTGCTTGCTGTCCCGTAATGGATACCATAGGATTTCCTTAACTCGTAGGTTGCGGAACTCCGCTTCTTATTGTAGGTAACTCTGTTAGCTAGACAACACAATTAGTTTCATCCTGTTTCGTTATCATTTACTATTTAATCTGTAATTTAGAAGATCGGGACACATAACAGTCCCAGCAGAATCAGAATTGACATGTTGATATTAAACAGATTATAACTCCTAACGTACAGACGCGATTGAAGATCCGTTTGTTGCGTTGAAAACTTTACTGAAAAACCTAGAATTCATCCAACTGTAGCGTCGCTTGAATCTGATCCCAACTGGGATTAAAATGCGTTGCGAAATGGACTCCTGATTCTGAAACCGGATTTCCAGCCGCGTGCGCTTAAAATGAAACAGTTATAACTAATGATCCAGAAACCCGTTTGGCTCGAAACCAAATTAGATGGATAGATAACTGAACATATTAATTACTACCTGTTTGTCATTTCGCCAAATTATATACATATGTTTCATGATAAATCGTGCAAGTGAAAGAATGCGGTTTTATAACATCCTCACCATGTTTATATACTTGTTCACGCATCATATCATACCCATGTCATTGTATTGATAACCTAGTGACATCGTGCATTTACCCAGTGTTAGATTTTAGTGTTGATTGTGGCAAGTACGTCAGTGTTCGTGTATTCGTGATTAAGTGAAAGTGATACGTACTTGTGCACAATCAGTGTCCCATTTATTCTATTGCATTGTCGACGTCTGTGTGATGCGTGTACGTGTGACTATAAGTGGTATGGGACACTTATGGAAGCGCTTGCACGGATGTCACAGATAAGGCATCCGACACTGCCATTTATCTTAGGTATTAGTCGGGACGTGCTTGATGGAGGTCCTGCCTCCAGTTCTCGCGCAGACTTGTCACGGATCGATTAGTATTTAGGGTTATGGTTAGCGTTTGATGTAGACCACGGGGTGTGGGGTAGTTCAAGTGTGAATTCAACAGAATCTCGGGAGTCCCATGCCGGCTTATATATTTAGGGAGTTATATGGAGATTTACAGGGTATGTGCTATATACACCGTGATACATTCGTTACATGTTGGGCCCGTGGTCCCTTGCCCTTGGGTTCTACCCTTGGGTGGAGGACACTCACGAGTGGTTGACTCTCACACTTGGACTGACGATAGGCTTATTGACCTGTACAGTGAGACTTAGAGACTGATAGGGTTACTGTTGTTTACATTCCTTATATACGGTGTTGACATACATGACTTATCGTTATACTGCTTTACTGCTCCGCTGCATTTATCTCTGTGCAGTTATATTCATGTTGTCATTGATTTACTGTTATTCATATCCATTACCACTGTTAGAACTGTTACTTGATTATATACATTACATTGCTATTGTGTCGCTCTGACGACCTGAGTATGCATGCTCAGTGTGAGAAGACGATTTAGCCTGGACCAGTGCATCACAGACTTCCTGACTTGCCGTCCCTAGTACATCGGTTTGTTCCACTTCAGGTCAGTCTTTATATTGTTTCCTTCAGTTACTGCATTTCTCATTACCTGCGCACCGTTTACTGTTTACCATGATAAACTAGAAGCCGAAGTGCGACTACGGCAGGACATTTCCTTGACCGTAGGAGCATGGTTGGCCTTGTCTACCCCTCGTATTCCGTATTCTGGGAAGCGGGGCGTGACAGCGAGTTTTGGCTAAATCAAGTTGGTTTTCTTGGACATATCATATCAGGAGAAGGAATTTCTGTGGATCCAGCCAAAATTTCAGCAGTTAGCGAATGACCTACACCAAAGTCAGTGAAGGACATTCGGAGTTTCTTGGGTTTAGCTGTATATTACAGAAGGTTCATTGAAAGATTCTCAAAGATAGCAACGCCCCTGACCAAGCTCACACGAAAAGATGAAGAATTTGTGTGGTCAGAAGCATGCGAACAAGCTTTCGTAGAACTCAAGTCAAAATTAACATCTGCACCCATTCTCGTAATACCGGATCAATCTGGAGGATTCAAAGTGCATTGTGATTCATCCGGTAAGGGATTAGGATGTGTTCTACATCAGCACGGTAAGGTTATGGCTTATACTTCAAAACAACTGAAGACTCATGAGCGCAATTATCCGACGCATGATCTGGAATTGGCAGCCGTCATCTTTGCTCTCAAGATTTGGCGCCATTATTTACTTGGTGAACGAGTGAACATCTGCACAGATCATAAAAGTCTGAAGTACGTGTTTACTCAGAAGGAGTTGAATATGCGGCAGAGAAGATGGTTAGAACTCATGGCGGACTTTGACATCAACTTGCAATATCACCCAGGGAAGGTGAACGTAGTACCTGATGCTCTTAGTCGCCAACCATTATCGATGAATCTCACCGCTCAGTGGAAACTTCAGCAAGACTTGCATCAGATGGAGATTGAAGTAGTCATGCCAGGTAATGCTTCAAGTTTGATGAATCTACAAGTTCAATCAATCATTGTCAATCAGATCAATGCAGCTCAAGCAAGTGATGCTAAGTTGCAAAGGATCAGAGAACAAGTGGAGAATGGACTCAGAACAGACTTCATCATCCATGAAGACGGATGTTTGAGATACGGCAGTAGATTGTGTGTACCAAAAGGTCCTGTTCGGGAAGAGTTAATGAAAGAAGCCACAGCTCTCCCTACTCAGTACATCCTGGAGGTACCAAAATGTACAAAGATCTACGTCAGAATTATTGGTGGCATGGAATGAAGCGTGAAGTAGCCAGAAGTGTCGCAAAATGTTTGGTGTGTCAGCAAGTAAAGGCTGAACATCACAGGACAGCTGGACTACTTCAACCGTTACCAATCCCGGAATGGAAGTGGCAGCACATCACGATGGACTTTGTGACTGCTTTTCCTTGCAGCACAAAAGGTAATGATGCTATATGGGTCATTGTGGATCGACTCACAAAGCCGGCTCACTTCATCCCATTTCGAGTTGGCCAATCAACTGAGACACCAGCAAAGAAGTACATGGAGGAAATTGTGAGACTTCATGGAGTATCGGTCTGCATTGTCTCCGATCGTGACACCAGGTTCTGATCGCAATTTTGGCAGAGTCTGCAAGCAAGATTGGGAACAAGTCTGAACTTCAGCATGGCTTATCATCCATAAACAGATGGTCAGTCGGAACGAACTATTCAGATCTTGGAGGATATGCTCAGAGCGTGTACGCTAGCCTTCAAAGGATCGTGGGAAGATCACCTGCATCTTGTGGAGTTCGCATACAATAACAGCTACCAAGCAAGCATAAGAATGGCACCTTTTGCAGCATTGTATGGAAGGAAGTGTCGATCACCATTAAGTTGGGATGACATCGGAGATAGGGAACTTCTTGGACCCGAGATGATAGTAGCGACCATTGATGTGGTTCGTACTATCAGGGAAAGAATGCGCATAGCCCAAGATAGACAGAAGCACTGGGCTGATGCAAAGAGACAACACTTGGAGTTCCAGCCAGGAGACCATGTATTCTTGAAGATATCTCCGAAACGCGGAGTGATCCGATTTGGAAGACGGGGTAAATTGAGTCCGAGATACATTGGACCGTTCGACATACTCGAACGAGTCGGTGAAGTGGCGTACCGCTTTGCGCTTCTACCCTCATTGGAAGGAGTGCATAACGTATTCCACATATCCCAACTCAGAAAGTATGTGAGTGACCCCAGCCATGTTCTTGATCATTCCGAGCTTACTATACAGCCCGACTTGTCCTGTGAGCAACAGCCTGTGGAGATCCTGGACAGGAAAGTGAAGACACTTCGGAACAAGGAAGTTAACTTGGTCCGGGTAATGTGGAGGAAAGACACTCCAGGAGAATCCACTTGGGAAAGAGAAGATGAAATGCGTGCAAGATATCCTCACCTCTTTGTAAACCAGTCCTCAAATAAAAGTTGTAAATTTCGAGGACGAAATTTTTGTAAGGAGAGTAGATTGTAACAACTCCAATTTTTGTATACATAAAATTGATTTAAATTTGAAGTATATTTGGGGTATTTAATGTTGTTGTTACCACTTTAAATATTAATTTTCCCACAATAATTACAAGAAGGAGCTTGTAGCTCACTGGTAAGACTTTGCACTGCTGAACCAAGTCACCAGAGTTCAAATCCCCTGCCCCACAGTATTTTTAGATTGTTTTTGTTTTAAATTCTTAAGAAGCCCAACAGTCCACACACCGTAACTTCCAAAACTTGAACTTCACCTGAAAAACTAAAAATACCAGGAGACACCTCTGACGACCCCCCCCCCCACTGGAACCCCGACTTGGCCTGACTCGGGCGAGTCGGCCGGCGGACCGGCCGACTCGGGCCGGCGCCGCCGGCCGGACGGCCGAGTCTCCAACTGGAGTTTTGTGCCTCTTCGCCTTCTGAAACTCCCTGCATACTCTAAATTATGAGATCGGTTTCAGAAAGTGAGTTATACCCTAATTAATCCATTTTAATGATTTTTTCACACATTTTACAATATTTTTATCAAAAACCCTTCACCTACCCTACCCCTAACCTACCCTATAAATACACCCCTTACCCTCTACCCTCTTATCCCAAAACCCTAAGCTCACTCTCTCAAAAAATTTCCAAGAGTTGTGTACCTTGAAAACAAGTGTGCGGCGAAGCTCCGACGAAATTCCAACGGAAATTCCGGCGACGTTTTTAGGAACAACCGGTGACGAAGCAACGCCTCGGCAACCTCTCTAGTCCCCCCTTCACTCCTTTGCTTAAACAAAACCCGTAAGTCCCATTCTATCTCTCTTTCTATTTCTCTAAAATACGAAATCACAAAACCCTACGGAATCGGAACAAATCCGATTTCCGATTCGGTTTTCTATAAAATTTCACTTCTCACCAATACATTCATGACTAAATATCTTTATGTTGACTATTAAACATTTAACAATCAATTTGAACAAGTTTCATCACATAAAATGATAGCCTTTCCAATTTATCTTATTTTTCACTTAAATACCACAATGTTTCGATTTCACATTTAACCCCTTAACTTTGCTATACATTTAAAGTAGAGCACGAGATAATGACCAACCTCCACACACACGCATATACAACCTAAAATGATATCATCAAAAACTTTAGAATACGATAAAACAATACTTTCATTTAAATACCATATTCTTAATAACATCATTTCTAAAAGTTTTAGTTTTGATACACTTTTAAATAAATACCTCTTATTAGGAAAACACGATGAGTTGTGGACATCGATCGTTTATCTAAACCTGACTTTGTGGTGTCTAGCCTAGACAAGTGAGAAAAGGTAACTTTAAAAGGCCCGTCTCACGATTCGTGAGCGGATCTCTCATTTCCTCATTTGTACTTACCTGGCCACAATTGGCGGTGAAGAGGCGATTTGAGGTTTCTAACTACTTGTCGTTTAGACCATTTAGAAATATGTTAGTTGGCTTAGGAAACCCTAGAATCTAAAATACGGAAAATTACACTTTGCAAATAAATACCTTTTACTTTATAAAACCGTTTTCTAAAGGATTAGTATTTTACAATCTTTGCAAAGCGCCGCTACAACCCAATTTTGGGGAACCCGTTCGGGATGGTGCGGATTATCGTACATCCTCGGGCCTAGTAGTGCGAGATTCAGACCTCCGCAAGGAGCATTCAGTCTCGAAAGGTTTAAAATAGGACATCTTAAAAAAATGAGATTTTTGGAATATAAAATATTTATTAAAATTATTTTTGTATAAACATATGTATATTTATCATTTAAATATCTATTTTATTATAATATAAATTTTCCACCTTTTTCTAAAAAAATCACAAGAATAAATTTTACACTAAAATACCATGAACTTCAAATAAATCAGTATTACTGATAAATACCCTTATTTATAAAACTAGGATATTTTCACTAGAAATGTCACAACATAAAATCCACCCTCATTACAACTCTAAAGACGAACAATAAATACTTGAGGCTTATTTTGAAAAGTATATAAAAGTATTTTTACATAAAACCTCCTCAAGTTTTATAAACTACCCTAAGGACCTTAGCAATTATAAGACCTCGATTCACAATTCTGATTGTCTGACTCGGGTTTGAGTCTGATTAATCTGATTTGAATATGATTCAAGTTCAACCTATAATCTACAAGATTCTAATTCAATGTGAACATATGAATCCATGAATACAATTATCAATTTATACAACTCGACCGAACCGAACCATGGATATATATTCCTTTTACATGATTCTCAGTATTCCATTTACATGACTCTACGGTTACAACCGTTTCCTGATTTCATGGTTTCGGTCAGTCGGTCAATCAATCATACAACCAATACAATTTACAAGATAACAATACAAACAAGACATCGCGGGGTTTAAGGGGTAGATTGGTACGGAAGGTGTTAAAGGTGGCACGAGGTGGTCAGATTAAGACACCTAACCTATATTCCGTTGCTGTTGTACCGTGGCATAAACGGTTCCTTGTACTACACGTGCCTCTAGTCTCTGGCATATAGAGACTCCCCTCGTATACATTTGCATCCTTCTGTACCAAGGTACAAACAACAGCGTTAACACAACATTACAACAATAGTATACACTTTAAAAGATATCTTCTTATTCCGTCTTTTTCTACTTTCCCCTTACCTTTAGGACTTACCGAGCGACCTGTTCGTGGACGACATTCTGTTTCTTTCTTCTTTGAATGTCGTCAGGTGATTTGAACACGGCAGAGATCGAGCCATCGCAAGAAGACTTGGAGCCGGGTTAGGAGTTGTCGTCCTGCCTTCTTCCATCCATGATTGGAAGAAGAAGTTTTTCTTCGTCGAGCTGCCAGAAGGTGAGGACTGGCCCGTACCCTTCAAGTGGTCTAGGGATAGGTGTTGGCAGGGAAATCCGTCCAATGACCCCGACGCGGCGAGAGTGGCGGCGTGGGAGCCTATTCCTTGGGCTGATGTGCTGCTTTCTGAGCAGGCCCTCAGTTGGGCCGGGCTCAGCCTCGCCCAGTTCGTCGGTAAGTTAGGAGCTTATATTTGTTTTTACTTTGTTTGTGTCGCTGATTCCACTATATCTTGTCTTGTGCAGAAACCATGGACGCGGGGCTCCTCCGAGCAGTTATGCGCAAGCCGAAGAAGGGGTCGAAAGCTGGAGGGGCCAGCTCTTCCCATCAGACGACGGTCCCGGCTTCCCCAGCAGCCGTCCCACCCCAGCGCTCGAGTCGGATCGCGCCCCGGGGCCCAGCCAAGTGCCGAGCAGAAAAAGGGCTCAGGGAGAGGACGCCCGAGCTTCGGAGGTGGAGACGAGCTCTCCGTCGTTGTCTCTCAAGAGGTTCCCCCGAACCGTTCCATGGACCCCGGCCTCTTCGATCTTGGTGGACGAGGGGGAGCTCCGCTTTGAGGTGCCATCAGGGCTTTCCGTCGCTGACAGCTTGCTGCACGACATCGAGAGGTCGGCCGGGGGCCGGGTCGCTCGGGGGACGCTGAAGGCACAAATGGCGTCCATCGCCCAAGAGGCCCTGCAGGTTAGCGCTCGTACATCGTCTCATTGTTTGCGAGATTTGGTGCCCCTTTTTTCTTTCTGGCCCCCCTCCGATTTCTTCAGGTCTTCCAGCACGTCGCTATCGTCGTCCGGATGGAGGAGGAGGAGATAGCCCCGGCGGTGCGAGCCGCAGGCGAGTTCTCCTCGCTGGGGGAGAGCTCGAAGCGGGAGCTGGAGGCGCCGATGGCGAGGGTCACTGCCCTTGAGGGCGAGGCGGCTGCCGGGAGGCAGGAGGCGGCGGCGGCGAAGCAGGAGGCGGCGGCGACGAAGCAGGAGGTGTCCAGGCTCCGCGAGGCCGCCCAGGCCGCCGATGCCAAGCTTCAGGGCTCCGAGGTGCTCGTCGGCACCATGAAGAAGTCAGTGAGCACCCTCCGAAAAGAGTTGGGGGCTGCGGTAGATGCGGCGAAGAGAGCCGACCTCAGAGCGGCGCAGGCGGTGGAGAACTTCCAGAAGTCGGAGCAGTTCGACACCGTCCTAGCCTCGGCTACCACCCTCATCTGGTACGAGGCTCTCGACGCCGTCAAGTCCCAGGTGCCGGAGTTTGCTGATGAAGAGCTCCGCGCAGAATATCCCTACGGGGATGACGAGCAGGGGGATGCCCCCGGTAGCACTGCCGGGGAAGGGACTCTCGGTGAGGGCAACACCGAAGCTCCTGCGACGGGCGCATCCCCAGTTGCAGTGGACGTCGAACTCGTCGACATCGCGCCCGACCCTGGGGCCTGAAGCCTCTCGTTTTCTCTTTGTCTTTTCTTTTGTCGCGTCGGGTATTTTGTAGGCCTTCGGGCATTTTTGTAAGGCTGGGGAGCCCACAGTACCCTTGTAAAGACTTTTGGTTTTTTGAATAAAGACTTTTTGTTTTTGCAGTAGTGTTTGTGCTTGTACTTCCTTTTGTTGGTAGACACTTGCATCTGCACAGTACTGCTTTTATGGTCGACATGTTCCTTGTCTAGCGATTACTCGTTGACTTGACTCTGATCATTTGCCGAGTGTGTGAGGACCGGCAGGAAGACGGTATCTCCATGGCCCTGAAGTTGAAGTGGAGATCGCTAAGTCGTTGATAGACCGGATGCCTCTTGTTGGGGCTTCGATAGCGATGGCCGAGCAGGGTAGCCGCTCGATGTCTCTTGGTGAGGGCTTTGATCCTTAGCGCGGGAGGGGCCGTAAGAGGCCTGCTAAGGATGGCCGAGCAGGGTAGCTTCTCGGTGCCTCTTGGTGAGGGCTTTGATCCTTAGCGCGGGAGGGGCCGTATGAGGCCTGCTAAGGATGGACGAGCAGGGTAGCTGCTCGGTGCCTCTTGGTGAGGGCTTTGATCCTTAGCGCGGGAGGGGTCATAAGTGGCCTACTAAGGATTGGGCCGAGCAGGGTAGCTGCTCGGTGCCTCTTGGCAAGGGCTTTGATCCTTAAGGACTGGCCGAGCAGGGTTACTGCCTGGTGCCTCTTGGCGAGGGCTTTGATCCCTGGTTTGGTAGGGAGCTACCAGCCAGGGATAACCGAGCAAGGGCGGGCCCGGTTGCCTCTGCGAGGACTTTGATCCCTTGTTTGTTGGTTAGGGAGCTACCAGCCAGGGATAACCGAGCAAGGGCGAGCCCGGTTGCCTCTTGCGAGGGCTTTTCATCCTTAGCGCGGGAGGGGCCGTAAGTGGCCTACTAAGGATGGGCGGGCAGGGTTACTGCCTGGTGCCTCTTGGCAAGGGTTTTTGTCCTTAAGGATAGCCGAACAGGGTTGCTGCCCGGTGCCTCTTGGAGAGGGCTTTGATCCCCGGTGTCGTGGGGTAGGGAAGCTACCAGCCAGGGATAGCCGAGCAGGGTAGCTGCAGGGCTGCCTCTTCGTGAGGGTTTTGATCCTTGGCGTTGTGGGGTAGGGAAGCTACCAGCCAGGGATAGCAGAGCAGGGTAGCTGCAGGGCTGCCTCTTGTGAGGGCTTTGATCATTAGCTGTTGGAGGGGCCGTAATTGGCCAACTAAGGATGGTGCCGAGCAGGGTAGCTGCCCGGTGCCTCTTGGCGAGGGCGTTGATCCCTGGCGTTATGTGGTAGGGAAGCTACCAGCCAGGGATAGCCGAGCAGGGTAGCTACAGGGCTGCCTCTTTGTGAGGGCTTTGATCCCTGGCGTTGTGGGATAGGGAAGCTACCAGCCAGGGATAGCCGGGCAGGGTAGCTGCAGGGCTGCCTCTTGCGAGGGCTTTGATCCATAGCTGTTGGAGGGGCCGTAATTGGCCAACTAAGGATGGTACCAAGCATGGTAGCTGCCCGGTGCCTCTTGGCGAGGGCTTTGATCCATGGCGTTGTATGGTAGGGAAGCTACCAGCCAGGGATAGACGAGTGGGGAAGCTGCTCGGATGCCTCTTGGTGAGGGCTTTGTCTTTGATAGCCACTCGGCGCACTAGGGTGAGGTACAGTCGTTGGCGACACGTGTCATGATTGCGCCGGAGTGTCGTTTCGGTTTTGCTTCAAGCGGCGTGACTTCTGCCACGTGGTGACACTGTTGTGGGTGAAAACGGGCGACCGTTGAACTCCGGGGAGCGTTGAACGTCTCTATGTCCCCGCTCTTTATCGTGAAGAGGTGGTCGACTGTGCGCTTCTGCCGCCTGTTCCCGACGAAGTGGCCGAGGAATTGTGTGGACAGCTCGTCAAAGGTTGAGATCGAGCGCGGCTCGAGTCCTCGGAACCCGTCACGCCCGGAGCGGATGATAGTGGCCGGGAATGCTCGGCACTGGGCGGCATCGGAGCGGTCTTGGAAGCTCATTCCCGCGGTGAATGCATCCAAGTGGTCCTTCGGGTCAAATTTGTCGTCGAAGAAGGAGACCTTTGGGGGCTTGTTGCGGGAGGAGACGTGGACGGCAAGCAGCTCCTCGGTGAACGGTTTTGTGAGCGAGTCGGCGGCATACTTAGCCCCGTCGCTCGAACGGTGACCTTCCCGATGCAGACTCTCGATCTTCTTCTCGAGGGCGTCGAGTCGGCCATGGTACCCCGACGACTCAGCGCATTCTGATCCCAGGCCTCTGCTGTTGGAGGCCTGCGTCTGGCCTCGGCCGCGGTTTCTCTCAATGAGGTTCCTCAAATCCCCGGATGAGGTGGTCCTTGATCTGCCGTGATAAGTCCCGTCTGTATGGCCCCGTCGGGGGAGGGGGTGTCAGTCATGCCTGGTGACAGGCGAGCTGACCGACATTTCCTCAGGAGGGACAGGTACGCGAAAGACCTCGGGGCGGGGCGCTCTAGTGACGGACCTCGGTGTCGAGCTGTTGGGCGCCCAACGGGTCGCAGAACATACTGGCACGGGGGATCCGCGGCCGTGGGAGGCAGCAAGGCGGTGGTCGGCCGTGCTGACACGGGCTGAGTCTTTTCTCCCTTGTAGGGGTCCCGGTCTCGACGCGGGGGAGCGGCGACCTGGGGATTTTTCCCCACCGTTTGGACACGGACGAGCACCTCCACGAAGGATGCGAGTCGGTCTATCCGGCCGGCGAGGGCGTTGATGGCATTCGGCGGAGGGGGTTCGTCCGTGCCTCCATTGAGAGGGAGGCGGCGGTTAGTAATTGGATCGTCGTGATGATCGCTCTCCATTGGAATGAGATCGGATGGTGAACTTTTGTTTTTGTGGAATCTAGTTTCCCACAGACGGCGCCAGTTGATGGAGGCGAGAATCTCCTTCAGATATTGCCTTCCGTTGATCTGCCGATGGCGGCGATAGGTGGCTAAGATTAGATCTGAAGGCTGTCGCTCCTGAAGCGTGTGGATCTCAATAGGTTTGAGGTTGTGGTTACCGAGTTACCTGCAAGGAAGTCCCGGGGTGGTTGTACCACCGAGGACCCTCTGACGATCAAGTTAGTCTAGAGATCCGAGCAGAGTAACGGATTAGTGGAGTAAAAATGGCTTACTTGAACCGTCTGAAGGAGGGGTTTATATAGCGGTGGCAGCAGGCGAGGCAGGCGCGAGAATCACGCCAGCCGTTACGCTCCCGACGTCACGCCCGCGTGATGAGCGGGACCTCCCATTAATGGCGAGACAGGCTCGTTAATGGGGGATCGTGGTGGCATGGAACGTGGGATATGGAAGGCGGAGATCCCGCGCATGACGAGATTCGCGGGATGGCGGTTACGCCTGCAAGCGGTGCTGTTGGTTGGTTGATGAGACCGAGGAAGATGACCTCGGCGGGAGAGCTCGTGGACGAGCGGGTGAGCCGAGGTATCTTGGTTCTGCGGTAGCTCGGAGTCGAGTTGTGAGGCCGAGGAGGCCAGTTGTGCAGGGGGCTCGGAGGCGAGCCAGCGTTCGCTCGGTTGGACGAGCATAGGTGTGGTCATGTCGGCCACTGTAAGTCCTTTCTTGCATGCTCTGGGACACGTCATCTGCCACGTGTCCTGATCTGGGAGATCACCGATATCGAGCCTCATCAATACAGCTGACAAGTACAACCATACGAGCATGTAAGTCTAATAATACGTACCCATTCAATTATCCGTATCATTTCTCGCTAAATATGAATATGAGGTTAATGGAGGAAAGGTGTCATGGGAGGGAATTTCCTTCTGTAGCGTCGAAAAAATGCACCCTTCATGATTTTTTTTATGATCGGCATATATCACCTCCATCTTTATCATCTAAGGTATGGATACACAAAATTTCATGTGATTATACCATTTTTTCACCGTTGATTTAGTTGGTGCAAAATTAATGGTTTACCGACAATAGAACTTTTTACATTGCTAATTCAACGGTGACAAAATGGTGGAATCACATGAAATTTGGTGTGTGCACATCTTAGATGATAACGATGATGATGATGGGTGCCGATCGTAGGAAAAAATGATGGAAGTTGTATTTTTTTGACGCCAAAGGAGGAAATTCCCTCCTATGGCCTTTTTCCTTCATTATTCTCTATGAATATATAGGTATATATTTACAAAAGAAAATCACCTGCATTACACGGAGTTGTGATGAGAATTGAGTAAATATATATACTTATATTCTAACAAGCCTCCAGGAAAACTCAGGCTTTTGAATATATACCTGCATTTTCTTTTAAATATGTCGAGCGGGTTGCAGACACTGGTTTGTTTTGATGCTATATTAAATGAGGTTAATCGAGGAAAGAGGCCAAAGGAGTGAATTTCCTCCTATGGCGTCGAAAAAATACACCCTTCCTCATTTTTTTCGACGATCGGCACCCACCATCTTCATCGTTATCATCTAAAATGTGGGTACACCAAATTTCATGTGATTCTACAACCATTTCACCGTTGATTTAGTGGGTTCAAAATTAACGGTTTACCGACAATAGAACTTTTTACATTGCTAAATCAACGGCGAAATGGTTGTAGAATCACATGAAATTTGGTATACCCGCATCTTAGATGATAACGATGAAGATGGTGGGTGCCGATCGACGGAATAAATGAGGAAATGTGTATTTTTTCGACGCCATATGAGAAAATTCCCTTCTATGACATTTTTCCTCCGTTGTCCTCATATTAAACATTCATGTGAAGGTATCAAAATTAGAATAAATGATAGTATGTGTCCTCTTGGTCAAAATTGTCGCATTCTAGCGCCTGTAAACGCCATTAAAAATCAAAACCTTAAGAGAGGGACATCATAGTTTAAGCCGGTGTATCTTAGGATATTGACCATATACAATTTTAAAGTGCGTCATAAAGAATTTTATTAAAAACAATTTGTTTACATTTGCAGTTGATAAGAGTTGAGACACTAATTCTGTCACGGTTAAGCATACATAGTCATTCATGTTTAATAAGATTTTGACACTGACAATATCATACAAAGAGTCGGCAGCCTGATATATACATATGCTATATACGATAATCAACAAAAAAAAAGAAGAAAACAAACACCAAATTTTAACAGGGTCCGGCACAAGCACATATGATCTCGCAAGAAAGGTGCCTTTATAAACTTTATCAAAGTAGAGTTTTCAATTTTACATAGCAATCTCCTTTTGGATTCTCTCTTAAACTTTAGACGGTTCTCTTTTTATTTTTACATCTCTCTAAACCTAATTAGATTAGACTTTACATATGCCCGATATCGAACATCCCAACATGCCTCCGAAATTTGTAAAGTCACCGCAATGCCGTAATTTTTCTTTCTTTAGCTTTCAAGTCATGATCAAATGGTATTTGGATCATGGGAGTGAAATATCAATGGCTCAAAAATTCAAATGGACCGTCCATTTCCACATCAGGGAGGATCCAAATCCGGTGAAATATCCTTGAAGTCATAGATTGCTAAATTTTGTATTAACTTGCATTTACTCCACTTGTCTAACCAAAAACAATCAACCAAGGATTTGATGCATATATACACATCATGAAAGTAATCTAAACTTATAAAACTTGAATCTTCTACAAAATATTTGACCCATCAATTCCATTGACGGGATCTTCCATCAATCTAAACACCAAAATAAAATAAAGGCAATAGCATTTATTTCCACATGCCCCAGCGGGTTGCAGGATTGCTAAATCTGGATCGCAAGGATTGTGGAATTTGTTGTTTGATTGGGAACGGTTTTTGGTTTTGGATTAGTAAATCTTTGTAATCCTTATTTGGTTGGTGAAAAAAATTGGGATTTGGATTTGAGAATTATAGAAAGAGCGAAATAAGAGTTTTTAACATTTAAAAAATAACATGGGCCCCGCCGAACAATGCAAATCCAGAAGAATCCGTCCAATTTTTTAGGATTGCAAAATCCTTTTTGCTGGCAGGCCCCACCACTAAAAGACAACCAAATTCTTGTTCTGGAAACTCTCAACTAAACACAATATCCTTAAATCCTCGCTTTATTTTTTTGGATTGTGGAATCCAAACAGTGCAAAATCCTTCATAATCCTTGAACCAAACAGGCCCTAAGAGAAGGAAAAAACTTTTATGCAAGGCCTTGTATGATGCAAACCACTTGCAAATCCTTGAATGACAGCCCTTGCACAAAACTTAAAACCATCATAGAGCTTGCAAGCAGCTTGCATGGTGCACACCTCTGCATACTAGTTTTTTCCTTAAGGGAATGTTTGGTTCCATGTAGTTGGAGCCCTACATGGTTTTGGAAAAATAATCATTTGGGAATGTTTTTGAACCTTATTTGCGTTCTTTGTCCTGTTTTTGTCTCTATTTCGGGATTTCCCCCTTTCGCGAGAACATACAGTGGGCCAGGGATTATAGTCTTTCTTTTCCGCAAATTGCCGACTGAGACGCTGCGTCCTGGCCTTTTCATAAATGGTCATCTCGCGGTTATGGTTATCCCGGCTCTTTTAACAAGCCTTTTTTATTAATTTGTCGATTTGTTCTTCGAGTGACGGACTTAACGTTCTAAGAGCGGGATTCCGCTCTGTTTCGATGTCACAGCTATTTGGAAGAGCGTTTTCCCCTTCACTGAAGCTGTTTATGACGCAGCAACTGTGGAACCGCTCCCGTTTCTTGGACCGAATATATCCGAGCTCGGTTGTCTCCATCTTTCCTTTGGGTATCTTTCGCTGAGTCCCGGGAATATCCCAAATCTTTTTGTAGAATTAGGTTTTTCGAACAGTTTGTTCGAGGGGTACACCTTGGTATCTTAACAGCATTTTCAATCTCTCCACATAGTATCGTAGCAGACGGATTGGTTGAGGCCTGTCGAATGCAAAATCGACACCATGCCAGATTTTTTTTCTACTTTATTTTCCGTAGATCGGTAGAAAAGGATCGCTTTTTCACCTCTTCACCTGGTAGGTACGTAGAATGTTTGCAGTTTTTGTACGCTGCGTGTATGGAGCGCATCAAGTTCCTTGTAATACCGAGACGAAGATATTATAATTTGTAGATTCTGATTTATTCCGGCAAAAGTTTGCATTGACGGGCGGCGGAGAACACCGCGTTGGCCTCGTCCTTTGAATCGTTGCCAAAGACCAAAATAGGAGTAGATGGTCCAGACATGTTGTTTTCTTTATGGAGTTGCCCCGAGTAGACTATTTCTTCATCTTCCTCGGTATTGCTCCCAAAGATCGGAATAGTGGTGACGGACTTCTGTTTATCCTCCGGCTTATGACACATTTCCATATTCTCGAAGTCTGGTAAGAAGTACTTTGCATCTTCAAATTTTCGAACCTCGTTTACGGAAAACGCATTTAGCTCCCCTGTGACGGTGTATTCCAAACCATCCTTGAAATACTTCATACACCGATATAGTGTAGAAGGGATAACGTTGTACTCATATAACCAAGGCCTGCCGAGCAAAGCATTATAGCAAGTCTTGGCGTCAATGACATGAAATTTGATGTCAGTGACGAGCAGCCCAAAGAGTAAAGTTAGTATTACGGACCCAAGCGTCCGTGACGACTGTGAGTCGAACCCGGAAATGGTAATTTTATCTCGGGCAAGGTGCTGAACGTCTATGCAAATTTCCTTCAGCACCCTCACGTTGAGAAGGTTGACGGAGGATCAGTTGTCGACAAGGATTTTGTTCTCTGCCGGAGACTGGGACGAACCGGGATAGATCGTCTCACCTGAATCTGGGGGCAGATGCTATTTGGATTTATCCGTACACCTCTCCGAAGATACCGAGTTGATTTATGGCACCATATATCGAAGGTTTGGACGGATGCGGCCGTTGTAGCAGACTTTATCAGATTCCCCCTCATTTTATGAGGTTTTGTTTTATTGTGGGGACGCTCTTCCCTGCAGGCGTCCTGCAGGCGCAAGCCCCTGCAGTTAATTACGTTATCGCATTGCAATAACCACTTTCGCCTGCTCCGGCAATTCACTTCGTGTCGTGTGTGTTTTTGCTTGTTCAAGTTGTCCGTGGATTGTATACGGAGACTAATTTATGTCGTCGCTCATAGAGCACGGATCAGTCCAAATCCGTATATTTGAGATTTAGGTTTGGGTCAAGAATTTGCTTGACTTGTTTTTGAACTTAGGTTATATGTTCCTTTGGTTCAAAAATGTTTTGTTTGTTTTAAAGATCGTTAATCAAATTTGAGATTAAGATCAGTTTAAACATATGAGCGTTTGGGCTCAATTTATTTTAAGCTTAGGATACGTTATTCTAATTTGAGACTAAGATCAACTTAGCAAAATTTCAAGCATCATTTTTATTTCAGATCCAACAACAGAGCATTTGAGCTCGGTTGTAAGAGACTTAGCCAATTTGGGCTTAGTCTACTCAATCTTCTTTTGTTCTGTTCAGAAGTGCTAAGAACTTATTTGGGCTCTGTTCGCTCAGCCCCCTTTTTATGCAAAAGTGCAAAGCACTTATTTAACGTTCTGACACTCATATAGATATCCTGTGAAGCACTCAATTATGGGTGCTTCCCAATCAGTGCAGAGCACTCAACCGTTTTGGCTGTATATGAAGTGCTAAGCACTTTTTGGCGTCCACGTGACGAGCACGTGGGCGCTGGGCGCTGCCCAATTAGTGCTAAACACTCAGTCGTTTTGGCTGTGTATGAAGTGCTAAGTACTTTTTGTATGGCGCCCACATGGGAAGCACATGAGGCGCTGGGCGCTGCCTAATTAGTGCTAAGCACTCAGTCGTTTTGGCTGTGTATGAAGTGCTGAGCACTTTATTCAGCATTCACGTGTGTTTCACGTAGGGCGCTGGCCTTCTATTTTGGGCGCCCGCGTGTTTTTCACGTGAGACGCTAGGCGCTGTTCAAAGGCCGCCCATGTGGGAAGCACGTGAGGCGTTAGTCTTTTTTATATGGAGATTTAATCTCTGTTGACGTCTTTGGAGAGGTTAAATCTCTTTCAATGGTATTTTGACCATTAACACTCACCAAAATCACTATTTTTGAGGATTTTAGGTTGAGTTTTTAAAGAACCAAGTTCTCGATTTGAAGGAACTGAGTCCCTAGAGCATCATGGACTTCGTTTTCTTTTTTTTTTTCAAATCTGTTCTTCCCTGAATATTTGATTCTTAAGAACAAGAACTTCCTGATGAGAATTAAATTCTCAACTTATGGGAGATTTGCCTTGTGAATCTCAGATCCAGAGAAAAAACTATGTTCTTTTAAAAGGGTTAAACCCTTAAATGTGATAGAGATATTTTGATCCCTTTTCTTTATCTAGGATTTCGAGAAGGAAGGTTTTCTTATTTGAGAATTGAATTCTCTGTTCTCTCGAGAGCTCACTGTATTTTTGCAGAAGTTTATATAGGGTTTTCTCCCTTTCTCTGTGTTTCTCTCCCTCTATGTCTCTGTGTGATACATGAAGTCTCGGGTCCTTTATATAGTGGAGGCAAGTTGTTAATTGGTTTTAAGAAAATCTCTCATTAAGAGATTTCAATTGATTTAGTTGGTCTCAAAATAGATTTGGGGAATTTTACCCACCGTTGGGTCTTTGATCCAAGTGTTTATGTTTTACAGAATATATTTTCTTGTTTTTAACAAGTTTGGGAAAATATTTTTCTATATATGGAATTTATTCTGTTAAACGGTAATTCTTAATCACCGTTGAATTTTTAATCCAAAGGCTCTCTGTTTTACTGTAATGACTCTGATTTTACTGTACGAAAAATTTTAAGTTAATGTACATAATGGAGTTTGCAAGCCTAAGTACACTTTATAAGTTATTTTTGTTTAAGAACAGCAAGAAACACTTGTGGTCCACTGGTAAAGCCTTGCACTGCTATGACGTAGCCCCTGCCTTGCACTGCTATAACGTAGCTCCTATGTTCGAATCTCCTCTGACACATTATATTTTTTCTGAATTTTCTTTTAAACTTTTTGGAAGGCCAAAAGTTTACACGTGTAATACACATAAAATGAAAAGTCTAAAAAAATCAAACATGTGCAAATTAGAGTTAATACAAGCATGGACATGTGGCGCGAATCCACCGGCGTTACCCCAAACATTTGGCCTGCAAGATGAGCATTTTGGCCGGCGGGGATGGGTCCCCCGTGGGTAAAAGTCCCCGGCCTTGCACACAAAACCCTTGGCCTACCCCCATCACCCCTGCACTGTTTGATTTTTTTGAAATTAAACAGAGACTTCAATTTCACCTTTAAATCCAATTTAAATGCATTTTAATTCATTCTTTCTATTCCAAAACCATAATTCCACACTATAAATACAACCCTATACTCTAGCCCCTCCTCATTCTGAAAATTCTATCCAAAATCCTCAAATTTTTCTAAGTACAAGTGGAGTTAGCAAGAGACCAACTTCCGGCGAGAAATCGAGCAAGTTCCGGCGACCCCGCGATACCACAACGACCTCAACATCTTCCTCTCTCTTCTTAACAAAATCCAAAATTAAGTCCCCTCTCATCATCCACCATTCTTCTCAAAAATCTCTTTTCAAAACAAATATCGGCAAGTGGAGTTGGTACCGATGTAAATCTTCTAAACTATAAAACCTTACTTTTTAATTACATATTATTCATCCAACTTTTACATAATATTTGTAACACCGTTATAAATGTTTAGAACCAACTTTCACTCTAAAATATCATGTTAAATAACATAAATCTCACTTTTACATGAAAATACCATGAACTTTATATACGTCATTTTTATTCCTTTGTTTGTACATACCTCTAGAAAACATCGCGGGGTAATGACCTACCCCTCACATACACACATGTTTAGATAGCACGATACTCTTTCGAATATATTTTTGTGGCAAATACAATATTTCATTAAAATACCATCGACTATAAAAAACGGTTTTCTTTTAAATAGTATTATCAAACTCTTTGCGATTATGGCTCTACAACCCATTTTGGGGAACCCGCTATTGGATGGTGCGGATTATCGCATATCCTTGGTCTAGTAGAGCGAGATGCAGGCCTTCTTATGGAGATTCGGTCTCGAAAGATTTTTTAATACGATTTTTTGATTTCCTATTTAATAAAAATATAAATTTTTATAAATATATAAATATTATCAAATCAAATATTTTCAAAATATAATAAAATTCCATGTTTTCTAAAAAAATAAAAGAATGATAAGTTTCACCAAAATATTTTCAAGTTATCCAAAAGACAAGATTTACACTAAAATACCTTGAACTAACCAAGCTAAACTATTATCACTAAAATACTTCACATTCTTAAAATTTACAATTATGGAAACCCTAAATAATATAAATAAATACTCGAAGTTATTTTGAAAGCATATAAAATATTTTTCATAAAACCCTCTCGAGTTATATAAAATTACAATTAAGGACTTTAGTAAATATATGTTTAAGCGGGATCAATTCTCTTGAGCCTCAGAGAGCCGGAGAAAGTGAGTGCTTTCCTATTTAAGATAGAAAAACTTGACGGTGTTATAAATGATAATTGTCTTGAAAAAAGACACAAATCTTGCCATCCATGTGCAGTAGTTACCGATAACTCCAAAACCTAATTCAGGATCCAAATCTGTTCTAAGTGTCTGACTCAAGTTTGGGTCTAAATCAAACTTGAATTCATCTCAAATCAGAATACAATTCAAATATGAATCCAAACCCTAACATGTATATTTGAACCTGAACCTGAATAACAGAACAAGATCAACATGCAAATACGACTTGACTTGACTGAACCATGGCTATAACTTGACTTGATTACATGCCTACTTCTTTACATCCTGAACCTAATTACATGAACAACTTGTATCCATAGTCTCGGTAAGTCTGATAACTATAATTCAATATAATACATTACATGGTTTTAAAGGGGTAGATTGGTTCGGAATGTATTAAAAGTGGCACGATGATGGATACTAAAAGACACCTACATGAACTCTCGTGCCGTTGTCCCGTGGGTTTTTACGGGGCCGTGTACTTACATGTTACCATAGTCCACGGGATAGTTGGACTCCTCTCGTATACACTGATACATTCTGTACCGAGCTACAAACAACTTCGTTAGTATAACAAATATATATCGGTATAAATTATCAGTTCTTTCTTTTTACTTGTTCTATTCCATTCTTACTTCTGGGACTTACCGAGCACTAGTTCGCTGACGACATTCATGTTTCTTTCTTCTTTGGAATGTTCGACAAGAGGACCGGATCTTCAGGAGACCGAGCCTATCCAGGAGTATCTGGAGCAGATTGAGGTACAGCCAAACATCTAACTTACTTGTACTTACTTTCCAGTCTATATGCCACTGTTTAGGTATTGCTTTCTATCATTGTACTTTTCTTTTCAGTTGTATATAAAGAATGAATGTTAATAAAAGTTGTTTATATTATATCTCTTGTCATTCTTGTGCATTTATTTTTATTTTTTATTTAAGCTTAGCCTGTTTACTTCTGAGTAAATACGTCGCGTGCCCACCACGTCTCCTTCTTCGTATGCTGGGAAGCGGAGCATGACAAGTTTTGTTGGCGGCCCATGCAGGTCAGTTCTGCATGGAATCCTAAGCAATATATATCATAAGAATTATAAGAATCAGTAACTATACATTCTTTACATTACAAATTCTTTTAATCCATCCTAACCTTTCTTGTCTATCAAGGTCATGGATCCTTCCATCTACACCAACATGAACATCAATGACAACACTACACCACTTACGCTATCACCACCACTTACCGTTGCGGACCTACTGATAAGATCAATAGCGTTCCTTGAAGCAATCAGGAGTCTAGTTGAGGGACAGCAGGAGCAGGCTGCTCTTCTTCACCAAGGACAGTTCGCACTGAGGCAGATTTGAGGCCAACTCATGGTTATATCAAGAAGAAGGAAAGGACACCGCCAGCAAAGACTTGCAATTATTGTAAGAAGCTCGGACATGTGGTAAAAGACTGCATACGAGCTAACGGTCTTTGTATGATTTGTGGATCGCCTAAACACACTCTAAGAGCATGCTCAAAGTACAGGACAGCCGCAAACCCCACACCAAGACTGACTATACAAGCTCCTACCGCGCCACCTTCACGAGGACCACCTTTATCTCGTCAGTCCGAAATGTACCAGCAGACACAGAGAAATGTGTCGAGACGTCAGGCTTACACTTTGGCGGCCGTAGAAGCCGAGACTATAGATCAAGGTAACACTGGTAAATCTCTTCTCATCTTTTCAGCCTTTTCAAACTCTTACATCTTTTCATTCTTTTAAACATTTTCTTGCACTTTCGGTACCACGCCAGTAATTCTTTCACCACCACTGTAATCAAATTTTCTTGAATCTGTTACAACTTTCTTCTATAAATTTTGAGAACGAAATTTTTATAAGGAGGGTAGAATATAACGACTCTGATTTTACTGTACGAAAATTTTTAAGTTAATGTATAGAATAGAGTTTGCAAGCATGAATACACTTTATAAGTTATTTTTGTTTAAGAACAGCAAGAAACACTTGTAGCTCACTCGTAAAGCCTTGCACTGCTGTGACGTAGGCTCTGTTTTCGAATCCTCTCAGACACATTATATTTTTTCTGAGTTTTCTTTTAAACTTTTTGGAAGCCCAAAAGTTTACACGTGCAATGCACATAAAATGAAAAGTCTGAAGAAATCAAATATGTGCAAATTAGAGTTAATAGTATGGACACATGGCGAGAATCCACCGGCGTTCCCCAAACATTTGGCCGGCGAGATGAGCATTTTGGCTGGCGGGGATGGGTCCCCCGTGGGTAAAAGTCCCCGGGCCTTGCACACAAAACCCTTGGCCTACCCCATCACCCCTGCACTGTTTGATTTTTCTGAAATTAAACAAAGACTTCAATTTCACCTTTAAATTCAATTTAAATGCATTTTAATTCATTCTTTCTATTCCAAAACCCTAATTGCATACTATAAATAAAACCTCATACTCTAGCCCCTCCTCATTCTGAAAATTCTATCCAAAATCCTTAAATTTTTCTAAGTACAAGATAAGTACAAGTGGAGTTAGTAAGAGACCAACTTCCGGCGAGGAATCGAGTAAGTTCCGTTGACCCCGCGACGTCATGACGACCTCAACCCCTTCCTCTCTCTTCTTAACAAAATCCAAAAGTAAGTCCCATGTCATCATCCCCCATTCTTCTCTAAAATCTCTTTTCAAAACAAATATCGGTTAGTGGAGTTAGTACCGATTTAAATCTTCTAAACTAAAAAACCTCACTTTTTAATTACATATTATTCATCCAACTTTTACATAATATTTGTAACCCTATTATAAATATTCAGAACCAACTTTCACTCTAAAATATCATGTTAAATAACTTAAATCTCACTTTTACATGAAAATACCATGAACTTTATATACGTCATTTTTATTCCTTTGTTTGTACATACCTCTAGAAAATATCACGGGGTAATGACCTACTTCTCATATACACACATGTTTACATAGCATGATACTCTTGCGAACATATTTTTGTGGTAAGTACAATATTTCATTAAAATATCATTGATAACATGAGAGGATCCTAATGACTTTGTGCTCCTAGCAGTAGACATGTGAGCAGAAGCCCCAATCTAAAATCAGAAAAAATAAACAAAGGACATGACTCCTCCAAGAGCCAAATGCATGTGTAATTTTGTGCTTATCTTAGGAAGAAGATGAGACACGATGAGGAAATGATTATAAGCACACTAGCAGTGGATGTATGCTAATGCCAAGGGGCAAGAAGAGATCTCTCTACAGTACTATGCAGGATCCTTGTTTGGCCCCCAACCAGTCATGCCCCTTGGCTTTTTATGCATCTCATCTTGTAGGCATCCAAGGCCACCGACCTTATTCCATCATTGGATAATCATCATCATCTAACCTTGATGGTTTATTTATTTATTTATTTTAATTTATTATACCCCATTTCATTTTTTATACATTTGGGAGCCATATGCATTGTTGGTGGAATTCTCACAGTATAGCATGAGATATGGTTATCGGTACTGTGAGCGAGCAGGCTCTGTTTGACTGAAATTTTCTTCTTACGGTTTATCCGACCGTTTGATTAGAGTAATAAGGAAAAACCTTCATGTCTCATAAAATGCACAAAAAAAATTAGTGTTATACAATGCTTGTAGCAACGGAGAAACAAATATAAAAAGAACCAAATAACAAGGACAGATGGTGATTATCAACTAAATCACCACAAAATGGTTGCAATCTAGTAATAGACAAAACATTGGGAAATGATGCAACACATCAAATTTCAATATCAATTGTTAAAATTGAAAACAGAGCTGTAGTACATACTTTGGCAAAAAGTTCAGAAATAATGCAATTTGATCCTCAGCAAAATTAAACAACCCAGATACAAGCTAATGTAAGCATATGTACTACTAAGTTGTCAACGCTCCACAGCTTACCTACCGGTTTGAAATCCTATCCAAATCTACCAAAAAGATAAAGTGGTGGAACCTAAAACATCTAGATATCGGTGCCGGACATGTGAACCCATGATGTTTTTCTCTTCGGCAAATTTTGGTAGAAATTAGAGGCAAATTTTGGTAGATATTAGAGGCGGGTAGGTTAAGCATTTTTCATTGTGAATACAATGAACAATACAGCAATGACCATTATTTTGGAACAAATAGTTTGAATATATAAGTACTCCAAATAATGAAAATGGTAGGGTATGCAATGGTACAATACATATGTCGGATTTTTGTCAAAAAGTGCAAGCTACAAACATACAGCTAATCATTTCATGAAGATCTATGGTATGCTATATCAATCAGCTTGCTGATCATAACACTATACATCTTTAATCATTCCAAGTGTAAGCTGTGATCAACTCGTGCACATTAACAAACAAAACATAATAATACTAATTGAGGTTGCTAATCATTGAACATCTACACTACTTATAGACAAAGAATCCACTGGAGCTCAAGTGTTCACCAAAAGATAAGAAGAGTAATTAAGCCACCAAACAAGTTGTTACAAAAAACAGCCCTCACACTGTCTGCAAATAGTTAATCCCTTCATTGATCCAGATAGGCAAGAACATCCCACACACAAGCTTTGATAAAAAGTCTTGAAGGTAGCATACATAGATTTTCTCCTCCGGTTTCGGTCAAGATAGAAGTTTCGACCTCTCCAGAATAACTTGGTATTTATCCGGTTCTTCCTTCTCCTAAACAACAGTTCTGCGTACATGAATCTTGGTGTCCTAATTGGGCACAGCAGCACGTTATATATCGGGCAAACATAATATTTCGAACAAACAAGTAATCGGAACTAGATGAAGTTGGTATACACAAAACGTACTCGATAAATGAATTTTAATGTCCTAATTATGCAGAACAATAGATTTTCCTATCACATGAACATAATATAATAATATTTTGAACGGACAAATAAATGGAAACACATGTCGATGTCTACATGAGAAATCATCGATATATGTCCTAATCATGAACGGTAATAAATTTCCACCACGTAGACATAATATTTCAAATAATCAAATAATAAAATACACATGAAGATGTCTATACACAATTATCATCGATGTATGAATCTTAGAGTCCTAATCATGAACAATAGTATATCTCCATCACAAAAACATAATATACGAACAAGCGAATAATCAGAAATACATGAGGATGTCTATAAGCAAAGATTCCTCCATAATCAATCTTTGTCCTGATTGTGCAGAACAATAAATTTTATACGACACATATAACACTTAAACCAAAAATTAAATGGAAATGCATGAAGATGTCTGTAAGCAAAGAGTCCTCGATATACTATGAACCTCTTCTCGTTGTGCAGAAAAATAAATCTTCCACCACACAAACATAATATTTGAGCAAACAAGTACCGGAAATACATGAAAATTTCTACACAGAAAAGATCCTCGATATATTGAGTTCTCGAGTCTATCGCTCAGAACATGTCTATGATGACACAGAGAGCATATTTCGAACAAGAAAATAATTAGAAATACATGAAAAATTCTAAAATGGAATTTAAAGCGAAGAGTTTCATCTCTATCCAACAGTAGCTTTTATTTGATATAGGTCCACATCAGTATCAGACCCTAAGCATTAAATTTATTTCCAGGCATTTGAGCCTTAGTTGCACGTGGTGGGGCAAATACATCAAAAGCCAAATATATGCATGTTTCCTAACTAAGACATACATCACAATATGCACATATGCATTTCACTTTCCTCTAAGAAACACGAAGGAACCAACTGATTGTTTGTTTGTGAGTTTTTTATTTTTTTGGCTATGGAATTCCACACAAAATGTATTTTTTCTTCCTTAGTTAGTGACCTATTCAATTAAATTGTCCCAAGTTGAATAATCAAGCAACTTATTTGTACTTGAGGATTGAGAACATCATACCAACAAAATCCTCAGTATCTTTCACAGGACCATTTCACAGTTGTCCAGCTTTGCAGCCACCACAAAATAATTTTAAACGCGCAATTTGGCCATTAATAATTTGAAATGACAATAACAATAAAAAAATGATGATGATGATGATGCACACCATAATCTATGTTAACTCCTAAGCTGAGCCTATTTTGTACCCAAAAAGAAAAAAATATATCGCTGATGATGTTTAGCCTAATGATACGGGAAAATAACAAGACTGAATTTATTAACTCAAGACTAACTGCAGCTTGCAAAGTTCAGCACTGCACTCTTCATAAGATCAATTAATTATCACGCAACATAGGCGGTATATATTGTATATAACTTCAATACCAATATCTTATGTTGCTTGGCATCTTATTCAAGATAGAATTATTCAAGGAAAAGAAATTGTAGTACAAGGATTATTACTCATACATAATTTTATTTCTATGATCGCAACCTGGAATAAATGCTGATTGAAAACATCGCATAACGCTAAGCAAAGAGATTTGGAATCGGATTAGGTGACATGCCCACATCAATCTTATCCTTTTTGTTTTCAGATGAAGAGAGCTACTGCATGATTGTATAGCTATTTAGTCACTAATCTTTGCCTTCTGCTCATATAAAACAAGTAAACTAGGTCATCTTTTGTCGCATGATCTGCAAAAAGAACAGGTTTTTATTGGAATGATTTAATACCTAAAGGGTTTTCGGAGCAGATCGATCTTATCATCAAAAATTGGATATAAACAAGTGTCCTTTGTTGACTAGCAGATGGCCCGGTGATGAATGCATATGAATCCAAAGAAATCCCCAACAAATTGGATCTGAAAGGACTCTAAACACTTTTAATAATGACACTGGATCAATCATCGGGAAGAAAATTAATGGCTGTATAATATTGTGCTGCCAATCTTCATCATTTAACAAGATTTAGGCGGCCCGGATCGCTATCATCTAGAAATACTTATCAAACAACCTCGGACCTTGATCTCATCCGGTATTTATTGTCTCTGAAAAATGTCGAAATCCTCACTTAACAGCTGTATATATAAGTTCTTATTGTGATCTATTGAATTTCTGCTCAGTTGACATAATCTGAAAAAATCGCTAAGAATCTAATACCAGGATTTGTACAGCTTCTCTAAATTGGCCTACCGATATACTAGTTATAAAAAAAGTTGACATATGGAAAGACTAATCTTCACCAAAATTTCAAACCACCCTAATATTTTCAAATTAAGACCTTAAAGATGTAACCCGCCCTCGTCTAAAAGTCTTCCTTCAACATTATAACAAGTCATGGTATCTGGCTGCATTTGTATTGAAGATCTTCTGAAAGCTTGAAAAGGATATGATATTTGTTCCCTCTACATTATAATTTATAACAGCAATCACTTAATATCAGATGTCAGCATTTTTATTGAAGATCTTCTGAAAGCTTGGTTAAGGATATGATTTTTTGTTCCTTATACATTATAAGAGTCATCACATAGTGGATTCATTTGTCTCAAAGATCTTCTGAAATCTTGACGAGGATACGACGTTTTGAATGTTCTATTCAGTCATCTTCAATATTATGGTTTTATTGAATAATTTCACAGGATCTAAGGACCAAATCTCACAGAATCTATTAAGGGTTAAGAAGAGATCTCGTTGACCTAAGAAAATTTAACTCGACTATTTCAGCGGATTGATGATAAAGATAGTCAAGCAATTCACGCCAACGAGTTTCATAGGGTTTACATAATGATATTGGAAACATAACTAGTTATCGGAGAAATTGTTAGGTTTTAATGAGTTTGGCTCAAAAGACCAAGAGACCAAATCCCAAATAATTTAAGGCCTGTTAGACCTAGTGCATGCAATTGAAAGTGAAGTATATAATAACACGGTCGACAAAATTTTGCTACTGTTTCAGCGAGCAAAGTTATCGCTGAACTGTCTACGATGCGTTAGTACATTATTGTTTATCATATTCAATCATTGTGTGAATAGTTTTAATATGCAGTACCTAAGGTTATTCGGCAGTAGATAACTTAATTGCACAGGCAACCCTATTTATTTTTCAGCTTCTCTGCTGTTATCCTGAATTTGGGACCCTATTGTGTCTGGAAATTTCCTTGATGATAAGAAAATACGTTGCTCAAAGACCTGAAACAAGGTCGACTCACGGAATCATTAATCATCAGGAGCTCATTCTGTTAGAAAGACAGACTTTAATCTCACTCGGTAGTTATCGTCACAGTAAAATGTCGAAAATGTTCATACGCAGTTAGCATCATCTAAGAATTTGATCCCGGGATTCGCCGCCCTAATATTTTCTAAAAGTGGCATTTTGTTCCTTCAACGTTATAACAACCTGTCACATAATGCCTGGCTGCCTTTGTATTGAAGATCTTCTGAAATCTTGATAAGGGATTTGATATTTTCTGCCTCTAAATTATAGCAGCCACACATAGTGTCAGCATTTGTATTGAAGATCCTTTGAAATCTTGGTAAGGATATGGTATTTGATCCCTAGACATTATAACAGTCATCTCATAGTGGATTCATTTGTCTTGAAGTTCTTAAATCTTGATGAGGATATGACATCGTGCATGTTCTGTCGAGTCGTCTTCAAACCCATGGCTTTATTGAATAATCCACAGAATCATAGGACCAAATCTCATGTAATCCACAGAATCCCAGTGAATTGAAAACTATACAATTTAAGCGGGTTCCTTCTACGTAAAGATGATAAAGATAGTCAAACAATCCAAGCCAGTGTGCTCCATAGGAGCTTGCATAATGTCTCCGAGATAATGTCGTGATATTATTTTTGTATTTTTTTCGAAGACTCTTGAAAACTTGATAAGGATATGGCATTTGTTCTCACTTCTCTCCACATTATACAAGCCATCACATAATGTCAGCACCGGTATTGAAGATCTTCTAATAGATCGGTAAACGATATGACATTTGTTCCCTAGACATTATAACAGTCATCTTACAATGGATTCATCGGCCTCGAAGATCTTCTGAAATCTTGATGAGGATACCAAATCTCATAGAATCTAAGAAAAGGTATTAAAACAAAGTAATCGTGTCAACCCTATAGAATTCAAAACTAGACAATTTCAGTGGATTCTGCTACAAAGATGATAAAGATAGCCAAACAATCCAAGCCAGTGTGTATCATGGGGGGTCCTACATAACATAATGATATTTAGCACATAACTATATAGCGGGGACAATGTCGATTCATCGTGTTTGGTTCACAAGACCATTTGACAGAATTCCAGATAATTTAAGATGACTCAAAGACCCAAAACATGGTTGAGCCCGAAGAGCATATATAAAGTTAGCACCAATTGTAGCAGTGGCAGATTCATATCTATATTGGAATCATCCAGGATGCTTGTGGCAATTTGTTTGGAAACATCCTCAAATTCTATGATATTCAAAATGTATGGAATGTGCATCAAATGACTAAGCTACTAACATTATGTGCATCCACACTAATAAATATTTCTCTTTGTAGTTTAGTTTCGCTAAGATGATTGTTCTTTTAGGAAAAAAATGTTTAGGGGTCCAGTTTCTTAATTTCACTTATTTTTAAGACCAAGAAGTTCCAAGATTGTGGAAACCCTGCAAGTAAAATATGTGTTATTAACTTATTATTTCATAAATAAAGTAATATTATGCTTTGATAAACAATGTTATAGTTAAATAAATAAAGCCACATAAGTTAGAATGCTTATAGCTTGAGAAAGGGTAAAGATGATATTATTGAAAAAGTGCCTCGATTAGAATACATACGGGGTTGAAACTTTTGTATTTTTGAAGTATTGCGTCTTTTAACGATTTTCAAAATATGTGGGTTTAAAAATAGAGCAATCGGGGTCCGCGGAGACTCTGTAGGCCCCGGGCTCCAGTGCCCTAACCAATTGCGGGTGGGACCCAGATGGGTATTTTGCAATTAATCCTGGCCCCTCCCGCAATGGGTGAGGAGGCCACTACAGGCCCCTTATAGCCTTAAAAATAAGTCACTTCTCAGAACTGGGTCCGGAAACAATTTTCCCTTTGTTAATAATTTGTATATATTTACACAATAAAAATCAGCGTATTCAAAAAAACTGTATCCTAAACTGCTTGAAAACTGCAAACCGATGAATTTGATTCATACCATGCCTTGTGTCTGTATCCACATCCATGCTACATAGATAAGAGGGGCGAAAGGAACGAACACATTTAAGCCTTGAGAACGTAAAAAAAAAGTGAAATTTTCCTTGAAAATTAGATCATAATGAAATTTCCTGCCTTTGAGCCCCTGACCAAAAGGAAAGTAGAACCGCAAAAGTGTATATACCTTACAGATGTGAAATGTGAAATGCCCCTTCCACTGCATCAAAACTCTGAAGTTACGAATATAATTTATATTCTAACATGCCCCCTAGGTCGAAGACCTTTTGAGTCAAAAAATGAGCTTTTGCGCAGCGGTATTTTTAATTTAATCAATACGTATTTATTACACGCGTGTGATGGGAATCGAATCTGCGTTTATTCTGATACCATGTGAAATGTCCCTTTCACTGTATCAAAATTCCGAAGTTAGGATGAGAGCTGAGAGAATATATTTTATATTTAAACAATAGAAACAGCTGGAGCAGATGTAAGGAACACAACAAAGAAAAAAAGTGCCATGCAGAATTTCCCTTCAACATCTGTATAAAATGGAACTCTTGTAGGACCATGTAACCAAAATTGCTCACGTTACGCTAATGTTGGATGGATTTGCTGTGGAGAGAAGACGTATCCATACCAGATTTGTATCAGTTTCGTATCCAAATCTGATTCTACAGAAGTTGTCTATACTTCAAGGAATTTTTTCCCCACAACCAAAAATTCATATTGTGTTGAAATTAGAGTAATTCGAATGTTTCTGTTAGTAGTTTGTTAGTAGTTTGTTAGTAGTCAAGTTGAATAAATCTCCTAGGCAGGTTTGTTAGTAGTTTGTTAGTGGTCAAGTTAAATAAATCTCCTAGGCAGATTATGTGCCGATGGAAGTAGTTAAACAGTTGAGATTTTCTAGACTTAGAATTTGCTCTGTTTTCAAGTCTCGTTTAGCTTGTAATGCCTATTTAAAGGCTTTGCTTTTTACTCTAATAAAAATCATCTGCAGAATCACTTTTGCTTTCAATTTTTCATTATTGCTCTGTCAAAATCTCCAACAAAAGTGGTATCAGAGCCAGGTTCTTTCAGAACTGGGAATTTTCTTTGACTGCTTCACTCGCAAACATGGCTGCCAACGCCGGTGTCAGTACTTCGCAGCCACAAATTCCGCTGTTCAAAGGAGATTCATATGAATTTCGGAGCATCAAAATGAAGACACTGTTTCGATCTCAAGATCTATGGGATTATGTCGAAACAGGATATGAAGAAAATAAAGAAGACGAGACTCGCAACAAAGAGCATCTAAAACGAGATGCCAAAGCTCTTTCTTCATCCAGCAGGCAGTGGATGAGTCAAATTTTTCCAGGATAGCCGCAGCTACCACGGCCAAGCAAGCGTGGACCACGCTCAAGACTGAATATCAGGGTTTCTCCAAGGTAATAAAGGTAAAGTTGCAATCCCTAAGGCGTGATTTTGAAACTTCTTCCATGAAAAATAACGAGTTTGTGCAAGATTTTCTGGCAAGAGTTTCGTCGGTTGTAGGGCAAATGAGATCCTACGGAGATCAGATATCAGACGAAACAGTCGTTGCCAAGGTTTTAAGGAGTCTGCCATCCAAGTTCGATCATATGGTGACTGCAATCGAAGAATTTAAGGACCTGTCCACCTTCTCGTTTGATGAACTGATGGGATCACTTCAAGCTCATGAGGCGCGAATCAACCGATCTAATGGGAAGGAAGAAGCAATAGCCTTTCAGACCAAGGGGGGTCTGAATCCTCAAATCAATATGGAAGACGAAGATGTCGAGGAGGCCATAGAGGCAGGGGCCGAGGCAGAAACAATACTGTCAAGTGCTCAAACTGTAATAAATTTGGGCGCTCCGATAGGTATTGTTGGTCCAAACCAGAAGAGGCAAATTATGCTGAAGAAAAGGAAGATAACTTCCTGTTTATGACAGAAGCAACAACAACAAAGAAGAATGACATCTGGTACATTGATAGCGGCTGCTCTCATCATATGACCGGAGATCGCTCCAAATTTAAAGAGCTCGATGAGACTGCCAAATCACAAGTAGGCTTGGAGATGATTAACAACTACAGATTAAAGGCAAGGGTATAGCTGAGATCTCAGTAGGTAACCAGAAAAAAATTATTAAGGATGTTCATTTTGCTCCATCTTTAGCACACAACTTGCTGAGCGTTGGACAATTGAATGAATCTGGTTACATGGTGGTATTTGATGATTTTAAATGCACGGTGAAACACAAAATCACTAGTAAAATTCTTGCTTGTGCTCGTATGTCATCAAATCGTATGTATGCTCTTGATTTTGCTGAAATAACAGAAAGAGCCATGGTGAGCAAGACTCTTGCGGAAAACGAGCTATGACATCAACGATATGGCCATCTAAGCATTAAAGGACTGCAGCTGCTAAAGAACAAGCAAATGGTGAATGATCTTCATGTCATCAAGTCATTAGAGAAAATCTGCGAAGGGTGCATGATTGGAAAGCAAGCAAAACAATCTTTTCCGATAGAAAAATCAAAGAGAGCTGAAGATATTCTCGAGCTCATCCATGCCGATCTGTGTGGTCCCATGAGAACAGAATCATTAGCTGGCAGTAAGTACTTTCTCCTATTTATTGATGATTTTAGTAGGATGAGCTGAGTATATTTCTTAAAGCATAAATCAGAAAGCTTCGAGTGCTTTAAGAAGTTCAAAGCACTTATGGAAAAACAAAGTAGGAAAGTTGTAAAAATGCTCCGTACCGATCGTGGAGGTGAGTTTATCTCAAAAGATTTCGATGCCTTCTGCGATGAACAAGGAATAAGAAGGCAGCTCACAGCACCGTATACTCCCGAACAGAACGGCGTGGCTGAACGCAAGAATCGGACGGTTGTGGAAATGGTTCGATCGATGTTGAAATAGAATGGAATACCAAATTCTTTTTGGGCTGAAGGAGTTGCAGCAGCTGTTCATATTCTCAACATCTCACCGACCAAAGCAGTATGGAACCAAACTCCGTATGAAGCATGGAGCGGAAGTAAACCCTCCGTAAGTCATCTTCGAGTGTTCGGGTGCATATGTTATGTCTTGCTTACAACAGGACGACATAAACTAGATTGGAAATCACAAAAGCATGTGTTTATTGGTTATTGCACTAAATCAAAGGCTTACCGAGTATATGATCCCTTGAGTTAAAAGATTACTGTTAGTCGCAATGTTGTATTTGACGAACAGGCCAGTTGGGATTGGGAAGCCAAAGACAACAGCCAAATCCCTCACGTTCAGACTGAAGAAGAACAAAGTGCCCTTGAACAAGTCGAGCCCGAAAATGATGGTTCGGAAGGTTCACAGTCTTCAACTCCGGAGAAATCAAGCTCAGTCTCAACATCTGAAGAATCTTCTCCGAAAGAGTCAGCTCAGCTACGTAGAATTGAGCGGGGGAGAGTTCCTCGGGTCGGTTTGAGATTGAGGGAAACGCAACTTCAGCACTGATTCTATTTGCTGGGGACCCAATCACTATGGAAGAAGCCATGGAAAGAAAAGAATGGAGACTTGCAATGAGAGAAGAACTGTCAGCAATCCAAAGAAATCAAACGTGGGAGTTGGTCGATCTTCCAGAAGGTAAAAATGTTATTAGTTTAAAATGGATCTTCAAAACAAAGTATTTGGCAGATGGAAGTGTTCAGAAACACAAAGCTAGGCTGGTGGTTAGAGGTTTCACACAGCAACAGGGAATCGACTACGAAGAAACATTCTTTCCGGTGGCTCGTTTTGAAACCGTGCGGATAATCTTGGCGGTAGCAGCCCAAAAGCAATGGAAAAAATTTCAGTTCGATGTTAAATCCGCATTTCTAAATGGCGATTTAAAGGAGGAGGTCTATGTAAGTCAACCACCAGGTTTCGAAAGCAAAACAGAGGAAGACAAGGTACTTCGGTTGCGAAAAGCTCTCTACGGGCTCAAGCAAGCACCACGTGCCTGGTACAGTAAGATCGACGATTTCTTCCTCAAGAATGGGTTTGAAAGGAGCCTTCACGAACCAACTCTCTATGTAAAGAATCAAGGTACGAATGACTTACTCATAGTAAGTCTTTACGTAGATGATATGATCTATACTAGCTCGTCCTTGCAGCTTATACATGAATTTCAAGTATCAATGAAAAAGATGTTTGAGATGACTGATTTAGGAGAGTTACAATATTTTTTGGGGCTGGAGATCGTTCAAACTCAGAAAGGAATATTCATATCACAGAAGAAATATGTGGATGACACATTGAAGAAATTTAATATGCAAGGATGCAAGCCTGTTGCGACACCAATGAATATAAATAAGAAATTGAGTTCGGATGACAGTACGAGATTGACAGATGCAAGACTCTATAGAAGTTTGGTTGGAAGACTAATTTATCTTACTCATTCTCGACCTGATGTAGCTTATTCTGTTGGTGTCTTATCTCGTTTTATGCACAGTCCAACAAGCCATCATTTTGGAGCGGCCAAGAGAGTTCTCCGCTACTTGGCAGGAACTAAAGGTTATGGTATTTGGTTTTGCAAGACTGATGACTTCAGCCTAAAAGATTTCACCGACAGTGACTGGGCCGATCCTGTGGAAGATAGGAGAAGCACATCCGGCAATTGTTTCGTCCTAGGTACTGCAGCCATATCCTGGAGTTCGAAGAAACAGGCCTCAGTGGCTTTATCTTCGACAGAGGCCGAGTATGTGGCAGCTGCTGCAGCAAATTGTCAAGCAGTCTGGTTAAGGAGGATTCTAAGCGACTTGGGGCAAGAACAGATCAAACCTACTAGTATGAAATGTGATAACAAGTCAGTAGTGATGTTAGCAAAGAATCCGGTGCACCACAGCAGGACGAAACACATCGAAATCAAGCATCATTTTATAAGGGGGCTGATTGCTAAAGAAGAAATTCAATTGGATAACTGTGGAACCAATGAACAGATTGCAGACTTATTAACCAAGAGTTTGCCACAAGCAAAACATGAAGAGTTCAGTACACAATTGGGAGTTTCAACTTTCGAATAAAGGGGGAGTGTTGAAGTTAGAGTAATTTGATTGTTTCTGTTAGTAGTTTGTTAGTAGTTTGTTAGTGGTCAAGGTTAGTAGTTTGTTAGTAGTTTGTTAGTAGTCAAGTTGAATAAATCTTCTAGGCAGGTTTGTTAGTAGTTTGTTAGTAGTCAAGTTGAATAAATCTCCTAGACAGGTTTGTTAGTAGTTTGTTAATAGTCAAGTTGAATAAATCTCCTAGACAGATTGTGTGCCGATGGAAGTAGTTAAACAGTTGAGATTTTCTAGGCTTAGAATTTGCTCTACTTTCAAGTCTCGTTTAGCTTGTAATGCCTATTTAAAGGATTTGCTTTTTACTCTAATAAAAATCATCTGCAGAATCACTTTTGCTTCCAATTTTTCATTACTGCCCTGTCAAAATCTCCAACATATTGTTCCCTGCATGTATCAAACATGCATCAATGACTAAGACACCAATTAAATATGCATCAACACTAACAAATTATTTGTATTCTTAGTTCAGATTTGTTAAGTGATATTTTTTGTTGTTATCTATTCAAACAACAAAAATAATTGGTGGATACAAGAATTCTAACCGATACTTTCGAAAAATTGCTAACAGTGGATCCAACTAGTATGGTTTCTTGTATCCAAGTCCGAATCCATGCTACTTAGACTGTACATCCTGACCTTTTTCAAGACGCTGCTATAAAGGACGGCAGTATTCTCCTGTGTTGCACAATTTCGTCAAGAAGACATCCGTATTCATACTGAATTCCTATCCATATTGGATTCTTTCGGATGCGTTGAGGATAGTTGTGGAACTCTTTTAACACGTCCTATAATTTATCTTGATGTGTTGAACACATATTAACGCAATCCATGCATCGACACTAAAAATTTATTTGTATTGCTGGTTTAGATTTACTAAATTGATAGCTTTTCTTTGTTATTATGTTTATATATTTAGACGATCAATAATTATTCTATCTCAACGAATTATATCCCATTGGAAAATTGTGAATCCATTAATCTTAATCCATCCATGCTACTTAGGTATTCTCCTATTTACCCCTAACTTCAGGGCCTCATTCAAATATTATATTAACAATTCAAAATTAAAATACATCATACATATCGCACACTGCAAATCGCCTCATTAAAAAGATGTACTGACTAATACAGTTTCTTATTTGCATACGTATTCCATTCCTTAAACAACATTCGATTCTTTCTGTGTGTATACAATGTAGTGCAGGATGAGAACAAGGTGGCATGATAAGAATATAAGATTCACCTGGCAGAAAAATGTACAGTTGAAGCAGTCGCCGCGAACCCTGCTTGTGGCATCGATGAAAGTAGACTGTGGGATGAATACTGCCACCTCAGGCATTGTTGGCCTAGCCGACACTGTAGATTGAGTGCAAAGTAGAGCTGTTTCGATTATTCGCTTCGCTTCCTCTGTGTTACATGCATCAAGATCCAAGGATTCGTCAACTAGCTTGATGGTTTCCCCGCTCTCATATAATTTCCATGCCTAAAAATTTTATTAAAAAATTAGTCTCAAGAACAAATTCTGATTTTAGACAAGCATTTGAATCATCAAAGGCTTATGGATATGAATATATTCATGAAAGATTTATCCTAATTTGCTTTGGAATTTTCTTGGCACAGCCAAATGTCAAAGATATGAACTAGAAATCTCCACCCAGTTATCAGGTGAATTTCATTTTTCAAGCATTGTGCATAAGGTGCACAAGTGCAATCATGTAGATACTTATCAGAAAAGGGTAACAGATAAGTTATATATTAGAAGTAGTTACAATTTACACAGGAAGAAGAAAAGTATTACAACAAGCAATATCAAGAAGTCAAGAACCATAGTCAACCAATGTAGTCAAACACATATTTGTTCTCTATTCAGTTGGCCAACACATTACACATAAATGGATTACGTAGCATAATTGAATTAGGCTAAGTTTGTCAAAAATAGATTACATATAAGTTCTTAAGAAATCAGGAAAAAACGGAACAATTAAGTTGATGCGGAAGGGAAAAAAGAGTATTTCTTATGGATATCAAAGTTGTCAAAATGTGATACCTACAGTGTATTGTTTTCCTTAAATATTGTATCCCTTATCATATTGTAATATCATGTACCTTCAGATGCTCATTCTCTTGTACAATAAATAGGTAATTAAGTATATAACTATGAATATCATTAAAAATTATCAAATTTACAACATAAAACAGTATGTAACTAAAAACAAATTAAAAACTGCAACTTCGCATAGATAAAAATATAGATCTTACCAACTCAAGTAAAGAATAATCAAAATGTTGCCAAAAATCTAACTATGTGACAAACATGAAATTAATAAGTTTCATGTATAAAGTATTCAACCAAGTAGATAACTATTTTTTAAAAAAAGCCTAACAATAAGGAATAATTAATCTTATATGAACCATCACTATCATTGCCTATCAAAAATCAAATGTTGTTTGAAGCTACTTGGTGATCAAGCGAAGAAGGAAATGGAGCTTTTCCAATGAAGCATTCTCAACAAATAAGATGGATTCATGAAGCATGTGTTTGATTAGGTAGGTATCCAAAAAAAAAAGTTCGATAGAAGAGAGGAGTCACTGATGTCGGAGCCTGGGAGGAAATGCCTGAAGAGTCTTCAATGGGAGATGACAGTCGCCGCGACCCATGATTCAAATTTAAAAGAGTCGGGATTTTAGGAATCGTTGCCCTATGACCGAGAGAAACAAGTAATTCATATATAAGATACCGTGTTTACAGATAGGCAAACCCATTACCCACAACCTAAAACCTGATAGGAAATATTCGACCGTATCATGTATCGGAGACGATACTGAGATTTGCTTGTAATATCATAGAGTTAGAGAAAAAGACATAATTACCCGTTCATGAAGATACTATAATACAGGTTCAAGCTTTGCGTCATTGGCCTTTCTTCCACTAATTATTTCCCAGACAACTCCAAAACTATATGTATCAACCTTCTCAGATAGTTGGCCATGAATTGCATACTCAGGTGCGGTGTAACCTCTGTACAAGCAACGCATTTAGATTTAAATTTGAGAATAATCAATACATTAACGAGAATAACAGAGGATAAAGGCCATGGGAGGGACATCCCCTCCTATGAACAGTCGAAAAGAAACCCTACACCATTTTTCTGGATGATCGGGATCATCCACCTTAAATTTTTCGGTCTAAGAACAATATAAATATACCAAATTACATATGGATTTTTCGTATTTCTTTCCCTTACATCAAGTGGGTGCAAAATTAATTGTTTTACGATAATAAGACGTTACTAATCACTAGATCAATAGGCAAGAAGTAACAAAATCATACAAAATTTGGTGTATTTATTTTTACACCATGAAGATCAAGATGGACAATGTCGATCATCCAAAAAATGGTGCAAGGTTGACTTTTCAGCGTCATAGGAGAGAATTTCACTCCTATGCCCATCGTCATCTAAATAATATATATAAAGTTGAAATGATCAATTAATCAGAAAAATATAATGTATGAAGAACTTAGCATGTAAATATTATTGAATCTATTTACGCTTACAGTGTGCCTGCAAATCCGGTACTAAGATGACTTTGATCGCCGGGTAGAAGTCTCGCAGGCCCAAAATCCGCAATTTTGGGCTGAAAATCGTCATCAAGCAAATATATTGCTAGATTTTATATCCCGGTGTATGCATACATGGAACTCCTGGTGCAAATATGCTATCCCTCGAGCCGTGCCAACAACTATATCAAATCTTTGTTTCCAGTTGAGAGTTCCACAATGTTCACCTATCAAATAAGTGACAGGATAATAACTAGAAAGCGATATGGGTAAATAAAAAACACTGTAATTATACTATACAACTAGAAAGCGAAATGGGTAAATAAAAAACACTGTAGTTGGCGGAGGAGCTCTAAAGGTAGGATGATTGTCTCTGCTCTTCTTCCCGTCTGTTCATAGAAATTAAAACTTATTGCCACTGGTTGCAACTAGGACTGTCAGGTTTCTGCTAGAAATTTTAGTTGTAGTCGTTTTAACTTTCATGATGCAAACTTGAATCGAAGGTTTGCAATTTCGTTACTCTTTCCGTATGCAAACTGTTCGTTGTAGTCATCATAACTACCATGTTCCAATACATTCTTTGAATGTCAAAAAGACAGCATGTGGACCCTGCTTCAAATATGTGTTTGTTTTTCCATATATGCCTTTCAGATTCGAAAATTTTGCTTTAAAAGCCATTTTTTATATATAATAAACGATTTGTTGGTCTTTTTCTGTTTTGCATATAAACCATATAAATGATAGGATCACTTTGAAAATAGCAGTCTAATAAAAAAACAACTGAACTTTTTTTGTTGCATGCGCATAGAACATGGCAGAAAACTAGTTTGATAGGATTATCCTTCAGGACCTCCACGACAAATACTTACACCAAACAAACCGAAATTTTAGATATCTAGAAAGCGGATGATTTCATGTAGCAAACAGCATAAAAATGTTGTGATTGTTGTCTTAAAGTTTGGAGAAGTCTATCCTGTGTTGTTTCTTGAGTTCATGCTCATTGAGAACAAACTTGAAGAATTTCTCGTTTTGTTGTTGATTAAATTTGTGATTTGAAATTTTATAGGCTTCCTGTGGAGTTGGGGTGTGCGCAATCTTTGATGCCATTACACAGTGTGACTGCTTTATCATTGCTCATTTCCAAGCTTTCTATAAAGCCCGGAGGCTGGGCTGGGCTTTCGGAAGGTACCTCTATTTTTCCTCTTTTCTTTGATTTTATTTTATTTTTTGCCGCCGAACTTGGTGATAGTATTAGATTTGATCATCTAAATGTTAAGGCTATTTTTATGATGTAATTTAAAGGAACGAGAGAAAAAGCGGTATACCATTGCTTGGCACGCGGTGGCACGGAGGCGGGCACGGGACGCGACGTGAGACTTGTGTGCGATACGTGTTGCGACGGACGTGTGCGATATTGCGACGGCGACTGCGTTGACGACGGTGACTGCCACAGAGACCGATGCCACGTCTTGGACGACAACTGCAGCGACTGGAACAGCGGGGATCGCAACAAACGTATGTGTTCGACGAAATTTCGGGCATTGCTTTTGGCGTCGATTGATGTTGTGGAGGGTGCGATGGTGGCGGAACTAGGCTGCAGTGAGCAGAGGAGAGCTCGTCGGTCGTGATTGCGGTAGACGGGGGTGACGACGGTGACGGCAACGGCATGGCGCAACATGGGCTAGGGTTTGACTTGGGCTCAGGCTTTGGCACTGTGTTGGCGCGGCGGAGCACGAGGCATCGATGTGGTGGTTGTTGGCCAGAGATGGCGATGGCTAGGGCTCAGGCGGCGGTTGGAGGAGCTGGAGGTTGGGGGTCGACTGGTGACGCGATCTAGATCGCGCCAGGATGTTACCTTCCATTGATCTGCTGATGGCGGCGATGGGTGACTGAGATTGGATCTGGAGGTTGTCGCTTCTGAAGCGTGTGGATCTCAATGGGTTTGAGGTTGTGGTTGCCGAGCTACCTGCAAGAAAGTCCCGGTATGGTTGTGCCACCGAGGACCCTCCGACGATCAAATTAGACTAGAGATCCGAACAGAGTAACGGCTTAGTGGAGTAAAAATGGCTTACTTGAACCGTCTGGAAGAGGGGTTTATATAGCGGTGGCAGCAGGCAGGGCAGGCGCGAGAATCACGCCGGCAGTTACTCTCCCGACGTCACGCCCGCGTGATTAGCGGGATCTCCCAATGGCGAGACATGCTCGTTAATGGGGGATCGTGATGGCGTGGAACGTGGGATGTGGTTGGCGGATATCTCGTGCATGGCGAGATTCGCGGGATAGCGGTTGCGCCTGTAAGCAGTGCCGTTGGTCGGTCGATGAGACCGAGGAAGATGACCTCGGCGGAAGAGCTCGCGGACGAGCGGGAGAGCCGAGGTATCTTGGTTCTGCTCGAGCCCGGAGGCGGCTGAGAGGGCCGAGGAGGCTCGGGCCTGTGATAGCTCGGAGTAGAGCAAAGGGACAGTTGGCTTGGCTGCTGAGGTGCTCGGGAGCAAGGAGCAGGGTGAATCCTCGGAGACAGGGTTTGAGGGAAGCCCCCCACTGTAGCATACTGGTTCTCCTTCCGTGGCCCTCAAGGGCCTAACTGGCTTATGCATGTGACACGTCATCTACGACATGTCATGATCTAAGGAATTACCGTTATTGAGCATCATCACTAGCCCCCCACTCTCGTTCCGATCTATTCGTGGGTCGGATCGAAAGTGGACTGCTTGGTTCTTTCTGTGCGGCTTGGCGCTGGTAATTTCTCGTGGTGGATTGTTTGGAGATGACACGGCGTTCTTATTGTCGCGCATCGAGTATTAGTCGAACTAAGGACGAGTGTGGGAAGGTCGGTATCCTCCCTTTGCCGGAGTTGAGACGCTGATCGTGCTTTGAGTATGAGTTTATTCGGCAGGCCTTGGATCCGTGTCTTCGTAGGGTAGGAAGCTACCCGCTGCGGATGCGCCAAACAGGAAGCTACTCAGCGGCCTCGCGAGGAGAGCTTTGGACCCACCGCGTTGATGGGCAGGAGGATGCCCGCTGGGGATGCGTCGAGCAGGAAGGAACTCGGCGGCGGCACGATGAGGGTTTCAGATCCTCAGCGTCTGATGGGCAGGAGCATGCCTGCTGGGGATGTGTCGAGCAGGAAGAAACTCGGTGGCCTCACGATGAGGGCTTCAAATCCTCGGCGTCTGATGGGCAGGAGGATGCCCACTGGGGATGCGCCGAACAGGAAGAAACTCGACGGCCTCACGATGAGGGCTTCAGATTCTCGGCGTCTGATGGGCAGAAGGATGCTCGCTGGGGATGCGCCGAGCAGGAAGTGACTCGGTGGCCTCGCGATGAGGACTTCAGATCCTCAGCGTCTGATGGACAGGAGAATGCCCGCTGGGGATGCGCCGAGCAGGAAGAAACTCGACGGCCTCACGATGAGGGCTTCAAATCCTCAGCGTCTGATGGGCAGGAGGCTGCCCGCTGGGGATGCGCCAAGCAGGAAGGAATTCGGCGGCCTCACGATGAGGGCTTCAGATCCTCAGCGTCTAATGGGCAGGAGGCTGCCCGCTGGGGATGCACCGAGCAGGAAGGAACTCGGCGGCCTCACGATGAGGGTTTCAGATCCTCAGCATCTGATGGGCAGGAAGCTGCCCCGCTGGGGATGCGCCGAGCAGGAAGGGACTCGGAGGCCTCGCGATGAGGGATTCAGATCCTCAGCTGCCCGCTAGGCAGGATGCTGCCCGCTGGGGATGCGTCGAGCAGGGTAGCTGCTCAGTGGCCTCTTGGCGAGGGCTTTGATCCTTAGCGCGGGAGGGGCCGTAAAAGGCCTACTAAGGACGGGCCGAGCAGGGTTACTGCCCGGTGCCTCTTGGCGAGGGCTTTTGATACCTGACGTCGTCGGGTAGGGAACTACCAGCCGGGGATAACCGAGCAAGGGCGGGCCCGGTTGCCTCTTGCGAGGGCTTTTGATCCTTAAGGACTGGCCGAGCAGGGTTACTGCCCGGTGCCTCTTGGTGGGGGCTTTGATCCTTAGTGCTGGAGGGGCCGTGAGTGGCCTACTAAGGACGGGCCGAGCAGGATAGCTGCTCGGTGCCTCTTAGCGAGGGCTTTGATCCTTGGTTTGTTGGGGTAGGGAGCTACCAGCCAAGGATAACCGAGCAAGGGCGGGCCCGGTTGCCTCTTACGAGGGCTTTGATCCTTAAGGACGGGCCGAGCAGGGTTACTGCCCGGTGCCTCTTGGCGAGGGCTTTGATCCCTGGTTTGGTAGGGAGCTACCAGCTAGGGATAACCGAGCAAGGGCGGGCCCGGTTGCCTCTTGGCGAGAGCTTTGATCCCTGGTTTGTTAGGGTAGGGAGCTACCAGTCAGGGATAACCGAGCAAGGGCGGGCCCGGTTGCCTCTTTCGAGGGCTTTTCATCCTTAGCGCGGGAGGGGCCGTAAGGGGCCTACTAAGGATGGCCGAGCAGGGTTACTGCCCGGTGCCTCTTGGCGATGGCTTTTTTCCTTAAGGATGGCCGAGCAGGGTTACTGACCGGTGCCTCTTAGTGAGGGTTTTGATCCTTGGCGTTGTAGGGTAGGGAAGCTACCAGCCAGGGATAGCCGAGCAGGGTAGCTGCAGGGCTGCCTCTTGGTGAGGGCTTAGGTCCTTGGCGCTGGAAGGGCCGTGGGAGGCCTGCCAAAGATGAACCAAGCAGTGAAGTTGCTCGGTTGTCTCTTAGTAAAGGCTTAGATCCCTGGCGTTGTGGGGTAGGGAAGCTACCAGCCAGGGATAGCCCAGCAGGGTAGCTGCAGGGCTGCCTCTTAGTGAGGACTTCGATCCTTGGCGCTGGAGGGGCCGTGGGAGGCCTGCCAAGGATGAACCAAGCACTGAAGCTGCTCGGTTGCCTCTTAGTGAGGGCTTAGATCCCTGGCGTTGTTGGGTAGGCGAGCTACCGGCCAGGGATAGGGATAGCCGAGCAGGGTAGCTGCTGGGCTACCTCTTGGTGAGGGCTTCGATCCTTGGCGCTGGAGGGGCCGTGGGAGGCCTGCCAAGGATGAACCAAGCAGTGAAGCTGCTTGGTTGCCTATTAGTGAGCGCTTAGATCCCTTACGTTGTGGGGTAGGGAGATACCAGCCAGGGATAGCCGAGCAGGGTAGCTGCTCGACTGCCTCTTCGTGAGGGCTTCGTGTTGGGGTAAAAATTTGCACCCCGGTTGACCGAGTCAAAGTCAAGGTCAACCCCCAAGCTAGGTGGGCCCAAGCCCAGGTCAAGCGGGCCCATGCCCAAGTCGAGCCCGCGGCCAGCCTCCCCATGCCAACAACAAAATCATGTAATAAATAATTTTTATGTAATTTTTTATATATCAATGTATGCAAAATGGACATAAAGCCAATATTTTGTAAGCCCGTGGCTTATGTGCAAAAATGAAATGGCACATGAGCCATGGGATAGGCAAAATGTCATTTTGTGAAGCCCAAGGGGCTATATGTAAATATGTAAGCCTATAAAAGGCAACATGATGATGAATAAAGTAACACTTTCATTCTCTCAAAAAAAAACCTAGGGTTTGTATTTCTTTCCCTTTTCTGAAGGTCTCAAACCTTCTTCTTTCTTTTGAATTAAACCAAGAGTTTTACTCTTCCTTTTCCAAAACTAAATAGTTTTTCACCACAAAACCCATAAAGGGGAACTTGGATCTGTCATTAGATCTTAAAAAGAAGAGATCTTTAAAATCTCACATCTCTTGATCTTCAAGATCCGGCCAAACAAAGGAAGAAGAAGGAGACTCATCTCCAGAAAACCCACTTTGGGGAAGAACTAGGGCTCAAGGGGAGAAGCCCTTCATCAGCTTCAAAACATCCTAGGAGTTTAACTCCATATATATACATATATATATATATAATAAATATTTCCTTTCTGAAGCATAGCTTCTGGTTCTAGGACTAAAAGCCCTCATTTTTCTCGCCGACGGCCAAACGCTCAAGCGCCCACGTGCCGACACGTGGCGCGCTGGCGCTCGAGCGCCCTGCGCTCAAGCGCAAAGCGCCCACATGCCGACACGTAGCGCGCTTGCGCTCAAGCGCCCAGCGCTCAAGCGCAAAGCGCCCACTTGCCGACACATGGCGTGCTTGCGCTCCAGCGCCCTGCGCTCAAGCGCAAAGCGCCCACGTGGCGCGCTTGCGCTCCAGCGCCCAGCGCTCAAGCGCAAAGCGCCCACGTGCCGACACATGGCGCGCTTGCGCTCCAGCGCTTGCGCTCCAGCGCCCTGCGCTCAAGCGCAAAGCGCCCACGTGCCGACACGTGGCGCGCATGCGCTCAAGCGCAAAGCGCCCACGTGCCGACACGTGGCGCGCTTGCGCTGGCCCCACGCATCCTTTGGATGTCTTTTCCTTCCTTTATATATATATATATATATATATATATATATATATATATATATATATACATATGTATACATATCTACACATACACATACTCTACAACACTCTCCCTCCTAAAAAAATTTTGGGCCGGGACGCTGCCCCGCAACCCGTAAGGGGGCTGCTAGCCCCCTTGACCCCCAGCCCGCTATCCGGGTAGCGGGACCCCCGTGAAAACTCTGCGTGGCTCCCGATATATCCAAACCCCTCTTCCAAAACAACACACACGTACACTGCACATTGAGTTCGCATGACCAGTTTAACCCGTTAATCGGAGGTTCTCTCGCCCCAAAGGTGAGGGGTAATTAACGGCAGCTTAGTCCGCGGCTGCCGGAGATTCGGATCCCCACAATCAATAAACCCCGGCCTACCCTAGGCAGGGGGAATCTGTAGTACGCCTGACAAGCGCACACGTATTCCCATCTCAATGGGGTGACGAAAAACACTCTACAGATTCTGGCACGCCCGGTGGGACCAATCTCTCCTCCCATATTTCGGGTTAAACGTTCATGCGAACTCAATCAATATACATATCTATATTTATACTAAAAATAATGCTTTTTCATGCAGATTTTCAAGCAATCACCTTCCGACGATGTCTTCGATGATGAACTCAGCTCCCGTCTCCTACACGATGAGGATAGACTCTAGGGCGGTCCTTCCGGCCAGTCTCGGACGACAATGGGAGGAGACGCTACTACCATTCGGCTCTATTATGTTCATGCCAGTTGGTGCCCTCCCAGCTCCTCAAGCCCCGATGGCAAACAAACCGGTCTCGAAAGGCAGGAGACCAAATGTGGTGATCTCAAGGGCGCCCCAACCCAAAAGCAAGTCGGTGCCTGAACGACTTTCCTTGGCCCCAGCTGGGGACAAGGCCATCAACACCAACAAAGCTACAACGCGTCCCGAGCAAGCTCCTGCGGTGCTCTTGACCACTGCTCGATCGGGTGTCTTCTTTAAGCTCCCCGCCAATGAGAAAGAGACGACTGGATATGAGGTCCACACTGTCTACATGGTGAACACGCGCAGCAAGAGCAGGGACGGGGCAACCACATCCCAAATCCAATCTGGCGTGAATATGGCTGCCACATCCCAAGGCCAACCTCCTCTGGAAGGTAATGAAGACCTTCCCAGTGAAGCTGATAAGCAGAAAGACCCTTCGGTCCATGAGGAGTCGGGCTCGGAAAGCGAAGAAGAGCCGACTTTCCGCCCCAGAACCGCGGAGCAAGAGCTGCTTCAAGAGCTCCGAAAGCAGCTAGAGACAGACAAGGAGATGGCCAAACTGTTAGTTATATGTATGCCCTAGAGGCCATTACTGTACATTGGATGTATATTGTAGTGGATGCTGGGACATATATAGGTAGGACTTTCTTGCTCGACATGATAGTACGCTATCTGGTTGCTCTTTATCTTAACGTGTATACTTTCTGTCTCTCTGTTACATGTTGATAAAGCCCTTAGGATGTGTACTCGACTTCCAGGACTGTGATGCAGATCATACTAGTGGGGCCTGGATAGTCCATGAGTACATCCTTGAAATGTTCCTAGTCGAGAGAATATCGAGACGGGGCATCGATATTCCAGAGTAGACTAGCGTATATCCTCTCGACCCATGCGATGGGCGATGGATGATCCCATATCCATTGGTGTTTGACATCAGAGATGGTATACGGGTGCTCAGTGGAGACTGGGTACACTGAACGGACTCGCCGAGAACTCCCAGATGGTATTATACCTCACGTCAGATGGCAGTTCTCTGGTGACACTGGTACAGCTTAGTCTGTTGACCCGAGATCGTCATAGAGTCTTGTGTGTCTCCCACTGTGCTTTGATTTCCACCCTACCACGGCTCTACTGAGTTGTGCAAACAGGTGGTTTTTGGGTACAGTCCCGATTCACATGGAGGCAATGAGCGATAGGAGGGGATTCGTCTCTCCCGGTATTGGGGGTTGATGTTGTGCTATGCTCGACTGGCCATAATAAGAAATCCCTGGCCAGGGTTGCAGTGATATACTGGTAAGAGTTATCAGTAGTTTCACAAATGTTATGGACCTCACGTCGGCATGACTTATCAAGCTACTGGGGTCTGACGTTTACCACCCCTAGGCGAGATATGCGACATATCAGACGAACAGACCGGACTATACGGTAAGTGTTACTGGTTGGATTCACAGGAGTGTGAGCGGGCTTGCTCGTCGATCTTCTGATCGCTCAATACCCGGGTGGCCGTTACGTTTAGCAGACCGCTTGCGGCTTGTGGATGTTTGATATGATCATCATCCGCTGCCGGCGTATTGACGAGTCTTTAGAGTCCTACACAGAGGTTTCCTGGCTCAAGCGAAACGAAATAGGAGCGCATATGAGATATGTGCGGGACCGAGAATAATACCAGTATGTGATACTGTATTCGATTCTCGCGATTTGTGACATTGATCGGTTATATGCGATATAGCCGGGTTATCGAATCAAGTGTTGATTCGATAAGATGTTACTAATGATACTAGTCGGTTATGTGCGACATGACCGGATCATTGAATCAAGTGTTGATTTAATGATTTAATGTATAATTATATATTTGATATATTACTTTGCATTAACTAGTATTGGTTCACTTTAAATGGATTTTCTCACTTGGTGTGCACATTGTATATGTGATATATTTTTGTGTGCACTTGTTTGTATCATGTTTGATGATACATGCAAAATTGGTTAAGTGTAAAGTTTGAACCATGGTTATATGAATGGTTAGGGTTATGATTACTTATTCACTCATTTAATTATTTATTAGTTTTGGAAATTAAAAGCATAAAGAGAAAAAACAAAATGGTTTTCTTTTATTCTTTTCTTTCATGAAGCTTGTTGAAGCTTCATGAAGCTTTTGACCAAGTGACCATTTTGTCTTCTTCTTTAACCCTAACCATTCACATAAACTCTAGTTAGCTCTCTACACTTGACCATGGTTCATGATATGATAAGAAATCATTTATTTTCTATTTAGAAATATACTTATCATATTATTGATCATCTTCTTCTTCTTTCAAAGTAGAAAAAGCTTGACCATCAATGGTGATTGATGAAAAAGTGTGAGAAATCCAAATCTAAAGTCTACCCACTTCCTATTTCTTCATCCTCTACTACTTGCCATGTAGTAGAGTGTGTTGTCTTCACAAGTTTCTTGACTTGGCGAAGGCGGAGATCGAGTTTGAGTTGCCTCGACGTAGATCATCTTCAGCATCGAAGCCGACGATCAAGCCCGCCCATTCTTCGATGAAGCCGATGCTAGAGTCATGGGTTCAATTTGGACAGCGGAGGGAGATCATCGCGGAGCTTAGGAAGTGGTGGACCGGATCTACAAAGGTTGTATTTCCGTTTCTTTTAGTTAAAGTTGTTAACTAGTTTCTTTTGTCGCCTAAACTTCTAGCCAACGATCCGTTCTAGGGTTTCTCGGCACCGTAATTTTTGAAATTGGCATGGATGATGCCTTGTGAGACCTCTTGTGCGTGCTTAGGAACCCTACAGTGGTATCAGAGCCTAGCTAGAGCCTTATGCGATGCGTAGACGGAGTTAGAAATCCGATCGAACCAAAACCGTAACCCTAATATTGCTCTCTGTACATTTTTGAAAATCGTGGATTTTTGAGAATTAAAAATATGCAGAAAACTCAGTAGAAGATTCTAAGAATTACTGTATAAAACGGGGCCCCTGAATCCATCAAAGCGCGGCGGAACCGCGGCATTATCATGCTAATGCGGCGGTTCCGCGGCCCTTTTGTCTCCTGTTGCAATAAATTTTGCACAGTAATTCCTAGTTTGCAGTGCTGGTTTTCCAGGGAATTTTTAATATTTTTTCAAGAGTTGAATTTTCTGGGTTGTATTGGGGACTCGGTGTATCGATCGGATTGTCTAATTTTGTCAGTGTGTTTTTCCGGGTATTTTTAGAATATGTTAAAAAGTTCGACCGGATATAAATACCCACTTTTTCCCCTGCCGGGAAATTTTCAATTGTTGGATTTTTCCGTAGTTTAACGACGTTCTAAGTAGTGCAAGTAACGCGATGGTCCCTCTAGAAGACAACAAACCTTCGCTCGATTATGTGACCGTCTTGAACTGCCCTTTGAACCTTAGGATTTGGGGTAGTACGGCGTGCCACATGTGAGGCGTTGGCTTGACCCTTCTACGGCTGGACCGTTGGTACTGAGGCACGAACTGAATGTTTTTAGACTTATTTCATGTGTTGGACTGTATCGGGAAAACTTGGGTGTTCGATTGTTCGATCGAAAAGTTTAGCGTTTTCTATTTATCCGGAATGTGATACAATAATTGGAATTCACAAGTAGTTATGAGATAACGGAATGAATATTATAAACATAGCAGTTTAGTCTCACTTGATCGGTTGCCACGGAGTTTTGATATGATCAAAAGTCCGTCGCAATCACGTAGCGTACGCGGATACTCGCCGGGTAAACTTAATAGACAGCCTCACCCCATAGCCCCGACCAAGTGACTGTAGGAGAACCCCGTCGCCGAAAGCATCCGTTTGGGTGCTCGCGGTAGCGGTGTTCCGCCTTGGCGCACTTCGTCGACGGTATCAGGAGTGCGACCGTCTACTAAAGTTTGCGACGAGCATTCGATCAAAATGTCGGGAATCCTGTTGAATTGCCCGACTTGGTATTGAAAAGTGTTTTCGATAATGAAACTAAAATGCGGGGTTTATAATTGTTAGGCATGCGATGTCTAAGGAATTCATTTGATTAGGCATGCGATGTCTAAAGAGATTGCGGATTCCAACTGTTGTAGTTTTACACTTTCTTTTCTGTGACCGTAAGTGTAATATGTGATGTCGCCGGTTTCGTTGCTATATGTCAACGACAATTGGGATGCACATATTTACTTACGTTGATGACATGTGATGTTATGTGTTGCTGGATATGTTATATTGGATCGTCGTGTTTGAATAGCCGGGGTTTTTTTATGTGAGATGAGTGTTCTTTCATTTTCATTCATGTAAAAACTTGTATGTAATATTCTTTTATTGGGGCACTTCCAGGTTGCGGATGTTGTCACCTTTTGTATATTATTTACTTTTCCGCATTAGGATAGACCCAAGGAGGGGAGCACAACTAACCGGGTTCTGGGGTCCAGTGGGAGACCAACTCGAGGAGTCGAGTCCGGGTCTCCTAACCCTAGAATTGGTAGGGTTGCTTGCCGCTCTCGTAGGGGTCTAGGGGTGTGGGATTGGCTATTCATCACGACCGTGGAATCCGTGTTTTATACTGGCTCGTATTGAAAACACGGACGTCCTAGTATATCCAATATTTCATATGATATTTTCTGCTGCGTTATCTGTGATGTGATCATGTGATGTTCTGTGATAGATATAATATATAGTATATATGATATATTATATAGACGTTACTTATGTTTTACACCCGCGCTAGCCCTGCCCCGCTCTGCCGTTAGTTACCTAACCTAACGGTGCACGAGGGGACATCGAGGCGAATGCGGATGGCATAAGTGTACGTCATATTTATCTGTGATGTTTAGGTAATTTAAATGATGGGATATTCATTAATGAGATTAATGAAAGAAAATAAACCTAATTGATGTTGTGGAATCGAATTTCAAAATAAAACAGGTAGCTACAGTTCTTGCTTTGCATCGCGGTGTTCCTTGTAGAACATCCTGCACCTTATTCGATGAGGAAAGGACCGAGATCCCTTCACCGGGAGTGACTCCTTTAGCAATAACTGGCAGATGCTACAACCCTCGGTTTGTCTTTTGATCGCTTCTATAGTTTCTGCTTTGCCCAGTGATATATATGATATATCCCGCACCTCATTCGACGAGGAAAGGGCCGACGATCCCTTCACCGGGAGTGACCCCTTTAGCAAAACTAGAAAAGCTTCAAAAACATTCCATTTAAAACCATTTGATTCCGCAACGAGATCAAGTTCAAAGCGTCAATGGTTTTCATAAAAACCATTCGCAACCCTCCGTCATTTTAGGAAGTAGAGTACTTAGTATTCGTGCTGTGTTTGTTGACTTTAGTTAAGGCACAGTGTACGGTAGCTAAGTGATGTCTTCCTACACCGCATATAATGCGATTAGTTAGGACAGTCGCGTGACTTTGTTGACCTTAGTTAAGGGTCATGTAGGTGGGTCTAATTAATCACGAAATGACGGGTAGAACTTGACTAGTACTTATGATTTGTTGACCTTAGTTAAGGTCATAAGTGCTAGGGGTAAAAACCATTATCGGGAGTTTCAAGTGTTGAAACTTGCAATGAGATTGCATACCTTCTATGTGATAGTTGGATCCCGATACCCACTGCGAGTAATTGTTACTCCTGGGAGAGTTTTGCACTTTGCAATTAGCCGATCAAGTAGGTGTCTAGAAAGGTGTCAACGGGGTTACGCCTCTGGGAAAACGAGGTTTACAGTAATTAGGTCCGTGCGAAAGCACGGGGAACCTCCCTCAAAGTACCGACACTGGCCTGGCTGAAAGATTGACGAACTTGTAGAGTGTAATTAATCCCGGCTAGTCTTTCCTTTTAAGGTTTGAAGGAAGATTTGATAAAAACAGTGGGAGCCATCCTGATTAGATAAAATAAATAACCAATCTAATCTTGCAAGAGCGCACGCAGAGTGTTTTCTTCTCTCTCTCTCCAGGTAGCGACCATATCACGCCTTAATCAAGATAATAATATGGATGAGTTGACCGAAACCGCTTGTTATACTGAGCTGGGGAAAGTTGGTCCCGCTCCAACTTATAATTGTTATAAGACAGAGCAGGAAATAGGGAATACCAGAATTCCTATGCCGCCCAAACGAAGAAAGTGCATATGATGCATCTCCTTCGGGTGTGTTCATTACAAAAAACTGTTTCTCAGTATCCTCTGAATCCTGGGTATTTGATACCGGGTCAGAATCCCAGATATGTAATCTGTTACATAGGCCTACAAAAAGGTAGAAAAACTGAGAACGGGTGATAAGTTTCATGAGACAGAAAACGGGGCAAGTGTTGCAGCCAAGTCTGTTGGTCACTGTCACCCTATATTACCAATACATTGATTCTGAACAAATGCTATTAAATACCGAACCTGATATACAAAATCATATCAGTCTCTTTATTAGTAAAGAAAGGATAAAATTTTGTATTGATGGATAATGTTTTGAACATTTCCTATATCAAAAGTTGATCGGTTCAGGCACGTTATCTAAAAGCATTGACGTTCTAAATCAAACTACAGTTCTTTAGTATACAGAACATACACAAGAGGAAGAGTTCAGAAATGAACGGATCCTTCTTGAGGTATTGTAGACTAGCTCACATCAATGCGACCCGACTGGCTGAAGTTACATTTTAGATGCATATTTAAGTTAGTTTAAATTTACATCTTGTGAAACTTGCCAGTCATGTCACAAAGATAAGATGACCATAGCTCCGTTTACTGAAAACAGAGAAAGAGTTAGTAAACTCTTGGGACTGATGCATGATGATGTATGTAAAGTCTCCTGTCTACACATGCCAGGACTGGTTCTTTATACTTCATTATATTCTCTGATAATCTCTCAAGATTCAGTCATATGTTCCTGTTGAAACATAAGTCCGAACCTTTTGATGTATTCACAGAATATAAGTTAGAAGTAGAGAACCAATAACCGGGTATAAGTATTATGTCCTATGATGAGATCAGGGAGGAGAATACTTGTGCATGGCATTCCTGGACCATTCTAAAGGAGAATGAGATTCTCTCTCCGTACTACTCCTCTGAATACATCACAGCACAACGGTGTATCAGGGCGGAGCAATCGCACAATATTAGATATCGTGTGCTCTATGATGAGTATTACTGAGTTACCTATTTCCTTTATGGGGTTGTGCACTTGAGAAGCTGCATACCTATTGAATTAGGTTCGAATCAAATCAGTGCCTACCATTCCATATGAGATATGGTATGGGAAGAGCCTATCTCTTAAGTTAAGATTTGGGATTGTCCGGCCTATGTCAAATGCAAAATCCGGACAAGCTCGAGGCAAGGTCTGTTATGTACAACTGGAAAGGTTCCAGCTATACAAACAGCAGCTGATGATTTGGTAGAACCAAAGGATTCAGTAGATTCCAACGAACCTCAGCCTCTCCGCCGATCTAGTAGGGTTCCTCACCCACCTGAGAGATACTTCAGTTTCTCTATGACAGTGGGAGCGAGGATTGCATCATGAGATGATGACCCAACTAGTTTCGAGCTGGCCATCAGGAGTGGGACTCTGTAAGAATGGCTGGATGCTTAGCGATCTGAGATGGAATCCTTATACACCAACAAAGTATGGACTTTAGTTGCTATATCTGAAGGGTTAAATCCCCATCAGGAGCAAGTATATCTTGAGAAGATTACTTGGTGTACATGGAAAAGTTAAGACTTTCAAAGCTAGACTTGTTAAAGGTTTGCATCATTGACCAGGTATGGATTATAATGAAACCTTTTCTAAGTAGCTATGCTTAAGTCCATCCAGATCCCACTTGCCACGGCTACATACCATGACTACGATATCTGGCGGTTGGGTGCCATGACTGCTTTTCTAAATAATGATTTAGAAGAGAACGTCTATAAGTACACAGTCAGAGGGTTTCGTAGACAGTGGGAGCAGCAGAAACGCGAGCAAGATGTTTTATGTGATAAAGCAGGCATCGCGGAGTTGGAACGTCTGTTTTGATGTGTTAGTCAAAGAGTTTGACATCATCAAAATGGTAGATGAACCTTGTATATACAAAGGGGTAGTAGGGAGTATGGTGGTGATCCTCGTAGAGTACGTGGATGACATACTCTTGATAGGAAAGAAGTTTCCTGTGCTACGCTCGATCAATCTCCGCTTATCACAATAATTCTCCACATAGGATCAAAGTGATACCTCCTAAATCCTGGTTTTTGGATCTATGAGATAGATCTAACTGGATATTAGGATACTCACTAGTTGTAGTGAGGAGGTATCAAATGATCCTGGGGAGAATCACTGGAAAGGTTCCAAAGTGATAAAGACGACTGAATATCAGTCGCAGGCATTGTCTTTACCCTCGGTACAGGGATGGTATGTTGGAAGAGTTCCAAGCTAGATACCGTGGCAAACTAGACGATAAAGGCTGGTAACATCGCTATTAAAGATACTACCAAAGAGACAGTTTGGGTGTATATTGGTTCATAAGATGAACTTGGTTCCTGCCATTGTATGACAATGGAAGTGTGGCTTTGGCCCTGAAACCCTGGTCCCATCAGTGACCCAGACAAATTCTGAGGCAGCATCACCTGATCATGGAGATAGTTGATCTCCAGGTTGATCGAGGTTAGGAGAGTAGACTCAGAGGACAACACGGCGGATCCACTCACGAAGGCATTTTCCCAAAGAGAGACTTTTAGGGGATGGTTGAGTATGTGATACTGCAACCACTGCTACAGATGGCCCTAGTGCAAGTGGGAGATTGTTAGTTATATGTATGCCCTAGAGGCCATTACTGTACATTGGATGTATATTGTAGTGGATGCTGGGACATATATAGGTAGGACTTTCTTGCTCGACATGATAGTACGCTATCTGGTTGCTCTTTATCTTAACGTGTATACTTTCTGTCTTTCTGTTACATGTTGATAAAGCCCTTAGGATGTGTACTCGACTTCCAGGACTGTGATGCAGATCATACTAGCGGGGCCTGGATAGTCCATGAGTACATCCTTGAAATGTTCCTAGTCGAGGGAATATCGAGACGGGGCATCGATATTCCAGAGTAGACTAGCGTATATCCTCTCGACCCATGCGATGGGCGATGGATGATCCCATATCCATTGGTGTTTGACATCAGAGATGGTATACGGGTGCTCAGTGGAGACTGGGTACACTGAACGGACTCGCCGAGAACTCCCAGATGGTATTATACCTCACGTCAGATGGCAGTTCTCTGGTGACACTGGTACAGCTTAGTCTGTTGACCCGAGATCGTCATAGAGTCTTGTGTGTCTCCCACTGTGCTTTGATTTCCACCCTACCACGGCTCTACTGAGTTGTGCAAACAGGTGGTTTTTGGGTACAGTCCCGATTCACATGGAGGCAATGAGCGATAGGAGGGGATTCGTCTCTCCCGGTATTGGGGGTTGATGTTGTGCTATGCTCGACTGGCCATAATAAGAAATCCCTGGCCAGGGTTGCAGTGATATACTGGTAAGAGTTATCAGTAGTTTCACAAATGTTATGGACCTCACGTCGGCATGACTTATCAAGCTACTGGGGTCTGACGTTTACCACCCCTAGGCGAGATATGCGACATATCAGACGAACAGACCGGACTATACGGTAAGTGTTACTGGTTGGATTCACAGGAGTGTGAGCGGGCTTGCTCGTCGATCTTCTGATCGCTCAATACCCGGGTGGCCGTTACGTTTAGCAGACCGCTTGCGGCTTGTGGATGTTTGATATGATCATCATCCGCTGCCGGCGTATTGACGAGTCTTTAGAGTCCTACACAGAGGTTTCCTGGCTCAAACGAAACGAAATAGGAGCGCATATGAGATATGTGCGGGACCGAGAATAATACCAGTATGTGATACTGTATTCGATTCTCGCGATTTGTGACATTGATCGGTTATATGCGATATAGCCGGGTTATCGAATCAAGTGTTGATTCGATAAGATGTTACTAATGATACTAGTCGGTTATGTGCGACATGACCGGATCATTGAATCAAGTGTTGATTTAATGATTTAATGTATAATTATATATTTGATATAGTACTTTGCATTAACTAGTATTGGTTCACTTTAAATGGATTTTCTCACTTGGTGTGCACATTGTATATGTGATATATTTTTGTGTGCACTTGTTTGTATCATGTTTGATGATACATGCAAAATTGGTTAAGTGTAAAGTTTGAACCATGGTTATATGAATGGTTAGGGTTATGATTACTTATTCACTCATTTAATTATTTATTAGTTTTGGAAATTAAAAGCATAAAGAGAAAAAACAAAATGGTTTTCTTTTATTCTTTTCTTTCATGAAGCTTGTTGAAGCTTCATGAAGCTTTTGACCAAGTGACCATTTTGTCTTCTTCTTTAACCCTAACCATTCACATAAACTCTAGTTAGCTCTCTACACTTGACCATGGTTCATGATATGATAAGAAATCATTTATTTTCTATTTAGAAATATACTTATCATATTATTGATCATCTTCTTCTTCTTTCAAAGTAGAAAAAGCTTGACCATCAATGGTGATTGATGAAAAAGTGTGAGAAATCCAAATCTAAAGTCTACCCACTTCCTATTTCTTCATCCTCTACTACTTGCCATGTAGTAGAGTGTGTTGTCTTCACAAGTTTCTTGACTTGGCGAAGGCGGAGATCGAGTTTGAGTTGCCTCGACGTAGATCATCTTCGGCATCGAAGCCGACGATCAAGCCCGCCCATTCTTCGATGAAGCCGATGCTAGAGTCATGGGTTCAATTTGGACAGTGGAGGGAGATCATCGCGGAGCTTAGGAAGTGGTGGACCGGATCTACAAAGGTTGTATTTCCGTTTCTTTTAGTTAAAGTTGTTAACTAGTTTCTTTTGTCGCCTAAACTTCTAGCCAACGATCCGTTCTAGGGTTTCTCGGCACCGTAATTTTTGAAATTGGCATGGATGATGCCTTGTGAGACCTCTTGTGCGTGCTTAGGAACCCTACACAAACTCTACCCCAAAATCGATGACTTGACGAATGTCGTAATGCAGCTCACGGCCCGACTTGCCTCTCAGCCGCCCAATCAAGCGGAGGGCTCTGCTCGTGAACCGGGAAATGGTGTCCCAAAGCAGCCGACGCCTATTCCCTCAAATCCAAAAGTGGACGAACTACATGAAAATCAGTCGCATCCTATCTCGGGAAATGTTTTGGCTACCGATGACAGTAGCCCGCTAACTCAAGATCAAATCATGGATTTAGTTGCCAGCAAAGTCAAAACATTGGTAGCTGAAGCCGAAGCGCAAAAAGATATCAGCAGTAGTGGGAGACCATATCCTGCTCAGTATGATCTGGTGGAATTTCCTAGCGGCTATGTTATCCCCAAATTCGGAAGATTCGATGGAACGGGAAATGCGAATCAGCATATCGCCCACTTCAAAGCCTCATGCGGGAACACTGGGGGCAACGATGCGCTTCTCCTCCACCAGTTCGTTAATAGCTTGACCAATATTGCTTTCGACTGGTACGCGAGCATACCAGATGGCTCCGTCACAACTTTTGTCCAAATGGAGTCTCTGTTTCGGCAGAGATTCATGAGCGTCGGCGATAAGATTACCATTGCCGAGCTCGTAAGGACCAAGCCCAGGAGCGACGAAAGCAGCACGGATTTTATAACCCGATGGCGCAATCTCTCCGTCAAATGCGAACCGCCGATAGAGCAGGACCAATCTGTAGGTCTCCACGTCGGACATCTCAACAATTGGATGGCCCCGTTTTTCTGCACCGCGGGTCTCAAAACATTCCAAGAGCTGACCAGGAAAGTCCAGATGCTGGAGCGCTCAAAACAGGAGTCCTCCTCGGATTCTCAAAATAACAATAGGTCCTGGAGAAACCGAAAGGACAATAATCGCAAAGGCGGAAACTCCGATGATTCTGGATCTTTCAACATTTCGGCTAACCGAAATAAGCAAGGGATGAGCGGGCCTAGCGCCAACCAACCTCGGAAGCCAGTGTTCGGAGAGGGAGGAGAATCCCCACTCAAAAAGAAGCTAGATAAGGTATATTCCTTCAGAAGGGACAAAATCCGTAAAATATTCAAAGACGCCCTGAAGAACGGTCTACAACTGCCAGAGTCAAAAAGACCGCGAGAAGCGAATATGACCGACGACCCCAAATACTGCCCCTATCACAGAGTGATAAGTCATGCCATTGAGGACTGCTTCGTCTTCAAAGATTGGGTCGAAAAGCAATACAAGGCAGGAGAAATAGAACTGTCCAAAGGCGTGTTAATAAACAGTCAAGTCGCAACCGCCAATTTTATACAAACGGAAACCGAAGATCTTCGTAAAACTGATTCTCTCAGACATCTGCCTTCCTCTGGGAACAATCGACCACCACGTCATTAAACTGAGAACAATCGACCACCACGTCATTAAACTGGGAACAGTCGACCACCACGTCATTAAACTGGGAACAGTCGACCTCTAAGTCGTTAAACTGGGAATGTAAAAAGAAATATGTGAATAAACAAAAAAATGTGTAAATAAAAGGAAAAAAATAAAGCCGAAATGATTGGGCAACTCGCAATAAAAATCAGCGGGTGAAAATAAAAATGAGAATAAAGCCAAAATGATGGGGCAACCGCGAATAAATAGTCCGAATGATAGGGCAATCGCGATCTTCGCGATAAGAAAAGCTGAAATGATAGAGCAATCGCAGTAAAACAAAAACAAAAACAAAAAAAATCCAATTTCCCAAAATTCTTTCGGCCATACGGCTAGTCCCCAAATTGACTATCGTATACAATCCACGGGCTCAAATAATTCTCATCATACCCATGCCCCACCGTAATCACCAGTTACGCGGCTGGTCTCCGCCTTTGGAATTATGCTCTATTGAGAAGACCCATTCATGTGTCCTCACGATACATAAGGAGAATAAACCTTTATGGGATCCTTACGACTCACAAAGGGAAAACACACTTAGGAGTCCTCACGACTCCTAAGGAGAAAATACACCTGCGGGATCCTTACGACTCGTAGGGAGAAAATGCTTTTATGGGACCCTTACGGCCCATAAAATTGAAAGCCTTAGGTGATAGGGATCTAAACCCGTCTCCTAAGCTATCGCTCCCCAGTCCCCAAGTGGCGAATGATGAGTCGCTCCTGGTACCATATTCCAGTGCAGCGATGCAAACGCCAACCAAATTCCACGCCCCATACCCCAAGCGGTGAATGATGAGTCGCTCCTGGTACCATATTCCAGTGCGGCGATACAGACGCCAACCAAATTCCACGCCCCATACCCCAAGCGGCGAATGATGAGTCGCTCCTGGTACCATATTCCAGTGCAGCGATGCAGACGCCAACCAAATTCCACGCCCCATACCCCAAGCGGCGAATGATGAGTCGCTCCTGGTACCATATTCCAGTGCAGCGATGCAGACGCCAACCAAATTCCACGCCCTACACCCCAGACGGCGAATGATGAGTCGCTCCTGGTACCATATTCCAGTGCAGCGATGCAGACGCCAACGAAATTCCACGCCCCATACCTCAGGCGGCGAATGATGAGTCGCTCCTGGTACCATATTCCAGTGCAGCGATGCAGACGCCAACAAAATTCCACGCCCCATACCCCAAGTGGCAAATGATGAGTGGCTCCTGGTACCATATTCCAGTGCAGCGATGCAGACGCCAACAAAGTCCCAAAATTTTATGGCCCTACGGTCTGGATCATACATCCTGCAAAACCGTATACAATCCACGGGCGTAAAACAATCCCAATCTCTCCAAAAATAAAAAAAAAAGTACGTCCACAAGCAAGATGGGCACGGATGAAAACCCGAAAGGGCTCCGTGAGTAAAAACAGCAGGACTGCCGGCGAGTTTGTGAAAACCCGAAAGGGCGCAAACTCGTGAGAAAGAAATGAAATGCACTCACAAGGTCCTCTCGACTTTATGAGGAGAAAATTCCCGCGTGAGATCCTTACGACTCACAAAGGAGCGACACACTTGGGAGTCCCCACAACTCCCAAGGAGAAAATACAATTACAGGATCCTTACGACCTGTAGGGAGAAAATGCTTTGTGAGACCCTTACGGCTCACAAAGTTAAAAAGTCTTAGACGATAGGGACCTAAAACCTGTCTCCTAAGCCATCGTTTCCTAATAAGCAAACGCAAATGATGATTCGTTCCTGGTACCATATTCCAGTGTAGCGATGCTAATGCCAAACAAAAAAAAAACAATCCCCAAATCCTCTCATGACAAATGATGATTCGCTTCTGGTACCATATCCCAGTGTAGCGATGCTGATGTCAACCCAAATCAAATCAAATCAACAACCTCTGCGGCGGAATCATGCTTCGTCCCAGAATTTACGCCGTGTCGAAATCATGCTTCGCCTCGGGATAACGACCTCCTCGTCGGAATTATGCTTCGTCTCAGAATACACCCCGTGTCGAAATGATGCTTCGCCTCGGTGTACCTGCCTTCCCTGTAGAAATTATGTTTCGTCTCGGAATCAAGTCGGCCAACAAGCTCTGCGCCGGAATCATGCTCCGTCTCAGAATATACCCCGTGTCGAAATCAATGCTTCGCCTTAGAATATTTGCCTCCCTTGTCGGAATTATACTTCGCCTAGGAATCTACCTCTGCATCGAAATCATGCTTCGGTCAGAATGTCTGCCGATCATCGGAATGATGCTCCGATCTCTGGAATTATGCTCTGCCCATCGTAATGATGCTCCGAACCCTGGAATTATGCTCCGCTCTTCGGAAAGATGCTCCGAACTCTGGAATCATGCTCCGCCCTTCGAAATGATGCTCCGAATCCTGGAATTATGCTCCGCTCTTCGGAAAGATGCTCCGAACTCTGGAATCATGCTCCCCCTTCGAAAAGAAGCTCCGAACTCTGGAATCATGCTCCGCCCATCGGAACGATGCTCCGAACTCTGGAATTATGCTCCGCCCATCGAAACGATGCTCCGATCTCTGGAATCATGCTCCGCTCATCGGAATGATGCTCCGATCCCCTGGAATCATGCTCCGCTCATCGGAATGATGATCCGATCCCATGGAATCATGCTCCGCTCTTCGGAATGATGCTCCGATCTCTGGAATCATGCTCCGATCTCTGGAATCATGCTCCGCTCTTCGGAATGATGCTCCGAACCCTGGAATCATGCTCCGCTCATTGGAATGATGCTCCGATCCCCTGGAATCATGCTCCGCTCTTCGGAATGATGCTCCGAATCCTGGAATCATGCTCCGCTCATCGGAATGATGCTCCGAACCCCTGGAATCATGCTCCGCTCATCGGAATGATGATCTGATCCCCTGGAATCTTGCTCCGCTCTTCGGAATGATGCTCTGATCTCTGGAATCATGCTCCGCTCTTCGGAATGATGCTCCGAATCCTGGAATCATGCTCCGCTATTCGGAATGATGCTCCGATCTCTTGGAATCATGCTCCGCTCATCGGAATGATGCTCCGATCCATGGAATCATGCTCCGCTCTTCGGAATGACGCTCCGATTCTTGGAATCATGCCTCTACTCTTCGGAATTATGCTCCGACTCTTCGGAATGATGCTCCGCAAATCGGAATGATGCTCCGATTCCCGGGAATCATGCTTCCCGGGATGATGCTCCGCCCCCGGAATGATGTTCCACCTCGAAGTCCAGCTTCAAGATCCATCAATTTCATGCACACAACTCAAATGTGCGGTGTGCATTTATTGATGAGGGGAAATTTGTTGGGGTAAAAATTTGCACCCCGGTTGACCGAGTCAAAGTCAAGGTCAACCCCCAAGCTAGGTGGGGCAAAGCCCAAGTCAAGCGGGTCCATGCCCAAGTCGAGCCCGCGGCCAGCCTCCCCATGCCAACAACAAAATCATGTAATAAATAATTTTTATGTAAATTTTTATACATGAATGTATGCAAAATGGGCATAAAGCCAATATTTTGTAAGCCCGTGGCTTATGTGCAAAAATGAAATGGCATATGAGCCATGGGATAGGCAAAATGCCATTTTGTGAAGCCCAAGGGGCTATATGTAAATATGTAAGCCTATAAAAGGCAACATGATGATGAATAAAGTAACACTTTCATTCTCTCAAAAAAAACCTAGGGTTTGTATTTCTTTCCCTTTTCTGAAGGTCTCAAACCTTCTTCTTTCTTTTGAATTAAATCAAGAGTTTTACTCTTCCTTTTCCAAAACTAAATAGTTTTTCACCACAAAACCCATAAAGGGGAACTTGGATCTGTCATTAGATCTTAAAAAGAAGAGATATTTAAAATCTCACATCTCTTGATCTTCAAGATCCGGCCAAACAAAGGAAGAAGGAGACTCGTCTCCAGAAACCCCACTTTGGGGAAGAACTAGGGCTCAAGGGGAGAAGCCTTTCATCAGCTTCAAAACATCCTAGGAGTTTAACTCCATATATATACATATATATATATAATAAATATTTCCTTTCTGAAACATAGCTTCTGGTTCTGGGACTAAAAGCCCCCCTTTTTCTCGCCGGCGTCCAAGCGCTCAAGCGCCAAGCGCCCATGTGCCGACACATGGCGCGCTGGCGCTCGAGCGCCCTGCGCTCAAGCGCAAAGCGCCCACGTGGCGCTCTTGCGCTCCAGCGCCCTGCGCTTGAGCGCAAAGAGCGCGCCCACATGCCGACACGTGGCACGCTTGCGCTGGAGCGCCTAGCGCTCAAGCGCAAAGCGCCCACATGCCGACACGTGACGTGCTTGCGCTCCAGCGTCCTGCGCTCAAGCGCAAAGCGCCCACGTGCCGACACGTGGCGCTCTTGCTCTCAAAGCGCTGGCCCCACGCATCTTTTGGATGTCTTTTCCCCCCTTTATATATATATACATGTATATATATACATATGTATACATATCTACACATACACATACTCTACAACACTCTCCCTCCCAAAAAAAATTTGGGCCGGAGCGCTGCCCCGCACCCCGTAAGGGGGCTGCTAGCCCCCTTGACCCCCAGCCCGCTATCCGGGTAGCGGGACCCCCGTGAAAACTCTGCGTGGCTCCCGATATATCCAAACCCCCCTTCCAAAACAACACACACGTACACTGCACATTGAGTTCGCATGACCAGTTTAACCCGTTAATCGGAGGTTCCCTCGCCCCAAAAGCGAGGGGTATTTAACGGCAGCTTAGTCCGCGGCTGCCGGAGATTCGGATCCCCACAATCAATAAACCCCGGCCTATCCTAGACAGGGGGAAACTGTAGTACGCCTGACAAGTGTGCGCGTATTCCCATCTCAATGGGGTGACGAAAAACACCCTACACTTCGATCCTTGGCCTCTGCTGTTGGAGACCTGTGTCTGGCCGCGGCCCCGGTTCCTTTCAAGAAGGTTCTTAGGTCCCCTGGCGAGGTAGTCTTCGAGCTGTCGTAATGAGTCCCGTCTGTGCGACCCCGTCGAGGGAGGGGGTGTTGGTCATGCCTGTGAGCAGGCGAACTGACCGACATCTCCTCGGGAAGGACAGGAGCACGTAGGGGCTCGGGGCGAGGCACTCGGGCGACAGACCTCGGCGTTGACGCGGGTTGCAGAATGTATTGGGCCGGGAGATCTGCGGCCGTGAGACGTAGCGAGGCGGTGGTCGGCGGTGCCGACGCGTGCGAAGTCTTCTCTCCCCCTGTAGGGGTCCCAGTCTCGAGGCGGGGGAGTGGCGACCTAGGGATCTTGCCCTGCCGTTTGGACGTGGATGAGCGCTTCCACGAAGAAGGCGAGTGGTCTATTCGGCCGGCAAGGGCGCTAATGGAATTCGGCAGAGGAGGTTCGTCCGTGCCTTCGTTGAGGGGAAGGCGGCGGCTAGTGCTTGGATCACCGTGATGATCACTCGTCATCGGATTGGGATTGGAAGGTGAACTTTTGTTTTTGTGGAATCAAGGAGTTTCACACAGACGGCACCAGCTGACGCGACCTGGATCGTGCCAAGATATTACCTTCCGTTGATCTGCTGATGGCGGTGATGGTTGGCTGAGATTGGATCTGGAGGTTGTCGCTCCTGAAGCGTGTGGATCTCAATGGGTTTGAGGTTGTGGTTGCCGAGCTACCTGCAAGGAAGTCCCGGGATGGTTGTGCCACCGAGGACCCTCCGACGATCAAATTAGACTAGAAATCCGAGTAGTGTAACGTCTTAGTGGAGTAAAAATGGCTTACTTGAACTGTCTGGAAGAGGGGTTTATATAGCGGTGGCAGCAGGCAGGGCAGGCGCGAGAATCACGCCGGCAGTTACGCTGCCGACGTCACGACCACGTGATTAGCGGGATCTCCCATTAATGGCGAGACAGGCTCGTTAATGGGGGATCGTGATGGCGTGGAACGTGGGATGTAGCTGGCGGATATCTCGCGCATGGCAAGATTCGTGGGATGGCGGTTGCGCCTGTAAGCGGTGCCGTTGGTCGGTCGATGAGACTGAGGAAGATGACATCGGCGGGAGAGCTCGCGGACGAGCGGGAGAGCCGAGGTTTCTTAGTTCTGCTCGAGTCCAGGGGTGAGCTAAGAGGGCCGAGGAGGCTCGGGCATGTGATAGCTCGGAATAGAGTAAAGGGACAGCTGGCTTGGCTGCTGAGGTGCTCGGGGGCAAGGAGTGGGGTGCATTCTCGGAGGCAGGGTTTGAGGGAAGCCCCCACTGTAGCATACTGGTTCTCCCTCCGTGGCCCTCAAGGGCCTAACTGGCTTATGCATATGATGCGTCATCTGCGACATGTCATGATCTAAGGAATTACCGTTATTGAGCATCATCAACTGGCGACGAGTAGAGGTCGGTAGTGAAGGGTTTGGTTGAAGGAGACGCAGGTGAAAGAGCTTCAGAAATGGGATACGAGCAAGGCAACAGCGAGGTGAAGGCGGCGGCGGGCTCGGGGTCCAGCGGCGCTCGTCGAAGACGGTCGGCGCTGGTTGCAACCGGAGGGGGCAAGGGGAAGAAGTCACCGGCGATGAGCTCGGTCGATGAGGTCGGGGAAACCTTGGTGGGCTCGAGCTCTTCGACGGAGGTGAGGAGACAAGGAGAAGCTCATGGTAGCGATGGCGGTCGAAAAGTCGACTGTTGAGGGCTCGGTTACGGAGTCAACGGCGGAGGGGCGACGGCCGTGGGTCAAGGCGATGGGCGTGGTGATGGATGCGGGCTTGCGAGGGGAGGAGACTATTCAGTGGTGGATTCGCAGTGGGTTGAAGGCGAGTTAAGAGGAAGAGAGTGAGATATAGAGAGAGAGAGTCAGTTGTTAGAAGAGAAGGAGGCGAGGCACAGAGAGGTGGGTCATTGCGAGGGAGAGAAGGAGCGCGGGTCATGGGGGAAAGACGTTGGGGCGAGGACGTGGGATGAGGAGGCAAGAAAGAAGGACAACGGGAAGAAAGAGGAGGCTGAGAAAAACTATTAGGTTAGGTAAAACTTAATTATAATATAATAATAAAGAAATGAGAGATTTTGAGAGAGGCTGGGTGAGTGTGTTTTTTTAGGATTAGGATATAAAAACATTTAGAAACTGTATATATAATATATTAACAGTATAAATTATATGAAGAATATTATATATATATATATATTTGAGATTTCTAGCTAATACAAAAATAGTCCAAAATATGCCCGGATTGGGTCTAAAATTACGGTTTGAAAATACGGATAATATACGTGTCAACCAAAATCAAAATGCGATGTCCGGTTAAAGAAAATGGATACCCCCAAGAACGGATACACGTAGTATGCACGTAGCGATCCAAACGAGTCCGTTTCACTGAACGGGACGAGAACACGATGTACGGATGCAACCATAAGGTCTGAGGTAGGAAGAAAGAATTGGGAAAATATAAAAAGGGGATAAAGTTTAATTAGGATAAAGGTTTAGAAGTTTGGTTTTATAAAATATAGAAAATTATGTAGGAAAATTTGGGGAAAATATTTGGAAATTATTCATTAAAATACGGTTACGGTATAACGGAACTGGGTATTACAATTATCCTCTTAAATTGTTTCAAATGCACAAATGGCCTCCAGAATTCTAATACAGAGGAAATTTATACGATAAAATCCTAGATCCCTCTAAATTAATCAGAAATCTAAATAAGTTGCCTGTTCAAAGGGCCCCTGAGAAAATAAGACTGAGAAACATATTAAGTCAAGGCAAGAAGCACCCAAAAATCGCGACCATCTAAACGAAGTGAGGCGACAAATACCAAAAATAATCTAATTATTTATATAAAATACGCAAGGAACGTACTTTTTATATGATAACTCATTTCAATAAATGATAGCTAAATCATAAATGGCATAACACAAATACATGGAAGGGGGATATTACCTAGAAAAATAATCCATTTCTAATTCTAATTGTTCAACAATAATTTAGGAGTCAAAGTGGAAAGAACTTTTCTCAGTTTTTCTGTAGCCAAAAAAGGTCAAAATAGAAGCAGCAAAAAGGTTGTCTAATTTGTAACATCAAATGAAGACATAAAAAAAGGGAATTGAAGAGGGTAGACACTTGAACTTCATCAACAGAGATGCTTTGCATCAACGGAATGGGGGTGGCGCTAGTGGCTTAGGGAACATTGGTTTGGAATGGCATGGCAAAAAGATGGAGAGAAGAGAGGACAAAAGAAAATCTGAGAGAAGTTGGACAAGAATTGGTATGTTTTGGATTTGGGTAAAATTAAAATCCAAAGAATTTTCTTGCCTTGTAAATTTTTATAGAGTTCTTAACAATGTCCCATGTTTAACCAAAGACTGTCTATAAACTTAATCGGTTTCAGGATGTTGATCGCTTTGCTTAGGTATGCTTATAGCCTTATACTTACCTCTATTAAATTAGAGCTACTCCTTTTATTTCATTAATGTGTATGCTTTAGGGATGTTTAGAGTAATATTAGCAACAATTATAATCACACTATTATTTTGCGATAATACTATAATAAAGAGTATAATTGAAAATTTGGAATAGAATCGGTGTGAGAATATTGAGCCCCATCAATCTAACAATTTTAGCCCTTCTCTTCGGCTATTTCCAATCCAACTTGTTTATGCTTAATCTTTCATCTTCTACTTTTGATAATCCAAAGGTCCCAAACATACTCCTACTTGTTACTAAAAACTCAGACCACTCAATAGACTTCAACCACCAAACAATAATATTTTTTTAGAAGTTTTTTGGCTTCCTTCTTTTCTTCCTTTTCTTTTCATTCTTCCCATCTTCTTTTATGCTTAACGTACCATCTCTTTCTTTTAGTTACCCAACCCACTAGTAAACTCAGACCACACAACACTTTACTAAACAACTCATACATAATGGGACCCGTTGTTTTGTCGCTTGTTGTGTAGGAATTGCTTAAGAAAGTATTGTGTAGGAACACTTTTCTTAAAGTATAGTTAGACTTATTTATTAAAAACTACCAACACCTTTAGGCGAGTGATAATAAACTAGCAATACTTTCCAAACTAAAAAACACTATCATCAATAACGGTGTCGTGTCGCTGCCGTGTCATTTAAATTGCCACGTCATCCTAAAGATTCAAAAAACCAAAAATTACCCCTCCTTTTTATCTCAACCTTTTTATATGCGATTTTGGGTCATAACACTAACCCTCTTTCCTCCACCCTCCACCATCAGCGGCGGAACTGGCCTTCCCTCTTCGATCACCACCTATGAAGCACGGATACTTGTATATGCATCACGAATCGTCCCCGATCGCGTATCGGAGTCCAAAACTCTCGAAAACTCTCGGATTCTTTTGGATTCGCTCGGACTTATAAATGTCTCACCAACCTATATCAAATCGATGCATCTTCCCTTTCTTTTGAAAATTAAGGCACTCAAAAGTTTGAAAGTGCATTGAATATGTAACATAATGCCATTATTTATTTATATTATTATATATTTGTATGTTACATTAATATGTATTCATATTTAGTTAATTTAAAATCGATACAAAAACGTATTTATATCCTAGGTTTTCGAAAAATTGTGAATCCGCGAATCCGTATCGTATCCTGTATCCGTATACGAACCAGTGCTACATAGATCGCCGTCGTCGCCCTCTTCATCATCCTTTCTCCCTAGCATATTTTCCTTCTTCTCCATCCCAACCTTCAAATCTCTAACCTTAAACCCAATTTCCATCTTCTTCTACCTCCACCTCTAAATCCATCTGCCCTCTCCAAAACCGCCTCCTCACCTCCCTTGTTGGCCCTGCCTCCCTAGCACCCATATTGCCTCCCCCCGCCTCTGCCACCGACCCCGCCATCCTAGCACCCACTCCGCCCCCCTACATAGAGCCAACCTAGCCCCCAACAACGCCCTACCGCCTCTCTCCTCTGCCTCCCTCCACCTCCGCCCTCCGCGCCCAACTCTCTCCTCTTCAACTTCATCAGCATCATCTTCATCACCAATTTAATCATCCTATTTCATCTTCCTTTTCTGGCATCTTTATTGCTTCCTCTCTCTCGCCACAGGCAACTTCCTCCACCTGCTAACGCAACAGCGACATCCTCTACCCTCCACCATCATCAATTGTCTAATTAATTTAACAATTAATTAAGATAATTAATAAAATAATTCATAGCTGGTTAATTATATATATGAAAAGGACAAAATGATCATTTGATATGAACATATAATACTTGAAAGTTGATCAACGTTTTAAGACTCAGTGGGTTTTCTGTAATTCTGAAAGGTAACGGTAGATAATTGTAGTTATCTGTCACAGGCCCAAAGGTAGTGATGGTTTTTGTTAAATAAACCTAATAATTATTTTTAAAAAAAATTGTTCCTCCTTTTCTTCCTTTCTTATTCTTTTCGTTTTTTACATTTACTTTTATTTTACCTTCCATCTCTTTGTTTTGGTTACCTTATCCCATTCCTAGTTGTTATTGATGATTTGATTCCATAGACTTTGATCAACAAGCATTAGTTATTTATTTAGAAGTTTCTTCTTTCCTTCTTTCCTTCCTTTCTTCTTCAAGTTCTTCTCATTTTCTTTTATTTTTTCTCTATTTGGGTTTTTAATGAAAATCTTAACAATAGTCACTATGATATTGTTTGCAATAATCTGTTTTTACATATATGAAAGTATCAAATTGTTTATACAGATGAAAAACCAGAAAAATTTAAATTAACATTTAATGATTTTTGTAAAAAATTTAACCAAAAAAACTATTAGACAATTGAGTTAAAAAGGTTAGTTCGTTGAGCGACGGCTTAACCGTTCAATCCAGTTGGCAATTGCGCTTTTTTGAATGCGCCGCTCTTTTTGTCTTCTAGAAATAAAATAAGACTATTTAAAGAATACATAAGTTATGAGAAAATGAATGTGTCGATGACATATTTTTACCAAAATACTACTCACATGTCTGCCTGATCGCCTCACTGTGGGTCCTTGAGGCATGCTTCTTGATGCACAAGGCATGAATGGTGTTTGGCCATGTCGTCTAGCTAAGCTGATGGAAGCTTGACTAGAAAAATACATCACCTGGACGCCTAAGGTGTCAAAGGGACTCTTGAAAATAAAGTTCCACATTAGCACCAGATATACACCCACTTAGCTTGTTCAAAACCCATAACATAAAGTGATTTTGACTTCCTGACTTGAATAGTAGTAGGTCCTTAAATCCTTACATGACATAAGGTAGTTTTGACTTGCTGACTTGCCTACTGTTCATACCATATTTTAGCATTATTATATTTCCCATTCTTATTCACTTTACAAATAAACAGGTGCTTTTGACCCATGTCTGCTATATAGTTGCAGGTTACAGGTTCTCGGAACAAAAACAGTAAAATTGATCAAAAGACGATGCAAAAGTGAGACTACGACGGACAAATGGAAGAATCTTGATCAAGCCTATAGTTTGGAGAATAAACGAAGATCAGTGAACAAGTCCACAAAGTACAAAGGCAGCGCGAGGTTCAAAACTTCGACACAAAGCAAGCGGTAAAAGTCCACGACTTTATTCACTGTGGAAATCTGAAAGAAATCTAGAAGACAAACTGAGAAACCAAGTAAAGAAACAAGAATCCAAAAGCAGCAGAAAGAACCCCAGGAAAATTCAGCCAGCAAGCCTTCAAGATGGCTGTGAAACCACGGCCAAACCAAGCTTTTGGCCGCGGATCCGCGGCCATATAGTGCCCGTGTCGGAGCTAAAAAGTGGCGGCGCGTCGATGCGTTGACTAGTTCTTTTCTTAGGGGGTAAAATTGTAAAAGCAGATGTGCGTCGATTGTAATCCTAGGGTTTTCTATGTTCTATAAATAGAAACCCTAAAACCTCTTTTAGGTGAGGCCTCTTCTTGTGCCTCATTTCATTATATCAAAATTCAGATCTGTAAATTTCTGCAATGTATGAAGAGTGCATCAAATAAAAATTAGAGTAAGTTTTCTTTATCTTGCCCTAGTTAAATTTATTTTCCTGCACTAATATAGATTTATTTTCCTGCCCTAGTATAGATTTTATTTATCTGCCCTACTTATAACTTTTAATTAATTGCCCTAGTTTAGGTAATTAGGTTTTTTGTGATAATCGATTCGACAACAATCGGAATTAACTCGTTAGAACAATTAAAGAATACACAAAATCCATGTGGACCGACCCGTACACACCGGCTAGCTACCAAGCGACGCCGTTCTTGATTGCGGTTAAATAATTCTTTGATCTAAAAATCTCTTTCAATCAAATGGCGTCGTTGCCGGGGATGGCGTAGTTATTTTCTTTTTGCAATTTCGGGTTAATAAAAAATTTGAAAAATCATAAAAACTGAAAAATATAAAAATATATCAAAAAAATTATCATCTTGTTATTCTTTGAAGGGTGTTTCGTTTGAATTGTGCAGAATCGACGAACAGATTCAGATCTGGAAATATCCAGAGAGCAAAACAATTATGGTTAAAATTCTTTGATTCATCTTTTAAAAGCGCAAGCATATAAAGTCTCATAAAAATCAAATGGCGCCGTTGCTGGGGATGGCGTAGTTATTTTCTTTTTGCAATTTCGGGTTAATAAAAAATTTGAAAAATCATAAAAACTGAAAAATATAAAAATATATTTAAAAAAATTTATCATCTTGTTATTCTTTGAAGGGTGTTTCGTTTGAATTGTGCAGGATCGACGAACAGATTCAGATCTGGAAATATCCAGAGAGCAAAACAGCAAACATCAGATCTAAACAGACAGAGGAAAATCAGAACAGAGAAACAGAAAAAATTTGGGATCTGAACCGACGACTTGACCGCGGAACCGCCGCCAGAAACTCCTTTTGACCGCGGATCCGCCGCGGGTTGCTGACGTCAGCAACCCAAAACCCCTCTGTAAGCTTTCTTTTCTTCTTCTGAACCCCCTGATATCCTCTGAAAAATTTTCCTGCAGGGTTCTTTGCGCAAAAACTTCTCCCCTTCTCCAATAACTTGATCTTGTGCAGGATTCTTTGCGCCGCAATAAAAAAAAATTGGTGGGTGTTTGTGTGTTTACTGCTTTGCATTCTTTAAACTGACTTTAAGCGGCTTTAACACCAATCCAGATTGGGTGGGGATTTCATTACCCTTCCTAGGACCCCAAAAATCACAAAAAGCATTTTGCATTAACCATCGAGTTAAATTAAAAAAGATTACACTCAGCCTTAAGGACTGTCGCGCTCAATAGGACAAAGGAGTAGTTGTAGGCAACGATCGTTTATCTAAACCAGACTTTGTGGTGCCTAGGCTAGACAAATGGGGAAAGGTAACTTTAAAAGACCCGTCTCACGGTGATTCGTGAGCGGATCCCTCCTTTCTCTACTTGTGCTTACCTGGCCACAATTGGCGGTGAAGAGGCAATTTGAGGTCCTCACAACTTGCCCTTTGGAACAGTTAAGAGCAGTCTAGTTGACCTAGGTGACCCTAGATCTAGGCTTGATTGTGCATTTTGTGATTGATTGAACGTGTGTCTAAGCCTCTTATTGAAAATCTTTTTGTAAAAAGCTCCTTATATATAAAAAAACACAAAACAGAAAATTTTTACAAAGACTTGCCAATTTTGTCGCTAGAAATCCATTGCACCCCACTTGCACCCACGTTCTTTTTCTTCTCCTTTCTTACATCATGGGTATCCCACCTCACACAACTCTTGCCGAACTTTGGTACCCTCATCCAAACATTGTTTCCTACGCGAATTGTTTTGGTCGAATTACGGACGACCCCTCCATGCCCAAAATTTCTTTGAAAGATCGAATAGAAGCGTCTAGGAGAAACAGATCGACTCCGCAATCCACTTTGTATCAACCATTTCAACCTTCACCACATTCGTACGTTGATACTACTTTTTCGAGTTCTGTTGTAACTCTGAAACCCATGTCTATTGCTGAACATATTGAACAATCTCGTAACCGATCTTTCATTCCTTTCAACACTTCCAGTTCTTGGGATCAACAAGTCTATTCACATTTTTATCCAAATGTTGATCCTACTCCTGTCCAACCATTCAATTCCTACCAGTCCTGCCCGACTTTCGCACCTTCCCTAAACATTGCTTCTACACAACCATTTGGGAGTTTCACGTATCCAAACAACTTTGAATCTTTTACTGAAACCCCTTCACAACCCATGTCTAGTCTGGAACAGTCGTTGGAAGCTTATATTGTAGCGACAAACCAACAGATGAGGAATTTGGATGCGTCCATTGCCGCCCTTATGCAACCTAGTGACCCGGTAGCTAGTTTCCAACTAGCTCCAAAAATTCCAATGTATGATGAGGCGGTTGGACAGATTGAGAATTTGAGTGAAGAAAGTGAGTTGTGCACCCTTCCAAATCAAACCTACCCATCCCCAATTGAATCCCACAACTCCGGTTTTGAATGTCTATCAAGTGTCCCAAATGATTCACCAGTTGAAAATAAAACGTTTAATGAGTTGTGCGACTTTGTAGTGCTTGATTTGCCAAATTGTGAAGGGTCCCTTTCGAGTGAAACCATCACCAATCCTTTCGATCTCTACACCTCCAATCTGGAACCTGAATTGATAAATATCCATGCTTTTAATAAGGTGTCCAAAAAAATTGATTTTCACTTGATTGAGGACATTGACGCACGGAATATTTTGAATGATGAACCCGCAGATTTGACTGAATTTTTCTCTCCAATTCATCATTCCGAGTCATTAAATGTTTCTCCCGAACTACATATGCGACTTGATTTTGATGATAATTGCATGGATGAGATAACTTTTGAGGAGAATTATGAGAATAGTATTGAGAAGAGTAATGAGAATAGTATTGAGGAGAGTATTGAGGATAGTATTGAGAATGAACCAGTTTGGTTTGATGAGTCGGATTTTCCAATTCATCCTCCTGAACCTTTAACTGTTATACTTCCTAAATCACCCCCCTTCATCTTTTCCATCGTTCCGACCACGCAAAAGATCACACAGGAGGACTGTGAGCTTGAAAAATTTCTGTTTGATCATAGCAGTTTTGACACCGCTAATGCGTTCCTCTTTGAATCTAACACAGTACTCACAGCTGATAACGATTACGAGTGTTTCACTTTTTCGGACGATTTTGAAGACTCTCCGTCCGAGTTTGAGTCTTTTGAATTTTCAGATGAGTTAGTTGAACCATCAGACTCGGTGCTTACAGTCATTTCGAACCATTGATGGAATCCTTCGAGTTCGAGATAGATTACTTAGGTGAGAATAAGACTCCCTAAATCACTCCCCTTCGTCCTTTCCAACGTTTCGACTGAGCAAGAATCTGTCACGCTTCCATTTTCAATGGATGGTTTATCTAGTTCGACGTACCCATGTTTTCTTGCGAATCTTGAGGGATTTGACCCCATTTCTCGACGGGTTGATAGATTAGCACAATCGCTTTTAACACATCGGTCATCACAACTTGTGCTAATTTATTTACTCGATTTACACCCTCAAGTTTGTACTACACTTCTTTTTCTTTTCCGCCATTCTTCTCCTCCACCGAGACCATATTCCACTCTTCTTCCCATACGGTCTCGTGTGTTTCTCAACTCCTTTCTCTACACTCCATTCTTCCACCAACCCTACCATTATCACCATAAGATTTTTGAATGGTAGGTGCTAACCTTTGGTCTGTGTAACGCCTTGTATAGTTTGATTTTTCTCCTACCTAACTCTGAACTTTAACGCTTAAAACAGTGGAAACACCGTCTCACTTAAGTTTGGGGGACCTTTTTGTATATATATTTTTTGTTTTTCTTTTAACAATAAAAAAAATTATAAAAAAATAAACAGGAAGCGCCGACATTTTTGACCCTCTTGGTGTAGCATGACAGTGAGGACACTGTCAAGTATAAGTTTTGGGGTATGCTCGGTAAGCCTTCTTCCTTCGCATTCATATGTACATTTTTGCATTTGCATACTTATTTTAAAACCCATAAAAATTGACTCGGTAAGCCTTCTTCCTTCGCATTCATATGTACATTTTTGCATTTGTATACTTATTTTAAAACCCATAAAAATTGAAAAATTATAAAAATTAAAATATTCAATTTTGGCCATAATTGACTTGAGTTTGACAAAAAGGTTAACTAGCTAGGAACAACTAGATCTTAGACTTAGGAAATTAAAAACCCTGAAAATAACCTTTCTTAAAATTTAACGGTAGAAAGTATGTCTTTGTAGTCTATTTAGAAATAGGCAAATTTTGAGTTCACTTCTTGGGCTAAGTTAAAATAAGGGAAGAGTATTGATATCTTTATTAAAGTTAAGTTTGAAAAATAATTCCTAAGTTTAAGTCTAGATTCTGAAAATATATACCCTACAAATTCCACAAACACGAACCTTGAAACTTGGAATAGTAGAAGAGACCTTGAAATGCTCTTGTCTAAAGTCCTTAGTATAAAAGAAAAATAAAATAAAAATACAAGTGTGAATAAAGAGATAAAAAAAAATGAACACTGGTTTTTGTAATTACTTAAAGCTGCATTAATAGAAAAAAATATTTAGCGAGGGTGCACATCACCTAGTGCCTTAGACCAACTGGTTTGGGAGTCGCTGCTAAAAGCCTTAGGGATTACAAGACTAGGAATTACGCCTTAATATGCAAACGCATTTTGTAATCGGTCGTTGGTACCTCAAGAAGTATTAACGGTCGCATGAAAGATGTGTGAGCAATTTCATCTAAAAATTCACCAACTAAAAGTACTTTGAACGATGGACAGGAGTATAAGAGCTTGAATTAAATTTCCAAGTATAGGGGTGATATATACACACACGTAGGGATATGTGATTGGGGTTTAGATAAAAGATAGGAATGAAGAATAGGACTTATATCTTTAATAGAGATGATCAAAATTCCTAAGTTGAGATGTAACCCTAGAAGGAAAACTTAAGAGATGCCAAAAGCTAAGTAAATTTACAAGAACATATATAATCTTAAGTTAAATGATAAGAAAGCGTAAAAAATACGGGTGGATAATTTATGAGTCGAAAATAATAGAGTTTCTTGTTAGAAAACCTCATTGGAGAATAAAAGTTAATAAGCCGAATTGATAGGATTTTATGGGTAGTATTCGCTGAAAACCCTCAGGAGACAACACTCCTCCTACTAGGGACACCTAGAGGTTTAACGGCTTGTTGCACGAGCTCAGTGCAATCGCGTTTTCCTGCGAAAGTGAGGCTAGGTCTTTTTCAAGAATAAAAATAGGTTTGCTCGAGGACGAGCAAAAGATAAGTTTGGGGTATTTGTTCATACCATAATTTAGCATTATTATGTTCTCCAATCTTATTCATTTTACAAATAAACAGGTGCTTTTGACCCATGTCTGCTACATAGTTGCAGGTTACAGGTTCTCGGAACAAAAACAGTGAAATTGATGAAAAGACGATGCAAAAGTGAGACTACGACCGACAAATGGAAGAATCTTGATCAAGCCTACAGTTTGGAGAATAAACGAAGATCAGTGAACAAGTCCACAAAGTACAAAGGCAGCGCAAGGTTCAAGACTTCGACACAAAGCAAGCGGTAAAAGTCCACGACTTTATTCACAGTGGAAATCTGAAAGAAATCTAGAAGACAAACTGAGAAACCAAGTAAAGAAACAAGAATCCAAAAGCAGCGGAAAGAACCCTAGGAAAATTCAGCCAGCAAGCCTTCAAGATGGCCGCGGAACCGCGGCCAAACCAAGCTTTTGGCCGCGGATCCGCGGCCATATAGTGCCCGTGTCGGTGCTAAAAAGTGGCGGCGCGTCGGTGCGTTGACTAGTTCCTTTCTTAGGGGATAAAATTGTAAAAGCAGTGCGTCGATTGTAATCCTAGGGTTTTCTATGTTCTATAAATAGAAATCATAAAACCTCTTTTAGGTGATGTCTCTTCTTGTGCCTCATTTCATTATATCAAAATTCAGATCTGTAAATTTCTGCAATGTATGTAGAGTGCATCAAATAAAAATTCGAGTAAGTTTTCTTTATCTTGCCCTAGTTAAATTTATTTTCCTGCCCTAGTATAGATTTATTTTTCTGCCCTAGTATAGATTTTATTTATCTGCCCTAGTTATAACTTTTAATTATTTGCCCTAGTTTAGGTAATTAGGTTTTTAGTGATAATCGATTCGACAACAATCGGAATTAACTCGTTAGAACAATTAGAGAATACACAAAATCCCTGTGGACCGACCCGTACTCACCGGCTAGCTACCAAGCGACGCCGTTCTTGATTGCGGTTAAATAATTCTTTGATCTAAAAATCTCTTCCAATCACCTACCGCATCAAAGAAAAAAAATTCTAGCTTCAATCAGCGTGATGAGAAGCCGATTTACTTGTTCAACGTTATCTTTCGTTCTTCTCTTTGAGTAAAGTATCCGGTGGCGGATGTAAAACCAGTTCATACTGACTTCCCTAATGAAGATATCATATTTTAAACTGAAGAACAAGAAACCATCATAGTCAACCTTCCATGTCGGAGTCGCTTCTCCATTATGAACCTCCTCTACGGATGCAACGAACACCAGCAAATAAAATATGGGGTAGAATTGGTTATTGAGCGGGAAGTAAACCGTATAATTCACATTAGTTTCCTTTATAGGATGAAGTCATAGATCTTCAAGGATTCAAACCTAACATTCTAGAAGTGAGAATTAAAGACTTTTATAAGTACATATTTTTATCAAAAATCTGACCTCTCTTTAATCTCTCTCACAGAATTAATAAGATGAATCTTACATACAAAAGTATAAAACGAAGTAGATGCAAAACTGACATATAGCAAGGCTTGCAATTTTTCATTTGTAGACAAATGATCAGCCAATATTTATGGCAATCATGCCAACTATGTTAAAATAAAAGAGAAATGACTGTTGATGTTAGTCTATAATTACTAATGTACCAACAGTTTGCAAAAGATAAAATTGCTTGATATATATTTTTGCATACCACTGCCCATAGGTAAACTAATTTCCTATCATGGTATCAACGCAGCATAAGTCTTTCCATGGGACTCATGATTATGTTGGAGACTTTTCCACGTAAAAGTGTTGACTGTTGAGTTTGTTTAACAAACATTGTTCATGTACAATTCTTAACCTTTTGTGTAAAGTGATAATGTCGATAAATTGTTCACCTTGTTAGTAATATATTAGTTTGATCGGTTAAAATGCTTGTTGACCGTCTATTTTCTTTATTTGTTAGCAAAGAATTAACTTGTATATATTTGGCTCTCTTGATCGTCTCAATGTATGGAAGAAATATAATATAATACTAATAATTACCATTAGATGAGAGCTAGAAAATCCAATGACTAGGACCTTATTATCTTGATTTTTCCTCCTCTGAAGGAAAAAGAAAAAAATCCTTGTCGTCGTAAACTTCATCATTAGAGTTCTTGAAACTCGGCCATGTCATCGCCGCTCTTGCATGTAGAATAGATCTCCTCATCAGCCATGTAGAATATCAGATAAGGTGCAAGATCCTCGGTCTGATAACTCCCAAAGAAATCGACATTTGAATACCTCATAAAGCAACCCGAATCTATTGCCCTACCCTCAGAAAATGGAATGCATGTCTCGGCATTCCCAAACGCCACGCTCAAACAACTTGCAGACACGCTCTCGCTCACGGTCGCCACGCAATATGACGCCGCAAACGCCCCCCCCCCCCCCTCTCTTCCCCGCCGCAAAATACCCATTGATCTTCCGCGTGGCCAGGCTCAAATCATTCAACAAACCCTGCACATCTTGTCCAAATTGAGTGTCATTATTTGTCTGGTTCCCACAAATAGCTCTATTTCCGTCTGTCGTCCCTTGATCAAAGAATGGGGCAGTCTCGCACCTATTAAGATTTATGTTAGCTTAATATACATTGTATCTCATACCCAAAAGCTTAAGATTTTCGCTGAAGTAAATCTGCCTACACAAGCAAGGGGTTCCCCTTAAGGCCTTGCACATAGCTAAAGATTTCACATGACCCAGAGGCCCACTTGAGGGGGAGTGTTGAGAGTTATGCTAGCTTAGTATACATTGTTGTCCCATAAAGCAAAAGCTTAAGCCCTGTTTGGGTATGGAGTTGAGAGAACTAGGTTTATCTTCAAGTGGAGGTAAAGGTTGGGTCCTAACTCCAATTTTTAAAAAAAAAAACTTAACTTTGATGGATGTTTAAAAAAAAAAACTTTGATGGATGTTTGGCTTTGGAGTTTTGCAAACTCCAAAATGTTGTTTTGGGGTTATTTAAAGTCCAAAATGGGCGTTTATTTCACGAATTTTGGAGTTTGGAAAATTTTGGTTGTATTCGAGTTTTGTGAACTTGGTTATCTCAACTTTGGAGTTTAGATATCCTGGATTTTATGAACTCCAAAATCCATGCCAAGAATGCCAAGGCTAGGATTTTGGAGTTAAGTTTAGATAACTTTATCAAAGTCGGATGATCTAAACTCAACTCCCTTCCCAAACAAAGGGCATAAGCTTTTTTGTTAAAAGTGGTTCTGGACAATACCCAAGAAAGCATCCATCTTAGTCAACACGGACTCCATAGGCGACGGGGCACAAGCTTTTAATCCTCCTCCCGCGGAAGCAATTGAGGCAATCGGATCTGTCGAGGCAATAGAAGAGGGTATGGACCACATTGGTATTATGGCCTTGCTCCGATGTGGCGAACTTGGAGGAGTTGGAAACCAACTGACGTTGGCGAGCGTGGAGGTGAGGGAGGCGAGCTTCACCGGGTCGGTGGCGTTGTAGAGGCTGCAGCCGCCGATGAGGAGGTTGGTTTGGGGGTCGGCGACGACGAGGGGTAGAATCAAGAAGAAGAAGAAGAAGAAGAAGAAGAAGGTGTGCATTTTGAGTGATGGGTGCTATGATGGGTGTCGTTGTTGTTGTTGTTGTTGTGTATACAGTGGAATGTGAAGGTAGGCACAGTGGATGATGATTCAATGTTTCTGGATTGAGAAATGTCTTTGATGGGTCTCACAGCTTGGATTAAAAGAATCTACAGCTTAGGGCATGGATGGATTGGCTTTTTAACTAAGAATTGGGGGGAAAGGGGTGGTGGCTAGCTGTATTTAATTAGGGAGATGGGGAAATTTAGCTACTCTCTCCTAGGTTTTTTCTCTTTCAAACCCCTAGCCAGAAAAGGATGGGTCAAAAGAGGAGGCCACCTGAAGAAGGAATTTAAATATGGATATGGCTTTTGTGTATAACCCTGCATTCTTCTCTATTTGTATACACGCCCTTGGGGTTTTTTAAACAATATGTTTGATTTAGGCCTTCAACCCCTCTCTCTCCCTCCCCCTCCCTCTTCTATCGAGATAGATAGGATAGATAGATAGATAGATAGATATACATACACACTGAAAAATGTTTATTAAGTGACATCTTGTTCTAAGAAACGAGACGTCGCTTTAAAATTTGACTTTAAACCGTATTTTCCAATGATCGGCACGTTCAACTTGATCTTCATGATCTAGATCATGGGTGCTGCCTTAAAATTTGGCTTTTGAAGTCTTTAAATCCCGATTTTTTTTCCATAGAAGGAAATTCCTTCCTATGGCACGTTTCCTCCATTAACCTCACACACACACACACACACATATGAGGGTGGTGATATGGTAAGATAGTAAAGATGAGATTCTTAAAGTGAGATGGAAAAATCCGATCATCATCCATCAATCAAAATGATGATCGGCTATATTCATATTGTTCCACATGTTAATCAACATACGTGTACAAAAATTTAAACACTTCTAAGGTAAGGACATCACGATCGCAAAATGGATGGTTGTTAAAGCATATCGCATAGCCTTGATGCATGACTTACGGGCCTTTAAATAGTCTGATTTTTTATACACATACATATTTTGACGTGCAGAACATGATGCAAAAATTCGACCGTCGATCCAACGGTCGAATTTTTCCATCTCACTTTAAGGATCCCATCTCACCATCTCGGCCCCTCGCTCTCTCACCGCCTGTTATGTGTATATTTCTAAGTAGTGCTTCATTTTTTGATCGGGTTGAAAAATTCGTTGTCCGTTTTCAGAAAGGAAACAGATAATGGCTGGTTAATTACTAATATCCCCCTCACTCTCACTAAAGCAAGCATCATGTAGATTTATTAATATCCATGTATCAATTGGCATATCTGTTGCATTACAACATTGTTCAAAACTTGACTGGATCGAATGATAATTTTTGTTTATCTATTCAATAAGTTAACTAAAATAAGCTTTTGGATTTGCAGTGGTTCTTCTACCCTTTTTTGGCAAATTATAGGAAATATATCTCTAAAATCAATTGTCTTGGTTTATACCGATTTACACAGTATGATTTCTCACTGCATCCCATGCATTTCTTTCTAAATACAACCATGATTATGAAGTTTCGAACAAATAAGCAAATATAAGGTTGAGTATAAACAACAAGACTGGTAATAAATGGCTCTAAAACGATTTGATTCCACAAAACCCCATAATGGTTTACCCCCACAAACTCTTAGCAGCACAGCCATTTAATTATTTTGCTTGTTTATCAAGATCCTATAAAACACTTAAATTCTCCTCTAAAGTACAACAAAAAATAAATTTTGTTATAGAGTCAAACAAGGTAACCGTTTGACATATTTATGGTTATATTGTTTTTAAGGATCTTGGGTTGAGGAGCCTAAACCCACCGTGGCCGGTCCCAAGTCCGGATGAGAAAGGGTGAGGGTTGTGGTAGGCTTGTGACAGCCAACGGAAAACTTTGTCACATTCTATGACATGAACCAATACAAGAATATCGTTGGGGCGTCCCCTACTCAGCGACGCGCTACATCGGATCCCGGGTGTAGTGTTAAATATGCAAGGGCTTGGTCGTCGTCCAGAGACGGCGCGCTACATCGGACCCCGGGTGTAGTGACAAATAAGCAAGGGTTTCATAGGATCCGTCTAGCTTCCTGGAACATAGGTTCCCTTACGGGTAGATTAATAGAATTAGTGGAGGTGATGATTAGGAGGAGAGTTGGTATTATGTGTTTGCAAGAAACTAAGTGGGTAGGTGAAAAGAGTAGAGTCATAGAGCCTTGGGGTTATAAGCTTTGGTATACGGGTAGAGATAAAAATCGTAATGGGGTAGGTATAATCATAGATAGACGGTTGCTTGAGGATGTAGTTGAGATTAGGAGAAAAGGTGATAGAATTTTACTGGTTAAGCTTATTCTAGGTGGAGAGATCTTTAATGTTATTAGTGCTTATGCACCACAGATAGGTCTTGATGACGCTAGTAAGCGTCTATTCTGGGAGGATTTAGACGAGGTGGTGCAAAGTATACCTAGTGGAGAGAAGTTATTTATTGGTGGTGATCTTAATGGACATGTAGGTACTAGTCGTAGTGGGTTTGATACTATCCATGGAGGTTTTGGTTTCGGACAAAGGAATGAAGTAGGTGACTCGATTCTAGATTTCGCTTTATCTTATGACTTGATCTTAGCAAACACCTGGTTTAGGAAAAGAGAGTCTCACCTTATCACTTTTAGGAGCGGATCAAATGCTAGTCAAATAGACTTTTTTCTGACGAGAAGAATAGATAGAGGTTGTTGTATCGACTGTAAGGTAGTGCCAGGTGAGAGTGTAACTACCCAACATAGACTTTTAGTTCTAGATTTTCGATTTAGAAGAGAACCTAGGAAGATTAGACGTAAGGTAGAGCCTAAAATTAAATGGTGGCGATTGAAAGAAGGTAATCAAAAGGCTTTTATAGATCGTGTAGTACAAGAAGCGGATTGGCAGTCGGAAGATGATCCAGACAAAACATGGAACAAAATGGCTAGTTGTATCAAGAAAGTAGCTAGAGATCTACTTGGTGAGTCGAGAGGTGGTGCTCCACCATCTAAGGACATATCATGGTGGAATGAAGATGTAAAGGCTGCTATTAAAATTAAAAGGGATTCTTATAAAGATTTGAAGAAAAGTAGAGATGTGGAGAGATTTGAGAAGTACAAAATGGCTAAAAAGGAAGTTAAGAAAGCTGTTCGGGAAGCCAAATCTAAGGTCTACAAGGAGGTGTACGAGAAATTAGACACTAAAGAGGCTGCAAATGATATATACCGGATTGCTCGAATGCGGGAAAGGAAGACCAGAGACTTATGTGCGGTGAAGTGTGTCAAAAATGAAAATCAGAAGGTTTTAGTTCGAGATGAGGATATCAAGGAAAGATGGAGAGATTATTTTGACAAATTGTTCAATGAGAGCTTTACTAAGAATTTGGATGGACTTGTCATTCAATCTCAAGATATAAATCGTGATTTCATGCGTAAAATAAGACTTACTGAGGTTAAAGAAGCTTTGAACAGAATGGGTTTAAGAAAAGCGGTTGGTCCTGACGGGATTCCTATCGAGATTTGGAGATGCTTAGACGAAATAGGCGTTAAATGGCTGACAGATCTGTTTAATAAGATTTGGCAGACAAAAAAGACGCCAAATGAATGGAGGAAAAGTATCCTTGTACCTATCTACAAGAATAAGGGTGACATTCAAAGTTGCTCAAACTATCGTGGAATAAAACTAATGTGTCACACCATGAAACTTTGGGAGAGGGTGATTGAACACAGGCTAAGGAAGGATATTAAGATAACAGAGAACCAATTTGGGTTCATGCCTGGACGATCGACGACAGAGGCGATTCATTTGCTTCGTCAACTTGTCGAGCGCTTTCGAGAGAGGAGAAGAGATTTGCATATGATATTTATTGATTTAGAAAAAGCGTACGACAAGGTACCTAGAGAGGTATTATGGGGGACAATGATGAAAAAGGGGGTCCCCGTCAAGTATATTGACATAATCAAGGATATGTACGACGGAGTAGTGACAAATGTCAGAACTTGCGGTGGCTTAACAAGTGATTTTCCGATTACTATTGGTTTACATCAAGGATCTGCATTAAGTCCTTTCCTGTTTACCATCGTGATGGATGAGCTTACTAGAACTATCCAAGATGAAGTCCCTTGGTGCATGCTATTCGCTGATGATATTGTTCTAGTAAATGAGACGAAAGCAGGGGTTAATGCCAAATTGGAATTATGGAGACAAACATTGGAATCTCGGGGATTCAGATTGAGCAGGTCCAAGACAGCATATATGCACTGCAAATTTAGTAGCCAGAGAAATCAAAACCATATTGGTATAACATTGGAAGGGCAAGAGATATCACCGAGCGACCAGTTTAGATATCTAGGTTCCATCATCCAAAGGAATGGGGAGATCGATAGTGATGTTAATCAAAGGATCCAAGCTGGTTGGTTGAAATGGAGGAGTGCAACAGGGATTTTGTGTGATCGTAACTTTCCGTTAAAATTGAAAGGGAAGTTTTATCGGAGCGCTATTCGGCCTGCCTTATTATATGGTACAGAATGCTGGGCTCCTAAGAAACATCATACACAGAAGATGCACGTAGCGGAGATGCGCATGCTTCGTTGGATGTGCGGTAACACTAGAAAAGACAAGGTACGAAATGAGGATATCCGTGCAAAAGTTGGTATAGCACCCGTGGAGGAGAAGATGCGGGAAAACCGGCTTAGATGGTTTGGTCATGTGCGACGCAGACCTATGGAAGCACCGGTTCGACGAATAGATACTCTCGATATGGGTAATGGCAAAAGGGCAAAAGGGAGACCGAAGAAAACATGGATGGAGGTGATACGAAATGATATGGTTGCCAAAGGACTCAATGAAAGTATATTGTTCGATAGAAGTGAGTGGAGACAGAGGATTCATGTGTTGGACCCGGCGTGATTCTCATGTTGGTTCATGTAGCCTACCCCTTATGCTTGGGATAAAAGGCTCAGTTGTTGTTGTTTGTTGTGTGGGTTGAGGAGCCTAAAGGAGGTGTTTGTGCCGATAAATCATTTCAAGGGCATAAGTGCTACAGACATTGAGCGGGTTTTGTGCATATAACCCATAGATGATTGCAATGAAAGCGATATGCAAGTTGTCATTTACAATGGCTATATACAGGTCACTTTTGTGATGACGTCGGCACGGATGATGCAACCGCATGACCAAATGAGATGATTAAATATTGGGAAAATTATCAAAAAGACCCCGGCCCGCTCAGGGAGTGCTATGAAAAACCCTGGTATTTTCAAAAATTTTAGGAATTGTTCAAAATCTCTATGAAAAACATATCCTGAGTTGTATTCATTTAGACATTGTATTTTATTTTAAATGCGATTACAAAAATACCACTCCCCTTTAATGGTGCTTAGATATTACAGGCAACTGCTTAGAAATACAGGTAATTCATGCAACTGCTTAGATATTGCATGCACTGCTTAGATCTTACAGACAAATGCTTTTGTCATGATCCGAAAATGGCACGTGACCGGCACTTGAATCGCGTGACTTCATGGGCGTCCATACAATTCAAGTAAGCCAAAATCCAAGTTCTAAACCTTTTTAAAAGTGGTAATGGGTGTGGAGTTTTGGAAAGGGTTTATATAAAACAAAATAAAGTTATTTCGAAGATGGTTTGGTTTAAAGTGTCAGGAAAGTTTAATTAAAAATATTTTCGTCGTTTAAAATTTGGACAGCGCCTTCTTTGTAAATTTTGAGAAAACCCTGCGCAATGATATTATAATAAGGCATTCCCACTCGGGAGCTAGCTCAACGCCCACACGGCTGAGTCATAACCACGCAGTTCATATACGACGCTTAGAACAAAGGACAATACAATCAAATAAGCAATAAATACCATATAAACATCATTAAGCCGACTCTATCCAAGTTCGGCATTCAAAAGAATAATATCTAAGTCTCGACTCGATCCAATATAACGAATATACATATGATAGATGGAGTAACACTAGATATAAAAAAATAACATATACAAGAGGCAGTTACTAGACAATTTTAACCCACCTAGCCAAAAAATATAAGCAACCCCAAAAGAAGATGTGCCGATGAAGCCGCTAAACATCCGTACGGTCGGTCCTATAAGAAACCATGGCACAATGGGGGTGAGTAGCTAACTCGTGTGTAGAATAAAACATTACAAGGTATATATATTATATGCATTGTACATAAATATAAGTGCATCGTAAAGGATTGCGAAATCATCAAATCATCATAAAAAAATTCATCATGGAATCCGTGTCAATCATCGACACTCAAAATTCAATTATTTTCTTAGGCGCTGTCTCTCGGATCAGCCTTCTTTTCAATCTCAATATAGCTCCGGTCGGTATCCTCCGGATATCCTCCATGTCCCGATGCCATCACCGGTATCAAATAACCTCGCTAGGCTCCATGTATCTATCATCACGGACTTCTTGCCCCTCGGTTATCGTACCGGGTCCACCATGTATCCGTACCAGTTCTCCCCACCTAAGTATCGTATATTTTACAACCATAAATCCATAGAAAACTCATGGTGGACATCCAAATCATCATTCAAGAGTAACCACAATTTTGTAAACATACACAAGTTCTATAAATCAAAAAGGCGGTTTCTAAAATCCAATAGAAAACATCAAATCTATAATACCAACAATGAATGATTCATCTTTGCAATGGTTGGTAACTAAAATACACAAGTGAACAAGACAATGGCATTCGAACAATGAAGCATGATAACTAGCGATTAGTACTAACATAGAAGTAATTGTAATACAAATAAAACATAGTGATTTCTACGACGTCATAGCAGTACTAACGACGTGTAGTATAACATACGCGTCTATGATTGTGCAACATGGCAATCATTAGTATTTGTGTGGTGTTCTATCAAGTGTGTACATATAAGCATGACAATTGGGATATACGACATAGCATTCCTAACAAGTATCAACAAAACATAGCATCACAATAGAAATGTGGAAGTATGAGTTTAAAATCGATATGAAGTTTTATAAAATTTATGCTAGTCGGGGATGCTATACGTCATCCGTCCGAGTTCTCACTCGTAAATGCTAATATACCCACCAAAAAGATAAGTCGCACTAATCGGAGCCCACGACCGTCTTGCCATTCCTTTCAGCGTCAGAAGTCTCCGCGATCGATCTTATAAATTGAAACAACAGCGAAATCGTATAAGAATGTAAACCGTAATCGATACCAACAAGCTAAGCATACATAGGTTGGAATCTATGATTAATGTGTCTTAACTACGTAAAACTACCCCCCGGAATCATCGTTTAAACGCAAAAAGATCGAATCGAATATTAGAAATCCATTTTATAAGTTAAAAAGCAAAACAACCTTAAAAAATGAATAGCAGACATCTGGTGAAGTACACCCCAGACGTCTGAACAACAACCCAAAATCAACTAGAGACTTAAAGACAGACTGTTTCCCCTCAATAAGAGAGCAGGGCTCTGTTCAAAATTTGAACTGAGGCAGCGCCTCACGTGCAAAGTACGAGAGCGCCAGCGCCAAGAGTTAAAAACTCTGAGGCGGTGCCTCACGTGCAAAGCACGAGAGCGCCGGCGCCAGAACTAAAAGTTCTCCACCATTGGATCAAAGATCCAACGAAGATGATAAATCATTAAATTACAGACTTAAATTCTGTTGAGGAAATGTTCCTTAAATCTTTCTAAACAAGAAAGATTACGCTCTGCAAAACAGAGCACCATTGGATTGATTAAAAAATCACCAAAATACAGAATAAGCTTTGTATGGAAAATATTTTTCCAATCTTGTTGAGAACAAGAAAAATATCTGTTCCCCTCCGAAGGACGGCGCGACATGGAATGCCTCGCCTGAAATTCGGGGCAGATGCTAATTGGTGCTATCCGTCCACCTCTCCGAAGATGCCAAGTTGATTTATGGCGCCATGTATCGAAGGTTTAAACGGATGCGGCCGATGTAGCAGACTTCGTCAGATTCCCCCTCGTTTGAGGGGTTTTTGATTGTGGGGACGCTTTTCCCTGCAGGCGCAAGCCCCTGCAGTTAATTACGCTACCGCATCGCGGTAACAACTTTCTCCTTCTCCAGATGGTCACTTCGTGTCGTGTGTGTTTATTTTATGTTTTGTTGCCCGTGGATTGTTTACGGAGACCGAGTTATGTCGTCGCCCGTAGGGCGTGGACTAGTACAAATCCGTATTATCTTAGATTTGGGTTTGGGGGTTTGGTTTGAGGATACGTTAGCCATACTTGAGGCTAAGATCAACTCAAACGTTTGTTAAGGATACGTTAGTCTAACTTGAGACTAAGATCAACTTAACGGGATCGTTTAGATCCGACAAAAGAGCATTTGGGCTCCATTGTTCCAGTTTAGGGACATAGTGGTCCATCGTATGTATGGCCGTCGGGACCCGTCACCTCTCTGACGACGTTGAAGGAGGTCTTCGTCACCGAAAGTGATGTCGGTCGTATGCACTTCCTCCAGTTCATCCTTCATCCTTTCAGTGGCGAGGAAGGCTTGGAATTGCTCAGGTTCTTGTAACGCCTTAATTAGTGAGTCTCGCGCTTCTTTTGATAATAGGAGGGCATCGAGAATGCTAAGCTGAGAAGGTAGCTTCCTTAGGTGCGCGAGGATGTTATAGTCCACCTTACCCTTCCTAGGAGGGTCTTTGGCAGCCAGCTCTCTCATGACTTGGTCATCTAAAGTGATATCTTCAGTGACCTTTTCATTTCCCTTATCTTTTCTACTCACGGGCACGAGATTCTTTTCTGGGAGTGTGCGATTGCGCAGCTGAATGTTCTCGCAGGCCTCCGATTTCTCCTCTTTCCCTAAAACGGATTCTTTAAAGAGAGGGCCCAGAGCCATTTCTTCATCAGAGTCGCTCCCAAAGGTGAGAACTTGTGACCCCCCGGCGTGAGCCATATAACAGTTGCCAGTAGTTCTGTTGTGCCCATCGACAGTACTTCTTCGCTCCCGACGGACCTTGCGTTTCATGCACTTAACATGTTGCCGACGAGCAACATATCCTTGCCACCATATCTTAAAAGCGTCGCACTCCTCCGTGGGGTGTGAGATTTTCCGATGATATGCGCAATAATCAGGGTGCCTCTCCACCCCATCGTGCGTGTTTCCTTCCGAGGGTGGTAGCTTCATTCCCATTGACATGGTTTTGGCAAACCTTTTCCTCGTCTTGAATATCTTCTTGTCTACTTCGGATGCCTTTCGCTCTGGCGGGGGTAGTTCAACTCTTTCGTTCAGTCGCCTGCATTTGGTTCCTTCTGACGCTGCCATCTCACGCTCCTGATCCGCTTTACTCTTTAGACGAATCTCGTCTAGAAAGGCATTGATCATTTCATTTGATGGCCACACACGCTCTGGTTCAGGCTCTGTCCCCAGTTTCTTAGTACCAGGAGTTTTCTCATCATCGGTAAACGAGTGGGAGATTACGTTACAACTCGCCACATACCCTTCGGATTCATCCGACGAGCTCTCTCCATCATCCCTCTCTTGAAAGATGTGGTTGAGGAACTCTTGCAGTGTGACAGGAGTTCGCGCATTTTGATTATACTCTTCCAGCGCGTCGATTTGCTTTTGCAAGTTCGTGTGCTCGTCTCCAAGCTTCACGGGCTTCTTGGATTTCTTCTTCTTTTTCTTCGAAGATTTCGACGGTTGGGCGTGAGTATTTGGGCCCTTATCGCGAGTCTTCGTAGTTGGGCGGGGCTTCAACATTTCTTCGATAATCTGAGGTTCAAGAGGGTCCTTCCATTCGATCGCAGGGCACGCAGAAGGTCTCTCAGCATTCTTTTGGTTTTAGTTGATAGCACGACCTCCCATGGAGCTTCTTCAATAAAGGAACAGATTGCCCCCGGTGTATCTGCTTTCTTAGGAGTATGCGGCTGTGGTGGGTTTACCTTCCACTTTTCGGATAGTATAAACTTCCCCTGGAGGTATTGATCTTCAATCCATCCTTTGAAGACGAAGCAATCTTCAATCGGATGACTTACCGTTTGATGGTAAGGACAATAGTTAGGGTTATTCACCTCGGTGGGTTGCGGCGGTTGCCTTGGATTTGGTAGGTTTATAAGTCTGTTACGTGCTGCCAGCTCGAATAACCGTTTCGTCTTGTCTCGTGGGAACGAGTAGGGACGCTTCATCTTCTCATTATAATACCGGCGTCTTTCTTCCAGTTGATCTGCTGGTTTCGGGGCGTTAGGTTGCTGTTGGGCATTCGCGACAAGGGTTGCCCTTCCTTTACCCTTGTCATTCCGAGGTTCCGACTTCGGGGGAGGTGGTCTATGACCCATCTGGTCCATCTGAGCCAACTTGTCGATTAAAGCCTGGAATGTGGTTGGCTTAAAGAACATCATAAACTGGGAGATAGTTGCGTGGGGGTCTAGGGTTCCCACGAACATGCCCACTGCGGGTGCCTCCTCAATGCGTTGTTCGCATCTCGACCACAAATTCCGCCAACGTATAGCATACTGGACCCAGGTTTCGCCTGGTTTTACCCTGGCGTTAATCAATGCTGTTATTGGAGTGCGTTCGCTGGCACTTGCGAATCGCTGAGTGAATAACAACTCCATTTCAGCGAACATCTTGATAGAATCGTTCGGGAGTTCCGAATACCATTCGAATGCTGTTTCTGATAAGCTGCCCACGAACTGGCGAAGCAACAGTTTATCATCACCGCCGGTGTTACCGCAGAGGGCCCGGAACTGGGCAACATGTTGATGGGGATTGCCGGTCCCCTTATACACGTGGAATTTTGGTATCGTATAGCCTGGCGGGTATTTGATTTGGTCGTACCAGCTTGGATACGGCCGCCCGTTTTTACGACTTGACCAGCTGCCTCAGTCGCATGATGAACCCGGATTTGCTGGGCTATATAGTCAACCAAGTCAGCCTTAGAGATTGCCTCCTCCTTGGCCGTTGAGAGGGCTGGTGGTGGATTTGACGTTTCTCCTCGGTCGTCTTCAAGAACGATTGGGGGATCCTCGGCGGGTAGGTCCTGCTGAATCATCATTCCTATTATATCTTGGAAGAGAAGGCCTATACGTTGTATGTTGGCCGCTTGTTCAGCAGCCTCTTTGTCTTTCTTCTCCAGTATCCGGCGAAGGAATTCAGCGTCGGTTTCTTCCTCCTGGCGTGCATCTGAGGACGTTTCTGGGCTTTCTTTTGGCCCGGTAAGTGCGGCCATAGCATTCATCATTTCCTGAAGCTTTTGTTGTTGCTCCTGGGCTTTCGTCACGAATCGGGTTAGCGGTCGGTGTCCCGTAGAAGTGCGGCTTTCCTCCTTTCCAGAAGCCATATAAACAGTGTGCACCACCATGCCCCCAGACTTCGGGCGTCTGGGCTCAGTGCTTTTAGCCGTCGTTGCAGGCTGGGGGATTTTCTCTGGCCTCCTCCTTTTATGAGCCATGGAGGTTGAGGGGGCGGTTGAGGTGGGCGTCCAGACAGCCTTTTGGGGTTTAGCCTGGTGACCAGCTTCCGGTTGGATTTTCAGCTTCTTGTGCTGGCGGGAGAGGTTTGGATCGATGATCGAGTCTCGGGCCTGCCGCCAAACCTTATAGATTTTGGAAGACAGCCGTTGAGGGGATCGGGGCTGTTCTGATTTTATTTCCACAACCTTTTTTAATGGGGGAGGAGACCTCTTTAGCACTGCAGTAGGGGAATTCCTTCGCACCTTATTTAGCATTTCGAAGCTGTTCCCAGTTGGAACAGCAGCATTAACTTCTGCCATCGGGGCTGATGGAGTCAACCCGGAGGGGGAGTTGCCCCCAGCCTTCCTTACTCGGCGCCAATAGCGACGTCGAGCGTGTCGAGCGGACGGCGTTGGGTCAGCGGTAAGAATGGTTTCGTCTTGCCCCCTGTGTGGGTGGGGGGTCGCTGTTGGTGTTAGCCTGTCAAAGACCGATGTCCTTTGGGCAGCAGGAGCGGGAGCTGAAGCCGTCAATCTTGTAAAGACCGACTTTTTGGCCGGAGAAGCCGCCTTGGTGATTTCGGGAGCAGGAGCGGCCACTTTCTTAGAAGCAGCCTTCTCTGAGATTGTAGGCCCCATGATGAGTTCGCAGGATTTCTGGCCCAATCTAGAGAAGACCGGGGCGTTGACGTTGGGCGACTCGTTGAGAGGAGCCGCAGCAGGGGTAAGACGATCAAAGACCGACTTCTTGAGAGCTTCCTTTGTCAGCACCGGCGCCGCGAAGCTTGTTGGTGGGAGTATAGTCCCAAAGAACAATCCGGTAGTAGCCTGAGTCACCTGGTCCACCGGCATTGTGAATAACGAAGCAGCTTGGGGTCCGTAGGCTATACCTCCTGGCGAGGCAAAGCGTTGGTCACAATTGCAGTCTGAGCAGTTGGAGAATTTCACAGAAGTAGAAACCATTGATCCTTTGCTTTCTGCAATAAGCAAGACGCCAATTCTTAGTATCTTGAAACCCAAGGGCAACCATTAGCGAACCGCGATTGGTTCGCGAATCACGACACACGAAGTGTGGAGTGGAAAGAGGAAAAGGTCCCACCGGACGTGCCAGAATCTGTTCCCCTCCGAAGGACGGCGCGACATGGAATGCCTCGCCTGAAATTCGGGGCAGATGCTAATTGGTGCTATCCGTCCACCTCTCCGAAGATGCCAAGTTGATTTATGGCGCCATGTATCGAAGGTTTAAACGGATGCGGCCGACGTAGCAGACTTCGTCAGATTCCCCCTCGTTTGAGGGGGTTTTGATTGTGGGGACGCTTTTCCCTGCAGGCGCAAGCCCCTGCAGTTAATTACGCTACCGCATCGCGGTAACAACTTTCTCCTTCTCCAGATGGTCACTTCGTGTCGTGTGTGTTTATTTTATGTTTTGTTGCCCGTGGATTGTTTACGGAGACCGAGTTATGTCGTCGCCCGTAGGGCGTGGACTAGTCCAAATCCGTATTATCTTAGATTTGGGTTTGGGGGTTTGGTTTGAGGATACGTTAGCCATACTTGAGGTTAAGATCAACTCAAACGTTTGTTAAGGATACGTTAGTCTAACTTGAGACTAAGATCAACTTAACGGGATCGTTTAGATCCGACAAAAGAGCATTTGGGCTCCATTGTTCCAGTTTAGGGACATAGTGGTCCATCGTATGTATGGCCGTCGGGACCCGTCACCTCTCTGACGACGTTGAAGGATTACAACGACAGATGTCAGAGGAGTTTAGAGATGTACCCTCGAACCAGAGTTAATTGGGGGAGATTCATAGCCCAGTCTGTTTGAAGGTTTAAGGATACGTTAGCCATATTTAAGGCTAAGATCAACTTAAACGGGATCGTTTAGATCCGGCAAGAGAGCATGCGTGGCTCTATTGTTCCAGTTTAGGGACATTGCGGTCCATGGGTAGTTTAAGGACATTGCGGTCCATGGGTAGTTTAAGGACATTGCGGTCCAATGTTAGTTTTAAGACATCTCGGTCGAGGTTAAGGACGTCGTAGTCCATGGGTTTAAGGACCCCACAGTCCATTGTTAGTTTTAAGACATCTCGGTCGAGGTTAAGGACGTCGTAGTCCATGGGTTTAAGGACCCCACAGTCCATTGTTAGTTTTAAGACATCTCGGTCAAGGTTAAGGACGTCGTAGTCCATGGGTTTAAGGACCCCACAGTCCATATCAATATGTGGTCATTGGGACCCGTCACCTCTTTGAAGACATTGAGGGATTACAATGCCAAGTATCAAAGGAGTGAAGAGATGTACCCTGGAACCGGAGTGGATTAAATAGTCCTTGGCCCAATTTGGGATCAAGACCAATTAATTATGTTATGAGCCCATTAGCCCAGTTAATTACGAATTGAGGACTTATGGCCAGCTTGGGCTAAGTCCAATCATGTCTGGAATATTGGCTTCCTGTTGGTCCCTTGAAGGAGAGGCTTTGCCTCTATCCATTCGGCCAATTGGGTCAGTGTCTAGTGTTAAACACTAAAGACAAATCAGTGTTGAACACTGGGAATGAGATTGATAAGTTAGTGTTTTAACACTAAAAGATAGTTGGTGTTAAACACCAGCAACTAGGCTTTCAAATTAGTGTTAAACACTAAAACAGATCAGTGTTAAACACTGTCAACAGAAGTCCCAAACTAGTGTTGAACACTAAGGTAATCAGTGTTGAACACTGCAAGTAAAGTTCTTTGCTTAGTATTGAACACTAAGACCAAACAATGTTTTAATACTGAATTCAGGGGTTTAGTGTTAAACACTAAGGCAGGAGGGGTCACGTGGCAACACGTGAGAGTGCCCTCCCTTCATTTGTTCTTCTGAGACTATTGCATCTTCTAGAGCATCACGTGCCACCACGTGACGGGCATTCAAGCGCTTTGTGTGTTAAAGCTTCTGTCAAGGGTCACGTGGGTCACGTGAGGCACTGCCTCAAAGGGGCTTTCTGTAGATTTTTTGGGAGGGTCACGTGTCACCACGTGACCCTTCTTTTCTGTAGTTGTTTAGAAGATCTGTTAATCCCTTTCAGGAATTAAATTCCTCGTAGGGTTGAACCCTGACAATAGAGGAATTAAATTCCTACTTCTTTTTGAAGATTTATATTCTGGGATAGAGTTGAACTCTGAATTTTCTGTAGGAATTAAATTTCTCATATATGTGAAGAACTGAATAGGGTTAAACCCTAATAAAAGCTTTAAGGAATTAAACTCCCACTCTCTGTTAAAGAATTATGATTAAGGGAATTAAATTCCCGTTGTTTCAACAGAACTAAATTCTTAACTAGGGTTAAACCCTAATTCTTTTCATTCTGAAGGAATTAAATTCCCATAACACAGGGTCAAACCCTAATTTTATTTTAAAGGAATTAAATTCCTATAGTTCTGTGAGAATTAAATTCTCGTGCTTCCATTCCCTCTCTATGCTTTGGATCTGCATGGCAGGATCTCAACCCATTGAGAATTAAATTCTCAACTTTAAGGGGAGATGTGCGCTTTACAGATCCTCTATCAAAGAGAGAAGAAATATGTTCTTCTGTTTTACATCAGAGTTGAACTCTGTTGAGAATTAAATTCCCTTTTCTTTCAAGGAGCCTTCCCTTTCTTACCTAGTGTTTTCTTTTGCAGAAGATCCAAATTCCTCAAAGTATCAAGGCTCTCTCCCTTTTCTTCCCTCTGCGTATCTATTTTTTGTATGTCTCTTGGCTCCTATTTATAGGAGAAGCAGCCGAGTCAATTAGTTTTTGACGAATCTTCATTGAGAGATTTGATTTGTATCCATCATTCGTTTTGGACCTTTGGATTATTAGGTGAATTTCATTCACCATTGGATTTCAAATCCAGGGATTCTCCTTTGTTATTTCTGTTAGATTTGAAGGGGAAATCTTTCCAAATTCGAGATTTTCCCATAGATAGATGATATTTAATCACCTCTGAATCTTTAATTCAATCGATTGCTTTTGGAAAGATTTGAGAGGTCTTTCTCAGAATTTAATTCTGTTAACAAATGGGCTTTGAAGTCGGTCACGTGTGGCCACGTGACCCTTGGTCACGTGTAGGCACGTGACCCCCTTGAAACGAGCCCTCCTCTTTCTTTTTGCGCTTTGTCTTCTGGTTGCTGCTTAACCGTCACGTGCCACCACGTGACCCCTGGTCACGTGTGAGCACGTGACCCTTATCTGGACTCTTTTTCTTGGTTTAGCGGGAGAACAAATCTGCTGCTTTTGATTATCACGTGCCAACACGTGACCCTGGTCACGTGGGAGCACGTGACCTCTTCTGAAGCCTTTTCCTTGATCTGATCAGGGAACCGGTTTGCCTTTGAAGCCGCTTTTAATTGTCACGTGCCAACACGTGACTCAGGTCACGTGGGAGCACGTGACCCTTTCTGAAGCCCTTTTCTTTGATATAGTTGGGAAACTGAACTTGCCTTGCCGATACTTTTAGGTGTCACGTGCCAACACGTGACTGCTGGTCACGTGTAAGCACGTGACCCTTTTCTGAAGCTTTTTCCATAAGCTTTTCTGATTTTAAATCAGGAAACAATATCTTCTTTATAACAGAAGGCATAGGATCAAAGATCCAACGATGGATAAAATCCCCAAATCAATTAGAGATCTCTCAATGAGAGATTTCCTTAACTGAATCAATAAATCAGCCTCCACTGTATAAAGGACCTGAGACTTCAAGTCTTGTAGAGAAGAACCCCCCCATAAACTTCAAACTTCAAGACGAGAACGATTTCTCCTCAAGGTAAAAAAAATAAAATAAGAGAGATCACAGCATCTTCTCCATATCTGAGAGTTTAACTATCACATCAGAAGAACTTAGTTTTTTTTTTAGATCTCAGATCTATAAGATAAAGTCTTTCACAAGTGAGAATCTAATTCTCGGAGAATTGAATTGAGCAGAACATAAAACTCAGTGTTTAGCACTCAAAGTCTGGCGCTCAGCGCCGAGCGCTCCACTTGCTCCTCACGTGGGCGCTATTTAATAAGAAGCGCTTAGCACTCGAAATCTGGAGCTCAGCGCCAAGCGCTCCACGTGCTCCTCACGTGAGCGCTATTTAATAAGAAGCGCTTAGCACTCGAAGTCTGGCGCTCAGCGCCGAGCGCTCCACGTGCTCTGCACGCGGGCGCCATAAATTGTTTAACGCTCCATATAAGAGAATATAAATAAAACAAAAAGAAAAAGGGATGTCAGAACCCAAATCAATGCTCGGCAGTGCTGATACAGAAAGGGGATCAAGCCCAAATAAGTAATCAAGTGGGCTGAGCTCAAGGTTGGCCAAACCCCAAATCGACCGAGCCCATATGTCTTCTTCTAAATTGGCCTTAGTCCCAAACGAGACTACCAAGTCCCTGATGAACATTCATTGGTTCAAGGGTACATCTCCCCACACCTCTGATACATGTCGTTGTAATTCTTCAACGTTTTCAGAGAGGTGGCGGGTCCCGACAACCAACAATAATGGACCGCAACGTCCTTAAACTAATAACGGACCGCGACGTCCTTAAACTACTGTGGACCGCAACGTCCTTAAACTAAACCATCACCTCAAAAATGGTGATCCGTGGACCTAAACGTCCTTAAACTAAACTTTGGACCGAAACGTCCTTAAACTAAACGTGGACCGTAATGTCCTTAAACTAGCCTATGGACTGCAACGTCTTTAAACTAAAACGATAGAGCCCAAATGCTCTTTTATTGGATAAAAAATGATCATGAACCCCCGTTGAGTAGATCTTAGTCCAATATCGGATTAACGTATCCTTAACAAATATTTGAGTCGATCTTAATCTTAAACAAGGTTAACGATCCTTAAATCAAACAAACCCAAATTTAAGAAAATACGGATTTGAACTAATCCACGCCCTACGGGCGACAACACAAATTAGTCTCCGTATACAATCCAAGGGCAACCGAAAATAAAACAAACACACACGACACGAAGTGAACTTTTGAAGCCGGAGAAAGTGGTTATCGCTAGCGGTAATGTAATTAACTGCAGGGGCTTGCGCCTGCAGGGAAGAGCGTCCCCGCAATCAAAAATCACTCACAACGAGGGGGAATCTGACAAAGTCTGCTACAACGGCCGCATCTGTCCAAACCTCCGATACACGGTGCCATAAATCAACTTGGCATCTTTGGAGAGGTGGACGGATAAAACCAAATAGCATCTGCCCCCAAAATTCAGGCCAGACGTCCTAACGTCCCGGTCGCGTCTTTCGGCGGTAAACAGATTCTGGCACGCCCGGTGGGATCTTTTCATCTTTCCACTCCACACTTAGTGTGTCGTGTTTCGAGAACAAATCGCGGTCTGCTATGGTTGCTTGTGGATTTGAGGTACTAAGATTTGGTGTCTTGCTCCCTTGCAGAGAAAAGAAGATCAATGTCTTCCAGCTGCACCAACTGCAACAACAACTCTCGCTCCGCCCCGTCTGGAGGAGTAACTTACGAGCCCCAAGCGGCCTCCATTTTCGCAATGCCGGTGGAACATGTGACACAGGCCACAACTGGATTGTTCTTCGGGACCATACTCCCACCGATAAGCTTCAACGCTCCAGTGTCGTCGTAGGAAGCTACAAAGAAGTCGGTCTTCGATCGTGTCACGCCCCGCTTCCCGGTATACGGCAAAGAGAACGGGACTGGTCCGCTGCGTATTTACTGTGAAGTAAATACGCTAAACGTATCTAAGCAATATAAAATTAAAGCACAAGAGACAAGATATAATAAACAACAACTTTATTTATTCACATTCTTTCTGTACAATGCATGGAAAATAAATACAGCTGAATAAAAAGCAATGCCTAAACAATGGCATAACAGAAAAAGAAGAGTACTGAAATGGAAAATGTACAATGTACTAGAGCTCGGGATCTTCACTGAACTGGTCCAAGTCTTCAGCAGAGGGCTCGATCTCTGATGTGTCCAAATCACCTGACGACATTCAAAGAAGAAAGAAAGAGAATGTCGTCAGAGAACAGGTCGCTTAGTAAGTCTCAAAGATAAGAGAGAAGTAGAATAGACAAAATAAGAAGGTATCTTTTAAAATTGTATTATATTGTTGTAATGTTGTGTTGAGTGTTAACGTTGTTGTTTGTAGCTTAGTACAGAAGAATACCAGTGTATAATAGAGGAGTCTCTATATGCCAGAGACTAGAGGCAGGTATAGTACAAGGAACCGTTTATGCCACGGTACAACAGCAACTGGATTCATGTTAGGTGTATTAAGTCTTACTGTCTCGTGCCATTTCTAACACCTTCCGTACCAATCTATCCCTTAACCCCCGAGATGTCTTGTTTGTATTGTTTATTTTGTAAATTGTATTGATTGTATAATTGATTGACTGACCGAATCAGTAAACGGATATAACCATAGAATCATGTAAATGGATGTAAGTGGAGAATCATGTAAATGGAATAACTGGAGAACCATGTAAATGGAATGTATATCTATGGTTCCGTTCAGTCAAGTTGTATAGATTGATAATTGGATTCATGGATTCATGTTGAATTATAATATTAAATATTGTAGATTGTAAATTGTAGATTGTATTTGAATCATATTCAAGTCAGATTATAATGAGACTCAAACCGAGTCAGACAATTAGAAAAGTAAATTGAAGTCCTGATTGTTTTGATGTTATCGGTAACCGCTGCACATGGGCGGCAGGATTTGTGTCTTTTTCAAAGACGATTACCGTATTGATAGCATCGTTAATTAAGTTGTCTACCTTAGATAGGCAAGCACCCATATCTCCGGCTCCCTGAGGCTCAAGAGACTGGTTCCGCTTAAATCTATATTTATTAGGGTCCTTATTGTAATTTATATAACTCGAGGGGTTTTTATGTAAAACTAATTTTGTATAGTTTTCAAAATACGACTAAAGTATTTAATTATCATCTTTATGTGCATACAACAATTTAATGATCAAGATAAATATGTATACATGTTTGAATAGTATGAAATGAGTCAAGTATATTATTCGAGTAACTACAATAAACAATGCTGTAAACAAATATTATGTACGACTAATTAATCAAGTTGAACGAATGCGGAATATAAACGAAAACATAGAATTAAGTGTTATGCACACGTGAGTTTTGGTCTCGCCTAAATACGCCTACCGGTTTTGGAGATATTCATTTTCGTTTATCGCGCAGAAGAATCTGTCTAGCACCGTCACATATTTTTAAAACGCAGTTTAAGTTAATTTCTATCGGGTTTCAGGTTACGAACATTATTAGAAAATTGTAGGTCTTTCGATATACTTATCCAAAACACTAAGATTCACGTGATTTGGATTTCTGATGTCTAATTATGATCATTTTAATATCAACATTTAAAACAGAAATTCAGATTTCTGGACATCAACTATATGTTATATTGTAAAGCCTATATTGAGTTGATTCATGTATTTCTAAGTAATATAGTATACAAAAAATTATAGTTCTATCAATTGTCCATCAACACATCTAAAGTTTGTCACGAACGAACATTGGGAGTTTGAGTTATGTCTAATTTAAAAACAGTGTGCGAATCAGGACAGATTCTGTCCAGATTCGTCGCTTAATATTGTAACACAGTTTTCTTTATCTTACGTTGGTTTTCAATAAAAACTTAAAACTAATAAAATATAGATTATTTGATGTAGATATCTAAAACACCTGAATTTGCTCAATTTTGATATCGGTATACCAAGTTATGTGTCCTAAAGTTGACAAATAACTGCAGTTTTCTATTTTACAAACGGTGAATAAAAACAATATATTTCCTAAACCGTTAGGTGATTCGATCTAAAATTTTTACAGAATGTACAAAATAATATACTCTATCATATGTAAATTTTCTGAAATTTTCAGAAGTAAAAATTAATTTCTAAAAATTATTTTAAAGGTAAAAGTATTGATATGTATGCTAAAATCGGCAAAAGATTAACTAGTATTTTTATTATGCAAGTTTCTTCTTTTCTTTTAATAAGCAAACCGATTCCATGAGATATCGTAGATATATTGTTAGATGAAATTTATATTCTCACAACTTGTAATAAACATTCATAATCATGAATAAAGAATTAAAAACACTTTAATTTAAACAAGAGGTAATAAGGTATTATTAAAACATATAGAACCATATATATCTAAACTTATATATATGTATATGTATATGTTTATGTTTATCTTCTCTTATAAATTATGATATGAAAAGAATAGCGGGTTCACAAGATATGACAAGAGGAGAATAAAGAGATGGAGGGAGGGAGTGAGAAGAGACTTACATACACAAGCCGGTATTGTCACCGGGCTTGTCTATCCGCCGATAGTCTCGCGTTACTAGCGAGACCTTCTTGAAGACTTCTTCATGTTCTTCTTCTTGGACTCTAGGTGAAGAGGGAGAAGTAAGAGATAAAACATGTGAGGAAGGAAAAGATAGAGGAGGACAAATAAAGATGGTGTAATGGTGAATTGTGTATAATAATATATGCATTTAACATGAGAATTAAAAGAGAAATGAAAGGTCACCGTTCATTTTGGAAATGAAAGGTCTCATTTGTAGGTTATGAGAAGAATGAAAAATGATAAAAAAAAAACAATTGCAAGAATGAGGATTTGAACATGTGACTTATGGAATAACAATATAAAGACTTAACCAATGAGCTACAAGGTTGTTCATGCACATATTTAATTAGAATTAAATATATGTTGTTACTTAAAAACAAAGTGGGCTTTTCAGATGGGTTGTAGAGAATAAAAATAATGGATTTGGGTTAAATATTTATGAAAGAAAAAATAAGAATGAGAAGTTAAAAACTTAAATATAAGAAAAAGAAATTGTACACAGAAAAATACATAATAGATTTAGGTATAAAATAATAATAAATTTAATAGAAAAAGGAAAATACCAAGTACAAATAAATACGGGATATTATTGAAGAGGGATAATACAGATGTATAAAGATTTTGGGGTCATTACATTCTACCCTCCTTAAAAATAATTTCGTTCTCGAAATTACTCAAGAAAGATGATGTAACAGAGTAAGGAAACATGATTAGGATGATATCGTTTTCGAGCTCCGTCGATTGATACTCTAACCAATTGAGCTAATATGCCAACGAGATACAAATAGAATGGGTGAATAAGAGTTAAGAATTCAAATGTCTTGAGATAGACTTCAAGGAAGCCGAAGGTGGAGTTCAAGATGGATTCAAGGAATATGTAATATAAAGAATGTTTTCAGTTGCTGTTTCTTATGTTATATTGCTTAGGTTGTTCACGCAGAACAGAACTGCATAGTATGGTTCTCTACAGTTCTGACCTGCATGGGCCGCCAACAAAACCCGTCACACCCCGCTTCCCGGTATACGGCAAAGAGGACGGGACTGGTCCGCTACGTATTTACTGTGAAGTAAATACGCTAAGCGTATCTAAGCAATATAAAATTAAAGCACAAGAGACAAGATATAATAAACAACAACTTTATTTATTCACATTTTTTCTGTACAATGCATAGAAAGTAAATACATGGGATAAAGTGATGCCTAAATAATGGCATAACAGAAAAGAAGAGTACCGAAATGGAAAATGTACAATGTACCAGAGCTCGGGGTCTTCACTGAACTGGTCCAAGTCTTCAGCAGAGAGCTCGATCTCTGATGTATCCAGATCACCTGACGACATTCAAAGAAGAAAGAAAGTGAATGTCGTCAGCGAACAGGTCGCTCGGTAAGTCCCAAACATAAGGGAGAAGTAGAATAGACAGAATAAGAAGATATCTTTTAAAGTTGTATTATATTGTTGTAATGTTGTGTTAAGTGTTAACGCTGTTGTTTGTAGCTTGGTACAGAAGAATGCCAGTGTATACGACAAGGGTCTCTATATGCCAGAGACTAGAGGCAAGTATAGTACAAGGAACCGTTTATGCCACGGTACAACAACAGCTGGATTCATGTTAGGTGTATTAATTCTTACTGTCTCATACCACTTCCAACACCTTCCGTACCAATCTACCCCTTAAACCCCGAGATGTCTTGTTTGTTTTGTAAATTGTATTGATTGTATAATTGATTGACTGACCGAATCAGTAAACGGATGTAACCGTAGAATCATGTAAATAGATGTAACTGGAGAATCATGTAAATGGAATAACTGGAGAACCATGTAAATGGAATGTATATCTATGGTTCGGTTCAGTCAGTTGTATAGATTGATAATTGGATTCATGGATTTATGTTGAATTGTAATATTGAAGATTGTAGATTGTAGATTGTACTTGAATCATATTCAAGTCAGATTATAATGAGACTCAAACTGAGTCAGACAATTAGAAAAGTAAATTGAAGTCCTGATTGTTTTTATGTTATCGGTAACCGCTGCACATGGGCGGCAGGATTTGTGTCTTTTTCAAAGACGATTACCGTATTGATAACACCGTTAATTAAGTTGTCTACTTTAGATAGGCAAGCACCCATATCTCCGGTTCCCTGAGGCTCAAGAGACTGGTTCCGCTTAAATCTATATTTACTAGGGTCCTTATTGTAATTTATATAACTTGTGGGGGTTTTATGTAAAACTAATTTTGTATAGTTTTCAAATACAACTAAAGTATTTAATTATCATCTTTATGTGCATACAACAATTTAATGATCAAGATAAATATGTATACATGTTTGAATAGTATGAAATGAGTCAAGTATATTATTCGAGTAACTACAATAAACAATGCTGTAAACAAATATTATGTACGACTAATTAATCAAGTCGAACGAATGCGGAATATAAACGAAAACATAGAATTAAGTGCTATGCACACGTGAGTTCTGGTCTCGCCTAAATACGCCTACCGGTTTTGGAGATATACTCATTTTCGTTTATCGCGCAGAAGAATCTGTCCAGCACCATCACATATTTTTAAAACGCAGTTTAACTTAATTTCTATCGGGTTTTAGGTTATGAAGATTATTAGAAAATTGTAGGTCTTTCGATATACTTATCCAAAACACTAAGATTCACGCAATTTGGATTTCTGATGCTCTACTTATGATCATTTTAATATCAACATTTAAAACAGAAATTCAGATTTCTGGACATCAACTATATATTATATTGCAAAGCCTATATTGAGTTGATTCATGCATTTCTAAGTAATATAGTATACAAAAAATTATAGTTCTATCAATTGTCCATCAACATATCTAAAGTTTGTCACGAACGAACATCGGGAGTTTGAGTTATGTCTAATTTAAAAACAGTGTGCGAATCAGGACAGATTCTGTTCAGATTCGTCGCTTAATATTGTAACGCAGTTTTCTTTATCTTACGTTGGTTTTCAGTAAAAACTTAAAACTAATAAAATATAGATTATTCGATGTAGATATCTGAAACACCTGAGTTTGCTCAATTTTGATATCGGTATACTAAGTTATATGTCCTAAAACTTGACCAATAACTGCAGTTTTCTATTTTACGAACGGTGAATAAAAATAATATAATTCCTCAACCGTTAGGTGATTCGATCTAAATTTTTTACAGCATGTACAAAATAATATACTCTATCATATGTAAATTTTCTGAAATTTTCAGAAGTAAAAATTATTTTGTAAAAAATATTTTAAAGATAAAAGTATTGATATGTATGCTAAAATCGGCAAAAAGATTAACTAATATTTTTTTATGCAAGTTTCTCCCTATCTTTTAATAAGCAAACCGATTCCATGAGATATTGTAGATATATTGTTAGATGAAATTTATATTCTCACAACTTGTAATAAACATTCATAGTCATGAACAAAGAATTAAAAACATTTTAATTTGAACAAGAGTTAATAAGGTATTATTAAAACATATAAAACCATATATATCTAAACTTATATATATGTATATGTTTATGTTTATCTTCTCTTGTAAATTATGATTTGAAAAGATTAGCGGGTTCACAAGATATGACAAGAGGAGAATAAAGAGATGGAAGGAGAGAGTGAGAAGAGACTTACATACACAAGCCAGTATTGTCACCGGGTTTGTCTATCCGCCGATAGTCTCGCATTACTAGCGAGACCTTCTTGAAGACTTCTTCGTGTTCTTCTTCTTGGACTCTAGGTGAAGAGGGAGAAGTGAGAGATAAAAAATGTGAGGAAGGAAAAGATAGAGGAGGACAAATAAAAAAGGTGTAATGGTGAATTGTGTATAATAATATATGCATTTAACATGAGAATTAAAAGAGAAATGAAAGGTCACAATTCATTTTGGAAATGAAAGGTCTCATTTGTAGGTTATGAGAAGAATGAAAAATAATAAAAAAATAATTGCAAGAATGGGGATTTGAACATGTGATTTATGGAATAACAAAGCAAAGACTTAACAAATGAGCTACAAGGTTGTTCATGCACATATTTAATTAGAATTAAATATATGCTGTTGCTTAAAAAGAAAGTGGGCTTTTCAGATGGGCTGTAGAGAATAAAAATAATGGATTTGGGTTAAATATTTATGAAAGAAAAAATAAGAATTGGAAGTTAAAAACTTAAATATAAGAAAAAGAAATTATACACAGAAAAATACATAATAGATTGAGTGATAAAATAACAATAAATTTAATAGAAAAAGGAAAATACCAAGTACAAATAAATACGGTATATTATTGAAGAGGGATAATACAAATGTATAAAGATTTTGGGGTCATTATAGATCGGCTTGCAACTACCGCGGCCCCTCTCAACGGGTCGTCCAAGTCTACTGCCTCAGTTTTCGACAGGCTGAGCCTAAGCTCAAATGGGCCTGCGAAAAGGCTCACAATACCGGTGAAGGCTATCCCAACTCCTGCTGCAGGTGAAGTCGTCTAAACTACTTCCCCTACTCGAAAGTCGGCCTTCGACAGGTTGACCATTCCTTCCCAGCGGATGTCAGTCTTTGACAGGCTGGCGCCAATAATAGCCCCTCCTCAAAGCAGGGGGCATAACGAAGATATTCTGACGATAGAGGTGATCCCGGCTACACGACATGTTCGACGTCGTCACTGGCGCCGAGTGAGGAAAGCTGGGGGCAGTTCCCCTTCTGGACTTACCCCACTAGCTCCAATGGTGGAAGTTGACGCTGTTGTTCCAACTGGGAACAACTTTGAGCCGCTCAAGAGGGTGCGCAAAAATTCTCCAATTGCCGTACTTAAAAGGTCTCCTCCACCTGCTGAGAACATCACAAAGGCAAAGCCAGAACAGCCCCCTCAGCGGCTGTCCTCCAAAATCCACAGGGTTTGGCGAAGAGTCCAAGACTCTGTAATCGACAAAGACTACTCCCGCCAATCGAAAAAAATGAAGGTCCGGCAAGAGGAGGATCGTCCCGCCGCCGTACCGCGGAAAGTATCGTCTGCAACAGCCCCCTGAATTTCGACCGCCCATAAAAGGAGAAGGCCGGAGAAGATCCTCGTGCCTACGACAAATCTCAAGGGCACTGAACCTAAATATCCCAAGTCTGGGGGCATGGTAGTGCACACCATTTACACGGCTTCCGGGAAAGAGGAAAGCCGTGCTTCCGGGGGTCATCGACCTCTTACCCGGTCAGTAACAAAAGCTCAGGAGCAACAACAGAAACTCCAGAAGATGCTAACAAAGATGGCCGCACTTACCGGGCAGAAGGAAAGCCCGGAAGCACCGTGAGGCGATAAAAATATCATTTTGTCTGCACTTTTAATTTCTATTTATATAACAATATTTTATTATGAAAATTAATCCTTTACCAGCCAAATAAGCTTTGATATAAAAATTCTCCAAATTTTTCATCGAAAGGAATGCACATGCATTCAGAGACATTTGTTCCTACATGAAATCCGACGAATTTCTATCCCAAATATCCATAATGTGTAAATGTAGCAGTTATTGGTTAAACATGGTTGTTTAGCTGGACTCAACTTTTTTATCCTGAGAGTGATGTGTAAAGTTAAGGATAGTATTGGCATAAGAGTAATACTTTTCCTCACGGTACGGTAGAATCCATGCAGGCTATATGGATTTCCATTGGATACAAAGTGGGCCATAAGATACAAGCATCTAGTTTGTGAATAACATGACTCACCTTGTATCCAATAAGAATCCATATAATCTGCATGGATTCCACCGCACCGGTAGGAAAAATATTACTCTTGGAATAATGGAAAAGTATTATGCACACAAGAGAGCTAAATCAATCTTCTTGGTCATAGGAAGTTTGGGCCAAGGTTCTTGGGCCTATGACCTATACCTATTCTGTTTTGGGCCATGGCCAATTTCTCCTTTCTTTTGAACATGGCCGTGCCTAGTTTTAAAATGGGCATGGGCTGAATCCTTATCGGGTCCGGGTAAAACCAAACCCAACATAGTTTCCGAAACCCTAACTGAAATCAGACGGTCAGTGATCACCGATAGGTCCTATAAATTATCATCAGGACCCGCCTTCATTTCTTCTCTCTCGATCCGAGCTAGGGTTTTGGGAGAGGCGCTACCACGAGAGGTAAATCTCATTCTCAAAACCCTATTTTCTTTGTAATTCTATGGTATAATCATTGCGATTACAAGTTTGCAGCAGTTGGAACCTTTGCTCTGTTGAAATTTATTTGTTAAAAATCTGATTTTTTTTTTCAATAAAAATCTTGTGTGTAGTTGATTTGCTAGAGGAGCTCGTTCAGATTGCCAAATGGCACCTCCCACTAAGGGTATGATCACTCAGAACTCTGATGTCTATCGATGCAAAATTATTTGAGCTATTTTTTTTCGCAATTGATTGGAAATTAATTCATATTTGTTGAGGAATTGTTATTTTTAGAAGAAAAAGATTCAGTCTTGGGCTTGTTTGAACAAACCCAACAAATAATTTGGGTACAATGTCTATATGATGGCAGCAGGAGAGGATATACTATTGTTTCTCGTAATGTTTGAATGAAAGCACTTTGTTATTGCTACTTCGATAATCCTTCTTGGGAGTATTTTTGAATTTCTTAAACATGCCATTTTAAGTTTTTGATTGTCACAAGTTTTGCTAGGAGTTGGTAACTTAGTATGCTCACTATTTCTCGTAACCATTTCATTCACATGCATTAGACATAATTCATCATTACCCTTATGTTTATGATTATTAATGAAAGCCACAGGATTTTATATAGAAATCACTGCATGTCGGTGTTCATCCATGCATTATTGAGAATCTCACACATTATTGAGAATCTAAATTAGAGAATACACATCGGAACATGGAAGTACAATACATAGCCATTATTCAACCGTGACAGCTGCTATTATGAGGAAATATGGGGACCCTTGTTAATGCTCATCAAGTTATCATTAGGATCTAGAAGTCTAAATCATCTTGACTCGCACATAACAGTAAAGATGCATGCGTATGGGCAAATGTCAAATGCATTTAGAAACCATCATAGGAGATGCAAAGTTACTTTGGCATAAGCTTAGAAAATATATAAGAGCATTCATTTTGCATGTGTCCTTCCCCTTCAACAAATATTACAAAGTACAAACACGCTCTACTACACAATGATGAGCGTTGTACAGGCTGTTCTTAGTGCTTGGTATTTTTTATATCTATATAGCTGCTGTTTAATTAATTCAACAACATATCAAATCTATTGATCACAAGATTGCCATTTCATCGTTGCCATTAGTCTTATTCCTTCAGTTTTACTTTTCTGACCATGCGTAACGTGTTGTCCTACACATAGACTAGAGTTTAACTCCTCTTCAATTAGATCATGATGTTATGTGCCGAAGGACCTGCCTTAGAGATAGCGAATTGCTCCTTATTTGTGGTTGTTATTGTTTGGTTTGCCATCTGGTTATTCTTCATTTCGGAAGGCTTATTACTTCCAATCGTTTGCGTTTGCGCCCTTGTACGGTTTTTAAACAGTTATGAGATAAGATTTAGAACACAAAACGAATGCAATATTATTATCGAGAACGCCCTAAATGTTTTTTTTTAAATATTACACCAAATATGCAAGACTCCGCTTACCCCATAGCTGAATCTTTCTAGTACCCCACGCCTGAATCTTTCTTGTACCCCACGTCTGAATTTTTCTGGTTTAGTACCTCTTTGGGCTTTGACTTAGGATAGCCAAAGTTTTGTTTCCAAGCGAAAGTATTTTTTCAAGTGAAAGTACAGGTCATGCAAACTCTACTTCGCAAGGCCTTACCGTTATTTAAAATATTACTTTAAAAGCCTTGCCATGGCGTCATTTTTACTCCAAAAGAGGTGTTTTCTTCTCATCTTTTGGAGTTTAGAAAATGAGGTAGGATTGGAGTTTTAGATTACTGAGGTCTTCTCAACTTTGAATATTGGATAATTTTAGCAATCTCGTCTTTGGATTTTAGTTTACTTTGGTCATTTCATATTTGGAGTTAGATAGCTGCTGTAATCTAAACTCCAAAAATTTAATGCGACGCTTTATGGTTAGGGAATTGGAGTTTAGTGTAAACAACTTTACAAGATTTCGAACTTCTGGTTATCCTAACTAAACCCCAAAGCTAAACAAGCCTTAATAAAATTTAAAATTCGTGATTACTTTCCCCTTTTGGGAACAGCCACCACAAAAAAGGCTGATGCCAAAGCGCAAGCCGTCAAGGTTGCCAAGGCTGTGAAAGCTGGAGCTTCAACCATAAAGAAGAAGGCAAAAAAGATCCGCACCTCTGTAACATTTCATCGGCCCAAGACATTGAAGAAGGATAGAAACCCAAAATACCCCAGAATCAGCGCCCCACCAAGAAACAAGCTCGACCATTACCAAATTCTCAAGTACCCTCTGACCACTGAGTCGGCCATGAAGAAAATTGAGGACAACAACACCCTTGTTTTCATTGTCGATATCCGGGCAGACAAGAAGAAGATTAAAGCTGCCGTGAAGAAGATGTATGATATCCAAACAAAGAAAGTGAACACCCTCATCAGGTTGGTAGAGTTGATTTTGTTGTTTCTTTGCTTGCTGAATAAGCTCTGATGGAATCTCATAAGCTAAATTACATTAAAATACCTTTTACTATTGTCGCTTCTCGCTAAAATACCTGAAAGTTCGTTACTACAATAAACTCTGTTGAACTTTGGCTTTAAGAGGTTTTTTCTTGCTATTATGCCCCTTAAATGCAGCAATTTAAGGGAGGTTAGTGTAATTAGATACTTTGACGTAGCTTTGTGAAAAACAGCAGTATACGGTTTTTATGTGCAATCTAGCCTGTTATTATGGAAGAGTACTGAAGATCATTTTGATCTATGTTTTGTATAATAGGCCTGATGGGACTAAGAAGGCTTACGTGAGGCTCACGCCAGATTATGATGCTTTGGATGTCGCGAACAAGATTGGTATCATCTAAGTGCATGAGATTAGTTGGTTTTGATATTGTGTTACATTTAGTAGCAGTGTTTAAGTTAATGAACTTGAAAACATGCCCTGGTTTAAATTTTGTTGTCATTTTTTTTTCCTTGAGTTGAACCGCTGGAAGTTAGAAGATGACATGTTTGTATAGCGGGATTCAATTTGGTGATTTTGTTGCAGGGAGATCAACTTTTATTATGCGTTTTACATGCATTTATTTGTTAACCTTGTTGTGGCATAAGGTCTTAATTTTTGTCATTAATATCTTATTGTAATTTTCGGTCTTTTAATTTAGTTTAATTGTCTTTGATGATGATTATGTCCTTGAGCTCTGATGCTCTAGTTTAGCATTGTACACATGAAAAGTCCCTAGATAGTTTGTGATATTAACTAAAGATATGTAGTATATTATGCTCCTTAGTTCAAATCATATGTTCAGTTATCCTACAAACACACACACCTATTAATAGGAGTTTGTTTTTCAAAGGGGATATTGTCAAAAAGCCTGCTATCTGCTTCAAGTTTGTGTTAAAACCCTTGGGCCTCCTGCTCTTGTTAAAATCCCCTTTGGTCCAATTAAAACATCTTTTATGCTAGTTGCCTAAAATATGTAAAAAATGGTTGTCTGTAATACCTAATGCCCCCGTCTGGGAATGGATTTAGATTACCATGGTTTATTTTTAAGTGGATTTAGAGAGATGCAGACTGTCATACCTCGTTTTTCAAAATACGAAATACGAGAGATGGTTAGGCCGACCATACTCATATGGTCAAAGAATAACCCCGCCGTAGTCACACTTCGGCTACTGGTAAGCAGTAAACACAACACAAGCAATGAGAATCATAATCACTAAATCTATCAGAATGCAACGGATACAAGCAAAAGAAATAACTAACCAGATAGTGATAAAGGAAAAGATTGCGCCGGCATCGCTGATATGAATTTCCGCGATATCCTTAAAGAGGTAGGTCCTGATCTAAGCTAAGTCCATCTTCCGTTCTGATCATGTATACTCAAATCATCAGGACGACATAATATGGCAATATATACATTAAGTGCGATGAAATAAACAGGAAATAGCATGCATGGAAATAATGACAAGAGTATGAAATAACCGGTGCATATAAACATTAAAGTATGTGTATCGAATCGGTGATCAATGCAATGTTCATGTTATTAAACCTATCAGTTTTTAAGTCTATATCACTAAGACTATCGTCAGTCTGAGTGAGAGTGTCAACCACCGCAGGAGTATTTCCAATCCAAGGATAAGCCCGAAGGGTAAGGAAACACGAGTCCGAATCACGATCAGTAACAATATCACGAAATCACGAAATATACTGTTCCAGCTCGGTATCACAACAACACAAAATCATGAAATATACCGGTAAATGGACTCCTGAGATTCCGTTGATCGAACTCACACTCAAACTATCTCACACTCCCGCGGTCTATATGAAACACCGACCACGAATCTAAATATCAGTCGCTCTATGACAAGTCTACGCGAGGAATGGATACAGGGTCTCCATCAAGCATGTCTCGACTGGTATTTAAGATAAGTGAACAGTTCCCGATATCTTACCTATGACACTAATATAAGTGTTTCTATACCCGTTCCATACTAGTTATAATTACACTTATGTATGCCCCATAAACGTCGACAATGCAATAACTAAATGGTTCCACTGGTTACTAGTACGTGTCACTTCCACTATTCAATCGCGCTTTTACACTAACGTAATTGCCACAATCCAATCACTAACACTTATCACTCGGTAATGTAAAACAGTCAGTAAGATATCAATGTATATGGCCACTATTCAATGAGGGTATAACAGTTACATGATATGATAAGAATACAATCAAATATGATACGAATAAAATATGGCCAGCAAGTGTCATATAACATGAAAAATTTACTATAAATCACACGTGCAGAATCGAGCAAAATAATATATAAGGCATAAAAAACATACTTGATTATCTAAGCAGTAAAATTAGTTTTATATCAATAGCCATTATGGTTTAAGAATTAGGTTCATTTTAAAACGGGTGTAAGCTGTTGGAATGCCAGCTTCAGAACTGGAAGTTCCAATTCAAGCGCGGTTTTCTATAGTTTATGATCAGATTCAGGAAACGCTACAGTTGAATAAAATCTAGCCTTATCAGTTAGGTTTCCAACGTGACAGACGGATCAATAATATTCGCTATTTACGGGGAGATATGTTCAGTTTAATGTCAATGTATTCAGTTTAATGTCAATGTATATAAATTGTCACCGCAGAAAACTGCAGAACATGTCGACAATATAAAATACTTTTAAAATAGCAACTAGTATTTAAATTAAATGAAGCCAACACCATTTGTTAGCTAACTTAATTATCTACGCAACGATATAGGGCTCCATGTATTTTCAAATGTGTACAAAGATATATAGGTGTCTCAAATCAGGTATCGATAGAAGTTACTGCTCTGGACTGCAGTTCAGAGTTGTATTTCTATCCCATTTTTATTAGCGTAACATGTTAATATTTAGTAACTAATTACAGAGGGATGTAGATTATTTCGTTGGTTTCGATACGAGCCTTAGAACGCCACGATACGATTTATATGCAATTTATTATGAATTTAATACAGCGACAGGTTCAGTAAATTCCAGTTTTGACGCCATCTCTTGGGGACGTCGTTTATTGTGCGAAACAATGTTATTTTACATTCAAATTTCTACACGATATTCATAAACAGTAAAGCGATTTATTGATCACATGTTCCGCTATTTTTAAAACAGGGCTTAGGGTTCCATATCGAACAACTAGACTATGCAAACGATTATCGATTTCTTTTATTTGATCGACACGAAATTAATTCATGAGTTTCTATATGATATTACTACCGCGTAATCGACCCAAATTGGGTCCCAAACACTAAAATTTACGATAATGGTACTTATTCAATATTAACTTCGCAAACAATGTATATATAAAAATATCTGTACTTATACATATATCATTATATATTATATCTAGCGATTACTAGTATGATGAATAAGTGAAGGGGGTTCAATTGCTTTCGGTCGCTAATATAGAAGCGACGGACGATAGGGTTCGTCTCAACGCATGAGATGGTGGCAAAACAGCGCGGAGCTGGGTACGCTGCGCCGTGCGTGTGTGGTGCTGTAGCGTCACGGTACTGGATGCGGCGGTGATGCTGGCGTAGTACGGTACTGGGTGTGGTAGTGATCCGGTACTGGGTGCTACTGAACACGGTGTTGGGCACAGTTCTGGGCACGGGCACGGCGGCAACAACAACCACAAGGCAACAACAACATCTAGGCTTGGTTAGGGTTTGAGTGGTGCTCGATCGTAAGGAAGAGGGAGATGATTGGGCTCGTCTAGGCACGGGGGGTGGGCATAGGGGTATGTTCTTGAAGCCGCGGCCGCAACGAGGTGGCTTGCGTAGAGGCGGCGACGGTTCAAGCGACGGCGTGGAGTTCGGTTGAGTGGTGGTCGAGGTTTGGTGATGGAGGTGGCTCTGGTGGTGATGGGTTGGGTGATGCAATGAGGTCGTTGGGGTTAATGGAGGTGCTCAGGAAGAGAGGATGGTGGCTGGTGGATTTCCCCGGCGGTGATCGTCGGCAGTGAGGAGTTAGAGAGGGAGAGAGAGGTTTTGAGCTTTGAGAAAGTGGGGAAAGTTATGGGAGAGGGGAAGCTCGAAGGGTGGCCGGAGACTGCAGGAGGTGGTGGAAGGCAAGAGATGCAAGTGTTCATAAGGAAGAGCTAGGGTAGAGATGACCGGTGGTGTGAGGTGGATGCCGGCGAGATGATTGGTTGCCGGTGAGAGGGAGAGGGAGTTTGAGAGAATGTGTTAGATTGAGAGAGGGATTGAGAGATAAGAGATAAAGAGAGAAGACGAAGATTCGCTGGAGAGGATCTCGGGGAGTTTGTTGTTGGGAGGGGGGGAGCTCGGTCATGAGTGAGTGGGTCTCGGGGGTGAGAGGCGAGGAAGGAGGAGTCGTGGGGGTCACGAGGAAGAAGGAGAGGAGAAGAGGGAGAAAAGAGAGGGAGACGGAAGGGCTCGGGTTTGGGTTTGGGTCATGGGCCAAGAAAAGAAAAGAGAAGAAAAGGAAAAGGGAGAAGGAAGTTTGGGCCGGCCCAAGGGCCTGAGAGTATTAAAGGAAATGGAGAAATAGATTAGGGTTAAGGTTTAGGGTTTAAGTGGGAAAAGAATAAATAAAATAGGAATTTTTAAAATAATAAATACGGGAAAAAAATACACGGAACCGGGTATTACACAGACTGTATCTAAAATTTGATCAAATTGGAGTTTAGATAACTGCGGTTTTCTCATTTTCAAAGATGAGACAATTGAAGTTATCTCAACTCCAAAATAAGTCCCAAACAGGATATAAGCAGTTGGAGGGAATAGAGACCTAATGAGATGCGGCCCAGGGGTTTGTTCACAAAGATTTTGAACATTTTGCCCTTCCCAGCAATTTTGAAAACAGCAGCGGTTTTCAGACAACTTTTGAGCGGGACGGGACGGGGGCTTGTGACAATTTATCCTTTCTATATCAACAAAATGGAAAATTGTTGTTGAGTTGATTCGGGAAACTAGTAGCCTCGAATTTAGAGGCAATGAATGGTTAATGTCTAACTGGACTCAGAATTTCCACCAAAACATCATTGTAGTTAGTTTATTAATCATCATATATTGTAGTTAGAGTATCCTTACCAAATAAATTTTATTATATCTCAGTGTAGAAACTTCGAGTATACTGTATGCAGAGTAATATGATGAATCTTCTGGCCTGAGGATTTTGAAAAATTCAAGATTTGATATATTATAAACCTTGGATATGGATGATCATGGTGGTAATGGTTTGAACTGGTGACCATCTTTATCATCAGTTGCATTTATGCAAAGTAAATATTGGATGTAAGAATCTGCTGCATCATGTAAATTATTGTCGGTTTTTGATTGTTTGTTCTTGAGGGGCTTGTTTGTATCTGTGATTATTGGTAATTGGATCCATATGCTGGAAAGGATCATATCATGCATTACAGTAACCAACTATATGCTTTTTGAAGAGCCAACAAGATTGCTTGCTGTTGCATCTGCTGTTTGCACCTACTGCAAATTTCTCACAATTTGGATCCCTCCTGCGCCTAGTGGCCATCCTATGCTCAGACAGTGGTGGCAACTCTGAAAGCATTTTCTGTTTACTGTTTGCTGGGCCCTTCAAACAGGGGGCTTGGATCATTGTGGCTTTGTCCTTGCCTCGTTATAACCATTTATAGAAATTAAATATATAATTAGAGAAATGCGTACAAACCTGCTGCGCAACACCCAGCAGCGGCGGGCCCTGCATTTAGAAGTGCGTGGGAACTACACCCCTGCTGCTGCTGGGTGTGTTGCGCACTGGGTGGGTTGCCTAGCTCCACTTCCCTCGTAATTTTATCTGTTAGATTTGCTGTCACATTTTATGTTTTGGGATGGCTAAAGAGAAAACACAAGGAAAAAAATTATGGGTTTCGAGTCATTTAACGAGTTCATCTCATAAATATGATCTTTCATTGGGCCGATCGTGCCTAACGTATGGATAAACTTTATCAAGGATGCATGGAAACAGGAAGCTCTGACGACGCCCTATGACTTTCATAAGAGCCTTGTTTTCTTTTTTCCTGTTTTTGTTGCGTTGAGACTTCTACACAAGCCTAGAAGGAGCATGCAAGTTTAGTACATTTGGTTCCTGCTACAATCTGTCAAAGTGAAATTCCGTTGGGTTTGTTGCCGCTCGTCTTATGGTGACTAAGTCGCGGTTGTGGCTTTTCAGTTTTGACAAGTACGGATCCCTTGAGATTTTTTATATTGACCATAATGATTTCAATCAATTTAACCGGTCCATCTCGAATCGAATCTAGCGATCAAAGTTCTCTCCCAACTTGGCTCTCTAAGCTGTAGCTAATGCAATCATCCCTTCAAATGGCAAATTATAGGAATTTGATCCCATGCCCTTCTCTTTAACGACTAGTGGCTCCTTTCCAATGATATGCTAAAAGCCCATAACTCATTGGCTCCTAATGCCACCCCCCTTCAACTAATAATGGGACATTTCATATCCTCATCACTGACCACTTTCTACTCCTTTTAAATCTTTATGCATATCAATCTTTTTGCCCCCAAATGAAAGGACATAAAAGGAAGAGAGCTAGTTTTGATATTGCCTTTAGTTTAGCCTTTTGGTTAGTTGGTTGATCCTAATAATTAATATAAAACTATAGTAATTGTCTAACTAATTAAGCAATAATCACATGCTAACAGCAGTAGCGTTGTCTTGGGAAGTGAGCTTTGAAAAGATTAAAAGTGAGAGTGACTTCAACTATTAACATCAAGAGCTTATTGTTAATTAATTTAATTATATTACGAATGTAATGTTTGTGGGACCAGATGGATGGTGGTCAATTGGTGGGCTAAAATTATTATTATTTATTTTTTTGAGGAACAGTGTATTGAAAATAATTAAACAGCTCAACCCACCGATGACCTGTTGCATTGAAAAGGTAGGAGCAATGAGCATGCTAAGGTTCATGGCACTACCATGGTGCATCAAATATGGGTAATAATTCTTCAATTTTGTGACATCTATGCTCCAACATAACTAGCTAGGAAAGTCACTGATTTTGATTTCACAATAAACTTGGATGTACCATAAAGAAAAGGAAGAAGCCAATGATGGTCTTATTTTCCGTCAATGTCTGAGTCATATTAAACGTTAAGACCGGTATTTATGACTTATCCGATCTTATTTGAGTGTGTTATAGATCTTACATCTGATATGCCAAAGATTTGATTGTTGGCTATCCTAGTATTACAAGCTTAGAAAGAAAGTCAACTGGACATGAGTTAAGGTTTCACGTTATTAAGTTTATCTGCATGTTAATTGTAAAACGACCAATATTTTTATGAGGAAATGGGTGACATTGCATGTCCCAAACTGCAACGGCCTCTTACATGGACGGGTGGTCTCCGCTAAGCGCGTCCCACCCGCTCATGTGAGAGACCATTGCAATCGAGGACAGCAGTGTCATTGCAGGACCCGTTTTCTCTTTTTATATCTAATTTATTTTGGAAGAGTATTTTTCTATCCAATTCGATTCAAACTGTGCGTCAACCTAAAGCATGGTTAGATAAGACTCATCTTACCGTGTATTAGCATCTCTCGGGATTTTGGTTTGTGAGCCCGAACCAAAACCCGCCCCAATCAAGTGGGCAGGTGTCACGATCCGGAAATGGCACATGACCGGTGTTAGGAATATGTATGCCCTAGAGGCTATTATTGTTGATGTAGTGGATGCTTGGACATATATATAGAGGACTTTCTTGCTCGACATGATAGTATGCTATCAGGTTATCTTTATCTTAACATGTAAACTGGTATTTATAATGTCTATCTCTTACATGTTGATAAAGCCCTTAGCATATGTACTTGACTATCAGGATTATGATGAGATCATACTAGTGGGGCCAGGGTGGTCCAAAAGTACATCCTTTAATCAGTTCCTAGTCGAGAGAATATCGAGAGTAGGGCATCGATATTCCAGAGTAGATTAGTGTTTACGTTTCTTATCTCTTAGAGGGCGATGGTTGATCCCACAATCATTGGTATGTGACATCAAAGATTGTATACATGTGCTCATTGGAGAATGGGTACACCGAACGGACTCGCCGAGGACTCCTAATTGGTAGTATACCTATTGTCAGAAAGCAGTCCTCTGGTGACACTGGTACAGGTTAGTCTGTAGACCCGAGATCGTTATAGAGTCTTGTGTGGCTCTCACTGTGCTTTGATTTCCTCCCTACCACTCTCAAGAGGAGTTGTGAAAACATGTGGATTTTAGGTATAGTCTCGAGTTACATGGAGGCAATAAGCGATAGGAGGGGTTTCGTTTCTCCCGGTATTGGGGGTTGATGCTGCGCTATACTCGATTGGCTATAACCGGAAGTCCCTGGTCAGGGCTGTTGCTGAGATTTACTGATAAGTGTTATCAGTATTTTCTCGAACCGTTATAGGCCAGACATCGGCATGACTTATCACGTTACTGGAGTCCGACGTTTACCACCCCTAGACATGATATGCGACATATCAGACGAAGAGACTGGACTGTACGGTAGTGTTACCGATAGGCTTCATGGAGAGTATGGACAAGCTTGCTTGTTGATCTTCATATCGCTCAATACCCGGGTAGCCGTTACGTCCAGCCAGTACCGTTGACGACTTGTAGGTGACTGATATGATCATCACCTACTGCTGGCGTATTGACGAGTCTTTAGAGTCCCACACAGAAGTTCCCTGGTTCAAACGAAATGAAGTAGGACACGTATGTGATATGTGCGTGGGCCATATTAAATACGAGTATGTGACACCGTATTGTAATCTGGCAGTTATCTGTTATCAAGTTTGGTTATATGTGATATAACCAGATTATCGAATTAAGTGTTGATTTGATAATATAATACACAGATAAATAATATTAGTCGGTTATATGTGATATAACCGGATTATTAAATCAAGTGTTGATTTATTAATGTGATATATATTATATTTGATATAATTATATCTTAACTAATATCATTAGCTCACTAAATATTTTATTATATATATATATATATATATATATATATATATATAGCATGACATAAATTTCTATTTTATGAAAATAGAAATGAGGTGGAAAATGGGAAGACTTTGGGAGTATGGTTGCAAGCATGGGCTTTTATCATTGTTTATTCATCTTGACTCACTATTCAAGCATGTGTGCAATTTTATATTGCAATAATTCCATGCTTGAATGAGTGAGGTCAAGGGTTAGCCATTCACATGCTCATTCTAACACTTAGTCATTTTCTCAAGTTGCTCCCATTTTTCTCTCTAGCTTCTTCATCTTCCTCAATGTCGTGGTTCAAGCTTCAACCCTCACATGTGATATGAACCATGAAACTTGAATACAAACTTGTGAGTTTTTTTATCCCTTACTTCACCATCCTACACTTGACTAGCGATCAAGTGTAGCGTGTTTCCTACACCAAAGAGTTTAGTGTAGAGGTAGCTTGAGTTGGAGGGACTTCGCGTAGATCATCTACGGCACGAAGGTCATCGGAGCAACCTCGATCCAACTTGAAGTGGAGCCTAGTGGATTCGCGTGGACTACTACATGGAGCTAAAGAAGAGAATGACTTGATCTTCAAGGGTATAGCCTTCTTTCTCTTAGCTAGTTTTGTGCTGATATCAATCTAAACCCTAATCATCTAGTTAGTATCCTAGTTTAGTCTAGCTTAGCACCATGAAAACTTTAAATTTGGCATGCTTGATGCCACTAGAACTCCTTGCTGGTGCTAGGGTAGACTTTCATGATATATAAAGTGAATGACTCGATCTACGAGGGTATAGTCATCTTTCACTTCTTCTAGTTTTCTAGATATCAAACATAAACCCTAATCAACTAGCTAAAGATCTTGGATAGTCTAGCTTAGCACCTATAAAAATTTGAATTTGGCATGCTTGATGCCACTAGAACCTCTTGCTGGTGATAGGGTAGACTTTCAACTGGCACTTGAATCACGTGAAGTCTATATGACCTCACCATAGCCTAAGTATGCCGAAAACTAGAAATCTAAACCATTTAAGTAAATAGTGGAGGTAAAGTTTGGAGAATGGTTATTAATGAAATCGAGTTCCTCTTTTTAAAGACAAGTAAAGTTCATTCAAAAATACAAGTGGGTTTTAGACTAAGATTTGAAAACATTTTCGTCATTTAAAATTTGGCAGCATCTCCTTTGTAAATTTTGATAAAAACCAGTACATATACATAAATATAATCCGCATCTCCAATTAAGAGCTATCTCATTGCCCAATCGGCGGAATCACAACCACGCAATATATACAACGCCCAAAACGAAAATCAACATAAGAAAGAAAGTAAAAGAAGTACCAAAAATATCATCAAAACACAACTATATCAACATCAACTCAACATAAAGAATATAACATACAAGTCTCGTCTCTAAGTCCAAAAGAATATACAAGTCTGGTTGATGGAGTTTTTAACTAAATTACAAATGAATATAAATATACAAGCGGCGGTTACGATCGATAATATAACCCACCTAACAAACAATCACCCAAAAGAAGTGTTGTGGTTTGCTTGCTCCCTGGCCATCTACCGTGGCCGGTGCGGAACAAAAATTGGCGTTTAAAAAAACTTAGTGCTAAGAAACCCATCAAGAATCGAACCATACACCTACACTAGATACAAAAGATATTCTAGCTACAGGGTTAGAAGTTGTTATACCGAATAAATCGTGTCTTTCGGTCTTCTACCATCTTCCTTAACTCCTAAAGATCCTTTGGATCGAGCTTGATCACCGGTCTTCCTTCGTCGAAGATGATCCACCCGAAGGATGTAGCTCATGGCTATAGCTCCACACTAAGAGTCTAATGGAGCAACTAGAGACTTTAGATTGATAATCTAAAGTGTCTAGGATGTAGTGAAGTGTTTTATATGTGTATCTATCTCACCTCCTCTCTTGATTCTCAACACATGAGATTGTAGAGATGAGGTTGAAGATGAAGGTGGAGGAGCTCAAGAAAAGAAGTGAGGAGAGTCAAGCTAATGGTGAGAATAAAAATCCATCTCAAAAAAATGAACCATCCCACCAAGAGAGCAAGCCATGAAGCATGGTTTTGTATAACTCATTTTTCAATAAAACAATTCCAACCATGCTTGAATAGTTTGCACAAATGGATTGTTAATTCATTTGTGCAACACTATTGAAGTATGGCTCTAACTATACTCCCCTCTCTTCTTTTACACCTCATTTTCCATTTAAAATAAATGGATAAAATATAAAATGAGGTTTCCACCTTTTAGAATGTTTTCCGTATAAATATGAATTACACTCTACTGTATATACATACATGTATTCGTACCGAAATACGAATACCCAAAAAATAGAATAACAAAAAAATATAATACTAGAATATACATATCGAAATACATATACGTAAATTATTAAATCAATACCAGATTTAATAATCCTGCTCAAACCCGAGCCGGCTAGTATTATCAACCGTCCGATCGAAGGTCTGGGTAACTAGTACAATCATTCGATCGGAACCTTGCACGTATCCAATAAGGCTACTACATCATTTCGCCAGAACCAGGGAAACCATCTGTGTGGGACTCTAAAGACTCATCAATACGCTAGCAGTGTGTTTAACCACAAGCACGTCAGCGGCACTAGCAGTATGTAACGGCTACCCAGGTATTGAGCGAGAGGAAGACCGACGAGCAAACTCATCTGAACCCCTACCGAGCCTGTATGTGACAATCTCCGTACAGTCCGGTCTGTTCGTCTAAGAGTATTGCATATCGAGTCTAGGGGGTGGATAAAGTCAGACCCCTAATAACGCAATATTTCGTGTCGGTATGAAGCCCATCACCCACTGAGAAACTACTGATGCAAATCAGTAATTCTCGTCTACCTTGGCCAAGAATTTCTGGTGATGGCCACCCGTGCACTACGCGACATCAACCCCCAATACCGGAAGAGACGAATCCCCGACGATCCGCTCACTGCCTCCATGTGGCTCGGGACTGTACCCAACTAAAACATGTTTGCACGACTCTTTTGAGCCGTGGTAGGGTAGTAATCAAAGCACAATAAGAACTTACACGAGACAAATGACGATCTCAGGTCGATAGACTAACATGTACTCATGTCACCTGGGAACTGCTATCTGACAATAGGTATAATACCATCTAGCATGTTCTCGGCGAGTCCGTCCAGTGTAACTCATAACCCAATGAGCACCTGTATACTATTTTAGGTGACTAACTGACACCAATGGCTTGTGAGACCGGTCACCGCCCCTCGTCAGGGTCTCGATAAATATATACTAGTCTACTCTGGAGTATCGATGCCCAGTCTCGACACTCCCACGACTAGGGACATTTAAGGATGTGCTTATAGACCACCCAGCTCCCACGTAAATGATCGCCATCATAATGCTGGTAGTCAATGCAAGAATCCTATGGGCTCTATCAATATGTAATAGTAATCTGTAATACCATATAATGTATGTACATGAAGATAGAGATAAACCAGATAGCATACTATCATTTTAAGTAAGACTGTTCTACCCGTATATGTCCTCCCTCAATCATCACACTCGAGTGCCTGCGATTACAATAATTGATTTGAGGGCACTATAGCCAAAAATCTCCCACTTGCACTAAAGGCCAATTATTGCGGTGTCGCATATGAAAGTGTTTTGTTAGCACCACCACTGGGTTTTACTAGCATCAAGCATGCCAATTTTTAAAAATTAGGGGTGCTAATCAACACTAACCAAGATCTTAAACTAGATGATTAGGGTTTAACTATGATATCATAAAAATTATACTAAGAGTAAGGATGCTACAACCTTTGTAGTACGTGTCCTTCTCTTCTAAAGCTCCGTGTAGTAGTCCACGCGACTCCACTAGGCTCCACTTGAAGGTTGAACAAACTTGCTTCAATGACCTTCATGCCGAAGATGATCCACCCGAAGTCCGCTAATCCAAGTTACCTCTTCATTAACCTCTTTAGTGAAGGAAACACACTACACCAAAGTGCTAATCTAGTGCAGGATGGTGAAGTAGGGGTGTTGTTTGCTTACTAGAGTTCTCACAAGCTCAAGATTTCACAACTTATGTGAGGGATTGAGCTTGGAGGAGGTGAGGAGGAGAATGAAGAGAGCTAAAGAGAAGAACTCATCTTATGAGCACAACTAGAGAAAATGAACCAAGTGTTGTGAAGAATGGCTTGACCCTTCTCACTTATTGAAGCATCCATTTATTTCAAATAAACAAATAGAACTATGCTTCAATAGTGACAAAAGACCAATAAAAAATAATACAAAGCCATGCTTCACCCATGCTCCTCATTTTCCACCTCATCATTTCCATTTCCAATAAATAGAAATTCAACCATGCTTCATTATATATATATATATATATAAAGAAAATTATTAGTGAGCAATAATATTAGTTAATATATAATTATATCAAATATAAATATATATCATATTATTAAATCAACACTTGATTTAATAATCCAGTTATATCACATATAACCGACTAATATCGTTTGTCTGCATATCATATTATCAAATCAACACTTGATTCAATAATCTGGTTATATCACATATAATCTAACCGATATCAAATAACCGCCAGATTAGAATACGGTATCACATATTCGTATTTAATCAGGCCCCCGCACATATCAGCATATGTGCCCTACTTCGTTTCGTTTGAACCAAGAAACTTCTATATGGGACTCTAAAGACTCGTCAATACGCCGGCAATAGGTGATGATCATATCAGTCACCCACAAGCCGTCAGCGGCACTAGCTGGACGTAACGGCTATTCAGGTATTGAGCGATTATAAGATCAACAATCAAGCTTGTCCAAACTCCCATGAAGCCTATAGGTAACACTTACCGTACAGTCCGGTCTCTTCGTCTGATATGTCGCATATCGAGTCTGGGGGTGGAATCGTCAGACCTAAATAACTTGATAAGTCACGCCGATGTATGGCCTATAATGGTACGAGAAACTATTGATAACACTTACCAGTAAATCTCATCAACAACCCTGGCCAGGGATTTCCTGTTATAGCCAATCAAGCATAGCGCAACATCAACTCCCTATACCGGGAGAGACGAAACTCATCCTATCGCTCATTGCCTCCATGTGATTCGGGACTGTATCCAAAATCCACCTGTTTGCACGACCCCTTTGAGCCGTGGTAGGGAGGAAATCAAAATATGGTGGGAACCACACAAGACTCTATGACGATCTCGGGTCTACAGACTAACCTGTACCAGTGTCAGGTATAGTACCATTAAGGAGTTCTCGGCGAGTCCTGTTCGGTGTACCCATTCTCTAATGAGCACCTGTGTATAATCTTTGATGTCAAACACCAATGGATATGGGATCAACCATCGCCCCATACAGATTCAAGAAACGTACACACTTATCTACTCTGGAATATCGATACCCTGTTTCGATGTTCTCTCGACTAGGAACAATTGAAGGATGTGCTTGTGTACTACCCAGGTCCCAGTAGTATGATCCGCATCATAGTCCTGGTAGTCAAGCTTACATCCTAAGGGCTTTATCAACATGTATATGAGAGACAATATAATAATACTAATGAATATATCAAGATAAAGGCAACCAGATAGCATACTATCATGTCGAGCAAGAAAGTCCTCTATATATATGTCTAAGCATCCACTATATCATACAATAATGACCTCTAGGGCATACATATCACTAAAAATCTCCCACTTGCACTAAGACCAGTTGTTGTAGTATCTCATACCCAACATCCCAAAAAGTCTCTCGAATAGCATTTGGGGGAGGGCCTTCGTGAGTGGATCCGCTGTGTTATTCTTCGTGTCAACTCTTCTGACCTCGATCTCCCGGCGATCTACTATCTCCTGGATCAGGTGATACCGCCTAAGAATATGTCTGGATCTCTGATGGGACCGGGGTTCCTTGGCCAAATCCACAGCTCCATTGTTATCACAATACACAGGTATTGGATACTCAATGGATGAAACCACACCAAGTTCATCTTATGAACTTCTTCATCCAGACAGCCTCTTTGGCAGCATCGTTGGCAGCGATGTATTCAGCCTTCATCGTCGAGTCTGCTAAGGTATCTTGCTTGGAACTCTTCCAACATACCGCCCCTCCATTGATGGTGAAGACAAAATCCGAGACCGACTTACTGTCGTCCTTATCATTCTAGAAGCTCGAATCGGTAAAGGACTCTACCTGGAGTTCATCTTTACCATACACCAAGAACATCTCTTTAGTTCTTTTCAAGTACTTAAGAATGTTCTTCACAGCTGTCCAGTATTTGTCCCCTGGATCTGATTGATACCTACTCACTACACCTAGTGAGTAAGCTACATATGGACTAGTACATAACATGCATACATGATAGACCCGACTACCGAAGCATAGGGTATCCCTTGTATGCGAGCCCTCTCCAAATCAGTCTTGGTAGACATCTCTTTGGAGAAAGTGATTCCTGAACAAGCGGTAAATTACCACGCTTATAATCTTCTATATTAAACCACTTTAGTATGGTGTCAATGTACCTGGATTGGGACAATCCCAACATCATCTTAGATCCATCTCTATAGATCTTTATTCCCAAGATGTAGAAGGCATCACCTAGATCTTTCATGGAGAACTTGTGTGATAAGAAGAGCTTGACCGAGTATAGCATAAGAACATCGTTTTCTATCAAGAGTATGTCATTCACGTACAATACGAGGAAGACAACCTTACTCTCTACAATCTTCTTGTATATACATGGTTCATCTACGTTTTTGATGAAGTCAAACTCTTTGATAGTTTCATTGAAATAGATGTTCCAGCTCTGCGATGCTTGCATTAATCCATAGATTGATTTGAGCAGCTTGCACACGCTTCCGCTTCTCCCACTGTCTATGAAGCCCTCTGGCTGTGTCATGTACACGCTTTCTTTTAAATCACCATTTAGAAAAGCGGGCTTGACATCCAACTGTTAGATTTCGTAGTCATGGTATGCAGCAACGGCAAGTAGGATCCTGATGGACTTAAGCATAGCTACTGGAGAAAAGGTTTCATCATAGTCGACACCTGGTCGTTGACGAAAACCTTTTGCTACAAGTCTTACTTTGAAGGTCTCAATCATTCCATCTACACCAATTATCTTCTCAAGATCCACTTGCTCCCGATGGGTTTTATCCCTTCAGGAGCAACTTTCAAAGTCCATATTTTATTGGTGTACATGGATTCCATCTCAGATCGCATAGCATCCAACTATTTCATAGAGTCTCCACTTGTGATGGCCTACTCGAAACTAGTTGGGTCATCATCTTCCATGATACAATCCTTGCTTCCACCGTCTATGAGAAAACCGTGGTATCTCTCAAGTGGATGAGAAACCCTACTAGATCCGCGAAGTGGCCGAGGTTCGTTGGGGACTATTGAATCCTCCGGTTCTACCAAATCGTCAGTTATAGTTTGTGTTGCTGGAACTTCTTCCAGTTCTACCTCATTACCACTAATTTCTTTCACAAGAAATTTCTTTTCTAAAAAGGTGGTATGTTGAGAAACAAACACTTTTTGTTCCTCGGCATGGTAGAAGATATACCCTCGCGAATGTTTGGGATATCATACAAACTTGCACAGAACTGACTTTACATTGAGCTTGTCCGGATTTTGCTTTTTAACATAGGCCGGACAACCCCATATCTTAACTCGTTTAAGAGATGGTCTCTTCCCATTCCATATCTCATATGGAGTAGTAGGCAACGGATTTGGTCAGAACTCTATTCAATAGGTATGCAGCTATCTCAAGTGAATAATCCCAAAAGGAAATAGGCAACTTAGCATTACTCATCATAGAGTGTACCATATCTAATAGGGTGCGATTCCTCCGCTCCGATACTCCATTATGCAGTGGTGTATACAGAGGAGTAAGCCGAGAGAGAATCCCATTCTCTTTTAAGTAGTCTCTGAATTCCGTGCTTAAGTATTCTTATCCCCGATCAGATCGAAGGATTTTAATACTTCTACCCGTCTGGTTCTCTACTTCGTACTTATATTCCTTGAATTTCTCAAAAGATTCAGATTTGTGTTTCAACAGGAACACATGTCCGAATCTTGAGCGATCATCGGTGAATGTAATAAAGTACGAGGAACCATTCCTGGCATGTGTAGACATAGGGCCGCATACATCACTATGTATCAGTCCTAAGAGTTTAGTAGCTCTTTCTCCGTGTCCAGTAAACGGAGTTTTGGCCATCTTGCCTTTGAGACATGACTGACAAGTTTCATAAGATTTAAATTCGAACGGATTCAAATATCCATTCTTATGCAACTTAGCCAGTCTTGTCGCATTGATATAACCAAGTCTACAATGCCATAAGAAAGCTTCATTCAGTTCTAAACTATTCCTCTTGTGTGTGTTCTGTATACTTAGAACGATTTTTGTGATTTAGAACGTATATACCATTATACAACGTATCTTACCCAATCAACACTTGATTTAGGAAAACATTCACAATATTTTTTTTGGTACGAAATAAAAGTCGCTCAGAATCATAGTGTTGCTACTTGGTAATACTAAGTGATATTCGCCAACTGCTTTGGCTGCAACAATTGCACCATACCCTTTTCTGAAGGACATATCATCTTTTCCCAGTTATTTACCTCTCTTTAGCCCATGTAACAAATTACACACGTGGGATCCTGATCCGGTATCCAATATCCAGAACGTAAAGCATACTGAGAAACAATTCTCGGTAACGAACACACCCGAAGAAGATGCATCATCATGCGCTTTCTTCGCTCGGGTGGCGTAGGAATCCTGATATTGTACTATTCCTTGCTCGGACTTATGACAATCATAAGATAGAGCGGAACCAACGTTCCTCAGCTCAGTATAATAAGCGGGTTCGGTCAATACATCCATATTATTATCTTGATTAAGGCGTGCTATTGGTCGCTACTTAGAGAGAGAGAGAGAAGGATACCACTTTAGCGTGCGCTCTTGCAAGATTAGATTGGCTATTATCTTATCTAATCAAGATGGCTCCCACTATTTTTATCAAATCTTCCTTCAAACCCTTAAAAGGTAAGATTAGCCGGGATTAATTACACACTACAAATTCGCCAATCGTTCGGCCAGGCAGGTATTGGTATTCCGAGGGAGTCTCTCCATGCTTTCGCATGGAACTAATTAAATAACCTCGTTTCCGCAGGGGCATAACCCCGTTAACACCTTTCTTAGACACCTACTTGATCGGCTAATTATAAAGTGCAAAACTCTTCCAGGATTAACTCTTACTCGCAGTGGGTATCGGGATCCAACTATCATATAGAAGGTATGCAATCTCATTGCAAATTCCAACACTTAAAATTCCCAAAATTGTTTTTACCCCATGCGATTTATGACCATGACAAGGTCAACAAACCATAAACCGCAAGTCAAGTTCAATCCGTTCATTTATTGATTGAATTAAACCCACCCGCACGACCCTTGACAAGGTCAACAAGGCCGCACGACTATCCTAATCCAATCGCATCACATGCGGCAGATAAGCACTAATCAGCTACCGCACACTACGCATTGACAAGGTCAACAAATACAACACAAATACTAAACAACACTTATTTGAAATGACGGAGGGCTACGTTTGTTTGTAAGAAAACCTTTAGCGTAATAAACTTGATATCGTTGTATAATTTAGTGATTTGAAAAGGAGTGTTTTTTATAGCTTTTGCTAGTTTCGCTAAAGAGGTCACTCCCGGTGAAGGGATTCCGGCTCTTTCCTCATCGAATGAGGTGCTGGATATTCATCAAGGAATACCACTATGCAAAGCAAGAACTAGAAAAGCTACAAAAACAAAACCGAATGGGTTGTAGCATTTGCTAGTTTTGCTAAAGAGGTCACTCCCAGTGAAAGGATCTCGGCTCTTTCCTCATCGAATGAGGTGCTGGATATTCATCAAGGAATACCACTATACAAAGCAAGAACTAGATCTACCTTTTTAAAAACTTTTGATTCTACAACATCTTTAGGTTTCTTTTCTTTTCATTAATCTCATTAATGAAGTCCCATCATTTAATGTTTCCCTAAACATCACAGAAAAAGAATGAAAATAGAACGCACGCTTATACCATCCGCATTCGCCATGGGGTCCCGTCATGCACCGTTAGGTTACTTAACTAACGGCAGAGCGGAGGCTAGACTAGCGCGGGTGCAAAACATAAGCAACATTTATTATATATATCATATATATATAACATTCGTCTTACGCAGTTATACGATCACATCACAGAACCAAGCAGCAGAAGTCAACATATAAAATATTGGATATACTAGGAGGTCCGTGTTTTAAATTCAGCCAGTAATAAAAAAACGAATTCCACGGTCATGATGAATAGCCAAACCCACTTCTCTATACCCCTACGAGAGCGACAGGCAACCTTGCCAATTCTAGAGTTAGGAAACCCGGTCTCGACTCCTCGAGATGGTCTCCCATTGGACTCTAGAACCCGGTTACTTGTGCTCCCCATCTTGGGTCTATCCTAATGCAGAAAAGTAAATAATATATATCAATGGTGACATCATGCTCAACCCGGAAGTGTCCCAATAAAAGAATATTACATATAAATTTTTACATGAATGAAAATTGAAAAACTCCCATCTCACATAAAAAAAACCCCGGCTATTTATTCACGACGATCCAATATAACATATCACAGCAACACATAACATCACATGTCATCAACGTAAGTAAATACGCGTATCCCAAATTCCGTTGACATATAGCAACGAGATTTGGGATACCCCACATATTACATTTACGGTCCCAGAAATGAAATGAAAAACTACAATAATTAGAATCCGCATTTCCTTAGACATCAAAAACCCAGAATATCTCATATTTCGGATTTCATACCTAACCCTATAAACCCCGCATTTTAGTCTCATATCGAAAACTCCTTTTAATAATTTAGTCGGGTAATTCAACAAGATTCCCGACTACCCGATTGAATACTCGTCAGAAACTTTAGTAGATGGTCGCACCCCCGATGCCATCGACCAAGTGCACTTAGGAGGAAGACCGTGGTCGCGAGTACCCGAGTGGATACTTTTGGCAACGGGGTTCTCCTAAAGTCACTTGGTCGGGGCTATGGGGCGTAGCCAGCTAGTAAAGTTATCTGGCGAGTATTCGTGTACGATACGCGATTGCGACGGAGTTTCGATCCGAATCGAAATTTTGTGGCAATCGATCAATAGAGACTAACATGCTAGATTTACTTACAAACCAGTTTTCACAAAACTAATTTAATGTGGATTCCAGCTACTGTATCACATATCAAACTTAAACCCGAAACGATGTAAAAATTACGACTACGAAACACTCCATATTAGCCCTTTAACAAAATTAACATCACATGCAATTTTGGACTAATCAAACATAACCTGAAAACCCAAAACCAAGTCTATAGAGCACCAAAAAAAATTCCAGACCCAAACATGAACAGTAGACCGGCCAAGTCGGTTTTTTGATGATTTTCGCCAGGTCAAAATTGGAATTTAGGTCTCGAATTTCTATGGTGTTCTAGTTACATCACATGCAACATTCTGCAGTTTAAAAAAATTTCAGAGACCATTTAAAATTCGATAGAATCTAGGTAGTTGGGTTTCTGGTTTCGGAGTTGTTACGGTTTCGTAATTTTAACTACATCGTCTAATCTTCTAACTTTGGCTCTGATACTATGAAAGTGTTTTGTTAGCACCACTACTGGGTTTTACAAGCATCAAGCATGCCAATTTTAAAAAATTAGGGGTGGTGATCAAAACTAACCAAGATCTTAAACTAGAGGATTAGAGTTTAACTATGATACCATAAAAATTATACTAAGAGTAAGGATGCTATAACCTTTGTAATCCGTGTCCTTCTCTTCTAAAGCTCCATGTAGTAGTCCACGCGACTCCACTAGGCTTCACTTGAAGGTTGAACGAACTTGCTTCAATGACGAAGATGATCCATCCGAAGTCTGCTAATCCAAGCTACATCTTCACTAAACTCTTTAGTGAAGGAAACACACTATACCAAAGTGCTAATGTAGTGTAGGATGATGAAATAGGAGTGTTATTTGCTCACTAGGGTTTTCACAAGTTCAAGGTTTCACAACTCATGTGAGGGATTGAGCTTGGAGGAGATAAGGAGGAGAATGAAGAGAGCTAGAGAGAAGAACTCATCTCATGAGCTCAACTAGAGAAAATGAACCAAGTGTTGTGAAGAATGGCTTGACCCCTCTCACTTATTGAAGCATCCATTTGTTTCAAATAAACAAATAAACCATACTTCAACAGTGATAAGAGACCAATAAAAAATACTACAAAGCCATGTTTCACCCATGCTCCTCATTTTCCACCTCATCATTTCCATTTCCAATAAATAGAAAATCAACCATGCTTTATTATATATATTTATATACATATCAAATATATATTAATATATATATAAAGAAAATTATTAGTGAGCAATAATATTAGTTAATATATAATTATATCAAATATAAATATATATTATATTATTAAATCAACATTTGATTTAATAATCCGTTTATATCATATATAACCAACTAATATCATTTATCTGTATATCACATTATCAAATCAATACTTGATTCAATAATCCGGTTATATCACATATAACCAAACTGATATCAAATAACCGCCAGATTAGAATACGGTATCACATACTTGTATTTAATCAGGCCCCCACACATATCAGCATATGTGCCCTACTTCGTTTCGCTTGAACCAGGAAACTTCTATGTGGGGCTCTAAAGACTCGTCAATATGCCAGCAATAGGTGATGATCATATTAGTCACCCACAAGCCGTCAGCGGTACTAGCTAGACATAATGGCTACCCAGGTATTAAGCGATTGGAAGATCAACAAGCAAGCTTGTCCAAACTCCCATGAAGCCTATAGGTAACACTTACCATACAGCCCAGTCTCTTCGTCTGATATGTCGCATATCGAGTTTGGGGGTGGAATCGTCAGACCCCAATAAGTTGATAAGTCATGCCGATGTATGGCCTATAACAGTATGAGAAACTACTAATAACAGTTACCGGTAAATCTCATCAATAGCTCTGGCCAGGGACTTCCTGTTATATCCAATCGAGCATAGCTCAACATCAACTCTCTATACTGGGAGAGACGAAACCTCTCCCATCGCTCATTGCCTCCATGTGACTCGGAACTGTACCCAAAATCCACCTGTTTGCATTACTTTTTTGAGCCGTGGTAGGGAAGAAATCAAAGCACAGTGGGAACCATACAAGACTCTATGACGATCTCGGGTCTACAGACTAACCTGCACCAGTATCACCAGAGAACTGCCATCTGACGATAGGTATAGTACCATCTAGGAGTTCTCGGCGAGTCCTGTTCGATATACCCATTCTCTAATGAGCACCTGTGTACAATCTTTGATGTCAAACACCAACGGATATGAGATCAACCATCGCCCCATACAGGGTCAAGAAACGTACACACTAGTCTACTCTGGAATATTGATGACCTATCTCGATATTTGCTCGACTAGGAACAATTGAAGGATGTGCTTGTGGACTAACCAGGTCCCACTAGTATGATCCGCATCATAGTCCTGGTAGTCAAGCCTACATGCTAAGGGCTTTATCAACATGTATATGATAGACAGTATAATAATATCAGTGAACATGTTAAGATAAAGGCAACCAGATAGTATACTATCATGTCGAGAAAGGAAGTCATCTATATATATGTCCAAGTGTAACAGCCAAGCCCAATACTACTATTTTCTATTATTGGTTGAGCATTAGATATTACTCATTTCATTTATCTTGCTTGTTTGGGTCTTACTGTAAAATTTTATCTGGCTAAGTCATTCTGCATATAACAAATTTTAGCACCTAAAATAAAATTGAAAATATTCATCTTGGCCTACTTGACACCCTTAGCCTCGTGGTAGCGTCCGTGCATTGTGTTCTCGTTCCGTTCAGTGAAACGGGCGAGTTTGGATGGCTACGTGCACGTGCGTGTGTCCGTTTTGGGGTATGCTTTTTGATCATAAAACACTTCATTTTAAATTTTGGATCCCGCCTAAAATTCTATTATTTCAATTTCAAATTTTTGGACTCGACCCCCGGCGCGATTTGGAAATGTTTTGTTTTGGCGCCAAAATCCCAAATTTTAATATTATTAAAACCATCGCATATATTTTTCTAACTAACCTGATATCTTACTGTTCATTACCTATCTTTTAAATCTTTAAGTTAACCATATAATACTTTTACAATCTTTTATATCCTTCTCAATTTATACTCTCAGCCAATCGCAACCTCCCCTTTAACCTCGTGGGCCCCACTTTCTCTCTCTCTCTCCACTTTTTTCTCTCTCTCTCCCTCATATATCCTCTCGTACTTCTCTTTATCATTCTTTCTCTTCTTGCTACATGTCTCGTTTCTCATTTTTTTAACTGTTCTTTTGTTGCCGGAATTCCGTCGTGCCGGTGACGCTTCTCGACGTTCCAGCGAGATACCCCGACCCGTGTGGTTTCTTTGTTCGTCGTTTGAGTTCATTCCGTGAACCGTGCGCCCGTCGCGAGTTTTCCCCGCCGACGGTTAACGTTCCGTTTTCCCGATTCGCGACCCATCGAGGCAAGTTAATCTTGCTACATGCTATATAATTCATTTTATAGCTATTTAAATAAATACCATACCTATAGTTTAAATCTAGTTCCCCATGTTTAATTTTTTAACGTTTCGATGTTCCGTTTGCATCCGTTTATAAATCTGGATCATGAAAACTTATCTTGTGACATACTAGATTACATTATACTGCATCCATATCAATTAAAATATATATCGTCGTAATATTTCTTATTATTATCTTTAATTAGTTTATAATCTGCATTTTATAATATCATATATTTGAAAATATTATAGTTTACACATGAAACGTCGTTGAAAAAGCGGATACGACAAATCTGAAATTTACTGTACACCTTACCTTATAAAATTCATTATAAATCATAGAAAAATCATTAGTATACATTCTTTAGTTCGTTACGAAGATAACTCAGAATACTATAACTCTATGAAATATTTACTTGCAAAATAAATTGTTTAAATAACGTAAAATGCAAATGAAAATGTCTCCAAACTGCTGTCCACGGAAATTCCAGCAGCAAACTTTCAACTTCGAATGTTCATAACTTTTTGTAGGGACAACTTGAGATGCTTATACTTATAAAACTGAAAACCTTATTGAATTATCTTTGTTTTGGTATAAGACACGTCCCTTTTGGAGAACGTTTGTTATTTTTAAGTTATTTTACAAATTAGGGCGACGCTGAATTTCTGAACGGAACTTTCTTGTGCATGGTTAATCAATACCACTTTTATAGTTATTAATCTCTTTGAATATACTATCCATATTAATATTATTATATCAATATTTATATCACATATTGCTTAGTTGTACATCCCACATTACCATTTTATAGTTTTATAACTTTTCGGATACCCGTTGCATCCATCGCATTTAAGATACATATAATTGCATTCATAGATCACATTACTACATAATAATGTGATATTAAGACTCCATGTTTAATAAATTGCATCCTAATTAATATTGGAACTATAAATGTAACCCTAATCGATAACTGTGCATCCACATCCTTGAAATTATATCTATTTGCATATCATATTACATGTTCCAGTTTATTGTTCTGATAGTACTCATGCTTGTTTATTTATACACATGCTTATGTTAGTTTGATTATGAGCACCCACATGACATCTTGTGCTTCCTGACATGACCTGTTACACTTCCTACTTGGCATGACATGGTACCGTACACTCTTGACAGGACATGACACCTTTATATATTACCTGGCTTGACCTGATGTACCATGGCTTACCTTTTACCTGATCTTGTGTCTAATGCCAACAAACATAACATGTAGTCCTCATGGACCGTTCCTGTTGTCTATCCAGACAAACCTGCTTTTACCTGATCTTGTGTTGGCATTAGTTCTTGATTACTGAATACCTGACTCGACATACATAACTTGGGGGTATGGGGAAATCAAAGGTGAAACCGACTTGTAACTCAACAGTTCGATACATGTTCTGATCAGTCTTACGGGCTAGGCCAGCCCCGGAGTGATGATGCTGACATCACTCGCCCATCCTACTACCTGTTACTGCCTAGCGGCACGTCTCGGATTCAGCCTCGAGGATCTTGACCGTGGTCCCGGACACGCACGGGATACTATTGAGTTACATCGATGATTCATCAATTGATTTCAAAGACTTTAGAATAGAAAACCCGATAGAACAGTTTAGTTTACCCACTGCACGCTACCCTGTACTGGTATGATTCATATTATTGTTATTCTTGCTGTATTCATGTTTATATTACATTGCCTGCTACACTGTTCATATTATATTACTTGATGACATGACGCGCCGACGTCTGGGTTTTGCATGGCCCAGATTCCGTACCGCTGTTGCAGTCCGAGCAGGAGTACTTCAGCCAGCAGGCTGAGCTGTGAGTTCAGTAGTAGTTAGTTTTATTTCCTGCATTTATTTCCTGATGTGAGCCCGCATTATGGGACACACTTTTCAGTTATTTGTATTGGATCATTTGCTTCCGCATTTATTTATTATTGACTCCTGTTATTCTGGATTATGGACATGTTTTAGATAGTTTTATCTTGTTCTTGATATCTTTACAGCCGTAATATGATTGTGGATGGATACTTCCTACCCACAGGTAGCATGGTTGGCTATGTCACGTGCCCAATCTAGCGTACTCTGGGAAGCGGGGCGTGACATGGTTCTTTTGGTATCAGAGCCATAGGATAGTCGGGTTGATTCTTTTGTAGTTGGGTGTTGTACCCAATACACGAATCAGAATACCCATGTTTAGGAAACATGTCCTGCCACCTTACCGTTTACCATTCTTGAATCACATTCTTCCTGATTATATCTTTTACGATGTGCAAACTTCCTTTGCATATCGACTCGAAACCTGATTCCTTATTATTTCTAGGACTTAGGCGACTTGGGTAGAGTTATGTAATTGTGGCTATGATACCGCGGCATAGTTACAATGCGGCACTCTATTTAAGTATCTTGGAGTTCTAGCCTTGATCTATATTCAGAATCTATCATCATGCTAATGTTGGGTGTTTTGAGTTCAGGAATATGGCCGGTAAGAATTTGAAGACGTACCAAGGCGTGTCGACGAAGCCGCCATGCTTGGAGTGATAAGGGGAATGCTGGAGAATCAAAGAAACAGACCGAGCTGATCCAGCAGCAACCGGACTCGTTTCAGGAAGGTTTGTAGATCGTTCAGCAGTCTGTGAACAATGTTGGAGCTAAGCCAGTTGACCGAGTAGGGACAGTAGCAGATTTCAGACGTTTGGGTCCGTATACATTTACTGGATTGGAGGAGCCGTTGCCAACAGAGCAGTGGCTAGTTGACGCAGAGAATTTGCTTATTGCGGCACAGATTCCAGATGAGAAAGAGTTGATGTGGTACGCATTCAGTTAGTGGATTACGCCCGAGAATGGTGGCTTGTAGAAGAGAACCGTTTGCCCAAGCCGATCAAGTGGGCGGATTTTTCGAAGAGTTTCCTGGAGAAGTTCTTCCCGCGGACTGCACGGGAGGAAATGGAAGAGAAGTTCATCGGACTAAAGCTGAAGGGAGCACCCGTAGATGTACATGCAGCAGAATGGACGAGACTCAGTAGTTTCGCTGGACCTTTAGTTGCCAAGATGCAGACAGGGCACGGAGGTTCATGTGCAGACTGGACGTGGACATCCAGAGGCAGATTGTCTCACTGGGTTTGACCACTTTCTCACAAATACTTGCAGCAGCCAAGAGCAGCAGATTTTATCTGGGATGAAAGGGAGTTTGCAGCAGACAGCAATTGCATTAAGGAAGCAGTTCGGTCGGGCCGGTCGAGTTTAGGGCTAGGCCGACAAACAATATTCTTGCATCAATGGAAGTGATGAAAGTAAAGAGCCGGCTGTTGTTCGTGATTCTATGGACGTGTTTGAAGATATATCGGGTTTACCGCCGAGGAGAGACGTGGAGTTCGCAATTGATCTTATTCCTGGTGCAGCGCCAGTATCTAAAGTGTATTATCCAATGGCGCCAGTAGAGTTGGAAGAAGTAAAGATAGGTTGCTGAATTGCTTGAAAAGGGTTGGATTCGAAGCAGTAACTCGCCTTGGGGAGCTCCAGTTCTTCTAGTAAAGAAGAAGGATGGCACAAGAAGGATGTGCATCGACTATCGAGAATTAAACCAGGTGACCATTAAGAACAAGTACCCGATCCCTCGCATTGGCGAACTTTTCGAGCAGCTTAGTGGCGCGAGGGTATTCTCGAAGCTGGATTTACGATCCGGATATCATCAGGTCCGAGTGAAAACAGAAAATATTTGCAAGACGGCGTTCCGAACTCGGTATGGACATTACGAGTACTTAGTGATGCCCTTCGGAGTAACGAATGCGCCGGCAGTATTCAGGGACTTGATGAACCGAATCTTTTCACCGTTCTTGGACCAGTTTATTGTGGTATTCATTGACGATATTCCGGTTTACTCGAAGAGTTTTGAAGAGCATGCTGAGCATTTGAAGATCGCACTGCAGACGTTGAGACAGGAGAAATTGTATGCGAAGATGAGTAAGTGCGAGTTTTGGCTGGAGGAAGTAAGGTTTTTGGGGCATGTTGTGTCTGGCGATGGCATTGCCGTCGATCCAGAAAAGATTGCAGCAGTTCGTGATTGGACGATTCCAAAGAATGTTGCGGAGATAAGAAGCTTTCTTGGACTCGCCGGGTATTACAGAAGATTTGTGGAGAACTTTGCTCGTCTGGCGGAGCCGTTAACCAAGCTTACGCGCAAGGAGGTACCTTTTGTACGGACGGATAAGTGTGCGTTAGCTTTCGAGACGTTGAAGCAGAAGTTGATAACCGCCCCTATTCTGACCGTGCCAGACAATTCCGGAGGATTGGTGATTCACAGCGACGCATCTGGGAAAGGATTGGGATGTGTTTTGATGCAGCATGGGAAGGTTGTAGCATACGCATCGAGACAGTTGAAGACCCATGAGAAGAATTACCCAACTCATGACTTGGAACTTACGGCTGTGACTTTCGCTTTGAAGGTTTGGAGACACTACCTTCTGGGCGAAAGAGTCGAAGTTTTTACTGATCATAAGAGCTTGAAGTATGTGTTCACACAGAAGGAGCTTAATATGAGGCAGCGTAAATGGTTGGAGCTGATGGCTGACTACGATCTTGATCTTAAGTACCATCCGGGGAAGGTTAACGTCGTGCCGGATGCGCTTAGTCGGTTACCAGCAATTCAGGTGTTAACTACGCAGAAGGAGATCGTTGAAGATTTTCGAAGATTTGACTTGGAGGTTATGCTATCGCATTCTACGGGACAGTTGATGCAGCTGCAAGTACAGTCATCATTGATCGAGAATATTAAAGCAGCACAATCGCAGGACCCTAGACTGCAAAAGTTTCGAGGACAGGTTGAAGCCGGACTACGAACAGATTTATTAATCCCCGAAGATGGTTCGTTGAGGTTTGGTACCCGTTTGTGTGTGCCAAAGGGAGATTTCGTGAAGAGCTTATGAAGGAGGCACACAGTTCAGCTTATTCTGTACATCCAGGAGGCACAAAGATGTACCGAGATATTCGACAGCATTTCTGGTGGGAAGGCATGAAACGGGAGATTGCTCGCTTTGTGGCAAAGTACTTGGTGTGTCAGTAAGTTAAGGCTGAACATCAAGGGGTTGCTAGTTTATTGCAACCACTTCCGATTCCTCAGTGGAAGTGGGAACATATAACCATGGATTTTGTGACGGCTTTACCGCGAAGTCCAAAAGGAAACAATGCTATATGGGTGATTGTTGACCGATTGACCAAGGCAGCTCATTTTATTCCTTTTCGGGTTGGTCAATCAACAGAGACTTTGGCAGAGCGGTACATGCAAGAGATTGTAAGATTGCATGGAGTACCGGTGAGCATTGTGTCCGATCGGGACACTCGGTTCTTATCACACTTTTGGCGAAGTCTACAGGAAAGTTTGGGGACTCGATTGAAGTTTAGCACAGCTTATCATCCTCAAACTGATGGTCAGTCGGAGAGAACGATCCAAACTCTTGAGGATACGTTGAGAGCATGTAGGTTGGACTTCAAGGGGTCTTGGGAGGATCATCTACTTTTGGTGGAGTTGTCTTACAACAATAGTTTTCAGGCAACTATTCAGATGGCTCCATTTGAAGCTTTGTATGGTCGTAAATGCCATTCACCTGTTTGTTGGGACGATGTTGGTGAACGAAAATTATTGGGACCAGATTTGGTTGTGCAGACAGTTGAGAAGGTTAACCCTATCAGAAATCATATGAAGGCAGCACATGACCGACAGAAGAGTTGGGCAGATACGTCAAGAAGACCTCTAGAGTTCGCCGTGGGTGATTTGGTATTCTTGAAGATATCACCGACTAGAGGGGTGATTCGTTTTGGAAGTCGAGGAAAGCTTAGTCCTCGATTCGTTGGACCCTTTGAGATCTTGGAGCGTGTTGGTGAGGTAGCGTATCGTTTGGCGTTACCGCGGTCCTTGGCGAATGTGCACGATGTGTTTCACGCATCTCAACTCCGTAGGTATGTTCGAGATGAAACACACGTATTGGATCATTCGGAGCTAACAGTACGAGAAGACTTGACTTTTGAGGAGCGACCGATTGGAATCGTGGATCGAAGGGAAAAGGTTCTTAAGAACAAGGTAATCCCTCTTGTGCTTGTTTCTTGGGGTAATCACTCACATGGAGAGTCCACTTGGGAATGAGAAGATGAAATCCGGCAGAAGTTTCCTCACCTTTTCTTGTAGTTATCTATCTTTGTATTCTTGGAATTTCGAGGACGAAATTCTTTTTGTAGTTAGGTATAATGTAACAGCCGAGCCCAATACTACTATTTTCTATTATTGGTTGAGTATTAGATATTACTCATTTCATTTATCTTGCTTGTTTGGGTCTTACTGTAAAATTTTATCTGGCTAAGTCATTCTGCATATAACAAATTTTAGCACCTAAAATAAAATTGAAAATATTCATCTTGGCCTACTTGACACCCTTAGCCTCGTGGTAGCGTCCGTGCATTGTGTTCTCATCCCGTTCAGTGAAACGGGCGAGTTTGGATGGCTACGTGCACGTGCGTGTGTCCGTTTTGGGGTATGCTTTTTGATCATAAAACACTTCATTTTAAATTTTGGATCCCGCCTAAAATTCTATTATTTCAATTTCAAATTTTTGGACTCGACCCCCGGCGCGATTTGGAAATGTTTTGTTTTGGCGCCAAAATCCCAAATTTTAATATTATTAAAATCATCGCATATATTTTTCTAACTAACCTGATATCTTACTGTTCATTACCTATCTTTTAAATCTTTAAGTTAACCATATAATATTTTTACAATCTTTTATATCCTTCTCAATTTATTCTATCAGCCAATCGCAACCTCCCCTTTAACCTCGTGGGCCCCACTTTCTCTCTCTCCACTTTTTTCTCTCTCTCTCCCTCATATATTCTCTCGTACTTCTCTTTATCATTCTTTCTCTTCTTGCTACATGTCTCGTTTCTCATTTTTTTAACTGTTCTTTTGTTGCCGGAATTCCGTCGTGCCGTTGACGCTTCTCGACGTTCCAGCGAGATACCACGACCCGTGTGGTTTCTTTGTTCGTCGTTTGAGTTCATTCCGTGAACCGTGCGCCCGTCGCGAGTTTTCCCCGCCGACGGTTAACGTTCCGTTTTCCCGATTCGCGACCCATCGAGGCAAGTTAATCTTGCTACATGCTATATAATTCATTTTATAGCTATTTAAATAAATACCATACCTATAGTTTAAATCTAGTTCCCCATGTTTAATTTTTTAACGTTTCGATGTTCCGTTTGCATCCGTTTATAAATCTGGATTATGAAAACTTATCTTGTGACATACTAGATTACATTATACTGCATCCATATCAATTAAAATATATATCGTCGTAATATTTCTTATTATTATCTTTAATTAGTTTATAATCTGCATTTTATAATATCATATATTTGAAAATATTATAGTTTACACATGAAACGTCGTTGAAAAAGCGGATACGACAAATCTGAAATTTACTGTACACCTTACCTTATAAAATTCATTATAAATCATAGAAAAATCATTAGTATACATTCTTTAGTTCGTTACGAAGATAACTCAGAATACTATAACTCTATGAAATATTTACTTGCAAAATAAATTGTTTAAATAACGTAAAATGCAAATGAAAATGTCTCCAAACTGCTGTCCACGGAAATTCCAGCAGCAAACTTTCAACTTCGAATGTTCATAACTTTTTGTAGGGACAACCTGAGATGATTATACTTATAAAACTGAAAACCTTATTGAATTATCTTTGTTTTGGTATAAGACACGTCCCTTTTTGAGAACGTTTGTTATTTTTAAGCTATTTTACAAATTAGGGCGACGCTGAATTTCTGAACGGAACTTTCTTGTGCATGGTTAATCAATACCACTTTTATAGTTATTAATCTCTTTGAATATACTATCCATATTAATATTATTATATCAATATTTATATCACATATTGCTTAGTTGTACATCCCACATTATCATTTTATAGTTTTATAACTTTTCGGATACCCGTTGCATCCATCGCATTTAAGATACATATAATTGCATTCATAGATCACATTACTACATAATAATGTGATATTAACACTCCATGTTTAATAAATTGCATCCTAATTAATATTGGAACTATAAATGTAACCCTAATCGATAACTGTGCATCCATATCCTTGAAATTATATCTATTTGCATATCATATTACATGTTCCAGTTTATTGTTCTGATAGTACTCATGCTTGTTTATTTATACACATGCTTATGTTAGTTTGATTATGAGCACCCACATGACATCTTGTGCTTCCTGACATGACCTGTTACACTTCCTACTTGGTATGACATGGTACCGTACACTCTTGACAGGACATGACACCTTTATACATTACCTGGCTTGACCTGATGTACCATGGCTTACCTATTACCTGATCTTGTGTCTAATGCCAACAAACATAACATGTAGTCCTCATGGACCGTTCCTGTTGTCTATCCAGACAAACCTGCTTTTACCTGATCTTGTGTTGGCATTAGTTCTTGATTACTGAATACCTGACTCGACATACATAACTTGGGGGTATGGGGAAATCAAAGGTGAAACCGACTTGTAACTCAACAGTTCGATACCTGTTCTGATCAGTCTTACGGGCTAGGCCAGCCCCGGAGTGATGATGCTGACATCACTCGCCCATCCTGCTACCTGTTACTGCCTAGCGGCACGTCTCGGATTCAGCCCCGAGGATCTTGACCGTGGTCCCGGGCACGCACGGGATACTATTGAGTTACATCGATGATTCATCAATTGATTTCAAAGACTTTAGAATAGAAAACCTGATAGAACAGTTTAGTTTACCCACTGCACGCTACCCTGTACTGGTATGATTCATATTATTGTTATTCTTGCTGTATTCATGTTTATATTACATTGCCTGCTACACTGTTCATATTATATTACTTGATGACATGACGCGCTGACGTCTGGGTTTTGCATGGCCCAGATTTCGTACCGCTGTTGCAGTCCGAGCAGGAGTACTTCAGCCAGCAGGCTGAGCTGTGAGTTCAGTAGTAGTTAGTTTTATTTCCTGCATTTATTTCCTGATTTGAGCCCGCATTATGGGACACACTTTTCAGTTATTTGTATTGGATCATTTGCTTCCGCATTTATTTATTATTGACTCCTGTTATTCTGGATTATGGACATGTTTTAGATAGTTTTATCTTGTTCTTGATATCTCTACAGCCGTAATGTGACTGTGGATGGATACTTCCTACCCACAGGTAGCATGGTTGGCTATGTCACGTGCCCAATCTAGCGTACTCTGGGAAGCGGGGCGTGACACCAAGCATCCACTATATCATACAATAATGGCCTCTAGGGCATACATATCACTAACAGCATACTCACTGCCCGTGTGATACCGAACACCCAACTTCTCTACTAATCAGTCTCACAAAGCCCGTTTGTGAAACAATTGCGTTCGAGAAATAGCCTCAGTGAGTTGATCTGCTCCAATGTTTCTATTTTTATCTCTCTATATCACAACTTCGCGGAGAAATACTATCTCCCGAAATGAGTGATACCAGTCTTAGAATTTGTCTGGATATCTGGTGGGACCCAGTTCATAAATGAACTCCAAATCCAACAAACTTCTTAGACCGTATCTTCCACCGAATTTAATCAGTATCCTGCGCCATGCCTTCCTTAGTATCCGCTTAGAACACATGTCCAACATACTGCCCTCAAAAGAGGGAAAACTATTGAAAGGTTAGCCTAGCACCTCATGAAGGGTTTGGAAGCATCACATGTCACAAAGTTCAAATTTTTATGGTGCTAAGTTAACAAACATCGGATCGTTCCTAGAAAAATTAGGGTTTCATAAGATAAAGGCAATAAAGACTAGGGTTTCGAGACTACAACCTTTGTAGCTCCCTTCGCTAGACTCTTTGGCCTCTTGGGTGTTGGAGGAAGGTCATCTTGAAGTCTTCTCACGTCCACGACGATCCATCCGAAGCTCCTAGTTCAAGCTTGCAAGTTCACTTTTCAAGATGAGAAATGAATAGAACACTCTAAACAAGTTAGCTAAACTTGTGTAGAATGATGTTGTGGTTGTGATTCTCACTTCAAAAACCATTCTTGATGTGTGTTATGCTCCCTACAAAAGTCTAGAGAGCAAATGGTGAAAGAGGAAGAAGATGATGGCTTTCCTTTTTTAACAAGAGTAAAAATGATAACTCATGTGAAGTAAAAAGAAAATATATGTATATATATTTTCTAATCCTCATCTCAAACCATGGTTAGATGATGGAGACATTATTTAACTTGAGTTTTAAAACACAAAGAGAAGGATAACTCATGGTTAGAAGTAGGTGAGCATGGTAATATTTAAAGAAGAGTGTAGAAGCTAAGCAAGAATTATCCTTTTCTTTATTCCTTTTGTTTTAAACAAAAATCAAATAATAATCCATTCATTTAACCATGGTGTGAGTCTTATATTGCCACCATTTTCCATGTGTAATCAACCATGATAGATGGTGTATGTATGTATGTATGTATGCACATCCATATGTGCATGAAACTAAAAGAAAGATAGAAAAACATACATGCATGCATACATCCATCATATACAAGAAAAGGTTTTAAGTGAGAAAACTAATGGTTAAATGATAAATCAACACTTGATTTCAATCCGACCATATCACATATGACCCCACCAAAAGCAAGCCGCTCGATCAATATTCGGTATCCTATACGCGCATTTTAATCGGGTCCATGCGCATATCGCATACGCGCACCACAACGTTTCGCCTGGACTAGGTAACTCCTTTGTGGGACTCTAAGACTCGTCAATACGCCGGCAGTGGGTGATGATCATATCAAGCACTCCCAAGCCGCAAGCGGTCAGCTAAACGTAACGGCCACCTGGGTATTGAGCGATCAGAAGAAAACAAGCGAACCTGCTACAACTCCCGTCGAGCCAACCGGCAACACTACCGTGCAGTCCGGTCTCTTCGTCTGATATGTCGCATATCAAGTCTAAGGGTGGTAAACGTCAGACCCCAATAACCGATAAGTCGTGCCGATGTGAGGCTCATAACGGGTCGAGAAACTACTGGCAACACTTACCAGCAAATCTCTAATCAGCCCTGGCCAGGGACTTCCCTGTTACGGCCAATCGAGCACAGCGCAACATCAACCCCAATACCGGGAGAGACGAAACCCCTCCTATCGCTCATTGCCTCCATGTGACTCGGGACTGTACCCAAAAACCACCGTTTTGCACGCCCTCATGGACGTGGTAAGGTGGAAATCAAAGCACAGTGGGAATCACACAAGACTCTATGACGATCTCGGGTCTACAGACTAACCTGCACCAGTGTCACCTGAGAACTGCCATCTGACGTGAGGTATAATACCATCTGGGAGTTCTCGGCGAGTCCGTCCAGTGTATCCAGTCTCCACTGAGCACCCGTATACCATCTCTGATGTTAAACACCAATGGATATGGGATCATCCATCGCCCATCTCATGGGTCGAGAAGCGTATACGCTAGTCTGCACTGGTATATCGATGCCCCGTCTCGATACACCCACGACTAGGGACCTTGAAGGATGTACTTATGGACTACCATGTCCCCACTAGTATGATCCGCATCATAGTCCAGGTAGTCAAGTACACATCCTAAGGGCTTTACCAACATGTAACCATAAGACAGTATAAAGAGACAAGTATACATGTTAAGATAAAGTTCAACCAGATAGCATACTATCATATCGAGCAAGAAAGTCATCTCTATATATGTCCAAGCATCCAATATAATATACATCATCTGTACAATACTGGCCTCTAGGGCATACATACAACTAACAATCTCCCACTTGCACTAGGGCCAGCTGCTGTAGTATCGCATACTGAGCATCCCGAAGAGTCTCTCAAACTGTATCTGGGGAATGAACTTCGTGAGTGGATCCGCTGTGTTGTTCTTCGTGTCAACTCTCCTGACCTCGATCTCCCGGCGATCAACTATCTCCCGGATCAGGTGATACCGCCTCAGAATATGCCTGGATCGCTGATGGGACCTGGGTTCCTTGGCCAAAGCCACCGCTCCATTGTTATCGCAATACAAAGGTATTGGATTCTCAATGGATGGAACCACTCCATGTTCAGTAATGAACTTCTTGATCCAGACAGCCTCTTTGGCAGCATCGTTGGCAGCGATGTATTCAGCCTCCATCGTTGAGTCTGCCACAGTTTCCTTCTTGGAACTCTTCCAGCTAACCGCCCCTCCGTAAAGGGTAAAGACAAATCCCGACTGCGACTTAGAGTCTTCCTTATCACTCTGGAAGCTCGAATCGGTAAAGGACTCCACTTGGAGTTCTCCGTTACCATACACCAAGAGCATCTCTTTAGTCCTTCGTAAGTACTTGAGAATGCGCTTCACTGCTGTCCAGTGACTCTCTCCAGGATCAGCTTGATACCTACTCACTACACTTAGTGAGTATGCTACATCGGGTCTGGTACATAGCATCGCATACATGATAGAGCCTACCGCTGAAGCATAGGGTATCCCTTGCATGCGAGCTCTCTCCAAGTCAGTCTTGGAAGACATCTCTTTGGAGAGAGTGACTCCAGAGATCGTGGGTAAGTTCCCACGCTTGGATTCTTCCATACTAAACCTCTTTAGTATGGTGTCAATGTACCTGGATTGGGACAATCCCAATATCCGTTTGGATCTATCTCTATAGATCCTGATTCCCAATATGCAGGAGGCATGGCCTAGATCTTTCATTGAGAATCTTTGTGATAAGAAGAGCTTGACCGATTGCAGCATAGGAATATCATTTCCTATCAAGAGTATGTCGTCCACGTACAATACGAGGAAGACAACTTTACTCTCTGCCACCTTCTTGTAGATACAAGGTTCATCTACGTTTTTGACGAAATCAAACTCTTTGATAACGACGTCAAAGCAGATGTTCCAACTCCACGATGCTTGCTTTAATCCATAAATGGATTTATGCAGCTTGCACACCTTCCCGCTGCTCCTACTATCTACGAAGCCCTCTGGCTGAGTCATGTACACGCACTCTTCTAAATCACCGTTTAGAAAAGCGGTCTTAACATCCATTTGCCAGATTTCGTAATCATGATATGCAGCGATGGCAAGCATGATCCGGATGGATTTAAGCATAGCTACTGGAGAAAAGGTCTCGTCATATTCTACACCTGGTCTTTGACGAAAACCCTTTGCAACAAGTCTAGCTTTGAAAGTCTCCACTTTCCCAGCTACACCAAGCTTTTTCTTGAAGATCCACTTGCTCCCAATGGGTTTTACCCCTTCAGGAGCATCTTCCAAAGTCCATACTTTGTTGGTGTACATGGATTCCATCTCGTACCGCATTGCATCCAGCCATTTCACCGAGTCCCCACTCGTGATGGCCTGCTCGAAGCTAGTTGGGTCATCATCCTTCATGATGCAATCCTCGCTCCCACCATCCATGAGAAAACCGTAGTATCTCTCAAGTTGGCGAGGAACCCTACTAGATCGGCGGAGAGGCTGAGGTTCGTTGGGAACTACCGAATCCTCTGGTTCAACCAAATCTTCTGTCGTAGTCTGTATTGCTGGAACCTCTTCTAGTTCTACCTCCTTACCACTAATCTCTTTTTCAAGAAATTCCTTTTCTAAAAAGGTGGCATGTCGAGAAACAAACACCTTTTGTTCCTCGGTGTGGTAGAAGATATACCCGCGCGAATGTTTGGGATATCCAATAAACTTACACAGAATGGACCTTGTCGCGAGTTTGTCCGGATTTTGCTTTTTTACATATGCCGGACAACCCCATATCTTAACATAATTAAGACATGGTCTCTTTCCTTTCCATATCTCATATGGAGTGGTTGGCACGGATTTGGTGGGAACCATATTCAATAGGTCTGCAGCTGTTTCCAGTGCATATCCCCAGAAGGAAATAGGTAACTCGGCTATGCTCATCATAGAGCGCACCATATCTAATAGGGTGCGGTTCCTCCGTTCCGATACACCGTTGTGCTGTGGTGTATATGGAGGAGTCAGCTGAGAGAGAATCCCATTCTCTTTTAGGAAGTCTAGGAATTCATTGCTTAAGTATTCACCTCCTCGATCAGATCGAAGGATTTTAATACTTTTCCCGGTTTGGTTCTCGACTTCTAGTTTATATTCTCTAAATTTCTCAAAAGCTTCTGATTTGTGTTTCATCAGGAACACATATCCGAATCTAGAAAGATCGTCAGTGAATGTAATGAAGTATGAAGAACCATCCCTGACATGTGTAGACATGGGACCACATACATCACTATGTATCAGTCCCAAGAGTTCGGTAACTCTTTCTCCGTGTCCCGTAAACGGAGTTTTGGTCATCTTGCCTTTGAGACATGACTGGCAAGTGTCATAAGATGAAAATTCAAACGGATTCAAATATCCATCTTTTTGCAACTTAGCTAGTCGTGTCGCATTGATGTGACCCAATCTACAATGCCACAAGAAGAATTCGTTCAGTTCTGAACTTTTCCTCTTGTGTGTGTTTGTTATGCTTAGAACTGTTGATTGATTTAGAACATAAATGCCATTGCACAACGTGCCTGATCCAACCAACTTTTGGTTACGGAAAATGTTCATAACATTATCCTGTAATGCAAAATTATATCCCTCTTTACTCAGTAACGAAACCGATATAATGTTGCATATCAGGTTCGGCATGTAATAGCATTCGTTCAGAACCAATGTATTACCAGTTGGCAATACAAGGTGATATTCCCCGACGGTCTTAGCTGCAACAATTGCACCATTTCCAACTCTTATGTCTTTATCACCTTCTCCAAGTTCTCTACCTTTCCTAAGCCCATGTAACTGATTACATATATGGGATCCTGACCCGGTATCTAATACCCAGGACGTAGGGCAAATGGAGAAACAGTTCTCTGTAACGAACACACCCGAAGAAAATGCATCATCATGTACTTTCTTCATTCGGGTGGCATGGGAATCCTGGTATTCCCCTATGTCCTGTTCAGTCTTATAACTCTTATAAGAAAGAACGGAACCAACGTTCCCCAGCACAGTATAACATGCGGGTTCAGTCAATACATCCATATTATTATCTTGATTAAGGCATGACATGGTCGCTACCTGGAGAGAGAGAGAAGAAAACACTTTAGCGTATGCTCTTGCAAGATCAGATTGGTTATTATCTTATCTAATCAGGATGGCTCCCACTGTTTTTATCAAATCTTCCTTCAAACCCTAAAAGGAAAGACTAGCCGGGATTAATTACACCCTACAACTTCGCCGATCTTTCAGCCAGGCCAGTGTCAGTACTTTGAGGGAGGTTCCCCGTGCTTTCGCACGGACCTAATTAAAGTAAACCTCGTTTTCCCAGAGGCGTAACCCCGTTGACACCTTTCTAGACACCTACTTGATCGGCTAATTGTCCTGTGTAAAACTCTCCCGGGAGTAACAATTACTCGCAGTGGGTATCGGGATCCAACTATCTCATAGAAGGTATGCAATCTCATTGCAAATTTCAACACTTGAAATTCCCAATAATATTTTGCCCCTAGCGTCCTATGAGCTTGACGCATGCCAACAAACCATAGTGCGCTAGTCAAGTTCATCCCGTCATTTCTTGATTGAATTAAACCCACCCGTACGACCCTTGACGCAGGCCAACAAAGTCGCACGACTACCCTAATCCAATCTGCATCATATGCATCAACAGATAAATACTAGTTAGCTACCGCACACTATGCCTTGACGCAGGCCAACAAACGTAGCACGAATACTAAGTAGCATTTATCTGAAATGACGGAGGGCTACGACAGGTTTTTCTGAAAACCTATTGCGTAATGAACTTGATATCGTTGTAGAATCAAATGAAATTTTGAAATGGAGTGATTTTGAGGCTTTTATTAGTTTTGCTAAAGAGGTCACTCCCGATGAAGGGATCTCGGCTCTTTCCTCATCGAATAAGGTGCGGGATATATCATATATATCACTGTGCAAAGCAAAACTCCAAAAAGCAGTCAAAAATCAAACCGAGTGTTGTAGCATCTGCCAGTTTTGCCAAAGAGGTCACTCCCGGTGAAGGGATCTCGCCTCTTTCCTGATCGAATAAGGTGCAGGGTATATCATATATACCGCTATGCAAAGCAAAACTGTAGCTACCCTTTTTATTAAATTTGATTCTACAACATCTTTTAGGTTTCTTTTCTTTCATTAATCACATTAATGAAGTCCCATCATTTAACTCACCTAAACATCACAGATAAATACGACGTACACTTATGCCATCCGCATTCGCCTCGATGTCCCCCCGTGCACCGTTAGGTTAGGTAACTAACGGCAGAGCAGGGCAGGGCTAGCGCGGGTGTAAAACATAAGTAACGCCTATATAATATATCATATATACTATATAATGTATCCATCACAGAACATATCTAATGATAACATCACAGATATCGCAGCAGAAACATAGATATAATGTGGGATATACTAGGACGTCCGTATTTAGTATTTAGCCAACAATAGAAAATACGGATTCCACAGTCGCGATGAATAGCCAAGCCCACACCCTGGACCTCTACGAGAGCGACAAGCGACCCTACCAATTCTAGAGTTTAGGAGACCCGGTCTCGACTCCTCGAGATGGCCTCCCACTGAACCCCAGAACCCGGTCACCTGTGCTCCCCTCCTTAGGTCCATCATAATGCGGAAAAGTAAATAATATACAACACAGGTGGCATCGACCTCAACCCGGAAGTGCCCAATATAAAAGAATATTACATTACATTTGAATTTACATGAGTGAAAATATAAAACTCTCATCTCACATAAAAAAAACCCGGCTATTCAATCGCGACAATCCTGCACACCATATCTCAGCAACACATAATATCTCATATCATCAACGTAAGTAAGTATGCGTACCCCAATTGTCGTTGATGTATAGCAACGAAACCGGCGATATCGACATACTACACTTACGGTCACAGAAAAGAAAGTGTAAAACAGCAATATCTAGAATCCACATTCTCTTTAGACATCGTAAATGTGAAATATCACATACTTCGTATTTCATGTCCAACTATATGAATTCTACATATTGCATCACATTCCAGATAAATAGACGGTATTAAAGTTTTCGAACGAACGATCAAATATCCAAAATTCACTAAAGCTCAACACTTGAGCGGAGTTCAAAAACCCGGAGTGTGACACAGTGGTAGCGGTCCAGCCGTAGAAGGGTCAAGCCAACGCCTCACATGTGGCATGCCGTACTGCCCCAAACCCTAAGGTTCAAAAGGCAGTTCAAAACGGTCACATAATCGAGTTAAGGTTTGTTGTCTTCTAGAGGGTCCACCACAAACAAACTTGCACGTATTTCCGAAAGATTTTAAACCCCGTGAAAAATAAGCAAATGATACTCGTTCAAACACTTCAATACATACTAATTTATCCGGAAAAGTCACGAAATCAAAATTCCGATCGAATCGACGAGTCCAAAACCATCTCCAGAATTTACAGAACTAAATTCAGATTAAAAATACTCCAAAACAATATACAAGCAGTGTAATTAGTTACTGTACAAAAACCACACCATGATCCAACAGAACGGCCGCGGAATCGCGGCCTAAGCAGGCTATTGCCGCGGTTCCGCGGTCGAATTAACAGATCATGGCCTCGTTTTTTACAGTAACTCTTATATTTACCTGCTGGATTTTTTGCATATTTTTAATTCTGAAAATAACCAGTTTTTGAAAAATGTCCAGAGAGCACTATAAAACCGTATTTTCCGGTTCGATCGGAGTTTTAACTTCGTTAAAGTGTCGCCTAATGTTCTAGGTTGGCTCTGATACCATTGAAAGGTTAGCCTAGCACCTCATGAAGGGTTTGGAAGCATCACATGTCACAAAGTTCAAATTTTTATGGTGCTAAGTTAACAAACATCGGATCGTTCCTAGAAAAATTAGGGTTTCATAAGATAAAGGCAATAAAGACTAGGGTTTCGAGACTACAACCTTTGTAGCTCCCTTCGCTAGACTCTTTGGCCTCTTGGGTGTTGGAGGAAGGTCATCTTGAAGTCTTCTCACGTCCACGACGATCCACCCGAAGCTCCTAGTCCAAGCTTGCAAGTTCACTTTTCAAGATGAGAAATGAATAGAACACTCTAAACAAGTTGGCTAAACTTGTGTAGAATGATGTTGTGGTTGTGATTCTCACTTCAAAAACCATTCTTGATGTGTGTTATGCTCCCTACAAAAGTCTAGAGAGCAAATGGTGAAAGAGGAAGAAGATGATGGCTTTCCTTTTTTAACAAGAGTAAAAATGATAACTCATGTGAAGTAAAAAGAAAATATATGTATATATATTTTCTAATCCTCATCTCAAACCATGGTTAGATGATGGAGACATTATTTAACTTGAGTTTTAAAACACAAAGAGAAGGATAACTCATGGTTAGAAGTAGGTGAGCATGGTTAGGTTTAAAGAAGAGTGTAGAAGCTAAGCAAGAATTATCCTTTTCTTTATTCCTTTTGTTTTAAACAAAAATCAAATAATAATCCATTCATTTAACCATGGTGTGAGTCTTATATTGCCACCATTTTCCATGTGTAATCAACCATGATAGATGGTGTATGTATGTATGTATGTATGTATGCACATCCATATGTGCATGAAACTAAAAGAAAGATAGAAAAACATACATGCATGCATACATCCATCATATACAAGAAAAGGTTTTAAGTGAGAAAACTAATGGTTAAATGATAAATCAACACTTGATTTATCAATCCGGCCATATCACATATGACCCCACCAAAAGAAAGCCGCCCGATCAATGTTCGGTATCCTATATACGCATTTTAATCGGGTCCATGCGCATATCGCATACGCGCACCACAACGTTTCGCCTGGACTAGGTAACTCCTTTGTGGGACTCTAAGACTCGTCAAAATGACGGCAGTGGGTGATGATCATATCAAGCACCCCCAAGTCGTAAGCGATCAGCTAAACGTAACGGCCACCCGGGTATTGAGCGATCAGAAGAAAACAAGCGAACCTGCTACAACTCCCGTCGAGCCAACCGGCAACACTACCGTGCAGTCCGGTTTCTTCGTCTGATATGTCGCATATCAAGTCTAGGGTTGGTAAACGTCAGACCCCAATAACCGATAAGTCGTGCCGATGTGAGGCTCATAACGGGTCGAGAAACTACTGGTAACACTTACCAGCAAATCTCTAATCAGCCCTGGCCAGGGACTTCCCTGTTACGGCCAATCGAGCACAGCGCAACATCAACCCCAATACCGGGAGAGACGAAACCCCTCCTATCGCTCATTGCCTCCATGTGACTCGGGACTACACCCAAAAACCACCGTTTTGCACGCCCTTATGGACGTGGTAAGGTGGAAATCAAAGCACAGTGGGAATCACACAAGACTCCATGACGATCTCGGGTCTACAGACTAACCTGCACCAGTGTCACCTGAGAACTGCCATCTGACGTGAGGTATAATACCATCTGGGAGTTCTCGGCGAGTCCGTCCAGTGTACCCAGTCTCCACTGAGCACCCGTATACCATCTCTGATGTCAAACACCAATGGATATGGGATCATCCATCGCCTATCTCATGGGTCGAGAAGCGTATACGCTAGTCTACACTGGTATATCGATGCCCCGTCTCGATACACCCACGACTAGGAACCTTGAAGGATGTACTTATGGACTACCATGTCCCCACTAGTATGATCCGCATCATAGTCCAGGTAGTCAAGTACACATCCTAAGGGCTTTACCAACATGTAACCATAAGACAGTATAAAGAGACAAGTATACATGTTAATATAAAGATCAACCAGATAGCATACTATCATGTCGAACAAGAAAGTCATCTCTATATATGTCCAAGCATCCAATATAATATACATCATCTGTACAATACTGGCCTCTAGGGCATACATACAACTAACAACTATAACTCTGACAGTCACTCTGTCATCCAGGTCACCTTGGAAGCCTGAAATGATAACTGCCTCGTGAAGAAGGTTGCCGTTACCATATACCAAGAACATCCACTTATGTTCATAACTGCTTCCCAACGTTTCTCCAGGATTGGATTAATATATATGTTTATTGCAGCTAGTGCAAAAGGAATATTTGGTGTGGTACTTGACATTCATGATTAACTCAGTTGCCTAAGCAAGAGATATGCCAATCATGCAAATCCCTCTCCTCATCGGTCTAGAAGACATCTCTTCAGAGAGGGTGACTCCGTCACCTGCGGGTACACCACTACGCCAGGAATCGTCCATTCTAAAAACACTTTAGAAAAGTATCAAAGTACCCAAATTGGGACACTTCCCAAATCTAGATCTAAAACTATAGATCTAGTGACCAGAATCCCTGATATTTTATCCAGATCCTATGTGGAGAAATACCTTGTGACAACCACAGTATAACCGATCGTAGTATAGGAAGATTATTTCCTATAAAAAGCATGTCTTCCAAATACCAGGACATCACTCCCTACTACCTTCTTGCCGGGTCCATCTGTTAGTCTGATGAACTCAAACTCTATGACTGTCACATCAAAAATAGATGATCCATCTCCGTTATACCTGCTTTAGTCTATATATAGACATAAGCCACTTGCCCACCATGCTTCCTCTGCTCCCACTAACTACAACAACCCTCTGGCAGAATCATATACACGTGCATTTCTAAAGCTAATATAGAACGACGTTATACTCATCCTCATGCCAGATCTCATAGTCTAGAACAACAGTAGTGGCAAGTTTGGGTAATCAAAAACCTCACTGTCACCGTCTTTGAGGAGACCGAAGTACCTCTCGGGTGGCCGAGGTTACCCACCAAATCTGCGGAGTGGCTAATGGATCGTCAAATCCAATTGAATCTTTAGGTTCTACTAAATTTTCAGTAATCGTTTGTGGTTCTGGAATAACTTCCAGTTCTACCATACTCCCACCAATGTTTTTCTGAAAAGAATTCATTTTACTAAAGAGGTGGCAAGTCAAGAACAATATAACTATTGATCTTCCAAATGGTAGAATGTTAACCCTCGTCAAAGCCCGGGATAACCCACAAACTGCCATTACTAAAACGTGCCTTGAGTTTATCCAGAATCTGGTCTTAAGCATAAGTCGGACAACTCCATATACCTTAACATCGTTAAGATATGAATCCATTCTATATCTAATATAGAAACAAAGGCACTAATTTAATTGGAACCATATTCAAAATACATGCAGCCGTTTCCAGTGCATATCAACTAAATAGAAGAAGGCCAAGCAGCATTATTCATCAAGTAGCATACTCACGGATGAGTAATCTGAGAGAGAAGAAAGTTCTCAAATATATTACTTTCAACGTAATACCTAGCATAAGTATCTACATCTTCGATCACCTCGAAGAATCCTGATACTTACAACATATGGTTCTTTACTTTATTCTTATAGCTATAACTTCTCAAAATTTGAACTTTATATTTCAACGAAATACTTGTCTAAAACTAGAGAAGTCATAAGTAACCAGAATATAGTACGAGTACCAACCTCTTTGTCCTAACGGACATCAGACAACATATAATACTTTGTATAAGTCCTCTGAGTTTAATGACTCAAATCCTGTGCGTCGTAGGTTGAAAACTGTGTTATGGTTAAGAAGAATTACACCGCTATTGAATACACCTTACCTAACCATCAACTGATATAGGTAAATGTCATAGACATAAATTCAAAAGGTTATATCTCACTTTATAAAATAAACTTACAGATATATCAATTTGAAATTGGTGCATAACAACAGATATTCAAAATCAAATATTTTCCGTTAGGCAAAACCCAGGTGATTTCCTCAAATGTCACCAATTACAAAGAATTATGATATATAGAGGATCTAATCACCCAATTTTTAATATCTTACTCCCACTCAGCATCTGTAACGCCATACAGATGTGAGAATCAAGTCTGGTAAATATATACCCTGGAATCAGAATCTAATTGGGAAAACAGTTTTCAATTAACACCGCACAGTAAAACTGAAACGTGAAAATATTTCGAAGGGATGGCCGGGTATTCCTGTTTCCCCCAATCAGAGCAAAACTCCGTTTGAATTTCAAAAATTCAAAAATTGAAGCAACGCTTCAAATCCCGTGCGCTGCGCGCAACGCGCCACGTGTCAGAAGTTGATACGTCAGCGCAGCGCCCAAGGCAGCGCGCCCAATCAGAGCAAGACTCTATTTAAAACAAAAATTAAAGGAGGCAACGCTTCAGTAGCGCAAGCGCTGCGCTGCGCAGTTGCGCTGCGCGACACGTGTCAAGTGCTGGGGCGTTTGCGCCAAACAGAATTAAAATTCCAGTAAGATTTTTCTGTTCTTGTTAAAACAAGAAGATTTTCTTCTGTAAAACAGAAGCCCTTGGATCAAAAATCCAACGGTGGGGAAAATTCTCCAAATCACTCAGAGAATGATCTCTTTAACAAATTTAACAAATTAATGGGCACTATATAAAGGCCCCTAGACCCCAATTCAAAGGGGATCAACTTCGACATCATCATCAAGATTGTGAGAAAAACTCAAGAAAAAAAAAGAAAAAAGTAAAAACCTTTATAAAAGAGAAGAATTTCTTCTGAATAGATCATTGATCTAAGAACAAGATCAATGATCTTCAATAAAAAATAAATAATAACAGTGCCTTGCACCTTTTTTTATGAACCATTGGTTCTGGAATCTTAAAGATTCCTCTCTTAAATCCAAAATTGGATTAAGTTATTGAAACAGTGCCTTGCACTTGTAAAAATTGCACTGTTGTGCTCCTGGGTTGGCGCAAGCCACCAGAGAGTGCCACGTGTCAGCGGCGCAACAGCGCAGCGCACTGCGCTGTTGCGCTTGCGCTCACCAGAGCGTGACACTTGTCACCTCCACATGCGCTTGCGCTCAATAATTGGCGCAAAGCGCCTGACAAGCCAATGTCAGACAATTAATGCACTGCATTATTTACAGAAGGGCCAAGCCCAATTAAAAAAGGCCTAACAGGACAAATTAAATGCAATGCATTATTTTAAAGAAGGGCAGAGCCCAAACAGATGATGCGCATCATTTAAAAGGGACAGGGCCCAAATCAAAAAGACCTAGCAGGCCAAAATAAAATACAGTGCATTATTAAACAGGGGCAAAGCCCTAGCACAGGCCTAATAGGCCAAAGATAAAAACGTTGAATATTCTTAACTGGACTTAGCCCAATCATGGCCGTAAGTCCTCAAAATTAAATTGACTGAGCAAGACTGCTCTCTCAAATCAATTTACATCCGGTTCAAGGGTACATCTCCGAACTCCTCTGACACCTATCGTTGAAATCCTTCAACGACGTCAGAGAGGTGACGGGTCCCGACAACCACACATCAACACGGACTGTGGGGTCCTTAAACCCATGGACTTATGCGTCCTTAAACTAATGGACTAATGCGTCCTTAAGCACAACCATATGGACTGTGGGGTCCTTAAACCCATGGACTTATGCGTCCTTAAACTAATGGACTAATGCGTCCTTAAACACACCCATATGGACTATGGGGTCCTTAAACCCATGGACTAATGCGTCCTTAAACTAATACCTGTCCCTAAAACGGGAACAATGGACCACCATGTCCCTAAACTGGAACATGGACCTTTATGTCCCTAAACTGGCAATGGACCGCAATGTCCTTAAACTACCTATGGACCACTACGTCCCTAAACTGGAACAATAGAGCCCCCAAATGCTCTTTTTGTCGGATCTAAATGATCCCGTTTAAGTTGATCTTAGCCTCAAATCCGGCTAACGTATCCTTAAACATTCAATCGAACTGCATATTCCCTAATCAACTTTGGTTCAAGGGTACATCTCCGAACTCCTCTGACATATGTCGTTGTAATCCTTCAACGTCGTCAAAAAGGTGACGGGTCCCGACGGCCATATATTAGATGGACCACCACGTCCTTAAACTGGAACATCAGAGCCCCTAAATGCTCTTTCCGTTAAGTCGATCTTACTCTCAAATCAGACTAACATATCCTTAACGAGCGTTTAAGTTGATCTTAGCCTCAACATGGCTAACGTATCCTTAAACTAAAACACCCAACCTAAATCTAAGTAAATACGGATTTGGACTAATACACGTCCTACGGGCGACGACATAACTTAGTCTCTGTATACAATCCACGGGCATCCACAAACAAAACAAACACACACGACACGAAGTGAAATTTCTGGAGAAGGAGAAAGTGGTTACCGCGATGCGGTAGAGTAATTAACTGCAGGGGCTTGCGCCTACAGGGAAGAGCGTCCCCACAATCAAAAACCCCTCAAGCGAGGGGGAATCTGACGAAATCTGCTACATCGGCCGCATTCGTCTAAAGCTCCGATACACGGTGCCATAAATCAACTTGGCATCTTCAGAGAGGTAGACGGATAAAACCAATTAGTATCTGCCCCGAATTTCAGGCAAGACGCCTTCACGTCGTCTTGGCCGTCTTTCGGAGGGGAACAGATTCTGGCACGCCTGGTAGGACCTTTTCCTCTTTCCACTCCACACTTCGTGTGTCGTCTTCGCGCACCAATCACGGTTTGTTAATGGTTGCCTTTGGGTTTCAAGTTACTAAGATTTAGTCTTTTGCCTGGCGCAGAAATCAAGCATCAATGGCATCCAACTGCTCGAGCTGCTCAAAATGCAAGTGCAATCAACGCTGAAATGGCCATCCCGGGGAAGACAGCCACCCCTGCTCCAGAAGTCGTCAAGGCGGCTTCTTCTGTTAAAGAGTCGGTCTTTTCGAGGCTGACTCTTTCGGTTCCTGCTCCTACTCAAGGGTCTGTCTTTGACAGACTGAACATCGCCACTCAAAAGACAACCTCAGTCTTCAAGAGACTGGCACCAGTAGCGCCTCATTCGGACAGGGGGGCAAGACGAAGCTGTCCCTATCGTCGAGCCAGTCCCAACGGCTCGTCATGCTCGACGTCGTCACTGGCGCCGAGTAAGGAAGGCTGGGGGCAACTCCCCCTCAGGGCTAACTTCACCTGCTCCAGTGGTGGAAGTTAATGTTGCTGTTCCAACTGGGAACAGCTTTGAACCACTTAGGAGGGTATGTAAGAATTCTCCAACTGCTACGCTAAAAAGATCTCCTCCACCTGCGGAGAGGGTTCCGGAAACGAAGCTGGAGCAGCCCCCTCAGCGGCTATCCTCCAAAATTTATAAAGTTTGGCGAAGGGTTCAAGACTCCGTAATTGACCAAGGTCACTCTCATCAGCAGAAAAGGGCGAAAGTGCAGGAAGAAAAGGACCGTCCAATCAAACAGCAAAGGACGACAATCACCAGGTTGCCCGCTGCAACGGCCCCTTCAACTTCAATGGCCCACAAAAGAAGGAGGCCAGAGAAAATTCCCACGCCCGCGGCAAATGCCAAAGGCGGTGAGCCTAAACGCCCTAAGTCCGGGGGCATCGTGGTCCATACTGTATACATGGCGTCGGGGAAGGAGGACAGCCGTGCATCTACAGGTCATAGACCGCTTACACGGTCAGTGACCAAAGCCCAGGAGCAACAGCAAAAGCTCCAGGAAATGATTAACGCGATGGCCGCACTCACTGGGCCAAAAGAAAGCCCCGAAGCGTCCTAGGATGAACACCAAGAGCAAGAAATTGACGCTGAATTCCTTCGTCGGATATTGGAAAAGAAGGATAAAGAGGCTGCTGAACAAGCAGCCAACATAAAGCGAATGGCCCTCCTATTCCAGGACATGGTGGGAATGATGATTCAACAAGATCCTCCTGCTGAAGATCCTCCGATCGTCCTTGAAGACGATAGGGGAGAAACGTCAAATCCTCCACCGGCTCTGTCAACAGCCAAGGAGGAGACAATCTCCAAAGCTGACTTGGACGAATATATAGCTCAGCAGATCCGGGTTCATCAGGCGACTGAGGCAACCGGCCAGGTTGTCAAGACGGGGCGACCGTATCCAAGCTAGTACGATCAGATCAAATACCCGCCGGGCTATACAATACCGAAATTCCATGTTTATAAGGGGACGGGCAATCCCCACCAGCATGTTGCCCAGTTCAGGACGCTTTGTGGCAACACTGGCGGTGATGATAAATCGTTGCTTCGCCAGTTCATTGGTAGCTTATCAGATACAGCATTCGAATGGTACTCCGAGCTCCCAAACGACTCTATCAAGACCTTTGCGGAGATGGAGCTGCTGTTTACCCAGCGTTTCGCAAGCGCCAGTGAACGCACCCCGATAACGGCGTTGATTAATTCCAGGGTGAAGCCAGGAGAAACATTGGTTCAGTATGCGATACGGTGGCAGAACTTATGGTCAAAATGCGAACAACGCATTGAAGAGGCTCCAGCAGTGGGTATGTTTGTGGGAACCCTCGATCCGCAGGCGACCATATCCCAATTCATGATGTTCTTCAAGCCGACTACCTTCCAGGCCCTGATCGACAAACTGGTCCAAATGGAACAGATGGGTCATAGACCGCCCCCTCCAAAGCCGGACTCTCGAAACGAGAAGGGGAAGGGAAAAGCGATCGTTGTCGCTAATCCTCAACAACAGCCGAGCAACTTGAAACCGGCTGTCCGTCAAAATAATATGCGTCTGCGCACGCCCCTTGAGGAAAGGCTAGGACGTCCTTACTCGTTTCCTCGAGATAAAACGAGGAGACTGTTTGAGCTGGCATTGCGCAACCGACTCATAAATCTGCCGGATCCAAGACGTCCGTCACAGCCAAATGATGTCAACGATCCCAACTACTGTCCCTATCATTGAGTACTGGGTCATCCGATCGAGGATTGCTACGTCTTCAAAATTTGGATTGAGGACCAGTACCAACAGGGAAAGTTCGCGTTGTCCGACAGATGGAAGGTGAATCCGCCGCAACCTCACACCCCTAAAAGGGTAAATACGCCGGGGGCAACGTGCTCTCTCGTTGAAGAAGCTCCATGGGAGGTTGTACTATCAGCCAAGACAAAGAGGATGCTAAACGATCTTCAAACATGCCCAGCGATTAGGTGGAAGAACCCGTTGGAACCTCAGATCATTGAAGGGATGTTGAAGCCGCGTCCAACTCCAAAGATCGATGGTGGTGGCCCAAGCACTCACAACCAGCCGTCAAAATCTTCAAAGAAGAAGAAAAAGAAATCCAAGAAGCACGTGAAGCCTGTCGACAAGCGCACGGACCTACAAAAACAAATTGACGTGCTGGAAGAATATAACCAGAAAGCACGGACTCCCATTATACTCCAAAAGTTCCTCAACCACGTCTTTCAAGAGGAAGATGAGGGAGACAGTTCGTCGGATGAATCTAAGGAATACGTGGCGAGCAGACATATGATCTCCCATTCGTTTACAGACGATGAGGAAACTCCTTGCACTGAAAAGCTGGGGGCAGATCCTGAACCAAAAATTATGGGGCCATCGGATGAAACAATTGACGCATTCCTCAATGAAGGTCTGGTGAAAAGCAAAGCTAATCGAGAATGCGAGACGGCAATATTCGAAAGGGCCAAACGTCGGTGGCTAGATGGTAGAGTTGAAGCACTCCCACTGGGGAAAAATACGTCCACCGCAGATAAAAGCAAATTCAAGACGAGGAAAAGGTTCGCTAAAGCCATGTCAATGGGTATGAAGCTACCACCCTCTGAAAGAAACATTGCTAGTGAAGCGGAAATGCACCCCTCCTACTGCTTGTATCATTGGCAGATTTCGTACCCCACTGAAAAGTGCAGAGCTTTCAATGGATGGTGGCAGGAATATGTTGCTCACCGACAACATTTTAAGCGGGAGAAGCGCAAAACTCGTCGGGAGCGGAAAAATACGACCGAGCGGCTTAACAGAAATACCGGCGATTGTCGCATGGTTAACGCCGGGGGATCGTAAGTTCTCACATTCGGGAGTGACTCTAACGAGGAAATGGCTCTTAGCCCCCTCTTTAAAGAGTCCACCTCGGGAAAAGAAGAATAGCAGAAGGTCTGTGAAAATATCCGACTGCGTAATCGGACGCTACCCGAAAAGAATCTCGGACCCTCAAATAAAAAAGATAAAGGGAAAGAAAAGGTTTCTGAGGATATCGCCCTAGATGACCAAGTCATGGAAGAGCTAACCGCCAAGGACCCGCCAAAGAAAAATAAGGTGGATTACAATGTTCTAGCGCATCTGAGGAAGCTACCCTCGCAGCTCAGCATTCTTGACGCCCTTTTACTATCAAAAGAGGCAAGAGATTCGTTAATCAAGGCACTACAGGAGCCGGAGCAATTCCAAGCTTTCCTGGCCGAAGAAAAGATGAAGGATGAATTGGAGGAAGTGCATACGGCCGATGTCACTTTTGGCGATGAAGACCTTCTCCTTGGGACGCGCGAACACAATCGCCCCCTCTATGTCTCAGGATACTGCCATGATATAAAGATAGGCAAAATCCTTGTCGATAACGGATCGTCTGTTAATCTACTTAACGTGCGGGTGTTAAAGGAAATCTGCATGAGCGTCCAGCACCTTGCTCAGGACAAGATCACCATCTCCGGGTTCGACTCCCAATCATCGAGAACCCTTGGGTCTGTGATGCTGACGCTACGCTTTGGGCTGCTCATCACAGACATTAAATTCCACATCATAGACGCCAAGACATGCTACAATGCCCTGCTCGGCCGACCATGGTTACACGAGTACAACATCATCCCATCTACACATCATCAGTATATGAAATATTTTAAGGATGGTCTCGAGTATACCGTGACGGGAGAACTGAATCCGTTCTCCGTAAACGAAGTCCGCAAATATGAAGATGCCAAATACTTTTTACCGGATTTCGAAGACACGGAGAGATGTCACAAACCGGAGAACAAAGCTAACGCCACCATCCCTATCTTCGGGAGTGATACCGAGGAGGAAAAGGAGATAGTTTATTCGGGTCCGCCTCAATACAACAAGACGGGACCATCTGCTCCTACGTTGATCTTTGGTAGTGACTCGGAAGATGAAGTCCATGCTGTATTCTCTGCTCGGCCTTCAATACAAACGTCCGTTGACGAAGAGCAAAGTCTGCAAGTCGCCATGGTGCCGCCTAAATATCATAAAGAACTAGATGCACTCGATACCTACAGTGTAGAGGAGCTGCGGACGTTCTATGTCCCTCCCAGTCGAGAAGGCGAAAAGGAAATTCTATTATACCGCTCTGAAGAAACCAAAGTAGAGAAAGAAATCTGGCACGGTGCGGATCTACGCTTGACAGGCTTCAGCCCATCCGTCTGCCCAGATATTAGACAAAATGCTTGAAGAGGCTGTTGAAGCGCCAAGGGATATCCTTCAAACAGACCGCTCGAAAAGCTAAGTTCTATGACAGGGTCTGGAACGTCCCCGGAACTCAGCACAAGTTGCCTAGTGGGAGGATAGAAACAATCGGACTTGGATACATTCGGTCCAAGAAACGAGAAATACTCCGCGACTGTTACGTCGTACATGACTTCAATGAAGAAGCAGATGCTCAATGGGAGGACGTTAATACTGAACCAGTAAAAGTTCCTAATGCAAAGGTGCCCAGTCCGTCGTTCGAAGAACAAATGGACAAGCTTATAAGGGAAGCTGGTCAAAAAGTCCGAGACGACCATAACCGCGAAATGGCCATCTATGGGAAAGCCAAAACGCAACGCCTCCTCCAACAGGCTGTGAAAGATGAAAATGCCGCTCCCTGTCAACCTGTTATAAAAAAGGCTCGACGCAGAGGCAGAAATAAGTCGAAAGGCGAAAAAGGCGCTCAACAGCAACAAAGCGGGACTAAGAAGCCACGCAAGCGGGAATCGAGCGGTTCCGATCTATCCCTCATGAGGAAAATGGGTCGAGCGTACTCTTTTCCTCGGGACAAGACGAAGAGAATATTTGACCTCGCTCTAAAACATCAGATGCTTACACTGCCGGAGTCCAAACACCCTGAGCAAGCAGGCGAAGTCTCACACCCAAACTATTGCTCTTATCACCGAGTAATAGGGCACCCTCTCGAAGACTGCTTCACCTTTAAGAATTGAGCCGAAAATCAGTATCAGCTCGGCAAATTCGCTCTGTCTGACAACTGGAGGGTAACGCCGCCACATAAGCACGAACCCAAAGCCATGAAAGCACAACCATCTCCACATTGGTCTTGGAAGAGAATTCGTACTTGTCACATGATAACAATATCAAAAGAAGAGCCCGATGACATGGATGACCTTCCCTGGTGCTTCGGAAATAGCAACGATGAGGTGATCTCAGAATTTCCACCGGCACCGAAAGAGCTGGAAGATGGAATACATACCACTGCAGATAACCTCAAGAAAATCGTGTTGGGGAAGGCGAACGACCCGCGACCGACATTTGTCAGCGAGCTGCTATCTGAAGAAAGGGTGGCTGCGTTAAAAGACGTGCTTGTACAGCATAGAGATTGCTTCGCATGGAACTATTCCGAAATGCCGGGACTAGATCCAGAAATTGCTGTGCACAAATTGGCGATATCCCTGGACGTCAAGCCAGTCAAACAGGCGCCGAGAAGAATGCGGCTCGAGCTTGAGATGAGCATCAACGCCGAAGTCAAGAAGTTAATCGGCTCTGGCTTCATCCAAGAAGTTCAATACCCTGAATGGATCGCCAACATCGTCCCGGTGATGAAGAAAAATGGGACAATGCGCATATGCGTGGACTTCCGGGATCTCAATAAAGCCTGCCCGAAGGACGATTTCCCAGCGCCAGTCACCGAACTGATGATAGACAATACGTCCACTCACGAAGTTTTCTCCTTCATGGACGGCTCATCAGGGTATAATCAGATAAAGATGCATCCCGAAGACCAGAAGCGCACCGCTTTCCGGACCCCTTTGGGTATGTTCTGCTACAAGGTGATGCCCTTCGGTCTAAAGAACGCCGGAGCCACCTATCAAAGGGCCATGACGAAGATCTTCGATGACCTTATACATGAAATCGTCGAATGTTATATCGATGACCTCGTGGTTATAAGCAAATCGTACGAGGAACATCTCGAGCATCTGAAGACCGTATTTCAACGCCTTCGACAATACAACTTGAAGATGAACCCTCTCAAGTGTGCATTCGGAGTTTCCTCGGGCAAATTCCTAGGATTCATCGTCCGGCACCGAGGTATCGAGATAGATCCATAAAAAATCAAGGCGATCATGGAAATACCTCCGCTGAGAACTCTCAAACAGCTGCGGTCTCTCCAGGGAAAGCTCGCATACATACGGCGATTTATAGCCAATCTTTCAGGCAAGTGTCGTCCTTTTAGCCACTTGATGAAGAAGGGAACCCTTTTCGTTTGGGATCATTAATGCCAAAGCGTGCTGGACGAAATCAAGCAGTACCTGCAGAATCCTCCAGTGTTGGCTGCTCCGGTCAAGGGAAAGCCCATCATTCTTTATACAACCGCCCTCGAAGGCTCTTTAGGCGCATTATGGACGCAAGAGAATGACCAAGGGAAAGAAAGAGCACTCTACTATTTAAGTCGAGTTCTACTGGGGGCAGAAAGCAACTATTCCCCCATTGAGAAGCATTGCCAAGCGTTGATCTTCGCGGTAACAAAACTCTGGCACTATGCGTTGGCACATGAAGTCCGTCTCATTTCGAAGGTGGACCCCCTTAAATATTTAATGTCGAAGGCCATATTAACAGGTCGGCTCGCTAAATGGGCCCTGCTCTTGATGGACTTCTCGATAACTTATCAGCCTCTCAAGGCAGTGAAAGGCCAGGCCATTGCCGAATTTCTCGCTGAGCATCCGGTACTTGACGATTCTTCTCTGAATTGCGATCTGCCAGACGAACATGCGTTTGACGCGATCGACGGTGGTGATACCCGATGGGAGCTTTATTTCGATGGAGCGTCCTCCATGAAGAAGCACAAACAAAGTACCCCCATAATCAAATCAGGGGTAGGCCTTATCTTCGTGACTCCACGAGGAGGGATAATGCGCTTTGCTTTCTCCTTAATAGAACCGAGGACGAACAATGAAGCCGAATACGAAGCTTTGATAGCAGACCTCGAGATCGCCATCGACATGGGAATTGAAGACCTCCTTATATATGGAGACTCCCAACTGGTCGTCAATCAAGCAAATGGCCACTACCAAACGTGCAAACCAGAGCTGGTGAAGTACGGCGAAAAGGTGCAACAACTGTTGACCCAAATTCCCTCCTACACTTTGGAAAACATACCGCGTGCGGAAAACAGCAAAGCGGACGCATTAGCCAAGCTCGCTAAAGAACTGGCTGACGAGAATCTCGATAACGTCAGAATTGTGGTACAAAGCCGTCGTGTGCTTTCCCCAGTAGAAATACCTCTGGAATCATCCGAAGAAAAGGTAGCGACTGAGCAGACGACCCTGCAAATAAAAGACCGGGAAAAGGTCGAGGATTGGAGAGAAGTCTTTATAGATTACTTCAAATACCGCCGAACGCCCGAAGATGCATCCTCAAGACATCAGCTTATGAAACGAGCTCTGTCTTTCGCCTTCGTCAATGATACTCTGTACAAGAGGTCGTTTGATTCTCTGTGGTTGAGATGCCTGGGACCTGACGAAGCGGAAAGAGTCGTTCAGGAAGTTCATGATGGACTCTGCGGTTCTTACCAAGCAGGCCCAAAGATGAAGTTGAAGATTAAACGGATGGGTTACTACCGGCCCACGATAATTCTGGATTGTCTCGAATATGCGAAGCAATGCCACTCATGCCAAATCCATGGGGACTTCATCCACCAGCATCCAAATCCACTACATCTAACGGTGTCTAGCTGGCCGTTCGAAATGTGGGGAACTGACATAGTCGGCCCTATCGAACCAGCATTGTCCAGAGGACATCGTTTCATCCTGGTGACGACTGATTACTTCTCCAAATGGGCAGAAGCAGTACCGTTGAGGGAAGTGAAGACGAAGAATATCCTCCATTTCTTCAAGACGCACATCATTTACCGATTCGGAACTCCGCGACGGATCATCTCCGATAACGGGCCAGCCTACAAAAGCCACAAGATCAGTTGCTTCGTGCAGCAGCATAATATAGACTGGAGATATTCCTCAGTTTATAATCCGCGAGCTAACAGTCTAGCTGAGGCCTTCAATAAGACCTTGACAAAGATCATGAAGAAGACGGTGTCTCGAATTAAGAAGGACAGGCACGAGAGACTGCAAGAGGCTCTTTGGGCGTATCGAACTACGTTCAAGACAACCACGAACACAACTCCATACGCGTTGGTATTCGGTACGGAAGCAGTACTCCCCCTCGAGATAGAGTTACCCTCTCTACGAGTGGCAGTCCACTACGAGCTGACGAAAGAAGAAAATGCTCACCTTCGGCTTGAGGAGCTTGATGCCCTTGATGAAACACGGCTCATAGCGCAACAAAATCTGGAAGCTTATAAAGTGAAGATGACGCGCTCATATGAAAGATTGACTCGACCGAGGACATTCCGCCAAGGCGAACTCGTGCTAGTGGTCAAAAGGCCTATGATCCCCAATCGCGCCAAGCGGGGAAAATTGAGCCGAACTATGAAGGCCCTTACATCATAGACAAGGTCTACCAGGGTGGAGCCTATCTACTCATGGATATGCACGGTGAAAGGTCTTTCAGGCCAATAAACGACCGCTTCCTAAAGAAATACTGCGCTTAATGAGCCACGGCCTAGTTCAATGATAGATGACGACGATTATGTCCGCTCGCTATCTTCCTAAGCTCAAACTTTATAAGCAGTAGCCGGCCTTCTCCTGAGCGGACCGAAACGTCTTTAAACTAACAGCGGACCGAAACGTCCTTAAACTAACGCCGGACCGAAACGTCCTTAAACTAATGACGGACGACCGAAACGTCCTTAAACTAATGGTCGACCGAAACGTCCTTAAACTAATAATGGACCACTACGTCCTAAAACTAGCTGTTGACCGAGATGTCGATAAACTACGGTGGAATGAAACATCACAAAGCCGATATAAAAAAAAGATTAAAAAAAATAATAATAAATAAACGGTATGTTCATAAGCAAAATGGGCACGGATGAAAACTCGAAAGGGCTCCGTGAGTAAAAACAGCAGGGCTACCGGCGAGTGTTCGTGAAAACCCGAAAGGGCGCTACCTCGTAAAAAAAAAAAGAGAATAAAAAGAATAAGAAAAAACGGTATGTCCATAAGCAAAATGGGCACGGATGAAAATCCGAAAGGGCTTCGTGAGTAAAAATAGCAGGTCTACCGGCGAGTGTTTGTGAAAACCCGAAAGGACGCAACATCGTTAAAGGACACTTACAGGATCCTCTTGACCTTGTAAGGAGAAACCACCCGCGTGAGATCCTTACGACTCACAAGGGAGCAACACACTCAGGAATCTTCACGATTCCTAAGGAGAAAATACACTTGCGAGATCCTCACGACTCGTAAGGAGAACTCTCTTATGGGACCCTCACGGCTCATAAGATTTGAAAGTCTTAAGTTACAGAGACCTAAACCCGTGCTTAAGCAACCCCCCCACAACATTCGATATTGCCCTACTAGTGGCTCAGCACTGACCCTTGTATACAATCTACGGGCGCGAATAAACATTTCCCTAACCAAGTCCCATCTGTGACTGGGGATATGTTCGCATGGTGAACAACCCTTGTAAGCCCTCTCGACTTACAAGGAGAAAACCCTCTTGTAGGATCCTTACGACTTACAGAGGAACATGCACTTAGGAATCCTCACGATTCCTAAGGAGAAAATACACCTACAAGATCTTCACGACTTGTAGGGAGAGATACCTTTGTGAGACCCTTACGGCTCATGAAGTCAAAAGCCATAGTCGACATGACCTTAACCCTGTTCGCTAAGCCACCTTTGTTCGACATCGACAGAGGCAAATGATGATTTGCTTCTGGCAATATCCCAGTTGTAGCGGTGCTGATGCTGAAATCGGTGTCTAATTTCAGGTTTACGGCGAAAAGCCAGTAGGCCGCACATGCATAATAAACAGCCGAAATGATGGGGCAACTTGCAATAAAAAGCAGCAAGTAAAAACGTATGCATACGAAATAGCCGAAATTATGGGGCAACTCGCAATAAAAAGCAGCGAGTAAAAATAAAATAAACAGCCGAAATGATTGGGCACCGCGAAAAATAACCGAAATGATTGAGCAATCGCGACCTTCCCGATATAAAAGCTGAAATGATAGAGCATCGCGGAAATAAAACAATAAAAAAAATATATGAAACTTTCGCCCTACAGGTGAGATCACATCGATCCCTGTATACAATCTAAGGGCATAAAAAAAGAGGGAACCATACCTTCCCAACAGGCTCTGCCAGAAAGCGAAGCCAAATATCGACGGTTCACCAACAGCCTAGAGACAACCGCGACATTCGTCTCGATACAGCAGACGCAGTGCCAGCAAACGAAGCGAAGATCAAATTCCTAACTTCACGGTTTTGACGGTAACTTATATAAAACCTGAAAGACCGCCACAGATCAGTTCAACCCCGAAGAAACCAGTGTCTTCGGCAAAATCCCTCAATTCAGGGAAACTAGCGTCCTTGATGAGAGCCTCCTGATTCGCGTCGGTCCGCAGAGAAACCAGTGTCTCCGCAGGAATACTCCGATACGTTTCAACCCCGAAGAAACCAGTGTCTTCGGCAAAATCCTTCGACTCAGGGAAACCAGTGTCCTTGACGAGAAAATCCTGATTCGCGTCGACCCGCAGAGAAACTAGCGTCTTTGTAGGAACACCTCGACTCGTTTCAACCCCATGGAAACCAGTGTCCTTGGCAAATACCTCAATTCAGGGAAACTAGCGTCCTTGATGAGAGCCTCCTGATTCGCGTCGGCCCGCAGAGAAACCAGTGTCTCCGCAGGAATACTCTGATTCATTTCAACCCCGAAGAAACCAGTGTCTTCGGTAAAATCCTTCGACTCAGGGAAACCAGTCTCCTTGACGAGAAAATCCTGATTCGCGTCGACTCGCAGAGAAACTAGCGTCTTTGCAGGAACACCTCGACTCGTTTCAACCCCAGGGAAACCAGTGTCCCTGGCAAATACCTCAATTCAGGGAAACTAGCGTCCTTGATGAGAGCCTCCTGATTCGCGTCGGCCCGCAGAGAAACCAGTGTCTCCACAGGAATACTCTGATTCGTTTCAACCCCGAAGAAACCAGTGTCTTCGGCAAAATCCTTCGACTCAGGGAAACCAGTGTCCTTGACGAGAAAATCCTGATTCGTGTCGACCCGCAAAGAAACTAGCGTCTTTGCAGGAACACCTCGACTCGTTTCAACCCCAGGGAAACCAGTGTCTCTGGCAAATACCTCAATTCAGGGAAACTAGCGTCCTTGATGAGAGCCTCCTGATTCGCGTCGGCCCGCAGAGAAACCGGTGTCTCTGCAGGAATACTCCGATTCGTTTCAACCTTGAGGAAACCAGCGTCCTCGGCAAAATACTTCAACTCAGGGAAATTAGTGTCCTTAACAAGAACTGCTCGATTCATCTCGACCCGTGAAGAAATTAGTGTCTTCGTGACGACTTCCCGTTTCGTTTCGACTTGGAAGATAAAGCCTTAAGCAGCAGGGATTAAAAAACTTGTTTCCTAAGCACTGGGATCCTGCAAGTCGGTCTAAAACGGTCTCTTGCATACTATCCACGGGTCTCACTCTCCAAAGTCGAATCTCGACAAAGAGGGAAACAACCGCCTGCGAGTCCTCTCGACTCGTAAGAGGGAAAATTCTCTTATAAGATTCTTACGACTTATAAGAGAAAACGCACTTAGGAATCCACACGATTCCTAAGGAGAAAATCCACCTACGAGATCCTCTCGATCTGTAGGGAGAAAAGTCTCTATGAGACCCTCACGGCTCACAGAATTGAAAAGTCTTAGGCAGCATATCTGAACCAGCGGCCTAAGCCATTGCTATCTTTTGAAGAAACCAAGATGCTTACTCTACTATCTGTCGACCATGTTTATCAAGACAGAATGCTGATAATAAGAGAAAGGGAGAAAGCAAAAGTGCATACAAGACATTGCAAAGAAAAAATGTGTATCTTTATTTATTAATTCAATCAAGTACAAGGTGAATCGTACAAAAGAATAAAGAATGGATACATCTTATTCGAAAAAGAAATTTTTTTTACAAGTATATTGATACAAAGGCAGCTACTGGGAAGGAAGCGTCTTAAATAGCCCTATCAGTTGCTCGCGTACTTCTTTCCATGCCTTCTCCTGATCGGCCGCCACCGCCAGTTCTGCTTCCACTTGAGCCCGCTGCTGCAAGAAGGATGCAAGCTGCTCCCCAGCGGCCTGCTGAGCAGCTTCGCGGCCTGGGGCATCAATCTTCCGCTTCAGTGTTAGCCCATTAGAGATACGCTCCAGAAGGCCCTCAAAGATAGCCTTCACCTGGGCAGCGTTCGCCTCAACCTCAGCGCGCAGACGAGTCGTCTCGTTTGAGGTCTCTTGGTATTCCCTCAGCCTTAAAGCCGCTTCTTGTTCCAAGTGGGGGACGTAAGAAGCGCTTTGCTCGATCCACGCTGCTCGTTGATTGCTGGCTGCTAAGGTCTCGGGAGCAGGGCCCATAAACTCCGATTGATGCAGGCGGACCTCGATTTCCCTGCAGTGATTGACCCAAAGCTCGACGACGCCTCCATCATGAAAATTCACAAGCGCCGCCAACATTGGGTTAACCTACGCAGCGAAATCCGCAGCAGATAGGAGAGAGTCTGCGTCAAGCTCCTCGACATATCCGCTCAGCATGCCCAAGCTCATTACGACATCCTTTGAAGACGGACGTCTCAGGAAGGGGCATGCTGGCATTGTAACGCGAAACTCAAAGGGCGCCGGGATCGGAACGACAGCTGAAAAAAACATAATACGATTAGATGACGGTTCAATAAATACGAAAAAAGTCATCGATGCGATAGTTTACTATACCAACTGCAGCAGGTGCCAAGGCCGGAAGGGCTGGTGGCGCGACCGATCTTTCATCCCCTCCTTCGATTTGTTGCACTGCAATCAGGACGAGAGAAAGTTAGAAATAATTTCATTACTGAAAAAAGAAAGACATCAATTGGAAACTATACTCACCAACGCCACCGGAGGAAGAAGAGAGTTCAGATGGGAAGGAGAAGTGCGGGTGCAACACCTGATAGAGATGATCAAAAAGCACTCCTGAAAAGATGCAATAGTACGACATTAGTACATAAATTATGCGGCTGAAAGATAAAACTAATGGGTTGCAAATCTATACCTTCCAACATCCGCGATGGTACAAGGGAAGGCTGAGAGGTGACCACCGCCAAGGCAGTAGTTGACGGCGCTCTCTCGAGCAATGGAGCATCGGCACTAGCCGCACATGCGTTAAAAACAAGGATAAACTTGTCAAAAAGGATTGCAAGATATGAAAAGGGGACAGTAACTCGAAATTTACCTGATGAACCGCCAGCCGAAACGGAGGCGTTTCCCTCCTCCATCGATACGAGTCCACCTCCTGTGGCCTCATCGCCGGACTCGACAGGGGCTGTTGTCGTACTCGCCCGACCAGGAGACGGTGGAGGACCGTAGACAGGGAGAGCAATAATTGGAGCGTTGCCAGACTCTTGAGAAAGAGCGGCTGGCTTTTTCTCAATGAGTCGTGCCCATCTCACCCGCTACTTCCTCGGGCTCGGCGGTCGCCATTGTCTCGTCCGCCATTACCATGGAGTCACCAGTTTCATATGCTCCGCCCGCCGCTGCCCAAGGCTCAGTTATAGCGGTTGTCTCATTTGCCGCCACCTCAGGCTCGGCATCAACGACCTTCTCTGGTGCAGCTCCCTCAGCTCCCAGCTCAGGTTCAGTGACCCTAGCAACGTTGCCCACCGTCGGCTCGGGTTCAGCCGGTGCCTCTTCCTCTGTCCCTTTAGGTTCGACGGTTTCCGCCTCCCCTTCGATTGGACTTGGCCCTGCAGGACAAGATATATAAGAACCGACAAATTTACAATTCTTACACAAAAATCCTGAAAGATACGTTACCTGAGGTGGACTTATCGTTAGCATCCCGAACTGCACGTGCCACCTGTCTATGAGCCGTGGACAAGGCGACCAGGGGCTCTTCCGAGGGAGTATCAGCACGAGGGATGGTGCTTGGGCCAGCTCCCACGGCCAAAGCAGCCTTGCCTGCCTTCGCTTCGCGCCTTAGCCGTTTTCTCTCCTCCCGAGCTGTTGAGACAGACCTCTTCAAAGCCTCCTTCATTGAGACGTCCTCGTCCGTGAACAGGGATGCCTCCAAATCCTTCAAGGCATCCCTCGTCGAATTGTCGAGTTGAGGCTCTCGCGGCAGCCCCGAAGAGACTGGGACTTCAGTACCGGGCCCGGGAAGAGTCCCCGCATCAGCTGGCGCAGCCCCTGCAAAGAAACAAAGGAAGAAGGTTATGTTGGCCATCAGAAAAGAGGACAAAAAACTTGATAAGGCGATACGTACCAACGCCCATTAAAGCGCGCTTATTTTCCTCCTCCTGGAAGGTTTTCAAAGAAGCAGCGATGGCTTCTTTGGTAGTGACACCTGTTAAAGAATGGGGGAAGGTATTAGTCAAAGTTAATGATAAAAATGCGATAAAATGAAGAAGAATGCCGCTAATGATTACCTGACCGAGCAAGTTTATTCATCATCGCTTCGAGCCTCGCTGATCGCTCAGAAGCCGCAATGGCGGCCGCCAGATCAGTGTCTACGGGGTCTACCGAGAAGCCTTTATTGGTGCCATACTCACTTATACCTTCGGTAAGAGGGGCCTGAGGCTCTAAACCGAGGATCGCGTCGAAAGAGAGGAGCGACTTCTTCTTCCTCTTCTGCCCACCAGCCCTGGGTGCACCTGAGATCGACTTGCGCTTTGCAGGCACCCTGGGGCGGCGGGTCCCGATATCCGTGCCTACGCCGGACTCCGGCGAAACCACATCTATTGTCTCCACTGGAGCACAGGGCGCTGGTGGTGCATCCGCAATACCACGGAGCGGCAGTCCGCACGGAGGGCTCAACACGCGCGGTGGCACGGTTCCGGCATCTTTCAGCGGAGGAATGACCGGCGTCCTTGGCTTCAAAGGAGCCTTGCGATCGCCGCCGGGAGGCGCACCCTTGCGGTCAACCAGCATGCACTTCTCCATAAGGATAACCGGACCCATTGCATGTGCGTACCAAGCCACGTACACGTTGAGCACCTTGGGGATGCAGCTCGGCTCGCTGATGAAGAAATAGGAACCCGTGTTAAGCCGCATGACATGGTGCATTGCATTCCTTATCCCCTCTCGGCTGGCCACGGGCTTTTCCAAGAAAGCTTCCATCGGGATCCCCTGGTGATAGCTCGATTGCTGAGCGAACCGGTGAGGGTTATACCTCATGAAGAGTGCCGTCTCATTCTGCCTAAACACCAGGTAGCCCGGCCGAATAGAGTAGAGGTGGAGGATCTCCCGAGCTTTCAATATGGAGGCTCCGACCTTAAAATCATCGCGCAGTGGCACTACCGACTTGGTGGTCTCTGAGCCTATGGTTATGACTTTATCCAAAAAAGAAACCTTCGCTCCGACCAAGTGTGGACGATGGAGCAACCCCCTAGCCTCCCGCGGAGGTGCAACCACGATCGAAGCGCTGACCAACCGCATGACTCTTGGGAGTCTGCACTTCTCAAAAAACGGAGGGATCTTATAGGCGCCGAACACCCCGTGCACATGCATTTCCATCCAAGAGGTGAAGTAGTGCATCGGGAAGTTAGCAGGCTGCACCCCAGGCTCATTAGCATCCGCCGCTATGCTAAGTCCATTATAAAGGTGAGCCAGCCCAGCGATTCCTACTGTCAACTGCAGACCAGCCACCATCCGATGCGCTGGGTAGAAAACAGATGGCCGCATGTGGCGCGGGTGCATGGGGAGCGCAAAGCTACACAGACACAATCCCAGGGACCCTACAAAAAAGGTCTCCTCATCCATGCCCGGGACGGCGATTTCTGACAAGGGCATGACGGCGGCGCCGGGGAGATAAAAGTCCTTGTGATCATCCTTCGATGTGGGTCGGCGGTCTAAGCCGAAGCCAAAAGGGTCATCAAGCTGGACGAACTTCTCGCTCCGCTCCGATAGGAACTCCGGTCGAATGAAGCGGGCGATAAAATCTGCGAAACTGACTCTCCGGATGCCCGATTCCAGATAGAGCCCTTCAAAGATCTCCAGCACCTTCACCAAGCCCGGAAACTGGTGCTGAATAGCGTTCTCCGGCGTCAGATCAAACACCAGCGGCTTGGTGGCAAAGACGTATTCGTCAGGAGGAAGCAGCTCCTCGTAATGCTCCCCCCTCATCGGCAGACCCGAGATTTCAGCAAACTCCTCCAAGGAGATAAAGACTTCCCGGTCCGTCATTAGGAAGGTGTGGGTGGGGATATTCCATTGCTCGATAAAAGCCTTAATCCACCACGTTGGAGGAGAGGGATACTCAAAGAGCGAGACGTAGATGGCCGAATACAAACCAATCTTCATCAGATGAGTTCTCTTCGCTGATAAGATGTACCGGGCCCACTGCAAATATCCGGCGGGCGGTCGCGGGATCAATCCAATGTTATAGGCCTGTCCCCAAGGGCGTACTTCACCCTGACAGATTCACCTCCCCAAAATATCTATTTCCGGCGGCGGCTGCATGGGAATAGCCCCAATTATAGGCTGGAGGAGGTCATCCGAATTCCAATTTTTGACCTCCACGGCATACTTCACCGGGGGTTCATCCGCATAGGGGATCGAAAATATGGGCTCGGACGGCGTAGCGGAATCGAAGCTTCGGCGACCCTGGATGATCTCGTTATACCACCTACCCCATAGGTGAAGGTTCTTGTGCTCGGGGTCATGATCCTTGATGAGAGTGAGCAGCTCTCGGTCCACTGGTGCCTGAGGAAATCCTCCCTCCGAGCGAACAAACGGGAATGATAAGTCAGCAGGCATGTTTCCTGTGGAGAGACAAAAATTGGCCGTCAGTGTTGTAATTCCAATGCTTGGCATTTTAAAAATTTACACCACACTGCAATGCAGTGGGTAGGGGACCAAATGGGGACCCATAAAATCTAGATGACAGTGCATCATTTGATAAGACAGCCCCATCATTGGATGAGACTGTCAATTAGTGAAGAGATCCCAAGAGAATATTCTCATTAATAGGAAATCCCTAGAGACAAGAAGAAAAATCTCCTCTTTCAGAGCAAAGCTCTATCACAGAGTGACATTTGTCAAACTCTGGTCTCAAGGGAATAAAAATTTCCTAAAAAGAGCCTAGCTCTGTAAAAATGATGGAAAGATCCATCAAAAGAAAATTTTAACTCCTAAAGATTAAAAATTTGGGATCTTAAAGATCCATGAAAACTCTCTGGAGTTCTTCATTTTCAGATAAAAAAGAAAAAGAACTACATTTGATCCATGAGCAAAGCTCTGTTCATGGGTTAAAACCCATGAACAAGATCTCTGTAGATCTATGGACTTTTGAGAGCAAGGCACTGTTGATGAAACCCCAAAGGGGTTTTCTTTAGATCAAAGATCTATGAGAGCAAGGCTCTGTTAATTAAATTAAATTAAATTTAATTTAATTTTACCTAAGATGATTCTAGGTTCTGAACTGTGAAGTTTTTGGGAAGAAACGAGAGCAAGGCTTTGAAAATTCAAGTTCTTGAAAAATGGTAAAACATTTTCTAAGGACCAAGGGTCCTATTTATAGGCCCTTCAACTCACCCGTTGATCCAATGGCTAAGATCTTGCCACCGCTGCACTCACGTGCGCGCCACGTGAGCGCAACGGTGGGGGGCATTTGTTTCCCCCAATCAGAGTAAAGCTCTGTTTGAATTTCAAAAATTCAAAAATTGAAGCAACGCTTCAAATCCCATGCGCTGCGCGCAACGCGCCACGTGTCAGAAGTTGATACGTCATCGCAGCGTCCAAGGCAGCGCGCCCAATCAGAGCAAGGCTCTATTTAAAATAAAAATTAAAGGAAGCAACGCTTCAGTTGCGCAAGCGCTGCGCTGCGCGGCACGTGTCAGCGCAGTTGCGCAAGCGCTGCGCTGCGCGACAAGTGTCAGCGCAGTTGCGCAAGCGCGGTTGCGCAAGCGCAGTGCACTGCGTGACACGTGTCAAGCGCTGGGGCGTTTGCGCCAAACAGAATTAAAATTCCAGTAAGATCTTTCTGTTCTTGTTAAAACAAGAAGAAGGTCTTCTGTAAAACAGAAGCTCTTGGATCAAAGATCCAACGGTGGGGAAAATTCCCCAAATCACTCAGAGAAGGATCTCTTTAACAAATTTAACAAATTAATGGGCACTATATAAAGGCCCCTAGACCCCAATTCAAAGGGGATCAACTTCGACATCATCATCAAGATTGTGAGAAAAACTCAAGAAAAAAAAAGAAAAAGGTAAAAACCTTTATAAAAGAGAAGAATTTCTTCTGAATAGATCATTGATTTAAGAACAAGATCAATGATCTTCAATAAAAAATAAATAATAATAGTGCCTTGCACTTTTTTTATGAACCATTGGTTCTGTAATCTTAAAGATTCCTCTCTTAAATCCAAAATTAGATTAAGTTATTGAAACAGTGCCTTGCACTTGCAAAAATTGCACTGTTGCGCTTCTGGGTTGGCGCAAGCCACCAGAGAGCGCCACGTGTCAGCGGCGCAACAGCACAGCGCACTGCGCTGTTGCGCTTGCGCTCACCAGAGCGTGACACGTGTCACCTCCACATGCGCTTGAGCTCAATAATTGGCGCAAAGCGCCTGACAAGCCAATGTCAGACAATTAATGCACTGCATTATTTACAGAAGGGCCAAGCCCAATTAAAAAAGGCCTAACATGCCAAATTAAAGGCAATGCATTATTTTAAAGAAGGGCAGAGCCCAAACAGATGATGCGCATCATTTAAAAGGGACAGGGCCCAAATCAAAAAGGCCTAGCAGGCCAAAATAAAATGCAGTGCATTATTAAACAGGGGCAAAGCCCTAGCACAAGCCTAATAGGCTAAAGATAAAAACGTTGAATATTCTCAACTGGACTTAGCCCAATCATGGCCGTAAGTCCTCAAAATTAAATTGACTGAGCAAGACTGCTCTCTTAAATCAATTTACATCCGGTTCAAGGGTACATCTCCGAACTCCTCTGACACCTATCGTTGTAATCCTTCAACGACGTCAGAGAGGTGACGGGTCCCGACAACCACACATCAACACGGACTGTGGGGTCCTTAAACCCATGGACTTATGCATCCTTAAACTAATGGACTAATGCATCCTTAAACTAATGGACTAATGCATCCTTAAACACAATCATATGGACTGGGGGGTCCTTAAACCCATGGACTTATGCGTCCTTAAACTAATGGACTAATGCGTCCTTAAACACACCCATATAGACTACCGGGTCCTTAAACCCATGGACTAATGCGTCCTTAAACTAATATCCTTCTCTAAAACGGGAACAATGGACCCCTATGTCCCTAAACTGGAAATGGACCACCATGTCCCTAAACTGAAACATGGACCACCATGTCCCTAAACTGGAACATGGACCTCTATGTCCCTAAACTGGCAATGGACCGCAATGTCCTTAAACTACCTATGGACCACTATGTCCCTAAACTGGAACAATAGAGCCCCCAAACGCTCTTTCTGTCAGATCTAAACGATCCCATTTAATTTGATCTTAGCCTCAAATCCGGCTAACGTATCCTTAAACATTCAATCGGACTGCATATTCCCTAATCAACTTTGGTTCAAGGGTACATCTCCGAACTCCTCTGACACCTGTCATTGTAATCCTTCAACGTCGTCAGAGAGGTGACGGGTCCCGACGGCCATATATTAGATGGACCACTACGTCCTTAAACTGGAACATTAGAACCCCTAAATGCTCTTTCCGTTCAGTCGATCTTAGTCTCAAATCAGACTAGCGTATCCTTAACGAGCGTTTAAGTTGATCTTAGCCTCAACATGGCTAACGCATCCTTAAACTAAAACACCCAACCCAAATCTAAGTAAATACGGATTTGGACTAATCCACGTCCTACGGACGACGGCATAACTTAGTCTCCGTATACAATCCACTGGCATCCACAAACAAAACAAACACACACGACACGAAGTGAAATTTTTGGAGAAGGAGAAAGTGGTTACCGCGAAGCAGTAGCGTAATTAACTGCAGGGGCTTGCGCCTGCAGGGAAGAGCGTCCCCACAATCAAAAACCCCTCAAGCGAAGGGGAATCTGACGAAGTCTTCTACATTGACCGCATTCGTCTAAACCTCCGATATACGGTGCCATAAATCAACTTGGCATCTTCAGAGAGGTAGACGGATAAAACCAATTAGCATCTGCCCCGAATTTTAGGCAAGACGTCTTCATGTCGTCTTGGCTGTATTTCAGAGGGGAACAATTCCTAGTAATGCCTCTTCTACTATCCAGATTCATGACAGTAACCGTATATTTCCTTGCCCTCACTCCAATCCCTTTATATGTCTTTACTTCTTACCTTCTGTACACCATACGTAGGCTAATTGGTTTTCTTCCTTCCCTACCTTTCGGCACCAGCTTAAGGTTTGGAAGAAGACTATCTAATAAGAATAATAGATGTACTCTCATAATACTAGGAGCCCTCGCAACCTGAGAGAAGATAAAGTAGAAAAGACAACCGAATAATCCTATTCAATTTCTCCATAACCGGAAACCATTCTCGAACAAAAATAAGTTTCTTCGAGTTCGTATATAACTATACGATGGAATATCTAAGCAATATCGATCTTCGTAGTGATACGGAGTGTTCTGGAGAAATGCAAAGGGGAAGTAGGAATGGCAGGGATATACGCGGCTTCATCGTGAATGATAGTAGTCGCAATTTCCTTTGCCCTCACTCTAATCCCTTTATATATCTTTACTTATTACCTTCTGTACACCACATTTAGGCTAATTGGTTTTCTTCCTTCCCTACCTTCGGCACCTGCATATGGTTTAGAAGAAGACTATCCAATAAGCGTAATAGGTATACTCTCCTAATGCTATGAGCTCTTGCAACCTGAGAGAAGGGAAAAAGAAATGACAACCGAATAATCTTATTCAATTTCTCCAGAACCGAAATCCATCCTCAAACAGAAACAAGTTTCTTTAAGTTCGTATATAATTATACGATAGAATATCCAAGCAATATGGATCTTCGTGGTGATACGGAGTATTCTGGAAAAATGCAAAGGGAAAGTAGGAGCGGCAGGGATATATGCGACTTAATGACAATCTAAAATCCAAAGTGTTTTAAGAAGGTTCATGAGTTTTAGTTTAGGGTCTGGTCATGGTCGCTGCCAAAGAGAGAGAGAAAAGAAATACTCAGCGTGCACTCTAACCTAGATTAGATTGTTTAATCACTTTATCTAATCAGGATGGCTCCCACTATTTCCTCGAACTCTCCTTCAAACCCTAAAAGGAGAATTATTCGGGATCATCTGAAAATCATCCGAGGAGTAACACCTACTCATCAGTGGGAATCGGGATCCAACTATCATTGCATGATAACTTGATGGAAGCCACTCAAGTCACCACACTCCAGAAGGTATGCGCATGCCTAGAAAGTTTCATGTATATTTGAAACTCCCGATGTGGTTTTTTCCCCAAGCGCTTATGACCTTGACTTTGGCCAACAAATCATAATACGCAAGTTAAGTTCTACCCGTCATTATCCAGATTGATTTAGACCCACCCGCACACACCCTTGACTATGGCCAACAAAGTGGTACGACAGTTCTAAACCAATGCATTTATCTATGCTACGGATAAGCAACACACAGCTACCATTCACGATGTCTTGACTTTGGCCAACAAACACCGCATGTATACTATGTGCTACTTATTCGAAATGACGGAGGGTTACGGCTTGTTTTTGGCGAAAGACCTTTAACGTAATGAACTTGATATCGCTGAAGAAACTCGAGTGGTTTTACAAATATATAGTTACGTAAACTTTTGCTAAAGAGGTCACTCCCTGTGAAGGGATCTCGGCTCTTTCCTCATCGAATGAGGTGCAGGATATTCCTAACTAAATACCACGATGTAAAGCAAAAAAATCGACTATAGTGAAGTTATTACAAAGACGCAAACTTTTGCCCAAGAGGTCACTCCACATGAAGGGATCTCAGCTCTTGCCTCGTCGAATGAGGTGCTGGATATTCAAAACCGAATACCGCTGTGCAAAGCAAAAGAAAACATCTGTAATGTCGGTTTTTTAAAAACTTGGTTCCAACAATGTCATTTATGTTTATTTTTCCTTGCATTAATCAGAATTAATGCAGTCTCACTAATTAATCCATATCACACCAGAAAAGAACGAAAATACAATATACGTATATGCCATCCGCATTCGCCACGGGTCCCCATCATGCACTGTTAAGTTACTTAACTAACGGTAGAGCGGGGGCTGGACTAGCGCGGATGCAAAAACATATACAACATCTACTAGTATATATAAATATATATATATATATATAACATTCGTCCCAGGCATGATATATATAAGCAACATCACAGAAGAGCGATAAGCATCACAGAATAATGGATAATCTCGGAGCCCCGGGTTTCATTTGAGCTGCAAATGAAACCCGACGTTTCACGGTCGTGTGGATAGCCTGTGCAATGTATAACCAATACCCCTATGAGTGCGGCAAGTTACCTGCCTATCCCAAAAGTGAGGCAACCCCAATCAACAAAGTGAATGGGCCACCCAGCACTTCACAGAATCCGGTAATTTGAGCACCCTACCATGGGTCATCCTATACCCCCTATGAGTGCGGCAAATAGCCCGCCAATTCTAGAGTAAGGCCCATTCCGTCTCAACGCCATGAGATGTGGGTCTGTTGCCCTCTAGAACTCGGCTACTCGAGCACTCCACCACGGGGTAATCCTAGTACAAAAAAGAAAAGTATATATACAATGGCGATATCGACCTCAACCCAGTCGTGCCCCAATAAAAGAATATACAATCTGGCATAAACGGCTGTCTACATGTCGGACGTTCGCCCAGCAAAAAAGAATATTCAAAGGAATCTGAACTATACTACTACCAAAAGTATATACTAGTCTACTCCGGAGTATCGATGCCCAGTCTCGACACTCCCTCGACTAGGAACATTTAAGGATGTGCTTATAGACCATCCATCTCCCGCGTATATGATCGCCATCATAATGTTGGTAGTCAAGTAAGAATCCTATGGGCTCTATCAACATATAATAGTGATCTGTAATACCACATAATCCATGTACATGATGATAGAAACAAACCAGATAGCATACTATCATTTTGAGTAAAACTGTTCTACCCGTATAGGTCCTCCCTCAATCATCACAATCGAGTGCATGCGATTACAATAATTGACTTGAGGGCACTATAGCCAACAATAAGAAACATACTGTAGGGTGTTTTTCATCATCCCATTGAGATGGAAATACGCTCCACTTGTCAGGCATACTACAGACTCCCCCTGCCTAAGGTAGGCCGGGGTTTATTGATTGTGGGGATCCGAATCTCTGGCAGCCGCGGACTAAGCTGCCGTTAATTACCCTTCGCCTTTGAAGTGAAAGAATCTCCGATTAACGGGTCAACTAGTCATGCGAACTCATTGTGCAGTGCTTGTGTGTATATTTTTGGACGTATGGGGGCCCCACAGAGTTTACGGGGAAGGTATTTTTAGTGTGAAGCATGTGGGAAAAGAGGGGTAAGAAGCGTCCTAAGGACGCGTGGATGCTAGGCGCCTGCGGGCCACGTGAGAGGCGGGTGGGCGATGGGCGCCAGCGCCTCACGCGCCCGGCACGTGGGCGCTGGGCGTCCGCGGGCCACGTGAGAGGCGCGTGGGCGCGGGGAGCCAACGCCTCATGCGCCCGGCACGTGGGCACTGAGCGCCAGAGCCTCACATGCCCGGCACATGATCAGGAGTTAAACTCTTGCAGAAAAAAGGGGTTCAGCCCCGGGATTAGGAGTTAAACTCCTGAAAAGATCTTGAGTAGAGTTAAACTCCCAAAAGAGTTTTATTTGTGGAGTTAAACTCCAAAAGATTTTGAATGGAGTTAAACTCCTAAAAGAATTTTATTTTTGGAGTTAAACTCCCAAACATTTTGACAAATGGTGTTGAACTCTCAGAAATCTTTGAAGATGATCAAAGGGGGCCCCTTTCTTCTCCCCTGAGCCCTGGATCCACTCCTAATCCTCGGATCTTCTCCAAAGTGGGATTTTTTTGAGATGGGTCGCCTTCTTCCTCCTCTCTGTTGGCTGGATTTTGGAGAAAAGGAGGCGAGACTTAAAAATCTCCCCTTTAAGAGATTTGATGGGAGATTTGAGCTCTCCTTCATGGGTTTTATGGTGAAAAAATATTTCTTTTTAGAAAAGGAAGAGTTAAATTCTTGGCTTAATTCAGAAAAGAGAAAGTGGTTTAGAACCTTAGGGAAGGAGAAGGAGGCACAAATCTTAGTTTTTTGTGGGGAATCAATTATTGTCCTTTATTTCATCATCATGTTGCTTTATATAGGCTAACAAGTTTATACATAACCCTTTGGGCTTTACAAAATGGCATTTTACCCATCTCATACCTCATGTGCTTATTTCTTTTGCACATGGGCTATGGGCTTTACAAAAAATTGGCTTTATGCCCATTTTTCTTATATTTATTCATAAAAATTACATTATTTATTACATAATTTTTTTCTTAGCATAGGAGGGGCGGCCTCTTCATGTTCGGGTCCGTCTTGGGCATAGGCCCACTTGACTTGGGCTTGGGCCGGCTTACTTGGGGTTGACTTTGACTTGGTCAACCGGGATGTAATTTCTGACCCTAAAAAAGTGCCCCCCCCATCAATAAATGCACACCGCGTATATGGTTGTGTGCATGAAATTGATGGATCTTGGAGTTAGACTTTGAGGTGGAACATCATTCCGGGAGCATAATTCCGGGGATCGGAGTACAATTCCGAGGATCGAAGCATAATTCCGGGATTGGAGCATCATTCCGAAGAGCGGAGCATGATTCAAGGGATCGGAGCATAATTCTAAAGAGCGGAGCATGATTCTAGGGATCGGAGCATAATTCCGACGAGCAGAGCATAATTCCGAAGGGGGGATATATTCTGAGACTAAACATATTTTCGACGTAGGGTTCGGGGCGAAGTATAATTTCGACATGGGACAAGTGTATCCTGGGGTGAAGATTAATTCCGCCGCAAGGATTGTTGGTTGACTTGTTTCCGAGTCGAAGCATAATTCCAACGGGGAGGTCATTGGTTGACTTGATTTCGAGTCGAAGCATAATTCCGACGGGAAGGTCATTGGTTGACTTGATTTCAAGTCGAAGCATAATTCTGACGGGGAGATCGTTGCTTCCCTTTTCCAACTTGGTCAGTCGGTGCTGCCATTTTAGCGACGTGGACGGTCGGTACTGGATTTGACTTTCTCTGCTTCTTGCGGTGTCAGGGATTGGATTTGACTTGCTCATCTTTTTGCGGTGTCAGGGTTGAAGTTGACTTGCTCCGCTTTCTGCGGTGTCGGGATTTGATTTGACTTGCTCCGCTTTCTGTGGTGTCAGGGTTAAATTTGAATTGCTCTGCTTTTTGCAGTGTTAGGGTTGAAGTTGAATTGATCTGCTTTTTGTGGTGTCGGGATTTGATTTGACTTGCTCCGCTTTCTGCGGTGTCAGGGTTGAATTTGACTTGCTTCACTTTCTGCGGTGTCACGGTTGAAGTTGACTTACTCCGCTTTCCGTGGTGTCGGGATTCGACTTGTTTCCGAGGTGGAGCTTGATTCCTTCAGGGAGGTCATTGGTTGTCTTGCTGATTTGATATGATTTGGGTTGACATCAGCATCACTACACTGGAATATGGTACTAGGAGCAAATCATCATTTGCCATGAGAGGATTTGAGGATTTTGTTTTTGGTTTGGCATCAGCACCGCTACACTGGAATATGGTAACAGGAGCAACTCATTATCTGCCGTGAGGGGATTTCCCTCGTTCCCAGTTTAACGACTTAGAGGTCATATGTTCCCAGTTTAAAGACTTAGGGGTATATTGGATCGAAAGTTTGGAATTTTGGGGTTGGAGTCGATATTAACGTTTCTAACACTGAAGCACAGGTGCCAGGAGCAATTCATCATTTGCCTTTGCCTGTCGGTGAGCGATGGCTTAGGAGACAGGTTTAGGTCCCTATCACCTATGGCTTTTCAATTTTAAGAGTCGTAAGGGTCCTATGAAAGCATTTTCTCCTTACGAGTCGAAAGGATCTCGTAGGTGTACTTTCTCATTAAGAGTCATGCGGATTCCCAAGTGTGTTTTCCTTTATGAGTCGTAAGGATCCCACGAAGGTTTTTTCTTACGAGACATGAGGATTCCGTAAGTTTTGTTCTCCTCATGTATCGTGAGGACACATGAGTGGGTCGTCCCAAATGGAGTATAATTCCTAGGGCGGAGACCGGCCGCGTGACTGGTGATTGCGGTGGGTCATGGGTTTGATAAGAATTATTTGAGCCCGTGAATTGTATACGGTAGTCAACTTGGAGACCAACCGTAGGGTTGGGAGAATTTTGGGAAATTGGATTTTGGTTGGCGTCTGCAACGCTGCACTGGAATATGGTACAAAGAGCGACTCATCATTCGCCGTTTGGAGGTTCGGGGATTTGGAATTTGGCTGGCGTCTGCATCGCTGCACTGGAATATGGTACCAGGAGCGACTCATTATTCACCATCAGTGGATTTGGATTTTGGTTGGCGTCTGCATCGCTACACTGAATATAGTACAAGGAGCGACTCATCATTCGCCATTTGGCAATTTGGATTTTGATTGGCGTCTGCATCGCTGCACTGGAATATGGTACCAGGAGCGACTCATCATTCGCAATTTGGAGGTTTTTTTACTGCTATTGCTCTATAATTTCAGCTTTTCTTATCGTGAAGGTCGCGATTGCCCTATCATTTCGGCTATTTATTCGTGGTTGCCCCATCATTTCATCGTTATTTTCATCTTTCTTTTACTCACTAATTTTTATTGCGAGTTGCCCCATCATTTCGGCTTTTTTACACTCTCAGTTTAACAACCTAGCGGTTGAATGTTCCCAGTTTAACGACGTGGTGGTCAAATGTTCCCAGTTTAACGACGCGGTGGTCAACTGTTCCTAGTTTAACGACGTAGTGGTCAACTATTGGAGCCTGGGATCAATTCTGCAGGAACTACGGGCTCCTTTGGCTTTATTGCATAAGCAGGCTCTTCGTCATCTAGACCGAGCCGGTGTTGGATGGAAACAACCACGTCATCGTCATGGCTATAAGACGTAGGAGGACTTGTTCCTCTAGGCTCCATCATATAGACCGTATGGGTTATGTACATGTCTATCGCTTCTTCGTTGGCAATGATGCTCGTTTGGCTCTTAGCTTTTTTCCTTGGTCTGCTCTTTTCAAAAAAAGGTAGATGTATGAGAGAATCAGGTTCCTGAAGGGCTTCGGTCTCCGTTTGTATGAAATTGGCGGTCACAGCTTGACTGTTTGTTAACACGCTTTTAGACAATTCTATCTCTCCTGCCTTATATTGCTTTTCGACATAATCTTTGAAGGCGAAGCAGTTTTCAATGTCATGACCTATCACTCTGTAATAGGGGTAATATTTAGGGTCGTCGGTCATATTCGCTTCTTGAGTTCTTTTTGATTCTGGCAATTATAAACCGTTTCTTAGGGCATCATTGAATATTTTACGGACTTTGTCCCTTCTGAAGGAATAAACCTTATCCAGCTTCTCTTTCAGTGGAGATTCTCCTCCCTCTCCGAACACTGGCTTCCGAGGCTGGTTGACATTTGGCCTACTTGTCCCCTGTCTATTTCGATCAGCCGAAGTGTTAAACGATTCAGCATCGTCGAAATTTTTGCCTTTGCGATTATCGTCCTTTCGGTTTCTCCAGGATTTATTGTTATTTTGGAAATCTGATGAAGAATCCTGCTTTGAGCGTTCCAACATTTGAACTTTCTTGGTCCGCTCTTAGAACGTCTTGAGACATGCGGTGCATAGAAAAAGATTCATCTAGGTACCGAGATTTCCAATGAGGAGATTGACGGATTGGTCTTGTTCCAATGGTGGCTTACATACGACGAAGAGATTGCTCCATCAAGTTATAAAATCCGTGCTTTTTTCATTGTTCTTTAGCTTAGTCCTTACAAGGTCGGCAATGGTGATCTTATCACTGACACTCATGAACCCTTGTCGAAACAGAGATTCTATTTGGACGAATGTAGTAACCGAGCCATCCGGTATACTCGCGTACCAGTCGAAAGCGACATCGATTAAGCTATTAACGGATTGGTGGAGGAGAACCGCATCATTGCCCCCAGTATTACCGCATAAGGCTTTAAAGTAGGCGATGTGCCGATTCGCATTTCCCGTCCCATCAAATCTTTCAAATTTGGGGATGACATAACCGCTAGGAAACTCTACCAGATCATACTGAGCAGGATATGGTCTCCCGCTACTGCTAACATCCTTTTGTGCTTCGGCTTCGGCTACAAATGTTTTGACTTTGTTGGCAACCAAATCCATGATTTGATCTTGAGTTAGCGGGTTGCTGTCATCGGTAGCCAAGACATTTCTCGAGATAGGATGCGACCGACTTTCATGCGGTCCGCCCACCTTTGGATTTGAGGGAATAGGCGTCGACTGCCTCGAGACACTGTTTCCCGGTTCATGAGCAGAGCCATGTGCTTGATTGGGCGGCTGAGAGGCAACTTGGGCCGTGAGCTGTAAGACGACATTTGTCAAGTCGTCAATCTTCGAGTAGATCTTGGCTATCTCCCTGTCTTTGTTTCTGAGCTGATTTTGGAGCTCTTGGAGATGTTGCTGCTCTGCGGTCTTCGGACGGAAGATTGGCTCCCCTTCGCTTTCCGAGCCCGACTCCTCCTGAACCGAGGGATCTCTCTGCTTATCAGCTTCACTGGAAGGGTTTTTATTACCTTCTAGAGGAGGCTGGTCTTGGGAAGTGGCAGCCATATTCACACCGGATTGGATTTGAGATGTTGTGGCCCCATCCTTGCTCTTGCTGCAAAGGTTATCACTGGGACGCGTGCCCGCCATGTAGACAGTGTGGACCACATATCCAACTATCTCTTAATCTTTGGCGGCTGACTTTTCGAACCGTCGTCGTAGCCTTCCTCTTCTGGAAAGGATAGGCGACTGAAGACGGTTGTCCTAACTGGGTCCTTGGGTGGCGCTGTTTGAATCGCAGCTTTCTTGACTCTTGCAGTCATGGGATTCTTTTGAACCAATTTCAGCGGTTCAAAAGAGTTAGTGAGCTTCACAGCTGATTCAGCTGTTATTGCGGGGTAACTCTGTTCTTGGAACCTCATAAAGTTCATTCTAGCAGGAGCCCTAGCCATTTTGTTGGCTCTGTATCTAAGCTTTTTTTTTTCTTAGCTTCTCAATTTTGAGGGCTAGATGGGCATCCGTTTTCCGGGAAGCTGCCGTGAATCGATTGACGGAGAGCTTAGAGAAGATACTCGATCGAGCAGTTGTCAGGGTCACCGTTGGAGCTTGCTCGAGATGCCTTATTACTTTATTGGTGTTGATGGCCTTGCCCCCAGCTGGGGCCAAGCAAAGTCGTTCAAACACCGACTTGTGTTTAGGTAGTAGTGCCCTCGAGATCACCATATTCGGCCTCTTACCTTTCGAGGTCGATCTGTCTGTTGCCGGAGCTTGAGGAGCTGGGATAGCGTTAGCTGGCACGAACAGAATAGAGCTAAATGGTAGCAGCGGCTCCTCCCACTGTCTCCCGAGACTGGCCGGGAGGATCGTCCTGGCGTCCATCATCATCGTGTAGGAGATGGGAGCTATGTTGAGAGCTGAGCTTATCCTTGGAGATATTTTGTTGTGTCCGAAGATTGCAATTGGAAAATGTTAACCTGCACAAAGAATCGTGATTTCAGTACAGGAAATCGATATATATATATATATATATTGACTGAGTTCGCATGAATGTTTAACCCGAAATATGGGAGGAAAGATAGGTCCCACCAGGCGTGCCAGAATCTTTAGGGTGTTTTTCGTCACCCCATTGAGATGGGAATACGCGCCGCTTGATAGACGTACTAAAGTCTCCCCCTGCCTAAGTTAGGCCGGAGTTTATTAATTATGGGGATCCGAATCTCCGCCAGCCGCGGACTAAGCTGCCGTTAATTATCCTTCGCGAAGGAACCTCCGATTGACGGGTCAACTTGTCATGCGAACTCAATGGATTTTTTTATAACGGGAAAGGTATTTTTAGTATGGAGCATATGGGAAAAGAGGGGTGAGAATCGTCCTAAGGACGTATGCGTGGTGCGTGGGCGCTGAGCGCCCGCGGGCCACATGAGAGGCGCGTGGGCGCTGGGTGACCGCGGGCCACGTGAGAGGCGCATGGGCGCTGGGAGCCAGTGCCTCACGCGCCCGGCATATGGACGTTGGACACCAGCGCCTCATGCGCCCGGCACGTGGACACTAGGCGTCAGTGCCTCACGTGCCCGGTACGTGATCAGGAGTTAAACTCCTGCAGAAAAAGAGACTTAGCCCCGGGATTAGGAGTTAAAATCCCGAAAGGATCTTGAGTGGAGTTAAAGTCCCAAAAGAGTTTTATTTGTGGAGTTAAACTCTAAAAGATTTTGAATGGAGTTAAACTCCTAAAATAATTTTATTTATGGAGTTAAACTCCCAAAGATTTTGACAAATACAGTTGAACACCCAGAAATCTTTGAAAATGATCAAAGGGGACCCCTTTCTTCTCCCCTGAGCCCGGAATCCTCTCCTAAGCCTCGAATCTTCCCCAAAATGGGATTTTTGGAGATGGGTCTCCTTCTTCCTCCTCTCTGTTGGTTGGATCTTGGAGAAAAGGGGGTGAGACTTAAAAATCTCCCTTTTAAGAGATTTGATGGGAGATCTGAGCTCTCCTTCGTGGGTTTTATGGTAAAAATATATTTCTTTTTAGAAAACGAAGAGTTAAACTCTTGGTTTAATTCAAAAAAGAGAAGGAGGTTTAGAACCTTAGGGAAGGGGAAGGAGGCACAAACCCTAGTTTTTTGAGGGGAAACAATTATTGTCTTTTATTTCATTATCTTTTTGCCTTTTATAAGCTAACAAGTTTACACATAGCCCCTTAAGCTTTACAAAATGACATTTTTCCCATCTCATACCTCATGTGCTTATTTCTTTTGCACATGAGCCATGGGCTTTATAAAAATTTGGCTTTATGCCCATTTTCCTTACATTTATTCATAAAAATTACATTATTTATTACATAATTTTCTTCTTGGCATGGGAGGGGCGGCCTCTTCATGTTCGGGTCCGACTTGGGCATGGGCCCGCTTATTTGGGGTTGACTTTGACTTTGACTTTGACTTGGTCAACCGGAGTGTAATTTCTGACCCCAACACGTACCGGCAAGCCCCTATGAATCCGAGTAGTTTGTCCTGCAAGAAAACCATGGCACAATGCGGGTGAGCTGCCAACTCGTGAGTAGAAGATATCATCGGATAGAAATCGAATGCATAACGATCTATCTAGGTCATACTGTAATATACTATTATACTATGAGGTAACAAAAGCGAACACGTATATATATAATATCGTGTCTGTATCAATATGGGATAACACGTCATCCATAGCATAAGTATATATATCATCCAATGAGTGTCCATCAACAACACTCAAAATCATCATAAAATACTGAGTGTCCAGTATCGACATTCAAAATCCTCATAAATCCCGTGTTCGGTATCGACACGTAAAATCCTCATATCTCAGGCGTCGTCTCTCGGATCAGCCCTCTCTCAGGTGCCGTCTCATCAAATCGACCCCCATATCCATCTGTATTATATCACTCCGGTTGGTATCCTCCGGATATCCGCCGAGTCCTATAATGTCACCGGTAGGCAGTGTTCCCAGCTAGGATCAATGCCTTTCTATACGATCTTCTTGCCTCTGGGTACCGTACCGGGTCCACCATGTATCCGCAGATGGTGACTCCTCATTCCTCGAATCGGATAATACTCATAGCTCAGAATCGAGAAAACTCATGGTGGACACCAAAATATCGTATTAAGAGAAAACCGCATTTTAAAAACTTTCACAAGTTTTATAAAATCGTATCCGCGGTTTCTCATATTTCAGAAATCCCAAGAAAATATTGTCTAAAAAACATAGCAATAATGGAACAATATATAAAGACACAGAACCATAATATAATGCATGCTGATATGAATTGAGAAGCAATCTAAAGTATTGGCAGGAATGTAGTATGATGTGATATAGCATGGTAAGTGTGTTCGTATAAGCGTGTTCGTATAAGCAATGTTAAGAAAGTACAATATCCGGAACTGTCATGACCCGCTTCCCAGTAGACAGAAATAGTGACGTGGTAAGCTCGCAACGTATTTACTATGAAAATACGTTAAGCGCAATTAGGCAATATAATAAAGTGCAAAAATTATAAAAGTAATAAAATGAAACAATAACTTTATTTTTATTCAACTTTACATACAACTGTCTGGAATAAAAATACAATGATAAAAAAACAAATGCTTAAATAATGGCATGCTGAAAGCAAGTACAAGCAGGAGCTCATAGTCAGGCTGAGCGGCAAACTAGTCCAAGTCTTCCGGGCTTGATTCTATCTCCTCAAAGTTCGGTCCTCCTGATGAACATTTCAAAGAAAGAAACAGAGAGGAATGTCGTCAGCGAACTAGAGCTCGGTAAGTCCCCAAAAGAAATAATAGAAGATGATTGAATGATATATAAAGGGAATAGAAGCCAAGTAAAAGTAAACAGGTAGGGTTGTATATGAGAGTATCTAAGCATGTTCACTTACAGGTATAAGATAGCTATTTTAACGTGGCTGTTTGTAGTTTGATAAAGAAGGTATTCATGTATATGAGAGGAGTCTATCTTACCCCGTGAACTATGATAACATGTAGTACAAAGCCCCGTCATAACACATGGGACAACAGCACGTGAATTCCTGTAGTTGTCTTTTCAAGTGACCTCTCGTGCCACGATATATGTTCCGTACCAATCTACCCCTTTATCCCTGCGTATTGTAGTGTATAGTTCAAGTTAACAGGTCTTGACCAAATCCATAAATATAAGAGTACAAGTTCATGTTCAAATTGTAATCATGTGTTCAGTTATTCATGTCAAGTTCATGTCAAGTTATATTCATGGCTCGATCAAGTCAAGTCAAGTATGCAAGTTCAAGTTTGGATATTCGAATTCAATTGTTCAGTTTCAAGATTAAGTGTTCAAATTTGGGTTTGAGTTGGATTCGAGTTTGAGTTTGTATTCAGGTTATGATCATTTTTGTTAGTGATATATGCCCTAGAGGCTATTATTGTATAGTACTGGACTGTATATTATATTTTAGAAGCTTGGAATATTCACAGATATAATAATGATCTTTCTAAAAATAGTAGCATGTTTGATTCTATCTCAATATGGGTATATGTTTCTTTTAGCATATCGCTAATGTAACGCCCCACGCCCCAGTACAGATGGTATTGTCCGCTTTGGCCGAAACTGCACGGTTTTTCCCTTTAGAGCGAACCGGACCCGACCAGGGGCCACTTCCCAGGAGGTCACCCATCCCCAAGACTTCCCTGGCCCGAGCACGCTAACTACGGAGTTCTCAAGCTCCTGTAGTTCCGGTTCACTTAAAAGGCGCCTCTGTAATTGAGGGTGGTATCATTATATTTATAATGCAGTTCGGTCCTCTTTCGGAATGTGCTTTAAGGACCCGATCCCATTGTTCTGAAATGGCTCCCTCACTCAGATCACCAAGATGTCCGCAACAGACCGCACTGAGTATGGACAGAGCAGATCACCATGATGTCTTAAGACCGCACTGCTCTGGGGTATTACATTCCCCCCATCTAAGAACAATGGTTCGTCCTCGAACCACAAACCTACTATTGAGGGACCTGCATGGGCCACCATAAATGTAACGCCCCACGCCTCAGTACAGATGGTATTGTCCGCTTTGGCCGAAACTGCACGGTTTTTCCCTTTAGAGCGAACCGGACCCGACCAGGGGCCACTTCCCAGGAGGTCACCCATCCCCAAGACTTCCCTGGCCCGAGCACGCTTAACTACGGAGTTCTCAAGCTCCTGTAGTTCCGGTTCACTTAAAAGGCGCCTCTGTAATTGAGGGTGGTATCATTATATTTATAATGCAGTTCGGTCTTCTTTCGGAATGTGCTTTAAGGACCCGATCCCATTGTTCTGAAATGGCTCCCTCACTCAGATCACCAAGATGTCCGCAACAGACCGCACTGAGTGTGGACAGAGCAGATCACCATGATGTCTTAAGACCGCACTGCTCTGGGGTATTACAGTTACTATCATCTAGGCCCGATATGTAGGTATCTTAGACGAAAAGACCGGACTGTACGGATATTGTCACAGATAGGCTCCGTAGGAGTTCGGATGAGTTTGCTCATCGGCCTTCTTATCGACAGATACCTGGGTGGCCGTTACGTGTAGCTAGTACCGCTAACGGACTTATGGTTAACCCCACTCCCAGCGTACTGTCGAGTCTTTAGAGTCCGACACAGAGGGTTTTCCTGCTTCGCGCGAAAAGATGTAGAGGCCGTATGGTTTTACGACAGGATTCCGATCATATACGTGTACTGGCTACACGGATGATGTTCGGATGGATAATACTAGTAAGCTTTGGTTTAAGCCGGATTCTAGTATTATATTATTGGATTATTATTATCTCATTGTATTCGTATTTTTCGGGATACAAATACGGGTATGTATATACGGTGAGGGCATTCTTGTAATTTCACAAGACATGCTTCTAGAAGGAGTTATTTGGATTTATCTATTTTGAGAAATAGATTAATGAGGTGGAAAATAGGATATTTTTGGTATGGTGAAGCATGGCTCATTTGTGTTATTTTATTGGTTTGGACTCACTATTCAAGCATGGTTGATATTTTCAATTGGAAAATATTGAATGCTTGAGTAAGTTGAGTGAGAGAGTCATTCTTCACTTGCCTTCACTTAGTTCATTTGCTCATTTGCTTTCTATCTCCAATTTCTCTCCCCTTCTTCCACAAGACCTAAAACCTTCACATGTGTTGTGAATCATTAGGTCCTTTGAGATTAAATACTCCATTAGACACTCTACATCTTCTAAGTTACCTAGCTTAGCAAACTAGATACTTTAGTTACTTCGGTTTAGAGGTTGGAGCTTGAAGTATAGACTCTCGGGTGGATCATCTTCGACACGAGGAGGCCGACGATCAAGCGCGGTCCGAATCATCGAGGAGCTCAAGGAGAGGAGGAGAAGAAGACTTGAAGAACTAGAATCAAGGAAGTATAAATACTAACATAGTAGTTAGAAGCTCCTAGTAGAATAGCTAGTTAAGGTTTCTGTTAAGATCCTAGAGCTTTAGTCGGTGTTGCATAGTATGAAAAAATCATTTTTTTGTAAATTCTGTCTCCCCACAAGTGCATGGAGTGTGCGACATCGACTTACAGTGGTATCAGAGCTTACTAAACCTTAACTAGCTTATTAGCAAGTGATTAGAATTTCGATCGACGAAAAAAATACCCAAAATTAAATTTCCAAGATATACTTGCTATCGATTTTTTAAAACTGTTTAAAAAATTATTTCAGTGACTTTAAAAATACATGCAGGCATTTCTAAGATCTTGAAAAAAATCTGAGCACCTAACTTATCAACTTTGCGGCGGAACTGCCACCAAATAAGTCATTTGGCGGCGGATCCGTAGCCGAGTTGTGGCCAAATTGCTCCCAATTTTTTCTGTGGTTTTGGTTCTTGGAATTATGATTTTTGGTATATTTGGTTTTTACCCAGATTGTTTGCGTACTGGTTTATGCATGGGGTAAACACGGATTAGGCTTATCGATCGAAATTCTAATTTCTTAGCTAATATGTGATTCTGTGATTATATATGGGTTGCTAAACATCTGCTGATCGCTATATGTCGATTAATGGAGGTTGCATATATCTGTATTGTGATGGTTTGTGTATATGAAGTATTGGATCGTCGTGGATGAATAGCCGGGAGAATGTGAGAAGAGTGTTTTCTTTTCTTTCATTCATATATATTTGTAAATTGATATAATATTATTTTTGTGGGGCACATCCGGGTTGAGCTTGTATCCACCGTTGTATTATTTCATTTATTTTTTTGCACCTAGGATAGATCCAAGGTGGGGTGCACAAACTACCGGGTTCTTGAAGTGCCGAGTGGCCTACTCATTTTATTGATGGAGGTTCCTTCATTTCGGGAATTTGGCGGGTAGTTTGCCGCACCCGTAGGGGTCTAGGATGGAGTTTGGCTATTCATCACGACTGCGAAATCCGTCTTTCGTTCTCGGCTAAAACAAAATACGGAAATCCTAGTATATCCAATATATTCATCTGTGTTGCTGTGATCTGGAATGCCTATTATTGCGTGAGACGAATAGATATATATATATTATATATAATAAACGTTGCTTATGTTTTTCACCCGCGCTATTCCAGCCCCCGCTCTGCCATTAGTTAAGTAACGTAATGGTGCATGACGAGGCCCCGTGGCGAATGCGGATGGTATAGGCGTACGTTCTATTTTCGTTTCTTTTCTGCAATGATGGGACCACATTAATATTGATTAATGCAAAAAAAACAAACCAAAGTTAAATCGTTGGAACAATTTCAAAACCACTCGGTTTTCTTAAAAAAACAACTTGGTTCCTTCGACTATATCAAGTTCATTACGTTCACGGTTTCGCCAAAACCATCTGTAACCCTCCGTCATTTCAAATGGGTATTTAGTAGTATTCAAGATATGTATTTTGACCTTTGCCAAGGCATAGTGATTAGTAGCTGCTGGGTATTCATCTGTAGCATAGATAGATGCGTTGATTTGGGACAGTCGTACAATTATTTTGGCCTTCGTCAAGGGTTTGTACAGATGGGTTCAAATTAACCTGGATAATGACGGGTAGAACTTAACTTGCGTCTTATGATATGTTGGACTTCGTCAAGGTCATAAGCGCCTGGTGCAAAAATCCACATCGGGAGTTTTAAAGGAAAATGAAAATTGCTGGTGTTGCATACCATTTGGAGTGCGATGATTTTGGTAGAATTCCTTCAAGGTTGTCACACGATAATATTTGGATCCCGATCCTACTGTGAGTATCCGCTACTCTTCGAGAGATTTTTCACTAAACAATCAATGCTATAAACTAAGTAGGTGCCTAGAACGATGTTAGCGGGGCTACGCCTCTAGGGAAAAAAGAGGTTATGTAATTAAATAACTTCGCGAAAGCGTTGGAAAACCTCCCTCGAAGTACCAACACTAGCCTGGCCGAAAGGTTAAGCAAGAATTGTAGGGTGAGATTAATCCTGACTAATTCTTCTTTTATGGTTTGAAGGATGATTCGAGGAACAGTGGGATCTATCTTGTTTTGATAAACTAATAACCAATATAAACTTGCAAGAGCATCATGATGAGTGTTTCTTCTCTCTCTCCTAATTGCAGCGACCAAAATGACCGGGCTTAAGTTATTGATAGATAATAATAAATTGACTGGGACAAACTATAAAGATTGGTTAAGCATTGTCCAGATGGCCATTACCTGTTAGTTATATGTATGCCCTAGAGGCCATTATTATACATGTGATGTATATTATAGTGGATGCTTGGACATATATAGGGAGGACTTTCTTGCTCGACATGATAGTATGCTATATGGTTACTCTTTATCTTAACATGTACACTTATTGTCTCTCTATTACATGTTGATAAAGCTCTTAGGATGGGTACTTGACTACCAGGATTATGATGCAGATCATACTAGTGGGGTAAGGGTAGTCGGTAAGTACATCCTTCAAATGTTCCTAGTCGTGGGAGTTGATATTCCACAGTAGACTAGCGTATACGCTTCTCGACCCATGTGATGGGCGATGGATGATCCCATATCCATTAGTGTTTGACATCAGAGATGTATACGGGTGCTCAGTGGAGACTGGGTACACTGAACGGACTCGCCGAGAACTCCTATATGGTATTATACCTATCGTCAGATAGCAGTTCTCTGGTGACACTGGTACAGGTTAGTCTGTCGACCCGAGATCGTCATAGAGTCTTGTGTGATTCCCACTGTGCTTTGATTTCCGCCTTACCACGTTCAAGAGATCATGCAAAACGGTGGATTTTGGGTGCAGTCCCGAGTCACATGGAGGCAATGAGCGATAGGAGGGGATTTCGTCTCTTCCGGTATTGGGGGTTGATGTTGCGCTATGCTCGATTGGCCATAACAGGAAATCCCTGGCAAGGGTTGCTGAGATTTACTGGTAAGTATTATCAGTAGTTTCTTGAACCGTTATGGGCCTCATATCAGCATGACTTATCAGGGTATTGGGGTCTGATGTTTACCACCCCCAAGCTGAGATATGCGACATATCAGACGAAGAGACCGGACTGTACGGTAGTGTTACTGATTGGATTCGCAGGAGTATGAGCAGGCTTGCTTGTTGATCTTCTGATCGCTCAATCCCCGGGTGGCCGTTACGTTTAGCAGACCGCTTGCGCCTTGTGGGTGACTGATATGATCACCACCTACTGCCGGCGTATTGACGAGTCTTTAGAGTCCTACACAGAGGTTTCCTGGCTCAGGCGCAACGAAGTAGGAGCTCATATGTGATATGTGCGGAACCGAGATTAATACGCGTATGTGATACCGTATTCTATTCTCGCGATATATGATATCGGTCGGTTATATGTGATATAGCCGGGCTGTCGAATCAAGTGCTGATTCGATAAGTTGATACATTTGATATTATTTGATGGTATGTGATATAGCCGGATTATTAAATCAAGTGTTGATTTAATAATTTAATGTATAATTATATATTTGATATATTAATTTACATTAACTAATATTAGCTCATTTAAGCATTTCTTTTTCTCACCAGTGTACACTTAATATATATGTGATATATATTATTGTGTCATACTTGTTGCTACATGCAACATGGGTGTATGAGACTCACACCATGCAAATAATAATGAAGGGTTTATTTATTTAAAGTAAATCAAAATTAGTTGGAAATTACTCACATGGTTGATGCTTAGTGGAAGCTTGTAGAACCCATTGACTTAGTCCACTAATTTTGTCTCACTCTAAATATTTATTAACCTAACCATTATTGTTAGCCATGGTTTAGTCTCTACATGAGTTAGTATATGATATTGACTCACCCATGATTGCTATTCTCACTCATGAGATTCATTCTACACTTGACATTTTCCATGGTTGCTTTTCTTCATCTCCTTCCTCAAGCTCTCTAGCCTTTTGGGAGGTGAAGAAAATGAGTGAGAAAATAATTTCTAAAGTGAGCAAAATTTCTACTTCATCAACCTCTTCTAGAATAGCCATTTAGATTGGGTTATTTCTTCACTAGTTCATCAATTAGTGAAGAGGAAGCTTGGGTTAGTGTCTTCTCGACGTAGATCATCTTCGGCCTCGAAGACTTCAAGAAAGCTTATTCCTTTCATCTTGTGGAGCCTTTCAAGAGTCCGGGAGTTCACTACTTGGAGCGAAGGGACTACTACACGGAGCTTTTGAAGTGAAGGACCGGTCTACAAAGGTTGTATTCCTTGTTCACTTAGATGTAAACATGTTTGCATTCTAGTTTCGTCTAATTCTCTAGTTAAGATTCTAGGCTAGGGTTCTTTAGCGTGCCAAATTTTGAAAACGACATGGTCGATGCCTTCCGAAACCCAACACGTCGCCCTAGGGAACCCTACATTACCTATGATAAGCTGGGATACCTCCTTACTATCAAATCTCCTGCCGTCCCAGGTCCAGATTCCACCGTCGTGGATGTTGAAATCCGCAAAACATGGGAAATAGAAAGTGCGAGAGCCAAGTGCCTCGTGTTGGCCTCAATGGATAAAGAACACCAGAGGCGGCACGAGAAGATGGTCTTAGCTTCTATCTTCCTCCATATCAAAAGTTTATATGGATAGCAATCTCGTATTGCAAGATATGAGACCTTGAAGAAATTGTTTCAGACTAGGTTGGTTGTCGGGTCATCTGTAGGGGACCACGTCCTTAAAATGATTAGCTATATTAAAGAGCCCGCGGATCTTGAGACCACGTTGGAGATAAGTTATATACTGACTTGATTCTATAATCCCTCCTTTCCATAAAACCCCTCACATACATATATATTGACATAGCACGATACTCTTGCAAACCTATTTTTGTAGCGATTACAACTTTTCATCAAAATACCATGAACTATAAAAACCCGATTTTCAAGCTCTTTTCGATCATGCCTCTAAAACCCATTTTGGGGAACCTGCTATTGAATGGTTCGGATTATCGCACATTCTTGGGCTAGTAGAGCGAGATGCAGACCTCCTCACAGAGCATTCGGTCTCGAAAGAATTTTAATACGATTTTCAAGAAAAACGACATTTTCTATTTAATAATAAAATTAATTTTATAAATATATAAATATTATTAAAACAACATATTTTCAAGATATAATAAAATTTTATGTTTTCTAAAAATAAAAATAATGACAAGTTTCACTAAAATACCATCAAGTATCAATACAAGACAAGTCTTACACTTAAATACCATGAACTATTCAAGCTAAGTTAATATTCACTAAAATACCTCAAATCTTAAAAGTTATATCCATGAAACCCTAAATACGATAAATAAATACTCGAGGTTTATTTTGAAAGTATATAAAATATTTTTTATAAAACCCTCTTGAGTTATATAAATTACATTTAAGGATTTCAGTAAATATGGGTTTAAGCGGATCAATTCTCTTGAACCTCAGGGAGCCGTAGAAAGTGATGTTGGAGATAGTGCCCTCAGAGTCAATTATTAGATCACAGGCACGTGATTGCAATGATTGAGGGAGGACCTATCCCGGTAGGACAGTCTTACTCAAGATGATAGTATGCTATCTGGTTTATCTTTATCATCGTGTACTGCTTTAGGTGACCTAACGAGTCGCTATTACACGTTGATAGAGCCCCTATGATTCTTGCTTGACTGCCAGCAGTATGAGGACGATCATATACGTGGGAGCTGGTAGTCTATAAGCACATCCTTAAATGGTCCCTAGTCGTGGGAGTTTCGAGACTGGGTATCGATACTCCATTAGTAGACTAGTGTATACAGTCGAGACCCCGACGAGGGGCGGTGGCCGGTCTCACAAGCCACTGGTGTCAGTTGGTTCACCTAAGATGTATACAGGTGCTCATTGGGTTATGAGTACACCGGACAGGACTCGCCGGGAACCTGCTAGTTGGGATTATACCAGACGTCAGATAGCAGTTCCCTGGTAACATGTGTACAGGTTAGTTCATCGACCTGAGATCGTCATTTGTCTCGTGTGAGTTCCCACTGTGCTTTGATTACTACCCTACCACGGCTCAAAGGAGTCGTGCAAACAGGTTTTAGTTGGGTACAGTCCCGAGCCACATGGAGGCAGTGAGCGGATCTGCAGGGGTTCGTCTCTCCCGGTATTGGGGGTGAGGTCGTGCTGTGTCTAGGAGAGCCATTACACAAAGCCCTCGGCCGAGGCAGGAGATTTACTGGTAGGTATTCCAGTAGTATCTCAGGGTGTTCTGGGCTACACTCCGACACGACTTGTACCGCTTTTAGGGGTCTGACTTTACCAACCCCCTAGGCCCGCCATGCGATACTCATAGACGAACGGACCGGACTGTACGGATATTGTCACTGACAGGCTCAGTAGGGTGTCAGGATGAGTTCACTCATCGACGTCCCTTTTTGGTCAATAGCTGGTAGCCCGTCACGTATGGCTAATACCTCTGACATGCTAGTGGTTAAATCCACAGCCATAGTATGGACGAGTCTTTAGAGTCCACCACACACAGTTACTCAAGTTTCGGGCGAAACGCTATAGAGGCCGTATGGAGATATGGCAGGGTTCGATCAGATACGTGCGGTATTGCATGGATCGTGATCGGACGGTTTTTACTAGCCGGCTTTGGCTTAAGCTGGATCCTAGTATTAGATAGTGTAGATTTTGTCTCTTTGCATTTGTGTTCAGTGGGAATACAAATACGGGCATGTATATGCAGTCGCGGGGTTTTCCTGTAATTTATTACGGGATCAGTTTTCTGTAGTTGCCAGTTTGCTTTCGTTCCGGCCAGTTTTCATTTGTTCCTTCCCGGCCGGACTTTTTCGTTAGAGGGGGTAATTTGCAATTGTGCAAATTACATTTATGGAGGGGTTTTCTTGCATATGATGGCTTCATGATAGTTCCTTCATGATTATATTCTTTTTCCATCACTTTGCTTCCATTAAATGTGAAAAGAATGGATGAGATGTTGATTTGGCTTAGGGTTACCACTTTGATATCCTACACTCACCTCCCTCATGTATTATGCTTTTTCTCCACCATTTCCTTGATGGGGTCCGGCCACATTTTTTAGGGGAGAGGATGAGAGAGAGTTCATTTTGTGTGGCAATTTTCTATATCTCATTTTCCTTGCTAAAATGAGAGAACCATTATTCCTCTAAAGTTCATTCTTCACTTCCTCCACCATGGCAACTAACTAAACCCCAAAAGAGACAAGCTACCACACTACACCTACAGTACCCTTGAACGCGTCGGCTTGCCAACTTCACGCCCGAGTTGCCTCGGTCCAGAGGTGGGAGCCCGTAAAAGAAATCGGCTACGTGGTGCCCTTTCCGACGAGGAGGTGACGGACGGAGATTCCGCGGGAGATCGGAGTGGAGGCGAAGACCGAAGGACACGGATCGCTCGGTATATCTTCTACCCCATTCTCTTGATAGCTAGGATTAGGTTAATGGTTACGATCCGGGTTTTATTGTCCGCGGTAGCGCCAGTTTAAAAGTTAAGAAAAATTTTGATTCCGCATTTTGGCCTCTAGTAGAAGGCCGGGGCGCTGCCGTGGCGCAACAAGTGAGTGCTTGCCTATTTAAAATAGAAAACTTAACAGAGTTATCAATGGTAATTGTCTTAGAAAAAGACACAAATCCTGCCATCCATGTGCAGCAGTTACCGATAACTCCTAAACCCAATTCAGGATCCAAATCAGTTTTAAGTGTCTGACTCAAGTCTGAGTCCAAATCAATCTGAGTCTAATCCAAATCAGAATCCAATTCAACATGAATCTAAACTATAACATGTATGCTTGAACCTGAACCTGAATACCAGAACAATATCAACATGACTTGACTTGATCGAACTATGGCTATATCTTGACTTGACTACAAGACTACTTGATACATCCTGAAACTATTTACATAAACAACTTATATCCATGGTCTCAGCAAGTCTGATAACTATAATTTATACAATATAGATTACCGGGTTTAATGGGATAGCTTGGTACGGAATGTGTTAGAATGGCACGATGATGGACACTAAAAGACACCTACCGAACATCCATGCCGTTGTCCCGTGGGTTTTGACGGGGCCTTGTACTTTCCGTTTCCCATAATCCACGGGATAGTTGGACTCCTCTCGTATACACTGATAAATTCTATACCAAGCTACAAAAAACTACGTTAGAATAACAAACATAAATCTGCATAATTACCAGTTCTATTCTCTTTACTTGTCTTATTCTATTCGTTCTTTTGGGACTTACCGAGCGCTGGTTCGCTGACGACGTTCTTGTCACTTCTTTCTTTGGAATGTTCGTCATAAGGACCCGACTCTCAGGAGACCAAGCCCAGCCAGGAGTAATTGGAGCAGATACCCGAGCAATACGACTACTAGCTTATTTGTACTTATTTACTTTTCAGTTCATATGCCACTGTTTGGGCATTGCTTACATCCTTATACTTTCCTTTTCAAATCAGTTGTAATGTAAAGAATGAATGTTAATAAAAGTTGTTGTTTATATTACATCTCTTGTTATTCTTGTGATTTTATTTATATATTGCTTATTTATGCTTAACGTATTTACTTCTGAGTAAATACGTCGCGGTCCATCATGTCTACTTCCCCATACACTGGAAGCGGGGCGTGACAGGTTTTGTTAGCGGCCCATGCAATTCAGTTCTGCATAAAGTCTTACCATGTAGGTCAGTTCTGCATGAAGTCCTAAGCAATATATATCACAAGAATTATAAGATTCAGCAACTATGCATTCTTTACATTTCAATTCCTTGAATCTATCTTGAATTTCACCTTCATATTCCTTGAATATAATCTATCGAATTTTGAATCCTTATCTCCGGTTCACCCTGCTACTTGTATCTAGTAGGCCTATTAGCTCAGTTGGTTAGAGCATTGATTGACAGAGCTTGAAGAAGATTTACCCCAATCTTATCCTTACTTTCTCGTGCCTTACTGTATCGTACTCCTTGAGAGAATTTCGGGGACAAAATTCTTTTAAGGAGGGTAGACTGTAACGCCTGCAACATGATTGCATTCCTTTGAATCTTTTCTTATTTTCCCTGATAATCTTGTCTCGACGTAACACGAAATGTCACGCCCCGCTTCCCAGAGTACGCTAAAATGGGCACGTGACATAGCCAACCATGCTACTTGTGGGTAGGAAGCATCCATCCACAGTCACATTACGGCTGTAGAGATATCAAGAACAAAATAAAACTATCTAAACATGTCCATAATCTAATATAACATGAGTCAAGAATAATAAAATACGGAAGCAAATGATCCAATACAAATAACTGAAATGTATGTCCCATAATGCGGGCTCACATCAGGAATAAACTGCAGGAAATAAAAACTAACTAATACTGACACCTCACAGCTCAGCCTGCTGGCTGAAGTACTCCTGCTCGAACTGCAACAGCGGTACAGAATCTGGGCCATGCAAAACCCAGACGTCAGCGCGTCATGTCAACAAGTAATATAATATGAACAATGTAGCAGGCAATGCAATATGAACATGAATAAAACAAGGGTAACAATAATGTAATACATAGCAGTGCAGGGTGGTGTGCTGTGGGTAAACTAAACTGCTCTATCAGGTTTTCTGTTCTAAGTCTTTGAAACCAAATTGATGAATCGTCGATGTAACTCAATAGTATCCCGTACATACCCGGGATCACGGCCTCAATATTCTCGGCTGCAGCCGAGACATGCCGCTAGGCACAAAACAGGAATGTGTACACTCGATAGTATCCCGTGCATATCCGGACCACGGCCACAATATTCTCGGCCGAAACCGAGAGATGCCGCTAGGCACAAAACAAGAATGTGTACACCTAGACAGGTAGTGAACTGTCGAGTTACAAGTCAGGTTTCACCTTTGATTTCCCCATAACCCCAAGTTATGTGTGTATGTCAAGTCAGGTATTCCGAAATCAAGAAACTATGCCAACACAGGATCAGGTAAACAGGTTTGTCTGGATAGACAACAGGAACGGTCCATGAGGACTACATGTCAGGTTTGTTGGCATTAGACATAAGATCAGGTAACGGGTCAGGTCATGGTACACCAGGCCAAGTCAATAGTATACGGTACCATGTTGGGTCAAGCACTATGTATGTAGCAAGTCAGGTCAAGAGGTAAACAATATCATGGGTGTGCTCACAATCAGTTATATAATCAAGCATGGTCATCAATAACATGATATAAGTAACGAATTAAGCAATAGGCAGATTCATTCGATTTGCAATACAGTTATCAATTGTGTCACAGAGATGATTACAAGAGTGCAGTAAGACAATGATAGCCGTTTAGTCATGTTAACAAGTTTAAGAACTTTTAGAGGTGCAATGATTTATATAACGGTTCAGTACAGCTATTACAGGTTAAAATACATACGAGTGTCCGAATGAAACAAACTACAGAGATAAATGCCATAAGCTATGTCAATATTAAAATGTGATTAAACGGGTGAATGTGGTTATTAGGTTCCATTGCAAACTGTAAGTTCCAAGTTTAAAGATAAATGATATATAACAATATTGTACATGAAAATGAGAAATGATTGTACCAAGCTAAATTTACCGGTTTAGGGTGTCATGATATATATGTAAATATTGTATAGCATGTAGCAAGGGTTACTTGCCTCGATGGGTCGCGAACCGGGAAAAACGGAACGATAAACGTCGGCGGGGAAACTCGCGACGGGCGCACGGTTCACAGAATGAACCCAAACGACGAACAATGGAATCACGCGGGTCGGGGTACCTCGCTGGAACGTCAGGTCACATCGTCGGCATCGTCGGATTCCGGCCGAGGAATGAACAGTGAACTATCAATACATGCAATCAAGAAGAGAGGGAAAAATAGAGAGAAAGGAAGGAGGATCTGCGAAGGGGTGCTCACGATGATCCGTGGGACGGGTGGTGACGGTCGACTTCGTCGACGGAGCTCCGGCGGTCGGCCAACCGTGACCGCGCCAAACCTGCAGATCACCAATGAACACAGAAAGGAGGAGGGAAGAAAAGGAGAAGGAAGGAGAAAGGAGAAACTTACTGAGGGGATAAGCGAGGCCGGGGAGGCGGATTGAGATCGCCGGCGGTGACTCAAGCGGTGCGACGGGTGTGCAGGGGTGTGTGCAGGTGGCCACGGCGATAGGGTAGGGTGCACGGGAACGTGGGGAAAGGAGTAAGAATGAGACGAGGTTGAGGAGGCGAGGGTCTTGGTGACGGCGTCGTCGGCGCTAGGCTGCGGCGGCGAGGAGGGAGACGGCGGTGGCTCGGGTTACGTGAGGGGTTGATGGGTTAGGGTTCTGTGTTTACGTGAAGGGGAAAGAAATTTTCAATATATATATAGAGAGAGATACGGAGGATGGAGAGAGAGGCGGGGAATAGAGAGAGAAAGATAGAGAAAGAGACGCAGAGGGTGGGGCCCAGGGATTTAAAAGAATTGATTGGGTGCTGAAAGATTCAGGTGTTAGGGAAAAAAATATTTAAAAGATTATATAGTTACGAAGATATGTGATGGTTTGGAAAAATATAAAATTTGGGATTTTGGCGCAAAAATAAAACATTTCCAAATCGCACCCGGGTTGGGTCCAAAAATTTGAAATTGAAATAATAGGATTTTAAGCGGGATCTAAATTTTAAAATGAAGTGTTTTATGATTAAAAAGCCTACCCCCAAAACGGACACACGCACATGCACGTAGCCGTCCAAACTCGCCCGTTTCACCGAACGGGACGAGAACACGGTGCACGGACGCTACAACGGGGTTAGGGGTGTCAAGTAGACCAAGATGAATATTTTTAATTTTGTTTTAGATACCATAAATTGTTATATGCAGAAATGAATTTGCCGGGTAAAAATTTACGGTAGGTAACAAACAAGCAAGATAAATGAAATAAGGGTCACACTCCATTCATAAAGTAACAGAAATTAGTAGTATTGGGCTCGGGTGTTACTTTATACCCAACTACAAAAAGAATTTCGTCCTCGAAATTCCAAGAATACAAAGATAGTAAACTACAGGAAAAGGTGAGGAAACTTCTCCCGGATTTCATCTTCTCGTTCCCAAGTGGACTCTCCACGTGAGCGATACCCCAAGAAACAAGCACAAGGGGGATAACCTTGTTCTTAAGAACCTTTTCCCTTCGATCTATAATTTCAACCGGTCGCTCCTCAAAAGTCAAATCTTCTCGTAAAGTTAGCTCCGAATGATCCAATATGTGCGTTTCATCTCGAACATACCTTCGTAGTTGAAATACGTGAAATATATCGTGCACATTCGCCAAGAACTGCGGTAACGCCAAACGATACGCTACCTCACCAACACGCTCCAAGATCTCAAAGGGTCCAACTAATCGAGGACTAAGCTTTTCTCGACTCCCAAAACGAATCACCCCTCTAGTCGGTGATATCTTCAAGAATACCAAATCACCTACGGCGAACTCTAGAGGTCTTCTTGACGTATCTGCCCAACTCTTCTGTCTGTCTTGAGCTGCCTTCATATGATTTCTGATAGTGTTAACCTTCTCAACTGTCTGCACAACCAAATCTGGTCCCAACAATCTTTGTTCACCGACATCGTCCCAACAAACAGGTGAACGGCACTTACGACCATACAAAGCTTCTAATGGAGCCATCTGGATCGTTGCCTGAAAACTGTTGTTGTAAGAAAACTCCACCAAATGTAGATGATCCTCCCACGAACCCTTGAAGTCCAACATGCATGCTCTCAACATATCTTCAAGAGTTTGGATTGTTCTCTCCGACTGGCCATCAGTTTGAGGATGATAAGCTGTGCTAAACTTCAATCGAGTCCCCAAACTTTCCTGTAAACTCCTACAGAAGTGTGATAAGAACCGAGTGTCCCGATCGGACACAATGCTCACCGGTACTCCATGCAACCTTACAATCTCTTGCATGTATCGCTCAGCCAAAGTCTCTGTTGATTGACCAACCCGGAAAGGAATAAAGTGAGCTGTCTTGGTCAATCGATCAACAATTACCCATACTGCATTGTTGCCTTTTGGACTCCGCGGTAAAGCCGTCACGAAATCCATGGTTATATGTTCCCACTTCCACTGAGGAATCAGAAGTGGTTGCAATAAACCAGCAACCCTTTGGTGTTCAGCATTAACTTGCTGACACACCAAGCACTTAGCCACAAAGCGAGCAATCTCCCGTTTCATGCCTTCCCACCAGAAATGTTGTCGAATATCTCGGTATATCTTCGTGCCTCCTGGATGTACGGAATAAGCTGAACTGTGTGCCTCCTTCATAAGCTCTTCATGAATACCCCCCTTTGGCACACACAAACGGCTACCGTACCTCAACGAACCGTCTTCGTGGATCAATAAATCTGTTCGCAGTCCGGCTTCAACCTGTCCTCGAAACTTTTGCAGTCTAGGGTCCTGCGATTGTGCTGTTTTAATATTCTCGATCAATGGCGAATGTACTTGCAGCTTCAACAACTGTCCCGTAGAACGCGGTAGCACAACCTCCAAGTCAAATCTTCGAAAATCTGCAACGATCTCCTTCTGCGTAGTTAACACCTGAATTGCTGGTAACCGACTAAGCGCATCCGGCACGACGTTAACCTTCCCCGGATGGTACTTAAGATCAAGATCGTAGTCAGCCATCATCTCCAACCATCTACGCTGCCTCATATTAAGATCCTTCTGCGTGAACATATACTTCAAGCTCTTATGATCAGTAAAAACTTAAACCCTTTCGCCCAAAAGGTAGTGTCTCCAAATCTTCAAAGCGAAAATCACAGCCGCAAGCTCCAAGTCATGAGTTGGGTAATTCTTCTCATGGGACTTCAACTGTCTCGATGCGTATGCTACAACCTTCCCATGCTGCATCAAGACACATCCTAATCCTTTCCCAGATGCGTCACTGTGAATCACCAATCTTCCGGAATTGTCTGGCACGGTCAGAATAGGGGCGGTTATCAACTTATGCTTCAACGTCTCAAAAGCTAATGCACATTTATCCGTCCATACAAAAGGTACCTCCTTGCGCATAAGCTTGGTCAACGGCTCCGCCAGACGAGCAAAGTTCTCCACAAATCTTCTGTAGTATCCGGCGAGTCCAAGAAAACTTCTTATCTCAGCAACATTCTTTGGAATCAGCCAATCTCGAACTGCTACAATCTTTTCTGGATCGACGGCAATTCCATCGCCAGACACAACATGCCCCAAAAACTGTACTTCTTCCAGCCAAAATTCGCACTTACTCATCTTTGCATTCAACTTCTCCTGTCTCAACGTCTGCAGTGCGATCTTCAAATGCTCAGCATGCTCCTCAAAACTCTTCGAGTAAACCAAAATATCGTCAATGAATACCATAATGAACTGATCCAAGAATGGTGAAAAGATTCGGTTCATCAAGTACATGAATACTGCCGGCGCATTCATTACTCCGAAGGGCATCACTAAGTACTCGTAATGTCCATACCGAGTTCAAAATGCCGTCTTGCAAATATCTTCTGCTTTCACTCGGACTTGATGATATCCGGATCGCAAATCCAGCTTCGAGAATACCCTCGCGCCACTAAGCTGCTCAAAAAGTTCTCCAATGCGAGGGATAGGGTACTTGTTCTTAATAGTCACTCGGTTTAATTCTCGATAGTCGATGCGCATTCTTCTTGTGCCATCCTTCTTATTTACTAGAAGAACTGGAGCTCCCCAAGGCGAGTTACTGCTTCGGATCCAACCCTTCTCAAGCAAATCAGCAACCTGCTTCTTGACTTCTTCCAACTCTACTGGTGCCATTGGATAATACGCTTTAGATACTGGCGTTGCACCAGGAATAAGATCAATTGCGAACTCCACGTCTCGCTTCGGCGGTAAACCCGATATATCTTCAAACACGTCCATAAAATCACGAAAAATAGCCGGCTCTTCACTCTCATCAACTTCTATTGCTGCAAGAATACTGTTTGTCGGTCTAGCCCTAAACTCGACTGGCCCGACAGAACTGCTTCCTCCAGTGAAGGTAAACTCGGGATGTCCGGGAATCTGAAAAATTACTTTCTTTGCCCTACAATCAATGTGAGCGTGGAAAGTGCCAAGAAAATCCATTCCCAAGACGACTTCATAGCTGCCCGTATCAATCACCAAGAAATCTGCAAAAAGCTCCCGTCCGCAAACAACAACTGTACAATCTTTACACTCCCTACTAGATATGATTTTCCTATTCCCAGTGTGTATGTCCCAGAAACTAGACAAGGTCGTGCAGGCAATCGAGTGTGTAGTTATAAACTTGGATGACATAAAACAATGGGATGCACCAGAATCAAATAACGCTAATGCGGGAAAACCATGAACGAGTAAAGTACCTGAAACAACTTCTCCTGACCCCTTAGCTTCTTCAGCTGTCAAGGTAAAAGCTCGAGCCTGATTAAGTCCTTGAGTCAGCTGTTTCTGTCCCTGGAAGGGTCTCTGCGGAGGCTTCTGAATATCATCTCTCGTACGAAGCTTCGACGGACAAGCACCAACGGCGTGATCTGCCACTCCACAAACCAAACAGAGTCCCAGCCTCCTTCGACAATCCTTTTGCATGTGGCCAGGTAAATTGCAATAGTTACAGGTCACGCTCTTTCTTCGATCGACGATCACTGGCTTCTTCATGGGTGCTACACCTCGACGGTCCACTGAATACCTCTACGACCATGAGTTCGGTTCGGTACAAATGCTGGCTTCCTTACCGCAACTGCTGTCTGCTGCAAACTCCCTTTCATCCCAGATAAACTCTGCTGTTCCCGAGCTGCCGTAAGAACCTGTGAGAAAGTGGTCAAACCCAGGGAGACAATCTGCCTCTGGATGTCCACATCCAAGCTGTGCATGAACCTTCGTGCCCTGTCTACATCGTTGGCAACTAAAGGTCCAGCGAATCTGCTGAGTCTCGTCCATTCTGCTGCGTGCACATCCACGGGTGCTCCATTCTGCCTTAGCCCAATAAACTTCTCTTCCATTTCCTCCCGTGCAGTCCGCGGGAAGAACTTATCTAGGAAACTCTTAGAAAAATCTGCCCGCTTGATCGGCTTGGGCAAGCGGGTCTCCTCCACAAGCCACCATTCTCGGGCGTAGTCCACTAGCTAAATGCGTACCACATCAACTCTTTTGTCCTCTGGAATCTATGCCGCAATAAACAAGTTTTCCGTGTCAACTAGCCACTACTCTGCTGGCAACGGCTCCTCCAAGCCGGTAAATGTAGACGGACCCAAACGTCTGAAATCTGCCACGGTCCCTACTCGGTCGACTGGTTTAGCTTCAACCTTGTCTACGGACTGTTGAACGGTCCACAAACCTTCCTGGAATGATTATGCTTGCTGCTGGATCAGCTCGGTCTGTCTCTTTTGATTCTCCAGCATTCCCCTTATCACTCCAAGCATGGCGGCTTCGTCCACACGCCTCTGGTACGTCTTCAAATTCTTACCTGCCATATTCCTGAAATCAAAACACCCAACATTAGCATGATGATAGATTTTAAATATAGATCAAGACTAGAACTCCAAGATACTTAAATAGAGTGCCGCATTGTAACTATGCCGCGGTATCATAGCCACAATTACATAACTCCACCCAAGTCGCCTAAGTCCTAGAGATAACAAGGAATCAGGTTTCGAGTCGATATGCAAAGAAAGTTTGCACATCGTAAAAGATATAATCAGGAAGAATGTGATTCAAGAATGGTAAAACGGCAAGGTGGCAGGACATGTTTCCTAAACACGGGTATTCTGATTCGTGTATTAGGTACAATACCCAACTATAAAAGAATCAACCCAACTAACCTATGGCTCTGATACCAAAAGAACCATGTCATGCCCCGCTTCCCAGAGTACGCTAAAATGGGCACGTGACATAGCCAACCATGCTACCTGTGGGTACGAAGCATCCATCCAAAGTCACATTACGGCTGTAGAGATATCAAGAACAAAATAAAACTAACTAAACATGTCCATAATCCAATATAACATGAGTCAAGAATAATAAAATGCGGAAGCAAATGATCCAATACAAATAACTGAAATGTATGTCCCATAATGCGGGCTCACATCAGGAATAAAATGCAGGAAATAAAAACTAACTAATACTGACACCTCACAGCTCAGCCTGCTGGCTGAAGTACTCCTGCTCGGACTGCAACAGCGGTACAGAATCTGGGCCATGCAAAACCCAGACGTCAGCGCGTCATGTCAACAAGTAATATAATATGAACAATGTAGCAGGCAATGCAATATGAACATGAATAAAACAAGGGTAACAATAATGTAAGTTATAGCAGTGCAGGATGGTGTGCTGTGGGTAAACTAAACTGCTCTATCAGGTTTTCTGTTCTAAGTTTTTGAAACCAAATTGATGAATCGTCGATGTAACTCAATAGTATCCCGTATATACCCGGGATCACCGCCTCAATATTCTCGGCTGCAGCCGAGACATGCCGCTAGGCACAAAACAGAATGTGTACACTCGATAGTATCCCGTTCATACCCGGGACCATGGCCACAATATTCTCGGCCGAAACCGAGACATGCCGCTAGGCACAAAATAAGAATGTATACACCCAGACAGGTAGTGAACTGTCGAGTTACAAGTCAGGTTTCACCTTTTATTTCCCCATACCCCCAAGTTATGTGTGTGTCAAGTCAGGTATTCCGAAATCAAGAAACTAATGCCAACACAGGATCAGGTAAACAGGTTTGTCTGGATAGACAACAGGAACGGTCCATGAGGACTACATGTCAGGTTTGTTGGCATTAGACATAAGATCAGGTAACAGGTCAGGTCATGGTACACCAGGCCAAGTCAACAGTATACGGTACCATGTTGGGTCAAGCACTATGTATGTAGCAAGTCAGGTCAAGAGGTAAACAATATCATGGGTGTGCTCACAATCAGTTATATAATCAAGCATGGTCATTAATAACATGATAAAAGTAACGAATTAAGCAATAGGCAGATTCATTCGATTTGCAATACAGTTATCAATTGTGTCACAGAGATGATTACAAGAGTGCAGTAAGACAATAATAGCCATTTAGTCATGTTAACAAGTTTAAGAACTTTTAGAGGTGCAATGATTTATATAACGGTTCGGTACAGCTATTACAGGTTAAAATACATACGAGTGTCCGAATGAAACAAACTACAGAGATAGATGCCATAAGCTATGTCAATATTAAAATGTGATTAAACGGGTGAATGTGGTTATTAGGTTCCATTGCAAACTGTAAGTTCCAAGTTTAAAGATAAATGATATATAACAATATTGTACATGAAAATGAGAAATGATTGTACCAAGCTAAATTTACCGGTTTAGGGTGTCATAATATATATGTAAATATTGTATAGCATGTAGCAAGGGTTATTTGCCTCGATGGGTCGCGAACCGGGAAAAACGGAACGATAAACGTTGGCGGGGAAACTCGCGACGGGCGCACGGTTCACAGAATGAACCCAAATGACGAACAATGGAATCACGCGGGTCGGGGTACCTCGCTGGAACGTCGGGTCACGTCATCGGCATCGTCGGATTCTGGCCGAGGAATGAACAGTGAACTATCAATACATGCAATCAAGAAGAGAGGGAAAAATAGAGAAGAAAGGAAGGAGGATCTGCGAAGGGGTGCTCACGATGATCCGTGGGACGGGTGGTGACGGTCGACTTCGTCGACGGAGCTCCGGCGGTCGGCCAACCGTGACCGCGCCAAACCTGCAGATCACCAATGAACACAGAAAGGAGGAGGGAAGAAAAGGAGAAGGAAGGAGAAAGGAGAAACTTACTGAGGGGATGAGCGAGGCCGGGGAGGCGGATTGAGATCGCCGGCGGTGACTCAAGCGGTGCGACGGGTGTGCAGGGGTGTGTGCAGGTGGCCGCGGCGATAGGGTAGGGTGCACGGGAACGTGGGGAAAGGAGGAAGGATGAGACGAGGTTGAGGAGGCGAGGGTCTTGGTGACGGCGTCGTCGGCGCTGGGCTGCGACGGCGTCGTCGGCGCTGGGCTGCGGCGACGAGGAGGGAGACGGCGGTGGCTCGGGTTATGTGAGGGGTTGATGGGTTAGGGTTCTGTGTTTACGTGAGGGGGAAAGAAATTTTAAATATATATATAGAGAGAGAGATACGGAGGATGGAGAGAGAGAGGAGCAGAGGGTGGGACCAAGGGATTTAAAAGAATTGATTGGCTGCTGAAAGATTGAGGTGTTAGGAAAAAAAATATTTAAGAGATTATATAGTTACAAAGATATGTGATGGTTTGGAAAAATATAAAATTTGGGATTTTGGCGCAAAAATAAAACATTTTCAAATCGCGCCCGGGTTGAGTCCAAAAATTTGAAATTGAAATAATAGGATTTTAAGCGGGATCCAAATTTTAAAATGAAGTGTTTTATGATTAAAAAGCCTACCCCCAAAACGGACACACGCACGTGCACGTAGCCGTCCAAACTCGCACGTTGCACCGAACGGGACGAGAACACGGTGCACGGACGCTACAACGGGGTTAGGGGTGTCAAGTAAACCAAGATGAATATTTTTAATTTTGTTTTAGATGCCATAAATTGTTATATGCAGAAATGAATTTGCCGGGTAAAAATTTACAGTAAGTAACAAACAAGCAAGATAAATGAAATAAGGGTCACACTCCATTCATAAAATAACAGAAATTAGTAGTATTGGGCTCGGGTGTTACACGAAACTACAAACTCTTGATCTTCTTTTGATTTTTCTTGTTTTTTTTTAAACCTTACCACCTTGACTCTGATGGTAGGATTTGGGTGATTTAAATGGAGTTATGTGATTGTAACTATGAACTGCAGCATAATTACAATGCGGTACTCTACTTGGATGACTTAGAATTCTGCCTTTAATTCTCTTTCCTCTTAATTTAGTTATGTTTTACCGTATATTATCGAACCATATTTTCTTTGTTAACTTATATCCCTTTCCTGATTTTTATTCGATTATCATTTTTATCTCTGTACCATTCTTGGCAATCCAATTCTACTTTATGTTTCTTCTATTTTGCATGCTCGCAGCTTTCTTGAAAACTTCTCTTGCATCCTTTCCTTCTTTCAAACATTTTTTTCCTGGCGCTTTCAGTACCATATCAATAGTTCTTTTCACCACCACTATAATCAAATTTTTCTTGAATCTGTTACAACTTTCTTCTATAAATTTCGAGGATGAAATTTTTATAAGGAGGATAGATGTAACGACCCTGAATTTTCTGTATAAAATTTTTCTTCTTAAAGTACAGAAAGGAGCTTGCAAGCCTGAGCACAATTTAAAAGTTACTTTTGTTTAAAAATAGTAAGAAAGCACTTGTAGCTCATTGGTAAAGCCCTTGCACTGCTGTGACATAGCCCACATGTTCGAATCCTATCAGCCACATATTATTTTTCTGAAATTTTCTTTTAAACTTTTTGGAAGTTCAAAAGTTTACACGTGCACTGCACATATGAAATGAAAAGTCAGAGAAATCTAACATGTGCAAAATGTTGTATGAACTGAGGTGAACACGTGGCAAGAATCCAACGGGCCCCCTCACATAATGGACCGGCGAGATTGGGTATTAGGCCGGCGCCTACGGTCGTCCGTAGGGGAAATGTCCTCATGCTCCGCACACAAACCCTTTGGCCTATCCCTATTACCCCTGCACTGTTTGTTTTCTCTGCAATTTAACAGAGAATTCAATTTCCCAATTAATCCAATTTTAAATGCATTTTAATTCATTATTTCAATTCCAAAACCATAATTCCACACTATAAATACAACCCCATGTCCTAACCCCTCCTCATTCTGAAATCCCTAACCAAAATTATCAAATTTTTCTAAGTACAAGTGGATTAGAAGTAGAGTTAGCCCGATGTCAACTTCTGGCAAGGAAACAAAGTAATTCCGACGACCCCGCTACGCCACGGCGACTACACAATCTTCTAATACCTTATCTTCACCCTTCTAACTAGTAGGTCCCACCCCCTTCTTCTCTTTCTACATAAAAAGTCTATTTTTATAAAACATGTCGGTAAGTGGAGTTATACCGACATTTGATTCTAAAATCTTTGAAACTATAATTTTTCTTAAGAATTGCTCATTCACATTCATATACATTGTTTGTTAATCATAAAACTAAAGTTTAGAACAACTTTCACCCTAAATCATCATGATAAACAACTTTAAATTGAGGTTTACCATTAAATACCATGAACTTTGTATCGACCATATTTATTTGTTTTGCTTGCTATTACCTCTAGAAAACTTCACGGGGTAATTACCTACCCCTCACATACACACATATTGACATAGCACGATACTCTTGGAAACCTATTTTTGCAGCGATTACAAATTTTCATCAAAATACCATGAACTATAAAAACCCGGTTTTCTTTAGAATTGTATTTTAAACTCTTTACGATTATGCCTCTACAACCCATTTTGGAGAACCCGCTATTAGATGGTGCGGATTATCACACAACCTTAGGCTAGTAGAGCGAGATGCAGACCTCCTCACGGAGTATTCGGTCTCGAAAGAATTTTAATACGATTTTTAAGAAAAATTATATTTTCTATTTAATAATAAAATTAATTTTATAAATATATAAATATTATTAAAACCACATATTTTTAAGATATAATAAAATTTCGTGTTTTCTAAAAATAAAAAGAATGACAAGTTTCACTAAAAGACCATCAAGTATCAATACAAAATAAGTCTTACACTTAAATACCATGAACTATTCAAGCTATGTTAATATTCACTAAAATATCTCAAATCTTAAAAGTTACATCCATGAAACCCTAAATACGATAAATAAATACTCGTGGTTTATTTTGAAAGTATATAAAATATTTTTTTATAAAACCACCTCGAGTTATATAAATTACATTTAAGGATTTCAGTAAATATAGGTTTAAGCGGGATCAATTCTCTTGAGCCTCAGGGAGCCGGAGAAAGTGAGTACTTGACTATTTAAAGTAGAAAAACTTAACGGGGTTATCAATGGTAATTGTCTTAGAAAAAGATACAAATCATGTTGTCCATGTGCAGCCGTTACTGATAACTCCTAAATCTAATTCAGGATCCAAATCTGTTTTAAGTGTCTGACTCAAGTCTGAGTCCAAATCAATCTGAGTCTAATCCAAATCAGAATCCAATTCAACATGAATCCAAACTATAACATGTATGCTTGAACCTGAACCTGAATACCAGAACAATATCAACATGACTTGATTTGACCGAACCATGACTATATCTTAACTTGACTACATGACTACTTGATACGTCCTGAAACTATTTACATGAACAACTTATATTCATGGTCTCGGCAAGTTTGATAACTATAATTTTTACAATATACATTATGGGGTTTAACATGGTAGATTGATACGGAATGTATTAGAAGTGCTATGATGATGGACACTAAAAGACACCTACCGAACATCCGTGCTGTTGTCCCGTGGGTTTTGACGGGACCTTATACTTTCCGTTTCCCATAGTCCACGGGATAGTTGGACTCCTCTCGTATACACTGATACATTATGTACCAAGTTACAAACAACTATGTTATTATAACTAATATAAATCTGTACAATTACCAGTTCTATTCTCTTTACTTGTCATATTCTATTCGTTTTTTTGGGATTTACCGACCGCTAGTTCGCTGACGACGTTCATGTTTCTTCTTTCTTTGGAATGTTCGTCAGGAGGACCCAACTCTCAGGAGACCAAGCCCAGCCAGGAGTAATTGGAGCAGATATCCGAGCAACATGACTACTAGCTTACTTGTACTTATTTACTTTTCAGTTCATATATCATTGATTAGGCATTGCTTACATCCTTGTACTTTCTTTTTCAAATCAGTTGTAATGTAAAGAATGAATGTTAATAAAAATTTTGTTTATATTATATCTCTTGTTATTCTTGTGCTTTTATTTATATATTGCTTATTTACGCTTAACGTGTTTACTTCTGAGTAAATACGTCGTGGCCCATCACGTCTACTTTCCCGTACACTGGGAAGCGGGGCATGACACTTAGATCTGATTGAGGTGCTGAATACTTAAGTGCCGAGTTCCTGGATTACTTAAAAGAGAATGGAATTCTCTCTCAGCTTACTTCTCTATACACACCTCAACACAACGGTGTATCGGAAAGGAATAACCGAACCTTATTGGATATGGTGCGTTCCATAATGAGTAACGCTGAGTTACCACGATCCATCTGTGGTTATGCACTAGAATCGGCTGCATATCTTTTAAACAAGGTTCCTACTATGTCAGTGCCCACCACACTATATGAAATGTGGAGTGGAAAAAACCCCTATCTTAAGTATCTAAAGATATGAGGATGCCTAGCTTTTGTAAAAAAAAATAGCATGCGGACAAGCTCAAAGCATGCTCAGTACTGTGTAAGTTTGTAAGATACCCAAAGAACTCCAAAGGGTATCTTTTCTATTACATGGAGGAACAAAAGGTCTTTGTTTCTTGGCATGCCCACTTTTTGGAAACTCAATTTCTTGAAAAAGAAATAAGTGGGAGCGCAATAGAACTGGAAGAAATTCCAGAACCACAACTATTATCGAAAGTATGGTGGAACCAGAAGTTTCGAAAGAACCGGACATCCCCGCGCTACTCCACGGGACTAGTAGGCAGTCTCATCTGCCCAAGAGATACTACGGTTTTCTCATAGACGGGGATAGAGAGGATTGTATCATCGACGATGATGAGCCAACTAGTTTCCAGCAAGCCATCAGGAGCAGAGACTCGATAAAATGGCAGGATGCAATGCAGACCGAAATGGAGTCCATGTACACCAACAAAGTATGGACTTTGGACATTACTCTAGAAGGGGTAAAACCCGTAGGCTGCAAATGTATCTTCAGAAAGATGATTGGTGTAGACGGACAGGTTGAAACCTATAAGGCTAGACTTGTTGCAAAAGGTTTTCGTCAAAGACCTGGTTTGGACTATGATGAAACATTTTCTTCAGTGGCTATACTCAAATCCATTCGGATCCTACTTGCCTTTGCTACCTTCCACGATTATGAAATTTGGCAGATGGACGTAAAGACCGCTTTTCTGAATGGAAATTTAGAAGAGTGCGTTTATATGGATCAGCAGGAGGGTTTCATAGAGAGTGGGAGCGGTGGAAGAGCGTGCAATTTGCTTAAGTATATTTATGGATTAAAGTAGGTATCGTGGAGTTGGAATATCTGTTTTGATGAGACGTTCAAGGAATTCGACTTTATCAAAAATCCAGATGAACCATGCATTTATAGTAAAATTGTAGCGAGAACTGTGGTATTCCTTGTCTTGTACGTGGATGACATTCTCTTGATAGAAAATGATATTCCTATGCTACAATCAATCAAAGGATTCTTATCACAAAGGTTCTCCATGAAGGACCTGGGTGATGCCTCCTACATTCTGGGGATCCAGATCTATCATGATAGATCTAAAAGGATATTGGGACTTTCACAGTAAAGGTACATCGACACCATACTGAAAAGATTTAGTATGGAAGATTCAAAGTGCGGTAATCTACCGGCTTGTCACGGAATCACTCTCTCCAAAGAGATGTCTCCCAAGACTGATTTGGAAAGGGATCGCATGACTATTATACCCTACGCTTCTGCGGTAGGCTCTATAATGTATGTGATATTGTGTACTAGACCAGATGTAACTTACGCACTGAGCGTTGTAAGCAGGTATCAGTAAAACCTGGGGGAGAAGCACCGGACAACAGTTAAGAACATTCTCAAGTACCTGAGAAGGACTAAGGAGATGTTTTTGGTGTACGGCAGTTAAGACCTCCAGATCGAGGCCTTCACCGACTCCAGCTTCCAGAGTGACAAGAATGACTCCAGGTCCATGTCGAGTTATGTCTTTACCCTCAATGGAGAGGCGGTCTGTTGGAAGAGCTCCAAGCAGGACATCGTTGCTGATTCGACGATGGAAGCGGGGTATATCACTGCATGTGACGCCGCGAAGGAAGCGGTCTGGATGAAGAAGTTCATTACAGAACTTCAGGTGGTTCCATCCATTGTCGATCCAATACCTCTGTATTATGATAACAACGGGGCTATAACTTTAGCGAAGGAACCAAGGTCTTATCAGAAATCCAGATATATCTTGATGCGGTACCACTTGATCAGGGAGATCATTGATCGCTGGGAGATCGAGGTGCGGAGAGTAGAGACAGAGAACAACTCTGCAGATCCACCCATAAAGATCATCTCTCAGACACAGTTCGAGAGGCTAATCGAGATGATAGGTCCGCGATATGCCAATACATGGACTTAGTGCAAGTGGGAGATTGTTAGTGATATATGCCCTAGAGACCTGTCACGACCCGAAAGTACGGAACATGACCGACACTTAGACTACGAACGTCTCAAGGCGTACGTAAGCTAAGTAAGCCGAAACCCAGAAATCCAAACCAAGTGAAGTAGTAGAGAATAGGAAAAACCATACCAAATCAACCTGTATGCATCATAATATACAACGCCTAAAGGCGAGGATCATAACAGAAATGAAACTCAACCAGCAAGAACCCATCGAAATATAACCCGCGACTCTAAGGTCGAAAGAATAAACATCACTGGTCTCTATCTCAAATAAGTACATGTTTGGTTGATGGAACTTCTAGATACAACTGAATATATTATACAATGTATACTGATGGTTATGATACAAATAACCCATCTACTAGCAAGTCACCTGAAATAAGCTGTGCCCGCAAAGCCGTAATGAAATCCGTACGGCAACACCTGCAAGAAACTGGGGCACAACGGGGGTGAGTTGCCAACTCGTGAGTAGAAAAAGATCTACGAACAGCAAATCGCATGTATGACGCAACCTAGGTCATACGATCATAATATAAATAATCCTCAAATATATATAACCAGTAATTTCTAATCATGGCTAGTATAAATATCTAACCCAAATGTAATCCCATATGTCCATGTCAGTGCATCAGGTGGCAATATATCATATGAATGATGTATGAATGCATGAAACAGAATGCATGTACTGAAGAAAACTGCTTTTGTAACTTTGTGAGATTTCTGTATTGTTAAAATGAGGTATCATAAATGAAATCTTCATAAACAGTGCCCAGCATCGGCACAAAACATAAGTCTCAGTATCTCGATACCTCTGTATCACAATCTCTGTATCTCAATATCTCGAAATCTCAATGTCTCAATCATAAAAACTAGGGCGCCGTCAGTCCAGATCGGCCCCTACCATCCATCTCATGACTACGACGGTATCCTCCGGATATCCGACGTGTCGGGTAATATCACCGGTAGGTAGTGCTCCCCTGCACAGGCTCAACGCCATCATCTGCGATCTTCTTGCCCCGGGGTACCGCACCGGGTCCACCATGTACCCGCAATCGGTCTCATCCGCCTCCTCGATTCGGGTTTCACATGTCACTCTCAGCACCGAGAAAACACATGGTGAACGCACTGAAATATCATATCAGGGGTAACCGGGTTTTTAAAACATGTACATAATCTCTTTGAAATACCCACGGTTCCCAAATCCAGAAATAACATAGAAACAACATATCTCAATGCGTATAATCAGGAAGCATGATGTATGTGACATATAAATGGAATGCAAGTGCAACAGTATGTCCTGCAACATGGAATAATAGTATGCACAAACAAGGGTCATATCCTGATGCAATAATACTACTGTGTAGTGACATGGCAATTACCGATGAAGATGTGTGTGAGCTGGCAAGTAAGTGTATGTGGAACATACGCATCATCGGTAATGGTGCTGGTGTCCTAGCAGCATGATATCAGTAATAGAATATGAATCATAACAGTATGTGATGCAGAGCAACAATAATAATATGCGGGAGCTGAAATACTGAACACCATGATCGCTAAACTGCATCTAATGTCATAAAGGTCGTACAGCTATGCCAACAATAAGGCTGAGCTAATAAGCTAACTGCAGGTAAGGGAAACCGCCTAACCTCTGAGTCAATACATATAAATATATATATATAGTCGGTGATCCCGCCTCGATAATATCACATCCGATATCATATCTCTAAAATTAGTTATTCCCAAGTCAAGAGTGCGGATCAAAACATCAAATTATAGCTCGTACGTAAATCCATCGTACGGCATCCCCAATCTGGGTACGGGTCAATATCACATTTGTCATATAAATCATCAAGTATTCTCTTTATCAATATCATCATCGGGGTACTGACCTATGTCTGGTACAATTCTAACATCATTACTATAATCAAGATCTAACTACCGGTCGACAATCCCGTATAAATCGATATCATCAGCACATATCATCTCAAGGAGTATACCACGCCCAAGGCGGCCTATTATAAATATCCTGTCATATCAAATTATATCTCGTATCATAATCACATGTCGATCATTTGATATATTTATGTCACCATTCCTATGGCATCATTATCCTAAAATCCGCTAAGGTATCAAGGTGTATCTTATCTATGAATTTAACTGTCATAACATGTCATATCGCCGATATCATAATCTCAGATCAACTCATCGACTCATATCAATCCCATATATCATCCTCAAATCCGTAATAAACACATAGCCTCATACCCAAGTGAACACATGTCCATAACGAATCCCATAAGCATATATGAAGTGAGGATGTATGCAAGTATGTATATGTGTGCATGAATGTGTAGTGCACCCACTACCCTATGGTTTCGTAACCAAATTCATCCAAGTTCACCAATATCCATTTAACATCAATAATAATCCCAACAACAATAATATTTATAGGTGTGTATACGCATCCGTATACACCACCTCGGACTGCGGGGGTGCTATACGCCATCCACCCGACTTCTCCCCGTAGATATAAATCTACTCACCTAGTATGTGTTCCGGTGCCGATGTCGCCATTTACATCTCCAACGCTTCGAAGTCACGTGAGTACCTATAAGGATATCACATGCTAAAACTCATAAAAATCACATCGGAAACCAAAATGGTGCACACTACGCCCATAGGTAAAAACCTGTGACCTTATGGGCAAAAACAGCCAATATCCACTGTCGTCGACGTCCGAACGCCACCCGACAGATACGAATCATCGAATATCAAAATTCATACAAAAACACGTCATAAATCATACGCCAACTCACGAAAATGAACCCAGATTTTATCCTAACAGGAACCAGTCAAAACTAGACATGCCGGGGGTCAATTTTACATGAAAAAGGGCCTATGCACGCAAAACAAGGCATTTTTATGCAGGTCTGGCCGCAAATTGCGGCCAGAATGATGAAATTTGCGGCCGGAGTTTGGAGATGGTGGCTCGGGCTTTTGGTAGGGGTTCCAGGACGCCTGCACAGCTCACTGACATGTCTACTTTTTCCTATAAGGCCCCGGGTGAAAGCAGATTTCAGAAAGACCTCAAAATCGACAAAAACGGTAAGATACGCCAAGTCGGGTAAATCGGGTTTCTACATGAAATCTGGGGGATTTCTCTGGTTGGCTGGCCTCACTAGGACCTAAGAAGGTTATTCTAGCTAACGCAATTCTTACTTTGCTCAAAATTTCCATAAAACACCCAATATCACTTCTAAGCATGATACGGACACCGATTAAGCTAGATTTTCGAAATTTTAGCAAATTAGGCTAACCATCCAATTTTTATGATACTACTGGGCTTCAACAGGTTAGTTAACACTAAAGATGGCTCATTAAACTTCAAACACTCTAAAATGGCTAAATCTAGCATCACTGCACAATTCTAGCATGAAAATTCTATATTTCGTAACAACTAGCTAATCAAGCACCTAATCTACGTAATATACGAAAAGTTCAAGAGTTATACCCTCTAAGAACCTTGCAACAAGGGAGAAGGAGAAGAAGAAGAGGGTAGGAGCTTCAAAACGTGGCTGGAACGGAGCTGGACTTCTCCCGAGCTCGAGCTGATGCTGATGCTGATGCTGATGCTGATATTATTTGTTGCTGTTGTTGTTGTTGTTGTTGTTGTTGTATGGAGTTGTGTGTGGTGTGGTGTGAGGGTGGTATGGGATGGTGTAAGTTATGGTTTAGAGTTATGTGTGTGTTGTATGGGTTTTTGAGAACATGAAGCAGCTGTTGCTGTTGCTGCAGAATTCATGAAAGCTGAAGTGCTGAAGCTGAAATGAATAATTGGCTGAAGTCTTGGGCTGAAGTAGCAGCTGGTGTGCTGTTTGGAGCAGCCTAAGTAGACTTTTGGTGTTAGGATAGATGATGTAGCTGCATAGAGTTGGGGGGTAGCTAAAAAGCTGATGTTAATGGGCTGATTTTGTGCTGCTGCAGTTTGAAAATTGGTGGCTGATTGGATGCAATTTGGCTGATGTGAAATGTGAAGGTGATGGATAAGGTGTTGTGGTGCTGATGTGATGGTTTAGTAGATGTCGTAGAGTATCCTCAGCTGAATTTCCATGAGTTTAGGTGGCTGATTGCAGCAGCCATAGCTGACCATCAAGGCTGAAATTGCGCAGGTAATTGTGCTGGTGATGATGATGGCTAAATCAGCTGCTGATGCTAAAATGAGTGTGCAAGTCAGCTATGGTGGGCTGAAAATGTTGAGGGTGGGCTGAAGTGATGATTTAGGTGTTGGACTAAGGAGGTTAGGGGCTGGTGTAGCTGATGTGGACTGCTCGTAGGGTGGTTGAATTATTGTTTCAGCTGCTGATGTTGGCTGATGTAGCAGCTGATGTGTTGCTATGGGGATGAATTCAGCTGAATTTGGGGCTGCTGTGTGAGAGGGGGTAAAGAAAACCAGGAATAATGATATGGGATGGATCATGGCACATCCTAACCATCTCTCTCTTTCTCCAAAACAATGCTCACATGACACCAAGCCACCATGGCTCACTTCTCCCTACATAGTTGACATAACCCCAGCTCTAATCAAATGGTTCACCCACCATGGTCATCTAAACATGGTCCAACCCTAGGCTACCGTGACCAAAACAAGAAACAAGTGTAGAAAATGTCATGTGCACATTTTTGCACAAAAAGCCCAAAAATCCACTTAGCGATTGTTAATCGCGATTTTTACCAAAATAACACATACGTAACCATAAAAGCTTAGAAATGACATACTTCCACAAAATACCCTATTTTAGAATTTCTAAAATTTTCTCCGGAATTTTCACCATTTATCGGTATTTAATTACACCGACTATTAAAATATTAATTAAAAATTATGAAAATTCCCAAAAATAATATTTTATTTTTCTGAAATGTTACAAGACCATTATTGTATAGTACTGGATTGTATATTCCATTTTGGAAGCTTGGGATATTCACAGATATAATAACAGTCTTGCTCAAAATGGTAGTATGCTACTTGGTTTGATTCTACCTCAATATGTGTATATGTTTCTTTTAGCATATCTCTAATATATATTGGTAGAGCCCTTAGGATCTTTGCTTGACTACTAGTGTTATGATGGCAGTCACACTAGTGGGTGCTGGGTAGTCTATAAGCACATCCTTATAAAGGTCCCTAGTCGTGGGATTATCGAGACGGAGCATCGATACTCCAGAGTAGACTAGTGTATACGCTTCTCATTCCAGCAGGGGAGATGGTCTGTCCCACAGCCATTGGTATGTCATATCGGAGATAGTATACAGGTGCTCATTGGGTCATGAGTTACACTGGACGGACTCGTTGGGAATTGCTGGTTGGTATTATACCTATCGTCAGGTAGCAGTTTCCGGGTGGCATGAGTACAGATTAGTCCGTTGACTTGACACCACTATTTGTCTCGAGTGTGTGCCCACTGTACTTAGATTACTATCCTACCACGGCTCAAAGGAGTCATGCAAACAGGTAGTAGTTGGGTGCAGTCCCGAAGCACTTGGAGGCAGTAGCGATTAGATAGGATTCGTCTCACCCGGTATTGGGGGTTGATATCGCGCTGTATTCGAAAAGTCATTACACAAAGTCCCTGGCCAAAGCAAGTGGGATTTACTGGTAGGTACTCCAGTAGTTTCTCAGGGAGTATTGGGCTCTACCCGGTACGACTTATTGCGCTATTAGGGATCTGACGGTTACCATCCCCCTAGTCCCGATATGCGATTATCTTAGACGAACAGACCGGACTGTATGAAGATTGCCACAGATAGGCTCAGTAAGAGTTCGGATGAGTTTGCTCATCGGCCTTCTTATCGACAGATACCTGGGTAGCCGTTACGTGCAGCTAGTACCGCTGACGGACTTGTGGTTAAACCCACTGCCAGCATACTGTCGAGTCTTTAGAGTTCTACATAGAGGGTTTTCCTGCTTCGGGCGAAACAATGTAGAGGTCGTATGTTTTACGGCAGGGTTCCGATCATATACGTGTACTAGCTACACGGATGATGTTCGGATGGATAATACTGGTTGGCTTTGGTTTAAACCGGATTCTAGTATTATATTATTGGATTATTATTATCTCATTGTATTCGTATTTTTCGGAATACAAATACGGGTATATATATACGGTGAGGGTATTCTTGTAATTTCATAAGACTTGCTTCTAGAAGGGGGCACCTTATTATTTGGATTTATTTATTTTGAGAAATAAATTAATGAGGTGGAAAATGGAGATATTTGTGGCATGGTGAAGCATGGCTCATTTGTGTTATTTTATTGGTTTGGACTCACTATTCAAGTCTGGTTTATATTTTCAATTGGAAAATATTGCATGCTTGAGTGAGTTGAGTGAGGGAGCCATTCTTCACTTGCCTTTACTTAGTTCATTTGCTCATTTGCTTTCTCTCTCCAATTTTTCCATCATTCTTCCTCAAGACCTAAAACATTCACATGTGTTGTAAATTATGAGATCCTTTGAGATTAAATACTCCATTAAATACTCTACATCTTCTAAACTACCTAGCTTAGCAAACTAGGTACCTCAGTTACCTCGGTTTAGAGATTGGAGCTTGAAGTATAAACTCTCGGATGGATCATCTTCGATACGAAGAGACCGACGATCAAGCGTGATCCGGATCTTCGAAGAGCTCAAGGAGAGGAGGAGGAGAAGACCCGAAGGACTAGAATTAAGGAGGTATAAATACTAACATAGTAGTTAGAACCTCCTAGTAGAATACCTAATTAAGATTTCTGTTAAGAACCTAGAGTTTTAGTCAGTGTTGCATAGTATGAAAAAATGTTTTTTATAAATTCCACCTCTTCACAAATGCGTGGGGTGTGCGACATCTACTTACAAATTTCTTGTGAACGGATTTAACCATTGAAATTCTTAAGTTCGGAAGTAATCAGAAAACTGTTGCACATGGACAGCAGGATTTGTGTCTTTTTCCAAGACAATTGTCATTGATAACTCTGTTAATTTGCAGAGTTGTCTAACCTGAGTATGAAAGCACTCACTTTCTCCGGCTCCATGAGGCTCAAGAGAAATGATACCTCCTAAACCTATTTTAATCTATTTTCCTTAAAAGTTTATTTCTTGTTATTTATATGGTTTGCATATCTCGAGGGGGTTTTATGAAAAATACTTTAATATTGTAAATAATAAGCCTCGAGGGTGATTTATAATATTAAGAGTTTTTATGAAAATATATTTTAGTTTTAGTGGTATTTTAGTGATAAAACTTAGCTTCTAAAAGTTTATAGTATTTTTATGAAAATAACTACTTTTAGAAAAATTAGTGGTATTTTATTAAAATTTTAATCTTTCATTTTAAAAAATAATTTTCATAATTTGTTTTTATTGAAAATACGGATTCATAATTTTATATAAATTTCCCAAAGTTTTAATTTGTTTTGAAAAGTTGTATTTCTTTAAACCGTATTTTTTATTTCCTTTCGAGACCGAATTCTCCGTGAGAAGTTCTGTATCTCACTCTACTGTCCCAAGAACGTGCAATAATCTGCACCAACCATAGATGGGTTCCTCTAAAAGGGTTGTAGAGACGCAATTGCAAAAGATCAAAAAAATATCGATTAAAAACATTTATTTGTAAAAACAATGGTATTTTATTGTAAACTGTATTCTTTAAATTAAACCTACGTCTAAAAAACTTCATGCTATGAAACCATTATGTATGTGATGGGGTAGATAGTTACCCCGTGGGTTTTCTAGAAGGATATAGGTTAGTTATCGAAAAAGGATACTTTTAAAGTTCATAGTATTTATATGAAATTGTTCGATTTAGGTGGTTATTTCACATGAAATTTTTATTTCATTAAAAGGTAATTGATATGAAAAGATTGTAAAGCAATGTTATAGTCTTTGTGTGACATATTTAGCCTATCTAAAATTATAAAAATGTTTAAAAGAAGTGATATTAATGCTAACTCAACTTTGTCGATATAGTTTTAGAATTTGTTTTGAGATGAAAAGAAAGAGAGAGAAAAGAGACTTATGGTTTTAGAGCGTTAACAAGAGAGGAAAAGATGGAGAGGAAGCCTTCGGGGATCGTGGTATCATCGGGAAAAGGCTCCGGTTTTCAACGGATTGAACTTGATTGTTAACTCCACCTGATTAGCCTTAACCCTTTTTGAACTTAGAGAATTTTTTAAGAAATTTTCAGAATAAAGGAGAGTTAGGGAATGGTGTGGTATTTATAGGGATGAAATGAGAGTGTGTGAATAAAAAAATTTGAATTAAAAAGAATTAAAATGATGTGAATGGGGGAATTGAAGAGTCTCTGGTTAATTGCAGAGAAATCAAACAATAAAATGGAATAGAGAGGAGTTGAAGGTGTACACGTGCAAAGAATGGAGGGGTTTGGGCTCATCTTGGCCACCGGTAGCGGTTTTAGGGGGGTTCGGCAATTGGATTTGTGCCACGTGGCTCGAGATTTTGGGCATGGGTATTATTCTATGTTAACTCCTCATTTATCCCGTTTGATTTTTCTGAAACTTTTCATTTCTCCGTGCATTGCACGTGCAACTTTTAGACTTCCGAAAAGTTAAAAAGAAAAAATATTAAAAATAATTGGGACTGATAGGAATCGAACACACAGACCATGTCACAGCAATAGAGAGTCTTAACTAGTGAGCTACAAGTCACTTCTTACTTTTATTGAACAAAAATAATTTATAACTCCTAATCAGGCTGAAATACCATTTTCTATACATTTGAATAAGATACAGTTGTACAGGAATTTCAGAGTTGTTACATTCTACCCTCCTAATAAAAATTTCGTCCTCAAAATTTACATAAAGACTAATTTTTAAAAAGGTGAGAAAATCTTGCACGGATATTGTCTTCTCTCTCCCAAGTTGATTCTCATGGCGAATCCTTCCTGTACATCACTCGGACCAAGTTCACCTCCTTGTTCTGTAATGTCTTCACCTTTCGATCCAAGATCTCGACTAGTTACTGCTCGTAAGTCAGATCAGTCTGTACAGTGAGCTCTGAGTGATCAAGTATGTGGCTGGGGCCGCTCACATATCGACGTAACTGGGATATATGGAACACGTTGTGTACTCTTTCCAATGAGGGTGGTAGTGCCAAACAGTATGTCACTTCTCCAACACGTTTGAGTATGTCGAACGGTCTGATTTACCTTGAACTAAATTTACCCCTCTTATCAAAACGTATCACTCCTCTTTTCAAAGAGATCTTCAGGAACACATGCTCTCCGGTTGGAACTCTATGTGTCGACGCTTTGCATCTGCCCAATATTTCTGTCGGTCCTGGGCTATGCGCATCTTTTCCGTGATTGTGCGAACTACATCCACAGTTGCCACGATCATCTCTGGCCCAAGTAGTTCACGGTCTCCAACGTCGTCCCAACTCAGCAGGGAACGACACTTACGTCTCTAGAGTGCTGTGAAATGTGTCATCCCAATGCTTGCCTGGTAGCTGTTGTTATATGAAAACTTCACAAGGTGCTGGTGATCTTCCCACGAACCTCCGAAGACTAGCATACTAGCTCTCAGCATATCTTCTAGGATCTGAATTGTCCGCTTAGACTGTTCGTCCGTCTGGAGATGATACGCCGTATTGAAATTCATACTCGTTCCCAAGCTAGCTTGAAGACTCTGCCAAAATTGGGATTGAAATCTAGTATCTCGGTCGGAGACGATGCAGACAGGTACCCCATGTAATCTCATGATCTCCTGCATGAGTTTATGGATTTCAAGACAAGTAGATACATCTTGAAGGTTTAAATCTTACTTTTAGATTTTTACTCACCTCCATGTACTTTCTTACCAACGTCTCGGTTGATTGGCTAACTCTGAATGGAATAAAGTGAGCCGACTTGGTGAGTCGATCCACAATAACCCAAACTGCATCGTTACCCTTAGTGCTACGAAGGAGAGCAGTCACGAAATCCATGGTAATGTGCTGCCATTTCCATTTTGGGATAGGTAACGGCTGAAGTAAACCAGCGGTTTTATAATATTCAGCCTTCACTTGCTGACAGATTAAGCACTTTGCTACGCTCCTTACAACTTCTCGTTTCATTCTATACCACCAGTAGTGTTGTCGTACACCCTTATACATCTTCGTGCCGTCAGGGTGTACAGAATACGGAGAGTTGTGAGCTTCTTTCATCAACTCTTCTCGAACAGGGCCGACTGGTACGCATAAACGACTCCCATACCGCAAGGATCCACCTTCATGGATGATGAAGTCAGTTCGAAAACCACTTTTTACTTGTTCTCGGATCTTTTATAACTCGGCATCATTTGGTTGCGCTGCCTTGATCTGATTGACAAGAGTGGACTGAACTTGTAAATTCATTAAGGATGAGACGTTACCTGGCACAACTACTTCAATCTCCAATCCATGCAGTTTTTGCTGTAGTCTCCATTGAGCGGTGAGGTTCATTGCTAAAGGCTAGCGACTAAGTGTATCGGGAACTACGTTCACTTTTTTAGGATGATATTATAGGTTGATGTCGAAGTCTTCCATTTGCTCGACCCATTTTCTCTGCCGCATGCTGAGTTCCTTTTGAGTAAATATATACTTCAGACTCTTGTGGTTGGTGTATATATCCACTCGCTCTTCTAAAAGATAGTGACGCCAAATCTTGAGTGCGAAGATGACGGATGCCAATTCTAGATCATGTGTTGGATAGTTATGCTCATAAACTTTTAACTGCCTTGATGCAAAAGCCACAACTTTTCCAAGCTGATGTAGAACACATCCTAATCTTTTACCGGATGCATCATAATGCGTATCGAATCCGCCAGATCGATCCGGTATTATGATGATAGGTGCAAAGGTTACTCTCGACTTGAGTTCTACAAAAACCTTCTTACATGCTTCTGACCACACGAATACTTCATCTTTACATGTAAGCTTGGTCAGGGGTGCTGCGATCTTTTCGATGAAACGTCTGTAATATCCTGCTAACCCAGAAAACTTTTTATATCTTTGAAGGACTTTGGTGTAGGCCATTCGCTGACAGCTGACATCTTAGCTGGATCCACAGAGATTCCTTCGCCTGAAATGATGTGTCCGAGAAATCCGACCTGATCTAGCCAAAATTCACACTTGCTGTACTTGACGTAGATTTGATGTTTTCGTAGTGTCTTCAGGACAATTCATTAGTGCTTGGTGTGCTCTTTCCGATTCTTTGAATACATCAAGATATCGTCAATGAAGATAACAACAAACTTGTCTAAATACTCTTGGAAAACTTGGTTCATTAAGTTCATAAAAATGGCTGGTGCATAGATCACACCAAATGACATTACAAGATATTCATAATGGCAATAACGAGTCCTAAACGTCGTCTTCGGAATGCCGGATTCCTTGACCTTCACATGATGATAACCCGAGCGAAGATCTAATTTAGAGAAGACACAAGATCCACTTAGTTGATCGAAAAGGCCATCGATGCGACGTAACGAATACTTGTTCTTAATCGTTATTTCGGTGCTCGATAATCCACGCACATCCGGTAGGTACTTTTTATAGGGTGTTTTTCCTCACCCCATTGAGATGGGAATGCACGCGCTTGTCAGGCGTATTACAGGCTCCCCCTGTCTATAGTAGGCCAGGGTTTATTGATTGTGGGAATCCGAATCTCCGGCAACCACGGACTAAGCAGTCGTTAATTACCCCTTACCTTTGGAGCGAGAGAACCTCTGATTAACGGGTCAAACTGGTCTTGCGAACTCAATGTGTAGTGTGCGTATGTGTGTGTCTTGACGGGTTTTGGGTATATCGGGGGCCTCGCAGAGTTTACATGGGTCCTCACGGAGTTTACGAGTCTAACGAGGGATGTGTTTTGAGTGTGAAGCGTGTGGGAAAAAAAGGGTGTGGAGCGTCCTGAGGTCGCGCAAGATAGCATGTAGGTGTTGGGCACCAGAGGGACACGTGCATAGCGCGATTGCTCTGGGCTCCAACGAGTCACACGCCCTGCACGCAGGCACTAGATTGCGCTGGGCGCTAGCGGGTCACGCGCCCTGCACGTAGGCACTGGGCACCAGCGGTTCACATGCTTAGCGCGTGGGCTCCAGCAGGTCGCGTGCCCTGCACACGGACGTTGGGTGCCAGCGGGTCACGTGCTCGGCACGTGGGCGGTGGACGCCAGTGGTTCACGTGCAATGCGCGTGGAAGCTGGGCACCCACGAAAAAAGGGGCTTAGCCCCCGAACTGAGATTTGAACTCCTGAGTGAGTTTTGGAGTTAAACTCCTAAAAAGGATCTATTTGTAGAGTTGAACTCCCAAAAGATTTGGATTTTTGCGGTTCAACCACTTCGAGGATTTGGATCTTGGAGTTGAGCTTATCAAAAATTGGTTTGGAGTTAAACTCCTATAAAAGATATTCTTGTTCGGAGTTAAACTCATAAGAGATTTTCGGAGATGATGAAAGGGGCCCCCTTTCTTCTCCCTTGAGCCCTGGATCTTTTCTTGAGCCTTGGATCTTCCCAAAGTGGGATTTTTGGAGATGAGTCTCCTTCTTCCTCCTCTCTGTTGACTGGATCTTGGAGAAAAGGGGGCGAGACTTAAAAATCTCCCATTTTAGAGATTTGATGGGAGATCTAAGCTTTCCTTCAAGGGTTTTATGGTGAAAAACTATTTCTTTTTGGAAAAGAAAGAGTTAAACTCTTGATTTAAATAAAAAAAGATGGTTTAAAACCTTTAGGAAGGAGAATGAGGCACAGAACCCTAGATTTTTGAGAGAATGAAAGTTGTTCTTGATTTTTTCATCATGTTTCCTTTTATAGGCTACATACATTACATATAGCCCCTTGGACTTTTCAAAATGGCACTTGTGCCTCCCCATATCTCATGTGCTTATTTCTTTTTACACATAAGCTGTGCAGTTTACAAAATTTTAGGTTTTGCTCTTTTTCATACATTTATTTCTAAAAATTGCATTTAAAATAATTTATTGCCTCCTTTTTGGCTTGGAGCCGGCACCTTCCATGCTTGGTCTTCACTTGGGTATGGGTCCACTTGCTTGGGTCGGGCCTACTTGACTGGGGGTTGACTGACTTTGGATTGGTCAACCGGGGTGTAATTTTTGACCCCAACAAAGTGCCCCCATCAATAAATGCACACTGCGTGTATGTGTTGCGTGCATGAAATTGATGGATCTTTTTCTGTATGGAAATTGATTTGGTTTGGTCCCCTGTGGAGGGTCGATGCTGCCCTTTTTAGCGATGTGGACGGTCGGTGCTGCCATTTTTACGACTTGGACGGTCGATACTTGAATTGACTTGTTGCTCTTCTTGTAAAGTCAAGGTTTGGATTTGACTTGCTCCGCTTTCTGCGGTATCAGGGTTGAAGTTGACTTGCTCCGCTTCTTGCGGTGTCGGGATTTGATTTGACTTGCTCCGCTTTCTGCGATGTCGGGGTTGGAGTTGACTTGCTCCGCTTTTTGCGGTGTCGGGATTGATTTGTTTCCGAGGTAGAGCTTGATTCCACCGAGGAGGTGATTGGTTGACTTGTTTGATTTGATTTGTTTTGGGAGTTCATGTTGGTGTTATATGCCCTAGAGACCATTATTGTATAGTACTAGTTTGTATATTACATTTTGGAAGCTTGGGATATATACACGGATTTATAACAGTCTTGCTCAATATGGTAGTATACTACTTGGTTTGTATCTATCTAAATATGTGTATATGTTTCTTTTGATGTATCGCTAATACATATTGATAGAGCCCTTAGGATCTTTGCTTGACTACTAGCGTTGTGATGGCAGTCACACTAGTGAGGGCTGGGTAGTTTATAAGCACATCCTTATACAGGTCCCTAGTCGTAGGATTATCGAGACAGGACATCGATACTCCAGAGTAGACTAGTGTATACGCTTCTCATCCCAGCAAGGGAGATGGTCTGTCCCACAGCCATCAGTACGTCGTACTAGAGATAGTATGTAGGTGCTTATTGGATTATGAGTTACACTGGACGGACTCGTGGGGTACTGCCGGTTGGTACTATACCTATCATCAGGTAGCAGTTCCCAGGTGATATTAGTACAGCTTAGTCCGTTGACTTGACACTGCTACTTCGCCTCAAGTGTGTTCCACTGTTCTTAGATTGCTACCCTACCACGGCTCTATTGAGTCGTGCAAACATGTAGTATTTGGGTGCAGTCCCGAAGCATTTGGAGGCAGTGGCGGTTAGATAGGATTCGTCTCTCCCGGTATTGGGGGTTGATGTCGCGCTGTGTTTGGAAAGCCATTACACAAAGTCCCAGGCCAGGGCAAGCGAGATTTACTGGTAGGTACTCCAGTAGTATCTCAGGGTGTTTTGCGTTGTACTCTGACATGACTTATTGCGCTATTAGGGTCTGACGTTTACCGCCCCCTAGGCCCAATATGCGATACTCTGAGACGAACAGACCGGACTGTACGGAGATTGCCAAAGACAGGCTCAGTAGGAGTTTGGATGAGTTTGCTTGTCGGCCTTCTTATCTACAGATACCTGGGTAGCTGTTACGTGCAGCTAGTACCGCTGACGTGCTTGTGGTTAAACCCACTGCCAGCGTACTGTCGAGTCTTTAGAGTCCCACACAGAGGGTTTCCCTTCTTCGGGCGAAACGATGTATAGGTCGTATGGTTTTACGACAGGGTTCGATCACATACGTGTACTTGTGCGCGTGTGATGTTCGAGCAGACAATACTAGTGGGATTTAGTTTAAGCCGGATCCTAGTATTTGATTGTTGGATTAGTTTCGTCTCATTGTATTCGTGTTTCTCGGAACACGGATGCGGGTATGTATATACGGATGTGAGGGGTATAGAAGGAGACACCTCATTAGGGTTTTGACCATTAACTTGATTAAAACAATTATGAGGTGGAAGAAAGTATTTGTTATTTTTGCAAATGATAATTGTGGCATGGCTACTTGTTTTGACTACTTGACTTGGTTTGACCACTTGACTTAGATATTTTTTGTGAGATATTTTGTGGCGCTAGATATTTTGGATGAGATATTTTCTTGCCATGCTTGTGGTCATGTTAAGTTAGCCATCCTATTTTCAATTATCATTATCAAAAACCATTTCTCTTTCCTCATGTTCACTCTCTCCTTCTTTCTCTCAAAACCCTAGTGTCTCATGTGTTGAGAATCAAGGGTTAGTGAGACTTAGCTACCCAAAATCACTCTCTACTCATTCTAGGCTACTTAGTAAAACACCAAGTGACCTAGTTGCCTCAAATTGGAGGTTAAGCTCAAGAGTCACGCCCCGCTTCCCAATGTACGCTAAAGTGGGCACGTGACATAGCCAACCATGCTACCTGTGGATAGGAAAAATCCTTCTACAGTCACATTACGGCTGTGGAGATATCAATAACAGGAAAGTAAACTAACTACCTAGTACATGTCCATAAGCCAGAGTAAAAGAATCAAGAGATAACAATATGCGGAAGCCAAAAGATACAATAAATGAAACACCTGGAGTGAAACTACGTACCGACAGGAACCTCACCGCTCGTCTAACAGCGGCAAAACTCCTAATCAGTATGCAGCAAGGTACAAGAATCTGGGCCATGCAAAACCCAGACGTCAGCGCGTCAAGTCATCAAGTAATAACATAGTAAACAGGCAATGCGAATATAAACATGAATAAAGCAAGGGTAACAATAATATAAATCAGAGCAGTACAGGGTAGTGTGCAGTGGGTAAACTAAACTGTTATATCAGGTTTTCTATTCTAGAGTCTTTGAAATCAATTGATGAATCGTCGATGTAACTCAATAGTATCCCGTGCGTGCCCGGGACCACGGTCAAGATCCTCGGGGCTGAATCCGAGACGTGCCGCTAGGCAGTAACATGTAGCAGGATGGGCGAGTGATGTCAGCATCATCACTCCGGGGCTGGCCTAGCACGTAAGACTGATCAGAACAGGTATCGAACTGTTGAGTTACAAGTCGGTTTCACCTTTGATTTCCCCATACCCCCAAGTTATGTATGTCGAGTCAGGTATTCAGTAATCAAGAACTAATGCCAACACAGGATCAGGTAAAAGCAGGTTTGTCTGGATAGACAACAGGAACGGTCCATGAGGACTACATGTTATATTTGTTGGCATTAGACACAAGATCAGGTAACAGGTAAAGCCATGGTACATCAGGTCCAGCCAGATAATGTATAAAGGTGTCATGTCATGTCAAGAGTGTACGGTACCATGTCATGTCAAGTAGGAAGTGTAACAGGTCATGTCAGGAAGCACAAGATGTCATCTGGGTGCTCATAATCAAACTAACATAAGCATGTGTATAAATAAACAAGCATGAGTACTATCAGAACAATAAACTGGAACATGTAATATGATATGCAAATAGATATAATTTCAAGGATTTGGATGCACAGTTATCGATTAGGGTTACATTTATAGTTCCAATATTAATTAGGATGCAATTTATTAAACATGGAGTGTTAATATCACAGTATTATGTAGTAATGTGATCTATAGATGCAATTATATGTATCTTAAATGCGATGGATGCAAACGGGTATCCGAAAAGTTATAAAACTATAAAATGGTAATGTGGGATGTGCAACTAAGCAATATGTGATATAAATATTAATATGGATAGCATATTCAAAGCGATTAATAACTATAAAAGTGGTATTGATTAAACATGCACAAGAAAGTTCCGTTCAGAAATTCAGCGTCACCCTGATTTGTAAAATAGCTTAAAAATAACAAACGTTCTCCAAAATGGACGTGTATTATACCAAAACGAAGATAATTCAATAAGGTTTTCAGTTTTATAAGTATAAGCATCTCAGGTTGTCCCTACAAAAAGTTATGAATATTCGAAATTGAAAGTTTGCTGCTGGAATTTCCCTGGACAGCAGTTTGGAGACATTTTCATTTGCATTTTACGTTATTTAAACAATTTATTTTGCAAGTAAATATTTTATAGAGTTATAGTATTCTGAGTTAGCTTCGTAACGAACTAAAGAACATATACTAATAATTTTTCTATGATTTATAATGAATTTTATAAGTTAAGGTGTACAGTAAATTTCAGATTTGTCATATCCGATTTTTCAACGACGTTTCATGTGTAAACTATAATATTTTAAATATATAATATCATAAAATGCAAATTATAAACTAATTAAAGATAATAAGAAGAAATATTACGACGATGTATATTTTAATTGATATGGATGCAGTATAATGTAATCTAGTATGTCACAAGATAAGTTTTCATGATCTAGATTTAATATGATTTAAACGGATACGAACGGAACATCGAAACGTTATAAAATTAAACATGAGGTACTAGATTTAAACTATAAGTATGGTATTTATTTAAATAAGTATAAAATGAATTATATAGCATGTAGCAAGATTAACTTGCCTTGATGGGTCGCGAATCGGGAAAACGGAACGTTAACCGTCGGTGGGGAAAACTCGCGACGGGCGCACGGTTCACGGAATGAACACAAACGACGAACAAAGGAACCACACGGGTCGGGTACCTCGCTGGAACGTCGAGAAGCGTCACCGGCACGACGGAATTCCGGCAACAAAAGAACAGTTAAAAAAAAATGAGAAACGAGACATGAAGGAAGAAGAGAAAGAATGATAAAGAGAAGTACGAGAGGATATATGAGAGAGAGAAAAAGTGGAGAGAGAGAAAGTGGGGCCCACGGGGTTAAAGGAGAGATTGCGATTGGCTGAGAGAATAAATTGAGAAGGATATAAAAGATTGTAAAAATATTATATGGTTAACTTAAAGATTTAAAAGATAAGTAATGAACAGTAAGATATCAGGTTAGTTAGAAAAATATATGTGATGGTTTTAATAATATTAAAATTTGGGATTTTGGCGCCAAATGAAACATTTCCAAATTGCGCCCGGGTTGGGTCCAAAAATTCGAAATTCAAATAATAGGATTTTAAGCGGGATCCAAATTTTAAAATTAAGTGTTTTATGATCAAAAAGTATACCCCCAAAACGGACACACGTACGTGCACGTAGCCATCCAAACTCGCCTGTTTCACTGAACGGGACGAGAACACAATGCACGGACGCTACCATGAGGCTAGGGGTGTCAAGTAGGCCAAGATGAATATTTTCAATTTTATTTTAGATGCCAAAATTTGTTATATGCAGAATGACTTAGCCAGATAAAATTTTACAGTAATACCCAAACAAGCAAGATAAATGAAATGAGTAATATCTAATGCTCAACCAATAATAGAAAATAGTAGTATTGGGCTCGGGTGTTATATTATACCCAACTACAAAAGAATTTCGTTCTCGAAATTCCAAGAATACAAGATAGAAAATTACAGGAAAAGGTGAGGAAACTTCTGTCGGATCTCGTCTTCTCGCTCCCACGTGGACTCTCCATGCGATCGATTACCCCAAGAAACTAGTACAAGAGGGATAACCTTGTTCTTAAGAACCTTTTCCCTTCGATCCATGATTTCAACCGGTCGCTCCTCAAAAGTCAGGTCTTCCCGTACTGTTAACTCCGAATGATCCAAGACGTGTGTTTCATCTCGAACATACCTTCGTAGTTGAGATACGTGAAACACATCGTGCACATCTGCCAAGGACTGTGGTAACGCTAAACGGTACGCTACCTCTCCAGTGCGCTCCAATATCTCGAAGGGTCCAATGAATCGAAGACTAAGCTTTCCTCGACTTCCAAAACGAATCACCCCTCTAGTCAGTGATAGCTTCAAGAATACCAAATCACCCACGGCGAACTCTAGAGGTCTTCTTGACGTGTCAGCCCAACTCTTCTGTCTATCTTGAGCTGCCTTCATATGCTTTCTGATAGTGTTAACCTTCTCAACTGTCTGCACTACCAAATCTGGTCCCAATAATCTTCGTTCACCAACATCATCCCAACAAACAGGTGAACGGCACTTACGACCATACAAAGCCTCAAACGGAGCGTGAAAAAAATCGTGACCGTCCATTGATTGCCCCTTTGCCTATTTATATGGAGGCAGAGAGTAGGGCTTATATATAACATGACATTGAGAGATAGATATCAACTATTAGGTTTTATTGAGTTTCCATTGTCTCCTTCAATATCTTTACCGGTTGCCGTGGTAAGAAAACTATCCGAGTAACACCGTTGATTGTTCCCGCACAATCATCAGGAGCATACGGACGTGAGATGGATAAGAAGCCAACCGGTTCAGGAGATCTTGTCAAGGCATGACATATCCTAATAGACCAGAATCAACGGCATCCGTACGTTAGTGGCCTTTCAGAACTGACTATCTTTTCCTTTTCCTTAATCTTAATCCCTTGGAGAGAAATAGCAAACCTTCGGTGGTGAAATAAATCAAACCTTAAAGCAACTTAATAAATAATACAGATTAGAAAATGAGAGCTTTACTAAGCTAGACTAGACTAGATCCTCTGCATAAAATTATGTAAAAGTTGAAAAGCAACTAAGTCTCTCAAGGATTTGATTTGGAATAAGCTTCATTTCAAAGTGCATGAATCAAAGAAAAGTTGCAGGCATATAGTTTAAACTGGGAGGAATTATTCAGTGTGCCGGGTGTAATACACTCGGACAGAGGGTGGGAGAGATGGGGAGTTTCGGACAGTCTTGGGCAGCGTGTGGAGGCCCACACTTCTATATTTTCACTCTCTTGTCCGGATGTATACGGCCGGCACATGGAATGTTCGTCAGATTATTTAAAGACTGGGGAGATATAGCTGAGTCAGGAGGATTACTCCCAGCTTGCGGAGCAGACCGACTAATGGTTTTTTGCTTCAGCTTTTCTTTTATGTATGTCACCTGTTTCGGCACCTTCATTTTATATTTCTTGTTTCAGACATCATGTATCGGTTTAAGCTCTGTAAAGTTTGGAATGTAAATATATACAGTTGGATTTTCATCATCGTGTCATTCTCCTCTTTTTATACTGCTTGTTTTACGCTTAACGTATTTGTTTCGAAAAAAAACATTCTCAGAATAAATACGTCGTGGGTCTCGTCAGGTGCCTTCTCCCGTCTTTGGGAAAGCAGGACGTGATAACTTTAGAGAAAAAACTTTACAAGAGTTGCAAACCCTCTACTCATAGATCTCTTTCTTCTTCTCTCTAAGTTTTCCTTAATGACGTCTTGATCTCTTATGGAGTCGTCGTTTCGCCTCCCTTAAACCTTATGATCAAGACTGCTCTTTTTAAATTTTAACCCTAACATCCTATTTATGGCCTAATACAAATCTGATATAAAATAGCATTCTTAATTGCGAAACTGTCACTAAAATTTTCAGGATAAACTCTAAACTGGTCCAGATTCTTCATTTCTAGGCAAAATTTATATTCCAAAAATGTAAGGGGGGAAAAAGGGAGCAAAAGGTTTGCAAATCGATGCTCCCTAGTTGTACATTAGCAAGTCGGTTAAACAGTTTTAGTGATAAATACGATATATGCCGAGGGGAGAAAATCACAATCATAAGATCATCAGCATGCAGCCAAAATCCGTTCAATGCAGGTAAGATTCATTCCTAAGAAACATAAATGAATTTGAGATTTAGCGTTTATGGTGTGTGTCGTCAATGTATTGCATATTTGCAATTGTATCTTATTGGATTTATAAAGACCAATATGCAAATGAGCAACAGCGGAATAAATCAAAATTAAATGGCTAAATATTTAAAGTAGAAAATTCAAATTATGGATCATCAAAGAGATAGCATATTAAAAAAAGAAAAAAGACCTCGAGTCAAAAACGGATTATTATGACACATGAATCGGTCTATAAAGATGGAAAACGCAAATCCCAAATTAGGAGAATGAATCATCGTTATTTGTTATCCCCATAAAATTTATAAGCTTATTGGGCATGTGGTACAGATCAACTAGTTATCTATAGCGCACAACGGGGTCGGTGGTTTGATTTGGACTTGCCCCGGTCCTGTCTTTGTCTCTATGCTCCGTAGTAAATACCATAGTTCCATTAATTATTCATTAATTCCATAATCTGTATCAATTGTTTAAAATCCATGCGGAAAAAAATACTAGACCTATTTTTTTTGGAACAAAAATATATTGGACTTGAGAACAATCGAAATCATTAAGGTGCCTATGCTTTTAGAGTCCAAAATCAAATTCATTTTTCCTTTTTATCTCACACACACACACACGCATTGATTTTTTTTTATGATGCTTTGCCTCGGGAGCGCACTACAAATGTGTGCCTTTTCGCTCCTGCAACTGGGCCATGTCACCGCCCCATATGACCAATCAGAGGGCTCCACGTGTGCACCAATTATTGGCTGGACCCTGCTGACAACACAGGTAGTTGAGCAGTTGTGCGTTTCAAACGTCGGGCTCGGATTTTAAAATCCAGAAATTGATTCTGACGTGGCACTCCCCTACACGTAGATGGGTCCCGCATCATGTGGCACGTGTCATGGTTTGATTTGACCAGCTGGTTGTTTTTGTTTTGCTTGGCGCTTGGGAAATAGCCAAGGATAAATGGATGCAAATTCATTTTTTTTCCCCTCCAGCGAAACAATCTCGTCATGTTTCATTTTATTAATTTAAATAAATATACATCCATATGCAAATATAAATGGAATTCAAAATAGACTACAATGTAACGTATCGTTGTGGCTGCAGCGCAAACCAGGTGAGAAAACATGTGGGTCTCATACGCAGGTGGACGAGGCCCCATATTTCGTCCCTTGTTCTTTTGTTATATCTACGGTGGAAGTAACCAAGCAATACACTGTTACATATAAAATATTACTCGATAAACTACACCAAAATCTTTACTATTATAACTAGAACTTATGGGGACATAGCAAAATGTTTACGGCTTTTCATTAAAAAAAATGCCAAAAAAAAGAGGAGAAAGATCCATGAGAGGATTCTACAGCTAAACCATGCCATATTATTATCTTATATATATGTAATGTTTTTATGCCTTTCAACGATACCCAACACAAAATAATTTTTTTGGAAGATGAACAACCTTTGATCAGAAAGTCTTTGAAGTGATGACTATCAAGAGAACATACAAAAACCAAGGATATGGTAATTTTTTCCTCACTAAACAGGTGGATGCGCATGCTGCTAGTGCTCTTTACGGTCATGGCCTTTTCCATTACAAAGCCTAAAGTTTTTTTTTATTTAACTACGTCAAAATATCTTAAATGTTGTTTTTGATGGTATACTACTGAAAAAGTCCCTTGAAAATCATATGTTTTGCTGTAATGGAAAAGGTTTAAGGTACTTTAGTGAAAAGCAAGATAAATAAAGGTGTTTTAGTGTGATTTACCCTTGTTATAATAAGGCTTCTTGTTCTACATGACATCCAAACAGATGACCGTGTGAAAATAGATCTATAATTTGACGCAAGTTTCCTACTTAATTCTTCCATTTTGCGACTATTTGAAAAGAAAAAAAAAATTGCTTCGAAAGGCAAATTTTACGCAAAGATAAAGCTATAAATTGAAGCATTTATTTTAGCGGCTTTCCGGCAGCTTAATGCTAAATTTATATGAGCATTTTATCGGCTACAACACAGTAACACCGACCATTTTTATAATGCCTTGTTTGGTTGTTTATCAGCGGAAAAAAAAACAATAAATTTGCAATTGCATGCAGATCCAACTACAACAATTGTAACACTATTACTTTCTTTGATTAAGAAGTAATTCCAGCTCCATGTTTCGCAAATTATATTTTTCTTTGGTTGTGGTTGCAATGCTGGTCTAGCTCCATGTTTCGCAAATTATATTTTTCTTTGGTTGTGGTTGCAATGCTGGTCTAGCTCCATGTTTCGCAAATTATATTTTTCTTTGGTTGTGGTTGCAATGCTAATTATAAAAGCGCTCAATTTTGAAAACACGTGAGAACAAAATCATTAGCAACCAAAAAAGGGTTCTCTGACGATGATGATGTGGATTACACCCTTTACCTCAATAAAGTATATGCAGAGGATGTGGATTCCAACGTCATAATAGGCAAAGTATTTCTTCTCTAGCAAAACAATTTCGAGATTATTCATTTTCTTAAAAGATTTATATATGCATCGATATGGATACATACATGAAATTCAAATTTGACTAAAATGTAACGATCGATGTCATGTGGGTCTCATACGTGGGTGGATGATACCCCTGTTTCGTCCCTTGATATTTTTGTTGTAGCCACATCGAATGTACCGTGCACATTCATAGTTAAACATTGCTCTTTAAAATATCATTGGATGGACTACACTAAAATCTTTATTATTATACCTAGACCTAGAACTTACGAGGACAAAAAGTCGAATCATTGTTCACTAAAAAATGCAAAAAAAGGGAGAAAGGTCAATGGGAGCATTCTAGAGTAAAAGTATGATCATATCATTATCTCATATACATGTAATCTCTCTTTATTTTTCAGCAATATCCAACACAATTTTTTTTTTGGGAAATGAACAAACTTTAGTCAAAAGGTCCTTAAACTAATGTTACCCGTACTCTTAACCGCCACGGCCTTTTTCATTGCAATGCCTATTGGTTTTTTCTAGTTACATTAAAAAAAATTTAAATGCTGCTTCAGATGGTATTTTAGTGAAAATGTCCCTTGAAAACCATGAGTTAAGTTGTTTTACTGTAATGGAAGAGCTTTAAGGTATTTTAGTGTAAAATTCCCTTATTATAGACTCCTTCTTCAGCATGACATCCAAACATATGACCATGTGAAAATAGATCTATATAGTCCTGGCAAGTTTCCTACCAAATTCTTCCATTCCGCCGACTATTTGAAAAGCGAACGTATTTTTTGTGCCGCAATTAGCATACCCAAAAGTTTATCAAAAAGACAAACATTAGGAGCACACCTGTTTGACACTATTACCTAGGTGTTGTGGGTCCTATCATTTTGGCTCTTGGATAAACTTTTGGGTAGACAAAATGCCGGTATGAAAAGCATTGCTCTTTGAAAAGAAATATAACTATCGTACTTCGAAAGGTAAATTTTATGGAAAGATAAAACTATAAAATGATGTATTTATTTTAGCTGCTTTCCAGTAGGTCAACGCTAGATTTATATGAGTATTTTATCGGCCACAACATAGTAACACTGACCATTTTTATAACGCCTTATTTGGTTGTTTATCGTTGGGAAAAAAACAATAAATCCGCAATTGGAAGCAGATCCAACTATAACAATTGCAACACTATTACCTTCTTTGATTAAGAAGTAATTTTGGCTGCATGTTTCGCAGATTATATTTTTCTTTGCTGGTGATTGCAAGGCTACATTAGTTGCAAAAGCGTTCAATTTTGAAATGTAAGAACAAAATCATTAGCAAAAAAAGAAAGTTCTATAGATCTTCACGTGGCCGAAACAGCACGGACCCCAAGCATACTCAGCCAAACAACCACTCGAGCTATTTTGTAGATCGAGCTTCTCTGTTGGCTCTTCAAACCAAACACAGGCAAAAGTTGGCAACACCATTTTACTTTCTGAACTAACAATCCATAAGCAGTCCTACAGTATCTCATGTCTTCACGTGTCGACTTATTCTGTGTATATTTCACACCAGGATAGACTCGATGCGTAAACACACTGGCAATTAAATGCATCGTTTCAAGTAAGGTGGATAGTCCCACATTTCGCATCGAAGAGAATCAAAATACAGGGTCAATAGCCGAACTCCATGGCAACAAACAAGGGGCCTTCTTAAAGAATCTTCCAAGATGCTCAGCTGGATGGCGCTTTTGGTGCGCACATGTTGTTAGGGCCTGTTTGGTCTTAGGATTATGAAAGATTTGGACAATGGAATCCAAAAAGTTGAAATGATTCTATAATTTTGTGTTTGGTTGTGGGATTTGTAGCATTACTTTGTTTTATATGGGGGTCCACCACAAAACAAGAATCCTTGAATCCTAAAAATTTTGGACAATTTGTAAGGATTTGGCATTATTCATTGTACTTTTGGACGAGACCCTTGTATTTTATTTATTTAACAATACTCTCTCTAAAATCCAAATCCCACTTTATTTTCACTAACCAAACAAAAATGACAAAGATCTATAAATCCAATATGAGAAATCCAATACCAACCAAACAACAAATTACCAAATCTAGAAATTTTCAATAATACTATTTCGGACTCCAAATTTCATAATCTTGCAACCAAAATGGCCCTTAGTAAATCCATCGTAACACACTTCGTCCCTCACGCGGGCCCCACATCCTCCCACGCTCATGTGGGTGGACACCCACTTGAGTGCCCACAAATTATTCCCACTTTTCTTCGGACACCCCCGATAGCATTGCCGTAAATATCTCGAACTCCGTGCCCGGATGTATATAGCCTGCGGGAATAGGCACCCAAGCCCAAGCAGACCCCCAAACAGAAAGAAACAAAATAAAAAGAAATCAAAACAAATCGAAAATCACAAGAAAATCCAAAACAAAAACCCTAGAGATTTTTTTTTTCCTGGAAGAAGCGTTCCGCAATAATTGGCAGCGAGCATTCGGGCTCGTACAGTTTTCCCCAAATCCCAAGAGATCTGATTCATTGATCGCTTTACTGCTGCAATTATTTATTTAAACAGTGATCAAAAGCTTGGGCTCTCATTGGAGCAATCAAAGAATCGGAACAAAGCTCCCCAAAGTAAGCAATTTTTAAAGCTGGAATCTGTACTTAGGGTTTCAAAGCTCTCGTCTTTGGATTGTTGGATTTTTTTAATTATTTAGGCTGAATCGATGGGGGAGAGTGGTAGAGTATGAGCATGGCGGCGGATTCGAACATGAATTTCTATCACTATCATCATCAGCAGCAAGGGCACGGGCATGGCAATGGCCTGTTTCCGCCGTCGTTTTATAATCAGCATGTGGTTTCGTTTCAATCGGGGGCGGTGAGCAGCAGCAGCAGTAATTTGCTTGGGAATTATGGGAATCTTATTGTTGAGCCCTTGCCGGGGCTTAAGCACGACACGGGGTTGGCTGTGGATTGGTCTTTCAGTGAGCAGGCGATTTTGAATGATGGGCTTAACGAGTAGGTGATTTTTTTTGTGTGGATTTTATGGAATTGGGATGATATTTATTAGTTTTTTGTTGGGTAATTTAGGTATGTTGATGAGCCTGGGATGACGAAGTATGTAAAGATTGCAGCTTCGTTACCAGAGAAGACCATAAGGGATGTCGCATTGAGGTGTCGGTGGATGGCTGTGAGTTTTCTTTTTTCCTTATGTTATTTTACTTAATGATTTGCTTCGTTTATTTTACAATTCAACATTTGATTAGGAATTATAGTTATTTTTCTGTTAGTGACCGAAAAATGGCCTTCATGTCTGTTTTAATAGCTATAAATTCATTTTCTTGAGAGCAAATGCTCTTAAAGCAAGTTCTTTCCTGAGCTGATTGCCCTACCAAATACTCAGAAATTGCCAGTTAGGAAAAAAAATTGGCTTCTCAAGGTGGCTTGACGTTTCGAGTTCACTGGGCCTGAGCTAAGAGATAATTGGTTTGCCAACAAAAGCTTTTCATACACATACTAACTATGTCTTTTACTGACACTAGGAACATTGAGCTCTGAATTATAAACTTCTATTGAACCTTGGTTGTCAATACCGACAGCATTCTCAACTTGACATTCCTGGATAGCCTTTTATGAGCCACCTCTACCAGAAGATTTGATTAAGCTCAATTTTATCAGTCATTTGAAGACATGCTCTCCTTATTAACACCATCTTGCTTGTCCAGAATACTTTGGCATAAATGTTCTTTTCCCTCTTGCATATCTGCTATTGACCCCCTCCGTGCCAAAGTGTTAGCTTTCCTGAAGCTAATTGGTGCAGTTGGTCAAAATAGTATCAGGAAAAGTGTGTTTCTTACAGTTTTCGGGCTACTTTACTGGTTTTGAGATTGTACAAATCCTTGGGAGTCCTTTTCATTTTCAACCAGCGAACAGTAATGCTGAGTGACGTACGATTACATTATTAATCATTTCAAGTGATAGTTTACTGGAGTGAGACTGGTTTGCTCCTCAAGGTGATTTGTTTGTTAAGGATTCATGTTCATCTCTGAGGCACAAGGGGGTGTTGGGGGGGGGGGGGGGCGCAAAGAGTCCAAGGGAATGCTTACCTAGGGACATCCATAACATGAAAAAAATTCTCCGTGTTCTTGCATATTTTCTTGGTAAATCTAGAGTTGATGATATTTTTGTTTTTTCAGACTTAGTATTAGTTTTATACCATTACCTTATGATGGATGGCATCGACAAGTTTAGGGTTGACTCTTTGAAAACATGTAGGCTAAAAAGGCCATTCTCCTGTTCTTTTCATTTGTCTATTTCTCTACAATTACTTGGACTAAATGCACATAGGTCGCATTCTTTCTGTTGTTACTAGCCAAAGAGGCTAAAACCTCAGTAAGGGATGCAATTCATCGGGAGTTTATGCTCTAAGAACTAAGAACATGGGGATTTGTAATCGAGGCATCAAATTACAGGGGTAACATACATGCTTGCTTTTGGACGGATTGCACTTCGATGAAATGAACACTTCCCCTTAATGTCTGTTGCGGCAAATACGATGTCGAAGTAATAACAAACGATATAGAGAAACAATCAAATAAACAAATGCGATATGAATAAGAGTATTAACCAAACAAGACACCGAATTTTACGTGGAAAAGCATTGCGGGAAAAGCCACGGACGAAAGAGAAGCTTTACTACTCAAAAAAATATGGAGTTCTAGAAACGGTGGATGAAATTTTACAAATCTCTCTCACAAAACCCTAGCCTCCTCTCACAAATACAAAGGGTTCAAATACTCAAAAGCTATCCATCTCTAGGGTTATAAAATACTACACTATACATGGTATGCTGGAGATATGACTAAATAACTAATTTCCTAAATTTTCAAAACTGCAAATATTTGCCCCAAGACGATGGCGGACATCTGAAGGACTTGACAGACGTCTGCCCAAAAGCTTCAGCATATCGCGAGAGAGCGCAGACGTTTAATGAAGATCGTCGTAGAGGTCTGCCCAAAACGCAGAGCGGAGCCAGATATGACTCTCTGTTTGCGTGCATGATCTTCGATATTGGTTAGACGTCTGAAGCTTAAGCCTCAGACGTTTGTCCCCTGTCTATAGCTTAAACTGAAGCTGAGAATACTTCGTTAAATGCAAAATGTGATGGGAAGCATCTAGGGATCAAGAATACGAGAAACATAACAAATCTCCACTTAGCCTCGCATTCGCCACAAAACTCCTCCATAATATTAGTAGTAGCTCCACCTCCACAAAACCCCAAAGGGCTCAATGATCGCGACGCACTCCAATTAAGTTCAAGCAATGCTCAAGCTTAACAAATGAAAAAGACTTAGTCAACATGTCGGCCGGATTATCCGATGTGCCAACCTTTACAATTAGCTTCAACGATATCCTGAACAAACCGATATCGAACGTCGATGTGCTTCATTCTGTCATGATGCATATGATCCTTTGTCAAGTGAATCGTGCTTTGGTTATCACAATAGATTATTATGGTATCCTTTTGGATACGAAGTTTCGAAAATAGTCTCTTCAACCAGATTGCTTCCTCAACAGCTTCAACAACGACCATATACTCTGACTCTGTCGTAGACAACGCTACCGTAGGCTCTAATGAAGCTCTCTAACTAATGACACATTCTCCTGAAGAGAATATATAGCCGGTGATCAACCTTTACCTGCCGAGATCACCCGCATAATCAGAATCGCTAAAACCAACCAAACTGTTATTGTTCCTTCCAAACTCCAATCCCACATCAGACGTATCTCGTAGGTATCGTAAAATCCATTTCACTGCTTGCCAATGGCCTTTACCAGGAGATGCCACATAGCGATTAACAACACCAACTGTATGTGAAATGTCGGTGCGAGTACAAACCATGACATATATAATGCTACCCATCACACTCGAATAAGGAACATGCGAAATATACTGAATTTCTTCTTTAGTTTGCGGTGATAAACGAGTTGAAAGTTTGAAATGAGTTGCCAAAGGGGTATTTACCGATTTACTGTCCGCAATGCCAAAACGTTCCAAAACTTTTTCAACATATCGCTGTTGAAACAAGTAAAGTTTACCTCCCTTGCGATCGCGCCTAATTTTCAGATCGAGAACTTTTTTGGCCGCTCACAAATCTTTGGTCTCGAACTTACCCTTCAACTGTTCCTTAAGCTTTTCAATATCAACCATATACTTTACTGCTATCAACATAAAGCAACAAGAATATGAAAGAACCATCGGCGAGGTTCTTGCAATAAACGCAATTGTCGCCCTTTTCGCAAACCTAATATCTTTCATGAAAGAGTCAAATTTCTTGTACCAACGTCTAGGCGACTATTTTAAACCATAGAGAGACTTCTCTAACAATCAAACGTGATCTTTTTTACCTTCAATTTCGAAACCATCGGGTTGCATGTAGATCTTCTCTACCAAATCACCGTGCAAGAAAGCGGTCTTAACATTGACCTGCTCGATCTCTAAATCTTGCATAACTACCAAACCGAGTAAGACACGAATAGAGGAGTGTTTTACAACTGGAGAAAATACTTCATTGAAGTCCGCTGCCCGAACCTGCAAATAGCTTTTAGCTACCAACCATGTCTTATATCGAGTATCTGCAACCTCTTAATTTCCTTCCTTTTTTTTAAAACCCACTTGCAGCTAACTACTTTCTTTTCTTTTTCGGGCTTAACGAGCTTCCATGTTTAGTTCTTTTGAAGAGACTCAATCTCTTCATTCCTAACGACTAGCCAATGAGCTGACTCATCGGAAGAGATAGTTTCTTGATAACTCGTAGGTTCGCTACTATCAACTGTTTTTGCAATGGACAACGCATACACCGTTAGATCATCGTAGCCATATCTCTGTGGCTCTTCATTGTCCGTCTCGAGCGAGTAGATACTGCTCATCTTGGGACTGTTCTTCATCAGACGATGGTGAAGGAGAGATCTTCTGCGAACTTGGGTTTTCACCGATCTCAAATTCAATACTCGGCTCGTCTTTGCCTGTATCGTCTTGAATTGGAGATTCCGCGTTTTTCAGTTTCAATATAGCTGACTCGTCAAAAGTGATAGCTTTGCTAATCATAAATTTTGGCGACTAAAGATCTATACACCACAACTTATAATCTTTGACCCCGGTAGCACATCCAAGAAAATGCATTTCTTCTTTTGAGGATCTAAATTGCCTTCATGGCAATGTGCATATGCTGGACAACCAAACACTTTAAGTGTAGAATAATCGGCGTACTTTCCAGACCATACCTGCGCCGGTGTTTTACTACTAAGCGATGTATGAGGTGATCAATCCACCACGTAACATGCCATATTCATCGTCTCTGCCCAAAACTCTTTACCGAGCCCTGCATTCGATAACATGCACCGAGCTTTCTCCAAAAGAGTCCGGTTCATACACCCCGTGACTCTGTTTTACTGTGGTGTGTGGACAACGGTGTGATACTGAACAATACTTTCGTTTTTGCAAGATTCATTGAAATCTACACCACAAAATTCTAATCGTTGTCCGTTCTTAGTCTCTTGATCTGCTTGCATGTCTGCTTCTCAATCAATATCTTCCATTACTTGAACGTAAGAAATACATCACTCTTATGTTTTAAGAAGTAGACCCAAATCTTTCTCGAATAGTCATCGATGAGAGTAAGCAAATATTTGGCACTGCTTCCTTTAGAAGCAAGCTTGAGGAGGTTCCTAAAGATCCGAATGGATACAATCAAGAGTACTTTTTGTGTTGTGTACCGCCAAACTGAAGCTAACTTGTTTCTGCTTCCTAAAATTGCAATGCTCACAAAACTTCATCTTCGATGTATTTTGACTACAAAGTAGACACTGCTTCGATAACTCGGCCATACCTTTCCAACTCATATGTCCGAACCTCATGTGCCATAATCTTATATAATATCTGAATCTGACGCAGATTTAGATGATGATACTGTTGCCGACCCGGTAGTTCTCAAACCCTGTAATACATATAAGGACCCAATTTTCAAGCCTTTTATAACGACGAGAGCATATTTGGTTACTTTCAAAACTCCACATTCAACGGAGAACTTATAACCCTTAACGTCGAGTGTACCCAATAAGATTGGATTCTTTTTCATGTCAGGCAAATGCCTAACTTCTGCTGATATTCTCATAATGCCGTCAAATATCGTAATTTGTATCGTCCCCTTGCTAATAGCTTGACATGAACCATTGTTTTCCATCAAAACCACTCCACCATCAACAAACTCATAGGTGGTGAACAAATCCCTATTGAGACACAAATGGCGGGAACACTCCGAATTCATAATCCATTCATCCTTGGATTAATATATGTCGTCAAGAACCACAAGTAGATCTCCTTCTCCTTCCGTAATACTAGCTTCAATTGAAAACCCATGTTTGTCTTCAAACTTCAGCTTGTTCAGCAATTTGAAACAATCGACTTTAAAGTGATCCTTCTTACGGTGGTTGCAGGTCAAGTTCTTATTCTTGGACTTCGACATTGATTTCTTCTTACTACCTTCCGGATCTTTCTTTTCTGCTCGTCCTCGATCAAATAATCCTTGAGATTGACCATTGCCTTCTTTAGAAGTTAACTCCTTGTTCATCTTCTCTTTGTTCATCAAATTTTCTTTGACATTCTTAATCGATATAGTATCTCGTTCATAGATCATGGTGTCACGAAAGTGTTTATAATTAGATGGCAAAGAACATAACAATAACAATAATTGATCTTCATCATCAATCTTAATATCAATCTTACCCAGATCTGTAATTATCGAATTAAACTCACCGATGTGATATTTGATAGGAGAACCTTTTGACACACGAACTGTGTAAAGACGTTTCAACATGAATCGATTTGTAAGAGACTTCTTCAAATATAACCCTTCCAACTTCAACCACAAACTAGCCGCCGTCTTCTCCACTAAAATTTCTTGTAAAACTTCGTTTGTCAAACACAACCGGATAGATGTGAGGGCCTCTTCATCCGATTCCTCCCATGCTTCCTCCGTCATAGTGAAAGGCCTTGAATCCTTTCCAAGAATCGTATTTATCAAATTATTCTGTATCAATACGGTAATCATATGAACTTATCATAGACTAAAACTCATAGACTTATCAAACTTCTCAATATCAAACTTCATAATCGTTGGAGATATAATGTAGGATCAAAAGAAGACACCTTTAGTGCTTACAAACCCTGAAACTTCAAAATCACAATCTAAGAAGATGGGGAAGAGAACATAAGCGTTGTTACCCACCGTAAACTTAGATCGTGAGATCGAAGACATGATGGTTTAAACAAAACACCAAGTCTCTCAAAGAACCACAACGTAGCTCTGATACCGGTTTGTTGTGGCAAACACGATATCGAAATAATAACAAACGATATAGATGAACAATCAAATAAACAAACGCGATAGGAATAAGAGTACTAACCAAAAGACACCGGATTTTACGTGAAAAACCCTTGCGAGAAAAACCACGGGCGAAGGAGAAAGTTTACTAATCAAACAAATATGGAGTGTTATAAACGGTGGATGAAATTTCACAAATCCGTTTCGCAAAACCCTAGCCTTCTCTCACAGATACAAAGGGTTCAAATATCTCAAAAGCTATCTATCTATAGGGTTATAAAATACTACAATATATATAGTATGCTAGAGATATGACTAAATAACTAATTTCCCAAATTTTCGAAACTGCAAATATTTGGCCCAAGACGACGACAGACGTATGAAGGACTTGGCAGACATCTGCCCAAAAGCTTCAGCAGATCCCGAGAGAGCGCAAACGTCTGATGAAGATCGTTGCAGACGTCTGCCTAACACACAGAGCGGAGCCAGACGTCTGAAGCTTATGTTTTAGATGTTTGTCGACTCTCTGTTTGCGTTCATGATATTTGATATTGATCAGATTTAAGCTTCAAACGTCTGTCCCCTGTCTGTAGCTTAAACTGAAGCTAGGAATACTCCATTAAACGTAGAATGTGATGGGAAATATTTAGGGATCAAGAATACAAGGCAAACATAACAATGCCATGTTCTTATATAGAGTTCCTTTTGCTTTGTAAGCTTGTCTTTTTGTTACTAACATTTCCGTAAAATTTTAGCTACAAACATCAATTGGAGAATAAATTCACATGGAAACTCGTAATTTCTTGAACTAACAACTTAAGATCCTTGTTTAACATAATCTATCACGGTCTCTTTAGATTAAGCATAACCTGCTTCTGGTTTACTTCCACTGACTGTGCCCCATCTTTTATTTAAGGATAAATTACAATAAAATTTCTTGATCTTTCAGCGTTTTCCAGATATTCTTACAGATAGATAGCATGGCCATTACATGTCGGTTACTTGTAAAAACCATCTGTTACCATCTGTTATTGTTCCGTCCATTATATCAATACTCATGCGACTGCCACATGCCTAATCTCTTCCCACATTGTCTTTTGTACGCTATTAAAACACATGTTCCTTCTTTTGCCACGTCTTGATACACACTTGAAGACCTAGTCTTGCTTCCATTTAATTCAATATCTTCTTGTTTTGATTTAATTTAGCGGGGATTGAAAGAGAAGAAACAAGAAGAAAGGGGAGGCGGAACTAGGCTTGAAATGTTGGGGGAGTGTGAAAGTCCCATTACATGACGGTTGCATGTAAATACCATCTGTTACCATCTGACCCTTGGAAATTTGTCAAAGAAGAAAATGTTATTTTTCCGTCCGATGTTATATTAATACTCATGCGACTGCCACATGCCTAATCTCCTCCAACATCGTCTTTTGTACGCTATTAAAACACATGTTCCTTCTTTTGCCACATCTTGATACACACTTGAAGGCTTAGTTTTGCTTCCATTTAATTCAATATCTTCTTGTTTTGATTTAATTTAGCGGTGGATTGAAAGAGAAGAAACAAGAAGAAAGGGGAGGCGAAACTAGGCTTGAAATGTTGAGGGAGTGTGACCGTGTGAGACTTTTCAAAATAGAAATGTAAGATAAGTTTAAGTGATGGATTAAACAAAAAGGTACAACGAGCATAAGACAACTTCTGTCAGCATTGATGTTTTGGGTTCCGTGGTATTTATCAGTAGTATATATAGTATATGATTTTTATTAGATAAATGATGAAATTTTATGGCATTTTAGTGTAATTTAGCCTTTATTGAATAATGCTATAAACTGCAAACTAAAAAGTCCATTTGAATCCATTATCTCGAACACATTCGTCATCTTCTTGCTTAAAGCACATTATTTTGCAAAAATGGAATGCTTGGACCCTTGCAGTCCTGCTACCCTTGCTCTAATTATGATGCAACGCACCTTAATACGTACATCATGTACGAGCGCGATCGGTCCGAGATCGTGCAGCTGGAAGGCAAATCAGAGATTTTTTTCAATCAATTAGGATTTATCTATATTTGGATAGATCATAGTTGATTGGATAGAACATAATTAGATTTTTCAATTAATTAGAATTTATCTATATTTTCATATTTAGATAAATTATAATCGATTGGTTTGATTTACTTTATTAGGCTTAATTTGTTTTTGAATATTTTCCTTAGTAGATTAGAATTGCTTTTATTCCTAGTTATCTCTTAGTCTTTAAATCGACTTGCTTCTCAAGACGGTATTTAGCTATAAATAAAGCCTATGATCTCTTGTAAAATCATCTTGGAAAATTAATTAAAATTTGAGTTTCTCTCTTTCTCGTGGATTCGGCACGGTCGTGGATTCGACCAAACTCTACGGCACTGTCCCCGCTAGAAAAAATTCCTAACGGGACGCTGCCTCGCATCCCGTAAGGGGGCTGCTAGCCCCTTGACCCCCAGCCAGCTATCCGGGTAGTGGGACCCCCGAAAAACTTTGCGGGGCCCCCAATATTTCCAAAACCCCTTCAAAACACAACACTGCATATTGAGTTCGCATGACCTGTTTGACCCGTCAATCGGAGGTTCTCTCGCTCCAAAGACAAGAGGTAATTAACGGCAGCTTAGTCTGCGGCTGCCGGAGATTCGGAGCCCTACAATCAATAAACCCCAATTTATCCTAGGCAGGGGAATCTGTAATGCGCCTGACAAGCGCGCGCGTATTCCCATCTCAATGGGGTGACGAAAAACACCCTACAGTGCCGAACCTTTTGATTGGGTTCTTCGTCGTCATGACGAGGAAGGAGTTCTAGAACATTGGGGGCCAGTTGACGAGGAGTTATTGAGATAGTCGCTTGATTGCCTTTGATAAGCGCCATAATCTCAGTCAATTGCCATTCACATCTTACATATTGACGCTAAGAGTCTCAGCCTTGTTGTCGAGGACAACTACTTTGCCACTAAGGGTGTCATACTCCTCACGGGTTACGTTGCGGGCTCCCGTCGTGATGGAAAATGAAGGTCTGTGAAGAGAGAAAGAAGAAATGTTGCGGAGTCGAGGTGCTGGTACAACAAGGGTGCGTGAGGGTGCAGCGAGGGTGCGTGAGGGTGCAGCGAGGGAAGCTCTGATACCACCTGACACAGTAAAGTATCCAAAGAGTATCAAACCGTGTATTAGAATGCGGAGAACTGTTAAGTTCCCCAAGCCCGGATAACTGGACGCGCCGCTGCTAAGGGCAATGGGGAGTGTTTTTTTAAACATATTATAATGGAGACGTGTTCATTTTGTTTTGTTCCATTGGTAAAAGAAAGGATATATATATATGTATATATATTTTTTTATATATAAAAAAAGCAATAAATAAATATTTAGAGAAATGTTATTTTTTTAAAAAATATTATTTATAATTTATTATTTTATTTATTTAATATATTTTTTTAAATAAAAAAGATTAGAAGAAGGAAAAGAATGAAAAAGAAAGAAAAAAGAAATTAAAAAAAAGAATATAAAGGGGGAAAGAGGCCACGTGAGGGGGCCAAAGGGGCCCCTATTAAATGGGGGCCCTCCCCCATGTGAGGGGGGCCAAAGGGCTCCCATTTAATGGGGGCCCTCCCCCCACGTGACCCCACGTGAGGGGGGCCAAAGGGCCCCCATTTAATGGGGGGCAAAGGGCTCCTATTTAATGGGAGCCCTCCCCTCACGTGACCCCACGTGAGGGGGACCAAAGGGCTCCCATTAAATAGGGGCCCTCCCCCTCGCGTGACCTCAAGTGAGCGGGGAGGGGAAGGCCCCCATTGATGGGAGTCTCCCTTATGGGGCTCCAAAATTAATTAAATTTTTTTATTACATGGAGTTCAACTCCAAAAGAATATTTTTGTGGAGTTAAACTCCAATTTTTTTTTAAATGTGGAGTTAAACTCCAAAAGATTTTAAATGGAGTTCAACTCCAAAAGAATTTTATTTGTGGAGTTAAACTCCAAAAGAATTTTAAACGTGGAGTTAAACTCCAAAAGAATTTTATTTGTGGAGTTAAACTGCAAAAGATTTTCTCCTTTCTCTCTTGAGAAGAAACCCAAAATGGGTTCTCTTGAAACTCCAAGATCTAGATCTTGGATGATAAAAAAAGAGACCCTTTTTCTTCTCTTGATGGAGTCTTGGGAGGTGGGTTTATGGTAAAACTTTATTTAGTTTAAAAAAAAGAAGAGCCAAGCTCTTGATTTAATTGGAAAATGAAAAGGAAGAGGAAGAACTTGGAAGAGAGAATGGAGGCATAAACCCTAAATTTTGGGGAGAATGAATTGTATGTTTTATTTCATTATCATGTTGTCTTTTATAGACTTATAAATTTACATATAGCCTCTTGGGCTTTACAAAATGGCATTTTGCTCATCCCATTCCTCATGTGCTCATTTCTTTTGCACATGAGCCATGTGCTTTACAAAAATTTGGTTTTATACCCATTTTGCTTACATTGATGCATAAAAAATAACATCAAAATTATTTATTACATGATTTTTATTTTAGCATAGGGGGAGGCTGGTCGCGGGGCTCGACTTGGGCATGGGCCCACTTGAGCTGGGCTTGGGCCCGCTGGCTTGGGGTTGACCTTGACTTTGACTTGGTCAACCGGGATGCAATTTTCAACCCCAACAAAGTGCCCCCATCAATAAATGCACACCACATATGTGGGTTGTGTGCATGAAATTGATAGATCTTCTTTCGTGTGGAGGCGGCTTGCTTTGGTTCCCACTTTTTGGGATGCACTGCCCTTTTAACGACATGGACGGTCGACGCTTGACGCGTTTCTGAGACGGAGTGTCCGTAGTAGACTTTTCCCTGGCCCGGAGCGATTTTGTTCCCGATTTGTGGGAAGTCTGCACTGCCCTTTTTACGACATAGATGGTCGACGCTTTGACGCGTCTACGAGACGGAGTGTCCGTGGTAGACTTTTCTCTGGCCCGGAGCGATTTGGTTCCCGCTTTGTAAGAAGCCTGCACTGCCCTTTTTTACGACATGGACGGTCGACGCTTGACGCGCCTCCGAGATAGAGTGTCCATGGTAAGACTTTTCTCTGGCCCGGAGCGATTTGGTTCCCGATTTGTAGGAAGCCTGCACTGTCCTTTTTACGACATTGATGGTCGACGCTTGACGCGTCTACGAGACGGAGTGTCCGTGGTAGACTTTTCCCTGGCCCGGAGCGATTTGGTTCCCGCTTTGTAGGAAGCCTGCACTGCCCTTTTTTACGATATGGACAGTCGACGCTTGACGCGTCTCCGAGACGGAGTGTCCGTGGTAGACTTTTTCCTGGCCCGGAGCGATTTGGTTCCCGATTTGTAGGAAGCCTGCACTGCCTTTTTTACGACATGGACAACACTGCCCTTTTTACGACATGGACGGTCGACGCTTGACGCGTCTCCGAGACAGTGTCCGTGGTAGACTTTTCCTTGCCCCGGAGCAATTTTGTTCCCGCTTTGTAGGAAGCCACGGTCGACGCTTGACGCGTTTCCTAGAGTGTCCGTGGTAGACGTCTCCCGATTTGGTCGACGTGCCCTTGGCACGGAGTGTCGCTGGTCGACGTTTCCCTGAGGCGGAGTGTCTGTAGTCGACGTGCCCCCGGCACGGAGTGTCTACTTGACGTTTTCCCGTTACGGAGTGTCGGCTGTTTGACGCAGAGGCCGGTGTTGGAATTGGTTGGTTTGATTTGTGTTGACATCAGTATCGCTATACTGGAATATGGTAGCAGGAGCGAATCATCATTTGCCATGAGTGGATTAGGGGTTTTTGGTTTTGGTCGGCATCTGTATTGCTGCATTGGAATAATGCCAGGAGCAACTCATCATTTACCTCGGAAGAATTTGGGAATTGGTTTTTGGGTCGGCATCAACACCGCGATACTGGAATATGGTACCAGGAGCGAATCATCATTTCCCTTTCCCTGTTGGGAAGCGATGGCTTAAGAGACAGGTTTAGATCCCTACCATCTAAGGCTTTTCAATTTTATGGGCCGTAAGGGTCTCATAAAAGCATTTTCTTCTTACGAGTCGTAAGGATCCCGTAGCTGCATTTTCTCCTTAGGAGTCGTGAAAACCCCAAGTGTGTTTTTCCTTTGTGAGTTGTAAGGATCTCACGCGGGGATTTTCTCCTTACAAAGTCGAGAGGACTTTGCGAGTGCATTTCATCTCTTTTTCACGAGTTTGCGCCCTTTCGGGTTTTCACAAACTCGCCGACAGTCCTGCTGTTTTTTACTCATGGAGCCCTTTCGGGTTTTCATCTGTGCCCATTTTGCTTGTGGACATACCCTTTTTTTTGGATCTTCATCGCTGGTAGGACTTTTGTGGGACTTTGGATGTGGTCTCGCCGGTAGGACTTGGGGGAGATTGGGATCATTTTACGCCCGTGAATTGTATACTGTTTTGCAGGATGTATGATCCAGACCGTAGGGCCGGAAGAATTTCGAGACTTTGTTGGTGTCTGCATCGCTGCACTGGAATATGGTACCAGGAGCAACTCATCGTTCGCCGTTTGAGAATTTGGATTTTGGTTGGCGTCTGCATCGCTGCACTGAAATATGGTACCAGGAGCGACTTATCATTCGCTGTTCGGACATTCAGAGTTTGGTTGGCGTCTGCATCGCTGCACTGGAATATGGTATCAGGGTCGACTCATCATTCGCCGTTGAATTTTTTTTTTTACCGCGATTGCTCTATCATTTCAGCTTTTCTTATCGCGAAGGTCGCGATTGCCCTATCATTTCGGCTATTTATCTGCGGTTGCCCCATCATTTCGGCTGTTTATTTGCATTTTTATTTTACTCGCTGATTTTTATTGCGAGTTGCCCCATCATTTCGGCTTATATATATATATTTTGTTTTATTTACACCTTTTTTTCACACATTTTTTTTACATTCCCAGTTTAACGACTTAGGGGTCGTTTATTCCCAGTTTAATGACATGGTGGTCAGCTGATGGAGAGCTTAGAGAAGATACCCGATTGAGCAGTTGTCAGGGGCACCGCTGGAGCTTGCCCGAGATGCCTTATTACTTTGTCGGTGTTGATGACATTGCCCCTAGCTGGGGCCAATGAAAGTCATTCAAATACCGACCCGCGTTCGAAGATTGCAGTTGAAAGTCGTTAACCTCTGCAAATAGAAACATGATTTCAGTACAGGCAATTGATATGTATATTGATTGAGTTCGCATGAATACTTAACCCGAAATATAGGAGGAAAGAAAAGTCCCACCGCGCGTGCCAGAATCTGTAAGGCGTTTTTCGTCACCCCATTGAGATGGGAATACGCGCGCGCTTGTCAGGTGTATTACAGATTCCTTCTGTCTAGGGTAGGCTGGGGTTTATTGATTGTAGGGCTCCGAATTTCCGGCAGCCGCGGACTAGGCTGCAGTTAATTACCCCTCGCCTTTGGAGCGAGAGAACCTCCGATTGACGGGTCAAACGGGTCATGCGAACTCAATATGCGGTGTTGTGTTTTGAAGGGGTTTTGGATATATCGGGGGCCACGCAGAGTTTTTATGGGGGTCCCGCTATCCGGATAGTGGGCTGGGGGTCGGGGTGCGGGGCAGTGCCCCGTTAGAATTTTTTCCTAACGGAGACAGTGTTGGGAATTATTTTTAAAAAAAACATATTATAATGGAGACGTGTTCATTTTGTTTTGTTCCATTGGTAAAAAAAGGATATATATATGTATATATATAAAAAAGCAATAAATAAATATTTAGAGAAATGTTATTTTTTTAAAAAATATTTTTTATAATTTATTTAATATATATTTTTATAAATAAAAAAGATTAGAAGAAAGAAAAGAACGAAGAAAGAAAGAAAAAAGAAATTAAAAAAAAGAATATAAAGGGGGAAAGAGGCGCCCATTTAATGGGAGCCCTCCCCTCACGTGACCTCACGTGAGGGGGCCCCTTTGGCCCCCATTAAATGGGAGCCCCCTCACGTGACCCCACGTGAGGGGGGCCAAAGGGCTCCCATTTAATGGGGCCCTCCTCCTCGCGTGACCTCACGTGAGGGGGAGGGGAAGGCTCCCACTGATGGGAGTCTTCCCTGTAGAGCTCCAAAATTAATTAGTTTTTTTTATTACATGGAGTTCAACTCCAAAAGAATATTTTTGTGGAGTTAAACTCTAAAAGATTTTAAATGGAGTTCAACTCCAAAAGAATTTTAAACGTGGAGTTAAACCCCAAAAGAATTTTATTTGTGGAGTTAAACTCCAAAAGATTTTCTCCTTTCTTTCTTGAGAAGAAACCCAAAATGGGTTCTCTTGAAACTCCAAGATCTAGATCTTGGATGATAAAAAAAGAGATCCTTTTTCTTCTCTTGATGGAGTATTGGGAGGTGGGTTTATGGTAAAACTTTATTTAGTTTTAAAAAAAGAAGAGCTAAGCTCTTGATTTAATTGGAAAATGAAAAGGAAGAGAAAGAACTTGGAAGAGAGAGGATGGAGGCACAATTCCTAGTTTTGGGGGAGAATGAATTGTATGCTTTATTTAATTATCATGTTGCCTTTTATATAGCCCCTCGGGCTTTACAAAATGGCATTTTGCTCATCTCATGCCTCATGTGCTCATTTCTTTTGCACATGAGCCATGGGCTTTACAAAAATTTGGCTTTATGCCCATTTTGCTTACATTCATGCATAAAAAATTACATCAAAATTATTTATTACATGATTTTTATTTTGGCATAGGGGGAGGCTGGCCGCGGGGCTCGACTTGGGCATGAGCCCACTTGAGCTGGGCTTGGGCCCGCTGGCTTGAGGTTGACCTTGACTTTGACTTGGTCAATCGGGGTGCAATTTTCGACCCCAACAAAGTGCCCCCCATCAATAAATGCACACCACATATGTGGGTCGTGTGCATTAAATTGATGGATCTTTTTTCGCCTGGAGGCGACTTGCTTTGGTTCCCACTTTTTGGGATGCACTGCCCTTTTAACGACATGGACGGTCGACGCTTGACGCGTCTCCGAGACGGAGTGTCCGCAATAGACTTTTCCCTGGCCCGGAGCGATTTGGTTCCCGATTTGTGGGAAGCCTGCACTACCCTTTTTACAACAAGCACTACTACCAAGGAGACCGCTACGAGCACTACCCTAACCATAACAATGAATATCACATCAAAAACGAGAATTCTTCTTTTGATGGAAGTCTCGAAACCAAAGATTTGTTGAATTGGTTCTCTAAGGTCGAGCCCTTCTACACCGCCGAAGTTTCCCCTCGTCGACAAATCCGTATGGTGGAAGCACGGTTTGAAAGAGGAGCTCTTGCATGGTGGACAAAATACAAGAAAGATGGCGAAAATACCGGCCACCCTGATGTGGCTACATGGCAAGAGATGGCGACTGCCATCCGTCAAAGGTTTCTTCCGGAAGATTGGCGGCACGACTTGTTCCAAAAATTTAAGCGTTGCACATAAGGGAAATGCTCGGTGCATGAGTTTTGGACGGAGTTTAACGCGCGCTCCAAGCCCGTCTCAACGTCCAAGAAGATGACAAGCTACTATATTCGCGGTTTGTTGGCGGATTACAACCGGAGATAGTGAGAGCCATCTGATATGGGTGTATTGCCTTCCTTGCGAAAGCCCATACCATTGCGAAGAGAGCCAAAGAAGACCTTCGAACACCGATGTGGGGAGGATATCGCCTCAACTTTAAAAGCCTCCAAAACAGGACAACACAAGAAAAGCAGCCCATGGCAAACTCTCCCAACAACCAGGAAGCCGACGACTCAAAGAATCAACTTCCCTAACCACCGGTCAAGATGAGACCTTCACAGGTGCAAGGCAACGCGTATGAAAAGCCGTGTGGATCCAAATGCTACCGATGCTACGGGTTTGGACATAGATCCAATGTGTGTCCCACTCGACAAACGGTGAGCCTAATTGAATGCGGAAGCCTAGATGAAGATAACGGACAACAAAAAGATGTCGAAAGATACGGCAATTTCGAGTCTCAAGACAACGACGAACACCTCTCTTTCGTCCTCCATCGTATCATGCTTATGTCTCAGGAAGAAACGCAAATTCAGCGGCACATCTTCCGTACCCAATGTACCATGCAAGGAAATACTTTTATCGTCGTCATCGAAAACGGGTGCACTGAAAATGTCTTCTCGAAAATCATGGTGGAAAAACTCCAAACTACTTACTCAAGAGAAGACGAACTCGTATAAGATTGGGTGGATTAAGCGCGACAATAGCCAAGTCATCTCCAAGATGTGCAAGATCACTTTTTTCTTCGGCAGCCTTTATCCTGACGAAATCATCTTTGATGTGGTCGATATGGATATGTGCCACCTTATTTTGGGGAGACCGTATCAATACGACTACAACATCATATACCGCGGAAGAGACAACGTTGTTGAGATAAAGAAGGGACGCCGAATCATTGTTTTGAATCCATTGAAGCGAGATCCTATGTCAAGAGCCCCAAAATCTGAAAGCAATTCCTTTGTAGTGCTTTGCAAAAAAGAATTTGAAAGGGAAAAATCCAAAGTCTAGTTAATAGTTATCGTGGATAAAGGCGAAAACTCGATACCGATATCATCGCTTCCTGACACTGTGTAGACCCTGCTGGAAGAGTTTAAAAGGGTGCTATCCGACGATCTACCTGAAGAACTCCTACCAATGCGGAATATTCAACACGAGATTGATCTCGTGCCCGGCTCAAGACTCCCCAATTTTTCCCACTACCGCATGAGCTCCAAGGTGAATGAAATCTTACGAGCGCAAGTGGAAGATCTCCTCAAGAAAGGTTTTGTTCGCGAGAGCCTTAGTCCATATGCCGTTCCCGCGCTACTCATACTTAAGATAGAAGAAACATGGAGGGCGTGTGTCGATAGCTGAGCAATCAACAAAATCACGATAAAGTACCGATTTCCTATCCCTCGGTTAGAAGACATGCTGGATATATTGGCAGGTGCTCGTGTCTTCTCGAAGATCGATCTCAAGAGCGGCTACCACCAAATTCGCATACGGTACGGAGATGAATGGAAGACCGTCTTCAAGACATGAGAAGGACTCTACGAGTGGCTCGTCATGCCGTTCGGGCTCTCCAACGCACTAAGCATCTTTATGCGGCTCATGAACCAAGTCCTAAAGCCCTTCATTAGTAAATTCGTAGTCATTTACTTTGACGGCGTTTTAATTTTCAGCCATAACGATGAAGATCATATGATGCACTTGAGGAAGGTTTAGCTAGTACTGTAGGAAAATAAATTGTATATCCAACTCAAGAAGTGCTATTTCATGTTGAATCGTTTGATCTTTCTCGGATTCGTCGTGAGTGCGGAAGGCATTACCGTCGATGAGAAAAAGGTTCATGCGATTCGTGATTGGCCTACACCGACTACCGTAACCGAGGTCCGCGGTTTCCCCAGTTTTGCCATCTTCTACTGTCGGTTTGTTAAAAATTTCAATAGTATTATAGCACCAATCACTGAGTGCACGAAGAAAGGACCATTTCATTGGACATCCGAAACCGAAGCAAGTTTTCACTTCATAAAGGAGAAGCTCACAACCAACCCCATCGCTTTAGCGGATTTTAAGAAGGTATTCGAAGTCGATTGTGGCGCGAGCAACGTTGGTGTGGGAGCAGTCCTAATACAAGAAAAAAGACCCGTCGTTTACCGTAGTGAGAAGCTCAGCAACACAAGGAAAAGGCGGTCGACGTACGAGCTGGAATTTTACTCCATCATACAAGCGTTGAAGCAATAAGAGCATTACCTCGTCTAAAGGGAGTTTATCCTCAACACCGACAACCAAGTGCTTAAATTCATTGAAGGCCAGTTAATTTGTAAAGAAATTCGCCAAAACCTCCATGAGCCGAACGCCAAGTACAAGGAGAATGTTGACAAACACTGGCGGCAACATACCTTCCAAATTGGTGACTTCTTTATGGTGCATCTATGAAAAGAATTCTTCCAGGTCGGTACGTATCGCAAGCTCGCCAACCGCAAGATCGGCCTTTACCGTGTGCTCAGGAAAATCAATGTCAATGCCTACGTCATCGATGTTCCAGAAGAGTTCAACATCTCAAGGACGTTCCATGTGGCAGATCTTTTTAACTACTGCCCACCGGAAGAGAAACCAGAGCTTCTCGTGCACATCACCACTTGAGGAAATTTTTTTCTAAAGCCGGGGATGTAGCTTATCTTAATGCGTACATTACATACGAACGCAACCGGCCCGAGATCGAGCAGCTGGAAGGCAAATCAAAGATTCCCCCCAATCAATTTGAATTTATCTATATTTGGATAGATCATAATTAGATTTTTCAATCAATTATGATTTATCTATATTTCTATATTTAGATAGATCATAATCGATTGGTTTGATTTACTTTTATTAGGCTAGATTTATTTTTGAATCTTTTCCTTACTAGATTAGGTTTGATTTTATTCATAGTTATCTCTTAGCCTTTAAACCGACTTGCTTCTCAAGATGGTATTTAACTATAAATAAAGCCTATGACCTCTCGTAAAATCATCTTGGAAAATTAATAAAAATTTGAGTTTCTCTCTTTCCTGTGGATTTGACACGGTCGTATTTTCGACCAAACTCTATGGTCCTGTCGTCTTGCCCTTAGTAGCGGTGCGTCCAGTTATCCGGGCTTGCGGAACTTTACAGTTCTCCACATCCTAATATGTGGTTCGGTACTTTTCGGATACCTTACCACGTCAAATTAGATTCCCCCTTCTACTATTCATTTGAATTGTATATTTTCATTTATTATTCTTTCTGTGACACTCAACTGCATCTTGAGGTATGCATATGTAATCTGACATATTCACATTTTATGATAGAAGAAGGAAAGTGTGAAACGCCGCAAGATAGGAGAAAATTATGCAGCAAAGAAGATCCAAAACAGAAAGGTAACTTTTTTGCACTCTTCATGGGACTTATATTCCGTGCAGCATTGGAATTAGTACCCAGTTTTTGTTATCGTACATATTTCTAAAGGAGTTCAGCTTAGGGTTTTTTTCTCTTTTTTTGGGGGTCGGGGGAGGGGGGGGGTGGTTATTTGTTCAATAATTTGGTGGATTTAGGGCAGCAAGGAAGCTCATACCATATTGAAACATGCAATATTATGGCTTAAATGTTTAATGGCATACCTGATGTCCTTTTAGTGAACTACAGCTTGAAACATCCAATATCTATGGCATATGAAATTTTATTGTCTAAACTCATTCGAAAGGTGGGTTCTTCTTCAGGAAAAGATGATAGATTCTTCCACAAAGGCCAACGTGCATCCGATTACACCGGACAACAGCGCTGCCTATTCTTTCTTGTCGCATCCTGCTAACCACAATAATCAATTTTCATATGAAGGTTGGTGTCATATTCTCGCAAATTGTTTCATCAGAATCAGCCTAATTATCAAGAAAAAGCATCTGATATTCAATTTACATTAAAGTCATTATGTTATTTTGTTTGTTTAGCCTTTATGTGTTACTTATCTTTTATTGATATAAATATACAATTTTGTGCGTTTTGCACAATCTTACCCAGGTATAGTTTAGTTTGCTGGTATTTGCTCTTCATACTCATTTGTGTGCATTACTAGGTAGTCTAGGTTTGTGTTAGCGCATGTTTTCCACTTCACTCTTTGTACAAATTTTAGAATTAAGGAGACATTTTGAAAGAATCCAGAGCGTGTTGGAGGAGTGCCTAAGAGTACCATTCCACTGGCTGTGTACGAGACAGACATTAGCTTCATGTTATGTGTGTTCATGATAGATGGTGGGGATTTACAGAACCTCTCAAAATTTTCTACTATAGATCTAAGAGTTTTGATGCCATTGATTTTATCAAATAACTATTTTGAACCATTTTTTTCAACTTGTGGCCTTATAAGACCAAATGTCTTAAATATCTGTAACTTATATTTGGACTTTGACAGAACATATCATAATGTAAAACTTTACATCTCAGGAAATTTGGATTGATTGTTTTTAAGAGATAACTTTTGAATCATGTTTAGACTTGTCGAAGCATGAAACCAATCTGGAACTAATAATAGTATGCAAGCACACAGACATTTACAATGTTTTTTGCCCGCCCTAAATTTTTACATTTAATTTGATAAAAACCTGCACAGTTCATAGGAGATTTGTTCAATAGTTTCTGTGGATACCTATTATTTCTGCCTAATTTCATAAAAATTATCTATTTATTTGTGTATACAGCGCCTGCTGTGGACTCTGCAACCCAGCATTTACTCGATGAAAATGTTCAGGTTTTAAACCAGATATCAACGAATCTCTCTGCATACAAGGTAATACTCTTTAACAGCTTCCTATGATTTGATTAAACTGTGTTTTTCTCTATTACCAGTTTTATATAGTTTAATTCCATGTCATCATCCAAGTCTCTGGTCATCGAAATGGGGTTGGTAATGATGCAAGGCTTCATGACATATCCGACAAGCTCTTAAAACTAACTGTCAAGTTGACATTAATCGTCTCTTAATTACTCTAATATCCATGGTCAAGTAAACTATGGACAGTAGAGGGGCTTTCCATAATCCTAAACTGACTGGCGGACATCCTCCATTTGCCTCTAGTTAGGAAAGAGGAGGGTTTTTTTGGGAGGGGGTTGGGGGGTTGGGGTGGTGGGTGGTAAGATGAAGCAAAAAAGAAAGAAAAAAAAGAAAGAATTTCTATAGGGAATTATATTAAAGTCTAAAGCACAAATAAAGAAAATTGTTAATTTCAACACATTCCTACGATCTGGTGCTTATTTCAGTGATTCGTGATCTGGGATATCAGTTTCGAAGTAGAAATACTTTGCTCATGCTATTCTACTAGCAAAAAAAAAAGGAATATAGGAGAACTTATTTGTCAACATTGAAAGCATCTAACTTCTGATTGGAATCATGCTTTCTTATATAGCCCTGTCATTGTTCAGTATAGCGAACTATCCTTGTCATGCCTACATATCGCCCCAATCCTTTAAAAGAAGAACCTAGTTAGATGTGTTCTATGATGATTGACAAGTTGTCGCTGGCTGCAGCCCGACCACTCCTTAGCAAGGAACTTCAGTGCGTGCAGCTCATTGTCATAACATTCACCAGATGGCAAGCTTAATTTGATTATCTAATGTGGTATATGTGCAATGGATTCACCCAGAAGTTCTGCTTTGAACTTGCGCGTTGTTGACTAATCTGACTTATGCTTCTCTGAGCAACTCACTACAAAGGAATTAGAATGGCATTGATGATAATCTTGAAATTAATGCATGATTAAGCAAGCTCTTAGAGTTAAAACTAAGCACCCATGGGGATGTGTTAATGCAGCGCACTGATATTGTGTTCGCTAATAGCACAATGCATTTAGACGGTTTAGCCTAATATAAGCTTGAAGAAGATATCTCATTCTCAAGCCCACTTCAATTTTGAAAGTCTAGGCCAATTGAAATTTATACCAAGGCACTGTGAGATTCCTAGTTATTTCAGAAGACCAGGCTATAAAACAGAAACTTTGTTTGAGAAGGATCCTGGCATGTCTCAGGTCGGTGGGATAAGTGATATGCCTTCCCATAGTTTGTAACAAAAGATGGTTAATGTAAAACGAGGATCGTTGGGATTATTATTTGAAAGTCGAGCCTTCTAGGATCTTATATGTGATTATTATTTAGGAAATCGAGTCTTTAGAAACAAAAATATACAGGAAGAGTGACAGTGAAATGGGGTATATTAGAGTACACATGCATTTACTAATTCTACTAAATCAGGGTGTACATAGTTTGGCAGTATGCATGAAGGAAATGGCAGTAAACTATTATCTATTTCACATTCTTACTTGAAACCCTAATTTTGAAACCAGAAAAATATCTATTTATGAATCTACTTCTCCTAATAATGCTTTTATCAACACATATTGAGGACTTATGGAAATGTTTGTCCGTACAGGTCTTTGTTTTTAATTGTCCCTCTGAGAGGAAAACAATTCTCTATGACTAGATTATCATTCATCTCCCCTTTTCTGCGTGAACATGTAGCCCATAAAGAATTTAATGGTCTGCATAGCTGGACCCCTTATTTGGATGAGCTTAACTATGTGTCCTATAAGCCAAGGACTCATGCCTGCCACTTGGACTTGTAGGTTTCTGCAAGGGCCTACCTTTCCCCATCTTTGTCTTCTCCAAATATTTACAGTAACATAATGAGACTGGACCAAAGATTGACAACCGGCTGAACAAATGTCCTCTTCTTTCTGGATCTATCTCATTTTTCATCTATGATCCATTGCTGAACCCAATTTGATCTTGGATGGTTTAGGACCTAGATTATAGCTAGCCATTAGGCAATTAGTTAGATAATAATGACCAACAGTTCGCAGCCTATTTGTTAGATTCTTTTCGTCTTCTTTTTTCCTTTCTTTTTCTCTTTTTTGGTGTAAATCCCTGCTTCTGTGCATAGAGGCTTAAAGAAGCTGTGGGGATCATAAGGATCAGAATGTTTCACTAACATTAATATGAACATTTTGTACTCTATCAAGATTATCCCTTCTTATGTTGGGAGTTTGTTAGTGAATCCTTCTTTCTATTCAATTTTTACAGTAGTTTCAATTCAACATTCATTAATTAGGGCAAGCCTTCAACGATTTGGCAAAACTGAACCAGTTTATTTCATTTTTGGCCAGCTGTAGATCATGAGGTAGCTCTTTGTGACTGCATTAGCAGTGGCATAAATGCTGATTATTGCTTCTGATCATGGTTTGAAATATCGATCGATCCCGCTCCAAGATGGCCGAATTTGATTCCAAAAAAGGGTTATCCGAGTTCCGAGACTGATACCGTCCAATACTAAGTAATATGGGGTTTTTCGTATTAAGCTGATTAATAATTAGTGGGTTTACTGATGGTTAATAGGTTCCTTTATGGTTTGAAGGGTTTATTACAGATTATTGGGTTATTACGGTTAGTTTGACACTTTGATATCATTAATACGATTTTAGACACCATTAATTACAAAAAAGTATGACAAATTGTTTATAGTTACCTTAGGTGTTTATTTAAAATTTTTCCTAATTCTTAAAAAATCATTTTCCCAAACAATGTAAAATCCGATATTCAGATCCGATACGGCCGATACTGATGAGATTGCAGATTCTGATCCTAAAACCAAACCGTCCGATACTGAGATTTCAAACCTTGCTTTTCCAATAAGGTTAATAACAAATGTTTGCATGAATCAAATACCAAAAGAAGACTGAAGCAGATATCTGTCTATTGCAATTTGCAAGACCTCTAAATGCTGACATATATGCAATAAGTAACACTCAAATGGTAATGATGGTGATAGTATATTGCCTATGTGACCAGCTTGAGTTGAATTGGAAACGTGAAATTATAATGGAAATTACTGTAGATGCATTTTGCCAAACCACATAAACCAATTAATCGAGAATCAAAAAATGACACGAAGTAATCAATTTTCCCTTTTGTCCCCCACAGGCCTTTAGGCATTAAAAATAGAAAAAAGTACACTTTTGTTTAGTCCATGAACCACAATACAAATTGCTGATGGAGATCTGTTTCTATATGTTCCATCTTCATAGATTAGATCCACTTACATGGAAGAATAACCGACAACGTTCACTACTTATTAATGCTGCAGACCAACAAGTGCAAATCAATGGATTTCCAGACCTCTACTCATTCCATATGCATCATACTAGCTAGTTTTGGTATCTCACAAGTGACACTGTAGTACTCTGTCTGTCACGCCCTGCTTCCCAGTGTACGGAAACGGTGACGTGGCGGACCGCAACGTATTTACTAAAAAATAAATACGTTAAGCGTAATTAAGCAATATATATAAAATGCACAAGAATAACAAGTGATATAAAATAATAAACAACAATTTTATTTACATTCATTTTGCATACAACTGTCTGAAAATAAAAAGATTCAATGATAAAAAGCAGTGCCTAAATAGTGGCATACAAGAGGAAAATAAATACAAGGAGAGCTAGAAGTCCGGCTGGGCAGTGAGCTGGTCCAAGTCCTCCTGGTTAGGCTCGATTTCTTCAGTGACCGGTCCTCCTGACGAACATTCCAAAGAAAGAAAAGACATGAATGTCGTCAGCGAATAAGACTCGGTAAGTCTTAAAAGAAAAAATGGAATATGACAGTAATGAGAATTGAACTGGTAAGTTGTATAAATATATGATTGTTATTCTAGCATAGTTGTTTGTAGCTTGATACATAAGGTATTTGTGTATACGAGAGGAGTTTATCTTATCCCGTGGACTATAGTAACATGTAGTACAAAGCCCGTCAAAACCCACGGGATAACGGCACGAGAGTTCATATAGGTGTCTTTTAAGTGACCATCTTGTACCACGTTAATACATTCCGTTCCAATATAACCCGTTATCCCCACGTAATATATTTGTATAGGTTATGTTTACTAGTCTTGCCGAGACCATGTATATAAATTGTTTAACAGGTTCAGAATGTAATCATGTATTCAAACAGTCAGGTCAAGATATAACCATGGCTCGGTCAAGTCAAAATAAGTGTTCGGGTTTGATATTGATGTTTAAATTCAAGTTCATGTTCAAGTATTCATGTTAGGTTTTGAATTCATGTTTGAATTGAACTCAGATTTGAGTTTGGATTCAGGTTTGAGTTAGACTTAGACTTAAGTCAGACACTTGTAACTGATTTAGATCCTGAATTAAGTTCGAGTGTTATCGGTAACTGCTGCATATAGACGGCATGAATTGTGTTTTTTCCCAAAACAATTACCATTGATAACTCCGTTAAGTTTTCTACCTTAAATAGGCAAGCATTCACTTTCTTCGGCTCCCTGAGGCTCAAGAGAATTGATTCTGCTTAAACCTATATTTACTAAAGTCCTTAAATATTGTTTTATATAACCCGAGAGGGTTTTATGAAAAATATTTTAATCTAGTTAAAAATAAACCTCGAGGGGTTATTTATATTATTTAGGGTTTTCATGGATATGAATTTTAAGGATTTGATGTCTTTTAGTGATAATTACATAGCTTGGAAAGTTCAGGGTATTTTATTGTAAAACTTGTCTTTTGTTGGTATCTTGGTGAAACTTGTAATTCTTTTATTAAAAAAAATAAGTTTATTATATTTTGAAAATATATGGATTTGTAATTTTTATATAATTATTAAAAATTAAATTTTATTTAAGTAGAAAAATGCATTTTTCTTAAAAACCGTATTTAAACCTTTCGAGACCGAATACTCTGCATCTCGCTCTACTAGCCCAAGGATGTGCGATAATCCGCACCATCCATTAGCGGGTCCCCTAAAAAGGGTTGTAGATGCATAATCGCAAAGGAATTAAGAATATTGTTTTAAAAGAAAACCGTTTTTAAAGTAAGTGGTATTTTAATGTAATATTTTCTTCGTAACCAAAATTCACACAAAGACACCGTGCTATGGAACAAGAGTGTATGTGAGGGGTAGGTCGTTACCCTGTGAAGTTTTCCTAAGTTATGTTTAAGCGACACTAAAAGATGTGATTTAAAGTTCATGGTATTTTAATGAAAAACTTAAGTTAAAGTTATTTTGCATGGAATTCTAGGTTAAAATTTATCCTAAACATTTATAATTAAGATTACAATTATTGTGTAAAATTTGGATGAACAATATGTAAGAAAATGAGAGTTTTTAGGGTTTAGCAAATAAATATCGGTATTAACTCCACTTACCGATATTCGTTTTAAAAATGGATTTTTAAAGAAGAGAAAAGAAGATTGGAAGGGACTTACTATTTAGTTAGGTTAAGGAAATGTAGAAGAGAGAGTTGTCGTCATGGCGTCGCGGGAGCGCCGGAATAGTTTCGATCCTTCGCCGGAAGTTGACCGCTTGCTAACTCCACTTGTACTTCACTTGTGCTTAGGAAATTTTTAAGAGTTTTGGCTAGAAATTTCAGAATGATATTGAGCCAAAGGGTGGGATGGTATTTATAGTGTAGAATTAGTGTTTTGGAATTAAAATGGTGAATTAAAATGCATTAAAAAGATGATAAATGGTGAAATGAAGGGTCTCTGTTTGATTGAAATCAAACAGTACAGAGGAGTTAGGGGTAGGGGAAGAGTCAAGTGTGCAAAGCCCGTGGCTTATTTGCCTCGGTTCACCTGTCGGTACTGGCCTATATGGGCTTTCCGCCGGCCGATTTTGGGAGATAGGTCTTTGGATTGATGCCACGTGTACTACTCAGTGTTTAAACTCTTTTGCACATGTTTGATTTTTCTGACTTTTTATTTTTGTATGTATTGCACGTGTAAACTTTTGGGCTTCCAAAAAGTTAAAAAGAAAAATCAGAAAAAATAATGTGTCTGATAGGGATTGAACACGGGTTACGTCACAACAGTACAAGGGTTTTACTAGTGAACTACAAGTTGTTTCTTGCTGTTATTTAACAAAATTTACTTATAACTCAATCTCAGGTTGTATAACTCATTTTCTGTACATTAAATTGGAAAATTCCGTACAGTAAATTCAAAGTCGTTACATTCTACCCTCATAAAAATTTCGTCTTCGAAATTTACATTTACATAGGGACTAATGTACAAATAAGTTAAGGTATCTTGCACGCATGTCTTCTCGTTCCCACGTTGATTCTCCTGGCGAATCGTTTCTCCACATCATTCGGACCAAGTTTACTTTCTTGTTCCGCAGTGTCTTCACCTTTCGGTCCAGGATCTCAACGGGTTCGCAAATCAGGTCAGTCTAGACTGTGAGCTCTGAGTGATCAAGGATGTCGCTGGGGTCGCTCATATATCTTCGTAGCTGGGATATTTTGAACACGTTGTGCACTCCTTCCAATGAGGGTGGTAGTGCCAAACGGGATGCCACTTTTCCGACTCGTTCGAGAATGTCGAACGGTCCTATGTATCTGAGACTGAGGTTACCCCTCTTGCCAAAGCGGACCACTCCTCGGTTTGGAGAGATCTTCAGAAAAACATGGTCTCTAAGTTGGAACTCCAGGTGTCGGCGCTTTGCATCAGCCCAATGCTTCTGTCAGTCTTGGGCTATGCGCATTCTTTCCTTGATCGTGCGAACTACGTCCACAGTTGCCACGATCATTTCTAGTCCAAGGAGTTCACGATCTCCGATGTCCCAACTTAGTGGTGAACGACACTTTCTTCCATAGAGTGCTGTAAATGGTGTCATTCCAATACTTGCCTGATAGCTGTTGTTGTATGAAAATTCCACAAGGTGTAGGTGATCTTCCCACGAACCTCCGAAGTTTAACATACAAGCTTTTAGCATGTCTTTCAGAATCTGAATTGTTCGCTCGTACTGTCCGTCCGTTTGTGGATGGTAAGTCGTGCTGAAGTTCAGACTCGTTTCCAGGCTAGCTTGCAGACTCTGCCAAAACCGTGATCGGAATCTTGTATCACGATCGGAGACGATGCAAACTGGTACTCCATATAATCTCACTATCTCCTGCATGAGTTCATGGGTATCAAATATAGTACACTTTGAAGGTTTAAATCTTACTTTAGATTCATGCTCACCTCTATGTACTTTTTTGCTAGCGTCTCGGTAGATTGGCTAACTCGAAAGGGAATAAAGTGAGCTGACTTGGTATGTCGATCCATAATAACTCATAATGTGTCGTTACCCTTCGTGCCGCGGGTAAGAGCAGTCACGAAGTCTATGGTAATATGCTGCCATTTCCATTCTAGATTGGTAACGACTAAAGTAGACCAGCAGTTTTGTGATGTTCAACCTTCACTTGCTGACACACCAAACACTTAGCTACGTTTCTAGGTACTTCGCGTTTCATTCCATGCCACCAGTAGTGTTGCCGTAGATCTTTGTACACTTTTGTACCACCGGGGTGTACAGAATAAGAAGAGCCGTGAGCTTTTTTCATCAACTCTTCTCAAACTGAGCCGTTTGGTACATATAATCTACTTCCATATCGCAAGGATCCATCTTCGTGGATGATGAAGTCAGTTCGAAGTCTATTTTCTACTTGTTCTCGGATCTTTTGTAGTTTGGAATCATTTTCTTGAACTGCTTTGATCTGATTGACAATAGTAGACTGGATTTGTAAGTTAATCAAATACAAAGTGTTGCCTGGCATAACTATTTCGATCTTCATTCCGTGCAATTCCTGGTGTAGCTTCCACTGTGCGGTGAGAATCATTGCTAATGGCTGGCGACTAAGTGCATTAGGAACTACATTCACCTTCCCAGTTTGATATTGTAGGTTGATGTCGAACTCCGCTATGAGTTCTAGCCATCTTCTCTGCCGCATATTTAGTTCCTTCTGAGTAAATACATACTTTAGACTCTTGTGGTCAGTGTATATATCCAGTCGTTCTCCTAGAAGACAGTAGCGCCAAATCTTAAGTGCGAAGATAACGACTGCCAACTCCAGATCATGTGTTGGATAGTTGTGCTCATGAATTTTCAGCTGTCTCGATGCGAAGGCCAAAACTTTTCCATGCCGATGTAGAACACATCTTAATCTCTTACCGGACGTATCATAATGTACGATGAATCCTCCAGATTGATCCGGTATTATCAGGATAGGAGCTGAAATTAAACTTCAGCTTGAGTTCTACAAAAGCGTTTTCACATGCTTCTGACCACACGAATGCTTCATCTTTACGTGTGAGCTTGGTCAGGGATGCTGCAATATTTGAAAACCTTCAATAAATCTTCGGTAGTATCCTGCTAATCCTAAGAAACTTTGTATATCTTTCACCGTCTTTGGTATCGGCCATTCGCTAACAGTTGATATCTTAGCTGGATCTACTGAGATTCCTTCGCCTGAAACGATATGTCCGAAAAATCCGACTTGATCTAGCCAAAATTCACACTTGCTGTACTTGGCATAAAGCTGATGCTGTCGTAATGTCTCCAGGACAATCCGTAAATGCTCGGCGTGTTCTTTCCGATTCTTTGAATACAACAGAATGTAGTCGATGAAGATGACAACGAACCTGTCTAAGTATTCTCGGAAAACTTGGTTCATCAGATTCATGAATATAGCAGGTGCATTGGTCACTTCAAATAGCATTACGAGATACTCATAATGACCACAGCGAGTCCTAAATGCCGTTTTCGGAATGTTGGACTCTTTGACCTTCAGCTGATGATAACCCGAACGAAGATCTAGTTTCGAAAATACACAAGACCCATTTAGCTGATCGAAAAGATCATTTGATGCGAGATAGTGGATACTTGTTTTTAATTGCCACTTTGTTCAGAGCTCGGCAGTCTACACACATCCTGTATGAACCTTCTTTCTTCTTCACAAGCAAAACCGGAGATCCCCAACTTGAAGTACTGGGACGAATCCAACCTTTCTTCAGGAGTTCGTCCAACAGAGTGCGGATCTCCTTCAATCCTTCAGGACTTAACCAATACGGGGCTTTGATTACCGGTTGCGCACCAGGTAGCAAATCATTGCTGAATTCAAGAGCTTGATCGGGAGGCAAACTTGCTATATCTTCAGGGAACACATCCTCGAACTCTCGAACTACTGGTTTTTCTTCTTCCGCCGGTAGAGTAAACACTTATGCATTCTTTGGTTTCAACGTTCTGTCTCCACTCTTGAAGTAGAAAACTGGGTGATCTGGTATTTTAAATACTACTCTCCTTTGACGGAAGTCAATTGTAGCATAGAAAACTCCCAGCCAGTCCATTCCCAACACAACATCGAAGTTTGGGATGTCCAGTACTTTGAAATTCACGTAGAATTCTCGTCCGCAAACTACAACTGGACACTGATCAATCCCATAGTTGCTTTTAATACTCTATTTCCGGAACTGACACTCCTGCTTGAAATGAGTGGCTTTTCGGGAATCGCATGCGTTCTCACGAATCGTTGTGATATGAAGCAGTATGACGCTCTAGTGTCGAACAGTGAGTGCAAGAAGGGTGGCTACTACTATAGTACCTAAGTTGTTTGAGGTTGGTTTAGATATAGAAAAATATAGTGATATACATGGATTGAAAAGATGTGAAGGGATTGGGAATTATCAGTGATTACTTGGCCAGTGGTTTCGGCTTCCTCAACTGTCATTGTAAAAACCTGATGTCTGGTTACATTCCTCCTTGTTGGAGGCATGTTCCTCTGCCCTTGAGGCACGTTTCTCTGCTCTTGAGGCACGTTTCTCTGTGCCTGCTGGAATTGACGAGGAGGTCTACGTGGAGGTGGAGCAGGGAGAGCAAGTCGGGGTGCAGGAGCCTGAATAGCTGACCGCTGCTGAACTGTGATTGCGGGTTTAGATGGTGGAGCTGGGTTGAGTCAATATAGACATGCTTCTATGGCATGAGTGGATGCGCCACAAACCAAACACAGGCCATTTGCATGCCTGCAGTCTTTCACCAGGTGTCCATTCCTCTTGCAGTAGAAACAGAAATCTGGACTGGGCCGGTTAAATGATCCTCCCGGTCTTCTGGGTGCAAAAGTTGGCCTGGAAGAGCCTTCTCCTGCCATCTGTGTGGTAGGGCGTTTCATACCGGCAGTCTGTAGTTTGCCCTTCTTCTTCACCACTACCTCATAGCACCAGACAACCTTCAAAGCGAGATCATAGGTTGGGAAATCCCCTGTAGCGAGTGCAGCTTGGATTTCCGGGTCTTACCCCTGTTGAAATCGTCGTGTCCGGATCTCAGCAGTATGAATTAGGTGTGCCGCGAACTTGTTACGGTCTTGTGTTAGCAGTGTGATGAGTGAAATCAGGAAATTGAATTTGAGACAATATCTTACCTGCTAAGTATGGTAAACTCATTATCGTATTCATCCATGGACTTGCTCCACATTGAGCCTTGTTGTAAGTGGATGAACTGCTATTTCATGTCAAAACGGGCAGTCTCAGGGAAATACTTTGCGTCGAACATATCGCGAAACGTCTTCTATTCAATAGGTTGGGTGAGACGTCTTTCTTCAGCCTTCCATCAGATTCTGGCGCTGTCTGTTAGTTGCATCTTCGCAACTCCCACCCAAACAATCTCTAACACTTGTGCTGCTGCTAGATCATCTTTTATTGACTGAGCCTATTCTTCTGCCTCCAGTGGGCTCTCTTTTCCTGAGAAATGTTTTGAGTGCAGTGCCCGGAATTGCTCGACTCCGGGTGCCTCGGCATCAGGGCGGTGCATAAGGATATCAGTCTGCTGCTGCTGACCCTCTAAGAGGCTCTTAATTGCCTTAAGCAATCCCGTTTGCTCGTTGATGGGAGCTGCAACGGTACGTGGTGGTGGTGGTAGAGTAGGCGGTGGGGTGTTGCCATTGATGTTCGTGCTGGTGTTGTTCGGTGAATTCATGACCTTGACAGAAAAAGAAAAGTTAGAATAGATTCAAAGAATTTGAAATGTAAGGAGTGTATAGTTGCTGATTCTTATTACTCTTGTGATATATTGCTTAAGACTTCATGCAGAACTGACCTGCATGGGCTACCAACAAAACCTGTCACGCCCCGCTTCCTAGTGTACGGAAACGGTGACGTGGCTGGCCGCAACGTATTTACTAAGAAATAAATACGTTAATCATAATTAAGCAATATATATAAAATGCACAAGAATGACAAGTGATATAAAATAATAAACAACTTTATTTACATTCACTTTACATACAACTGTTTGAAAATGAAAAGATACAATGATAAAAAGCAGTGCCTAAACAGTGACATACAAGATGAAAATAAATACAAGGAGAGCTAGAAGTCCGGCTGGACAGTGAGCTGGTGCAAGTCCTCCTGGTTACGCTCGATCTCTTCAGTGACCGGTCCTTCTGACGAACATTCCAAAGAAAGAAAAGACAGGAATGTCGTCAGCGAACAAGACTCAGTAAGTGCCAAAAGAAGGAATGAAATATAACAGTAATGAGAATTGAACTGGTAAGTTGTACAAGTATATGATTGTTATTCTAGCGTAGCTTTTTGTAAATTGGTACAGAAGGTATTTGTGTATACGAGAGGAGTCCATCTTACCTCGTGGACTATAGTAACATATAGTATAAGGCCCCGTCAAAACCCACGGGACAACGGCACGAGAGTTCATATAGGTGTCTTTTAAGTGACCATCTTGTGTCACTTTAATACATTTCGTACCAATCTATCCCGTTATCCCCGCGTGATGTATTTGTATTAGTTACAAGTTTTGCCGAGACCATGGATACAAATTGTTTAACAGGTTCAGGATGCAATCATGTATTCAAACAGTCAGGTCAAGATATAACCATGGCTCGGTCAAGTCAAAACAAGTATTCAGGTTTGATATTGATGTTTGAATTCAGGTTCACGTTCAAGTATTCATGTTAGACTTTGGATTCATGTTTGAATTGGACTCAGATTTGAGTTTGGATTCAGGTTTGAATTAGACTCAGACTTGAGTCAGACACTTGTAACTGATTTAGATCATGAATTAGGTTCAGAAGTCATCGGTAACTGCTGCACATAGACGACAAGATTTGTGTTTTTTTCCAAAACAATTACCATTAATAAATCCGTTAAGTTTTCTACCTTAAATAGGCAAGCACTCACTTTTTTCGGCTCCCTGAGGCTCAAAAGAATTGATTCTGCTTAAACCTATATTTACTAAAGTCCTTAAATATTGTTTTATATAACTCGAGGGGGTTTTATGAAAAATATTTTAATCTTAGTTAAAAATAAACTTCGAGGGGTTATTTATATTATTTAGGGTTTTCATGGATACGAATTTTAAGGATTTAAGGTATTTTAGTGATAATTACATAGTTTGGAAAGTTCATGGTATTTTATTGTAAAACTTGTCTTTTGTTGGTATCTTGATTGTATTTTGGTGAAACTTGTAATTTTTTCATTTTAAAAAAATAAGTTTATTATATTTTGAAAATATATGGATTTGTAATTTTTATATAATTATTAAAAATTAAATTTTATTTAAGTAGAAAAATGCGTTTTTCTTAAAAAACCCGCATTTAAATCTTTCGAGACCGAATACTCTGCATCTCGCTCTGCTGGCTCAAGGATGTGCGATAATCCGCACCATCCAATAGCAGGTCCCCTAAAAAGGGTTGTAAATGCATAATCACAAAGGAATTAAGAATACTGTTTTAAAAGAAAACCGTTTTTAAAGTGAGTGGTATTTTAATGTAATATTTTCTTCGTAACCAAAATTCACACAAAGACATCGTGCTATGGAACAAGAGTGTATGTGAGGGGTAGGTCGTTACCCTGTGAAGTTTTCCTAAGGTATGTTTAGGCAATACTAAAAGATGTGATATTTAAAGTTCATGGTATTTTAATGAAAAACTTAAGTTAAAGTTATTTTGCATGGAATTCTAGGTTAAAATTTATTCTAAACATTTATAATTAAGATTACAATTATTGTGTAAAATTTGGATGAACAATATGTAAGAAAAAGAGAGTTTTTAGGGTTTAGCAAATAAATATCGGTATTAACTCCACTTACCGATATTCATTTTAAAAATTGATTTTTAAAGTAGAGAAAAGAAGATTGGAGGGGACTTACTACTTAGTTAAGTTGAGGAAAGATAGAAGAAGAGGGTTGTCGTCGTGACGTCGCGGGAGCGCCGGAATAGCTTTGATTTTTCGCCGGAAGTTGACTGCCTGCTAACTCCACTTGTACTTCACTTGTGCATAGGAAATTTTCAAGAGTTTTGGCTAGAAATTTCAGAATGATATTGAGCCAAATGGTGGGATGGTATTTATAGTGTAGAATTAGGGTTTTGAAATTAAAATGGTGAATTAAAATGCATTAAAAAGATGATAAATGGTGAAATGAAGGGTCTCCGTTTCATTGCAGTGAAATCAAACAGTGCAGAGGAGTTAGGGGTTGGGGAAGAGTCAAGTGTGCAAAGCCCGGGGCTTATTTGCCTCGGTTCACCCGTCGGTACCGGCCTATATGGGCTTTCCGTCGGCCGATTTTGGGAGATGGGTCTCTGGATTGATGCCACGTGTACTACTCAATGTTTAAACCTTTTGCATATGTTTGATTTTTCTGACTTTTCATTTTTACGTTTATTACACGTGTAAACTTTTGGGCTTTCAAAAAATTAAAAAGAAAAATCAGTAAAAATAATGTGTCTGATGGGGATTGAACACATGTGTTGCATCACAGCACTGCAAGGGCTTTACCAGTGAGCTACAAGTTGTTTCTTGCCGTTATTTAACAAAATTTACTTATAACTCAATCTCAGGTTGTATAACTCATTTTCTGTACATTAAATTGGAAAATTCCGTACAGTAAATTCAGAGTCGTTACACTGCCCGTTCAGATTTTTCTTACTTATCTGATGGTATGCATCTTATCAAAGGTGCAACCATGACTTTGCTCTTTTTTGCTGCCGTTCTTTTTTGAAAGTCCCTCCACTTGTTTGCAGCTACAGGATAACATCGAATTATTTTCGAGGACAAGTAACAGCATCTTAAACATTCTCAGCAGGTATGGCGTAATCCATCTTTAAAAACTAGGTAGTTGAGTTTCACCACATGTTTATAGTTTTTGAAGAAGGTTTCTTTCTTTGAGCAGCATGAGTCAGATGCCTGGAATAATGGGCCAAATGACTCCATTGCCCGTGTCAATAAATGATGATCTAATGAATACCCTTCTCGTGATCACAAGCCAGGTGAACCTTAAACCTTTCTCCCAAGTATTTTATCTGCAAGGATAACAAGCTGTCCTCATCTATGATATGCATAGATGCTTAAATTTACCTGGATTCTCGTCTTTGTGTATTGTGTTTGTTTATTTACAAAATATTGTAAGATCTAGCAGTTTGCTTCTTTTATAGCCAACAAGCATTCTGTGATCACAGAACTCTGAAAAGATATTTTGGGTGATTGTTCCTTGTTCATTCATATATGCCAAGAAGAAAAAACAGAGTACAAAGAGATGACCATAAGAAATCTAACTAGAGGAAAAGGGTCCACATATTGACTCTAAAATAACTGGATGAAATGGGGATCCATTGTTCTTCTTGATGAGAACGATGCTATTCTTCAGGATATAGGGGACAAGCTAATCTTTTATTTCTTGTCCTAAAACCAAATCTGGAGACAGGTGGTTTGCTTGGAAACTGTTACAGGCTGTTCGAAAAAGAGGTCCGCCTAAAGAATGCATCATCATCTAAAGCCTTTTCCCATCAAAATAGGTCTTCCGTGAAGTAAAAGCTTTATTAAAGATCTGACAAAATTCTACGATCAGCTGCCGATCCGACGCTAACCCTTTTAAATAAATGCCAAATTTTTAATTCAGAAAATTATGACAAGAGAGGGGCTTGTCATAGTTTTTGTTAGATATGCCTCACATTCATCTTTAGAGATTTCCCTAAGATCTGGCGTTATCACGAAGCGACGACTCGAAAGTTTTGCAGTTGTCTTCAGGTCAAACGTCTGGACAGTTGTATGTACCAGACGTCTGCCATTGCTCTGTTGTTTCTGGAGTTTCAGTAAATACCTTTACAGACGTCAGCCCATCTCTGGGGCAGACGTTTGCAGTTCTGTATCGAGAGTAGGAGTTTCTGTGAACATCTCTGGGGCAGACGTCTGCCGTTGGGCCAGGCACAATTTTCCTTAGTTAGGAAATTAGTTTTTTGGGAATATCATTTGAATCCTATTTATATGATGGTCTGTAGCAACCCTAGATCTGTTGCCGTTTGTTAATTTGTGAGAATCTATTGTACTGTGAGAGTTCTAGGGTTCTTTGAGAGAGATTTGTATTCTCCATCGATTTGTACTCCCTCCGGAATTTGATAATTAATAAAGCTTCGCCTTCGTCTATTTGTTTTGTGGTTAGTGTTCATATTTTTATCTTGTCCGTGGTTTGATTTTCTTCTCATTATTGATTGTGTGTTTTGCTTTGTGACCGTCTCTTGTTCGCAACAGTATTAGATTTCGAGTTAGCATCTTCCAAATTCACAGACGAAGAGAAGTCTATAAGATGGGGGAAATGATATATTCGCTGTATAGAGTTTGCACAAATACAACCAAGAGAGAAATGAAACATCTTCTTACGAGGCCCACCAGAACAATGCATATGAAAAATTAGTTTATACTTTCTGTATCAATAAGAGCCTTAATGATATTTATTTCGATCATTTTAATTAATTTTAGATAACCTTTATTTTTCTACATCGGGGTTCTTTCAACCAGCAGGATATAATCGACCAGTTAGCTTTAAGGGTCATAAGTTGATGTCCATCTGCAAGTCTTGGAATACTCATTTTGTGAACTGACATCCAACTTTTGCTAACATCAGCTAATTTTGAATTATTGTCAAGTTATATCAGATTCTATGATAATATCCACCATTATCTCTCTCCCTGAGAAGTAGATCCCTCATTTAGTTTTCTCCATTTTTGAGGAAACCGAAACCGAACCGAATTCCCTTAGGACCAGACCAAATAACTCAGTTTGCTTCAATTAGGTTTCAGTTTACAATATCATTTACTTTTTGGGTCTATTTTTCCTGTTTATTCAGTAGTTGAGTAACAATCTATCAAACCGAATACGCTCAGTGTAATCCGGTTATGTCACATCATGTGATTACTTTGTACAAATTCATTCGGGAATGTCTATAAAAATTGATGTATTCTTAGTTTATTACACTAGGTATTGATCCTAACAGCAGTTATTCTAATTGTTGACCTTTTTTTTTGGAACTTTAAAGGCACCAATGTACGGGGCACCCAATAGTTTTAGTATGAAGCAAGAGCCGATGTGATGACATCAAGCTACAAGTCAAGTGTTCCATCGTCGGATCTGTGTAATTACGTTACTTTCATCTGTAAATGTATCAAGTGGTGGGAGTTGACTCCCTTTGTGCACCCTAGTTTCGCGAGAGGAGGAATTTGTATAGATCCCTTTTCGGAACCAGAAGGAACAACACCGAGTCCTGGGCAATAATAGCCTCCATTTCCTCTGGGCTTCAAGCTCGCCCTCTGACCTTTGTATTATGTAAAGAAAAGCCATCTATTTCTATTGCTTCGCTAGGGAACTCAGAATTGAAAACATTTTCCCCCCTTTTGATGTTTGCTGTCAGATTTGTCATTTGCACTCTATATTGTCATCTTCTTTCCCTCGTTGATGGAATACAAATTTCGACAAGGTTAGCACTCCATAACTGTTATGTTAAGCGGGCTTTGATCTGAAAGAAGAAGAAAGGGGTTGAGAGAGCTGATGCTGTTGCTGATCTCCTATTGAATAAGAAGAGGTATAATTGAAGTTAGTGACATTGTTGCTTAGATTTGTAGAGGATAATGTCTGCTGGGGATGTGTGAGGTCTGAGGAGTCTATACTGCTGCCATTGTAATTGCCAGGAATGTTTTCTTGAAATTTTAAAAAAGCATTGGATTAGGCTTTTCTTCTCTCTTTTTTGTTTTTTGAAACAGATAGTGGCTCTTCCTATTCTTTGAGTTGAACATGTCCAATTGCAAACAAATCATGTTTACTGTTTATGTAGAATTGTTATTTCAACTTATGATCCAAATTTTTTGCCTCTGTATATTTTATGGAAAATTATATGAGAGAATGTTCTTTTGAATATTCCTTTCTCTTTCTTAGACATATCTTGGATTATACTGTTTATGTAGAAGGTTGATATTTCATCTAATATTGAAATACGGAAGAAAATAGAAATATTTGAGATTTTTGAAAATCTCGCTATTTTGATGTGCTATGGCATGCAAACTATTGGAAAACTGAATAAAACAACAAACTTTTGAGATTTTTAAAATTTCACGGTTCTTTGTCCTGCTAAGCAAAATATGGAAAAATCGAAACAATGATTATTTTTTGAGATTTTCGAAAATTTCGCGCTTTTCGTATGCTATAATAAGCATGATATTAAAAATGCGTAGAAAACCAAAATTAGATTTTTAAAAATTTAGCGGTTTTCGTATGCATAGCAAGAAAATATTGAAAAATGAAGAAAATAGAATTTTTTTTTTATATTTTTAAAATTTCATGATTTTTGTGTGCAAAATATAGAACAACTAAAGAAAGAAGAAAATTTGGAGATTTTTAAGTCTTTTTTGATTTTTGTGTGTTATAACATACAACATATAAACAATTTGAATAGAATAGAATTTTTTTGGATAGTGGAAAATTTCATGATTTTTTGTGTGATCAAGCAAAATTTTGAAAAACTAAAAAACAGAAAATTTTAAGATTTTTAAAAAAATAAACAATTTGAATAGAATAGAATTTTTTTGGATAGTGGAAAATTTCATGATTTTTTGTGTGATCAAGCAAAATTTTGAAAAACCAAAAAACAGAAAATTTTAAGATTTTTGAAAAATATGTCGATTTTTCTATATTATAACAATCAAAATTTTGAAAATCCAAATAGAACATAAAAGTTTGGGTTTCTTTGAAAATTTTGCGTTTTTCTTATGTCACAACAAGTAAAATATTGAAATACTGAAAAAATAAAATAAGGGATTTTCTTAAATTTCTTGATTTTCCTGTGACAACATGCAAAACGTTGAAGAATCATAAAAGAGTTTTTGAGAGTTTCAAAAATTTAGTGATTTTGGTTTTTTAACGCAATCAACATTAAAAACGAAAGAACAAATGAAATTTTAACATTTTCGTAAATTTCGCTATTTTCATATGCTAAGCTTGCAAAATATTACAACTTTAAGGAAACAGAAAAATTTGGTACTTTTTAATATATCATGATTTTCGTGTATTATAATAAGCAAAATATTGAAAAAGAGTAAAAAATAATAAATTTCAAGATTTTTGAAGATTTCACGATTCTCATAAGTTACACCATGTAAATTGTTGAAAGACGGAAGTAAACAGAAAAATTCGAGATTTTTGAAATTTTCACTACTTTTATGTGCGGTAACATACAAAATATTGAAAAACTGCTGACAACAAAAAAATTTTGTTTCTAAATTCCGTAATTCGTGTGCTATAATAAAAAACAAAATATTAAAAAACCGAAGAACTTTTTTTTTGAGGTTATTGAAAAATTCATGATTTTTGGGTGTCATATAGCATACAAAATATTGAAAATTTTGAGAAGAAAAAAGATATTGGGATTTTTTGAAATATCATCATTTTCTTGTGATATAAGCAAAATAATAAAAAAAAACTAAAAAAACAAGAAAATTTTATGATTTTTGAAAATTCTTATGCTATATATCATGCAAAATATTGAAAAAATTAAGCAGAAATAAAAAATTTAGATCTTTGAAAATTTCACGATTATCATGTGCGATATCATACAAAATAAATATCGAGAAAAACAAAAAAATCTTTAAGATTTTTGAAAATTTAACAATTTTTTAGTTTGCATGCAAATTATTAAAATTCAAACAAACCAGAAAATTTTAAGATATTTTGAAACTTTTGCAATGTTCTGAGTGCTATGCATGAAAGATATTGAGAATTTGAAGAAAACCGAGATTTTAAATTTTTTTTATGATTTTCATGTGTTTTGAGATTTATGTGTGCATAGCAAGCAAATTATTAAAACCCCGAAGAAAGCATAATTTTTTAGATTTCTGAAATTTTTTAGATTAGCGTGTATTAAGCGTGCAAAATGTTGAAAGTTTAAATAAAACAAAAATTTTTGGGACTTTTATTAGTTTCGAAATTTTCGTGTGTTATATAAGTAGTAATACTAAAAAATGAAGAAAGCAAAAAATTTCTAATTTTTTTTATATCTTACAATTTTAGTGTGCTCATACAAAATATTGAAATATGGGAAAAACACAAAAAGGTTTGTTATTTTTTAAATTTTCGTGATTTACGTGTGGTATGAAATAAACCCACCGTTGCCGGTTCCCAGTCCGGATGAGAAAGGGTAAGAGTTGTGGTAGGTTTGTGACAGCCGATGTAAAACTTTGTCACATTCTATGACATGAAACATAATAAGAATGTCGTTATGACGTCTCCTACTCAGCGATGCACTACATCGGATCCCGGGTGTAGTTTTAAGTATGCAAGGGTTTCTAGGTTGTCGTCCGGAAACGGCGAGCTATATCGGATCTCGGGTGTAGTGACAAATAAGCAAGGGTTTCATAAGATCCGTCTAATTTCATGGAACATAAGATCCCTTACGGGTAAACTAATAGAATTAGTGGAGGTGATGATTACGAGAAGAGTTGGTATTATTTATTTGCAAGAAATTAGGTGGGTAGATGAAAAGGAAAGAGTCATAGAGCCTTGGGGTTATAAGTTTGGGTATACGAGTAGAGATAAAAATCGTAATAGGGTAGGCGTAATCATAAATAGACAGTTGCTTGAGAATATAGTTGAGATTAAGAGAAAAGGTGATAAAATTTTATTGGTTAAGTTTATTTTAGATGGAGAGATCCTTAAAATTATTAATACTTATACACCACAGATAAGTCTTGATGATACTAGTAAGCGTCCATTCTGAGATAATTTAGACGAGATGGTGCAAAGTATACCTAGTGAAGAGAAGTTGTTTATTTGTGGTGATCTCAATGGACATGTAGATATTAGTCGTCATGGGTTTGATACTATCCATGGAGCTTTTGGTTTTGGACAAAAAAATGAAACAGATAGCTCGATTCTAGATTTTGCCTTAATTTTAGTGTAACACTCTAGCACTGTTATACTATATGTTTATCTGAGGTATTTCAAGTATTGCGATAGGTTTCTGATTATTATTGTTTTTGGGTGCAGATAGTGCATTTGGTAACTGTGGTTTGTATCCGATATGCCCCGCATGTTTGAAACCCATCATGGTTCAAGATTACGTCAATATTCGCTAGTACAGAATATCCATGCACATTTAGATTCTATACACACATATATGATATTTTGTATCCGCATATCTTTTAATAATACAAATAATAACCAAATAATATATTTTGATATCTAGTATGACATATTATCGTACCCCACATCATATGGTTGCATCCATATATCATATTTATATCCAGAATGCTAAAACAGACTCGTTTGGATCGCTACGTATATTTACGAAGATCCGTACTTGGGGTATGCATTTTTATTGACCGAATATCGCATTATGGTTTTAACTTTTACGCATATTCTCCATATTTTAAAACTAGATTTTTAGATGAGACCCGGATAATATTCGGAATAATTTGATATTAGCTGTATAAACCCAAAACATATATATCATAATATTTTTAAAACTAAAGAGTCATAGTCATATTAACATATATATATATAATATATTATATTATCTCACACACTCTATCTCTCTTTTTCATCCTCTCTCTACTCTCTCTGTCTCTCTTATATATATTATATATAAAACCTATTATTATGACCCCTCTCCTTTCTTTTTCTCCTCTTCTTTCTTTCTTCTTCTGCACTTGCCCGCGAGAAACCAAGCCCTACCCCTGCACCCCGATGTCCGCTCCCTCACCGCTGACCTCCCCTCGTCGTCACCTTCACCTCCTCACCTCCCTCTCCTCTCCCGACACCTCAGACCACCACCAGCACCACACCCTGTACTTCCCGACCCCAATCTCCAACCCAAGAAACCCACAACCGACGCAGCTACCTTCGCCGTCAGCCATCGTAGCCATCACCTCGCCACTTCTCCTCTGTCCTCGCCACCCCAGAACCAAAAACCAAGCAGCCACCCCATTCTTCTTTCTTCTTCTTCCTTTTCTTTCTTTCTTTCTTTCTTTCTTTCTTTCTTTTCTGGCCGTCTCGCCGGAGTTGCGCGCGTCGCCGACCATCTGGATGACCCAGTCACCATCGTTGTCCAGCCTAGTCACCATGTCACGTCACTGATCAGCCAGGTCCAGTCCTGCGCGCATAATTTTGCATCGCGACATTATTTCCGACATCAGACGTAGCATCCGTATCTCGACATGAGATCCGATCAGGCAAGTTTTAAACTTGCAACATACTATGTTATATTATATCGATCTTTATATGAATAAGAATAGTGCATGTATTTTATTATTCAACGAATAGTACCGATTTACAGTTTTACGACATCCGTTCGTATCCATACTGATAATCGTATATCTAGTTGCATGCCGGAACATCATGATATCATCATACTACTACATCTGTACAACATGTTATCTAGTTTGTATCATACGTGGTAGTGAACGTATAATGGTTATTACAGATAGATATATATGCATCCTGACATCAATTTTGTTTATCGTGTTCCGATATTGATTATAGTTTCACATGGGGTATCTATTTGGTTAATTATACATCACATGATATGTTCATGACACACTACCTGACTTGTTATTGGATCTTATAGCTAATACCAACAATCCTGACTTGTTGTCCTGACGGACGTGACTTGTTGTCTGCATAAACAAGAACTATACCTACTTGATCATGTGTTGGCATTAGATTTATATCGGCAATACCTGATTTGAACACAAACCTGGGGGAAAAGGGGAAATCAAGAATGTAACTGAAACGTAACTCAAGAGGATATTATTATTGTTTGTCGTTTTTCCGGGCGTTACGGAATAAATACTTGTTTGCCGTTTTTCCAGGCGTTATGGAATAAATGCTTGTTTTCCGCGTTTCCGGGCGTTGCGGAATAAATACTGTTACCGTGGTCCCGTGGGGAATAAACGAGATATATACTGTTGGGTTATGATGAGAATTACATTAATTGATTTTAAAGAGTTTTAGAGTAGATAATCTAGAAGCACAGATTTAGGTTACACATCACACACCCATACATACATATAGCTCACTGTTTTATATCTGTATTATTTATTATATTCATGTTTACTCATGTCATTATATCCTGGTCATTACTGTTATTTTGATATTATGACGCACTGACGTCTGGTTTTTGCATGACCCAGTTCCTTTACATTTATTGCAGGCAGATCGAGAGTATTTTAGCAATCAAGCCGAGCAATGAGCAATTGAACATATATTATTAGAGATGTTTAGTTTATTTCCGTAGTTTTGTTTATTGATGTGAGCCCATATTGGGACATAATTCATATATTGTTTATTAGATTTTGATTCGTTTCCGCTATATGCATTTTCTTGATTTTATTTATTGTGGCAAATGAACATGTACTCGCTAGATTATATTCTTTTATGTGCTTGATATCCTATAGACAGCCGTAATGTGACTGCGGAGAGATGATTCCTAACCACATGTAGTATGGTTGGCTCTCACGTGCCGTAGTTACGTACCTTGGGAAGCGGGGCGTGACACTTAGTAATCACTTGGTTTATAAAAAAAGTCTCGTCTTATCACCTTTAGGAGCGGATCAAGTCCAAGTCAAATAGACTTTTTTCTGATGGGAAGGATAGATAGAGATTGTTGTATCGACTGTAAAGTAGTGTCAGGTGAGTGTAACCACTCAACATAGAATTTTAGTTCTAAATTTTCGATTTAGAAGAGAACCTAAGAAGATTAGACGTAAGATAGAGCCTAGAATTAAGTGGTGGGGACTGAAGGAAGGTAAGCAAAAGGCTTTTATAAATTGTGTAGTTCAAGAGGCGGATTGATAGTCTGAAGATGATTCAGACAGAACATGAAATAAGATGGCTAGTTGTATCAAGAGGGTAGTTAGAGATCTACTTGGTGAGTCGAGAGGTGGTGCTCCACTGTCACGACCTGAAAAGTATGGAGCGTGACGGGCACTTAAATTACGAAACGTCTCAAGGCGTACGTAATCTAAGTAAACCAAAGCTCAGAAATCAAAACCAATTTAAAGAAATAGAGTGAAAGAAAACCTATTTAAAGAAAGCAATTTTAACCAAATAAGTCGCATCAAATTTTTAAAAGTAACATCACACTTTCCCGAAAATTTCGGCAGAGTCTCCTTTATAAATACTGGCCCCAAACAGGTACAAAACAAGAATATATGTACATAATGAAATAAGGCATCCCCAAGCGGGAGCTCTTCGCCAATGGCGGAATCACAATCACACGCAATATATGTCATCACCGTGCAAAATAAGCATATAAAGACATAAAAGTAAGAAAGCATCACGTCGACTCAAGTGAGCTCGACCCCAGAGAAACAACACACACACACACACACACACACATACACAAAAATCTCACTGTTTCATCTCTAAGTCGCAAATACAATGGTAACAATGGTAGATACGGTAGATGGAGTATACTAGATACAATAATAGTCCAAGTGGAAACAAAATATCTTTGCAACCCACCTACGAGCAATGCCGCAAGTCCAAGCAAAAGGGAACAAAATGTGGAAGTGCGCCCGCCGTTACTGTGCTGATGGGTCGGACCTGTAAAATATTGTGGCATGACGGGGGTGAGTTGCCAACTCGTGAGTAATAAGTAACATCTAATAAGGCTATCGTAAGTATACACATAATTTCGTCACAGCCTACATATACGAATGTGATGCGATGCACTAGTATGTATGCAATATGAATACATAAACAACACGAGGTCTGAATATGTTTAGTACGAGAAAATCGATATTCATATCGTAGTAAAACTTCTGTAATTTAACTGTAATATCATCAATGAAATCAATAGAAATCCGTGTCAAGTATTGACACTAAATATGAATATCTCAATGTCTCGACATCTCAAGTCTCAATACCTCGATGTCCCAATGTATCGGTATCTCAATACCTCGGGCTCCGGCAATCCGGATTGGCTCATATCATCAAGTCTCAGGCTCCGGCAATCCGGACTGGCCTAAATCATCAAATCTTAAGACTACGTCGGTATCCTCCGGATATCCACCGTGTCGCAAATAACCGGTCGGTAGTGCTTCCCTGCCGGGCTCAACGCCATCATCTACGACCATTTTGCCCCGGGGTACCGCACCGGGTCCACCATGCACCCACAAACGGTTCATCCTCCTCCTCTAATCGGATGTATGATACCGCTCAAGAATCGAGAAATCTCATGGTGGACGACACATACATCATATCACGAGAAAACTGCAACTTGCATCATTAAAATGATAACAGGTTTATAAAATTCTTGGGGTTTTCCAAAAATCCAGAAATCTCATAATACTGAAATCCTCAAGAAAAACCACCATATGTACACAAGTCGGCGAAGATGAAAGCCTATGGTGTCAACAATATGAAATACAATGTGTGATTAGAAAACTATGCATGAACGATGATGCAATGAGGTATATGCAAATGACTAGCAATCCTACGTATCCATCCTGATGAATTGAATATACAAGTTCAGGTTTACAAATCATATATGGTGCAATTGTTTAGATTCGGATTTAAGCAAGCTATTTAGTGTTCGTGGCATAGCAATTACCAAGACGTGTGTGTCCACATGAAAAGTGCCCGTACAGTATAGACCAATGGTAATGGTGCAAGTGTCCTTTGAGATGATATCACACACACACACACACACACACACATATAAAAGAATGACGCGATGCAGCAAGACGAATAACTAGGAACTACGCATATAAGTGCAAGTACTAATCGAAATTCTAACTATCGGGTGTTTTGTGTCATCCAGACGATTCTCCCGTAGATGTGTACATCTACTCACCGGAACTCCTCAGCTAGTCTGATCCAATCACCGCTTTTCCTTTCCGTGCCGCGTCTGATGTCTCCACGACAAATCCTAAAATCACACAATGCAACACACATAAGGCTAATATTCTGTAAAACGCGATATCAAGGCCATACGAGAAAACTAGCGTCACAAGTTAAACGCGTGTGCACTCGAAGCACCAAAATGTGTGTGCTAACGTCTGAAACCATCCCGATTGGCTGTGATACACAGCAGACACCAAACCAAAACTCGGAACGTACGTGTCGCGCAAGTCACAATACTAAAAATATAGGTAATTGGTCCCAGATTTTATCTGGAGCAGAAACCAAGAAAACAAGCAATACCAAATACCATAAAACACCTACAGACAACTACCTGCAAAATTTCAACACTCAAATCAACAGGGGGCCAGCCAGCTCGGAAAACCTGGGGTACTCGCCGGGTCATGTAGGGTGAAATGGGTCTGTATCTATACACAACACTCTAATCACAATGTAAAGTCTACTGTATATGTTTGTTTACTCTAAACATGACAACAGAAATAGCAGATACTCCGTATCCTAAAACTTGATTTAAAACCGTAATAACACACTGATTTGCGACATTAAGATATTTTAGTGTAAACTTGTGAAAAGACTTGGATTATTTGACACTAACAACTCTTAATTATCCTACTCAAGCCATAAAAACCCTAACTTAACCTAATCTCCTCTTAAAACTCAAAATTAGCACTAAATTCCACTTAAACACTACTTTAAGCTCAATAAACTAAAAGTTTAGCAAATAAGTAATTAAGTTTGGCTTTATATCTCAAGTTGGTCTAAGAATGGTTCAAACTTGCTGATCTTGCCTCCTAAAACTGAAACTTGCTTCAAGAACCAAAAAGGAATTGTTTTGAAGTGTTTTAGATTAGATTTTGTGATGTTTTCAGGGATTTCTTTTGATGGAAAAGGAGGCTTTTAGAAGAGAAGGAAGAAGAAGAAGATGAAAGGGGAGAGGGTTGCTAGGCTTGGCCGAGAGCTGAAGGGGGGAGAGAGAGGGGTGTGTGCGCGCGCGCGCGCGCTCAAGGTCAAAGTCCCCCATGCCTCATAAATGCCCCATGCCTCACATTTCATTTTCCAATTCTTTTCTTTTCTTTTTTTTAAAAGGAATTCTAAAACCAAGAGAGGAGAGAAAGATGAGTATGCCACATACAAAAATGGTTAAGTTGCCATGGTTGCTAAAACACATATTAACCTAGGGTAATACTAAATTTGTGCATGTTTAATTAAAAAATTTAGCTTAGGAATTAGTAAATAAGTAAAATAAATAATTAAGTGAACAATAATTTAAATGTTAACTAATAGAACAAAATTATATATGTAATTACATAATTTCACAATTAAAATAGATTTATTCCAGTCGATGTGGAAAATAGTTATTAATTAGGTTTTAATGAAAATCACGTATTATCACTAATTAACATATAATTGACCTAAACGAATTTTCAAAGCGTTACATCCACCATCTAAGAACACATAATGGTGGAACAAAAAAGTAAAGTCTGTTATTAAAATCAAGAGGGATTCTTATAAATATTTGAAGAAAAATAGAGATGCAGAGAGATTTGAGAAGTATAAAATGACTAAAAAGAAAGTTAAGAAAGATATCCGGGAAGCTAAAACTAAGATCTATAAGAAAGTGTACGAGAAGTTGGACACTAAGAAGGCTGAAAATAATATACACTGGATTGCTCGGATGCGGGAAAGGAAGACCAGAGATTTATGTGCGGTGAAATGTGTCATAGATGAAGATCAGAAGGTTTTAGTTTGAGATAAGGATAATAAGGAAAGGTGGAGAGATTATTTTGATAAACTGTTCAATGAGAGCTTTACTAAGAATTTGGATGGACTTGTCATTCAATCTCAAGATATAAACCGTGATTTTATGCACAAAATAAGAATACCTAAGGTTAAAGAGCCTTTGAAGAAAATGAGATCAAGAAAAGCGGTTGGTCTAGACTGAATTCCTATAGAGATTTAGAGATGCTTAGGAGAAATAGACGTTAAATGGTAGACAGATATGTTTAATATCATTTGGCAGACCAAAAAGATGCTAAATGAATGGAGAAAAAGTACCCTTGCCTATGTACAAGAACAAGGGTGACATTCAAAGTTGTTCAAACTACCGTGGAATAAAATTTATATGTCATATCATGAAGTTTTGGGAGAGAGTGATTGAACACAGGGTAAGAAAGGATGTTAGGATAACAGAGAACCAGTTTGGGTTCATACCTGGACGATCGACGACAGAGACTATTCATTTGCTTCGTCAACCTGTCGAGCGTATTTGAGAGAGGAAAATAGATTTTCATATGATATTTATTGATTTAAAGAAAGCGTATGATAAGGTACGTAGAGAGGTATTATGGGGGACAATGATGAAGAAGGGGGTCCCGTCAAGTACATTGATATAATCAAGGATATGTATGATGGAGTAGTGGCAAAATCAGAACTTGCGGCGGCCTAACGAGTGATTTTCCGATTACGATTGGTTTACATCAAAGGTCTGCATTAAATCCATTTCTGTTTACCATCGTGATGGATGGGTTTACTGGAACTATCTAAGATGAGATATCTTGGTGTATGCTATTTGCTGATGATATTGTTCTAGTAAATGAGACAAAAACAAGGGTTAATACCAAATTGGAGTTATGGAGGTAAACGTTGGAATCTCGGGGGTTCAGATTAAGCTGGTCCAAGACAGCATATATGCATTGCAAATTTAGCAAACAGAGAAGTCGAGACCATATTGGTATAACGCTGGAAGGGTAAGAGATATCACCGAGCGATCGGTTTAGATATCTAGGTTCCATCATCCAAAAGGATGGGGAGATCGATAGCGATATTAATCAAAGGATCCATGGAGGAGTGCAATATGGATTTTGTGCGATCGTAACTTTTCGTTAAAATTGAAAGGGAAGTTTTATCGGAGCGTTATTCGGCTTTCCTTATTATATGGTACAGAATGCCGGGCTCCTAAGAAGTATCATACACAGAATAAGCACGTAGCAGAGATGCGCATGCTTTGTTGTATGTGTGGTAACACTAGAAAAGATAAGGTGTGAAATGAGGATATTCGTGCAAAAATTGTATAGCACATATGAAGGAGAAGATGCGGGAAAACCGGTTAAGATGGTTTGGTCATGTGCGACCAGACCTATGGAAGCACCAGTTCGATGAATGGATACTCTTGATATAGGCAATGTCAAAAGGGCGAAAGGAAGACCGAAGAAATATGGATGAAGGTTGATACGAAAAGATATGGTTGCCAAAAGCCTTAATGAAAGTATATTATTCGATAGAAGTGAGTAGAGACAGAAGATTCATGTGCTGGACCCGGCATGATTCTCATGTTGGTTCATATAGCCTATCCCATATGCTTGGGATAAAAAGCTTAGTTGTTGTTGTTACGTGTGGTATGGGATGCAAAATATTGAAATTCCGAAGAAAGTAGAAAAGTTTTGAGATATATGATAATTTTGTGATTTTCATCTGGCATATCATGCAAAATATTAAAAACCAGAAGTGAACAGAATAATTTTGAGATATTTGAAAATTACGCGGTTTTCGTCTTTTTTATAGCAATAAAATATTGAATGATCGAAAGAAATAGAAAATTTCGAGATTTTTGTAACTTTTGCGATTTTTCAATGATCATGCAAAATATTCAAATGCGGAAGAAAAAAAGTTTCACGATTTTCCTGTGCTCAATCAAAATATTGAAAAATCGAATACAACAATTTTTTTTTAATTTTTCAATATGTCGCAATTTTCATGTGCTAGCTGGAAATATATTGTTAATTTAAAGAACATAGAAAATTGTAGGATTTTTGTAAATTTTGTACACCATTAGTTTGAAAAACCAGAAAATTAAGAAATTTTTGAAAATTTCAAGTTATTTATCTTGCATAATATTAGAAAATAGATGAAACCTAAAATTGTGGATTTTGAATTTTTTGTTATTTTCAGGTGATATATAACAATCAAAATATCGAAAGAAGTGAAAAAAAACAGAAAATTTCGCCGTTTTCTTATGTTAACATGCAAAATATGGAAAATTGAAAGAAACTTTTTTATAGGATTTGATCACTTGTGAGACCTCATTAGTGTGCCTAGGAACCCTACAATGGTATCAGAGCCTAGCTAGAGCCTTAGGCGATGCGTAGACGGAGTTTGAAGTCCGATCGAATCGAAACCCTAAATCCAAAATGCTCTCTGGACTTTTTTCAATAACTGGGTTTTTTCCAGATTAAAAATATGCAGAAAAATCAGCAGGAGATTATAAGAGTTACTGTGAAATTCGATCGCCTATTTCCATCAAACCGCCGCGGTTCCGCGGCACGAGCATGGCTCGTGCGGCGGTTCCGCGGCCATACGGTCTCTTTGTTCGATGAATTTTACACAGTAATTCCTATATTGGTTTGCTGTATTTTATGGGAATTTTTAATATTTACTCAAGAGTTGAGTTTTCTGGGTTGTACTGGAAGTTCGTAGATTCGATCGGATTATCAAACTTTGTCTATGTGTTTTTCTGGATAGTTTTAGAATATGTTAAAAAGTTCGGCCGGACATAAATACCCACTTTTTCCCCTGTCGGGAAATTTCCGATTGTTGGACTTTTCCGTAGTTTAATGACGTTCCAAGTAGTGCAAGCAACACGATGGTCCCTCTAGAAGACAACAAATCTTAACTCGATTATGTGACCGTCTTGAACTGCCCTTTGAACCTTAGGGTTTGGGGCAGTATGGCGTGCCACCTGTGAGGCGTTGGCTTGACCCTTCTACGGCTGCACCGTTGGTACTGAGGCACGAAGTGAATGTTTTTAGACTTATTTCATGTGTTGAGCTGTATCGGGAAAACTTGGGTGTTCGATTGTTCGATCGGAAAGTTTAACATTTTCTATTTATCCGGAATGTGATACAATACTTGGAATTCACAAATAGTTATGAGATAATTGAATGAATGTTATAAACATAGCAGTTTAGTCTCACTTGATCGGTTGCCACGGAACTTTGATGAGATCAAAAGTCCGTCGCAATCACGTAGCGTACGCGGATACTCGCCGGGTAAACTTAATAGACAGCCTCGCCCCATAGTCCCGACCAAGTGACTGTAGGAGAACCCCGTCGCCGAAAGCATCCATTCGGGTGCTCGCGGCAGCGGTGTTCCTCCTTGGTGCACTTCGTCGACGGCGTCGGGGGTGCGTCCGCCTACTAAAGTTTGCGACGAGTATTCGATCAAAATGTCGGGAATCTTGTTGAATTGCCCGACTTTATATTGAAAAGAGTTTTCGATAATGAGACTAAAATGCGGGGTTTATAATTGTTAGGCATGTGATGTCTAAGTATTTCATTTGATTAGGCATGCGATGTCTAAAGAGGATGCGGATTCCAACTGTTGTAGTTTTACACTTTCTTTTCTGTGACCGTAAGTGTAATATGTGGTATCGCCGGTTTCGTTGCTATATGTCAACGACAATTGGGATCCGCATATTTACTTACGTTGATGACATGTGATGTTATGTGTTGTTGGATATGTTATATTGGATCGTCGTGTTTGAATAGCCGGGTTTTTTTTTATGTGAGATGAGTATTTTTTCATTTTCATTCATGTAAAAACTTGTATGTAATATTCTTTTATTGGGGCACTTCCAGGTTGCGGATGATGTCACCATTTGTATATTATTTACTTTTCCCCATTAGGATAGACCCAAGGAGGGGAGCACAAGTAACCGGGTTCTGGGGTCCAGTGGGAGACCAACTCGAGGAGTCGAGTCTGGGTCTCCTAATCCTAGAATTGGTAGGGTTGCTTGCCGCTCTCGTAGGGGTCTAGGGGTGTGGGATTGGCTATTAATCACGACCGTGGAATCCGTGTTTTATACTGGCTCGTATTGAAAACACGGACGTCCTAGTATATCCAATATTGCATATGGTATTTTCTGTTGCGTTATCTGTGATGTGATCATGTGATTTGTTCAGATAGATATAGTATATAGTATATATGATATATTATATAGACGTTGCTTATGTTTTACACCCGCGCTAGCCCTGCCTCGTTCTAGCGTTAGTTACCTAACCTAACGGTGCAGACGGGACATCGAGGCGAATGCGGATGGCATAAGCGTACGTTATATTATCTGTGATGTTTAGGTGGACTTAAATGATGGGATATTCATTAATGAGATTAATGAAAGAAAATAAACCTAATTGATGTTGTGGAATCGAATTTCAAAAATAAAACAGGTAGCTACAGTTCTTGCTTTGCATCGCGGTGTTCCTTATAGAACATCCTGCACCTTATTCGATGAGGAAAGGACCGAGATCCCTTCACCGGGAGTGACTCCTTTAGCAATAACTGGAAGATGCTACACACTCGGTTTGTCTTTTAATCGCTTCTATAGTTTCCGCTTTGCACAGTGATATATATGATATATCCCGCACCTCATTCGACGAGGAAAGGGCCGACGATCCCTTCACCGGGAGTGACCCCTTTAGCAAAACTAGAAAAGCCTAAAAAACATTCCATTTAAAAACCATATGATTCCGCAACGAGATCAAGTTCAAAGCGTTAAAGGTTTTCATAAAAACCATTCCCAACCCTCCGTCATTTTAGGAAGTATAGTACTTAGTATTCGTGCTGTGTTTGTTGACCTTAGTTAGGGCACAGTGTACGGTAGCTAAGTGATGTCTTCCTACACCGCATATGATGCGATTAGTTAGGACAGTCGCGTGACTTTGGTAAACTTCTTGATTTCTACGTGCTATAACAAGAAAAACTTCGAAAAAGGAAATATAAAGGAAAATTTTAAGATTTAAAAATTTTCAAAAATCGTGCTATAGAATGTAAAATGTTAAAAAATGGTAGAAAACATAAATTTTTAAATTTTTGATAATGTCTCGATTTGCTTGTGGTATATGTCAAACCCCGCTTTCCAGTAGACAGAAATGGTGACGTGGCATGCCCACAACTTCTTTACTATGAGAATACGTTAAGCGTATGCAAACAATATAACAATGCGCAAGAATGACAAGAGTAATAACATTAAACTGTAACTTTATTTACATTCAAATCTAAATACAACTGTTTGGAAGTAAAAGATACAATAATAACGTAAATGCCTAAACAATGGCATAATAAAAGTAAGTACAGACAAGATGATGCTAATAGTCTGCCTGAGTAACAAACTAGTCCAAGTCCTCCTGACTTGACTCTATGTCCTCAGAGTCCGGTCCTCCTGACAAACATTCCCAAAAAAGAAAACATGAAGGAATGTCGTTAGTGAACTAGCGCTCGGTAAATCTCAAAAGAAGTAAGAGAAGATATTATATAATGTGAATTGAAACCAAATGAACAGTGGGCAGATAAAGTTGTATATGAACATTCACAGGTGTAAAATAGTTATTCTAACGTGTTTATTTTTAGTTTGATAAAGAAGTTATTCATGTATACGAGAGAAGTCCATCTTACCCCGTGAACTATGGTAACGTGTAGTACAAGGCCCCGTCATTACCCATATGACAACGGCACGTGAATTCATATAGATGTCTTTTAAAATGGACTCTCGTGCCACGATATACATTCCATACCAATTTACTCCTTTATACTTGTGTATTGTATTGTATAGTTTTAAGATTATAGGTCTTGGCCGAATCCATGAATATAAAAATGTACATGTTCATATTCAAGATGTAATCATGTATTCAGGTATTCATGACAAATCCATGTCAAGTTATATTCACGGTTCGGTCGAGTAGAGTCAAGTATTCAAGTTCAACTTTGATATCTGAATTCGAGTGTTCAGGTTCATGATCAAGCATTCAAGTTTGTGTTTGTTTTTGGATTCTGGTTTGAGTTTGGATTCAGGTTGGAGTTAGTATCTTATGAACGGATTTTGCTCTTAAATTTCTTAAGTTCAGAAATAATCGAACAACTGCTATACATGAACGGCATGATTTATATTTTTCCCCAAGATAATTACCATTGATAACCCCATTAGATTGTCTGACCTGAATAGGCAAGCACTCACCTTCTTCGGCTTCCTGGGGCTTAAGAAAATTGATACCGCTTAAATCTATATTAATCTAGAGTCCTTAAATAGTTATTATTGTTGCTTACATTGTATTTATATTGCTTGCATTTTCTTGAGGGGTTTTTATGAAGAACATTTTAATATTGTTTAGAAATAAACTTCGAGGGTGCTTTATAATATTTAGAATTTTTATGAAGATGTATTTTAAATTTTTAATGGTATGTTAAAACATAAATTTTAAAAGTTTATGGCATTTTAATGAAAACTACTTCTTTTGGAAACTTAGTGTTTTTTATTAAAATTTTAATCTTTAATTTTAAAAATATATTTTCACAATTTATTTTTATTGAAAATACGGATTCATAGTTTTATATAATTTTCCAAAATTTAGTTTTATTTGGAAAATTCGTATTTCTTAAAAACCGTATTTTTATTCCTTTTATTCCGTAAGAAGTTCTGCATCTCGCTCTACTATCCTGAGAATGCATGATAATTCGCACCATCCATTAGCGGGTTCTCTAACGAAAGTTGTAGAGACGCAATTGCCAAGAATATATCGATTAAAAAAATCTTTTTTTTTTGTAAAACTGTGGTATTTTAATGAAAAACTTATTCTATTGAATTAGCCATACATCTAAATCTCGTGCTATGAATTAAAAGTGTGCGTGTGGGGTAGGTCGTTATCCCGTGAATTTTCCTAAAAATATTTATGCTAATTATCGAAATAACGGTGATACTAAAGTTCATGGTAATTTTCTAAAAAATTCATTTTATAATTATTTCTCGTTGAAAATTTTATTACACTAAAAGCTAAATGATATGAATGATATGAATGATATGCTAAAATGGTTTTAGAGAGTTTGAATGAACTATTAACATGGCAAGGACGACAAAAATTAGTTTAAATGGATAGAGTACATGTTAACTCCACTTTTTGATTATTGTTTTAAAAATTATATTGAAGTGAAAAGAGAGAGAGATGAAGAGACTTACAGTTTTAGAGTGTCGAGAAAAGAGCAAGGAAGAGGGAAAAGTCGTCGTAGCGTCGCGATAGCTCAGGAAACAACTCAGATCTTCAACGAAAAGAACTTAGTTGCTAACTCTACTTTCACTTAGAGAATTTTGGGGATTTTGGATAGAATTTTTAGAATGGGGGAGAGTTAGGGTATGCGGTGGTATTTATAGTGAAGAATTGAAGGTATGATAATTAAAATTTTGAATAAAATAATTAAAATTTGTGTTAATTAGGGATTTGCAAGGTTTTTGTTTAATTGCAGGAAAATCAAACAGTGCAGAGAAGTAGAGAGAAGCTGAAGGGGCGTGTGGGCAAAGCACGGAGGCGATTGGAGCACCGTGGACCATCGGTAGCGGGCAATTGAGGGAAATGGGTGGTCGGATCTTGGTGTCTCGTCTCGAGATTCGTGCCACGTGCTTAACTCTGTGTTTACTCCTCATTTATCCTATAGGATTCGAATACAAAAGTTATGTCACAGTAATGTAGAGGCTTAACCGGTGAGCTACAAGTTGTTTCTTATTTTTATTGAACAAAAATAACTTATAATTTCTAACAAGTCTGAAATAACCTTTCTATATATTAAGCCAGTAAATTTTTGTACAGGGATTTCAGAATCGTTACAGTATATCGTGCAAAATATTGAAACATCGGAGAATATAGTAAAAGGTTTGGGATTTTTGAAAATCTCGCGATTTTTTTATTGTTATAGCAAAATATTAGAAAAACCAAATAAAACTGTATTTTTAAAAAATAAAATTCAAGTTTCCCTATTTTCGTGTGCTAATATAATAGTATGCAGAGTATTGAAAATTTCAAGAAATCAATTTTTTAGGGGTGTTTTAAGAAATTTTCGTGTGCAAAAAATGGAAAACCAAAACAAACAAAATATTTTATGATTTCCGTTGTCTTTTACATATAAGTATTTTAAAACCTATAGAAAACAGATTTAAATATTTGAAAATTTCATAATTTTCGTTTTGTATGTAGGAGGGAAAGTATTAAAAATCTAAAGAAAAATGTCGAATTATTTACAAGATATCCTTCTTATATATATATATATATATATATATATATATATATATATATATATATATATATATATATATAAGAGATCGTAAGGAGTTAGAATAGGATCCTACCGGTAGGAATTGAAAATAGGATCCTACCGGTAGGAATTGAAAATGTTTCCAATATTTTAACGTTTGGATATGTTTTGGAATGTGTGCAAATAATAATGAAGAAAAGTTCTCATTTATTCAAATATTACCATCATTGTTTGTAATCCCAACATAGATCCCATGTTTAAAAAGTTTGATAGTATTTGTTTCTAAATCCTTCCGATTTTATCATATTCACTCTCATGTTATAACTCATTCATCATGTCACATTAAACTTCTAAATTAATAGATTTTCTAGACTTTGGACTGAAGTCTGGGTAGGTTTGGAAAAGATTGATGTCAGAGTATTTTGAGGGATCATTGAACCATTTTAATGGATAATGTCATTGATGACTATAATGATCAGTTGCATTGAAAACCAGGATGTAGCATGTGGAAAGAAACCCGTTGTCACTTGAGATCATAGCTTATAGACAAAAGCGGTGATGAAAATTATTTTGGTATTTTGGAGTTAATGTGAGAACTCATGAAGGTGAGGTACTAAAAACACTGTAAGCAGTTGTGGGTTTATGGCCGTAATTCTTAAGGCGACACCATATATTAACGGTTAGTTGCATCTCTAAAGAGAATGTAGTGCCTTGTGTGGTCCAAACCTTTGGAATTTCTTTCATTCATATGGAAATACACGTTTTGAAGATATGGCTTTGCAGTTATATACTTATCGTTATTTTTTAAGGCAAGGGTTGCATGCTTGGGATCATATGATTTTTGTGAACTTTTGCTTTGAATTTTGTTTCCTTTAACAAGAAAAATCTCAAATTCCTTTGACCTCTATGGCTTTCCTCTTTTTAAAGGAGAAAATAGGATACACGTCACTCAAATTATACTCGAAAATTGAATGATAGTTTTGGTATAAAACGGGTCAATATATTTCAAAAAATAGAAAAATAAATAGAATTGATCAAGGCTCCCCCAAGTTCCATTAAACGGAGCTCAAGGAATGCAAATAATAAATAAAACATAAAATTAGAAATAAAAAATCACACACAAAACTAGTACAAAATAAATAATAAAACACAAAAGGCAATAATAAAATCACACATAGAATGCTCTCAAAGAGAAATTATTAAGAAATTAACCTCTCGATAAATATAACCAAACGTACTGTAATCTTTTTATTAAATTGAACTAAAGATTTTGACTTACATCCATCGTTGCAACTATTATTTTAAATCGAGCAAGTTCTGATCTCTCAATATGAATTTAAAACATTATAAAAAACAACTTCTTTTAGGTCAGATCAGGATTCATCGAAGCACTCAAGAATATTCCTAGCTTCACTCAGATTGGTAATATCCAATATCTCAATCATTGTCTCATACTCACATCCAACTTAACATGATTCACCGAAGAACTGCAGTTATTGGTTAGGACAACATATATGTAGGATTAACTCCTTTCAAGAAGCTAATTTAACTTCATGACTAAATAACCAAAACAATTTCAGGTGAGAAGGTTTATATAGACCTGTCACTCATTTTCATTACAACCACTCCTGTCAAAATATTCAAACAAACACATAACATTCCCAAATAACCAGATTTATATTTCTCACTGGATTATAAATGTAACATATTCAACCAATTGGGCTTAGCTCGGTTAGTATCAATTTCCTCTCTAATGTGAGAGGTCGCAAGTTCTATTTCTAAAGGGGGTTGATTTCAAGAAAAAAAATGTAACATATTCATGAGGCATCCATGATATATATGAGGATGAAAGAAAACAGCATGAAATGCATGTAGCAGCCAAATTTCACATTTTTTCTACAGCTAGATGTAATATTAGTTTGCTATTTACATGTGCAAATCCTGCTCATTCAAATTGCAAGTATAGAAACAACCACATCTTTCCTTCATCAAAAGAAACACAACCAACTAGACATATATAAAACTCATCATATCATCTTTGCTTTCATTCTATCTCTTATCCCAGACTGCTTATTTCTCTAATCAATTGGAGAGTTGATAAGAGCAGTCGTCACTTCTTGCAACGCTAGCGCCGGGTCGCTGTAATGCTCCTGCTCTTCACTGCAATTGCAATGCCCAGCTGTATTTTCATAATTAACAAACACCAGCAAAAGAATCCCAAAACATTAGTATCATTCCTTGTGTAAATACACAATTTTTTTGGCTCGTGCTATATATGTGTAACAAAACTTGAAATTGGTTTTGCATATTCAAAGATAAGCCTTTAATAAACATATATATTTTTTTACAATAAAGTAGCTGTTTTTGAACGACTTATTATCCCCACTTTAAAATGAGTTGTACAGTGCTCCATGAAGACACCATTTGGCTTTTAGGATATGATGTGAGTGATTGCAGATCCTCTGACACAGCCCCGCATTCTAAAAGAAAATGAAGAGATAACGTGGTATGATCCGCGACCTAGCTGTATTGAAAATGATATATTTTAATACAGTTGCGTTAAGCGTATGAATATCTATAACAAACATGATATGTACCAAAACGAAATAATAAAAGCGGAAGATATTTATTTCCATTAACAAAAACTTTATTGCATCCCAAAAGAAACGAGTAAAATAAACTAAATAGTTTAATTATATCGAAAGAAAGAAGCAAAACCCTAAATATGTGTGCAACAAACAAAAAACATAACTAGCCAATCTTCCGTCGTCAACTCCGTATAATCTTCATTAATAGGCTCCACCCCTTGAGCCTCATCATAATACTCGTCCTCATCTAATGGACATTTCAGAGATAGAGAAAAGAAAAAAAAGGAAAGTCCATCAGCGAGTTACACTCGGATAGGATTGCTTCATAAAGAAGTAAGAATACATGAAAAACAAACAAATGTATATAAGTATGATATATGTATATAGGTATGATGTATATGTGTATAGGGGTATGAGGTATATGTAAATAAGGACATGCTGTATGAGATATCTACTAGGTAAATGTTCGCATTAGTTTGTTAAATAAGGGTCCGGATATTTACGATTATTCCGTTGTGCCAACAACCGGGGAAGTGAAATGTACAGTTTCACTTTCCGGGATCAAGATCGAGTAGTAGGGGAATCCGAGTTCCGCATGTCCTTGCCTAATCAAACTACTCATCCTCGTTGTTTAGTGCAAAGGTTTTGACGTGCTAAAGTTAGTGCGTATATCATCTAAGTATGGAATTTTCACATTGTATGCCATTCACATATTGGATTATTTGTCCTTAATGTAGGGTTAGTATTCGCCCGAATATCGGGTTAGTAGCAGTCCATATACTGGACTGTTCACCCTGGGAGCAGGGATCTTCATATAAAGTATTATATACCTAGATTCGTGCATTCTAACTCTAACTGTATCATATGTCATGTATATCGTAAGTTTGTATTCAAATAGTTGATCTTAATTAATATGGCCTTCTACAACCACTCATTTTATTTTATTACCTTTTAAAGTTTGTAATGTGAATCATAGTATTTTATAGAAACCTTATTTAATAAAAACCATGGTATTTAATTGTAGTTATTGTTTATAAAAAAATAATGGGAAGCCTATAACATTTTAATGAAAATATGATTTATGTGAATCAATGGTATTTATGTGAAAATATCTTTTAATGAAAAATTATGGTATTTTAACAAAAATATCACTTTTATAAAAAGGTTACAGTAGTTTAATAAGAAAATTATCTTATAACAAAGATTCATAATATTTTTATGATAGAAAATCTCATTATAATGTTTTATGGTATTTTACGGAAAAATGTCTTTAATAGGGTATTTAAATGAAATTATATCTTTTTTAGAAAGTATTAAGGTATTTTATTGTAAATAATAATTTATAAATTTGTGGTGTTTATTTGGAGGTAACATTTTAGAAATACGTCCGTGTCAGCAACCGCTGCACATGGGCTGCAGGAGTTGTGTGCTTTTCAGGGATGATGCTTTTCAGGGATGATTGCTCATCAACCACGAGATATTTATGTTAAACATTACCTTATTTAAATTAAGATATTTTATTAAAAGTGATATTCTACAAAAACAACTCCGTGTTGACAACCGTTGTACATGAACGGCAGAATTTGTGTCCTTTTCAGGGACGATTACCTAGTAACCACGGGGTGTTTCATGTAAAATATTACCCTATTAGGTTATTTTATTAAACTTTAATGGTTATAGGCTAAAAGTGTTAATATAAAAATATTCTTTTTAAGTGAAAGAGTATTGATGTAAAAACCATATTATAATTATCTTATGTAACTTAGAAAAATATGGTATTTATGCGAACATAGATTGTTTTGGAATTTTAGGGTATATCTAATGAATATTACAACTTTACAAAAATTGGGGTATTTTATTGAATCTATGAAATATTTTATAATATCAATAAAAATATTATTTTTAAACCCCTGAAGTATTTTAATTAAATACTTACCTAATTAGTGTATGATTTTGAACATACACTTTTCTTAACATGAGAGTATGTTGTGGAAGCAATAACTTTTGATATTATAAGGTAGGTGTGATATGCTATCTTAGCAAACCAATGAACAACATCATGAATTTTATGATTGTGAGTATGTGCATGTGCATGAGGGATAAGTTGTTACTTCGTGATATCAACATTAAATCTATGGTTTTATATAAATATGTTGGCACTGCAACTTAAACATGCAGTATTTATTTTTATTATCGATTTAAGGTGTATGGAGAGATTAAAATTCAGATTTAGAAATCAAAGAAGAAAGTGACAGATACAAGATGGTGGGAGACGGATCCTACCTTTATTTTGATATGAAGATTTAGGAAGCCGAAACGTCCCGTTGCACTAAAATGAGTAAATGTCCACGTTCTGATTTTTCCTTGCTGATTAGGTGGAACCTCTGCGTAGGCGTCGTCGATACGAAGGTCTGGGTATTTTTTTCAAAATTTTCGAAGTTCTGGATTGAAAGAAAATTTAGTTTGAAGTGCTGTATATATAGGGTTTTAGGTTGTGACAAATAAATCCCAAAACCGGTCAAAATCTCATCAAATATCATGAAAATACATGCTCAATCATCACCCCAATCATTGCGAATTATCGTCAGATGATTGCCGCCGCCACCGAAGGTTCGTGGCCATTGGATTCACATCCAACGGCTCCCGATCGCATCCCAGCCTTGCAACGCGTCGTAAGAAGAGTCCACGCGTTTTGCGTGGCCCCCACCACCACCTGGAGCTGCAGAAGATCTGGGTTGTTGGATCTTTCATCCAACGGATCCAGGTTAATTCGTCCATTAATAATTTTTTTCTTTTTAAATTTTAAAAATCTAAAACTGTTTTTATAAAACCGAATTTATTTTGAAAATTTTGTTAAAAATATTATAAAATACGGGGAAAATATGAGAAAAATTCAGAAAATATAATTTGCTATTATTTTCAGTTTAAAAATGATTTTGGGCAAAAACTAAATAATATTCTCATATCTAAGATATTTGTTAGTTATTATAATTATTTAAAAATCTAGTTTATTCTTGAAAATCGTTTTAATTACGAAATAATTATTTTAATTGATAATAAAAATATGCAGACTATTTTTAAGACACTATAAATTATATGAAAATATTTTTGTTGGGCTGAGTAAATATAATAACCTTATAAAAATTCTAATACTCATGTTTTAAAAGCTTTAAAAAATTTCAAAAAAAGCTTTTAAAAATATAAACACTTTCTTAAAGATATTTTACATAAATAAACAGTCTAAGAACACACGATACTAGGAATATTTCAATGACCTTTTATTAAGGTAGAACAGAACACAGTCGTTACAATCTACTCTCCTTGAATTAATTTCGTCCTCGAAATTATGGAGGTAATGTTCCCCACCGAAACACGGAGACGCGATCACGCGGGTCCGTCTCGCCTGAATTTCGAGGGCAGATACTAATTGGAGCTATCCGTCCACCTCTCCGAAGATACCAAGTTGATTTATGACACCGTGTATCGAAGGTTTAGACGGATGAGGCCGATGTAGCAGACTTCATCAGATTCCCCCTCGTTGAGGGGTTTTTGATTGTGGGGACCTCTTCCCTGCAGGCGCAAGCCCCTGCAGTTAATTACGCTACCGCATCGCGGTAACCACTCTCTCCTTCTCCAGATGGTCATTTCGTGTTGTGGGTGTTTGTTTTGTTTTTGGTTGCACGTGGATTGTATATAGAGACTAATTTATGTTGTCGCACGTAGGGCGCGAATTAGTCCAAATCCGTATCTTCTTAGATTTGGGTTTGGGGGTTGGGTTTAAGGATACGTTAGCCTCATTTGGGACTAAGATCGACTTAAACGTATGTTAAGGATACGTTAGTCTAATTTTTAGACTAAGATCAACTCAACGGGATCGTTTAGATCCAACAAAAGAGCATTTGGACTCTATTGTTTAGTTTAGAGACATTGCGGTCGATTACCAGTTTAAGGACATGATGGTCCATTGTTAGTTTAAGGACATCTCGGTCCAAGGTTAAGGACATCATAGTCCGTGAGTTTATAGACATCACAGTCAAGGTTAAGGACATCATAGTTCGTGAGTTTAAATACTTTACAGTCAAGGTTAAGGACATCATAGTCCGTGAGTTTAAAGACCTCACAGTCAAGATTAAGGACATCATAATCCGTGCGTTTTAAAGGACCCCATAGTGTGTAAAATGTTTGGTTGTCGGGACCCGTCACCTCTCTGAAGACGTTGAAAGATTACAACGACAAATATCAGAGGAGTAAAGAGATGTACCCTCGAACCGATGTGAGTTGGTTGAAAGATCTGTAGTCCAATTTGGGGCTAAGATCTGTTAACATATTTATGAGCAGACGAGCTCAATTAATATGAGTTGAGGACTTATGGCCAATCTTGGGCTAAGTCCAATAAATGTTTAACATTTTATTTTGGGCTGTTGAGCCTTTATTTAGGCTTGGCCCTTTTAACAATGCTGAGCATTATATCTTGACAATGTTTTTGTCTTTTATTGAATGCTGAGCATTTATCAGAGCTCTGGGCTTATTAAAGAACAATTTATGTTCTGTCAGCGCAACACGTGGCGCGCTAGGCGCTTTGCACCAGTTCAAAAAGCGCAGTGCGCTTCTGCCATGTGGCGCACATGTAAGGGATACGTGTCACGCTTGGCGCTAGGCGCCAAATGATGAGCGCATGATGCCAGTTTATAAGCACTGAGCGCTAATCCATGAGCGCATTGCGTTTTCATTTTAGTGGCGCACACGTGAGTGACACGTGGTGCGCATGGCGCTGAGCGCCAGCCCATGTGCGCAGTGCGCTATTTCAAGAGCGCAAAGTGCTAGTGGTTAATTGGCGCATACGTGATTGACACATTGCGCATTTAGCACTGAACGCCAGTCCAGAGAGCGCAGAAGCGCGGTGCAAGATCACAAAGCGCAGTTCAAGAGCGCAAAGCACATCTGATCAATTTTATGATCTGGGAAACAAATTTATGTTCTTTTAAAAGAGACTTTGTCTCAAGATCTAAGAACAATATTTCTTATTTTGCAGGAGATATTTCCAATCTCTTATATTGATTAAAGCCTTTAACTTTATAGATCCATGATCTGTGAGAAGAATTATGTTCTTCTTCTATTTTATGATGAGATCTTTTGATCTCTTTGTGAAAGTCTTTTGTCTTTGTAGATCTATGATCTTTTTAAAGAAACGAATTTTTCTTTTTATGAGATGATTTCTTCTTTTATGTTCATCATCATCATTTTTACCTTAAAGAAAGATCTTCCTGCAAGAGCTTACTCTTTGAATTTTCTTAAAGTTTTTGGGGAGGTTTCTCTCTCTTTTTTTTCCTGTATCTATGAGAATTGAAATCTATGGGCCTTTTTATAGGGTAGGCTGATTTGTTGAATCAGTTAAAGAGATCTTTCTCTGATTGATTTGGGGATGTTTCCCCACCATTGGATCTTTGATCCTAGGGCTTCTGTTTTACAGAAGGCAATCTTCTTGTTTTTAACAAGATTGGAAAATCTATCCATACAGAATTTATTCTGTCTTTTGGTAATTTTTATTTATCATTGGATCATTGATCCAACGGTGCTCTGATTTACAGAGCACAATCTTGTTATTTAGAAAGATTTTGAGGAATATTTCCTTAACAGAATTTAATTCTGATTAATTAATGATTTATCATTATTATTAGATCTTTGATCTAACGGTGGGGAGTTTTTAATTCCAGCGCTAGCGCACTCGTGCTTTGTACGTGGTGCGTTGCTTAAAAGGCAGCGCACATTAAGCTAGCGCACCCGTGTTTGACACGTGGTGCGCTGCTTGGAGCGCGGCACACTCTGCGCTAGCGCACCCTGCGCTAGCGCACCCGTGTTTGACATGTGGTGCGCTGCGCTCTAACGCTAGCGCACACATGGTGCGCTGCTTAGGGCGCAGCGCACTTGGCACTGTATCTGAAGCGTTGCTTCATTTCAAAATATGAATTTTTGAACAGAGCTTTGCTCTGATTGGGGGAAACAAATGCCCCCCACCGTTGCGATCACGTGGTCCACACGTGAGTACAGCGGTGGCAGCATCTGCGCCCTCGGATCAACTGAGAAGTTGAAACGACACTCAGTGCCTATAAATAAGACCTTTGGTCCTCTGGGATGACCACTGCTCATCGTCTTCCTTGTTTTTCTGAGAATTTTCATTCTCTTACAGAGTATAGCTCTCCATCTTAAGAATTCTCTTAAGGACAAAAACTTTGTCAAAATTTAGGTAAAGATTAAATCTTTTAATAATCTAGGGTTTTACCCATTAACACAGCCTTGCTCTTCATAAATCTCTGATCTAAAGAAAAACCCTTTTAGGGCTTCATAAACAGAGCCTTGCTCCCTTGGAATCATAGATCTTAAAGAGATCTTTTTCAGGGTTTCTTAACTCATTAACAGAGCTTTGCTCTTTTGATAATATGTAGATTTGTTAATATCTTATGAAGAACTCTTAAGAGTTTGTTCATGGATCTTGAAGATCTCAGAATTTTTAATTCATAAAAATTGATTTCGATTTTTCTGATGGATTATTTCATCATCATTTTCTTTTTTTTCAGAGCAAGGCTCTTGAGGAATTTTTATTTCTTCATGATCAGAGTTTGACAAGTGTCACTCTGTCACAGAGCATTGCTTTTAAAGGGAGATTTACTCATCTGCCCGAGAGATCTCTCATTTAATGAGAATTTCTTTTGAGCATTTCCTCACTTAAGGACAGCCTCATCAAATGATGAGGCTGTTTTATTAATGATGAACTGTCATCTAGATTTTGTTGGCCCCCTTTGGTCCCTCTCCACTGCATTGCAGTGTGGTACAAATTCTAAAATACCAAATGTCAGAATTTTAAATTAAATTATAGCACTGACAGTTGACTTTTGTCCCTTTTTGCACAGGCGACATCTCTTTCGACACTTCTTTTCCGTTCATCCGCTCAGAAGGCGGATTTCCTGAGGCGCCCGTAGACCGAGAGGTTCTTGCGCTGATCAAAGACCATGACCCGGAATACAAGAATCTCCACCTATGGGGTAGATGGTATGATCAAATTATCAGAGGCCGCCGGAGTTTTTCTTGTGCGACACCCTCGGAGCTTATCTCTGCGATCCCTTATGCAGATGCACCCCCGATCAATTATACTGTATAGGAGGTAAATTGGACTTCAGAAGGTCTCTTTCGGCCTTCTATTGCCGCAGTACCCGTGCAGCCGCTGGTGGCTTTGGACACCCTAGGGCGGCGCATATGTCAGGGCAAGTCGCGCCCTTGGGGACAGCCCTACAACATCGGACTAACTCCCCTTCATCCGGCCGGATACTTGCAGTGGGCCCGATATATCTTATAGGCAAAGAAATCGCAGCTACTGAATCTTGGCTTATACCCTGCGATCTACGCTTCCTTGTTCCAGTATTCTGCACCTCCCACATGGTGGATTAAGGCATTTTTAGAGCAGTGGAACATTCCGACCCATACCTTCCTCCTATTGGATAGAGAGGTCTCCATTTCCTTGGAGGAATTTGCCGAGGTTTCTGGTTTACCAGTTAGAGGGGAGCACTACAAGGAGCTGTTTCCTCCGGATGAGTACGTTTTTGCCACCAAATCAGTGGTAATGGGTCTTACCCCAGAGAATGCCATTCAGCACTAGTTCCCAAGTCTGATAAAGGTGTTGAACATGTATAAGAGCCTCTTTCTTAAATCTGGAGGCCGGGGGGTCAGCTTTGCGGACTTCATTGCCCGTTTTCTTCGCCCAGAAATTTTGTCGCGACAAGGTGAAAAGTTTGCTAAACTTGATGATCCTTTCGTCTTTGGCTTTGACCGTCGGCCAATATTGGAAGCCGATCAAAAGGATTTCTTTCTTCCCGACGTCGCGATCGTCCCGCTGTCAGAAATCGCTACTCTGGGCATTGATAAGGAAGCGTTCTTTCTCGGGTTCCTCAGTTTATGGTTAAGCTGGTTCGCGCTTCCTATGCAGCCTCGCTACATGAGGCCTTCTGTCTTCTACCCTGCGCATCGCATGGTTACCGGAATACAAGTGGCCATTGAGATCGCCGGGTTAGCCCACCTATATCACGGCCTCAGCTTGGCAGCGGATACCACTGAACCAGGGGTTCATCCCGCCAACTTCTCAATGCATTACTTCACTTCATGGCTAGAGTTGCACATGCTTAGGGTCTTCGGTATCCATAAAAGACCTTCTTTTTATGACAGATGCAGGTTCCCTCGGATAATGCGGCTGGTTGACGCCTCCATCGTAAGTCCGTCATCGCGGAAAACTAGGGGTTTGCTCCTTCGTCCGCGAACGGTTGGAGATGGTATGTCTTTCAATGACAAAGTCTTGACTGTCGGCCAGGAAACTTCAAAAGCGGTGCTGCCATTGCAAGACATCTTTAAAGACGGGGCCTCTGTGTTGAAAGCTCGGGAGATTCTTCATCTGTACTCCATCAGGCCGAGCTTTCTCGTATTCAGGCAAAATGATGCGGCGTTATTCATGAGATACAACCCGCATCGTTTCACCCAGCAGCTGAGTTACAATCAGGGCGTCCCACTTGAGGCTTTCTTGGCTGAACCTGCTACTACCGAAAAGGGAATGCGGAGCGCACTGCATCATTTCATGCGCTTGAATACAGGGTCCAACTTCTTTATCAGTGAACCGAGCTGTGTCCCAAAGGCCCTTAATATGTACGTGGCGTGGTATCAGCATTCAATGGGCACTGTCATCAGTGAGGAGAAGCGATTGCTGCTTGATCACAAAAGTGCACCCCCTGTTGGTGATTGAAATGTCCCTCTGAAGCGACGGACCATTGTCTCACCTCCCTTAAGAGAAGTTGTGGTGATCGAAGTCCTGCATGACAGGCCCGAGCTACCGATACCCCGGGCTCCTGTAGAAACAGTGACTGTAGCTTCCCCCGATTCTGGCATGGGTTTAGATATCGGGACTCGTCGCCCCAAGGTGCCCACTAAGCGTAAACTTGTGCTAGCTGCTACCGGAGCTCGCTCGCAGAAGAGGAAGAAAAATTCAATCCTTTCTGCCGACGTTGTACTCGGCCAGGAGCCTCATGCTCCTTATGGCGAGGGCCTGAGCGAGTATGGGACAAACGAAGGTCTATTCATGGCGTCAGATGATACTGATCTGGCGGCTGCCATTGCAGCTTCTGAGCAATTGGCAAGCCACGAAGCGGGACTGGCCAACCTCGCGCAATCAGGTAACCATCAGCTGTATCTTTCGTCATTGCATCATATTTTTATCATCATGTTTTGACTGCCACTTTTCCTTCTTTAACAGGCATTTCCCTTGAAGAGGCTCTCGCGGCTTCCCTTAGGACCTTTGAGGAGGAGGAGAGGATTCGCGCTTTGCTGGGCGTTGGTATATTTCGGCTCACTGCGTCTCCGCTCCTGTTTCTTATGGGTAATCTGACTCCTCCTTTTCATCTTATTACAAGAACTACCTCTACTCAGGTTATTCCAGGCGTGGCACCGACTTCACAGGGCGGTGCGAAGACGCTTCCCGGGTCGGCTATCTTAGTTCTGCTAGTATTGCCGAAAGAAGCTTCACTTAAGCAACCGATGCTGGATGCCATAACGGCACCAGAGGTAACTATTGGCCCGGACGATGATGTCTTGTTGAAGGAGGTCTTTAGAAGATCTGCCCTCACGGCCCGGGCGGAAAGGAAGCGTAGGATGCGCGTGGCAAGGGAGCGTACCGCCGCCTTGGATGCGGGTGCGGGTTCAAGCGCTGTTACCCCTGCCCCTACTCCTTCATAGGATATTTCGGCTGCCTTGTCTACCGCCCATAGACAACCAGCACGTGCGGCTCGGGAGGCAATCAAAAAACCGACCCAAGGTAACGTGACATTGGGTTCTTACGTCAAAACTTTAATTTTCAGGTTCTCATATATCCTATCCTGTAGGGCCGAGTCTTGCCGAGGAAGTGATAGGTGACGTGGCGGTAACCACCGAGCCTAAGTTAGCGGCAGGTGAGATGGCTACAATCGCCGAGCCCGAGGTAGCCACTCTTTCTCAATAGTCGGGAACTGCTCCAATCGTCACTCTTTCCCCTTGCGGCACCTTGCCGTTGCCGGGCGCTGTGAGTGTCATGATGATTCTTGTGGAATCGGGAGATGAGGCTACGGGTGGCGAGACCGTTCCGATGGAGGAGGGTGGAGCATTCGCTGCATCTAGTGATGCCCTTGTCGCGGTCTCGACCAATGACTCACCAGGTAGATTTTGGGTCATCACTTTCCCCTTTATTCTGCGATCTCTTTCAATTTCTTTTGACAGTGTTTCTCTTATTTCTAATGCAGGTGTGATGAGCGTTGGGGTTATGCCATCCGAGGAAGCGTCTCCAGTTGCTGCTTTGACGGTGACCGCTCCTCTACCTTCTCTCGTACCATCTCAAATGCTGGAAGGTGCGGATTTGTGACCCATCAGTTTCATTGTAGACAGTATACTTTATGTACTGACATTGCATTACTGCATCCTTGCAGGAGTCCTTTTTGATCACCTGTATCAGGTGCTACACCCACACTTCTCCTTTCAGCCAGAGATTGCCTCATCTAGTGGTGCTGGTAAGTACAACCTTTAGCTAATGTCTTTTCTTTTCTTTTACGGGCAGCCAAATCGTTTCTAATTCTTCTTTGTTTTGATTGCAGCACTATAGATCGAAGGAGGAGACGAAAGAACAGTTGCACCACTGGTACTCCCGGCCTTGCCACCTGCTGTAACCGGTATAGTAAACTCCGTTGTTCATGAACTTCTTTTATTTCTTGAACAGTTATTTGACTGTGATTTGCTTTGCAGCTATGACACCGACTTCAACTCCTTTTGAGTCTCAAGTCGTAATGCCAGCAGGCCCCTTCTCTCGACGCCCCTCTTCCAAAGGTGCTGTGAATAGCCCGCGCACGTTGATCGATCATCTCGAGGAGCTTGATGCGGAGACTCCTGCCCTTGCTGCAGATTTCGCTGCTGAGGTTAATCCCATGCTGGCGACGCTCGTATACTTTCATAATGAAGGCGTCATGGAGTCCTGGGTTAATCATTGCAGAAAAATTAAGGCGTGTCTGCATGAGCTGGAGTTTAAACGTCCCGCCCCTGAGGTCTTGGCTGTGAACTCCCAGCGGGCTGCATGGGTCGAGGAGAGCACCCCTTATTTCCGCCATCTTGAACAAAAAGTGGCTTTGAGGCGTAAGGAGCGCGAGGAGACTTCAAGCGAATCTGCTCGATTGCATGCTCAAGTTGATGCAAATGCTGCACAGTTGAAAGTTATCTTCAAAAGCCTACGATGTATTTCTGACGGGCTCACGCTGAGGTAAAAGCTCGAACTCATCGAGCGAGATGCACAGAGTCGTGGGGCAGCTCAGCGGGTCGTCGAAGAGCAACCTTCATCCTACATGCAGCAACGAGCCCAGGTCGAAGAAGAGTTGTCCGCGGCAGCTGCCCAAGAAAAGGGGCCGAGGGAAGTGCGCGAGCGGCTGATCGGTCTATTGAAAACGCTTCCCTCTCAATAATTGGTTTTTTTTTACCATTTGTAATTTTGAATAAAATGTATCCATTTTGTATTCTTTCATATGATGTATTTTGTACCCAATTGAATTTATGAATAAAAGATACATTTCTTTCGCAATGTCTTATGTCATCTCTTTACTTTCTTCTTTTCTTTGTTATCAGCATGTCACTTTAGTAAGCGTAGCCTGCAGATGATAGAGAGAGCATTCCGTTTTGAATTCTTCGAGAGGTAGTGATAGCTTAGAAAGCAGGTTCAGATTTGCTGCCTAAGACTTTTCAACTTCATGAGCTGTGAGGGTCTCATAAAGACTTTTCTCCCTACGAGTCGAGAGGATCTCGTAGGTGTATTTTCTCCTTAGGAATCGTGAGGATTCCTAAGTGCGTTTTCTTTTGTAATTCGTAGAGATCTCACAAGAGAGTTTTCTTCCTTACGGGTCGAGATGACCTGTAAGTGATCGATGGTGTTGCCATTATCCGCACTTTGCGGAGTCAGGAGTTGCTCTGGACGTTTCCCACGGGGTCAGGATTGACATAAGCCGTGTTCCACATGACCAGGAATTTGCTCTGGATACTTCCCACGGGGTCATAGCCGTGTTCTGCGAGGACCAGGCTCCACTCTGGATGCTTCCCACGGGTTTCATAGCCGTGTTCTGCGAGGACCAGGATCCGCTCTGGACGTTTTCCACGGGGTCAGGATTGACATAAGCCGCGTTCCACGTGACCAGGAATTTGCTCTGGATGCTTCCCACGGGGTCATAGCCGTGTTCTGCGAGGACCAGGCTCCGCTCTGGACGTTTCCCACGGAGTCAGGATTGACATAAGCCGCGTTCCACATGACCAGGAATTTGCTATGGATGCTTCCCACAGGGTCATAGCCGTGTTCTGCGAGGACGAGGCTCCGCTCTGGACGTTTCTCACGGGGTCACGATTGACATAATCCGCGTTCCACGTGACCAGGAATTTGCTCTGGATGCTTCCCACGGGGTCATAACCATGTTCTGCGAGGACCAGGCTCCGCTCTGGACGTTTCCCATGGGGTCAGGATTGACATAAGTCGCGTTCCACGTGACCAAGAATTTGCTCTGGATGCTTCCCACGGGGTCATAGCCGTGTTTTGCGAGGACCAGGCTCCGCTCTGGATGCTTCCCACGGGGTCATAAACGTGTTCTGCAAGGACCAGGATCCGCTCTGGACGTTTCCCACGGGGTCAGGATTGACATAAGCCGCATTCCACGTGACCAGGAATTTGCTCTGGATGCTTCCCACGGGGTCATAGCCGTGTTCTGCGAGGACGAGGCTCCACTCTGGACGTTTCCCACGGGGTCAGGATTGACATAATCCGCGTTCCACATGACCAGGAATTTGCTCTGGATGCTTCCCACGGGGTCATAGCCGTGTTCTGCGAGGACCAGGCTCCGCTCTGGACGTTTCCCACGGGGTCAGGATAGACATAAACCGCATTTCACGTGACCAGGAATTTGCTCTGGATACTTTCCACGGGGTCATAGCCGTGTTCTGCGAGGACCAGGCTCCGCTCTGGATGCTTCCCACGGGGTCATAGCCGTGTTCTGCAAGGACCAGGATCCGCTCTGGACGTTTCCCACGGGGTCAGGATTGACATAAGCCGCGTTCCACGTAACCAAGAATTTGCTCTGGATGCTTCCCACGGGGTCATAGCCGTGTTCTGCGAGGACCAGGCTCCGCTCTGGATGCTTCCCACGGGGTCATAGCCATGTTCTGCAAGGACCAGGAATTTGCTCTGGATGCTTCCCACGGGGTCATAGCCGTGTTCTGCGAGGACCAGGCTCCGATCTGGACATTTCCCACGGGATCAGAATTGACATAAGCCGCGTTCCACGTGACCAGGAATTTGCTCTGGATGCTTCCCACGGGTCATAGCTATGTTCCGCGAGGACCAGGATCCACTATGGACATTTCCCATGGGGTCAGGATTGACATAATCCGCGTTCCACGTGACCAGGAATTTGCTCTGGATGCTTCCCACGGGGTCATAGCCGTGTTCTGCGAGGACCAGGATCCGCTCTGATCATTTCCCACGGGGTCAGGATTGACATAGGTCGTGTTCCACGTGACCAGGAATTTGCTATGGATGCTTCCCACGGGGTCATAGCCGTGTTCTGCGAGGACCAGACTCCGCTCTGGACGTTTCCCACGGGGTCAGGATTGATATAAGTCGCGTTTCACGTGACCAGGAATTTGCTTTGGATGCTTCCAACGAGGTCATAGCCGTATTCTGCGAGAACCAAGCTCCGCTCTGGATGCTTCCCACGGGGTCATAGCCGTATTCTGCAAGGACCAGGATCAGTTCTGGACGTTTCCCACGGGGTCAGGATTGACATAAGCCGCGTTCCACGTGACCAAGAATTTGCTCTGGATGCTTCCTATGGGGTCATAGCCGTGTTCTGCGAGGACCAGGCTCCGCTTTGGATACTTCCCACGGGGTCATAGCCGTGTTCTGCGAGGACCAGGCTCCGCTTTGGATGCTTCCCACGGGGTCATAGCCGTGTTCTACAAAGACCAGGAATTTGCTCTGGATGCTTCCCACGGGGTCATAGCCGTGTTCTGCAAGGACCAAGATCCGCTCTGGACGTTTCCCACGAGGTCAGGATTGACATAGGCCGTGTTCCACGTGACCAGGAATTTGCTCTTGATGCTTCCCACGGGGTCATAGCCGTGTTCTGCGAGGACGAGGCTCCGCTCTGGACATTTCCCACGGGGTCAGGATTGACATAATCCGCGTTCCACGTGACCAGGAATTTGCTCGGGATGCTTCCCACGGGGTCATAGCCGTGTTTTACGAGGACCAGGCTCCGCTCTGGACATTTCCCACGGGGTCAGGATTGACATAGGCCGTGTTCCACGTGACCAGGAAAGGTTGACTTTTATCCGCATTTCACGGAGTCGGGGTTTGACTCTCGGTCATCTGTGCTCCGCCGAGTCATAGAACTGGGAATTGCCGCGGTTCCGCTTTGCTTGATGTTGCGTCTGTTGTAATGAGACGAATGTTGAAATGATCTCCAGGCTATCCGTGAACCGTTGAGATTTGGCTTCTTCTTCTGATGGAGCCTGGGGAGGGAAGGTGTGATTCCCTCTTTGTTTGCAGCCCTGGATTGTATACAGGGATTGATGTGATAACACCTGTAGGGTAAAAATTTCATTTTCTAAAAAAAAAAATATTTCTTTCCGCGATGCTCTATCATTTCAGCTTTTATATCGTGAAGGTCGCGATTGCCAAATCATTTCGGCTATTTTTCGCGGTGTCCAATCATTTCGGCTATTTTTTCTTTTTACTCGCTTTTTTTATTGCGAGTTGCCCAACCATTTCGGCTACTTTTGTATGCATACATTTTTACTTGCTGATTTTGTTGCAAGTTACCCCATCATTTCGGCTATTTCGTATGCATGTGTGGCTCGATGGCTTTTTGCTGCAAGTTTAGAATTAGACACCGATTTCGGCATCAGCACCGCTACAACTGGGATATTTCCAGGAGAGAATCATCATTTGCCTTTGTCGATGTCGAAAAAAGGTGGCTTAGTAGAAAGGGTTAGGATCCAATCGACTAAGACTTTTGACTTCATAAGCCGTAAGGGTCTCATAAAGGTATTTCTCCCTACGAGTCGTGAGGATCTCGTAGGTGCATTTTCTCCTTAGGGATCGTGAGGATTCCTAAGTGCATGGTATCTTATAAGTCGTAAGGATCTTACAAAAGTGCTTTCTCTTCATAAGTCGGGAGGGCTTACAAGGGGGGTTCACTGTGCAAACATATCCCTAGTTACGGATGGGACTTTGTTAGGAAAATGTTTATTCGCGCCCGTGGATTGTATACAAGGGTCAGCATTGAGCCGCTTGTAGGGCAGTATTGGAGGTTGTGGTGGCCTCTTAAGAACAGGTTCAGACCTCTATAGCTTAAGTCTTTTGAATCTTATGAGCCGTGAGGGTCTCATAAGAGAGTTCTCCTTACGAGTCGTGAGGATCTCGCAAGTGTAATTTCTCCTTAGGAATCGTGGGGATCCCTAAGTGTGTTGCTACCCTGTGAGTCGTAAGGATCTCACGCGGGTGGTTTCACCTCACAAGGTCGAAAGGACCTTGCAAGTGTCTTTTAACGAGATTGCGCCCTTTCGGGTTTTCACAAAACTCGCCGGTAGCCCTGCTGTTTTTACTCACGGAGCCCTTTCAGGTTTTCATCCGTGCCCTTTTTGCTTATGGACATACCATTTTTTTTGGTTTTTTTATTTATTTATTTTTATTTTATTATTATTTTTTTGGTGTCAGCCTTAGGATGCTGCAGTCCATAGTAGTTTATCGACGTCTCGGTCAACAGCCAGTTTTAGGACATAGTGGTCCGTTGTTAGTTTAAGGACGTTTCGGTCCATCACCGGTTACTACTTACAGAGTTTAGGCTTAGGAAGATAGCGAGCGGACATAGGCATCGTCACCTATCATTGACCTGGGCCATGACTCGTCAGGCATAGTATTGTTTTAGGAAGCGACCGTTTATTGGCCTGAAAGGTCTTTCACCATGCATGTCCGTGACTAGATATGTTCCACCCTGGTAAACTTTGTCTATGATATACGGGCCTTCATAGTTCGGCTCGAATTTCCCCCGCTTGGCACGATTGGGGATCATAGGCCTTTTGACCACTAGCACGAGTTCGCCTTGGCGGAATGTTCTCGGCCTAGTCAATCTCTCATATGAGCGCGTCATCTTTGCTTTATAAGCCTCCAGATTTTGTTGCGCCATGAGCCGGGTTTCATCAAGGGCGTCAAGTTCCTCGAGACGGAGGTGGGCATTTTCTTCGTCTGTTAGCTCATAGTGAACTGCCACTCGTAGAGAGGGTAACTCTATCTCGAGGGGGAGTACCGCTTCTGTGCCGAATACCAATGCATACGGCATTGTGTTCGTGGCCGTTTTGAACATAGTTCGATACGCCCAGAGAGCTTCATGCAGTCTCTCGTGCTAGTCCCTCTTATTTCGAGACACCATCTTTTTCACAATCTTCGTCAAGGTCTTGTTAAAAGCCTCAGCTAGACCATTAGCTCGGGGATTATAGACCGATGAATATCTCCAATCTATGTTATGCTGTTGTGCGAAGCGGCTGATCTTGTGGCTTCTATAGGCTGGCCCGTTATCGGAGATAATTCGTCGCGGAGTGCCAAACCGATAAATGATGTGTCTTGAAGAAATGGAGGATATTCTTCGTCTTCACTTCCCTTAGCGGTACTGCTTCTGCCCACTTGGAGAAGTAATCAGTTGTCACCAAAATGAATCGATGTCCTCTGAACGATGCTGGTTCGATGGGGCCGATTATATCAGTTCCCCACATTTCAAATGGCCAGCTAGCCACCGTTGGATGTAGTGGATTTGGATGCTGATAGATAAAGTCCCCGTGAATCTGACACGAGTGGGATTGCTTCGCGTATTCGAGGCAGTCCTGGATCATCGTGGGCCAATAGTAGCCCATCCTTTTGATCATCAGCTTCATCTTCGGCCCGGCCTGGTGAGAACTGCAGAGTCCGTCGTGAGTTTCTTGGACGACTCTCTTTGCCTCTTCGGGTCACAGGCATCTTAGCCAAAGAGAGTCAAACGATCTCTTATACAGAGTATCATTGACGAATGCAAAAGAAAGAGTGCGTTTTATGAGCTGATGTTTTGAGGACGCATCTTCAAGCGTTCGACGGGATTTGAAATAGTCTATAAAGACTTCTCTCCAATCTTTAGCCTTTTCCTGGTCTTTTATTTGCAGAGCTATTTGCTCGGTCTGTTTACCCAATAAGAGCAAAGCTCTGTTCAAATTCTAAGGCGGGAAACAAAGCAACGCTTCTGTTTCCTTCAATCAGAGCAAAGCTCTGTCTAAAATTCAAATAATAATAAAGGAAGCAATGCTTCAGCTGACCTGCGCTCTACGCTGCGCAACACGTGGCAGCGCAGTCGCGCTAGCGCAGTTACGCTGCGCTCTGCGCTGCGCGACACGCGGCAGCGCAGTCGCGCTAGCGCAGTTACGCTGCGCTCTGCGCTGCGCGACACGCGGCAGCGCAGTCGCGCTACGCTCTGCGCAGCGCGACACGTGTCAAGCGCAGATGCATTTGCGCCAATACCAGCACCAAAACAGAAAAATTCTGGAAAGATCTTTCTCAATCTTGTTAAAAACAAGAAGATTGCCTTCTGTAAAACAGAAGCCCTTGGATCAAAGATCCAACGGTGGGGAAAAATCCCCAAATCACTCAGAGAAAGATCTCTTTAACTAATTTAACAAATCAAATAGCACTATAAAAAGGCCCTTAGACTCCAAGTCTAAGAGATAGAGAAACAGAGACAGAAACACAGAAACAGAGAGAGAATTCAGAGAACTCGTAAAAAGAAAAGTTTGAAGAACTCAGAAAGAAAAAGAAGGTAAAACCTTTATAAAAAGAAGAACTTCTTCTGAAAAAATCATTGATCTAAGAACAAGATCAAGGATCTTCAATAAAAATTATAATAAATAACAAAGGCATTGCCTTTTTTTTTATGAACTATTGGTTCTGAAATCTTTAAAGATTCTTTTCTTGAATCCAAAATTGGATATTAAAACAGTGTCTTGCACTTGTAAATATGCACTGTTGCGCTCTTGGGTTGGCGCAAGCCACCAGAGAGCGCCACGTGTCAGCTCCAGAATAGCTTGCGGTATGCGCTTTTAAAATAGAGCATTGCTCTCTGAAATTGGCGCAACTCACCAGAGCGCGCCACGTGTCAGCAGCGCAACAGCGCAGCGCACTGGCGCAGCGCACTGCGCTAACTGCGCTTGCGCTCACCAGAGCATGACACGTGTCACCTCCACATGCGCTTGTGCTCATTAATTGGCGCAGAGCGCCTGACAGGCCACGTGGCCACTGTCAGATCTTTAATGCTCTGCATTATTTAAAGAGGGCCAAGCCTAATTAAAAGAAAAGGCCTAACAGGCCTAATAAAATACCATGCATTATTTTAAAAAAGGGCAGAGCCCAAGCAAAGGTCTGTCAGACCAAAACAGATGCTCTGCATCATAAAATAAAGGGACGGAGCCTAAATCAAATAGGCCTTACAGACCAAAATAAAATGCAGTGCATTATTAAACAGGGGCAAAGCCCTACCATAGGCCTAATAGGCCAAAGATAAATAAAAACGTTGATCATCTTCAACTGGACTTAGCCCAATTCTAGCCGTAAGTCCTCAAATTAAATTGACTGAGCACGACTGCTCCCTTAAATTAATTTACATCCGGTTCAAGGGTACATCTCTGAACTCCTCTGACATCTTTCGTTGTAATCCTTCAACGTCGTCAGAGAGGTGACGGGTCCCGACAACCACACATCGATACGGACTCAAGCATCCTTAAACTCCCGGACTCAAGCGTCCCTAAACTCCCGGACTCAAGCGTCCCTAAACTCCCGGACTCAAGCGTCCTTAAAACAAATGGACCCCCATGTCCCTAAACTGGAACATGGACCACTATGTCCCTAAACTGGAACAATAGAGCCCCTCAAATGCTCTTTTGTCGGATCTAAACGATCCCGTTAAGTTGATCTTAGTCTCAAATTGGACTAACGTATCCTTAACAAACGTTTAAGTTGATCTTAGCCTCAAATATGGCTAACGTATCCTTAAACCCTCAAACAGACTTTAGTCCCAAATTGGACTACAGGTCTCCCAACCAACTTTGGTTCAAGGGTACATCTTAGAACTCTTCTGATATCTGTCGTTGTAATCCTTCAACGTCGTCAGAGAGGTGACGGGTCCCGACGGCCATACATTCAATAGACCACTATGTCCCTAAACTGGAACAATAGAGCCCAAACGCTCTTTTGTCGGATCTAAACGATCCTGTTAAGTTGATATTAGTCTGAAATGAGACTAACGTATCCTTAACAAACATTTAAGTTGATCTTAGTCTCAAATAATACCAACGTATCCTTAAACCCAAATCTAAGAATATACGGATTTGGACTAATCCACGCCCTACTGGCGACAACATAAATTAGTCTCCGTATACGATCCACGGGCAACCAAACACAAAACAAACACCCACGACACAAAGTGACCATCTGGAGAAGGAGAAAGTTGTTACCGTGATGCGGTAGCGTAATTAACTGCAGGGGCTTGCGCCTGCAGGGAAGAGCGTCCCCATAATCAAAAACCCCTCAAGCGAGGGGGAATCTGACGAAGTCTGCTATATCGGCCGCATCCGTCTAAACCTCCGATACACGGTGCCATAAATCAACTTGGCATCTTCGGAGAGGTGGACGGATAAAACCAAATAGCATCTGCCCCGAATCTCAGGCAAGACGCCCATGTCTTGGCCGCCATTCGGAGGGGAACAGATTCTGGCACGCCCGGTGGGACCTCTTCCTCTTTCTACTCCACACTTCGTGTGTCGTGTTCGCGAACGAATCGCAATTTGCTGTGGTTGCCTGTGGATTTGAGGTACTAAGATTTGGTGTCTTGCTCTGTCCAGAGAGCAGAAGATCAATGGCTTCAAACTGCACTACCTGCAACTGCAACTCTCGCTTCGTCCTGGCTGGAGGAGTGACTTATGGTCCCCAAGCGGCCTCCTTTTTCAAGATGCCAGTGGAGCAGGTAACTCAAGCCACCGCCAGACTATTCTTCGGGACCATGCTCCCACCGATGAGCTTCAATGCCCCAATGACATTGCAAGAAGCTCCAAAGAAGCCAGTCTTTGATCGACTTACCACTGCCGCAACCCCTCTCAACGGGTCGCCCAACTTCAATACCTCAGTTTTCAACAGACTGGGCTAGAACGTCTACAAGCCTGCGATACCCGAAGCTGCCATCCCAAAGCGGATAGCCATCCCGGCTCAAGCGGACGAAATCATTGGAAAGTCTCCTCCTTCTAAGAAGTCAGTTTTTACAAGGCTGGCCATTCCGGTTGCTGCTCCAGGCGAGGTCCTCAAAGCTGCTTCCCCTGCCCAGAGGTCTGTCTTTGACAGATTAGACATTGCTTCTCAACGGGTGTCAGTCTTCGACAGGCTAGCACCAATAACAGTCTCTCCTCAAAGTAGGGGGCATGAAGAAGCTTATCCAACAACGGAGGTGATCTCATCCGCACGACATGCTCGACGTCGCCACTGGCGCCGAGTGAGGAAGGCTGGGGGCAACTCCCCCTCTGGGATAACTTCGCCAGCTCCGATGGTGGGGATCGATGCTGTTGTTCCAACCGAGAACAACTTTGAACTACTCAACAAGGTGCGCAGAAACTCTCCTACTGCAGTGCTAAAGAGAACTCCTTCACCTGTGAAGAATGCTACAGAGAAGAAGCCGGAGCAACCTCCTCAACGGCTATCCTCTGAAATTTACAAGGTCTGGCGTCAAGTCCAAGACTCCGCGATGGATCAAGACTATCTCCGCCGACAGAAAAAGATGAAGGTTCGGCAGGAGAAAGACTACTCTGTCAAGCCAGAAAAAGCAACAGCTGGATGGGTGCCCACTGCAACGGGTCCCTCAACGTCAATCACTCAAAAGAAAAGGAGGCCGCAAAAAGCCCCTGTGAACATGGCAAACCGTAAAAGTGCTGAGCACAAACGCCCTAAGTCTGGGGGCATAGTGGTGCATACTGTTTATATGGCATCCGGGAAAGAGGATAGCCGCGCTTCGATGGGTCACCGACCGCTCACCCGATCAGTGACAAAATCCCAGGAGCAGCAACAGAAGCTTCAGGAAATGCTGACGCAAGTGGCTGCACTCACCGGGCCAAAAGAAAGCCCGGAGGCATCATCAGAGCAACGTCACGAACAAGAAATTGATGCTGACTTCTTACGCAGAGTCCTCGAAAAGAAGGACAAAGAAGCCGCAGAGCAAGCGGCTAATATAAAGCGAATGGCACTTCTCTTCCAAGACATGGTCGGGATGATGTTACAGCCGGACCCTCCAGCTAATGACCCTCCAATCATTGTTGGAGACGATAGAGGGGAGACATATAATCCTCCTCCGGCCCTTTTAGCGGCCAAGGAAGAAACCATTTCAAAGGCCGCACTGGATGACTATATAGCTCAGCAAATACGAGCTCATCAGGCGAATGGAGCGGCTGGACAAATTGTCAAGACCGGACGACCCTATCCGAGCTGGTATGACCAGATCAGTTACCCGCCGGGATATACGATCCCTAAGTTCCACATATATAAAGGGACAGGGAATCCCCATCAGCATGTCGCTCAATTCAGGGCCTTATGTGGCAACACTGGAGGCGATGACAAATTTTTGCTTCGCCAATTCGTCGGCAGCTTAACAGAAACGGCCTTCGAGTGGTATTTGGAGCTACCTAACGACTCTGTCAAAACATTTGCGGAGATGGAGCTACTGTTTACAAAAAGATTTGCAAGCACTGGTGAACGCACCCCGATAACGGCACTGATTAATGCCAGGATGAAGCCGGGCGAAACTTGGGTTCAATATGCAATCCAATGGTGGAACTTGTGGTCAAAATGCGAACATCGCATCGAAGAAGCTCCTGCCGTGGGCATGTTCGTGGGTACTCTCGACCCTCAAGCGACCATCTCCCAATTCATGATGTTCTTCAAGCCGACCACTTTTCAGGCCTTGATTGACAAGCTGGCCCAAATGGACCAGATGGGTCATAGACCATCTTCTTCAAAGATAGAGCCTTGGAATGAAAAGGGCAAAGGGAAAGCAACCTTCGTCGCCAATGCTCAACAACAGCCGAGCAGCTCAAAACCAATTGTTCGCCAAAACAACGTGCATCCACGCCCATCCCTCGAGGAAAGACTGGGACGTCCTTACTCGTTTCCCCATGATAAAACGAGGAAACTGTTTGAGCTGGCAGTGCGCGACGGATTCATTAATTTGCTGAGTCCGAAACGTCCGCTACAGCCAGGCGATGTCAACGATCCTAATTACTTCCCCTACGATCAAGCAGTAAGCCATCCAATCGAAGATTGCTTCATTTTCAAAGGCTGGATGGAGAACCAATACCAACAAGACAAGTTCGTATTATCCGAAAACTGGAAAGTGAACCCGCCACTACCTCACGCCCCTAAAAAAGTGGACGTGCCGGGGGCATCGTGCTCATTCATATGGGAAGCCCCGTGGGAGGTCGCTCTTTCAGCCAAAACTAAAAGAATGCTGAAGGATCTCCAAACGTGCCCGGCAATCAGGTTGAAAAATCCACTGGAACCCGAGATCATCGAGGGAATGCTGAAACCGCGCCCAACTCCAAAAACGGGTGGGGATGGTCAGAGCGCTCACACCCAGCCGTTAAAGTCTTCGAAGAAGAAGAAGAAGACCAAAAAGCCCGTGCAGCCTGGTGACAAGCGCACGGACCTGCAAAAACAGATTGACGCGTTGGAAGAATATAATCAGAAGGCGTGGACCCCAGTCACACTCCAAGAATTTCTCAGCCACGTCCTTGAGGACGGAGATGATGACAATGGAGAAGACTCGTCGGATGAATATGAAGATTATGTGGCAAGCTGCCATGTGATCTCTCACTCGTCAATAAATGACGAAGAAGATCCTTACACAGAGAAGCTGGGTGCAGATCCTGAGTCAGAACTTCTAGGACCATCAGACGAAATGATTGATGCATTCCTGAGCGAAGCCCGTCTTAAAAGCAAAGCTGATCGAGAGCACGAGATGGCCATATTCGAGAAAGCCAAACGCCGGCGACTAGACGAAAGAGTCGAGGCACTCCCGTCAAATCAAAAGACATCCGCTGCGGATAAAAACAAATTCAAGACGAGGAAAAGGTTTTCTGAAGCCATATCAATGGGAATGAAACTACCACCCTCTGAAGAAAACACTCTCGGAGGAGTAGAGATGCATCCTAATTACTACTTATATCATCAGAAGATCGCACATCTCACTGAAGACTGCGACTCCTTTAAGTGTTGGTGGCAAGGGTATGTCGCTCACAGGCAAGACGTCAACAGAACAAAGCGGGAAGCTCGTAGACAGCGAAAAAATACGACAGATGAGCATAAAAGAGTTGCCGGCAATTGTCATAGGGATGATCCCGGGGGATCACGAGTTCTTACCTTCGGGAGAAATTCCGACGAAAAAGTTGCCCTCGACCCTCTTTTCAAGGAGTCCATCTCTGAAGGATTAAGGAGTTGCGAGAACGTTCAACCGCACAATTGCACGATATCCGGAGAGAATCTCGGACCCACAAACAACGGAGCGAACAAAAAGGATAAAGGAAAGGGGAAAATGGCCTTTGTCGTCAACACTCAACAGCGATCGAGTGGCCTTAGACCGATTATTCGCCAAAACAACAAGCGGAAACCCCTCTACGAGAGGTTGAAACGTCCTTACCCATTTCCCCAGGATGAAACAAGGAGGCTGTTCGAAGTGGCGGTACACAACAGCCTTATCACTCTACCGGAGCCGAAATACCAACCATAACTGAATGATGTCGACAATCCTAATTATTGCCCTTACCACCAAGTATTGGGCCATCCGATCGAAAACTGCTACGTTTTCAAAAATTGGGTCGAAGACCAATACAAACAGGGCAAGTTCGCGTTGTCCGAAAACTGGAAGGTGGGCCTGCCACAACCATATGCTCCGAGAAAGATGGATATGCCGGGGGCATCATGCTCATTTATAGGGAAATCCCCATCGACCGAAAAGTTAGTAAACTAGAGATTCGCCTCAAATACGGCGACATTGGACCACTATGTCCTAAAACTGGCGAAAGACCGAAACGTCGTTAAACTAACGATGGACCACTATGTCCTAAAACTGGCTGATGACTGAAACGTCCTTAAACTAATGACGGACCACTATGTCCTAAAATTATCTGCTGACCGAGATGTCGATAAACTACGGTGGATCGCGACATCCCAAAGCCGATACAAAAAAGAATAAAATAAAATAAAATAAAATAAAAATAATAAAATGGTATGTCCATAAGCAAAAAGGGCACGGATGAAAACCCGAAAGGGCTCCGTGAGTAAAAACAGCAGGGCTACCGGCGAGTCTTATGAAAACCTGAAAGGGCGCAACCTCGTTAGAAAGAAGAATAAAAAAAAGACGGTATGTCCATAAGCAAAATGGGCACGGATGAAAACCCTGAAAGGCTCCGTGAGTAAAAACAGCAGGGCTACCGGCGAGTGTTTGTGAAAACCCGAAAGGGCGCAACCTCGTTAAAAGACACTTACAGGGTCCTCTCGATCTTGTAAGGAGAAACCACCCGCGTGAGATCCTTACGACTCACAAGGGAGCAACACACTTAGGGATCCTCACGATTCCTAAGGAGAAATTACACTTGCGAGATCCTCACGACTCGTAAGGAGAACTCTATTATGGGACACTCACAGCTTATAAGATTTGAAAGTCTTAAGTTACAGAGACCCAAACCTGTTCTTAAGCAACCCCCACAACCTTCGATATTGCCCTACAAGCGATTCAGTATTGACCCTTGTATACAATCCACGGGCGCGAATAAACATTTCCCTAACCAAGTCCCACCCGTGGCTAGGGATATGTCCATATGGTGAACAACCCTTGTAAGTCCACTCGACTTATAAGGAGAAAACCCTTTTATAAGATCCTTACGACTTACAGGGGAACATACACTTAGGAATCCTCAGATCCCTAAGGAGAAAACACACCTACGAGATCCTCAAGACTTGTAGGGAGAAATACCTTTGTGAGACCCTTACGGCTCATGAAGTCAAAAGTTTTAGTCGACGGGATCCTAACCCTGTTCGCTAAGCCACCTTTGTTCGATATCGATAGAGGCAAATGATGATTCGCTCCTGGAAATATCCTAGTTGTAGCGATGCTGATGCCTAAAATGGTATCAAATTCCAAGTCCTTTTACGGCAAATGATGGTTCACTGATGGCAATATTCCAGTCACAGCGATGCCGATGCCAAGATTGGTATCAGATCCCAAATCCCCTACTCACGAGAAAAAATCAGCGAGCCAAAAAAAATGTATGCATACAAAAACAGCCGAAATGATTAGGCAACTCGCAATAAAAAAACACCGAGTAAAAATAAAACAAATAGCCGAAATGATGGGGCAACTCGCAATAAAAATCAGCGAGTAAAAATAAAATAAATAGCCGAAATGATTAGGCACCGCGAAAAATAGCCGAAATGATTGGGCAATCGCTACTTTCGCGATATAAAAGCTGAAATGATAGAGCATCGCGGAAAGAAATAAAGAAAAATGAAATTTTTGCCCTACAGGTGAGATCACATCGATCCCTGTATACAATCCAGGGGCACAAACAAAGAGGGGACCATACCTTCCCAACAGGCTCCACCAGAAAGCGAAGCCAAATCTCGACGGTTCATGGACAACCTAGAGACAACCTTGACATTTGTTGCAATATTGCAGACACAATGTCAACAAACGAAGCGAAGAAAGATCCCTAGCTTCAGGGTCTCGACGTCGATATCGACAACCTAGAGATCACCAACGGCGTTCCTTTGCAGTCCAGCAGGATGTAGATCCAACGTCAAAAAAAGACCCCATGGTCAGTAAAGCGGAGTGACGGCAAAATCCCAACTCCACCTCAGCATTCGTCTCGTTACAGCAGACGCAATGTCAACAACGGCGTTCCTTCGCAGTCCAGTAGGATGTAGATGCAACGTCAACAAAAGACCTCATGGTCAGTAAAGCGGAGTGACGACAAAATCCCAGCTCCACCTCAGCATTCGTCTCGTTACAGTAGACGCAACGTCAACAACAATGTCCTTCCTCCAACAGGATTCGGACATGACAAAACAAATGAAGCAAAGGCCAAATTCCTAGCTTCAGGGTCTTGACGGCAAGTCATATAAAGCCTGAAAGACAATCGGAGATCATCTCGCACCAGTGCGGAGTGGTCACCACCTCGACGATCGTCTCGATACAGCAGATGAGATGTCACCTCAGCGTTCTTCCTCCAACAGGATTCGGACATGACAAAACAAATGAAGCAAAGGCCAAATTCCTAGCTTCAGGGTCTTGACGGCAAGTCATATAAAGCCTGAAAGACAATCGGGGATCATCTCGCACCAGTGCGGAGTGGTCACCACCTCGACGATCGTCTCGATACAGCAGATGAGATGTCACCCCAGCGTTCTTTCTCCAACAGGATTCGGACATGACAAAACAAATGAAGCAAAGGCCAAATTCCTAGTTTCATGGTCTTGACGGCAAGTCATATAAAGCCTGAAAGACACTCGGAGATCATCTCGCACCAGTGCGGAGTGGTCACCACCTCGATGATTGTCTCGATACAGCAGATGAGATGTCACCCCAGCGTTCTTCCTCCAACAGGATTCGGACACACAAAACAAATGATGCAAAGGTCAAATTCCTAGCTTCAGGGTCTTGAAGGCAAGTCATATAAAGCCTGAAAGACAATCGAAGATCACCTCGCACCAGTGCGGAATGGTCACCACCTCGACGTCCGTCTCGATACAGCAGACGAGATGTCACCCCAGCGTTCTTCCTCCAACAGGATTCAGACGCGACAATCAAACAGCGGAGCCATGGCAAAGTCCCTAGTTCCAAAGCTCGACGGTTCACCAACAACCTAGAGACAACCACGACATTCATCTCGATATAGAGGACGTAATGCCAGCAAATAAAGCAAAGGCCAAATTCCTAACTTCAGGGTCTTAACGGCAAGTCATATAAAGCCTGAAAGACTATCGGAGATCATCCCACACCAGCGCGGAGTGGTTATGACTCATCGGGGCTTTCCAAAATGAGCCTAACCTCAAGTAAAAAGTGACATGGAATATCCTTACGCTTGCTCTTTCGACGGTAATTGATCAGTCGAAAATACTGCATTTCTAACACGGCAATTTCCCTACCTTTTGCATTCATGTATAGGTATCCGGTATTCATATCGCACATATTAGCAAAACACATGTAAAATACTGGATTACTTGTACTGTATACTAAAACCAACACTTTTAGGAAAATTGTGTGTTTATAATGGCATCGCATCATTCTTGTATAGCGCAACTCTTGTCTTGGAGTCTATGCAGGAAATTCCGGAAGCAAAGCCCAAAATTGAGAAAACAGTGCAAATAAAATATGCCAACTCAAAGGCTGAAGATCTGGTAATATTACAGAAATCCAAATAAAATTTCACACATCAGAAAGAGGCCCAAAACTCAACCCAAGAATTACCACGTAAAAAGGAAGAATCAAGGCCACCAAAAAGCCGCGGATCCGCGGCCCAAACCCCCTTGGCGCCGCGGATCCGCGACCATATAGTGTGATCAAGGGACAAAATTTTGCCACGAGCTCTCTTTTAACGGCCAAAGCTTCCAAAAGACCCCAGAAGCTCCACGTGGCACATCTAGAAGGCTCGGCTTAACAAACTCTTGGAGGGAATTCAAATTTTTGGGTTTAACTAACTTTTGGAGGGAAATTTAAATCTTTTGGCTAACAAACTTGTGGAGCGAATTCAAATTTCAATCCTAGATCTAGAATTTGGAGTTCTATATAAGAGAGCCTAGAGCTAGGGTGAAAAGGGTGTTCAAGAATCACCATCTTCTTCCTCCCACAAGTTGAGTGACACAACTTGTGCCCCAAATTCAATCCCCAATTCAACCTCAAGATCAAGATCCCGAGATCAATTCAAGCAAGAAATCCTTCAACCTTTAGAAGCGACGCCGGATTCCAACGGAGCAAGAGATCCATGCCGATCCGCGACTCAAGGAGCCAAGCGAAACCGAAATCGACGATCTAGTTCCTACCTTTTGTAAATTCAAGAGAGTTGTCACGAAATTTGTCGATAAATAAAGGTGAATTTTCTATATTCTTGCTTATCTTTTAATTCAAGCATAATGATTAGATCTTAATTTGTAATTGTGTTTGTGATTATGATGTTTGAGTAATCTCCGCTCGTGTAGGAGTTGTGACGATCCTTAGATGATGATGATTTAGATATTCTTACAATTCTTAAATCCTATAATGTTTTGAAATTCTAGTGAATCAAATGATTAATGACCTAGTTTCGAGATGATACTTTCTAGATCGTGTTCACTCGAAACTAAGGAACAACTATTGACCATTTGATTAACTAAAAACTAGAATTTGAATGCGATCTATCGAAAGGACAAAGGATGAGTTGCGGAATCCCTAATTTTCTCGCACGATCCTTAAACCTCGATGAATTTGCATCGATCTAGTATCAATTCGTTAATGGATAAGAATGAGTAATCATTAGATCTCATCACATATATAGATCTGATCTACTCCTACGAGCCATACTTATAATCTTGAAGTGTTGATTGGAAATTATCTCTCATCTCAATTCTTGTTTTTTAATGTTTCTTTTAGATCTAGATTTTTCTTACTCTTGATCTTCAATTACAAATCATGAATTGTTTTCTTTTCTTTGCCTTAAATTTTCAACTCATCTAATTCGAAAATTGAACGGAACTCACTTTCCCTGTGGACGATCCGCACTTACTAACGCGCTACATCCGACACCGTTATTGATTGCGGTCAAATATTTTTGGTTGTGATTTCTTTACATATTTTCATACTACACATCAAGAATATCAATTCAATCAAATGGCGCCGTTGCCGGGGATCATTTGATTTACTTACACAATTCAATCAAATGGCGCCGTTGCCGGGGATCGTGTACTATTTGTTCGGTTTTTGAAATTTGAGTTGAAAAGTTTATTCCATCAATATTTTTTAGATCAAAACTCGCGCAAAATACTAATACGAGTTGTTGTGGTTAATTGCAAGGAGATCTGGAGCTTGCTGTGAAATTGGAAAATTATTTGGAGAATTCCAGAGGACCAAGGAAGTGATCAGGAGCTCTCTGGAGAAATTTGGCAGAGTGATCTCTCTACCCCACCGCGATTCCGCGGCAAATACCCACCTCCTGCGGCGGTTCCGCGGCGGTTCAAGGAGCTCTCTGTACAAATTTTGGCAGGTAACCTCTATCTTTCTTATCTCCTTCCTAAAATCTGCTCCAATTAACAATTTGTTGCAGGCTTCTTTGCAAAAATCGCAGCGCCGCAAAAAGCAAAATAAATTATGCTTGTTTTCGATTTTGTGGTTGTTTGCATAATTAATACGGACATTAAGGGGCACGGCCAAATCCAGATTAGGTGGGGAGTTCATTACCCTTCCTAAGCCCTAAAAATCACAAACTTGCATCCGCATTACCCTCATTAATTAAAAAAATATCTAGAGATGACTCTAAGGACCGTCGCGCTCACTTAGGACAGAAGAAGGCCGTGGGTAATTCATTGCTTATCCGCGTTTTCTTGTGGTGTCTAAGGCAAGTGTGTCGAAGGCTAGTGGTTATTAATTAGGCTCACTACTTACGTAGTGGAGTACCTTCCCACTTACCTGGCACTTACCTGGCCACAGGAGAAACAAAGAGGCAGTGGAGGATTTTATCTTGCGACTTGTCTTTTGGAAGTTAGGAGCGGTCTGGAGCTTTGACCTAGGTGACCATAGATTTTAGGGTTGCTTGTTGCATTTGTTGTGATCGCATCATCTTTTCAAAGTCCGTATCATTTTTCAAAACAAACACCGCATTCACTTCATTTCCCCTAATTATAAATCCACGCTACCACTTGTACTAACCTCTTTTAGTGCAAGATATGCTGGACACGGGATTCTAGTGCCCGACTTGTCCGCGTCCCCTCGATCGACTCCGAAGTCGGTGTTTCTCCATTTACCTTTCTTTTACCCACCACCACACCCGCACCGATGGATCAGTCTCCATCAAATTTCTTTACCACTACTCTGCCACCGTCCGTTGGTGCGCAGAATCCACCTCGCATCTCTCTCCAAGAGAGGTGCTATCCTACTCGAGGTCCCCTTTCCACCTGCCTTTCCATTCCACCAGCCAACGTGGAAAATTTTCAGATTAAACCCCAATACATCAACCTTCTACCAAAATTTCACGGTCTCGAGTCTGAGGACGCATATGTCTTTATCACCAAATTTGAAAATGTATGCGCAATGATGGGTACCTCACAGCTGTCTGTGGATGCTTTGCGTCTTCGTCTTCTCCCATTCACCCTGTGCGATATAGCTGAGAAATGGCTGTATAACACTACCGCACATTCCATTCAAACTGGGAAGAATTCGTCAAAGCATTCCTTAAGAAATTTTACCCACATCACAAAACAGCTCGAATCCCTAGCGAAATCAATCAATTCACCCAGCTTCCAAATGAAACATTTTTACAATGTCTTGAACGCTTTAAGGATCTGCTAGTTCAATGTCCACATCACGGCATCCCCAGATGGGATCTGTGCCGAATCATTTATGAGGGCATTAATCCTAACACAATACAGACCCTTGAATTAATGTGTCAAGGCAATTTCATGACCAAAGATGATGGGGAAGCCTGGAAATTTTTAGAAGATTTCGCTGAAAGATCTTTACAGTGGGAGGGTGTGAGTCAATCATCTAGGGCTAGCAATAACCAATCGGAAGTTTCCATAGGAGTTAGAGCTGAAATTTCAGCTATGCAAGAGAAACTCGAGACTATGGAAAACAAATTTTTAGCTGCCGCCCTAAACCAAATGTCACTCTCCAAAACTGTATGTGGATGCTGTTCTGATCCATCACATCTCACGGAAGAATGTCCACGAAATTCTCCGTTTCAAGGTCACGAGCATATCAGTTCTGCTTACCAACAAGGACCTAGAAACGACCATTTTTCTTCCACATATAATCAGGGTTGGAGGAATCACCCGAATTTTGCTTGGAACCAATCCCAAAACACGGTTCCAAACCCGAATCAATTTCAACGGGTCCCTCCACCACAACAGCAACCACTTCAACTCACTCAGCACCCCTACCAGTCACAAAATTTCCAAAACCAGGTCAACACTCCTGCACCTTCTAACCCTATGCAGTCGACCTGTTCTGACGAGTTCTCTCCATTCGCTCAAACCATGAAATCACTCTTGTCAAATTTCATGGATGTGTCGGCCGAGGTTAAGTCTTCTTTCGGTGAGATAAAGAAAAACTCAGCGTCCCAAGCTGAGAGTATCAGAACGATGGAAGCTGAGATTGCACGTTTAAAAGCTGAAATGAGTGCAAGAGAGAGAGGAAAACTTCCAGCTCAACCCTTACCCAATCCTGGCTATTCACATCATGTGGATGCAATCACGTTGAGATCTGGAAGAGTGCTTGACAATCACGTTGGGGAAGAGTTTGATGACATTGAAAAATCTATCGATGATACCCCAACTGAGACCTTTCCTCACACACACGCTTCTGCTTCTGATTCTTGTTCTTCTACCCCACCGTCTTCTCGCGAGCCTATTCTCCATTTCCCTCTAGGCTCGCTACTTCAGCCCACCTCTTCTACTCCTCTACAGACGATCCCCACTTCTATTTTGGGATCGGGTCCACACACACTTCCTTCTCCTATGATGGACCCAGCGCTTATTGCTAAAGCACCTTATCCTAATCGGTTAAGGGCTAACACATCGAGTCCACATATGGAGAAGATTATGGACATGTTCAAGCAAGTTAATATCAACATCCCTCTCCTAGATGCTATCCAACAAGTTCCGTCCTATGTGAAAACTCTTAAGAACTTGTGCACTAGGAAGAGGAAGACTCAAGTGCCCAAGAAGATTTTCATGGCAAAGACTGTAGACACGGCTTTCCCCCAACAATTACCGAGGAAACGTAAGGATCCTGGATATCCTACTATTTCCATTTCTATCGGGGAAAAACACATTAACCGTGCTCTACTAGACCTTGGCGCTAGTGTTAACTTGCTTCCATACTCGGTTTATGAGCAATTAGGGATCGTAGAGTTCAAGCCAACCCATTGCACTCTCCAGATGGCTGACCGATCAATCACCAAACCTAGGGGTGAACTAGAGGATGTGTTAATAAAAATCGGGGAATTCGTATTCCTTGTGGATTTTATTGCACTTGATACACAGCCTGTAGCGAACCCACGGAATCAAATTTCGGTGATTTTAGGTCGCCCCTTTTTGGCCACTTCCAACGCTATCATCAACTGTCGTAATGGCTCTATGACCCTATCCTTCGGGAACAGGTCAATAGAGCTGAACATTTACAAGTTGGGAAGTGTACCCTCCGAACCTACTGCTCATGTCTGTTCTGTCGACTTAATGGATGTCGACAGCAGCGAATTTGATGATCCTCCTGATACCGATCTTGACTCTTTTCATACGTTGTTGTTTGACCCAACTATGTATCATACACATACGGACTCTTCCACCGAGATGTCCGGGTCAACAACTAACACTGATTATGAACTGCTTTTAGAGTCTGAAAATCACCCCGCACTTTGTGATGACATTATTCTTCGGGGTATTGATGAAACTTTTGAGGAGATCTTCGCTGATGAACTCGCATTTCTGAATAACACGGGTGTTGAGATGAATCATGTCCCAATCATTGAAATTGAACCTCCATCCCTTCTTTTGAATTGTAAAAAGAATGCGAGTAATCCATCACATTCACTGCATCGTCTCTCCAAAATGAGACGCACACACATTCTGTTTCATCACTTACCCTTTCCCCACTTCTTCTTCCACCAACCCGAGCACTGCATTGATAAAATCTTCGAATGGTTGGTGTTGATTTTCGGTCTTTGCAAAGCTTGGCATCGACCACTGATTTTTGACCCCCTCATGTGATTTTCAAAAGATTAACATAGCTTAACTCAAGTTTGGGGGGGACATTTTTTTTTCTTCTGGCTCTTGGAAAGAAATTTTTTACAAAAATTTTGAAAAGAATAAGTTTGGGGGAGGATCTTCACTTATATATTTTGCCCCCACTAATAAATTCCTCCCAGGCTTACAGGTTTTGTAGATATAGCGGATGGCAACAGTAAGGACACTGTTGAAAACAAGTTTGGGGGAGGTTTGTACTTAGTTTTGCATCATGTGCATATCATTTGCATAAGCACAAAACATTTTTTTTAAAAAACCATAAAAATTCAAAAAAAATTCAAAACTCAAAATTTTGTGTAAATATTTTTCTTTTGGTTCATCATTTTTTGTAAATAATTTTTCAAAACCCATAAAAACCTATAAAAATTTAAAAATTTTCAAAATCCATAAAAATTCAAAATTTTTCAAAAACTCATAAAAATTTCAAAATTTTCAAAAATATAAAAATATTTAATATAATAAAAGATTAGATAGTGAACAATTACATCCATGAGATTAGAAAAAGTTAAGAAAACTGAGAAAATTAGAAGTTTTCTTATACGAACTAGTAATAAGTAGTTATGAGCCGTTGTCCCAAGGGTTAGTAAGATGAAGGAAGTCACTAATCTAAGGATAAAAATAAGTCTGAAAAATAGTTTCTACTCTGGAAGCCAAACATTTTGAACGTTGATACCCTGCTATTCGCACTTACACACGTCTTGAAGCCTGAGATAGTAGAGGATACCTTGAAATGCTCTTGTCTTAAAACCAAAAGTATGAAGGAAAAAATAAAAAATGAAGAAAATATAAATGGGTGAGAAAGATGGACACTGGTTTTGTTATCACCGAGGGCAATAATAAAAAAATATATAGCGAGGGTGCCTTTTCACCTAGTGCCCTACGGCCAACTGGTCTGGGAGTCACTGCTATACCTGAGGTGGTGCAAGACGAGGAAAATACACCAAATAAGCAAGCACATGAGTAATCGGTCGGTTAGTACCTCAAGAAGTATTAACGATCGCATGAAAGTGTGTAAGCACATCTAATTAAAAAAAGTACTGAGGCTGATGGGCAACAGTATGATAGCTTGAATTGAATTCTCCGGGTGTAGAGATGTCTTTACACACACGCAGGGTGATATGATCGATGTTTGGAATAAAGATAGGAATGAAGAATAAGACGATGTTTTATTGAGGGAGGACGTGATTTCTAACATCTTTTCATGACCATTAAGATAGGGCTCATGACAACCGAAAAGCTAGCTTAGTTGGAAACCCTAATTTTCAAGGCATTTCTTTTACAATTCTTGTCTTTAAATGTAATATTCATGATCTTCCTTTTATTATTGGATTTTGTGGGTGCAATCCGCTGAAAACCCTCAGGAGACAACACTCCTCCTACTAGGGACACCTAGAGGTTTAAAGGTTTGTTGCACGTGCTCAGTGCAATCGTGTTGCCTTCGAAAGTGTGCTTTTCTCTTTCTTTATTTTCTCCTTCTCTTTTTAATAAAATAGTTCGATCGAGACGATAGAAAATAAGTTTGGGGGAATTTGATCAGTCGAAAATACTGCATTTCTAATACGGCAGTTTCCCTACCTTTTGCATTCATGTATAGGTATCCGGTATTCATATCGCACATATTAGCAAAACACATGTAAAATACTGGATTACTTGTACTGTATACTAAAACCAGCACTTTTAGGGAAATTGTGTGTTTATCATGACATCGCATCATTCTTGTATAGCGCAACTCTTGTCTTGGAGTCTATGCAGGAAATTCCGGAAGCAAAGCCCAAAATTGAGAAAACAGTGCAGATAAAATACGCCAACTCAAAGGCTGAAGATCTGGTAATATTACAGAAATCCAAATAAAATTCCACACATCAGAAAGAGGCCCAAACTCAGCCCAAGAATTACCATGTAAAAAGGAAGAATCAAGGCCACCAAAGAGCCGCGGATCCGCGGCCCAAACCCCCTTGGAGCCGCGGATCCGCGTCCATATAGTGTGATCAAGGGACCAAATTTTGCCACGTGCTCTCTTCTAACGGCCAAAGCTTCCAAAAGACCCCAGAAACTCCACGTGGCACATCTAGAAGGCTCGGCTTACCAAACTCTTGGAGGGAAATTCAAATTTTTGGGTTTAACTAACTTTTGGAGGGAAATTTAAATCTTTTTCTAACAAACTTGTGGAGGGAATTCAAATTTCAATCCTAGATCTAGAATTTGGAGGTCTATATAAGAGAGCCTAGAGCTAGGGTGAAAAGGGTGTTCAAGAATCACCATCTTCTTCCTCCCACAAGTTGAGTGACACAACTTGTGCCCCAAATTCAATCCCCAATTCAACCTCAAGATCAAGATCCCGAGATCAATTCAAGCAAGAAATCCTTCAACCTTTAGAAGCGACGCCGGATTCCAACGGAGCAAGAGATCCACGCCGATCCGCGACTCAAGGAGCCGAGCGAAGCCGAAATCGACGATCTAGTTCCTACCTTTTGTAAATTCAAGAGAGTTGTCACGAAATTTGTCGATAAATAAAGGTGAATTTTCTATATTCTTGCTTATCTTTTAATTCAAGCATAATGATTAGATCTCAATTTGTAATTGTGTTTGTGATTATGATGTTTGAGTAATCTCCGCTCGTGTAGGAGTTGTGACGATCCTTAGATGATGATGATTTAGATATTCTTATAATTCTTAAATCCCATAATGTTTTGAAATTCTAGTGAATCAAATGATTAATGACCTAGTTTCGAGATGATACTTTCTAGATCGTGTTCACTCGAAACTAGGGAACAACTATTGACCATTTGATTAACTAGAAACTAGAATTTGAATGTGATCTATCGAAAGGACAAAGGATGAGTTGCGGAATCTCTAATTTTCTCGCACGATCCTTAAACCTCGATGAATTTGCATCGATCTAGTATCAATTCGTTAATGGATAAGAATGAGTAATCATTAGATCTCATCACATCTATAGATCCGATCTACTCCTACGAGCCATACTTATAATCTTGAAGTGTTGATTGAAAATTATCTCTCATCTCAATTCTTGTTTTTTAATGTTTCTTTTAGATCTAGATTTTTCTTACTCTTGATCTTCAATTACAAATCATGAATTGTTTTCTTTTCTTTGCCTTAAATTTTCAACTCATCTAATTCGAAAATTGAACGGAACTCACTTTCCCTGTGGACGATCCGCACTTACTAACGCGCTACATCCGACACCGTTATTGATTGCGGTCAAATAATTTTGGTTGTGATTTCTTTACATATTTTCATACTACACATCAAGAATATCAATTCAATCAAATGGCGCCGTTGCCGGGGATCATTTGATTTACTTACACAATTCAATTAGTAATATTACCTGAAAGATTATTTGAAGACGTCTTGTCCATCCCCCGAAGGGATCAGAGACACGACAATCGCAAGACTACTCGAACAGCAAGATCGCATATCGAGGAATACATCAGCCAACGCGACGGTACGACGGACAAAATCCTAGTACCACAGGCCCTAACGGACCTCTGTCATAAAGAGCAGAGGTTAACTGTGACGTTAGGATACTCTTACGAGAAATGCTCGATTCGTTTCGACTCGTGAGGAAATTAGTGTCTTTACGAGAACTACTCGATATGTTTCGACTCGCGAGGAAAAGCCTTAGGCAGCGGAGATCAAAAAACCTGTTTCCTAAGCACCGGGACCCTGCAAGTCGGTCCGAAATGGACTCTTGCATACTATTCACGGGTTACACTCTCCAAAGTCGAATCTCGGCAAGGAGGGAAACAACCACTTACGAGTCCTCTCGACTCATAAGAGGGAAAATTCTCTTATAAGATCCTTACGACTTATAAGAGAAAACGCATTTAGGAATCCTCACGATTCCTAAGAAGAAAATACACCTACGAGATCCTCTCGATCCGTAGGGAGAAAAGTCTTTATGAGACCCTCACGGCTCATAAAGTTGAAAAGTTTTAGGCAGCAGATCTGAACCTGCCTCCTAAGCCGTCATTGCCTCTTGAAGAAGCCAAGACAGGATACTCGATCTATCATCTGTCGACCATGTTTACTAAGGTAGCATGCTAATAATAAAAGAAGGGAGAAAGCGACAGAAAGATCGTCCGATTTGCATCTGATTAAGCGTTTGAGACATACCCATTCATGCATATGCAAAAGATTTAGTACGCGAAACAAGACAAGCTGAAATGAAAAATTTTCCATTCATATTGCAAAAGGTTCTTACAATTATAAAGAAATAAACAAAGACATTATCCAGATGATTACAACGGTAAAACCTCAAATCCCGGACATGGATTGAGGAAATCGAAAGTGACATTGTCCAAGACTTTCCAAGCATGGCGAACCATCTTAGTGTGCTTCCTTTCGCGAGCACGGGCGTCGGGATGTCCACTGATGTCCTCTACCCTCCGATAGGCAGCAAGAATGGCGGACTGTTGAAAGGCCTGGTGCAAGAGATCGACAAGATTGTCTCACCGTCTCTTCGAGATTAAGTTCATCAGATACACAGAGTGCACCTTATCCTCGGCGGCATCCAATGCTCCAAGCGGCACGCCGGTACAGAATAAAGGGAGTGCTTCCCAGATCGCTCCCACGATAAGCCTCAGGAGAGAGGAACGCTGAGGAAGCAGTTGACCATTGTAAGCGTCGAAGTGACTCATGATTTCAGCACACTCGGCGTTTGTAAACTCTCGATTCTGAGAACGGCCGAGTCGGCGGATGTCCCCGTAAGAGATAATTTCGTCGAGATCGTACATGTGGGCGTCCATTACTCCTGTAAAAGAAAAGCAGCAACATTAGCAGACAGACTGATTAAGCAAGACAATATAATTCATCGAAGAATAAAATGCCATCTTTAAACTCCAAGATCCATGAAAAACTCCTAAGAGTTCTTCTGCATGATTTGGAAGGAGCAAAGCTCCATTGATGAATTAATAAAATACAAAGAAAATCTTTTAAAGAGCACAGCTTTATAATGGAACCCTAATAGGGTTCTCTTTAGTTCTCTTTAGACCCCTTTAGACCTATAGAGCAAAGCTTTGCTAAGTGAAACCCTAAATGGGTTTTCTTTAGATCAGGGATCTATTGAGAGCAAAGCTCTTAAAATTAATTCAATCTAATCTAATTTTTACCTAAAAATTCTCTAGAGTTTGAACTCTTAAAAGTGCTTAAACAAAAGAGCAAGGCTCTGAATGAAAATTCTTATGAAGAGATGCAAAATCATCTAAGGGACCAAAGGTCCTATTTATAGGCATTAAGAGAGCCGTTTCAACTTCCAAAAGTTGGCGCGACGGTTGGAATTCTGCCACCGCTGCGCTCACGTTTGGGGCCACGTAAGCGCAACGGTGGGGGGCATTTGTTTACCCAATAAGAGCAAAGCTCTGTTCAAATTCCAAGGTGGGAAACAAAGCAACGCTTCTGTTTCCATCAATCAGAGCAAAGCTCTGTCTAAAATTCAAATAATAATAAAGAAAGCAACGCTTCAGCTGACCTGCGCTCTGCGCTGCGCGACACGTGGCAGCGCAGTTGCGCTAGCGCAGTCACGCTGCGCGACACGTGGCAAGCGCAGATGCATTTGCGCCAATACCAGCACCAAAACAGAAAAATTCTGGAAAGATCTTTCTCAATCTTGTTAAAAACAAGAAGATTGCCTTCTGTAAAACAGAAGCCCTTGGATCAAAGATCCAACGGTGGGGAAAAATCCCCAAATCACTCAGAGAAAGATCTCTTTAACTAATTTAACAAATCAAATAGCACTATAAAAAGGCCCTTAGACTCCAAGTCTAAGAGATAGAGAAACAGAGACAGAAACACAGAAACAGAGAGAGAATTCAGAGAACTCGTAAAAAGAAAAGTTTGAAGAACTCAGAAAGAAAAAGAAGGTAAAACCTTTATAAAAAGAAGAACTTCTTCTGAAAAGATCATTGATCTAAGAACAAGATCAAGGATCTTCAATAAAAATTATAATAAATAACAAAGGCATTGCCTTTTTTTTATGAACCATTGGTTCTGGAATCTTTAAAGATTCTTTTCTTGAATCCAAAATTGGATATTAAAACAGTGCCTTGCGCTTGTAAATCTGCATTGTTGCGCTCTTGGGTTGGCGCAAGCCACCAGAGAGCTCCACGTGTCAGCTCTAGAACAGCTTGCGGTATGCGCTTTTAAAATAGAGCATTGCTCTCTGAAATTGGCGCAACTCACCAGAGCGCGCCACGTGTCAGCAGCGCAACAGCGCAGCGCACTGCGCTACCTGCGCTTGCGCTCACCAGAGCATGACACGTGTCACCTCCACATGCGCTTGCGCTCATTAATTGGCACAGAGCGCCTGACAGGCCATGTGGCCACTGCCAGATCTTTAATGCTCTGCATTATTTAAAGAGGGCCAAGCCCAATTAAAAGAAAATGCCTAACAGGCCTAATAAAATGCCATGCATTATTTTAAAAAAGGACAAAGCCCAAGCAAAGGTTTGTCAGACCAAAACAGATGCTCTACATCATAAAATAAAGGGACAGAGCCTAAATAAAATAGTCCTTACAGGCCAAAATAAAATGCAGTGCATTATTAAATAGGGGCAAAACCCTAGCATAGGCCTAATTGGCCAAAAATAAATAAAATCGTTGATCATCTTCAACTGGACTTAACCCAATTCTGGCCGTAAGTCCTCAAATTAAATTGACTGAGCACGACTGCTCCCTTAAATTAATTTACATCCGGTTCAAGGGTACATCTCTGAACTCCTCTGACATCTGTCGTTGTAATCCTTCAACGTCGTCAGAGAGGTGGCGGGTCCCGACAACCATACATCGATACGGACTCAAGCGTCCTTAAACTCCCGGACTCAAGCGTCCCTAAACTCCCGGACTCAAGCGTCCCTAAACTCCCGGACTCAAGCGTCCTTAAAACAAATGGACCCCCATGTCCCCAAACTGGAACATGGACCACTATGTCCCTAAACTGGAACAATAGAGCCCCTCTTTTGTCGGATCGAAACGATCCCGTTAAATTGATCTTAGTCTCAAACTGGACTAACGTATCCTTAACAAACGTTTAAGTTGATCTTAGCCTCAAATATGGCTAACGTATCCTTAAACCCTCAAACAGACTTTAGTCCCAAATTGGACTACAGGCCTCCCAACCAACTTTGGTTCAAGGGTACATCTCAGAACTCCTCTGATATCTGTCGTTGTAATCCTTCAACGTCGTCAAAGAGGTGACGGGTCCCGACGACCATACATTCAATGGACCACTATGTCCCTAAACTGGAACAATAGAGCCCAAACGCTCTTTTGTCGGATCTAAACGATCCTGTTAAGTTGATCTTAGTCTGAAATGAGACTAACGTATCCTTAACAAACGTTTAAGTTGATCTTAGTCTCAAATAAGACTAACGTATCCTTAAACCAACCCCCAAACCCAAATCTAAGAATATACGGATTTGGACTAATCCACGCCGTACGGGCGACAACATAAATTAGTCTCCGTATACGATCCATGGGCAACCAAACACAAAACAAACACCCACGACACGAAGTGACCATCTGGAGAAGGAAAAAGTTGTTACCGCGATGCGGTAGCGTTATTAACTGCAGGGGCTTGCGCCTGCAGGGAAGAGCTTCCCCACAATCAGAAACCCCTCAAGCGAGGGGAAATCTGACGAAGTCTGCTACATCGGCTGCATCCGTCTAAACCTCCGATACACGGTACCATAAATCAACTTGGCATCTTCGGAGAGGTGGACGGATAAAACCAAATAGCATCTGCCCCGAATCTCAGGCAAGACGCCCATGTCTTGGCCGCCATTCGGAGGGGAACACGGTCGCTCCCTTTTCTCCGAACGACTCCGGAGATATTTCTGCCGGTGCAAGACCCCGACGCCTCTGGACAATGATCCTCACGTCATCGAGGTTTTCGTCAGCCGGTTCTTTAGCGAGTTTGGCTAACGCATCCTCTTTGCTATTTTCCGCACACGGTATGCTTTCCAAGGTGTAGGAAGGAATTTAAGTCAGCAGTTGCTGTACTTTCTCGCCGTACTTCACCAACTTTGGCTTGCACGTTTGATAGTCGCCGTTTACTTGACTAACAACCAGTTGGGAGTCTCCGTATATGAGGAGGTTTTCAATTCCCATGTTGATAGCGATCTCAAGACCTGCTATCAAAGCTTCATATTCGGCTTCATTGTTCGTACTCGGCTCTGTTAAGGAGAAGGAAAAGCGCATTATCCCTCCTTGTGGAGTCACGAAGATGAGGCCTACCCCTGATTTGATTATAGGGGTACTTTGTTTGCGCTTCTTCATGGAAGATGCTCCGTCAAAATAGAGTTCCCACCGGGTATCATTCTCTCTTCTTTCCCCGTCGATCGTGTCAAACGCGTGTTCGTTTGGCAATTCGCAGTTCAAGGGTGATTCGGCAGGTATCGGATGCTCAGCGAGGTAGTCGGCTATGGCCTGGCCTTTCACTGCCTTGAGAGGCCGATAAGTTATCGAGAACTCCATCAAGAGCAGAGTCCATTTAGCGAGCCGCCCTGTTAATATGGCCTTCGACATCAAATACTTGAGAGGATCTACCTTTGATATGAGATGGACCTCATGTGCCAATGCATAGTGTCTGAGCTCCGTTATCGCGAAGATCAATGCAATGCAGTGTTTTTCAATGGGAGAGTAATTGTTTTCTGCCCCCAGGAGAACTTGACTCAGATAATAAAGGGCTCTCTCTTTCCCTTGGTCGTTCTCTTGTGCCCACAGTGCGCCTAAGAAACCTTCGAGGGCGGTTGTATACAAGACGAGAGGTTTTCCTTTAACGGGAGCAGCCAATACAGGCGGATTTTGCAGATATTGCTTGATTTCGTCCAGTGCGCTTTGGCATTTGTGATCCCAGACGAACGGGGTTCCCTTCTTCATTAAGTGACTGTAGGGGCGGCACTTGTCAGAGAGATTGGCTATAAACCGCCGGATATACGCGAGCTTTCCTTGGAGAGACCGCAGTTGCTTGAGAGTCTTTGGCGGGGGAATTTCCATAATCGCCTTGATCTTCGACGGATCTATCTCGATGCCTCAGTGTCGGACGATGAATCCCAGGAACTTACCTGAGGAAACTCCGAATGCGCATTTGAGAGGGTTCATCTTCAAGTTGTATTTCCGAAGGCGTTGAAACACGATCTTCAGATGCTCTATATATTCCTCGTATGATTTGCTTTTAACAATGAGGTCGTCGATATTGCATTTGACGATTTCATGTATGAGGCCATCGAAGATCTTCGTTATAGCCCTCTGATAGGTGGCACCGGAGTTCTTTAGACCGAAAGGCATCACCTTATAGCAGAATATGCCCAAAGGGGTTTGGAAAGCGGTATGCTTCTGGTCCTCGGGATGCATCTTTATCTGATTGTATCCCGACGAGCCATCCATGAAGAAGAAAACTTCGTGAGTGGATGTGTTATCCATCATCAGCTCAGTGACCGGTACTGGAAAGTCGTCTTTTGGACAAGCTTTGTTGAGATCCCGGAAGTTCACACATATGCGCACCGTCCCATTTTTCGTCATTACTGGAACAATGTTGGCAATATAGTCAGGGTACTAAACCTCTTGGATGAAGCCAGAGTCAATTAGCTTCTTGACCTCGGCGTTGATGCTCATCTTAAGATCGAGTCGCATTCTTCTCGGTGCTTGTTTGATCGGTTTGACGTCTGGAGAAATCGCCAATCTGTGGACAGCAATCTCTGGATCGAGTCCCGGCATCTCTGAATAGTTCCATGCGAAGAAATCTCTATGCTGCATAAGCACGTCCTTTAGCGTAGCCACCCTTTCTTCAGACAACAGCTCACTGATGAACGTCGGTCGCGGGTCACTTGCCGTCCCTAAATCAATTTTCTTGAGATTATCTGCAGTAGTATGTATTCCATCTTCCAGCTCTTTTGGCGCCGGTGGAAACTCTGAGATTACCTTGTCATCATTGTTTTCGAAGCACCAGGGGAGGTCATCCGTATTCTCAGGCTCTTCTTCTGACAGCGTTATCACGTGGCAGGTACGAGATCGTTTCCAAGATCGATGTTGATCTGGTTCTACTCTCGTTATACACATCGCTTTTGGTTCATGCTTCTGTGGCGAGCTTACCTTCCAGCTGCTGGATAGAGCAAACCTGCCTTGTTGATATTGGTCTTCAACCCAGTTCTTGAAGGTGAAGCAGTCTTCGAGAGGATGCCTTATTGCTTGGTGGTAAGAGCAATAGTTTGGGTGAGAGACCTTGTTCGCTTGCTCGGGGTGCTTGGACTCCGGGAGTGTCATCATCTGATACTTTACGACGAGATTGAATATCTTCTTTATCTTATCTTGGGGAAAAGAATATTCCCGACCCATCTTCTTTATAAAGGACGGATCCCGACTGCTCGACTCTTTCTCGCATGGCTTCTTAGACCCGCTTGGCTGTTGTCGAACGTTTTTTACGTTCTTTAGTTTATTTTTGCCTCTGTGCCGGGTCTTTTATATGACGGGCCGGCGACGAGGAGCATTGTCATTCTCCACGGCCTGCTGAAGGAGGCGCTGCGTCCTGGCTTTCTCGTAAATGGCCATTTCACGGTTATGGTCATCCCGGAACTTTTTACCCGCTTCCCTTATTAGCTTGTCCATCCGTTCTTCAAACGACGGACTCGGCATTTTGATGGTAGGATCTCGTTTTGGTTCAGGGTCAGCGTCTTCTAACAGAGCGTATCCTTCTTCATCGAAGTCATGTATGGCGTAGCTACCATGGACTCTTTCTCGTTTCTTGGATTGGACATATCCAAGCCCGACCATTTCCATTTTCCCGTTGGGCAACTTTCGCTGAGTTCCGGGGACGTCCCAAATCCTGTTGTAGAATCGAGCATGTCGAGTAGTCTGTCTGAAGGGTACACATTGGCACCTTAACAGCCTTCTCAAGCCTTCCGTGTAATATCTAGGCAGACGGATGGGCTTGAGTCTGTCAAGTGTAGAATCCGCACCATGCCAAACTTCTTTCTCCACTTTGGCTTCGGTAGATTGATAAAAGAGAATTGCCTTTTCATTTCTTCGCCTGGGAGGGACGTAGAATGTTTGCAGTTCTCGCACACTATAGGTATCAAGTGCGTCGAGATCCTTGTAATGCTCTTGCGGCACCATAGCAATTTGCAAACCCCGATCATTGCCAGCAAAGGCTTGTATTGATGGTCGAGCGGAAAATACAGCGTTGACCTCATCTTCCGAATCGCTGTCGAAGATCAACATAGGGGTGGACGGTCCCGGCTTGTTGCACTGGGGCGGACCTGAATAAACTATATGTTCTTCCTCCTCGGTATCACTCCCGAAGACCGGAATAATGGTGATAGCTTTGTTCTTCGGTTTGTGACATCTTTCCGTGTCCTCAAAGTCCGGCAGGAAATACTTTGCATCCTCATATTTGCGAACTTCGTTTACAGAGAATGGGTTAAGCTCTCCTGTTACGGTATACTCGAGTCCATCCTTGAAATATTTCATACACTGATGTTGTGTAGAGGGGATGATATTGTATTCGTGTAACCAAGGCCGGCCGAGCAAAGCGTTATAGCAGTTCTTAGCGTCAATGACGTGAAACTTGATGTCCGTGACAAGTATCCCAAAGCGTAATGTCAATATTACAGACCCAATTGTCCGTGATGACTGGGAGTCAAACCCGGAGATGGTGATCTTATCACGAGCGAGGTGCTGAACACTCATACAGATTTCCTTCAACACTCTCACATTGAGGAGATTGACGGAGAACCCATTGTCGACCAGGATTTTGCCTATCTTGATATCATGACAGTATCCGGAGACATAAAAGGGACGGTTATGCTCACACGTCCCGAGGAAGAGATCTTCATCGCCAAAGGTGATATCGGCTGTGTACACTTCTTCCAGCTCGTCCTTCATCTTTTCTTCGGTGAAGAAAGCTTGAAATTGGTCGGGCTCTTGCAGTGCCTTGACCAAAGAATCTCTTGTTTCTTTTGATAGCAGAAGGGCGTCAATAATGCTGAGCTGCGAGGGTATCTTCCTCAAGTGTGCCAGAACGTTGTAGTCCACCTTACTTTTCTTTGGCGGGTCCTTGGCTATCAGCTCTTCGACGGCTTGGTCATCAAGGATGATATCCTCAGGGACCTTTTCTTTCCCCTTATCTCTTCTATTTAACCCACTGTTCGAGGGCCCAAGATTCTTTTCAGGCAGCGTACGATTGCGCAGCTAAATGTTCTCGCAGTTCTTTGGTTCTTCCTCTTTTCCCGACGTGGATTCTTTAAAGAGAGGGCCAAGAGTCATTTCTTCGTCAAAGTCGCTCCCGAAAGTGAGGACTTGCGATCCCCCAGCGTTGACCATGCGACAGTTGCTGGTAGTTCTTTTATGCTCCTCGGTCGTATTTCTTTGCTCCCGACGAATTTTGCGTTTCATCCGCTTGAAACGTTGTCGGTGAGCAACATATCCCTGCCACCAGTTTTTAAAGGCGTTGCACTCTTCATTAGGGTGCGCGATCCTTCGATGATATAAGCAGTAGCTAGGATGTATAACCACTTCATCAGGAGTGTTTCCTTCGGAGGGTGGCAGCTTCATTCCCATCGATATGGTTTTGGCGAACCTCTTCCTCGTCTTAAACCTGCTTTTATTTGCGATGGATGCACTTTGATCTGGCGAGAGTGTTTCAACTCTTTCGTCCGGTCGTCGACGTTTGGCTTTTTCGAATATGGCCATCTCATGCTCTCGGGCAGCTTTGCTTTTAAGAAGAGCTTCGTCCAGGAATGCATCAATCATTTCGTCTGATAGCCCTAGAAGTTCCGGCTCAGGATTTTCCCCTAGTTTCTCTGTGTAAGGAGCTTCTTCATCGTTTATCGATGAGTGAGAGATCACATGGAAACTTGCCACTTAATCTTTAGATTCATCCGACGAGTCTTCTCTATTGTCATCATCTCCGTCCTCAAGGACGTGGCTGAGAAATTCTTGGAGTATGACCGGGGTTTGCACCTTCTGGTTATATTCTTCCAGCGCGTCGATCTGCTTTTGCAGGTCCATGCGCCTGTCACCAGACTTCACGGGCTTCTTGGATTTCTTCTTCTTCTTCGAAGACTTTGACGGCTGGGTGTGAGCACTTTGACTATCACCACCAATTTTTAGAGTTGGGCGCAGTTTCAGCATTCCCTTGATAATCTCAGGTTCTAGCGGATTCTTCCACCTGATCGCCGGGCATGTTTGGAGATCCTTCAGCATTCTTTTAGTTTTGGCTGAAAGAGCGACCTCCCATGGAGCTTCTTCTATGAAAGAGCATGATGCCCCCGGTGTGTCTGTCTTCTTAGGAGCGTGTGGCTGTGGTGGGTTCACCTTCCAATTCTCAGACAGCGCAAACTTGCCCTGTTGATATTGGTCTTCGATCCAACCTTTAAAGACGAAGCAATCTTCAATTGGATGGCTTACCGTTTGATGGTCGGGGCAATAATTGGGACTATTAGCCTCACCAGGTTGCAACGGTCGTTTTGGATTCGGTAAATTGATGAGTCTGTGATGCACCGCCAGCTCAAACAATCTCCTCGTTTTGTCCCAGGGGAATTAATAAAGGCGCTTCATCTTCTCATTATAGAATTGTCGCCTCTCATTTAGGCGATCAGTTAGTTTTGGGCCACTGGGCCGCTGTTGAGTATTCGCGACGAAGGTCGCCTTCCCTTTACCTTTTTCGCTCCGCGGCTCCGGCTTTGAAGGAGATGGTCTATGACCCATTTGGTCCATTTGGGCCAGTTTGTCGATCAAGGCCTGGAACGTGGTCGGCTTGAAGATCATAAATTACGAGATGGTAGCTTGAGGGTCAAGAGTGCCCACGAACATGCCCATTGCCGGCGCTTCTTCAATGCGCTGCTCACATTTCAACCACAAATTCCGCCATCGTATTGCGTATTATACCCAAGTTTCGCCTGGCTTCACCCTGGCGTTAATTAATGCGGTAATTGGGGTACGCTCGCTAGCGCTCACGAATCTTTGTGTAAACAGCAATTCTATCTCCGCAAATGTCTTGACAGAGTCGTTTGGAAGTTCAGAATACCACTCGAATGCCGTCTCCGACAAGCTACCAACAAACTGGCGGAGCAGAAGTTTATCGTCGCCTCCAGTGTTGCCACATAGAGCCCTTAACTGGGAGACATGCTGATGCGGATTTCCCGTCCCCTTATATACATGGAATTTAGGGATCGCATATCCTGGCGGATACTTGATCTGATCGTACCATTCTAGATATCGTCACCCAGTTTTAACAATTTGGCTGGCCGCTTCATTCGCTTGGTGAACTCGTATCTGCTGAGCAATGTAATCATCCAGGGCGACCTTAGAGATGGTCTCCTCTTTGGCTGCTGAAAGAGCCGGAGGAGGGTTCGATATCTCTCCTCTATCGTCTTCAATGATGTTGGGAGGGTCTTCAGCTGGAGGTTCCGGCTGTAACAACATCCTAGCCATGTCTTGGAACAAGAGAGCCATTCGTTTTAAATTGGCCGCCTGTTCCGCGGCCTCTTTTTCTTTCCTCTCGAGCATTCTTCAGACGAAGTCGGTATCCGTTTCTTGTTCCCGACGTTGCTCCGATGTCTCTGGATTTTCTTTTGGCCCAGTGAGTGCGGCCATTGCAGTCAGTATCTCCTGAAGTTTCTGTTGTTGTTGTTCCTGAGCCTTCGTTATCGATCGGGTAAGCGGTCGATGACCCGTAGAAGCACGACTTTCTTCTTTTCCGGAAGCCATATAAACGGTATGTATTACCATGCCCCCGGACTTGAGGCGTTTAGATTCGACGTCCTTGAGGTTTGCCGCATTCACGGGGGCTTTCTCTGGCCCCTTCTCTTGTGAGCAGATGAAGTCGAGGGGCCGTTGCAGCGAGAACCCAGACGGATGACGTCTTCTGTGGTACCAGGAGATGGCTCTTTTCTTGCTGAGCTTTGAGCTTCTTTGGCCGACGAGAGTAGTCCTGGTTAATCACCGATTCCTGGACCTGCCGCCAGACTTTATAAATTTTGGAGGACAGCCGCTGAGGGGGATGCTCCGTCTTCTTTTCTGTAGTAATCTCCATAGGTGGAGGAGATCTCTTTAGCACGGCAGTCGGAGAGTTCTTGCGAACCCTCCTAAGCGGTTCAAAATTGTTTCCAGTTGGAACAACAGCATTGATTTCCACCATGGGAGCTGGCGGAGTTAGCCCAGAGGGGGAGTTGCCCTCAGCCTTCCTTACTCGGCGCCAGTGACGACGGCGAGCATGTCGTGTGGATGGAGTTGGTTCAGCTATGGAGATGGCTTTGTCATGCCCCTGTCTTGACGAAGGGTTATCGCCGGTGTCAGCCTTTTGAAGACCGACGTTCGCCGAGCAGTAATGTCCAACCTATCGAATACAGACCTCTGGGCAGAGGAAGCAGCTTTGATGACTTCTCCTGGAGCGGGAGCGGGAACTGGAGCGGGCAGCCTTGTGAAAATTGACTTCTTTTCAGGAGAAGCCTTTCCAATGATTTCGTTCGCTTGAGCCGGGATGGCTATCCGCTTTGGGATGGCTGTTTCGGGTATTGCGGGCTTGTTGGCGTTCTGGCCCAGTCTTTTGAAAACTGAGGCAGTGGAGTTGGGCGACCTGTTGAGAGGGGCCGCGATAGTGGTAAGTCGATCAAAGACCGACTTCTTTGGGGCTTCTTATGGCAGCATCGGGGCATTGAAGCTCATGGGTAGGATCATAGTCCCAAAGAACAGCCCAATGGTGGCCTGAGTTACTTGGTCCACCGGCATCGTGAACAGGGAGGCCGCCTGGGGCCCGCAGGTTACACCTCCAGATGAGGCGGAACGGGAGTTGCAGTTGCAGCTGGAGCATTTTGTGCAGGTAGAAGCCATTGATCTTCTGTTTTCTGCACGGAGCAAGACACCAAATCTTAGTACCTCGAATCCAAGGTCAACCATATCAAACCGCGATTAGTTCGCGAACACGACATATGAAGTGTGGAGTAGAAAGAGAAAAAGGTCCCACCGGGCGTGCCAGAATCTGTTCCCCGCCGAAACACGGAGACGCGACCGCGCGGGTCCGTCTCGCTTGAATTTCGAGGGCAGATGCTAATTGGAGCTATCCGTCCACCTCTCCGAAGATGCCAAGTTGATTTATGACACCATGTATCGAAGGTTTAGACGGATGCGGCCGATGTAGCAGACTTCGTCAGATTCCTCCTCGTTGAGGGGTTTTTGATTGTGGGGACGCTCTTCCCTGCAGGTACAAGCCCCTGCAGTTAATTACGCTATCGCATCGCGGTAACCACTTTCTCCTTCTCCAGATGGTCACTTCGTATCGTGGGTGTTTGTTTTGTTTTTGGTTGCCCGTGGATTGTATACGGAGACTAATTTATGTTGTTGCCCGTAGGGCGTGGATTAGTCCAAATCCGTATCTTCTTAAATTTGGGTTTGGGGGTTGGGTTTAAGGATACGTTAGCCTCATTTGGGATTAAGATCGACTTAAACGTATGTTAAGGATACGTTAGTCTAATTTTTAGACTAAGATCAACTCAACGGGATCGTTTAGATCCAACAAAAGAGCATTTGGACTCTATTGTTTAGTTTAGGGACATTGCGGTCGATTACCAGTTTAAGGACATGGTGGTCTATTGTTAGTTTAAGGACATCTCGGTCCAAGGTTAAGGACATCATAGTCCGTGAGTTTAAAGACATCACAGTCAAGGTTAAGGACATCATAGTCCGTGAGTTTAAAGACCTCACAGTCAAGGTTAAGGACATCATAGTCCGTGAGTTTAAAGACCTCACAGTCAAGATTAAGGACATCATAGTCCATGAGTTTAAAGACCTCACAGTCAAGGTTAAGGACATCATAGTCCATGGGTTTTAAAGGACCCCACAGTCCGTAGAATGTTTGGTTGTCGGGACCCGTCACCTCTCTGAAGACGTTGAAGGATTACAACGATAAATATCAGAGGACTAAAGAGATGTACCCTCGATCCGATGTGAGTTGGTTGAAAAATCTGTAGTCCAATTTGGGGCTAAGATCTGTTAACATATTTATGAGCAGATGAGCTCAATTAATATGAGTTGAGGACTTATGGCCAATCTTGGGCTAAGTCCAATAAATGTTTAACATTTTATTTTAGGCTGTTGAGCCTTTATTTAGGCTTGGCCCTTTTAACAAATACTGATCATTATATCTTGACAATGTTTTTGTCTTATATTGAATGCTGAGTATTCATCAGAGTTCTGGGCTTATTAAAGAACAATTTATGTCCTGTCAGCGCAACACGTGGCGCGCTAGGCGCTTTGCGCCAGTTCAAAAAGCGCAGTGCGCTTCTGCCACGTGGCGCACATGTAAGGGACACGTGTCGCGCTTGGCGCTAGGCGCCAGATGATGAGCGCATGATGCCAGTTTATAAGCGCTGAGCGCTAATCCATGAGCACATTGCGCTTTCAGTTTAGTGGCGCACACATGAGTGACACGTGGTGCGCTTGGCGCTGCGCGCCAGCCCATGAGCGTGGTGCGCTATTTCAAGAGCGCAAAGTGATAGTGGTTAATTGGCACATACGTGATTGACACGTGGTGCATTTGGCGCTGAGCGCCAGTCTAGAGAGCGCAGAAGCGCAGTTCAAGAGCGCAAAGCGCATCTGATCAATTTTATGATCTGGGAAACAAATTTATGTTCATTTAAAAGAGACTTTGTCTCAAGATCTAAGAACAACAGTTTTTATTTTGTAGGAGATATTTCCACTCTCTTATATTGATTAAAGGCTTTGCCTTTATAGATCCATGATCTGTGAGAAGAATTATATTCTTCTTCTATTTTATGATGAGATTTTTTGATCTCTTTGTGAAAGAATTTTTGTCTTTGTAAATCTATGATCTTTTTAAAAAAACGAATTCTTCTTTTTATGAGATGATTTCTTCTTCTATGTTCATCATCATTATTTTTACCTTGAAAAAAGATCTTCTTGCAAGAGCTTGCTCTTTGAATTTTCTCAAAGTTTTTGGGGAGATTTCTCTCTCTCTCTTTTTCTGTATCTATGAGACTTGAAGTCTAGGGGCCTTTTTATAGGGTAGGCTGATTTATTGAATCAGTTAAAGAGATATTTCTCTGATTGATTTGGGAATATTTCCCCACCATTGGATCTTTGATCCTAGGGCTTCTGTTTTACAGAAGGCAATCTTCTTGTTTTTAACAAGATTGGAAAATCTTTCCATACAGAATTTATTCTGTCTTTTGGTAATTTTTATTTACCATTGGATCCTTGATCCAACGGTGCTCTGATTTACAGAGCACAATCTTGTTATTTAGAAAGATTTTGAGGAATCTTTCCCTAACATGATTTAATTCTGATTAATTAATGATGTATCATTATTATTAGATCTTTGATCTAACGGTGGGGAGTTTTTAATTCCAGCGCTAGCGCACCCGAGCTTTGCACGTGGTGCGCTGCTTAAAAGGCAGCGCACCCGTGTTTGACACGTGATGCGCTGCTTGGAGCGCAGCGCAATATGCGCTAGCGCAACCGTGTTTGACACGTGGTGCACTACTTAGAGCGCAGCGCATCAGCGCTAGCGCACACATGGTGCGCTGCTTAGGGCGCAGTGCGCTTGGCGCTGTATCTGAAGCGTTGCTTCTTTTCAAAATTTGAATTTTTGAACAGAGCTTTGCTCTGATTGGGGGAAACAGGTAAGCAAAGAGAAGTTTACATAAGGGAAGTTACAAATAGATAAGGGTAACGTTCTCTCATCTCATCCTCTCTCTCCCATATGGATTCGCCAAGAGAGTCCTTCCTCCAAATGACATAACCAATTAGACCGTCTTGTCCTTCAAGGTCTTCTCTTTCCGGTCTAGAATCTCGACCATTTGTTGTTCGTAGGTTAGGTCAGTCCCTACGGTGATTTCGGAATAATCCAAAACGTGAATAGGATCGCCGACATACCTCCTCAGCTGTGAGATATGGAAAACGTTGTACACACCCTCCAGAGAAGTTGGTAAGGCTAGACGATACGCAACCTCCCCGACTCGTTCAAGGATGTCGAAAGGACCTATGAACCGCGGGCTGAGTTTTCCACGTTTCCCAAAACATATCACTTCCCAGTTAGGAGAAATCATCAAATACACGTGTTCTTCTAGTTGGAATTCTAGATGTCTTTTCTTCGTATCAGCCCAATGTTTCTACCAATCTTGTGCTATATGTAGTTATTCCCTGATTGTTCTTATCACCTCCATTGTTTCTACAATCATTTCGGGGCCCAAAAGTTCTCGAATCCCAACATCATCCCAACTCAACGGTGACCTACACTTCTATAAGGTCGGGCACGTCCCGCGCGTGCACGTAGTGGAAGCGGGAACAGATGGAAAACGAAAATTCCGTAGGAGCGCGTTCGGCTGTACGCCAAAAATAGTCTAAGCACTAGTATCTAACTAAACTAAAGAGCAAAAAAGAGGAGTTCAAAAGTTCTACAACCTTTGTAGCGTGTTCGACTGATCCCGGAAGACCCCGTCTAAACTTCGTGAGCTCCCGAACGCATTTGCACACCGACTGCCTCGCTGTAGATGATCCGCGTTGAAAGTGGGCTGTCTGAGCTCCAACTCCGTCACCGGTCGGAGAAACTTCCTCCAGAGACTTGCTGGGCATGCAGGAAGGCGATGTGAACGATGGGCACTCTTTACTTTTTACACTCCCTCACTATGGCAACACTTAAGGCGTAATTCTTAGTCTTGTAACACCTAAGGCTTTAGCAGTGACTCCCAAACCAGTTGGTCTAGGGCACCAGGTGATAAAGCACCCTCGCTAAATATTTTTTCTATTTATGCAGGCTTAAGTAATTACAAAAACCAGTGTTCATTTTTTTTATCTCTTTATTCACACTTGTATTCCTTCATACTAAGGACTTTAGACAAGAGCATTTCAAGATCTCTTCTACTATTCCAAGTTTCAAGGTTTGTGTTTATGCAAGTTGTAGGGTATATATTTTCAGAATTTAGACTTAAGCTTAAGGATTATTTTTTAGACTTATACTTTAATAAAAATATCAATACTTTTCCTTTATTTTACTTAGCCCAAGAAGTGAACTCAAAATTTGTCTATTTCTAAGTAAACTACAAAAACATATATTTTCTACCGTTAAATTTTAAGAAAGGTTATTTTTAGGGTTTTTAATTTACTAAGTCTAGGATCTAGTTGTTCCTAGCTAGTTAACCTTCTTGTCAAACTTAAGTCAATTATGGCCAAAATTGAATGTTTTAATTTTTATAATTTTTAAATTTTTTCAATTTTTATGGATTTTAAAATAAGTATGCAAATGCAAAAATATACACATGAATGCGAAGGAAGAAGGCCTATCGAGCACACCCCCAAACTTAAACTTGACAGTGTCCTCACTGTCAGGCTATACCAAGAGGGTCAAAATGTCGGCACTCCCCTGTTTAATTTTTTTTTAATTGTTAAAAGAAAAACAAAACATACATACAAAAAGGCCCCCCCAAACTTAAGTGAGACGGTGTTCCCACTGTTTTAAGCATTAAAGTTCAGAGTTAGGGAGGAGAAAAATCAAACTATACAAGACCTTACACAGGCCAAAGGTTAGCACCAACCATTCAAAAAATTTATCGTTATAAAGGTGTGGTTGGTGAAAGAATGGAGTGTAGAGAAAAAAATGAGAAACACACGAGACTGTATGGGAAGAAAGGTGGAATATGGTCTCGGTATATTAGGAGAAGAACGGCGGAAGAGAGAAAGAAGTGTAGTACGAACTTGAGGGTGTAAATCAAGTGAATAAATTAGCGCAAATTGTGATAACCGATATGTTAAAAGCGATTGTGCTAATCTATCAACCCGTCGAGAAATGGGGTCAAATCCCTCAAGATTCGCGAGAAAACATGGGTAGGTTAAACTTGGTAAACCAGACATTGAAAATGGAAGCGTGACGGATTCTTGCGCGGTCGAAACGATGGAAAGGACGAAGGGGAGTGATTTAGGAAGGGTTTCATTCTCACCTAAGTAAGCGTATGTAAGGTGAGACGGCAACAGCTTGAGTTCGAGTTTCAGAGGTGAAACAATTGAAGGTGAAATTGGTGAAACTGTCTCGAACTCGAAAGATTCCATCAATGGTTCGAAATGACTGTAAGTGACCGAGTCTGATGGTTCAACTAACTCATCTGAAAATTCAAAGGACTCAAACTCGAGCGGTGAGTCTTCAAAATTGTCCGAAAAAGTGAAACACTCGTAATCGTTATCGGTTGTGAGAACTGTGTCAGATTCAAGGAGGAACGCACTAGTGGCGTCAAAACTGCTGTGATCGAACAGAAATTTTTCAAGCTCACGGTCCTCCTGCGTGATCTCTTGTGTGGTCGGAACGATGGAACGGATGAAGCGGGGTGATTTAGAAAGTATAACAGTTAAAGGTTCAGGAGGATGAATTGGAAAATCCGACTCATCAAACAAAACTGGTTCATCCTCAATACTATCCTCAATACTCTCCTCAAAAGTTATCACATCCATGCAATTATCATCAAAATCAAGACGCATATGAAGTTCGGGAGAAACATTTAATGACTCGGGATGATGAATTGGAGAGAAAAATTCAGTCAAATCTGTGGGTTCATCATCCAAATTATTCCCTGCATCAATATCCTCAATCAAGTGAAAATTAATTTTTTTGAACACCTCATCAAAAGCATGGATATTTATCAATTCAGGTTCTAGATTGGAGGTGTAGAGGTCGAAAGGATTGGTGATGGTTTCACTCGAAAGGGACCCATCACAATCTGGCAAATCAAGCACTACAAAGTCGCACAACTCATTAAACGTTAGATTTGTAACTGGTGAATCATTTGGAACACTTGATAGATATTCAAAACCGGAGTTGTGGGATTCAATTGGTGATGGGTAGGTTTGATTTGGAAGGGTGCACAACTCACTCTCTCCACTCAAATTCTCAATCTGTCCAACCGCCTCATCATACATTGGAATTTTTGGAGCTAGTTGGAAACTAGCTACCGGGTCACTAGGTTGCATAAGGGCGGCAATGGACGCATCCAAATTCCTCATCTGTTGGTTTGTCGCTACAATATAAGCTTCCAACGACTGTTCCAGACTAGACATGGGTTGTGAAGGGGTTTCAGTAAAAGATTCAAAGTTGTTTGGATGCTGGAAACTCCTAAATGGCTGTGTAGAAGCAACGTCTTGGGAAGGTGCGAAAGTCGGATAGGATTGGTAGGAATTGAATGGTTGGACAGGAGTAGGATCAACATTTGGATAAAAAGGTGAATGGACTTGTTGATCCCAAGAACTGAAAGTGTTGAAATGAGTGGAAGATCAGTTACGAGATTGTTCAATATGTTCAGCAATAGATATGGGTTTCGGAGTTACAACAGGACTCAAAAAAGTAGTATCAACGTAAGAAGGTGGTGAAGGTTGAAATGGTTGATACAAAGTGAATTGCGGAGTCGAACTGTTTCTCCTAGACGCTTCTATTCGATCTTTCAAAGAAATTTTAGGCATGGAGGGGTCTCCCGTAATTCGACCAAAACAATTCGCGTAAGAAGCAATGTTTGGATGAGGGTACCAAAGTTCGGCAAGAGTTTTGTGATGTGGGGTACCCATGATGTAAGAAGGAGAAGAAAAAGAATGTGGGTGTGTTTACCCCAATCAGAGCAAAGCTCTGTTCAAATTCCAAGACGGAACATGAAGCAACGCTTCATCTTCCCCCCAATCAGAGCAAAGCTCTACATTGAAAATTTAAACTTTAGTAAATGAAGCAACGCTTCAGATTCTTTGCGCTGCGTGCAACACGCCACGTGTCAAAAGCTGTTACATCAGCGCAGCGCCCGAGGCAGCGTGCCCCATCAGAGCAAAGCTCTATTTAAAATAAAATTAAAGGAGGCAGTGCTTCAGGTGCGCGGGCACTGCGCTGCGCGACACGTGTCAGCGCTTTGCGCTGGCGCAGTTGCGCTGCGCTTTGCGCTGCGCGACACGTGTCAGCGCAGATGCGCTAGCGCAGTCGCGCTACACTGTGCGCTGCTTAACACGTGTCACGCGCTGGGGCATTTGCGCCAAACAGAATCAAGATTCTAAAGAAATCTTTCTGTTCTTGTTAAAACAAGAAGATTTTCTTCTGTAAAACAGAAGCCCTTGGATCAAAAATCCAACGGTGGGAAAAATTCCCCAAATCACTCAGAAAAAGATCTCTTTAACTAATTTATGGGCACTATAAAAAGGACCCTAGACCTCAATTCAAAGGCATCAACATTTTTGGTGAGAAATCAAAAATTCTAAGCAGAGAGAACTCTGAAGAAATTTCAAGAAAAAGGTAAAAACCTTCATAAAATAGAAGAAATTTCTTCTAATAGATCATTGATCTAAGAACAAGATCAATGATCTTCACGTAATAAACAGTGCTTTGCACTTCTTATGAACCACTGGTTCTTTTAAACAAGAAAAAACAAGAAATACTTGTTTTCTTTGATTCTCATTAGATCGAAGAAAACAAACAGTGCTTTGCACTTTGTCATGAAGTATTGGTTCTAAAGGATTCTTAAATTATAGTGCCTTGCACTTGCAAACTGCGTTGTTGCGCTCCTGAACCATCTGCGCTATGCGCTTTTGAAATAGAGCCTTGCTTTCTGGAACTGGCGCAACCCACCAAAGCTCGCCACGTGTCAGCAGCGTAGGCGCAGCGCATTAGCGCAGCGCACTGCGCTTGCGTGACACGTGTCAACACTACAAGCGCTTGCGCTCTCTGATTGGCGCAAAGCGCCTGACAAATGCAATGCATTTCTTAAAGGGCCGGGTCCAAATCAAAAAGACCTAGCAGGCCTAATTAAATTGCAATGCAATAAAAAGGGCAGAGCCCAAACAGAATTGATGCTCTGCATCATTTATAAATGGGCAGATCCCAAACAAAAATAATAAAAAATGCTATGCATTTTAAAAAGGGCAGAGCCTAAACAAAGTAGATGCTTTGCTTCATTTATAAAAGGGGCAGAGCCCAACCAAAACAAAGAAAAATAATGCAGTGCATTACTAAAAAGGGGCAAAACCCAAGCACAGGCCTAATAGGCCAAAGACAAATAAAAATGTTGAACATTCAATTGGACTTAGCCCAGTCATGGCCATAAGTCCTCAAATTAAATTGACTGAGCATGGCTGCTCCCTAAATCAATTTACGACCGGTTCGAGGATACATCTCAGAACTCCTCTAACACCCATCATTGTAATCCTTCAACGACGTCAGAGAGGTGACGGGTCCCGACGATCACACATCAATACGGACTGCGGGGTCTTTAAACTCGTGAACCGAAACGTCCTTAAACTAATATTGGACCGAAACGTCCTTAAACTAATGATGGACCGAAACGTCCTTAAACTAATATTGGACCGAAACGTTCTTAAACTAATGGTGGACCACTACGTCCCTAAACTGGAACATGGACCACTACGTCCCTAAACTGGAACAATAAAGCCTCCAATTGCTCTTTTTCCGGATCTAAACGATCCCGTTTAAGTTGATCTTAGCCCCAAATACGGCTAACGTATCCTTAAACATTTAAATGGACTATAAAACTCCCAATCGATTTTGGTTCAAGGGTATATCTCTGAACTCCTCTGACACCTATCGTTGTAATCCTTCAACGACGTCAGAGAGGTGATGAGTCCTGACGGCCATATATATTAAACGGATCATCACGTTAAGTTGATCTTAGTCTCAAACAGGACTAACATATCCTTAACGAATGTTTAAGTTGATCTTAGCCTCAATACGGCTAATGTATCCTTAAACTAAAAACACCAAACCCAAATCTAAGTAAATACGGATTTGGACTAATCCACGTCCTACGGGCGACGACATAAATTAGTCTCCGTAAACAATCCACGGGCAACCACAAACAAAACAAACACACACGACATGAAGTGAAATTTTGGAGAAGGAGAAAGTGGTTACCGCGATGCGGTAGCATAATTAACTGCAGGGGCTTGCGCCTGCAGGGAAGAGCGTCCCCACAATCAAAAACCCCTCAAGCGAGGAGGAATCTGACGAAGTCTGCTACATCGGCCGCATCCGTCTAAACCTCCGATACACGGTGCCATAAATCAACTTGGCATCTTCGGAGAGGTAGACGGATAGCACCAATTAGCATCTGCCCCGAATCTCAGGCAAGACGAACCTACGCGGTCGTGTCTCTGTATTCGGAGGGGAACAGATTCTGGCACGCTCGGTGGGACCTTTTCCTCTTTCCACTCCACACTTCGTGTGTCGTCTTCGCGAACGAATCGCGATTTGTTAATGGTTGCCTTTGGATTTCAAGTTTACTAAGATTTGGTCTCTTGCTTGGCACAGAAAAGAAATCAAGCATCGATAGCCTCTACCTATTCGAAGTGCTCTAACTGCAGCTGCAGCTCGCGTCCGGCCTCAACTGGGGGCATAACCTACGGGCCCCAAGCGGCCTCTTTGTTCACCATGCCCGTGGAGCAGATTACTCAAGCCACCACAGGGTTGTTTTTCAGAACCATACTTCCGCCAACAAGCTTAAGCACCCCGATGCCCGTACCAGATGCTCCTAAGAAGTCGGTCTTCGATCGACTTACAGTTACTGCGGCCCCTCTCAACGGGTCGCCCAACACTAGTGCCTCGGTCTTCTCTAGACTGGGCCAAAACTCCTGTAGGCCCACAATGAAGCTTGCAATCCCAGAAAAGGTTATTCCAAAAAGAGTAGCCAAACCTGCTCCTGAAGTCGTCAAGGCGGTTTCTCCTGCTAAGAGATCGGTCTTTACAAGACTGACCGTCCCAACTCCCACTCCTGCTCCTGCTGCTCAAAAGATATCAGTCTTCAATAGGCTGACGCCGGCAACAATCCCACACCTGAACGGGGGGCAAGAAGAAGCTATTTCTGTTTCTGAACCAATATCGACGACTCGTCGCGCCCGACGACGCCACTGGCGCCGGATAAGGAAGACCGGGGGCAACTTCCCTTCCGGGATAACTCCACCAGCTCCAACGGTGGAAGTCAATGCTGCTGTTCCAACTAGGAACAGCTTTCAACTGCTGAATAGGGTACGCAGGAACTCGCCAACTGCGGTGCTCAAAAGATCTCCTCCACCGGTAGAGACTGCCGTGGAAGCAGAAAATCCAGAGCAGTCTCCTCGATCGTTGTCCTCTAAGATCTACAAGACATGGCGACGAGTTCGGGAATCTGTGATTGATCCTAACTTCTCTCGCCAACAGAAGAAGTCGAAAGGTCGGGAAGAAGAAAATCCTCCGGTCAAGCAACAAAAGATAATGACCGCTTGGGCGCCCAAAGTAACGGCCCCCTCAACTTCTACGGCCCATAAGAGAAGAAGGCCAGAAAAAGTCCCTACGCCGATGACAAATATCAAAAGTGGTGAACCCAAATGCCCTAAGTCAGGGGGCATTGTAGTTCATACCGTCTACGTAGCGTCTGGTAAAAAGGACAATCGCATATCTACGGGTCATAGACCGCTCACACAGTCAGTGACCAAAGCTCAGGAGCAACAGCAAAAGCTCCAAGAGATGATGAACGCTATGGCCGCACTTGCTGGGCCAAAAGAAAACCCTGAAACATCCTCGGATGAACGCCAAGAGGAAGAAACCGACGCCGAATTCCTTCGTCTAATATTGGAGAAGAAGGATAAAGAGGCTGCTGAACAAGCAGCCAACATAAAGCGTATAGGCCTCATGTTCCAAGACATGGTGGGGATGATGATCCAACAAGATCCTCCGGCCGAAGATCCCCCGATCGTCCTTGAAGACGATAGGGGAGAAGCGTCAAATCTTCCACCAGCTCTATCAGCAGCTAAAGAGGATACAATCTCTAAAGCTGACTTGGACGAGTATATAGCCCAGCAAATACGAGTTCATCATGCGACTGAAGCAGCTGGTCAGGTCGTAAAAACGGGGCGGCCATATCCAAGTTGGTACGACCAAATCAAGTACCTGCCGGGTTACACAATTTCCAAGTTCCATGTCTACAAGGGGACGGGCAATCCTCACCAGCATGTTGCCCAGTTCACGGCACTCTGCGGCAACACCGGCGGCGATGACAAGCTTTTGCTTTGCCAGTTTGTTGGAAGTTTATCAGATACGGCGTTCGAGTGGTACTCTGAGATCCCGAATGACTCTATCAAGACCTTCGCGGAGATGGAGCTGTTGTTTACTCAGCGTTTTGCAAGCGCCAGTGAATGCACCCCGATGACGGCACTGATTAACGCCAGGTAAAGCCAGGTGAGACGTGGGTTCAATATGCTATACGGTGGCGGAACTTATGGTCGAAGTGCGAGCAGCGCATTGAAGAAGCCCCCGCAGTGGGTATGTTTATGGGAACCCTTGATCCGCAAGCAACCATCTCGCAATTTATGATATTTTTCAAGCTGACTACCTTCCAGGCCTTGATTGACAAGCTAGCGCAAATGGATCAGATGGGCCATAAACCCCCTCTTCCAAAGACGGACTCCCGAAATGACAAAGGGAAGGGGAAATCGATCGTTGTCGCTAATGCTCAACAACAACCGAGCGACTCGAAGCCGGTTGTTCGTCAAAATAATACGCGTCCGTAGTAGCCCTTGAGGAGAGGCTAGGACGTTCTTACTCGTTTTCCCGAGATAAAACGAGAAGGTTATTCGAGCTGGCGTTGCGCAACCGACTCATAAATCTGCCGGATCCAAAACGTCCGTCGCAACCAAATGATGTCAATGAGCCCAACTACTGTCCTTATCATCAAGTACTGGGCCATCCGATCGAAGATTGCTACGTTTTCAAAAATTGGCTTGAAAACCAGTACCGACAGGGCAAGTTCGCGTTATCTGACAAATGGAAGGTGAATCCCCCGCAGCCCCATACCTCTAAGGGGATAAATACGCCGGGGACAACATGCTCTGTCGTTGAAGAAGCTCTTTGGGAGGTTGTATTATCAACCAAGACAAAGAGGATGCTAAACGATCTTCAGATATGTCCAGCAATTTGGTGGAAGAACCCGTTGGAACCGCAGGTCATTGAAGGGATGTTGAAGCCACGTCCAACTCCAAAGACCGATGGAGGTGGCTCAAGCACTCGCAACCAGCCGTCAAAATCTTCGAAAAAGAAGAAGAAGAAATCTAAGAAGCCCGTGAAGCCTGGCGACAAGCGCACGGACTTGCAAAAAAAAATCGACGCGCTGGAGGAATACAACCAGAAGGCACGGACTCCCATTACATTCCAAGAGTTCCTCAATCATGTCTTTCAAGAGGAAGATGAGGGGGAAAGTTCATCTGATGAATCTGAAGAATATGTGGCGAGCTGTCATGTGATTTCCCATTCGTTCATGGACGATGAGGAGACTCCTTGCACCGAAAAGCTGGGGGCAGATCCTAAACCAAAAATTCTGGGGCCATCAAATGAAGTAATTGACGCATTCCTTAATGAAGCTCGGTTGAAAAGTAAAGCTGATCAAGAACGCGAAGCGGTCATATTTGAAAAGGCCAAGCGCCAGCGACTTGATGAAAGAGCTGAGACGCTTCCCCTGGAGCTAAATACCTCCACTACCGACAAAAGCCAATTCAAGATGAGGAAAAGGTTTGCTAAGGCCATATCAATGGGCATGAAGCTACCATCCTCCGAAGGAAAAATTACTGGTGAAATAAAAATGCACCCTTCCTATTGCTTATATCATCAGAAGGTTTCGCACCCCACTCAAGAGTGCAAAGCTTTCGATAGATGGTGGCAAGGATATGTTGCTCATCGACAACATTTTAAGCGGAAGAAACGTAAAACTCGTCGAGAGCGGAAGGATATGACCGAAGGGTTTAAAAGAATTGCCGGTGATTGTCGCATGGTTAATGCCGGGGGATCACAGGTGCCTACATTCGGGAGTGATTCTGATGAAGAGCTGGAACTTATCCCTCTCTTTAAAGAGTCCACTTCGGGAAAAGAAGAAGAGCCGAAGGTTTGCGAAAATATCCGGCTACGTAATCGGACACTGCCTGAAAAGAATCTCGGACCCTCAAACATAAAAGATAAAGGGAAAGAAAAGGTCTTCGAAGATATCTTCTTAGATGACCAAGTTCTGGGGGAGCTAAGCGCCAAGGACCCGCCGAAGAAGAATAAGGTGGATTACAACGTCTTAGCGCATCTGAGGAAGCTACCCTCACGGCTCAGCATTCTTGACGCCCTTTTGCTATCAAAGAAGGCGAGAGATTCGTTAATCAAGGCATTACAAGATCCGGAACAATTCCAAGCTTTCCTGGCTGAAAAAAAGATGAAGGATGAATTGGAGGAAGTGCACACGGCCGATGTCGCTTTTGGTAATGAAGACCTTCTCCTTGGGACGTGCGAACACAATCGCCCCCTTTATGTCTCAGGATACTGCCACGATATAAAGATAGGTAAAATCCTGATCGACAATGGATCCTCCGTTAACCTCCTCAATGTGCGGGTGTTAAAAGAAATCTGCATGAGCGTCCAGCACCTTGCTCGGGACAAGATCACCATCTCCGGGTTCGACTCCCAGTCATCAAGAACTCTTGGGTCTGTGATACTGACGCTACGCTTTGGGTTTCTCGTCACGGACATTAAGTTCTACGTCATAGACGCCAAGACATGCTACAACGCTCTGCTCGGCCGACCATGGTTACACGAGTACAACGTCATCCCTTCTACACAACATCAGTGTATGAAGTATGCTAAGGATGGTCTCGAGTATACCGTGGCGGGAGAACTGAATCCGTTTTCCATGAACGAAGTCCGCAAATATGAAGATGCCAAATACTTCTTATCGGATTTCGAAGACACGGAAATGTGTCACAAGCCGGAGAACAAAGCTAACGCCACCATCCCTGTTTTCGGGAGTGATACCGAGGAGGAAGAGGAGATAGTGTATTCGGGTCTGCCCCAACACAACAAACCAGGACCGTCCGCTCCTACGTTGATCTTTGGTAGCGACTCGGAAGATGAGATCCATGCTGTATTCTTTGCTCGACCTTCAATACGAACGTTCGCTGATGAAGAACAAAGTCTATAAGTCGCCATGGTGCCGCTTAAACACCGTAAAGAACTGGATGCACTTGATATTTACAATATAGAAGAGCTACAAACGTTCTATATCCCTCTCAGACGAGAAAACGAAAAAGCAATTCTATTCTACCGCTCTGAAGAAACCAAAGTGGAGAAAGAAAACTGGTATGGCGCGGATCCTACGCTCGACAAGCTTCAGCCTATCCGTCTTCCCAGATATTATACGGAAGGTTTGAAAAAGCTGCTGAAACGCCAGGGGATATCCTTCAAGCAGACCGTTCGAAAAGCCAAGTTCTATGACAAAGTCTGGAACGTTCCTGGGACTCAATGCAAACTGCCTAATGGGAGAATGGAGACAAAAGGACTTGGATACATCCGGTCAAAGAAACGAGAGCTACTACACGGTTGCTACGTCGTATATGACTTCGATGGAGAAGCAGACGCTCAGTGGGAAGACGCTAATCCTGAACCGGTGAAAGTTCCAGATGCGAAGGTACCCAGTCCGTCGTTCGAAGAACAAATGGACAAACTTATAAGGGAAGCTGGTCAAAAAGTCCGAGACGACCATAACCGCGAAATGGTCATCTACGAGAAAGCCAAAACGCAACGCCTTCTCCAATCGGCCGTGAAAGATGAAAATGCCGCTCCTTGTCAACCTGTTATAAAGAAGGCTCGACGCAGAGGCAGAAACAAGTTGAAACGCGAAAAAGGCTTTGAACAGCAACGAAGCGGGGCTAAAAGGCCACGCAAGCGGGAACCAAGCGGTTCCGATCTATCCCTCATGAGAAAAATAGGTCGAGCATACTCTTTCCCTCGGGACAAGACGAAGAAAATACTTGACCTCGCTTTAAAACATCAGATGCTTACACTGCCGGAGTCTAAACACCCCGAATAAGCAGGCGAGGTCTCACACCCAGACGATTGCTCTTATCACCGAGTGGTAGGGCATACTCTCGAAGACTGCTTCACCTTCAAAAATTGGGTTGAAGATCAGTACCGGCTTGGCAAGTTCGCTCTGTCCGACAACTGGAGGGTAGCGCCGCCACAGAAGCACGAACCCAAGGCCACGGAAGAAGACCCAGTTCCACATTGGGATTGGAAGCGAATTCGTACTTGTTACATGATAACAATGTCAAAAGAAGAGCCCGAGAATATGGATGACCTTCCCTGGTGCTTCGAAAACAGCAACGATGAGGTAATCTCAGAATTCCCACCAGCGCCAAAAGAGCTGGAAGATGGAATCCATACCACTGCAGATAACCTTAAGAAAATTGAGTTGGGAACGGAGTTCATATCAGATTTTTGCATTTTTATACCGCCCAATTTTTATCATATTGCTTATCGGTAGGTACTCTTGAGCCGTGTTTGCTAGTCAATTGCAGGATACAGGTTCTCAGCTCTAAACGGTGAAATTCATGGAAAAACACGATAAAATCCAGGTTCCTGCCAACCACAGATAAAACACGGGTCTCCGCTCTATCCGTCTGTTGCCACACACCAGTTTAAGAGACAAAATGGCAAATCAATGTCATTTTCATGCACAAGACTCTATGGCAACACAAGATCCAAGAAATCTACGCGGAGCTCAAGAAAATCATGACAAAAGATACACATTCAATCACCTTTTGATCAACAGAAATTCTGAAAAAATCATGAAACAAATCTGAGAAAAAACATATACCAGACTAAAGGGCACAGAAGACCAGGGCAGCACAAAAAATCCAGTGACCCAAATCCTCTAAAGCGCCGCGGTTCCACGGCATTAGCATGCTTAGGCCGCGGAACCGCGGCCGTACGGCCTCCGCAGTTGACGAAATTTCAGGGGTATTTTGGTCTTTTCATGTAGAGACGGAATTTTGCCCTAGATTTCCAGTTCCCTGCCTATAAATAGCCCAGAACCTTGTGAAGCCAAGGGTGCTTAATGTTGTATTTTTAGGTTTTAGAATACTTGTTGTTCTTCTTCCTCTTCTCATCTCTTCTCCATTAGAAAACTTGTAGTGAGCTTTTGTGAGTGAAGAATGATGAATAAAGAAATTCATTTTGTTATTATACTTGTCTTGTTCTTTAGTTAAATTATTATTGCTTGTAATTTTCATTTGTTAACTTAGTTGTTGTTATTTGTGTTTGTTTCTTTCTTGTCTCTTTTCCTTTATCCTTAAACAACCATGATGCTTACGCTTGATCCTTACTGAGGTGAGGTCGCAAATAGCTAGTTGTTATCTTCTAATCTCCTTCTTTCTATCTTCCTCTTTTGTTTCATTTTCTTTTCCGTATAATGGGTGAGTAGTTTCATACTTGTTAGGGTAGGATAAGGGAAGTTTGAGAGAAGGAAATCTCTCTCACTCTTTCCTTGCCCAACATCTTAATTCGACTCCCGTTAATTGAACCACAATCCGCTCCCTACGGCACCCTATCCTACATGATAGCGGTGATTCCGTAGTGAGACCGGTTGTGGTTGAATTAACCGGAGGTTATGGCTAAGAGCCAAGAACGGACGGACAAGCACCAAAAGGAAGAACTTAAGCGTTGGAAAGCCTAACTTATACTCGCAAGTTCCTTCCTAGTCGTGCTAATCCACGTTGTTGTCGATTACCGTAACACCGATATTAAGAGTGGCAACGAAAGAAGTGAGCGACTCCTAACTCAAACTAACCTAATCCTAACCCTAACAAGCTCTCTTTACATATCATTTTAACACTTAGGTAATCACAAACAAATCTGGACTTTCGGACTTAACTCGTTAAAACACATAGAAAAAGATTCCCATCTCCCTGCGGACAACCCGTACTCAACCGACTAGCTACAAGCGAAACCGTTTTGATTTTGGTAATTAACTAAACTTGAACACGCAGAATCTCTACCAATCAAATGGTGCCATTGCCGGGGAGACGGTAGTTTATTTCTTTGTGTAATTTCGGGTTAATTTGTGAATATAAAAACAACAAAAAAAAATATACATTGTAAAAAAATCATCTTGTTATTTTTTGATTAGTTTTTGCGCAAGTGTGCAGGATAATACGAAGTTCGAGTTCAGTGCCAAAGACGTAGGAAGTTAGACCCACGTCTCGCGGCCACACCGCGACGGATCAAGACGAAGCAAACGGTCTACTATACAATTCTGGAGCAGATCTAGTGAGCAAATCACAATTCGGGAGCTCCAAAAAGGAAGAGGACACCCAACAGAACCCAACCAACAAAATTGAAGGCCCAATCCCACCACAGTGCCGCGGAACCGCGGCATTAGCTATCTTAGGCCGCGGAACCGCGGCCATTTAGTGCCTTCAGGGTGCTAAATTTTTTAGGTGAGTTTCTCTTCTTTCTCCCACTCCTCTGGACTCCACTGAACTGTGTTTTCTGTAGCATTCTTTGCGCAAATTCTCTTCCCCCTTCCAATAAACTGTTCTTGTGCAGGATTCTTTGCGCCGCGCTAAAAAATAAAAATTGTTTGCAGTTGATTTGTTACCGCTTTGCATTAATTAATACGGACTTAAGGGACTTGAAACCAATTCAGATTGGGTGGGGATTTCATCACCCTTCCCAGGACCCCAGAAATCACAAAAAGCATATGCGTTGACCATTGTTAATTAAAAAAATACTAGACTCAGCCCTAAGGACTTCGCGCTCAATAGGACAGAGGACTAGTTACAGGCATCGGCCGTTTATCCTATCTGACTTTTGCGGTGTCTAGGCAAGTGTGTCGAAGGCAAGTGGTTACTTAATTAGGACCACTACTTACGTAGTGGGGAGCCTCCCACTTACCTGGCACTTACCTGGCCGCAATTGACGGAGAAGAGGCGGTTTGAGGTCCTGTTTCTAGCCCTTTGGAACAGTTAGGAGCTGTCTAGCTGACCTAGGTGACCCTAGATCTAGGTGTGATTGTGCATATCTTGTTTGTGATTGCTTGAAGCCGTAAGTCCGTACATATTCCTGTAAAGCTCTTTCTAAAAAAAAGAAAAATCAAAAAAACTTTTATAAAAACTTGCCCTTTGTCACCAAAATCTATTTTTCACCCACCACCCATCGTATTTCTCCATTGACGTTTTCTTACCCTCACCTTCTCCGCTTTGACTATACTAAACTCGTTTAGTGTATGTCCGCTTGGACTCGGGACACTAGCGCCCGTCTAGTCCGCGTTACGTTAGTCGCTACCGACTACGCGATCGACTCAGACGTCGAAACTCCGTCCACGCCACTTTCACCTTTACCTTTGTCGGCCAACTCCGACGTTGACCGGAATTCCGTTCATACATCTTCACCTTCACCATCACCAACCTCTTCTTCTGCGATGTCAGGATTTAATCCAAACATCTCTTTGACTACCCCTGGATTGGCTCCACCTCCTACGGAGACCAATAACCCACCACCACCGTCTGTTATAGCGCCGCAGCGAATCACGCTCCAGGATCGTTTCTATCCCACCCGTTCTGCACTTCCCACCTGCCTTTCTCTTCCACCGGCCAATGGGGATAATTTTGAAATTAAGCCCCACTTCATCAACATACTTCCGCGATTTCATGGGCTTGTATCTGAAGATGCCTATATCTTCATCAATAAATTTCAAAACGTTTGTGCCATGATGAAAACTACCCAACTGTCGGACGATGCTATACGGCTACGAGTCATTCCGTTCACTTTATTTGATCTTGCTGAAAAATGGCTGTATAGCACCGCTTCCCACTCCATAACCAGTTGGGACGAGTTTGTTAAAGCGTTTCTCAAAAAATTCTATCCGAATCATAAAACCGCAAGGATCCGTAACGAAATCAACCAATTCTCCCAGCTTCCTTCTGAACCCTTCTGGAAGTGCTTTGACCGGTATAAAGACCTTCTTGTTCAGTGTCCTCACCACGGTATTGAGAAATGGAAATTTTGCCAAACCTTATACAAGGGTCTGAACCCAGCAACGAAGCAGTTGTTGGAAACCATCTCTCAGGGCCACTTCCTATCAAAATCTGACGAGGAAGCGTGGAAATTCTTTGACGACCTTGCGGAACAGACGCTACAATGGGAGAGCACCAGACCGACTTCTTCTTCTTCTACCTCCACTTCTACCGGTCAGTCTAGGGTAGGAACTCACCAACTTGATGTCTCTATTGCGATGAAAGCTGAAATGGCTGCAATAACGAGAAAACTTGAAGCGATAGAGAGCAAATTTTCTTCTCCTGCTCCTGCCCCTGTTCTTCCCCTTCGTACCAATTGTGCTTATTGTTCCGATCCTTCTCACTTAACCGAAGAGTGTCCTTACAATCCACCATCGCAAGGACAGGATCAGGTTAATGCTGCATTTCAGCAAAGACCGAGGAATGATCCATACTCTTCCACGTATAATCCCGGTTGGAGGAACCACCCCAATTTCGCCTGGAATCAGAATCAGCATCAATTCCAAGGCAACAATTTCCAAAGCCCCCTCCGCCGCAACAACAAGCACAACAACAAACTCAACATCAATTTCAGCAGCCCTTCCCACCCCAACCGTTTCAAAATCAGACGAACAACTTTGCACCCAACAATTCTTTTCCCCAAAACAACTTTGTTCCGTCAAACAACGATAAGGTTTCCTCGCTCGAACAAAGTCTGGAGGCGTTCGTTAAACAATCGACTCAGTCCACCGCCAACATCCAGTCTTCCATTCAGTCCTTAGTGCAACGCACTGCCGCTCACGGGCAAAGCATCAAGACCATCGAGGCCCAGATTGCACAGCTGAATGCGGCCTTAAGCGAGCGAGAGAAGGGGAAGCTCCCGTCCCAGCCACTCCCTAATCCCGGTCACCCACATAATGTACATGTTGCTCTTGAACAACAGAACCATAATGTGAGTGTCGTGACCACATTGAGATCGGAAAGGATGCTGCAAAACAACATTGGCATACGGATCAACGATGACACCCCGGCCGCTGCTTCTTCTTCTTCTTCTCCTGCTTCTTCGTCTTCTGAGCCTATTCTCCGCTTTTCAACAGGCTCTCCTTCCTCTTCTTCTGCTCTGAACGGACCCACTTCTCACTCCACGAAAACACCTTTTCTGGGATCCGTTCCAACTCCACAATCTCCTCCTCCAGCATTGGACTCAACCAATTTTAAAAATGTTCCATTTCCAAACCGGTTGAAGTACACCAAACAAAATCCACAAATGGAGAAGATTCTGGAGTTATTTAAGCAGGTTAACATTAACATTCCTCTTTTAGATGATGTCCAACAAGTCCCGTCCTACGCGAAAATCTTAAAGGACTTGTGCACGAAAAAGAGGAAGTCTCAGGTACCCAAGAAAGTTTTCTTAGCTAGTGCTGTGAGTGATGCCCTTACCCAATCTTTACCACAAAAACGGAAGGACCCTGGCTGTCCTACGATTTCTATTACCATTGGGGATAAGAACATCAACCGCGCACTATTAGAGCTTGGTGCCAGTGTTAACCTGCTTCCGTACTCAGTATACAAGCAATTAGGCGTAGGAGAGCTGAAACCCATGCATTGTACTCTCCAAATGGCCGACCGATCGATCACCCATCCTAGGGGTGAGCTAGAGGATGTGTTAATCAAAGTTGGGGACTTCATATTCCCCGTTGACTTCATTGTATTAGACACACAGCCTGTAGCTAACCCCCGGAATCAAATTCCGGTGATACTCGGTCGCCCATTCCTTGCAACCTCAAATGCCATGATCAATTGTCGCAATGGTTCGATGAACCTCTCTTTTGGAAACATGACGATTGAACTCAACATTTTTAGGTTGGGGAATCAACCCTCCGAACCTAATGCTCATATACTGGACGTTTGCTCAATCCAGGAGATCACCCCAGAAGAGTGTGAATTCGAGGAGTTTATGTTCAAACACGATAACCTTAACGCCACTAGTGCGTTCCTTTTCGAACCTGCTGCTGTTTCTGCGCCCGACAACGACTACGAGTGTTTCACGTTCTCGAACGATCTTAGCCGCTCACAACCCGAGTTTGAATCCTTCGAATTTCCGGATGAGTTACATGAACCATCCAACTCGGTCGCTTACACTCGTTTTGAACCTTTGCTGGAATCTTTTGAGTTCGAGACCTTTGCACCAATCTTGCCTTCAATCGTTTCACCTCCAACGCTCGAACTCAAGCCTTTGCCGTCTCACCTTAAGTACGCTTACTTAGGTGAGAACGAGACCCTCCCTGTCATCATCTCGGCTTCTCTAGCTCCCGAGCAAGAGAAAGCCCTTCTTGCGGTCTTGCACAGCAATAGGCAAGCTTTTGGCTGGTCCATGGCGAACATCAAGGGGATTAGTCCCCTGATCGTTGAACATCACATTCATCTGATGGATGATGCCAAACCAGCTAGGGATCCTCAAAGACGTCTCAACCCAGTCATGAAAGAGGCTGTGAAGAAGGAGATCGTAAAATGTCTGGATAGTGGTATCATTCACCCTATCTCTGATAGCCAGTGGGTTAGCCCCATTCATATTATCCCCAAGAAGTCAGGCATCACGGTCATAACCAACGAGGCGAACGGGTTAATCCCTACTTGCACCCAAACTGGGTGGCGAGTATGCATTGATTACAGAAAACTCAACGCCGCAACGCGGAAGGACCACTTTCCGCTACCTTTCATTGACCAAATGCTTGAACGATTAGCCGGACACGAGTACTATTGCTTTCTTGATGGCTACTCCGGCTATAATCAAATTCCCATCGCCGAAAAAGACCAGGACAAGACCACATTCACTTGTCCTTTCGGCACGTTTGCATATCGTCGCATGCCCTTTGGGTTATGCAATGCGCCCGCTACCTTCCAGCGGTGTATGATGGGAATCTTCTCAGACATGGTGGAAAAATTTCTGGAGATCTTCATGGATGATTTCTCCATCTTCGGCGATTCCTTCAACGAGTGTTTGCTGCATCTTGACGCTGTCCTTACCCAATGTAGGGACAAGAACCTCACTTTGAATTGGGAGAAGTGTCACTTCATGGTGCGCGAAGGTATTATCTTAGGACATATCATTTCGCAAAATGGCATAGAGGTTGACAAAGCGAAAATTGAGGTCATTTCCAATCTCCCTCCTCCCCGATGCGTCAGAGATATCCGAGCCTTCCTTGGCCATGCCGGTTTCTATAGACGGTTCATCAAGGACTTTAGCAAGATTTCTAGGCCCTTGACTCTTTTGCTGGATAAGGACACGCCATTCGACTTCAACTCGAGCTGTGTGACTGCGTTTGAGTCATTGAAAAGCTCACTCACTTCTGCTCCCGTTCTTTCTTCACCTGATTGGACGCACCCATTTGAGATTATATGCGATGCATCCGACTTTGCCATTGGTGTTGTCCTTGGACAACACATCAACAAGATGCCGCACGTAATCTATTATGCGAGCCGAACCCTGAACGACGCCCAACTCAATTATACAACAACTGAGAAGGAATTCTTGGCTGTTGTATTTGCTTTAGAAAAGTTCAGGCCCTACCTCATCGGCTCTCCAGTCATTGTCTACACAGACCATTCTGCTCTGCGCCATCTTTTTGCGAAGAAAGATGCAAAATCTCGGCTAATACGTTGGATCCTCTTGCTTCAAGAGTTTGACCTTGTCATTAAGGAAAAACGAGGATGTGAAAACGTAGTTGCCGACCATCTCTCACGACTTCCTTCTTTGCCTTCGCTTCCAATTCCGATCAACGACGTTTTCCCGGATGAACAGCTCTTGACAGTATCTTGCGAACCCTGGTTCGCAGATATTGTGAACTATTTGGCCACAGGATTACTACCGACTGAATGGTCAAGTCAGGACAGACTTCGCTTCTTATCCCAAGTAAAACATTTTTACTGGGATGAACCCTATCTGTTCAAGTACTGTCCCGACCAGATTATTCGTCGGTGTGTCCCTGACGATGAATTCAAGAGTGTGCTGTCGTTTTGCCACGATCAAGCGTGTGGCGGGCATTTTGGCCCCAGAAAGACAGCTGAGAAGATCTTGCAATGTGGTTTCTACTGGCCACAACTCTTCAAAGACGCTCATGACTATTGCAAGACTTGCTCCCGGTGCCAACACATGGGCCGGATATCCCGGAGGAACGAGATGCCGCTCCAACCAATCTTGGCTGTGGAGGTTTTTGACGTTTGGGGGATAGATTTCATGGGGCCGTTTCCTAGCTCTTTCGGGAACTTGTACATTCTTCTCGCTGTTGATTACGTCTCTAAATGAGTCGAGGCTGTGCCCAGCCGGACTAACGACAACAAGGTTGTAATTAGGTTTCTTAAAGAAAACATTTTCTCCGGTTTTGGGCACCCCCGAGCGATCATTAGCGACAATGGAAGTCATTTCTGCAACAAGACTTTCGAGGCCTTGATGCAGAAATATTCCATTAATCATAAGCTCTCTACGCCCTACCACCCCCAAACCTGCGGGCAGGCCGAAGTTTCAAATCGGCAAATCAAGCAGATACTGGAGAAGACGGTTTCCAAGAACCGTAAGGATTGGTCGCTGAAACTCACTGATGCCCTTTGGGCATTTCGAACCGCTTATAAGACCGATCTTGGCATGTCTCCCTATCGGCTTGTGTACGGAAAGCCTTGCCACCTACCTGTCGAAATAGAGCATCGCGTATTTTGGGCGATAAAGGAGCTGAATCTGTCTCTCGAAGATGCGGGCAGCCATCGGAAGCTGCAACTGAACGAATTGGGCGAGCTTAGGGATGAGGCTTACGATAACGCGGTTGTCGTTAAGAATCGAACGAAGGTGTTTCACGATAAACACCTTTTGCGCAAAACTTTCGTACCTGGTCAACAGGTATTGCTTTACGACACCCGGCTACACTTCCATCCAGGAAAGCTCAGATCTCGCTGGAAAGGGCCGTATTTTGTGCGGAATGTGTATCCGCATGGCGCTGTGGATTTGGAGAATCCAAAGGACGGTTCATTTTTCAAAGTAAATGGACACCGACGAAAACTGTACCTTAGCACCGAACCAACAGAGGAGCTCCTGTTCTTATAGGAGCCGGTTTACCCTACATAATCTTCCTCTGCCTACCACCAAACTTCGGTTATCCAGCCAAGAACAGTGGACACTGTTCCAAATAAGTTTGGGGGTATGTATATACCTTTTTGTATTTATTTGTGGATATTCTTTTTATTTTTCTTTACTCTTTAAAAACATTAAAAAAAACACACAAAAAAAAAATTGTGTATAGCTAACCGACAATTTTGACCCTTCGAATGATCTCTTCATGCGATGACAGTGAGGACACTGTCCAGTTTAAGTTTGGGGGTACGCTCGGTACGCATTTCTAACATTCGCATTCATATGTATATTTTGCATCTGCATACTAAAATCCATAAAATCCATAAAAATCTGAAAATTTTCTTAAAATATAAAAACTTTTCTGTCAAGTTAGCAAGTGGGAAAACTCTGATTCAACATTTCGACGGTTTTGTTTGATAAAATAAAAATAACTAAATCTTATTTTTAGATTTTGAAAACCTGAAAGATAACTCTCCTTTGAAGTTAACTATAGCTGATATACGTCTTTACATCACACTACACGTGTCGTGAGTTTTGGAAATTAGATGACAAGTCTTCTATGTCTAAAAACTTTTAAATGGATCAATAATTTTCTGAGGATCAAATAGGTTTGTTCTGAAATAAGTAATATCAAGAATAGTTTATGAAGTAAAGTGAATATGAAGGAATGTTATTGATGCCTTAATTAGAACTAAGTCTGAAAAATAACCCATCTGAAACTTGATTGGAATGATTACACACCGAACCCACTAAACACGTCTTTTATCCAAAAAATAATTGAACTGCCAGTTATGTCTCCGTTCGTATTGAATCATCATGATTTTCACGCCAATCTGTCTTTTGTTTTTGGACCTAGGTAACTTGAGTAATTAAGTCCACTGGGGTGTTTCTACACCTAATGCCCTAAAGCCAACTTCTTTGGGTGCATTGGCCCAAAGCTCGCTAAGAAGCCTAGAAAGTCCAGATTAAAACAAAGTCAAGCAAGTGTTCTCTCCGAGTTAAAAGTCCTAACGGTTCTTTGTGTGAGAATAATCTTGATAAAAGACAGGCTTTTATAAAAATTTTAGCGGAGATATGAAGGTTTGATTCTATGATAAAGACTATTGCACGTTCACAGAGGTGTGTATAAAATGAAAACAAGAAAAAGGTGGAGTGAAAAATAAGACCTAGTTTCCTGTTAAGGAAGATAGAAATTCTGAAGTTGAAACCTTACTGGAAAACGAAACTTGAAAAATGCTTAACTCTTTATAAAACTTATGTGATCCTTTTTAAAAATTTTATCCGGGCTTTTATGGTGTGAAGACTTTAATCGATCCTTCTGGAACTTAACGACACTATTTGCACTGCACGTAAAGACATATAAAATCTTAAGTTAAATAAAAAGCGAGGTGTGAAAAATAAGGGTTCAATAGTCTGGACTTAGGATCATAGAATTATTATTTTCTGAAACAAAACTTTAGGGTTTGAATCATAGTAATTTCGCAAAACTAGCTTGACCGGATTTTATGGGTAGTATCCGCTGAAAACCCTCAGGAGACAACACTCCTCCTACTAGGGACACCTAGAGGTTTAACGGCTTGTTGCACATGCTCAGTGCAATCGCGTTCCCTGCGAAAGTGAGGTTAGGAATTTTTGTGAATAAATTGGCTTTGCTCGGGACGAGCAAATGATAAGTTTGGGGGTATTTGTTCATATCAGATTTTTGCATTTTTATACCGCCCAATTTTTATCATATTGTTTATCGGTAGGTACTCTTGAGCCGTGTTTGCTAGTCAATTGCAGGATACAGGTTCTCGGCTCTAAACGGTGAAATTCATGGAAAAACACGACAAAATCCGGGTTCCTGCCAACCACAGATAAAACACGGGTCTCCGCTCTATTCGTCTGTTGCCACACACCAGTTTAAGAGACAAAATGGCAAATCAATGTCATTTTCATGCACAAGACTCTATGGCAATACAAGATCCAAGAAATCTACGCGGAGCTCAAGAAAATCATGACAAAAGATACGCATCCAATCACCTTTTGATCAACAGAAATTCTGGAAAATCGTGAAACAAATCTGAGAAAAAACATATACCAGACTAAAGGGCATAGAAGACCAGGGCAGCACAAAAAATCCAGTGACCCAAATCCTCTAAAGCGCCGCGGTTCCGCAGCATTAGCATGCTTAGGCCGCGGAACCGCGGCCGTACGGCCTCCTCAGTTGACGAAATTTCAGGGGTATTTTGGTCTTTTCATGTGGAGGCGGAATTTTGCCCTAGAGTTCCAGTTCCCTGCCTATAAATAGCCCAGAACCTTGTGAAGCCAAGGGTGCTTAATCTTGTATTTTTAGGTTTTAGAATAATTGTTCTTCTTCCTCTTCTCATCTCTTCTCCATTGAAAAACTTGTAGTGAGCTTTTGTGAGTGAAGAATGATGAATAAAGAAGTTCATTTTGTTATTATACTTGTCTTGTTCTTTAGTTAAATTATTATTGCTTGTAATTTTCATTTGTTAACTTAGTTGTTGTTATTTGTGTTTGTTTCTTTCTTGTCTCTTTTCCTTTATCCTTAAACAACCATGATGCTTACGCTTAATCCTTGCTGAGGTGAGGTCGCAAATAGCTAGTTGTTATCTTCTAATCTCCTTCTTTCTATCTTCCTCTTTTGTTTTATTTTCTTTTCCGTATAATGGGTAAGTAGTTTCATACTTGTTAGGGTAGGATAAGGGAAGTTTGAGAGAAGAAAATCTCTCTCACTCTTTCCTTGCCCAACATCTTAATTCGACTCCCGTTAATTGAACCACAATCCGCTCCCTACGGCACCCTATCCAACATGATAGCGGTGATTCCGTAGTGAGACCGGTTGTGGTTGAATTAACCGGAGGTTATGGCTAAGAGCCAAGAACGGACGGACAAGCACCAAAAGGAAGAACTTAAGCGTTGGAAAGCCTAGCTTATACTCGCAAGTTTCTTCCTAGTCGTGCTAATCTCCGTTGTTGCCGATTACCGTAACACCGATATTAAGAATGGCAACGAAAGAAGTGAGCGACTCCTAACTCAAACTAACCTAATCCTAACCCTAACAAGCTCTCTTTACATATCATTTCAACACTTAGTTAATCACAAACAAATCTGGACTTTCGGACTTAACTCGTTAAAGCACATAGAAAAAGATTCCCATCTCCCTGCGGACGACCCGTACTCAACCGGCTAGCTACAAGCGAAACCGTTTTGATTGCGGTAATTAACTAAACTTGAACACGCAGAATCTCTACCAATCAAACGGAGAATGACCCGCGACCGACATTCATCAGCGAGCTGCTATCTGAAGAAAGGATGGCTGTGTTAAAGGACGTGCTTCTACAGCATAGGGATTGCTTCGCGTGGAACTATTCCGAAATGCCGGGACTAGATCCAGAAATTGTTGTGCACAGATTGGCGATATCTCCGGACGTCAAACCAGTCAAACAGGCGGCGAGAAGAATGCGGCTCGAACTTGAGATGAGCATCAACGCCGAGGTAAAGAAGCTGATCGACTCTGGCTTCATCCAGGAAATTCAATACCCTGAATGGATCACCAACATCGTCCCGATGATGAAGAAAAATGGGACAGTGCGCATATACGTAGACTTCCGGGATCTTAATAAAGCTTGCCCGAAGGACGATTTCCCAGTGCCAGTCACCGAACAGATGATAGACAACACGTCCACTCATGAGGTTTTCTCCTTTATGGACAGCTCGTCAGGGTATAATCAGATAAAGATGCATCCCGAAGACCAGAAGCATACCGCCTTCAGGACTCCTTTGGGTATATTCTGCTACAAGGTGATGCCCTTCGGTTTAAAGAACGCCGGTGCTACCTACCAGAGGGCCATGACGAAGATCTTCGATGACCTTATACACGAAATCGTCGAATGCTATATCGATGATCTCGTGGTTAAAAGCAAATCATATGAGGAACATCTCGAGCATCTGAAAACTGTATTTCAACGCCTTCGGCAATACAACTTGAAGATGAACCCTCTCAAGTGTGCGTTCGGAGTTTCCTCGGGCAAATTCCTGGGATTCATCGTCCGACACCGAGGTATTGAAATAGATCCGTCTAAGATCAAGGCGATCATGGAAATGCCTCCGCCGAGAACCCTCAAACAGTTGCGATCTCTCCAAGGGAAGCTCGCATACATACGGCGATTTATAGCCAATCTTTCAGGCAAGTGTCGTCCTTACAGCCACCTGATGAAGAAGGGAACTCCATTCGTCTGGGATCAAAAATGCCAGGGCACGCTGGACGAAATTAAACAGTACCTGCAGAATCCGCCAGTGTTGGCTGCTCTAGTCAAGGGAAAGCCCCTCATTCTTTACACAACCGCTCTCGATGGCTCCTTAGGCGCATTATGGGCACAAGAGAACGATCAAGGGAAGGAGAGAGCTCTCTATTACTTAAGCAGAGTTCTACTGGGGGCAGAAAGCAATTACTCCCCCATTGAAAAACATTGCCTGGCGTTGATCTTTGCGATAACAAAGCATAGACACTATGCGTTGGCGCATGAGGTCCATCTCATTTCGAAGATGGACCCCCTTAAATATTTGATGTCGAAGGCCATATTGATGGGACGACTCGCTAAATGGGCCCTGCTCTTGATGGAGTTCTCGATAACGTATCAACCTCTCAAGGCAGTAAAAGGCCAGGCCATCGCTGACTTCCTCGCTGAGCATCCAATACCCGCCGATTCCCCTCTGAATTGCGATGTTCCAGACAAACATGCGTTTGAAGCGATTGACAGTGGTGATACCCGATGGGAGCTTTATTTCGATGGAGCATCTTCCATGAAGAAACGCAAACAAAGTACCCCTATAATCAAATCGGGGGTAGGACTCATCTTTGTAACTCCACAAGGAGGGATAATGCGCTTCGCTTTCTCCCTAACAGAGCCGAGGACAAACAATGAAGCCGAATACGAAACTTTGATAGCAGGCTTCAAGATCGCCATCGACATGGGAATTGAAAACCTCCTCATATACGGAGACTCCTAGCTGGTCGTTAGTCAAGTAAACGACGACTATCAAACATGCACACCAGAGTTGGTGAAGTACGGCGAAAAAGTGCAACAATTGTTGACCCAAATTCCTTCCTATACTTTGGAAAACATACCGCGCATGGAAAACAGCAAAGCGGACGCATTGGCCAAGCTCGCCAAGGAACTAGCTGATGAGAACCTCGATGACATAAGAATCGTGGTACAGAGCCGTCGAGTGCTTGCCCCAGCGGAAATATCTCCGGAATCACCCGAAGAGAAGGGAGCGACTGAGCAGACGACCCTGCAAATAAAAGATCGGGAAAATACCGAGGATTGGAGAGAAGTCCTTATAGACTACTTCAAATACCGCCGAATGCCCGAAGATGCGTCCTCAAGACATCAGCTTATGAAACGAGCTCTATCTTTCGCCTTCGTCAATGATACTCTGTACAAGAGGTCATTTGATTCTCTGTGGCTGAGATGTCTCGGACCTGACGAAGCGAAAAGAGTCGTTCAGGAAGTTCACGATGGACTCTGCGGTTCTCACCAAGCGGGCCCGAAGATGAAGTTGAAGATTAAACGGATGTGCTACTACTGGCCCACGATGATCCAAGACTGCCTTGAGTATGCGAAGCGGTGCCACTCGTGCCAAATCCATGGAGACTTCATCCACCAACATCCAAATTCACTCCATCCAACAGTGACTAGCTGGCCATTCGAAATGTGGGGGACTGACATAGTCGGCCCCATCGAACCAGCATCGTCCAGAGGACATCGTTTCATCCTGACGACGACTAACTACTTCTCCAAATGGGCAGAAGTAGTACCGTTAAAAGAAGTGAAGACGGAGAATATCCTCCATTTCTTCAAGACGCACGTCCTATATCGGTTTGGAACTCCACGACGGATCATCTCCGATAACGGGCCAGCTTACAGAAGCCACAAGATCAGTCGCTTCGCACAACAGCACAATATAGACTGGAGATATTCTTCAGTTTACAATCCGCGAGCTAATAGTCTAACTGAAGCCTTCAACAAGACCCTGACGAAAATCACGAAAAAGACGGTGTCCCGAAATAAGAGAGACTGGCACGAGAGACTGCAAGGGGCTCTTTGGGCGTATCGAACTACGTTCAAGACGGCCACGAACACAACGCCGTACACGTTAGTATTTGGGACGGAAGCAGTACTCCCCCTTGAGATAAAGTTACCCTCTCTATGAGTGGCAGTCCACTACGAGCTGACGGACGAAGAAAATGCTCACCTTCGGCTTGAGGAGCTTAACGCCCTTGATGAAACCCGGCTCATAGCGCAACAAAATCTAGAAGCTTATAAAGCAAAGATGACGCGCTCATATGAAAGATTAACCCGATCGAGGACATTCCGCCAAGGCGAACTTGTGCTAGTGGTCAAAAGGCCTATGATCCCCAATCGCGCCAAGCGGGGAAAATTCGAGCCAAACTATGAAGGCCCGCACATCATAGATAAGGTCTACCAAGGTGGAGCCTATCTACTCATGGATATGCACGGTGAAAGGCCTTTCAGGCCAATAAATGGTCGCTTCCTAAAGAAATACTACGCTTAAATGAGCCACAGCCTAGGTCAATGATAGATGACGACGACTATGTCCGCTCGCTATCTTCCTAAGCTAAAACTTTATAAGCGGTAGCCAGCCTTCTCAATGACGGACCGAAACGTCCCTAAACTAATGCCGGACCGAAACGTCCTTAAACTAATACCGCAGCATCAGTAGGCTGACAAAATAAAAAAATAAAAAATAAAAATATATAAATAAATAAAAACGGTATGTCCATAAGAAAAAAAGGGCACGGATGAAAACCCGAAAGGGCTCCGTGAGTAAAAACAGCAGGGCTACCGGCGAGTGTTCGTGAAAACTCGAAAGGACGTGACCTCATAAAAAAAATATATATATATATATATAAATAAAAAGAATAAAAAAACGGTATGTCCATAAGCAAAATGGGCACGGATGAAAACCCGAAAGGGCTCCGTGAGTAAAAACAGCAGGACTACCGACGAGTGTTTGCGAAAACCCGAAAGGGCGCAACCTCGTTAAAAGACACTTACAGGGTCCCCTCGACCTTGTAAGGAGAAACCACCCGCGTGAGATCCTTACGACTCACAAAGGAGCAACACACTTAGGGATCCCCTCGATTCCTGAGGAGAAAATACACTTACGAGATCCTCACGACTCGTAAGGAGAACTCCCTTATGGGACCCTCACGATAAGATTTGAAAGTCTTAAGTTACAGAGACCTAAACCTGTGCTTAAGCAACCCCACAACTTCCAATATTTCCCTACAAGTGGTCCAATACCGGCTCTTGTATACAATCCACGGGCGCGAATAAACATTTCCCTAACCAAGTCCCATCCATGACTGGGGATATGTACGCATGGTGAACGACCCTTGTAAATCCTCTCGATTTACAAGGAGAAAACTCTCTTGTAGGATCCTTATGACTTACAGAGAAACAAACACTTAGGAATCCTCACGATTCCTAAGGAGAAAATACACCTACAAGATCCTCACGAATTTTAGGGAGAAATACCTTTGTGAGACCCTTACGGCTCACGAAGTCGAAAGCCTTAGTCGACAGGACCTTAACCCTAATCGCTAAGCCACCTATGTTTGACATCGACAGAGGCAGATGATGATTCGCTCCTAGCAATATCCCAGTTGTAGCGGTGCCGATGCCGACATCGGTGTCTAATTTCAGGTTTATGGCGGAAAGCCAGTAGGCCGCACATGCATACAAAATAGCCGAAATGATAGGGCAACTTGCAATAAAAAGCAGCAAGTAAAATGTATGCATGCAAAATAGCCGAAATGATTGGGCAACTCGCAATAAAAAGCAGCGAGTGAAAACAAAATAAACAGCCGAAATGATTGGGCACCGCGAGAAATAGCCGAAATGATTGGGCAATCGCGACCTTCGCGATATAAAAAGCTGAAATGATAGAGCATCGCGGAAATAAAACAAAAAAAATGATGATAAAACTTTGGCCCTACAGTTGAGATCACATCGATCCCTGTATACAATCCAAGGACGCAAATAAAGAGGGAACCATACTTTCCCAACAGGCTCCGCCAGAAAACGAAGCCAAATCTCGACGGTTCATCCCAACCCCGAAGAAACCAGTGTCTTCGGCAAATCCTTCGACTCAAAAAAAGTGACCTTGACGAAGAAAAAAACTGATCCGCGTCGACTCGCAGAGCAACCAGTGCCTCCGTGGGAAATTCTCGACTCGTTTCAACACCAGGGAAACAAATAATCCTTGGCACCAGGGAAACAAATAATCCTTGGAAAAAACCTCAACTCAGGGAAACAAACAATCCTTGACGAGAGCCTCCTGATCCGCATCGACTCGTAGAGCAACCAGTGTCTCCGTGGGAAATTCTCGATTCGTTTCAACACCAGGGAAACAAATAATCCTTAGCAAATACCTCAACTCAGGGAAACAAACAATCCTTGATGAGAGCCTCCTGATCCGCATCGACTCGTAGAGCAACCAGTGTCTCCGTGGGAAATTCTCGATTCGTTTCAACCCCAAGGAAACAAATAATCCTTGGCAAATACCTCAACTCAGGGAAACAAACAATCCTTGATGAGAGCCTCCTGATCCGCATCGACTCGCAGAGCAACCAGTGTCTCCGTGGGAAATTCTCGATTCGTTTCAACACCAGGGAAACAAATAATCCTTGGCAAATAGCTCAACTCAGGGAAACAAACAATCCCTGATGAGAGCCTCCTGATCCGCGTCGACCCGCAGAGCAACCAGTGCCTCCGTGGGAAATTCTCAACTCGTTTCAACACCATGGAAACAAATAATCCTTGGCACCAGGGAAACAAATAATCCTTGGCAAAAACCTCAACTCAGGGAAACAAACAATCCTTGACGAGAGCCTCCTGATTCGCGTCGGCTCATAGAGAAACCAGTGTCTCCGCGGGAAAATTCCCGATTCGTCTCAAATTGCAAGATGAAGCCCCAGGCAGCAGGGACTAAAAAACTTGCTTCCTGAACAATGGGACCCTGCAAGTCGATCTAAAACGGTCTCTTACATACTATTCACGGGTCTCACTCTCCGAAGTCGAGTTTCGACAAGGAGGGAAACAACCGCTTACGGATCCTCTCGACTCATAAGAGGGAAAATTTCTCTTATAGAATCCTTACGACTTACAAGAGAAAACAAACTTAGGAATCCTCACGATTCCTAAGGAGAAAACCCACCTACGAGATCCTTTCGATCCGTAGGGAGAAAAGTCTCTATGAGACCCTCACAGCTCATAGAGTTGAAAAGTCTTAGGCGGCAGATCCGAACTTGCGGCCTAAGCCATCGCTATCTTTTGGAAAAACTAAGTTATCTTCCAATTATGTTTATCAAGACAGCATGCTGATAATAAGGGAAAGAAGAAAGCAATAGAAAGATTATCCGATTTACATTTGATCAAGCGTTCGAGACACACTCATTCATGCATAAGCAAAAGACTCAGAACAAAAGATAAGACAGGCCAGGAAAAAAAAATTCCATTAATATTGCCAACATTCTTACAATCATAAAAGCAATAAACGAAAAACATTATTACAATGGAATAACCTCAGATACAGGGCACGGGTTGAGGAATTCAAAAGTAAGGCCATTCAGAGTTCTTCTGGCCTTTCGGATTATTCTCGTGCGCAACCTCTCGTGCTCCTGTGTGTAAAGATCCTCGGCAAGTCCACCCGGTCTTCGGTAAGCAGCAACTATCGTCGTCTGCTGGAAAATTTGATGCAAAATGTCGATGAAGCTATCTCGCCGTTTCTTCGAGATCAGCCCCGACAGGTACACTGAATGCACCTTGTCTTCGGCATCATCCAGCGCATTGAGCGGTAGGGCCTCATGGAACTCCCGGAGTGCCCTCCAAATCACTCCCAACACGACTTTCAAGAGAGTAGAGCGGCGGGGAAGCAGCCAACCAAGACGTGCGTTCAGACGACCCATGACGTCCGCACACTGGGCATCCGTAAACGCTTGGTTTTGCTGATGGCCCTGTGCGCGGATATTCTCGTAGGTGATGAACTCGTGCAAACTGTATAGACGCACCGCCATTATGCCTGGAGGAAACATCACAGGAAGATTAGCGATAAAAAAATACACAGAGAGTTAAACTTCTCGAGAGCAATGCTCTGCAAACAGGAGTGACTACTAAAACCCTAATAAGGGGAATTTAAAGAAATCCCCTGAGAACTCTGAGATCGTTACTATTAAAAGATGATATGATCCATTAAATACAAAACTCCATTTTTAATTTTCATTATCCATATTAGAACTCTTAAGAGTTCATCCCTTTTAAATCAAAGAGATCTATGTTTTGCCAAAGATGCAAGGTTCTGTTCATGGGTTAAGAAACCCTGAAACAGATTCCTGAGAGCAAAGCTCTATTTGGTGAAACCCCAAAAGGATTTTCTTTAGATCAAAGATCTATGAGAGCAAAGCTCTATTAATTAAAATTGATTTAATTCAAGACTAATTCTTACTTAAATAGTTTCTTTTAAAGAAAATCTAACTCAGGGAGTTCTTGAAGGCAAGAGCAAAGCTCTGAAGTTTTGAAAATAAAAATCTTAAAAATGATAATCATCTGTGTAGGACTAAAGGCCCTATTTATAGGCATCAAGTGCCCTTTCAACTTCCAAAAGTTGCCGCAACGGTTGGAATTCTGCCACCGTTGCGCTTGCGTTTGGGGCCACGTAAGCGCAACGGTGGGGGGCATTTGTTTACCCCAATCAGAGCAAACCTCTGTTTAAATTCCAAGGCGGAAGATGAAGCAACGCTTCATCTTCCCCCCAATCAGACAAAGCTCTACTTTGAAAATTTAAACTATAGTAAAATGAAGCAACGCTTCAGATTCTTTGTACTGAGCGCAACGCGCCACGTGTCAAAAGCTGTTACATCAGCGCAGCGTCCGAGGCAGCGCGGCTCATCAGAGCAAAGCTCTATTTAAAACAAAATTAAACGAGGCAACGCTTCAGTTGCGCGGGCACTGCGCTGCGCGACACGTGTCAGATGCGCTAGCGCAGATGCGCTAGCGCAGTTGCGCTGCGCTTTGCGCTGCGCGACACGTGTCAGCGCAGTTGCGCTACGCTGTGCGCTTCTTAACACGTGTCACGCGCTGGGGCATTTGCGCCAAACAGAATCAAGATTCTAAAGAAATCTTTCTGTTCTTATTAAAACAAGAAGATTTTCTTCTGTAAAACAGAAGCCCTTGGATCAAAGATCCAACGGTGGGAAAAATTCCCCAAATCACTCAGAGAAAGATCTCTTTAACTAATTTATGGGCACTATAAAAAGGACCCTAGACCTCAATTCAAAGGCATCAACATTTTCGGTGAGAAATCAAAAATTCTAAGCAGAGAGAACTCTGAAGAAATTTCAAGAAAAAGATAAAAACCTTCATAAAATAGAAGAAATTTCTTCTAATAGATCATTGATCTAAAAACAAGATCAATGATCTTCACGTAATAAACAGTGCTTTGCACTTCTTATGAACCACTGGTTCTTTAAAACAAGAAATACTTGTTTTCTTTGATTCTCATTAGATCGAAGAAAACAAACAGTGCTTTGCACTTTGTCATGAACCATTGGTTCTAAAGGATTCTTAAATTATAGTGCCTTGCACTTGCAAACTGCGCTGTTGCGCTCCTGAACCATCTACGCTATGCGCTTTTGAAATAGAGCCTTGCTCTCTGGAACTGGCGCAACCCACCAGAGCGCGCCATATGTCAGCAGCGCAGGCGCAGCGCATTAGCGCAGCGCACTGCGCTTGCGTGACACGTGTCAACACCACAAGCGCTTGCGCTCTCTGATTGGCGCAAAGCGCCTGACAAATGCAATGCATTTCCTAAAGGGCCAGGCCCAAATCAAAAAGACCTAGCAGGCCTAATTAAATTGCAATGCAATAAAAAGGGCAGAGCCCAAACAAAAATAATAAAAAATGCTGTGCATTTTAAAAAGGGCAGAGCCCAAACAAAGTAGATGCTTTGCATCATTTATAAAAGGGGCAGAGCCCAACCAAAACAAAGAAAAATAATGCAGTGCATTACTAAAAATGGGCAAAACCCTAGCACATGCCTAATAGGCCAAAGACAAATAAAAATGTTGAACATTCAATTGGACTTAGCCCAGTCATGGCCATAAGTCCTCAAATTAAATTGACTAAGCATGGCTGCTCCCTAAATCAATTTACGACCGGTTCGAGGGTACCTCTCCGAACTCCTCTGACACCCATCGTTGTAATCCTTCAACGACGTCAGAGAGGTGACAGGTCCCGACGACCACACATCAATACGGACTGCGGGGTCCTTAAACTCGTGGACCGAAACGTCCTTAAACTAATGATGGACCGAAACGTCCTTAAACTAATATTGGACCGAAACGTCCTTAAACTAATGTGGACCACCACATCCCTAAACTGGAACATGGACCACTACGTCCCTAAACTGGAACAATAGAGCCTCCAAATGCTCTTTTGCCGGATCTAAACGGTCCCGTTTAAGTTGATCTTAGCCCCAAATACGGCTAACGTATCCTTAAACATTTAAATGGACTATAAAACTCCCAATCGACTTTGGTTCAAGGGTACATCTCTAAACTCCTCTGACACCTATCGTTGTAATCCTTCAACGACGTCAGAGAGGTAATGAGTCCTGACGGCCATATATATTAAACAGATCACCACGTTAAGTTGATCTTAGTCTCAAACAGGACTAACGTATCCTTAATGAATGTTTAAGTTGATCTTAGCCTCAATACGGCTAATGTATCCTTAAACTAAAAACACCAAACCCAAATCTAAGTAAATACGGATTTGGACTAATCCACGTCCTACGGGCGACGACATAAATTAGTCTCCGTATACAATCCACGGGCAACCACAAACAAAACAAACACACACGACACGAAGTGAAATTTTGGAGAAGGAAAAAGTGGTTACCGCGATGCGGTAGCGTAATTAACTGCAGGGGCTTGCGCCTGCAGGGAAGAGCGTCCCCATAATCAAAACCCCCTCAAGCGAGGGGGAATCTGACGAAGTCTGATATATCGGCCGCATCCGTCTAAACCTCCGATACACGGTGCCATAAATCAACTTGGCATCTTCGGAGAGGTAGACGGATAGCACCAATTAGCATCTGCCCTGAATCTCAGGCAGGACGAACCTACGTGGTTGTTCACACCATAATATTGTATTATTATATTCCCTATTCTTATTCTTTTTATAAATAAACAGGTGCTTTTGATGCATGTCTGTTACATGTTACAGGTTACAGGTTCTTGGACAGAAAACAGTGAAAAGACGATGAAGATATGGACTTTAACCAACAAACAGAGGACTCTTGATCAAGCCTACATCAAAGATAAAATTCATAAAGTACAAGGCAATGCAAAGTCCAAGATTACAAAGCGAACGGTTAAAAGTCCACCGTAATTATTCACTGGAGATCTGGAAGAAACATAAAAGCTATTTTAATAAAAGAACCAAATAATAAGGAAGCCCAAAGACAGAAGAGCCCACAAAGGAAATTTCAAGGCCCAATACTTCCTTTTAAAGAGACAGAGAAATAAAATTTTACCAAAACTTGAAGTCTACTTTAACTAGGTCTTCCTAAGGATATTTTGGTAAATGTAGACGTGCGAATCAATTGTAACCTAGGGTTTCCTATCCTCTATAAATAGGAACTCTAAATCATTGTAAAGGATATGCCTTCCTTTATTAATAAATTTCAGCATACTTTTGGAGAGCATCATTTTTTGTAAGTTCTTTATTTTCTGCTCTAGGTTAATTTTCTATTCTTGCCCTAAATAAATTTAATTCCTTGCCCTAGTTAATCTTTTATTCTCTGCCCTAGATAAATGTATTTTAATTCCCTAATGAGTAAGTAGTCTCCTAGCTTGTTAGGGTTAGATCTGGGGAAGGTTTGAGAGACGAAGATCTCTCATCCCCTTTCTTGCCCTTCATATATTTTCATAGAACTCCATGCATACCTTCTTATTCTGCTCCCTACGGCACTCTACCCACGAGGTAGCGGTGATACCGTAGTCTAAAGGCCCGGATTTTAAGGTTTTCCATGGAGGTTAGGGTAAAGATTAAGAAAAGAAAGACAACGATCTAGAGGAAGAACAATCTTCCCAATCATCCTAATCCCTTTTATTAATATTTACCATAACACCTAATTAGATCTTCATATGGGTATAGAAAGCGGTGAGATTTATAGACTTTCCAAACTTAACCTAGACCTAACCCTAGCAAGGCGTAGATATAGATTAATTTAGGTTTTTAGATTTAATAACCAATCCGAACACCCTTCGGAATTAACTCGTTAGCGCGAATCGGAAATTCACAACATCCCTGTGAACTGACCCGTACTCACCGGCTAGCTTCATGCGATGCCGTTCTTGATTGCAGTTATAGATAGTTTTTGAGACAAATCAAATGCAAAAACTATCTATCATGTCCCTATCATTTGATTGATCTCAAAAACTATCTATTACCGCAATCAAGAACGGCGTCGCTTGAAGCTAGCCGGTGAGTACGGGTCGGTCCACAGGGATGTTGTGAATTTCCTAATCGCGCTAACGAGTTAATTCCGAAGGATGTTCGGATTGATTATTAAATCTAAAAACTAAATTAATCTATACTACGATTATCTAGATCTAGCCTTGCTAGGGTTAGGTTTAGGAATGGTTTGGAAATGCAAGTAAATCTCAACGCTTTCTATACCCAATTTAGGATCTATGAGGAGTTATGGTAATTATCAATAAAGGGGATTAGATCCATTCGGGAAGGTGTTCATTCCTCTAGGTTCTTGTCCTTTCTTTAGAGATCCTTACCCTAACCTCCATGGAAAACGCGCGCAACCGGGCCTTTATACTATGGTATCACCGCTACCTCGAGGGATAGGATGCCGTAGGGCGCAGTGTGTGCGCGTATGCATGGAGTCCTATTGAAAATATATAACGGGCAAGAAAGGGGATGAGAGATCTTCGTCTCTCAAACCTTTCCCAGATCTAATCCTAACAAGCGAGGAGACTGCTCACTCATTAGAGAATTAAAATACATTTATCTAGGACAGAGAATAAAAGATTAACTAGGGCTAGGAATTAAATTTATCTAGGGCAAGAATAGAAAATTAACCTAGAGCAGAAAATAAAGAACTTACAAAAAATGATGCTCTCCAAAAGAATGCTGAAATTTATTAATGAAGGGAGGCATAGCCTTTACAATGATTTAGAGTTCCTATTTATAGAGGATAGGAAACCCTAGGTTACAATTTATTCGCACGTCTACATTTACCAAAATATCCTTAGGAAGACCTAGTCAAAGTATACTTCAAGCTTTGGTAAAATTTTATTTCTCTGTCTCTTTAAAAGGAAGTATTGGGCCTTGAAATTTCCTTTGTGGGCTCTTCTGTCTTTGGGCTTCCTTATTATTTGGTTTTTTTTATTAAAATAGCTTCTATGTTTCTTCCAGATCTCCAGTGAATAATTACGGTGGACTTTTAACCGTTCGCTTTGTAATCTTGGACCTTGCATTGCCTTGTACTTTGTGAATTTTATCTTTGATGTAGGCTTGATCAAGAGTCCTCTGTTTGTTGGTTAAAGTCCATATTTTCATCGTTTTCACTGTTTTCTGTCCAAAAACCTGTAACATGTAACATGTAGCAGACATGCGTCAAAAGCACCAGTTTATTTATAAAAAGAATAAGAATGGGGAATATAATAATACAATATTATGGTGTGAAAAAATACCTCCAAACTTATCTTTTGCTCGTTCTCGAGCAAACTTATTTTTTATTCTCTACAAAAACCTAACAGCACTTTCGCAGGGAAACGCGATTGCACTGAGCACGTGCAACAAGCCGTTAAACTCTAGGTGTCCCTAGTAGGAGGAGTGTTGTCTCCTGAGGGTTTTCAGCGGATACTACCCACAAAATCCTATCAATTCGGCCCATCGACTTTTGATTCTCCAATTAGGTTTTCTAACAAGGAATTCTATTATCGTCGACTCGTAAACTATCCACCCGTATTCTTCGCACTTCCTTATCATTTAACTTAAGATTATATATGTTTTATAGACTTACTTAGCTTTCGGCATCTCTTAAGTTTTCCTTCTAGGGTTCTATCTCCACTTAGGAATTTCTATCAACTCTACTAAAGATACAAGTTCTATTCTTCACTCTTTTCTCTCATCTAAACTCCAATCACATATCCCTACGTGTGTGTATAGATCACCCCTACACTTAGAAATTCAAATCAAGCAAAATTGAATACATAAATTTTTATAATTTTTGAAATTTTTCAATTTTTATGGGTTTTCAAATAAATATGCAAATGCAAAAATATACAAATGAATGCGAAGGAAGAAGACGTACTGAGCATACCCCCAAACTTAAACTTGACAGTGTCCTCACTGTCATGCTGAACCAAGAGGGTTAAAATGCCGGCACTCCCCTGTTTATTTATTTTTTTATATTTTTTTAATGTTTTGAAATTATTTTTTTTAAAATTTTTTATAGAAAAAGAAAACAAAAATATATATACATATATACAAAAAGGCTCCCCCCAAACTTAAGCTTGGCCTTACACAAGCTAAAGGTTAGCACCAACCATTCAAAAATCTTATCGTGGTAATGGTATAGTTGGTGCAAGAATGGGGTGTGGAGGAAAGAAATGAGAAACACAAGAGACCGTATGGAAAGAAGAATAGTAGAATATGGTCTCGGTGGGGGAGAAGAAGGGCGGAAAGGAGAAAGAAGGGTCGCGCGATCTTGAGGGTGTAAATCGAGTGAATAAATTAGCGCAATATGTGATGACCAATATGTTATAAGCGATTGCGCTAACCTATCAACCCGTCGGGAAATGGGATCAAATCCCTCAAGATTCGCAAGAAAACATGGGCACGCCGAACTTGGTATAGGAGATGAAAGCGTAACGGTCACTTGTACGGTCAGAACAATAGGAAGGACGAAAGGAAGTGAATTAGGGATAGTATCATTCTCACCGTAGTAAACTGTCTCAAACTTGAAAGATTCCATTAATGGTTCGAAACTACTGTAATCAACCGAGTCTGATGGTTCAACTAACTCGTCTGAAAATGTAAAGGACTCAAACTCGGGCGGTGAGTCATCAACATCGTCCGAAAAAGTGAAACACTCGTAAGTGTTAACGTCTGTGAGAAGTGTGTCAGATTCAAAAGAAAATTTTTCAAGCTCACAGTCTTCGAGCGTGGTCGGAACGATGGAAGGGGTGGAGGGTGATTTAGTTAAACGTTCAAGAGGATGAATTGGAAAATCCGACACATCAAAGAAAAATGGTTCAACCTCAATATGATCCTCAAAACTCTCCTCGATACTATCCTTATAATTCTCCTCAAAATTCAACTCATCCATGCCATTATCATCAAAATCCAGACTCATATGAAATTCGGGAGAAACATTTAATGACTCGGGATGATGAATTGGACATAAAATTTCAATCAGATCGACAGGTTCATCATCCGAAATATTCCCAGCGTCTATATCCTCAATCAAGTGAAAATCAATATTTTCTGACACCTCATCAAAAGCATGGATATTTATCAATTTAGGTTCTAGAGTGGAGGTGTAAAGATCGAAAGGATTAAGTGCGGTTTCACTCGAAAGGGGTTCTTCACAATTCGACAAATCAAACACTACAAAATCACACAACTCGTTTTTATTTTCAACAGGTGAACTATTTAGGGCAATCGATGGAAAACCGAAGTTGTGGGCTTCAATTGGGTAAGGGTAGGTTTGATTTGGAAATCCTCTCACATTCTCACTCTGTCCAACCGCCTCCTTATACATTGAAAAATTTGAAGCTAGTTGGAAACTAGCTACCGGTTCACTAGGTTGCATAAGGGCGGCCACGGATGCTTCCACATTCCTAGTCATTTTGTTTGTTGCAGCAATATAAGCTTCCAACGACTCTTCCAAACTAGACTTGGATGGTAAGGGAATTTCGGTAAAAGATTCGAAATCGTGTGGATATGCAAAACTCCCAACAGGCTGTGTAGAAACAGTGTCTAGTGAGGGTGATAAGGTCAGGTAGGACTGGTAGGAAGTGGGTGATTGGACAGGGGTAGGGTCAATGTATGGATAAAAAGGTGAATAGTCGTGTGGATCCCTAGAACTAGATGAATGGAGAGGGGTGAAAGATCGACTGCGAGATTGAGCAATATGCTCAGCAATGGACATCGGCTTAGGAGTGACAGAAGGACTTGAAAAAGTGGTATCAACATATGGAGGTGGTAAAGGTTGACTTGGTTGACACAAAATGGGTTGAAAAGTCGAACTGTTTCTCCTAGACGCTTCTATTTGATCTTTCAAAGATTTTTTAGGCATGGAAGGATCGTCTTTAAATTGACCGAACAAGTTGACGTACGACGCAAAGTTAGGTTCAGGATACCAAAGTTCGGCAAGAGATTTATGATGTGGGGTACCCATGTTAGAAGAAAGGGAAAAAGAAAGAATGTTAGGTGGTGCAAGGATTTCTTAGCGGCAAAAGTTGCAAGTTTTTTTTTTATAAAAATTTTCCTCTTGTTTTTTTTATTTGTTTTGCAAAAATTTCGATAAAGGGCTTAGACACAAATACAATCAACCAGAAATGCACAATCAGGCCTAGATCTAGGGTCACCTAGGTCAGCTAGACAGCTCCTAACTGTTCCAAAGGGCTAGAAATAGGACCTCAAACCGCCTCTTCACCGCCAATTGCGGCCAGGTAAGTGTCAGGTAAGTGGGAAGGAACCACAGTAGTGGACCTAATTAAAAACCACTAGCCTTTGACACACTTGCCTAGACACCGCAAAGTCAGGTTAGGATAAACGGCCGATGCCTATAACTAGTCCTCTGTCCTATTGAGCTCGAAGTCATTAGGGCTGAGTCTAGTATTTTTTAATTAATAGATGGTCAATGCATATGCCTTATGTGATTTCTGAGGTTCTGGGAAGGGTGATGAAATCCCCACCCAATCTGAATTGGTCAAAAGCCCCTTAAAATCCGATTAAAATATGCAAAGCAGTAAATCACCTGCAATCAATTACTTTTATTTGCGGCAAAAATTTGCAAGTTGTTTTAAAAAAATCCCCCCCCCCTTTTTCTTTTGCTCTTTATTTGGAAATTTCTCTTTTGCAAAAAGATTTTCGAGAAAAGATATGCAAACAGAAAAATATTACTTGCAGTCAATTTCTATGTTAAGCAAGGCGCAAAAATCCTGCACAAGACTTGTTAATTGGAAGGGAAAAGATTTTTAGCGCGAAAAATCCTGCAGAAGATTTGACAAAAGGATATATGGGGAATTGCAGAGGGGAGAAAAAGGAAACAAACCGACAAAATTTCGCGCGCTGATTCACAAGAGGGCCGCGGAAGGGCGGCGGGAGCGCGCTTATGCCGCGGTTTAGCGATGGGATGGAGAGATCAAGCCTCTGAAAAAATTCTGTAGCTCTCTACTTGCAAGCCCTCTCTGTTTTGATATATCTTTTTCTGTTTTGCACTCTGGATTTTTCCAAATCCGTTAATCCTGCAAAGATTCACACGAGAAACCCTTCCAAAATAACAGATGATATATTTTTATATTTTTTTTTTATTTTTCAGTTTTTATGATTTTTTTAATTTTGATTAACCTGAAATTGCAAAAAGGAAATAACACGTCATCCCCGGCAACGGCGCCATTTGATTGGTCTCAAAAACTATCTATTACCGCAATCAAGAACCGCGTCGCTTGAAGCTAGCCGGTGAGTACGGGTCGGTCCACAGGGATGTTGTGAATTTCCTAATCGCGCTAACGAGTTAATTCCGAAGGATGTTCGGATTGATTATTAAATCTAAAAACTAAATTAATCTATACTACGATTATCTAGATCTAGCCTTGCTAGGGTTAGGTTTAGGGATGGTTTGGAAATGCAAGTAAATCTCAACGCTTTCTATACCCAATTTAGGATCTATGAGGAGTTATGGTAATTATCAATAAAGGGGATTAGATCCATTCGGGAAGGTGTTCCTTCCTCTAGGTTCTTGTCCTTCCTTTAGAGATCCTTACCCTAACCTCCATGGAAAACGCGCGCAACCGGGCCTTTATACTACGGTATCACCGCTACCTCGAGGGATAGGGTGCCGTAGGGAGCGGTGTGTGTGCGTATGCATGGAGTCCTATTGAAAATATATAACGGGCAAGAAAGGGGATGAGAGATCTTCGTCTCTCAAACCTTCCCCAGATCTAATCCTAACAAGCGAGGAGACTACTCACTCATTAGGAAATTAAAATACATTTATCTAGGGCAGAGAATAAAAGATTAACTAGGGCAAGGAATTAAATTTATCTAGGGCAAGAATAGAAAATTAACCTAGAGCAGAAAATAAAGAACTTACAAAAAATGATGCTCTCCAAAAGAATGCTGAAATTTATTAATGAAGGGAGACATAGCCTTTACAATGATTTAGAGTTCCTATTTATAGAGAATAGGAAACCCTAGGTTACAATTGATTCGCACGTCTACATTTACCAAAATATCCTTAGGAAGACCTAGTCAAAGTAGACTTCAAGCTTTGGTAAAATTTTATTTCTCTGTCTCTTTAAAAGGAAGTATTGGGCCTTGAAATTTCCTTTGTGGGCTCTTCTGTCTTTGGGCTTCCTTATTATTTGGTTCTTTTATTAAAATAGCTTCTATGTTTCTTCCAGATCTCCAGTGAATAATTACGGTGGACTTTTAACCGTTCGCTTTGTAATCTTGGATCTTGCATTGCCTTGTACTTTATGAATTTTATCATTGATGTAGGCTTGATCAAGAGTCCTCTGTTTGTTGGTTAAAGTCCATATTTTCATCGTCTTTTCATCGTTTTCACTGTTTTCTGTTCAAGAACCTGTAACCTGTAATATGTAGCAGACATGCGTCAAAAGCACATGTTTATTTATAAAAAGAATAAGAATGGGGAATATAATAATACAATATTATGGTGTGAACAGCGGTCGCGTCTCTGTATTCGGAGGGGAACAGGGTGCAAGTGGGGTGCAATGGATTTCTTAGCGACAAGTGGCAAGTTTTTGTAAACTTTTCTGTTTTGTGTTTTTTTTATAAGGAGATTTTTGCAAAAAGATTTTCAATAAAAGGCTTAAACACACGTTCAATCAATCACAATATGCACAATCAAGTATAGATCTAGGGACACCTAGGTCAACTAGACTGCTCCTAACTGTTCCAAAGGGCAAGTTGTGAGGACCTCAAATCGCCTCTTCACCGCCAATTATGGCCAGGTAAGCACAAGTAGAGAAAGGAGGGATCCGCTCACGAATCACCGTGAGACGGGCCTTTTAAAGTTACCTTTCCCCACTTTTCTAGCCTAGGCACCACAAAGTCAGGTTTAGATCAACGATCGATGCCTACTACTATTCCTCTGTCCTATTGAACGCGAAGTCCTTAGGGCTGAGTCTAATATTTTTTAATTAATTTGATGGTCAATGCAATATACTTTATGTGATTTTTGGGGTCCTGGGAAGGGTAATGAAATCCCCACCCAATCTGGATTGGTGTTCAAGCCCCTTAAAGTCAATTTAAAATATGCAAAGCAGTAAACACAATCACTTGCAAACAATTTTTTTTTAGCACGGCGCAAAGAATCTTGCACAAGATCAAGTTATTGGAGAAGTGGAGAAGTTTTTGCGCAAAGAACGCTACAGGAAATTTTTCAGAGGATATCAGGGGGTTTAGAAGAAGAAAAGAAGCTTACAGAGGGATTTTGGGTTGCTGACGTCAGCAACCCGCGGCGGAAGCGCGGTCAAAGACAGGTCAAAGCGGCGGTTCCGCGGTCGGTGCGTTGACTCAGGCCTCCAAAAATCATCTGTTCCTCTGTTCTGATTTTTCTCTGTTGTTCAGATCTTCCGTTTTCTGTTTTGCTTTCTGGATTTTTCCGGATCTGAATTCGTTCGTCGATCCTGCACAATTCAAACAAAACACCCTTCAAAAAATAACAAGATGATAAAATTTTTATATTTTTTTAATTTTTCAGTTTTTATGAATTTTATGATTTTATATTAATCCGAAATTGCAAAAAGAAAATACTACGCTATCCCCGGCAACGGCGCCATTTGATTTTCGTGTCTAATTTTGTGATCAAAGAATTGTTAACCGCAATCAAGAACGGCGTCGCTTGGTAGCTAGCCGGTGAGTACGGGTCGGTCCACAGGGATTTTGTGTATTCTCAATTTTTTCTAACGAGTTAACTCCAATTTTTGTTGGATTGATTATCACTAAAAACTAAGGTTGATTTAGACTAGGATTAAAATCTTGCTAGGGTTAGGTTTAGGTTAGGTTTGGAAATTCAATATTTCCCACCGCTTTTTATGCCCTAATTAATATCTATTTAGGAGTTAAGGTAATAATTACCAAAGTGGATTAGTACTATCGGGAAGAAACTAGGTTTCTTCCTCTAGTTCCTTGTCCGTCCTTTCTTAACTCTTACCCTAACCTCCATGGAAAACATACACAACCGGTCTTTTAAACTACGGTATCACCGCTACCTCATGGGATAGGGTGCCGTAGTGAACGGTGTGTGTATTTATGCATAGAGTCCTATTAAAATGTATGACGGACAAGAAAGGGATGAGAGATTTTCATCTCTCAAACCTCTCCTATTCCTAACCCTAACAAGTGAGGAACTACTCACTCATTAGGGAATTAAAAGATTTCATTTTTATGATTGTTTTTAATAACCTAATTATCTAATCTATGGCAGATAAATAAAATCTAAACTAGGGCAGATAAATAAAAGTTATAGTAGGGCAGAAAGGAAAATTAATTAGGGCAATGAAAGGAAAAACTTACATTATCTTTTATTTGATGCACTTATCAAACACTACAGGAATTGAAATTCTGAATTTTGATAAATAAAATGAGGCACAGAAAAAGGCATACTCCAAAAAGAGTTGTAGGGTTCCTATTTATAGATTATAGAAACCCCAGGGTTACATCTGATCCCTATCTACATTTACAAAACTACCCTAAAAAGCCTAGTCGACGCACCGCCACCCACCGACAAAAAGTGCACTGACACGTACTCACTATGGCCGCGGAACCACGGCCAAAAGCCATGTCCATATAGAGGGCTTGTTGGTTCATTTTCCCAGGTTTCTTTCTTGTTGCATTGTTATTCTGGTTTCTTTACTTGGTTTCTCAGAATGTCTTCTATTTTCTTCCAGATTTCCACAGTGTAGAATGTTGTGGACATTTACAGCTTGCTTCGTGTTGAAGTCTTGAATCTTGCACTGCCTTTGTCCTTTGTGAAATTGTTCATTGATCTTCGTTTGTCCCTCAAACTGTAAGCATGATCAAGATTCTTCTATTTGTTGGTCGTAGTCTCACTTTTTTATCGTCTTTTCATCATTTTCACTGTTTTGTTCCGAGAACCTGTAACTTTCAACTATGTAGCAGACATGGATCAAAAGCACCTGTTTATTTTTAAAATGAATAAGAATGGGGAATATAATAATGCAAAATTATGATATGAACAGGTACCTACATCTTTAAGGGAAGATAGTGATGAACCTAACAAGATATGCATCCACGGAAGGAAGGGTAATACTGGAAGTATGACAGCTATAAAAATAACGACACCTGTGATTACTTCCCCCGTGGCCTCAGCCTCTTCAGCGGTCATAGTAAAGGTCTGGCGCTTTGGACCGTTGCGTTGAGCTTGCTGGAAGACTCGTTTCTAAGAAGGAAGGAATGGTCCCCTAGCTGGCGCATCTTGCCTGATCGGCTTAGTAGTGAGAGGTAGTCGGTTTCCTTGTTGAGGTGTCCCATTGTTGGCTGGTTTGTTGACAGGGACTAGTTGTCGCCTTCTCTGTGGACAATCCCCTATAGCATGATCTGGTGACCCACAAATTATGCAAAGTTTGTTCAAAACGCGGCAGTCTCTCATGTAATGTCTGGCTCTACCATAATGGTTGCATATAACGGCTGGTTTTTTGGAGACAGTTGGCCCTGCCGGTCTCTTGAATTGTTGTCTTCCGTTGAATTTGGAAGACGATCCCCCAGAAAATTGATTGGCCGACGCTTAACACCTGACGGATGGTTATTCTTCCTTATGCGTTTCTATAGATCTTCAAAGTTCCACGCCATATCTAAGATTGCAATATAAGTCGAAAGGTGTCACGCCCCGCTTCCCAGAGTACACTAAAATGGGCACGTGACATAGCCAATCATGCTACCTGTGGGTAGGAAGTATCCATCCACAGTCACATTACGGCTGTAAAGATATCAAGAACAAAATAAAACTATCTAAACATGTCCATAATCCAATATATCATGAGTCAAGAATAATAAAATGCGGAAGCGAAGGATCCAATACAAAATAACTGGAATGTATGTCCCATAATGCGGGCTCACATCAGGAAATAAATGCAGGAAAGAAAACTAACTACTGCTGACACTCACAGCTCAGCCTGTCGGCTGAAGTACTCCTGCTCGGACTGCTACAGCGGTACAGAATCTGGGCCATGCAAAACCCAGACGTCAGCGCGTCAAGTCATCAAATAATAACATAATAAACAAGCAATGCGAGTATAAACATGAATAAAGCGAGGGTAACAATAATATGAATCAGAGCAGTGCAGGGTAATGTGCAGTGGGTAAACTAAACTGTTCTATCAGGTTTTCTGTTCTAAAGTCTTTGAAATCAAATTGATGAATCATCGATGTAACTCAATAGTATCCTGTGCATGCCCGGGACCACGGTCTAAGATTCTCGGGCTGAAACCGAGACGTGCCGCTAGGCACTAACAGGGAAAGGATAAAGACCAACGATGTCAGCAGCATCGTCACGAGGTGGGCCTGGCCTCTAAAACTGATCAGTACAGGTAGTGAACTGTTGAGTTACAAGTCAGGTTTCACCTTGATTTCCCCATACCCCCAAGTTATATGTGTAAGTCAATCAGGTATCCCGAAATCAAGAAACTAATGCCAACACAGGATCAGGTAAACAGGTTTGTCTGGATAGACAACAGGAACGGTCCATGAGGACTACATGTCAGGTTTGTTGGCATTAGACACAAGATCAGGTAACGGGTCAAGTCATGGAACATCAGGTCAGGTCAAGCAGTATACGGTACCATGTCGGGTAGATCAATATATATGTAGCAAGTCAGATCAAGATGTAAACAATATCATGGGTGTGCTCACAATCAGTTATACAAGCAAGCATGGTTATCATCAACATGATATAAGCAATGAATTAAACAACAGGCAGATTTACTCAATTTGCAGTACAGTTATCAGTTGTGTCACAGAGATGATTTCAATGTTATGCGAATGCAGTATGACAATTATGGTCTTTTAATCATGTTAACAAGTTCAAGAACTTTAGAGGTGCAATGATGTATATAAAGGTTCAATACAGCTATTACAGGTTAAAATGCATACGAGTGTCCGAATGGAACAAAACTATAGAGATAAATGCCATGAGCTATATCAATATTAAAAATGTGTTTAAACAGGTAAATGTGGTTATTAGGTTCAATTGCCAACTGTAGGTTCCAAGTTTAAAGATAAAATGATATATAACAATATTGTACATGAAAATGAGAAATGATCGTACCAAAGTTAAATTTACAGGTTTAGGGTGTCATAATATATATGTAAATATTGTTTAGCATGTAGCAAGGGATACTTGCCTCGACGGGTAGCGAACCGGGAAAAACGGAACGTAAAACGTCGGCGGGGAAACTCGCGACGGGCGCACGGTTCATGGAATGAACCCAAACGACAAACAATGGAACCACGCGGGTCGGGATATCTCGCTGAAACGTCGGGTCACGTCGTCGGCATCGTCGGATTCCGGCCGAGGAATGAACAGTGAACGATCACAACATGCAAACAAGAAGGGAAAGAAAATAGAGAAGAAAGGAAGGAGGGAAGAGGAGAAAAAGCTTACAGAGGGGATGTGCGAGGCCGGGGAGGCGGATCGAGATCGCCGGCGGCGACTCACGAGGTGCAAGCGGCCGCGGTTGCCTGGTGCAAGGCAGTGTGCAAGCGCGGGGAAAGAGGAGGAAGGAGGTGGACGTGGCTGCGACGAGGGCGAGGAGACGACGAGCCCGGCGGTGCTGGCGCCGGCGCTGGGGCTGCAGCGGCGAAGGGGGACGAGACGGCTGGGGCTGTGCGATGGGTTAGGGTTCTGTGTTTTTAAAAAAGAAAGGAGGGGAGATGTAAATATATATAAAGGAGAGAGAGAGAGATTTATGGGGAGAGAGAAAGTGTTGAGAGATAGGGAGAGGGGCCACGGTAGAGAGTTTTTGATTGGCTGAAGGGAGGGAATAGTTGTTAGGGAAATTTTATTAAGGATTTTATTAACAGTAAAAATTTTGTATGGTTAAGGAAAATATACGACGTTTTAAAATAATAAAATTTGGGATTTTGGCGCAAAGTGAAACATGTCCAAATTGCGTCCGGGTCGGGTCCAAAAATTTGAAATTGAAATAATAGAATTTTAATCGGGATCCAAAAGTGAAAATGAAGTATTTTATGATCAAAAAGCATACCCCCAAACGGACACACGTACGTGCACGTAGCCATCCCAAACTCGCCCGTTTCACTGAACGGGACGAGAACACGATGCACGGACGCTACAGCAGGGTTAGGGGTGTCAAGTAGGCCAAGATGAATATTTTTAATTTTATTTTAGATGCCAAAATTTGTTATATGCAGAAATGAATTTGCCGGGTAAAAATTTACAGTAAGTAACAATCAAGCAAGATAAATGAAATAAGTGCCATACTACGTTCAAACGGTAACTGAAATTAGTAGCATTGGGCTCGGGTGTTACAAAAGGGCAGCAAAAAACATAGAGGACTGTGTCTTTAGGTTCAACCCTTATCGGGACCTCTTAGCATATAGTTCTGGGATTGCCACCAGGTGAAGTGTGAATCGACTTAACCTTGCGAACTCTGAAGTATACTCATCCACAGGCTTATCCCACATGCTCCCCTGTTAGAGTTGTACGAATTCTCTTTCCATCTCTAGGGGTGCCACGGCTGGAAAGTACTGGCTATCAAACTGTTGTTTGAACGTTTCCCGTGTGATGGGCTCTTTTAGTCTACTTTTCTCTGCCTCCCACCATATTCTGGCATTATCTGTGAGTTGCATTTTAGCAATGTTTATCCACGCATCCTTAAGGATTTGAGCGGCACCGAGATCATTGACAGTTCCTTTGAGCCATTTCTCAGCTTCTAAGGGAGTTTCCTTTCCTGAAAAGGTCTTAGAGTGCAGTGATCTGAATTGTTTCACTCCCGCTGATCCTTGAGGAATTGGAGATAGTGTCTTTTATAAAATCTCGGCTTGTTGCTGCCTACTTTCTCACAGCTCCTAGTGAAGGGCAGCCCTCTGCTGCTGTTGTTGTTTTAATTACTTTTGCATCATTTGTAATATAGCTGCTTGTTGAGCAGCGGTTTTATTGATCCTATTTCCTTTTCTGTTGTGGTTTGGATGTCGTATGGCCATTATGATATAAAAGAATAGGGTTAGGTTACAAAAAGACTGAAAGATGAGACAAGATAGTAACTTGCATGAAGAGCAACAATTAATACAAGAGAAAAACTAAATAAAGGAAAAGCAAGAGATACAAGAGAGATTTTGTTCGAAACTAAGATTTTATTAATTAAAGTTAAAAGGAGATACAACTAAGGATAAATATGGCCTTACTGCTATACATAGCTTATTTGTCTAACTGAGGAACTAAGAAACTAAACAAAAAACAAAAAACTAATCATAAGCGTCTCGATCATTGTCCATCAATCATATGGAGGAAACTGCACATCGCTAGCTCGGCGTTTGTTGACCTTCCTTGCAAAACTATAAAAGAAGGATGATCTTGGTACATTCCGGTGATAGAGTCGTGGAGGAGTACGGTGAACACATCGATATGCATGTTCCTGAATATAGAGTGTCTCCCTAATAAACCACTTGTGCCGACCGCATTCTTTCGGTTCCTCCACCTCAACGGGAGCCTCCTCTTCTGGAGGGACCTCTTCCTCAAGCTCTTCTGCCTCAGCAGGAGCCTCCTCTTCCTCTGGTTCTTCTTCCATGGGATCCTCTTCAATAGGTTCCTCCTCCGCCAGGGCTTCTTTTTATTCATCTTCCAAGTCGCTGTCGGAGATAACTGTCTGGGGGCCTAAAACTTCGTCATCCGAATACCCAAGTGTGGACTCAAAGGTTATGTCTGACATGTTTTTCTCGTCCAAAAGATTGGCCATGACCTGAAAAGGAAAGGCCATGGTCAGGACACAGAATTCCAAGGTAATAACAAGGAACATGAGGAAATTATGGAATTGATATAAGTGGATAAGATTCACAAACATAATACAGTTAATTAATGGTTTCATTTTAATATATTGAGGACTTGCATGGGCCACCACTAAAACTTGTCACATCCCGCTTCCCAAAAGAAAGTGAAGAGGTAATGTAGCATGATCCGCAATTTAACTGTATTGAAGGTGGTCTATTTCAATACAGTTACGTTAAGCGTATGAATATCTATAACATGCAGGATATGTACCAAAACGAAATAATAAAAGCGGAAGGCATTTATTTCCATTAACAAAAACTTTATTGCATCCCAAAATAAATGAGTAAAATAAACTAAACAGTTTAATTACATCGAAGGAAAGAAGCAAACCTCTAAACATGTGGGCAACAAACAAAAAATATAACTAGCTAATCTTCCGTCGTCAACTCCGCATAATCTTCATTAGTAGGCTCCACACCCTGATCCTCATCATAATACCCGTCCTCATCTAACGGAAATTTCAAAGATAAAAAAAAGAGAAAAAGAAAAGTCTGTCGGCGAATTACACTCGGGTAGGATTTCTCATAAGCTAGTAAGGATACAGGAAAAACAAACAAGTGTATATAGGTACGATATATGTATATAGGTATGATGTATATGTGTATGAGGGTATGAGGTATATGTAAATAAGGGTACATTGTATGAGGTATCTATTAGGTAAATGTTCGCATTAGTTAGTTAAATAAAGGTCTGGATACTCACGATTATTCTGTTGTGGCCACGTAACAACAACTGGGCAAGTGAAATGTATAGTTTCACTTACCGAGATCATGATCGAGTAGTAGGGGAATCCGAGTTCAGCATGTCCTTACCTAATCAAACTACACATCCCTGTTGTTCATTGCAAAGGTTTTGACGTGTTAGAGTTAGTGCGTATATCATCTAGATATGAAACTTCCATATTTTATGTCATCCACATATTGGATTATTCGCCCTTAATGTAGAGTTGGTATTCGCCCGGATATCGGGTTAGTAGCAGTCCATATACCGGACTGTTCACCCTGCCTGCAGAGATCTTCATTTATAAAGTATTCCATACATAGGTTCGTGCATTTTAACCCTAACCATATCATATGTCATGTATATCGTAAGTTTGCATTCAAATAGTTGATCTCAATTAATATAGCCTTGCACAACCACTCATCTTATCTTATTACCTTTTAAAGTTTGTAACGTGGATCATAATATATTATAGAAACCTTAGTTAATAAAGCCTATAGTATTTAATTGTAGTTATTATTTATAAGAAAACCATGGCATTTTAGAGTAAGCATAATTTGGGAAACCTATGGTATTTTAATGAAAATATGATTTATATGAATCAACGGTATTTATGTGAAAATATCTTTTAATGAAATATTAGGGTATTTTAATAAAAATATCACTTTTATAAAAAGGTTACGGTAGTTTAATAACAAAATTATCTTATAACAAAAATTCAGAATATTTTTATGAAAGAAAATCTCATTATAATGTTTTATGGTATTTTACGGAAAAATGTCTTTTATTAAAGGTTAGGGTATTTAAATGAAATTATATCCTTTTAGAAAGGATTAAGATATTTTATTGTAAATAAAAATTTATAAAGTTGTGTTTATTTGGAGGTAACATTTTAGAAATACGTCCGTGTTGGCAACCGCTGCACATGGACGACAGGATTTGTATCCTTTTAAGGGACGATTGCCTATCAACCATGAGGTATTTACGTTAAACATCACCTTATTTAAATTAGGATATTTTATTAAAAATGATAATCTACAAAAACAACTCCGCATAGACAACCGTTGCACATGAACAGTATGATTTGTGTCTTTTTCAGGGACGACTGCCTAATAACCACGAGGTGTTTCATGTAAAATATTACCCTATTAGGGTATTTTATTAAACCTTAATGGTTATAGGCTAAAGGTATTAATATAAAAATATTCTTTTTAATTGAAAGGTTATTGATGTAAAAATCATATTATAATTATCTTATGTAGTTTAGAAAAATATGGTATTTATGCGAACATAGGTTGTTTTGGAATTTTAGGGTATATCTAACGAATATTACGACTTTTCAAAGATTGGAGTATTTTATTGAAACTAGAAAATATTTTATAATATCAATAAAAATATTATTTTTAAACCCCCGAAGTATTTTATTTAAATACTTACCTAATTAGCGTATGATTTTGAACATAAACTTTTCTTAACATGAGAGTATGTTGTGGAAGCAATAACTTTTGATATTACAAGGTGGGTGTGATATGCTAACTTAGCAAACCTATGAACGACATCATGAATTTTATGATTGTGGGTATGTGTATGTGCATGAGAGATAGGTTACCCCGTGATATCAACATCAAATCTATAATTTTAGATAAATATGTTGGCACTCCAATCTAAGCATGCAATATTTATTTTTAACATCGATTTAAGGTGTATGGAGAGATAAGAATGCAGATTTAGAAATCAAAGAAGAAAGTAGCAGATACAAGATGGTGGGAGGCAGATCCTATTTTTGTTTTGAGATAAAGATTTAGGAAGCCGAAATGTTTCATTGCACTAAAACACGAATATCTTCGCGTTCTGATTTTTCCTCGCTGACTGGATGGACCCTCTGCGTAGACGTCGTCGATACGAAGGTCTGGGTATTTTTTTTTTCCAGAATTTTCAGAGTTCTGGATCGGGAGAAAATTGAGTTTGAAGGGTTGTATATATAAGGTTTTAGGTTGTAACAAATAAATCCCAAAATCGGTCAAAATCTCATCAACTATCGTGAAAATCCGCGTTCAATCATCGTCCCAATCATTGTGAATCATCGGCTGATGATTGCCGCCACCGCCGAAGCTTCGTGGTTGTTGGATTCACATCCAACAGCTCCCGATCGTGTCTCGGTCTCGTCACGCATCGCAAGAAGAGTCCACGCGTCTTGCGTGGTCCCCACCACCACGTAGAGTCGCAGAAGATCACGGCCAGTTGGATCTCTCAGCCAACGGTCCAGGTTAATTCGTTTTTTTAATAAAAAAAATTCTTTTTAAATTTAAAAAATCTAAAACTGTTTTTATAAAACCGAATTTATTTTGAAAAATTTGTTAAAAATATTATAAAATACCAGAAAAATATGAGAATAATTCAGAAAATATAATTTGTTGTTATTTTCAGTTTAAAAATGATTTTGGGCTAAAACTAAATAATATTCCCATATCTAAGATATTTGTTAGTTATTATAATTATTTAAAAATCTAGTTTATCCTTGAAAATCATTTTAATTGCGAAATAATTATTTTAATTGATAATAAAAATATATAGACTGTTTTTAAGACACTATAAATTATATGAAAATATTTTTTTATCCTGAGTAAATATAATAACCTTATAAAAATTCTAATACTCGTGTTTTAATTAAAGCTTTAAAAATTTTCAAAATAAGCTTTTAGAAATATAAACATTTTCCCAAAGGTATTTTACATAAATAAACACTCGAAGAACACACGATACTTGGAAAATTTTAACGACCTTTTATTAAAGTAGAAAAG